>CM046881.1:292981908-294310943 GCA_025667525.1 Glebionis coronaria | reverse complement strand
TGAAAATAAAGTGGGACGATTTAATCAATAGTTAGCTAAAGGACAAAATCTTTTAAAACTGCTTCTCGGGACCTCATAAAGTTCATATCTTGGCATAACTCGCTTCACGATTTGAGACCTTTCTCGGACCGATATTTGGCAGTTTTCATACTTCAAATCTTTGAGAGACGTTCATGAAATAATGGTCATCTCTTCATAATAGGAATTTCTTCACCTGCAATTTTTGAGAGATTCTTCATACTTGGACCACGACTTCTTCATTTTTCTCCAATCTTTATTTGGGATTTTGATATACAACGATCTGCCTCCTTTTAGGACTTGGATCTATTTATCCTCATACCTTGTTAGGGCCTTTTTGGATAGACTTCTCCATGATCTTTACGGGAGTATTTGCTTTTCGTCGTGTGTCTTGATCCTTCATATTGATTTTTGATAAATGATTCTTCACATCACTTTTGGATCTTTAGCAACAAAATGTAGCCCTCATGCCTTGTTAGGGCCTTTTCGGACTCGCCAATCTTCGCATCCCGCTTCAATAAGTTATGCCTTGCCTATGAACTCTAATTAATACCGAGCAACTTTTAAAAGATCTTGGGCTAGAAGCTAAGTAACTTTTTAAATCGTACAACCTTACTTATTGCAAGTATATTTATTAACAAGCGATGGGAGAAAAAGCTTATAATCAACTCACATAAATTCACGAAAGAATACCAAACTTATAATTGACTCTATCATCTCTCGTTCTCCACAATTTAAAATCTCAAAGAATGAGACTCGTGGATGCTTAGCCTATTAAATCAAAGTTTCAGGTTTTCAAGTCGTCTATAGGATCTTGCAACTTCTTACTCTTACAAGTTTAGAATTCGCATTTTAAAGTTCCCTTGATAAACGACTTTCTAGGGTCAATTATAGGAACTTGCGAAAAGTTCTTGTTCTTAACCCGTAAGAGTTAAGACTTTCGCGTTTTAAAGTTCCCTATATAAAAGCCTAGCAAAACTTGACTTAAATACGTTAAGGATACTAGCTAGAGTAAACTTAGATAAGTAAACTCGGGTTGAGTCAAAATATTCACAACGTTTAAAAATTAGAACCACTTTATTCAAAATTGTATTCTAACAAAGAAAGAAAATAACTATAACAAAAGGAAAAACTAATAGGCCAAAATAGATCAAAAATTTTGAGAAATGTCGAAAAATCAATTTTCTGGTTAAAATGAGGACAAATACAAGGAAAAGCCCACTTAACTTCGATAGAAGTCCCCCTAGACGTAATATAAACATTGTCCTCAATGTTTAAGCATGTGGAAGTAAACTCCCCTACACTTAGGACATTGTGGACTTTGTTTAAATTTTGCTAAGGAAGAGACAACTAAAGTGATTCCTATATCAATCATAAATGATAAAATAATGAATCAAAAGATTTTGGATAGAACCGGGAAGACGGGAACACGGAATCACGGGTCGTCAAAAGTCATCAAAATGGATCATTGAAAGCTCGAATCCCTACACATGATAAGAAAGAAAACAACGAACACATACCAGGGTCTCCCCCTACACTTATTATAAAAACAACAGAAAAAGGATAGATACTGCGGGTTGCCTCTTGAGAAGCGCTTGTTTTTGTTAACCGGGTCGTGAGCCTGACTCGACCTTGATTAGCATAGGAAGAAGCTTAAAACACATCCACCGGGATCAAATCCATGGTTTTCGTCCATCAAATGGCACAAGCTTAAGGCGAACAAGGCAAGCCAAAGAAGAGTAGGCAAGGTTCCCTTAAGCAAAGATGGAGCACGGTGGTAGCAAGTGTGATGAGGTGCAAGCATATCTCCATAAGTTCCAAAAATCTTTCCTTTTATTTCATCAGATGGATACTGAGATGGCTTGAAAATTTCAATACCGGGATCGAACACCTTTTCCTTTAGGGGAAAATAACACTTAGGCTCAGTAGACCTTGAAGAGGATCCGCTCATAAATCGCACAATCTCATCCTCAGAAGGGGGATAGAGAGGTGTCAAGACGTAAGTAAGTGTTGAGAAAAGAAAAGTAACCAGGTAGGATAAAACCCTAAAAACACACACTACTATGGGCGATTTTGTGAATTCCTAAACACTATTTGTTGATCCCAAACTTAGATCGATTAAGCTTTGTGTATACGAGATTAGATCAAGTACTACACGTAGAGAAACCTTTGCTTATGAATAAAGTAACAAAGTGTTATGCGGAATTAACACTTGATCTAAAACACAATGATGTTAAACAAACTTTCACTTGTATTAGAATAATCGTGTTGATTACAATGAAAAGTTTAACTTGCGAATACTATGAAAACTGATATTAAACTTTAACCTAAAAGATCTTCTTTTATAGAACAAGAAGTCTTGTACAATAAGCTACGAATCAACTATTCTAGGTAAAGATAAACATAGAAAATACATTGTCGTCTCTATCCTTACTAGAAGTAATCTAGAACATAATAAACGTGTAGCTCACATCTTCCATCAGTGCTTGTCTTCAATCTGTCAACGCTTGACTTTAACTTGTCAACGCTTATGCTGTCAGCGCTTACTTTGCTCTTGTCAACGCTTAAGTTGTTCTTGTCAGCGTTCAAGTGTTCTGGCCTAAATTTATTCCCAACAATCCTCCCCTAAACTTGATATCCACTCTTATGATCAAGTTTCTGAATAAACATTAAGAACTTGGAGGAGTCTGACAAACCTTATCATATTG
Source organism: Glebionis coronaria (assembly GCA_025667525.1). Lineage (NCBI taxonomy): Eukaryota > Viridiplantae > Streptophyta > Magnoliopsida > Asterales > Asteraceae > Glebionis > Glebionis coronaria. Next base: position 294,308,217 of record CM046881.1, on the reverse strand, counting down.
GTAATAAACAAATCTGATCAAATTCTTTGCCACGTCACTTGTATAGTCTATCTCCAACTGGGTGTCCTTCATCTTCTCCAAAACAGCCTTGGATATGAAATACTGAGCATCTACAAGTAAATACTCAGCAAACTTTGTAGAACTCAAATGGTATACACCTGCAGCTGAATATAACCTCCATTGAAGACCACTGAGGTCATCTTCAAGATCCTTCCATATTTCAGGATCTTCTTCTTTTGTCCCACACATTCTTTTGAATGTGGTCCAAAGTTTTATTCCATTGGCTGAAGTTGGTGCTTCAGCCTCATACTTGGTCTCTAGCAACCTCCAAAGGTCTACCAAGTCTTCTCTGTCACAACTTGCAAATAAAGATATGAGAGTGGTAAAAGTGTGTACCTCCTTGCCAAATCTTCCAATTTTCCAGAATCCACATTCATCTTCCTCATAACTTACTATTGGATTCCTGGAATCTAGTGGTAACACATGCACCATATCTGAAGCTTCTAATGGGGAGAGCTTTAGGCTCTTTCTAATGATTGCTTCACTTGGATATAGTTGATTCATATCTTTTGGAAACTCAAGAATAAATCCCTTCTTTACTGGTCTAGGAACTATCATAGCTTTCTTGATTGCCATCTCTTCTGCAAGTTGCTCCTTTCTTTCATCTGAAAGAAGTCTGAAAGTGTTCTCTTCCTGCACTTTCACCCAAATAGGATAAGCCCTATGTTCCAACTCATCAAATGTCAAAGCCTTCAGCTTCTGATGTGTCCATCCAACTCCATGACATTTGAGCAACATAAAATAGAGCTTCCTTCTATCCCTTTTCAATTCAGAGAGAATGTTGCTTGCCTTGTACTTCAGCATCACCTTACAATCCTGCTGAACTCTAAGAAGAATTTCCAAACCCCATATTTGGTCTGAAATGGTCAAGTCTGGATTATCCATACAGCTTTCTTCCCAAGAATTGTACATCTGAACTACCTCTGGCATATCAAAATCAATTTGCAACTTCAAATCTCTCAGCCTTTCCCTAGCAAGCTCATCACCATACTCAAGTCTTTCTGGTTCAACAATCATCACACTTGAATCTGAGCTAGCTCCATCACTTTCTTCTTCAGAAGTCACAACAAATGGTGACTTTTCCTTTTCACCTTGTTCCATCATTTGCTCAGCCAATCTTCTATCAAATTCAACCTGAGCTGCATTCTTTGGAACAATTTCTTCTTCCAACTTACCCTTACCCTTATCTGTTGGTTCAATTATTGGTAGGGGAGATGATAATACCTGAGTAGGAACATCTTTAATGATAGATGATGACTGGAATACATCACCTCCATATGCAGATCTGTCAACGCCCAATTTTCCTCTGTCAGCGCCCAAAATACTTCTGTCAGCGTCCAAACTTGTCTTGTCAACGCTCAAATATTTTCCCTCAGCGCCTTGTGTAACCTCCCTCAACATATCTGTAAATGATAAATTTAAATTGGTTGGAGAGATTAAGGACGTATCAAAACCTTTTTGTTCCTTCAATGTAGTAAGAGCTTCAGCAATATCCAATGATTGACCATCTTGACTGCTCTTATCACTCAGATTTCTTGCTTCCTCCCCTTTGGAAGACTCCTCCATACCTCCCCTTGAATGAGCACTCTCCAAAACAACAATCCTCTCCCTCAATTCTTTGAGTTCAAGGCCTTGGTTACTGACAATTTGTACCAAGTCTGCATTTTGCTTTTGCAAGCTAATGCAGACAGCCGTCAATTCTAAAAGCGTCATTGGTTCCAGTCTGCCCTCTTCCAAAATGGGGATTTGACCTCCCAAGTCAGGTTCATTGGGCATGGATGAGGACTTAATTATGGTGGGACTGCCTTGGCCAGCTTCTAAGCCAGAACCAATAGTCCCAGCCTCATCCAGGTCACCAGCCACACTTGTAGTGGTGGTTCTCTCTGCTACATGGCTAGGACCACCAGAGGAGAACACTCCAGCAGTCCTTTGGCGTTTAATCAACCTATATTCTGGTGGTGTGGAAGATGGTGTAGAAGAAGGTTGGTTGGGCGATTTTTCTCTCCCCTAGGGGCGATTTCCGGCGCCTCCACCCTAGTATTCTGGCAATATTGTTCCCATGGATCCGCCTCTATTTTCTTAATCTTATGTTTCATGATTCAAGGATTTGTTTCCCTATGATCAATTCCTGTTCATTAATATCTTGATGAAGGATATGCAATCGGGTCTTTAGGGATATATTTTCAAAGGTGGGGGCGCTGGAATACATTATCTTCATCTAATCTTTTATATCGCCTCTATATAACAACAGAAATCTAAACCCTAAGTTTTAGGGTCCTCGTTCATTGATTATTCAAAATGATTTCGTGTTGAGGTTGATCCTTTGGATCATATCATCAGATCCTTTTGTTATGGAACTGATGGTTGGTGACGGCCATCTAGGGTTTGTGATATCAGTCACGAATACTGTATATGATCTATCTTTTCCTAGTATGGTTTGATTATGGTTTTTGGTTGGGCGATTTGCTGCGATCGTTGAGGTGGGCGAGATCAAGAAACCCTAATTTTTTAGGGTTTATATTTATTGAAGATATGGTTCCTGATGTCGCTGGCCTATGTTATGCTATCCTAGGGCTTGAGAATCGTATAGGTATTGAAAACGTATCCATGGTGTTAGGTTTTCAAGATTTGCAAAGCTAGGATCTGTTGCGTGGTGTTCATAGGATGGTTTTTATGTTTACACTCAGGATCCAGGTTCATGATCCGTTCTGCTTAAGAACGATGTGAGGATGATTGTTATCCTTGTTGGAGGATCTTGTTTGGTACGACATTAACGTTGCTGTTTCTGAACTGGTGGATTATGCAGAAACTTTGGTTAAGGGTATGGGGAGAGGGTTGTTTGAAATTCGTGCATGCATGGTTTTCCATGTCGTTCACTATGCATGGAAGTGGTTTAGTACGTCAATTCAGTAAACGCTTATGTTGAGACGGAAAGATTGCTCTTGGTTTCTATAAGTTGGAAATTCGACCTTGTAATGTTTAATATATATTGGTTTTCAATTTATTTGGTAGTCATAAGAGTGGCATGTCACTCTTATGTAAGGTTTATGGTTGTGCACATTGTATATGTGCTGGTTATAGCCCATGTAACGGGCCGAGATGTTAGGACTTCACCTACATCCGATTGTACTTCAACGTTTTTTGGTGTAATATATTTTACCGGGGATAGTCCCCTTTACCCAAAAAAAAAGGTTGGTTAAGGGGTGTTTGGGATTGTGATGGTTGGGTGTCAACGTTGGAAATAGGCACATCAACGCCCACATTAGATGTGTCAGCGTCGAAGGGATTTTGGTCTATTTGCATTTGGTCAGGTGAGAGTAAAGGTTCAGGAATAGGTTCAAGTTGTGGTTGAGGGTCAATATGAGGTTGGGGGTCTGGTTGGGGTTGTGCTGCTGCAATAACAGCAAGCATGGCTGGGGTTAATGGTAGGTCTCTATGAGGTGGTGAATTCATCTTGGTAAAAATAGCCTTCTTTTGTTCAGGGATCTTATAAAAGTCATTGTGATCCCTTGAACAATATCTTTGAGCATCAAAAACCATTTGCAGAAAACGGGGATAAGCTAAAGTCATTTTTGTCCCCTTGTTTTTACACATTCCTTCAAAAATCATTTTAGACCAGTTATAATTTTGCCCTGTTGCAATACACACAATAGCAGTTGCAATGGATCTATTGATCTCATTGTGTGCAGTACATTTGGGACTCAAACATTGAAGGAGAATGTGAATTAGGTACTTCCAGGCTGGGGGAAATTCCTGCTTATGGTACTTATTAAGAGTACCTTCATCAGGAATAGGATATCCCAAAGCCCTAAGCCCTTGTTCTATTTCAGATATGGGAAGCATGGTTATACCATCAGCATCATTGAGATGCAAGGCCTGGCGTACCAAGGCCTCAGTAACCACCCAAGGTCTCCCATGTACAATAGAAGTCAATGTTGTCACTCCATTAACTGTTGAGGAACTAACAGTGTTCCAAAACTGTTTAATGTGTGTGACGGGAATGAGTGGTGCATGAGAAAGAGCATACCTCAATGGGGATGCATTCAAATACTCCACCATCTGAGTGTATTGAGGGAACAAAGTATTATCAGCAACAAGATAAGCAATCATGTTGTGTTGAGACTTGAACCCCAAATCCAATTCTGCTGAGTTAAATCTTGGTGCCATTGATGAAAGCTGTTAAGTTGATGTATGGTTAAGAACCATTATATCTAGGATTGATCATCGTTAAGAACCATTATATCTAGGATTGATCATCGTTCATATGATAACATAGCGGAAAAGAACAATGATCATAACAAGGTGTTTAGGCACAAAGAACATGAATTAAAACAATTGGGTTGCCCATTATATTAATAACGAACAACCACTAGGTGTGTGTACATTGAATCCCACACCTAGTCGACACACACTTTAGGTTTACATTGTATATGAATTGAATGAATAAAACCTAAGACCCTTGGTTCCTTTTATAGTGTAAGGATTAGGGTTTACAAGAGATAAGAATGAATAAACAAGTAAATCTTCTATTTAAATAAACTTATGCAAAATATCTTTTGCATGTTTATCTAAATAGAAGCTTCCATTAGCTTCTTTTGTCTACGTTTTGTCAATGCTTGAATTGCATGTGACAATGCTTGGATTGCTCTTGACAATGCTTGATTCCATCAACGCCTAAATAACTCTTGTCAACGCTTGGAATGCTCTTGTCAACGCCTAGACAAATACTTCACGTTTTCTTCATTTTTGAGTTTCTGCCACATCAACTTTTTGACCCAACAATCTTCCCCTAGTTGATAGTGGCAAAACTCTATGTGTATCTCTTGTAAGTTATACATGATCTTCAAATTGCTTCCCCTCAAGTGTAGCATGCATTTCTTCCCCTTTTTGTCACATCAACAAGGAAGTAAACAATGTATGCAATCTTGAAAATTCTCCAAATGTAGCTCTATGTAATGATCCTGAAGAAAAATAAATAAAGTATTCTTGATGTTGAATTAGATAACCCAATCTTATGTTCTATGTCTTGTTTATCCATGTGATGAAGAACTTATACCACATTATGCAAAAAATATAAGTAGACCTCGATCCCTTGTCAATATTCTCATCCTTTGTGAGACACTGAGCACGATAATGTAACTCCTTCAAGTGTTTATGACAAGTCTTCGTCACCAACTATGTAAGCACGAACAAGTTACCTTTAAAGTCTAGGCACTTTAAGATATGATAGAACACAAACTTGTGCAAATCTTCTTCAATCATCAATCTTACCATAAGAATTCTTCCCCTTAAGCTAACACCTCTTCATGACAAGTCAATATCTTCATATGTAAAAGCTGTTAGCGAATAACTCTTTCACAAGGCTATCCCGATTACATAATCCAATAAAATTCTTCATGAATTGTTGCTAACTTACTTAAAATCATTAATCCATTTAAATATATCCGAGCCATAAATATCAACTTGATATTCTGAATAAAACGGAGATTCCATGTACCTTTTGTGTGTGTAATCCTCCTTTTTGTGTGCTTAAAACATACCAGTTTTCTCAAACAGCAGCAAACTTTGTGTTGTCCAATATCTCTTCTGTCCAATATCTTGGTCAGATGTATTGTCCGATATCTGACAATACTTATCAGCGTTGAAACACATATATCGGACGACACTGTCAACTCCATCAGTGTTGACTTATTCTGTCAGCGTCGAAACCCTTCCTGTCAGCGCCCAAATAACAAACGTCAGCGCCAACCTAAAATCCTGTCAGCATTCATTCTTTACTCTTGTCAGCGTTAAATTCCAATTTGTCAGTGTCAACCATAAACCTCATCAGCGTCTTGACAAATCCAAATTCTTTTTCCTTGCAGCAACTAACGACCTCCTTTTTCGTTTGTACCTTTCTTTTGTGTCACTTGTTTATTGCAAAATATGCGGCTAAACAATCTCACATAAACGTGTGAACACAACTATCTCAACCAATGAGAAAGGAATGGTCGTGTGAACACATAGCTATATGAACGTGTGAATATAAACAATTCTTAGCCAATCAAAGAGCTTAATCCGTGTGAACATATAACTCTCCACCAATGAGAGTTGAGGACTTACGGTAATACCATAGACTAGCATGTATAGGATCAAAGCTAGATAACAACTTAGGTTTTTTTTTTTTTTTTTTTTTTCTTGGCCGTGTGAATGCAAGATATCCAAACCGTGTGAAAGCAACATCTTTCCTCCAATTGGAATCGAGCAGCTCCAAGGTAATCGTGTGAATGCAACTATGTTCACCAATCAGATTCGCTTATATCACGTCACAAACAGCTCCTTTTTCTTTAAACATGTCACGGCCATATAACCTGCTGTTTGTACGTGACAGAAATCCGCAACTTGCTGCAGTTTAATTAAGCACCAAAACCCTAATTAGGGTTTGTACATAAACCTTAGATCTTTAATCATAACAGCCTCCAAGTCTCACAAAATTCTGCTTTTTATGTAGATCTAGGGTTTGAAGAAACCCTAGTTCATGATTTCATGTGAAAGCAGAAAACTGAAAATCTTCCATCAGCCAACTTCGACGCTTAATAACTTTTGCCTGGGGATAAAACTCGACAATCCCTCCGGTGGATGTTTAGATCTATGTATGTAGAACACACATCTAAAATTTCGTGACGATCCAACGGTTCAATCAAAAGTTATGACCTTCTGAATACTGCTGCGCACACAAAAACGTTCAGAAAAACTCCATACGAATTTTTCTTCTTCACCATATACGAACACCTCGTCGGACCTAGATATCAAGAGCCTTAGGCTCTGATACCAATTGATGATCCCTATAATCGTTGGACTCAATGGTTAAGAACCATTATATCTAGGATTGATCATCGTTCATATGATAACATAGCGGAAAAGAACAATGATCATAACAAGGTGTTTAGGCACAAAGAACATGAATTAAAACAATTGGGTTGCCCATTATATTAATAACGAACAACCACTAGGTGTGTGTACATTGAATCCCACACCTAGTCGACACACACTTTAGGTTTACATTGTATATGAATTGAATGAATAAAACCTAAGACCCTTGGTTCCTTTTATAGTGTAAGGATTAGGGTTTACAAGAGATAAGAATGAATAAACAAGTAAATCTTCTATTTAAATAAACTTATGCAAAATATCTTTTGCATGTTTATCTAAATAGAAGCTTCCATTAGCTTCTTTTGTCTACGTTTTGTCAATGCTTGAATTGCATGTGACAATGCTTGGATTGCTCTTGACAATGCTTGATTCCATCAACGCCTAAATAACTCTTGTCAACGCTTGGAATGCTCTTGTCAACGCCTAGACAAATACTTCACGTTTTCTTCATTTTTGAGTTTCTGCCACATCAACTTTTTGACCCAACACTATTTTTTCAAATCTTGTTTTCCTTCATTCATTGTATAACGATCGATTAGCGTCTGTGATCCATATCAATTTATCCTTGTTCGCGTATTATTTGGGAAGTGGTTAGGCTATTGATCTTCGGATTATCCCTAATAGTTTGATGATCAGATAGTCTACCGAGAGGATCTATTGGTTTGTTTTGCATGCTGATTTATTTTTATATGATTCGACAAGGAATTAGGGTTTGTTTCTTATAGTTTTAGGGTTTGGTTACTGTCCATTGTAGTTTTAAGGTTTTTTTATTTTATTATTTAAATTGGTCGGCATGATGGAAGCAGGTTAGGGTTTCGTTTTGATTGGTGTTCGTAATCCTTTTAGGGTTACTCTACTTTTGTGTGTTTTTTGGTGCATGGAAACTGGTGGTGTTCTCAAATCAACTTTAGGTGCTTTTGCGAGCCGTTTGAAAAACATTGACGGTAAAGTTATTAGGGGAGGCGCTGTTCGTTTTGCTACGAGGATGCAGTCTGATGTAGGCGTGATCACAATACCCTTGAATGATACTACGACTACTAACATGATGGAAGGGGATCCTAAACCCACGGGGTGGGGTGATGGGGTGACTCAAGAAGGGGTTCGATCATTTGCAGATACTGTTGCGATGGAATCTCAAACCCTAAAGTTCCATTTAGGGCTTTATTTAATAAAGAACATGTTGCGGATACTGACTTTGTTCTACCCATTGAAAACGTCTTGGCAGCTCAAAATCGGTTTGAAAATTCTTTGGTGGGTTTCTTCGTTGGTAAGCATGTTGCGTTTCCTTTGGTGAAAAATTATGTATCGAATACATGGAACAAATTCGGTCTTCAAAAGGTTATGAGGGACGATGATGGGGTTTTTTACTTCAAGTTCACGAATAAGACAAGGTTAGAACAAGTTTTGGAAAAAGGGCCATGGTTAATCCGTAACCAGCCTCTTATCATTACTCGATGGACACCCAGCTTGATTTTATCTAGGGACGAAGTGAGGAAGGTTCCTATTTGGGTTAAGATTCATAAGGTTCCAGTGGTGGCTTACACAGTGGATGGACTATGTCTTATGGCTTCTCAGTTAGGGAATCCAGTAATGTTAGATGCTTTCACGAGCTCTATGTGTAATGAGGCTTGGGGTCGGATGGGGTATGCTCGGGCGTTGATAGAAGTGTCTGCTGACAAAGAACTTAAGGATGAAATCATTATGGCTGTTCTGAATGTGGATGGAGAAGGTCATTCTATTGTTCATATGCGTGTGGAGTATGAATAAAGACCTCCTATGTGTGGCGAATGCCATGTATTTGGCCATAGCAATACTGATTGCCCTAAACGCCCAGTGATAACTAACGTGGATAAAGGGAAATCTCCTCAGGAAGGTAATGTTGATGGTTTCACTGTTGTTAGCAATAAGAAAAAGAAGAATAAGAAAGTGGGGAAACCTAATCAGGTGGAGGGCATTAAGTTATCAAAACCTACGTTGAACTTGAAGTATAGGAAAGGTGAACGGGGCGAGAGTTCCAAGACTGCCAATGAGAAATCTACGCCGAATCTGGCTCCTAAACCGCCTATACCTAAGGTTCATGACCTTACTCTGAATAACTCATTTAGTTTTCTTACTGATGATGAGGAGCAGCGGGGAGGGGATGAATGTGTTAATGAGGATAGTGATGATGAGGTTGATGAACATCTTATTCTGAAGGACCAGGTTACGCCTACGGAAGGAGCAAGCACTCCTAATGAGATGGTTCTTAATGTTTAGCATTGCGTCATGGAATATAAGGGGTTTGAACCTCTCCCCTAAACAGAAGGAGGTTCGACAAATTATTCATGATAATAAGCTTTCGGTTTGTGCAATCTTAGAGTCTCATACTAGTAATTCTAAGCTGGACAGAATATGTTCATTTGTTTTTCGTAATTGGGAATAGACCTCAAATGCCATTCATTGTAACAAGGGCTCACGTATTATCTTGGGGTGGAACCGTGATGTTGTGGATGCCTCGGTTATTACGCAAGATGATCAGGTTATGCATACTAGATTATGGGTCAAGTCTGATAAGAAAGAGATGTTCTGTTCATTTGTTTATGCTCACAATATCTATACTCGTCGGCGTGCTTTATGGTATAATCTTGGAATGCATAATGTGTATATTCGACAGCGGCCATGGTGTATTTTAGGTGATTTTAATGCAGCTCTTACCCTTGAGGACTTTGCTGCTGGTGCCTCCAATGTGGATATTTCGATGCATGAGTTCCGCGAGTGTGTTCATGAGATTGAAGTTCTTGATGTTCAACGGGCAGGTTTTAGATTTACTTGGTCTCAAAAACCGAAGGGTGGGGATGGCATTTTAAAGAAAATAGCTAGGATTATGGCGAATGGGGAATTTCTTGATATGTTTAAAGGCTGTCATGCTATCTTTCAGCCTTATCGCAATTCGGATCATTCTTCGGCTGTTCTACATGTCCCTTCTATTATTAAAGAGAAACCTAGGCCTTTTAAATTTGCTAACATTCTTGTGTCACATAGTGATTTTCAGAATATTGTCAAGGATGGATGGCAGCAGATGCAGAGTGGCTTCCACATGTTTAAACTGGTGAAAAAACTCAAAGGGTTGAAAAAACTTTTTCGGAAGCTGTTATATAATCATGGGAACTTACATGATAATGTCCAACGTTTACGTCATGAATTGGATACCGTTCAACGGGATTTGGATCAAGATCCTTTTAATACCGTCCTTCGTGAGGAGGAGGCACATTATTTACAAGCGTTCAATGATGCATCGATTCTTGAGGATAGGTTTCTCCGTCAGAAGGCTAAAATGGATTAGCTTCGTGATGGGGATTCAAATTCTAAGCTGTTTCATCGTGCTGTGAAGAAAAGGATGAGTCGCAAGCGTATTGAGGTCATTACTAGTGCTACTGGCGAAATATTTGAAAATGAACATGTTCCGAACGCGTTTGTGACACATTATCAAACGTTTCTTGGCCATAATGATGATGTTTTACCTCTGCATTCCAATGATTTGTTTCTTAATCAGTTAAATGAGGCAGTGGCTAATGGTATGATTCAAGATGTTACTAGTAAGGAGATTAGGGATGCTATTTTTTCAGTGGGTAATGAGAAATCGCCAGGACCTGATTGATACACGGCTGCTTTCTTCAAAGAGGCATGGGATACTATTGGGGCGGATGTGGTGAATGTTATTAAGGAATTTTTCATTAATGGGAAATTACTTAAAGAGGTTAATCATACGATCTTGGCGCTTATACCTAAGGTGTCTGATCCCACGAAGGTTACGAATTTTCGTCCCATTTCTTGCTGTAATGTAATTTTTAAGGGAATCACCAAAATCATAGCTAACCGTATGAAGAACTGCTTGAAAGACTTGGTTGGTATTAATCAGTCCGCTTTTATACTGGGGCGTAATATTTCTGATAATATCTTGTTAACTCAGGAGCTCATGCACAACTATCATCTTGATCGTGGTCCTTCTAGATGCGCGTTTAAAGTCGACATACAGATAGCTTACGACACTGTGAATTGGAATTTTCTTAGGGAGATTCTGGTGGGTTTTGGATTTCACCAACGGTTCATCGGTTAGATCATGGAGTGTGTTACAACAGCCTCATTCTATATAAGTATCAATGGTTCACTTTATGGTCATTTTCATGGCAAACGGGGTCTCCGTCAGGGTGACCCATTATCTTCTTACCTATTCACGCTTGTCATGGAGATTCTTACACTCATGATTAAGAGACAAATTTGGATGAATGACTCATTTACTTACCATCGCTACTGCTCCAAGTTCGAATTGGTAAACATTTGTTTCGCTGACGATTTGTTTCTGTTTGCGCATGGTGATGTCAGGTCGGCTACACTTATCATGGATGCTCTTGATGAATTCAAGCTTTCATCAGGACTTTTGCCTAGAATTCCCAAGAGCACAACTTACTTCTGTAATGTCTTAAACCATGTTAAGATTGCCATTCATCACATTCTTCCATTTGAAGAGGGTAGACTTCCGGTTAAATACCTCGGTGTGCCGTTAATATCAACGAGGCTGATATACAGGGACTGCAGGGAGTTGCTTGATAAAATCCAAGCCAGGATTGACGGGTGGGGTCACAGAGCCCTCTCGAAGGCTGGTCGTGTGCAGCTTATCAATTCAGTCCTCGGCTCCCTTCATGTATTTTGGGCTTCGGTTTTCATACTTCCTGATCGTGTTTTATTGGATATTAAGCAAAAACTGCGAGCCTTTCTGTGGTGTCAAGGAGGGTCTAGTCGGGGGAAGTCCAAGGTGGCATGGGAGGATGTTTGTCTCCCCAAGAAGGAAGGTGGTTTAGGCATTCGATGGCTTGAACCATTTAATCAAGCCCTTATGATTTCGCATGTTTGGAAGCTGCTCACGAATAAAGAGTCGCTTTGGGTCCACTGGATTCATGCTTATAAACTCCGTGGGAGGAGTTTTTGGGATATTCCAGTTAGAGGAAATATCACGTGGGGTTGGCGTAAGATTCTTCTTCTACGTCCTTTCTTACAGGAATTTATCTGGCATAATATTGGTGATGGTAGGTCTACGCTGGCATGGTATGATAAATGGTGTTCCTTGAGTCCACTGTCTAATATAATAACTACTAGGGACATCTTTTGTGCTGGTTTTGATAAGGATACCAAGGTTCGTGACTTACTACGGGATGATATTGTTAACTGGCCAGATGTATGGAGGTCAAAATATCCTATGTTGAATACTATTCCAACTCCTACTCTATCTAACAGACGGGATACATTGGAATGGCGTGATCTTGATGGCAATATTAAGCCATTTTCTACTCATGCTGTTTGGGATGTGATGCGCCCTAGGAACCCTCATGTCCCGTGGTATTTTGCTGTTTGGTTTCCAGGTTGTATTCCCAGTCATGCGTTCTTGTTTTGGCTAATTATTAGACGTCGGCTGAAGACTAAAGATAGGCTTCGCACTTGGGACCATCTGGACGTGTCAGTGAAATGTCCTCTTTGTGAGTTACAACCGGATAGTCATGAACATTTTTCGAATGTGGTTTTTCTAAACAGGTTTGGAATGAAGTGAAAGACCTTGTTGGGCTTCCTGGTTGGTTACCATCTATTGTTGCTATTTTACTTGATATTCTTCCATTTGCTAATCTGAAATCTTCGAGGAGCGTGGTAGCAAAGTTGATGGTTGCGGCGTCTATGTATTCCATTTGGCGAGAACGGAATTATCGCATTTTTCGGAAGGAAAAGAGATTGGCTGGTCAAGTGGCTGATTTTATCAAGTCTACTGTTCGCCTAAAACTTATTTTGTGTCGCTGGAAGCAATCTACCAACGTTCTTCAGCTGTTTCAAAGATGGAAGCTGGCTGATTCGTTACTCATAAGAAGATGATGGACTCTTTGGTGTGCTTGTGTACCTTTAGGTGGTTCTTTCCTATTGGTGTTCTTGTTTTTGTAGCTGTGATTATATGGCTTGTCATATAATCTTGTAGTTCAAGCATTGTCTTGAGGTTAATACGGTACTTCAGCCGTATTCCAGTGTACTTAATGATTTGGGTGATTAATATATTTTACCGGGGAACCTTGTTCCCTTTTACCCAAAAAAAAAAGTGTTGAGAAAAGTAGCAAAATCTTCCTCAAATGAGTAGTCATCCAAAGTAGGATCAAGCATTGTTGGTGGAGGATCTTCATCAAAAGTAGGTGCAAGGTCATCATGAGAAGAATCACTCGAGAGAGTATCAGCCTCATCAAAATCATCATAAGTGGGCATGTCTGGATACTCAGAAGTAAAATTATCATAATCATCCCCATCGGAACTAGAATCATCATCATAAGCATCATAGATCGGTGGAGAATCATAAATTGGTGGAGGATCGGAATTGGAGAGAGAATCATCCACATCATATTGGAACAGTGGATTATCATAGCAAGAATCGAATAGAGGATTGTTGTAGACGACAAAATCATCAAGCACATTAATCATATTCGCTGATTCTCTTCCATTGGGTTTGGTTGTGATCTTCCCCATTCTAAAGACTTGTGCTTCATTCCCGACTCTTAAGATTAACTCACCTTCGGCAACATCGACTAAAGCTTTTCCGGTTCTCAAGAATGGCCGACCAAGTATTAACAGAATACGAGGGTCCATTTCATAGTCAACAACAACAAAGTCGACCGGAAAAGTGAAGGTGCCAACTTTAATGAACACATCTTCGGCAATACCAACGGGGTAAGCGAGAGTGCGATTTGCTAGCTCAAGAGTCATCTTTGTTGGAGTAAGATCGGGTAATGCTAACTTTTTCCAAACAATTAAAGGCATCAAATTTATACTTGCCCCGAGATCGGCTAAGGCAGTAAATTCTTCGGTTTGGTTAAAAGTACATGGTAGCACAAAACGACCGGGATCTCCAAGTTTCTCCGCAAGTTCTTTAAGAAGAACTGCAGAACAGTTTTCATTCAATCGAGTATTAACAAACTCAGCCATCTTCTCCTTCTTATTAAGCAATATCTTAAACATCTTAACAATTTTAGGCATTTGGGCTAGAGCTTCAACAAGGCTAAAGGTGATGGTCAGTCCCGAAATCTTCTTCAAATAATTCGACACTTGAATGTCATTCTTGGTTTGCAGTTTGGCCTTGTCTAAGCGAGAAGGATAAGGGATATTGGGTTTATAGGTGGAAGGTGGGGTTGGTGAAGGGTTCTTCTTGGGTGCTTCTTCATGCATAGGTGGAGACGGTAATAGAGAACTAATACTAGGCGTGGGAGTAGGAGGGATAAATGGTGGTGGAGGAGGTGTAGATGGAGTAACTGGGGGAGGGATAGATGGTCCTACTAAGGTTGATCCACTGCGTGTAGTAATAGCACTCACATTCGCTCTTAGGTTGGTGACGGTATTTGAAGGAAGAGAGCCCGAAGTAGAGGGTTGAGGAGTTGGTAAGAAACTAGCCAGCATATTCTTCAAATCATTTGTTTGAGTGCTAAAAGAAGTTTGTATATCATGTCGAAGCTCGGATCTAATATCATTACCCTGCTTAGTGATATCTCCTTTCAAATTGATAATTTAGCTTTGTAGATTCTTGATTTGCTCTCCTTAGGTTTCAACGTCTTGATTAATGGGTGGTGGTTGTTGAGCGGGTGGGTGATAAGGAATAAAAGCTCGTGGTGGGTTTGGGTTGCTTCTATTGTAGTTGTTGGGGTTGTGGTTTTGAGGAGAAAAACTGGGGGAAAGAAAGTTGTTAGAACGGTAACTTAGCAAGTTACGATCACTTTGAGGTCGAGCTTGATGGCTTTCCGTTAAATAGTTACCATAAGCTGCATACACGTTTTCCGGATTGTCATGAGTAGAAGGACAATCAGTGTATGAGTGAGGACCCCCGCAAATGTCACAAGAAGTTGCTACAGCTTTAACTTGTTGTTGATTTGTAGCCAAAAGTTGCATATTCTTGCTCATTTCGACCATTGCGCGGGTCAATTCGGTGATATCAGGGTTTGAAGAAGTAGAAGAAACATTGACTCTCGGGTTATTCCTTGAAGATGCGGATGAATCCCAATTTTTGTGGTGAGTAGTCATGTTCTCGATAATCTCTCTACACTCCTAGGGTCTTCTTTTCATAAATGTGCCACCGGCGGCTGCATTAATCGTATCACGATCATGAAAAGTTAAACCGTTGTAGAAAGTATCAATTAAGGTGACGGGGAGCATGGTGTGGTTTGGACATCGATCGATCAAAACATTATAGCGTTCCCAAGCATCAAAAAGTGATTCATCAGGTTCTTGTGTAAATCCACTAATTTGATTTCGAAGGCTCGTGACCATGGATGGTTGAAAGTAGCGCGACAAAAAGTGTTGAGTCATCTAATCCCAAGTATGAATTGAATTCTTTGAAGACGATCAAACCATTTTTCGGCATGGTGGGATAAGGTGTATGGAAATAGGTGAAGGCGAAGAAAATCCATAGTAACACCGGGCAACTTCATGCTTTGAGTAACGGTAATGAATTTTTTTTTTTGGGTAAAGGGGAATGTAGACCCCGGTAAAATGCATTACACCAAAAAAACGTTGAAGTACAATGGATGAGGGTGAAGTCCCTCATCTCGGCCCGTTACATAGGCAAAATACAGCAAAGAATAAATTTGCTACTTCCCTTTCTAGTACATAAGAACGACATGTCGATCTTATGACAAAACAGAAATAAATTACTTCCTATGACTACGCAGCTTGAAATCAAATTGATCACTAAATTCTTGATAGAGGCCCGAGTATTCATCAAATTGATCATCATGGTCATCATAGACATTTAGGACCTCCTTTTCCAAAGAATGCCCGCCCCCCAACGAAGAGCTAGGAAAAGAAGATCCCTCACCAGGTAGTACAACCTCTTCTATGTCCGTATCCGAATCTGCATTAAGAACGTCCAAAGAAGAATCCAATTTCGTAGACGAAACCTTAGCATCCAATTTGTCCCACGAACTACAGCCCTCATTATTATTATTCCCAATAAATTCAAGTATCGACTCCTCTTCGTTTTTCTTATCTACAAACTTCCTAGCATCAGCAAGACTAATATCATCATTAATATATTTTGGTTTATCATTGCTTGAAGTTTCAGATAGAGTCGGTGCTTTGGTTGTAGTCGTGACCTTTTCCATGTTGCAATGAACATGTTTTCCTTCTTGCGGTTTAACCACCACACGGTAAACAAGATTAGTCTTAGTTATGTTAACACGAATTCCTTTAATATAGCGCTGAGAACTAACCTGTTTACCGTTGTTTTGCTTACCCATGTCAACCATAGGCTTAGAAACAGCCTGTTTAACCTTGCCTTCCGTTCTTGATCGCTTTGGGTAATTAGTCGACTTCTTCGGATACAAATCCTCCAGATGATCGAAAACTTTACATGTCCCGCACCTAGGAGGCTGCCATTCATATTCAATATCAATCTTGGCCATAACATGTCCCTTGTCCACATCAAGGGGGATCTCAACATCAACTGAATTAACAAGAGGTGTATCAGCAGAAACTTCCACAAGCACTCTTGCATAATCACTACGCCCCCATGAATTCAGACAGATGCTATTCGTATGAGCATCCAATCTTAAGAGTTTACCCACCTTAGCAGCAATCACATCCAACCCCACCTTTGAATATGCTACTAAAGGCACGTTATGCATTTTCACCCATAACAGAACACTAGATACAGCTTCTTTCTCATGTATTATATTCGGCATCAATATCTTTAATATAATAGGGACCAGATTGATTCGCTAAGGACCCCCCTTCATAACCTGTTCCATGCCTATGCGTGAATCGAATTGAAAAAGAAATAAGCCAAGATGAGTCATGACCCGTTCAAACCAAAACGTCCCCAAGCATGTTTAACATAGTTCTCGACCATGGGAAACGCTAATCTCTTACCCACCGAATACCCGTATAAGGTATTCACCAATCTCGATTTTACTTCATCATCTGCCTCCCTAGGAATAACAGCTGATGATGATATACGTCCAGTCACTTGTTTAGTAGTAGAAAAGCTAGCCATATTCACCATAGGATTAACACACCCTTTATCAGGATAATTAACAGCCTCCACACCCATCGCCTTCTTAGAATCAGAATGCATAGTTGGACGACTATTATTAGAATTCATAATCTGATGTAAAGGTTGTATAATAGCATGCACCTGCTGCCTATCATTACCACTGCGACACGAATCTTGCACCCTTACACAGCTAGAATCCTTTGTTTCATCCAAAAAATGAACACTCCTACGAGCCACCATTGGTTTACCATCTTTGCCTATCATCTTACCATCAATGTTCTTTATCTTCCCAGCAAGATCGGTCAATAGTGAACTCTTTTTACTAGAAATCTCAACAACAGGTCTAGTACTAGTTGATTTCCGATTTAAAAATCCTTTATCCATCTCTCACAACCCACTTATAGGAAATAAACAAGCAGCAATCACCCAAAACCTAGCGGAAAGTAAACCCTAATCGGTTTTAACACAATACGAATCACGCTAGTACCCTTTATGCTGCCAACGAAACCCTAAATCTGAACAATATCAACTAATAAAACCAAAACCCTAAAAAAATTAGGGTTTGTAGGGAATCGTCAAGGAATTAAAAACACAACAGTCGCCTTAGATTAAGACTTGTAATATGCCCGACTATATCACACCACCAGCGAAACCCTAGCAACAAACCAAAGGCTCGCAACAAATATATAAGTGATTTCTTGTTGTAAGAATGATCGGCCCACCCAAACAAACAGAACCGATGAATACCTAAATCCAAACGCAAACCCAGAACCCTTATGAATCGTGATAAACTTACACAAGATCAAATCAAGAAGAAATATATTTAAAAGGTTGCGAACTCCAAAAAAGGAAAAAACGAAACCCTGGAAACAAAAACCCTAGATTTAACCTTGTTAAAGATCACAAACCGAAGAGGAGAAGAGTCTAATCGAATTGAATTGAAAAGTATGATCGGAAAAGTTGTTTGTGGTGGCCGGAAATCACCTAAAAGAGAGAGAAAATTAGGGTTTTTTTTAGCTAAAGTTATCGGAATAACGGTAATGAATTTTTCGAGGTGTTTGTTGGCATCATCATCCGGCAATCCGCGAAATGGACAAGTGTTTTGAACTTGTTGGATCATGTGATGCTTCAACGAAAACTCTGGAGCCGTGATTTGCATCAGCGCAATCGGTCCTCCTCGTCCATTCATCGTAGGTTGACAAAGCTCCTCCATTGTCCTAAGATCAGGTGGGGGAACATTGTTGTTATTATTATTGAGGTGCGGTGGGTTATTATTGTTGTTCACACCTGCCATATCTAAATCTTCGCGAGTCTCGGGCTCTGAATAAGTTGAAGATCTAGTACGCATACACCTGCAAAAGCAAAAGAAAAAGATACCAAAGAAATAGAGAATATATATGTACGTGTAAAAATAAAAATAAAATCTTTTTAGATTTTTGAAATTTTTAATTTTTTATGGATTTTAAACAATTTTTATGGATTCTTGAAAAATTTTAGAGCAAGAAAAATAACGTTCACGAGTGAACGGATCCCAAAATTCAACGCGTCTCTCACAGAAAACCGTTAATCTTTACGAAAAGAGCCGGCAGCGGCGCCATTTAATACAAGTTTTTTGCCAAGTATAAAAATATCGTTGTTCCAGTCTTTTCGAATTGAGAAAGGGAAAAATGTGCGACTCGGTCGTCTTTTGGTGGAAACAATAATAGATTGGTCGTTGTAGTATATTAAATTGCAAGACGTTAAAAGTAAATGACGGTTAATTAAAACTAAAACTAATTAAAACATAAATGGTGCATTATTAAAACTTTTAAAAGTAAATAAATTTAACGACAAAAATTAAAGCTCGACGAAAAGTAAATTTGACAATGTAATAAAAATGTAAACTTGAAATAAAGAAAAACGATTAAAATAACACTAAAGTAAAATGGCAGAAAAATAAGCTTTAAAAATTTAAACTAAAAATTACTAAAAAGAAGCTTTAAAAATTTAAACTAAAAATTACTAGAAAAGTAAGCTTGGAAAAATAAGATAAAAACAAAGACAAAAGTTAGATCGCAGTCACGATCGTAACTCACGATCGTACCTTGGATCGTACTCTCGATCGTGGCCCAGATCGCAACGAGCGATCGCAGCCAAGAAGCTTAAGATTGGATCGTAACCACGATCGCAACAAGTGGATCGCAGTGACGATCGTACTCTTCGATCGTACTACCAGATCGTACCCACGATCGCAGCCAATGAACGTGGCATGGATCGCAACGGCCAATCGCACCCTGGATCGCACTCTATGATCGTACCCACGATCGCAACAAGTGATCGTGGTGTGGATTAAGGAGTGTGATCGTACTGAACGATCGTACTATGGATCGCAGTAATGGATCGCAAGTAGAAACCCTAGGGGCTTATGCGATCACACTTAGTCGGTCGTAACAAGCAGAAACCCTTAAGAAAGTTGCGATGGAATACAATAAGCAAATAAGCCGAACCAAATAAGCACTTAGGCAATAAGTAAATAACAAAAACTAAATCAAAGCAATAATAAGACGAACAAAATAAGCTAAAAATTTAAAAACTTTCAAGACACAAAATAAACAACTTTATAAAATAAACTTAAAAAAGATAAAACTTTTAAGAAAACTTTAAGCTAAATACAAAATAAGCCAATAAGATTGTCAAGCTTATAGCTTAATTTGTATAAAAGCCTAGATAGAAATAAAAAGATAAACTCTTTAATCAAATAAGCAACAAGATCAAGCAAATTAATGCTTAATCCGAATTAATTATCAAAATCAAAAGCAAGAAAAGTAGAATAAGATGATAATAAAAAGCTTGATTAAAGGAAAATAAAGATTAACAACAAAATTAAAAGACTTACTTGAATTAAAGGCAAGAGATTTAAGGTGCAAAACAAGGTAATTAAATTGACAATTAAGTAAATGACATGAAAATAAATGTGCAAGTAATGAAAATGGTGGAAGACTAGTTTGTCAAAATAGCCAACACTAAAATGAGGTGATATGACTCTATTTATAGGGAGAAGGGAAGGAAGCATGTGTTGCTCTTTTCTTTTTTCTTCACGTCTTTTCTTTCTCGTCTTTTCGTCTTCTTAATTCTTCGACTTTTTCGACTTTGTCTCGGGATTAATTAAACACGTCTTGTAATTTCTTCATTAATTAGACTTGAGTTCTTCGGCTTTATTAAACTTTCGTCTTTAGACTTGTTCTTTGATAAATCTTCAGAATAGGCATTGGACTTTCGTTCTTTTTGCACTCTTGATCTTTCGACTTCGTCTTTTGTCTTTTTCTTCGATAAAAGCCCGTGAAAGCCAGTGTTTTCTTCCCTTTTCACATTTTGATCCTAAATCTTAACAAAAACATAAACCACGCATAATTTCGACATTTACGACATAAAATACACGTTTTGGCTTGGTTATTAATATAATTAAGTGGTAAAAGGATAAGTGTTTTCACACTTATTAATAGGAGTTGTTAAACACACAATTTTTTGAAAGAGTTTGAATAATCATTGAGAAATTCTTGAAAAAATTGTGTTCAACGCTTTTTTGAGAAACTCTATTTCTTTTTGACGAAAAAGTTTTTTTAAAGTATAACTTGAGTTCATAGACTTTGAATGTATTGACAAATCCACTCAAGTGAAAGAAGATTTCTCTTCTTTTGTTGAGGGTAAGGGCACTAAAGCGTACACTCCCCCGTGAATATAGATCCGGGTTGCAATCTGAAAGTGATTACAAGCCATTGTGTTGAGCTCAAAACGTTGAATGTTTTGTGACAAGCTCAACCCAAGATAGATTGTCTACCCGTTGTAGGAAAAATTGTCCAAAAATAGACATTTTCCTTTAAAAAAATAGAAATGACATGTTTTGAAAAATATTTACAACTTTCATTCGAGCTTATGTACACACCCGTGTCGTTATTGAGCGACATTTCTAGGTACGTCCATATTATCGATACTGAAAGACATGTCGAGAAGAATCTTTTTGGATTTTGAAAGATTTTTAATTTTGTATTTTGCTTTTTCATTAATATTTACATGTAGATGTTTGATAGATGAATCAAGCAGGCTTCTTTGCCAGAATCTCCAGTTCTGTTGGAGTCAAACATCTCATACCAATTTTCCTAACTAGATACGCAAACCTCTCTTTCGAAAGAGCTTTTGTAAACAAGTCAGCTAATTGATAATCAGTTCCAACAAAGTATAGTTCAACGATACCCCTTTCAACTTGTTCCTTAATGAAGTGATATCTGACATCAATGTGCTTCGTGCGGGAATGCTGTACCGGATTGCATGAGATGGCTATGGTGGACTTTGAGTCACAGTACATATGTACTTTATAAAGTGGAAGCCATAATCCGTGAGTTGTGTTCTCATTCAAACAAATTGAGCACAACACGCAGATAGAGACACATACTCCGCTTCGGCTGATGACAGTGACGTGAAATCCTGCTTCTTGGAAGACCATCCCACAAGCTTATCTTGACCTAGAAATTGTGCACCACTAGAAGTACTTTTTCGTGTATCAAGACACCCTGTATGATCAGAATCTGAATAGGCCGTTAGAAAGAAACCGGTTTCCCTCGGATACCAGAGTCCCATGTGACTGGTATTCTTAAGGTACCGAAAGATCCGTTTAACCTCCTTGAGGTGCTTTTTAGTGGGTCGTGCTTGATATCGTGCACAATAACACGTAGCATGTGATATATCTGGTCGGCTTGTTATTAAGTACATGAGGGAGCCGATCATGGAACGATATCTCGTTTGATCTATGGCATTTCCCTCCAAATCAGCATCTAGGGATGTGGTTGATAATGGTGTCCCAACGGGGTCACATGAGGTCATACCATGTTTTTTTATTACCTCTTGACAATACTTAGCTTGGTTAATGAAGATACCACTTGGGGATTGATACAAGGCTTTTGGCCCGTATAAAAATTAAGTTCGAAGTGTTGTTCTCTTCGAATTGAAAAACTTGTGTTTAATGTGCGACTCAGTCGTTCTTTGGTGAAACAAAAATGTGTCGTTGTAGTAAATAAAATGTGCAGAACAATTAAAGTAAAGGTGCGTTAAAGTAAATCTAAGTCTAATTAAAACAAAGTGCAAGTATTAAAAAGCAAGACTAAAATTAAAGGGCACTAATGTAAATAACGCAAACTTAAATTTAACTAAGGCAAACTCAAAACGCAACTAAAACTAAATCTTAAACTAAGGCAAATAAACTTAAAGTACAATTAAGGGAAAAGGCGGGAAAAATAAAGTTTAAAATAAAAAGGCAGAAAACAAAAAACTAAGATCTCCCTATCCGGAATAAACTCCTATTCGGAATAGATGGCTATTCGGAATGTTGTCACCTATTCGGAATATCCTCCTATGCGGAATATTTTGTCTACTCGGAATGAAGTCTTATGCGGAATAGTGCTTACTCGGAATATTGTCCCTATGCGGAATAACCAACCCTATTCGGAATATTCAGCTTATTCGGAATAAACTGCTATTCGGGAAGATATCCCTATTCGGAATAATCAAGCCTATGCGGAATATCCTTCCTATGCGGAATATGGGCCCTATTCGGAAAGTTGCCTTACTCGGAATATTTAATATTCCGAATAAAGCACAAATGCAAAACCCTTACTCGGAATGTTTAATGTTCCGAATAGAGCACAAACTGGCAATCCCCTATTCGGAATATTGGCTGGGTACGAATCTGGGCAAGATCAGTAATGAGATCCGAAGAACAAGGAAGGCTAAAAAGGCACGGATCTAATAAAAACTTAACCAAATCAACAAAAAGATTAAAACAAACTAATAACAAAACATCTAAATAACATAAACAATCAATCCAAAACAACAAATCAAACAATAAAGATCAAGATAATCAAAACCACTTTAATCAAATCAACCAAAAATAAAGAACTTGAACATAAACAAATCAACACAAAGATTAAAGAAAGGTAGAATGAGATTAACAAGATAAAATAAAGATTAACAAGAATTAAAAGAAAAACTTACTTGGAATTAAATGGTAAATAAGTGCAAGACAAGGTAATTAAATTTGACAAGTATTTAAATTGACAAGGTAATTAAAAGTGCAAGGTAATTAAAAGGTGGAAGACTAATTGTCACACTTAGCCAACAAAATAAAAAATAAACAATCCTAAACTATTTATAGGGGAGGATTAAGGAAGCTTCCTCCCCTCCTTCCTTTCTTGTTAATTGCAAGATTAAGCCCTTAAGCATATATTCTTTATTAATTGCATCATTAGTCCTTTTTCCTTCTAATCTTCTTTAAACTTGGACTATAATGACTTGTGGCTTGGGATTTCTTTTGAACTCGTCTTTAAATTCTTCAATAAAATAGACTTGAATTCTTCGGCTTTCGATAAACGTCCGTCTTTTGACTTTTTCCTCGATAAATCTTCAGAATTGGTCGTGGACTTCCGTTCTTTTTGCACTTTTGACTTCTTGACTTCGTCTTTCATCTTTTTCTTCAATAGAAGTCCGTAAATGCCCGTGAATTTCCGTGTTTTCTCCACTTTTCACCTTTTCGTCCTAAATCACAACAAAAACACAAACCACGCATAATTCCGACATAAAGACATAAAATACACGTTTTGGTCCGGTTATTATTGTAATTTAGTGGTAGAAAAGATGGGTGTTTACACACCTATCAGGGATTGGTGAACTTGAATTCCTAGAAAGAATTTTAGTTCGCCCATCATAGACATTTTAAATTTGTTGTGCATTACTTTTTCAAACCATGTTGAAAGTTTTGGGTTTGTAGACCCGAAAATAATGTCATCAACATAAATCTACACAAGCAAAATGTCATCCCCATATTTATAAGTGAACAAAGTTAGATCAATGGAACCTTTTGAGAAACCTTTGGAGACCAAAAATTTAGAGAGCTCGTCGTACCACGCCCTTGGAGCTTGCTTGAGTTTATGAAGTGCTTTGTGGAGACGATACACCTTGTCAGGATAATGAGGATTGACGAATCCTTCCGGCTGTGTGACATAGACTTCTTCCTTCAAAGGACCGTTAAGAAACGTCGTCTTTACGTCCATTTGATAAACGATGAATCCCTTGTGTGCAGCATAAGCAAGGAAAATCCGGACCGCTTCCATACGAGATACTGGTGCAAATGATTCTTCAAAATCAATACTCTCTTTTTGTCCATACGCTTTAGCCACTAGCCTAGATTTATTTTTGATGATCGTATTTTCTTCATCCATCTTGTTTTTCTAGATCCATCGAAGATTTAATGGTGTTACATCGTATGGTCTGTCAACAAGTTCCTAGACTTTAAGTCTTTCAAATTGTTGAAGTTCATTCGTCATCGATTCAATCCAAGCGTGATCTGCCAAGGCTTCTTTGATATTTTTTGGTTCACCTGTACTCACGGCGAGTGCGAACATACAAACATCACCATCGGTTTCAAGCTGTCGTCTTGTACGAACGGGCTGTGAAGGGTTTCCAATTACTTGAACCAAAGGATGATCTCGGGTCCAATGATGTGTTGAAGGATGTCGTTGATAGAACGTATGCATATTTGACGGATCAACATGGCGAGTAGAAGACTCTCCAGTTTCGTGTACCGGTGTACTAAATGGGTTGATAAAGTCATCTTCGTCATTTAATGCATTGTCTGCTTGATTTGTGTTCTCCGGAGCAATGACAATAGTTGTGGACGTTGTAGGAGCGGTTGTTGATGTGATATTCTAAGGAGGTAAATATGCAGCAACCCGTGTTGAAGTAGATGAAGTTGTATCCTTTTGTTGACGATGATCGGTATCATCATTCTAATCATGAGTGACAGCGGAAGACTTTGATACAACATGTTTCTCCCCATGAAATATTCATCATACATTGGTCCATATAACATTTCCAACTCTTCAATTGTCATGTTGACTGTCATATCTGCTCTTGGAACATTTCCTTGAACCAGCTTTGAACTTGACGGTTCATTGATATGGTCTTGAGTTCCGAGTTCCGTGTGGTCTTGAGTTTCGACGTTCATACGTTGACGCGTTTTTGTACATTTTTAGAGTAATCCGTTTCCGTTTCTTTTCTTTCCTTCTTTCCAAAAACGCAATCACTTGATTAAATAACGTAATTAATATTGGCTCAAACACCATACCTCCTCGAGAACGAACTCGAATATTAATCTTTACGTTTTTCCTAAAACATATTGATTAATACTTACCACGACTTAGTGTTTGCTTATTTTTCCTAAAGATAAGTAAAACGACTAAAAACCACTACATCAGTAGTCCTCTAACAAGATTTCCTTTCACAACTTTGTTAAGATTTTTGAAATTGACATGACCTAACCTCTTGTCGCATTTGTTGGACTCATCAATAGAGGCTATGGTTATCAAACAAGCCAAACCTCCTGAAGGAACTACATTGTGAAGATTGAAAGTGTATATATTTTGCTGCTTGGGAATTATGAGTAGGACTTGATTCTCCTTTGACGTCTCAAAATCAAGCGCTCGCACCATGCAGTTTGTATATGTGAATAGGACCTTGTTGTTCATATCATCCATTTGTGACGCAAAGAAGAGGTTGAAGTGATTCAGCTCCTTCACAAAATATACATCTTCAAGGTCTAACTTTCCAGTGCTTATTTTCCATCTACCAGTAATGTGGCATTTACTTCCACCAAATGCAACAGGTCCACCTCTAAAGTATTCATACTCTTCAAGGTATGCCTTGTTTCTAGTCATGTGCTTGGAGCATCCACTATCCATAATTCTTTTATCCTTTAGATCACTATGTAAATAATCATGCACATCAAGAAAACAATATAATTTTCTCTTGGGACCCAAGCCACATTTGGCTTGAGTCTTCTTGGGGCCACAAACTAATATGTGTTCTATGAGCATTAGCCACTACTGCTCTTAGACTCATATGTGACTGTTCTATCCATCTAGTTCCAAGTCCAAGGTGATTTAGACTTAACCACATTTCCCTTGTTTGCCCCAACAGTTTTCACCACTGCTTGTGTCTTAGCAGTACTTTCAGAATTTACCTTAGAGGTTTTAACTTTAGGTACCCACATCTTGTTTTTGGTCATTGTGTTGTTATGGAAAGACCTTCTAATTGGTGAGTAAGGTTTTGTAAACAAATTTTTCTATGTAGAATTTGCACTCACAGTAGTATTTAGCTTAAAGGTATTTTCAGTTGGTCTAGTGGTATTTACAAGATTTGCCTTGAAAAGTACTTTGCCATATTTTTTTAGTACTGTTGTTGAAATAAAGTTTTTTTTACACTAGGGTAAGTATTTCGTTATTTTTTTGCTTATTTACCCTTTGAGAATTTCCCCATACTGGTTTTGACTCACTTTGATCAGTACCCTTAACCAACCTGTTTGTGTTAACATGTCCAACCATTCTTTGTTCATGAAAAGTACAGTCTCTGATCAAATTAATAAAGTTACCACATACAAAGCATGTTTTTCTTTTCATAGTTAAGCCATAAGGTACTTTAGTTTTCCTACCAAAGTTATATCCTATTCCAGGTCTCTTAGGACTTTCACTATGTGTGGTGGTTTCACTAACAGTCTTCCTAGGAGATTTCACATGCTTAGAAGCACAACTAGGGGTTTAATGTTATGATGAAGACATAGACACAAATTCCTCATCACTACCAAACCATAGGTTCACATACAGTCTTAGGTTCAAATACAACTGGTTTAGGTGTAATCTCAGATGTTTCTACACTAGTGCCCTAGAGTTGCAAGAAGAATAGTTACTTGTTTTAGTTTTAGACTTACTAGTGGTTGACTTTCTCATGCCATATGTAAATTTAAACTCATCTATCTCTACATCTGGTTTAGGGGGCATAAATATCCCTGTTATACAAGGGGGTACTGTATGCATCCCTTCAACATTAGCAAATCTATTGTACACGGGATTGTCCTTTAAATCACTAGTTGTAGTCGTAAAAACACTTTGAGACATTTCTTTTTCATAACTTAAACCACTTTCAGGTTCCTTATCACCATAACCGAGTCCAGATTTATCATAAAAGCTCATTTGAAAATTTACTAGCTTACTTAGACCCTTAGAATATTTTTTCCAAGAGATAAATACCTCTTTCTTAGTTTTAAGTTTAGTATTTAAATCTTCTTTTTCTTTTAAGGAAACAACTAATAGTTTCTTAGTGTTTTTAGCTCATCCTTTTTTTATTTAAGTCAAGAGATAAAAACTCGATTTTCTCTTCACACGCTAACTGACTCTTTTGATGATAGACTAACCTAGCTTTTACCGTTTTTAGAGCTTTTTCATAGGCAATTATTTCAATACCGTCATCACCTTTTTTTTTCTTTGTTCATCAGACAGTTTTTAAAGATTATCATATTTTTCAACACATGTTTTAGAACAAGACTATACCTCATTGTCTGATTCATAGCCGTTGTGAGTAAGAGCCATCAAAGCATGGTTCTCTGAGTCTGATTCTACAGTCCAATCAACAGCTTTTTCATCAAGTGACATAAAAGCCTTGGAGTCAACTTAATTTGAAGATTTCTCACTATTCTTTTACCCGACACTTCCAATAAACCTCTTTCAACCCTCAACTTTCTTAGACCTGCATTCCCTCATAGTAATGGGTACATCATATTGGGTTAGTAACATAATTGATGGTAACGTGTTTGTATTATGTGACATATAAATTACGTGTGAAGCTTTTGGAAGTGAGTTGGATTGCTTGCTAAGAAGTGAGTCTTACAATCTCTTTCTATATATTTTTGGGATGGAAGTGATGCTTAAATTGTTTTTAAATGTGAACCATGATAAGAGTTTTGAGTGTCAAACATATTATGCTTGTTATGTGTTATGCTACATGATTCTGATATGTGATTTGTGAATGTGAACTGGAACGTTTGAGACGTGGCCAGAAAGTGAGATGGAATGTGTGTAGTCACGACCGAGACGTTTTAAGACGTGGCACCGGAGTGTGATTCTCGAATGGGAGTTAGTGACTTCAGCGGGATGGTTGGTATTGCGCAATGAATGTGATATGGAGGGGTACGATCCACCCCATAATGATGAGAACGTTTCTAGAGAGATAAATGTATATGATATGTTATGTGTTATTAATAGCATAAATCTAGTATGCATATATGTTCAGTGATCACGTTGTCGTATGCGTGAGTAAAAACTTGTAACTCTCACCAACTTTATGTTGACGTTCTAGCATCATTTTCGGGTGAACAAAATGCTAATTAAAAAGATTATCTTTGGATTATTTGGACCTTAGGATTTGCATTGCGGAAGAACGTGTTAGTTATCTTGTTTTCCTATTTTGAACATGTGTTTGCTTTGGATTAATGCACTATATGAATGTTGAATATTTTTCATACATGTTATCATGACACGTTTAGTGTTATACTTGTGATGATATCTATCGATCATGCCTCGCCATTCCGCCTTGGCAATGTGTGACAAAAACTCTATATAGATTCTAACATATCTCTACACCAAATTCTACCAAAGCTCTACACCATATTCTTCCAAACTTCTACACTAGATTCGGCGAAAACTTTATATAGATTATGCAAAGCTCTACGCCAGATTTTACCAAAGCTCTACACTAGATTCTGCCAAAACTCTATGTAGGTCTTTCCAAAGCTCTATCTACATTTTGCCAAAGCTCTACGTAAATTCCGGCAAAGCTTTATGCCAGATCCACAATTTGACAAAACAAAAGTTTTGCCAAAAAGATGTGAAGAACAAAAAGGTACTATTCTCACTTGCAACCTTAAATCACTAAAAACACCTTCTTTGAGCGATTTGGATAAAAAAATATTTGTACTTCTAAGTATCTTTAGGGTTAGATTAACACAAAACACCAAGAAATTAACACGATTTAACCACAAAAATCAATGCTTTGATTATTAAAACCCACAAAAAAGTACAAATTTCGTCTTTTTAAATCTCTAAAACGCACACAAGCCCTACATAATCATCCCATGGCTCTTATTAGCTTCCTGACGCCCAAATGACTACGACTAGTAAACCCGAAAATTGCATGGAGTGACCGAGATTTTCTTGTTTCTAATACTCGGGATTTTTCCACTTGTACTTATCGTTCAAAAAAAAGCCAAGCACTTTTATGCGGAAATTCTTTATTCCCGTTTTGATCTTTATACAATATTAGTACACGAGTACACAAGTTTTCTTCATTCTCGCCTCTTAATATGTTGAACCAGTTAATACAATAAAATAGTAAAAATGAGAACACCGATTACAAAAACGAGAAACTTTATTATTTTACTAGAAGCTGGTAAGAGTATAAGGTACCATAAGTTATGTCATGAGCCATTTTTGAAAACGCTATTTGATAACACGAGTGTCACAAGGTACCTCGCCTTTTCGGTGTCAAGTAACCACAACCACACCAAATGGTTCCGGAGAACGCCACATAGTGGCACTAGACCCACATCGTGAGTCGCATTTCAAACTATCTTTCTTTTGTTATGAGGAAATGCACTTGACAATACTGGAAATG
The DNA here is from genome assembly GCA_025667525.1 of Glebionis coronaria. Taxonomy (NCBI): domain Eukaryota; kingdom Viridiplantae; phylum Streptophyta; class Magnoliopsida; order Asterales; family Asteraceae; genus Glebionis; species Glebionis coronaria. The sequence goes on along the minus strand of CM046881.1, from coordinate 294,278,675 downwards.
TGATGTTAAGAAAAGGGGTGTTTTTGGTGTTTTGAGAAAAGATTATATTGTTTTTCAAAATATCAACTAATTGTGAGCAAAAAACCCGGCCTTTAAACCGATCCAGAAAAATCCAAAACCGGTTTTAAAAAACGGTTTTTTGAAATCCGGTTTTTCTCCAAATCCGGTTTTTCTCCAACCAATCAAGCGGTTTGTAACCGGATTAATAAAATGCCAGGGACGGATCAAAAACCGGTTAAACCAGAACCGAAACGGTTTTAACCGGTTAAAACCCATTAAAGTCTATCCAAAAACCGGTTCCTAACCGATCCGGTTCAAGTCAAACCGGTTTATTGACCGATTGACTTAAACTAATCCGGTTTAAAAACCGTTTTGAAAAAAAAGAACCCGGCACCTCTAACGTCAACGACACCATAGAGGTACCTAATAATCTAAGCGGCTTGAGCATAGACAAGTCCCGTGAATTAACTGGCCATCAGGTTTTACGCTAAAAATAAAAAGATGTGAACCAATTGAGCGACTAGAAATATAAGCAAACTGAGATTTTTATTAGCTGAGAAGCATGTTTGGTCGCCCATGATAAATCCAAAAAAAAAAAAAAAAAAGCTCGCTGTGATTGAGGTTCAGTTACTAATTTTAACTGAGATGCAATGCAACGAGGAGGTCTAACACACTACTAAATAACCTCTCATCCATACAACATTCATCAACAATCCAATGGCTCACCAACCCACCATCCAATCGAGGTCTATTCACAAATTAGTCAAAGCTCGACGAACGGCTCCACCTCCCTCGGAGGTATTCCTCTATTGACATGTTTTCCTCAATGCTACTCATTGAAAGAGACGAGTCTTCGATGTCGAGCAATGCAAGGTTAACATGTGACCTTAGATTTGACGGTAAAAATTCTTCGTCTTCCAACCCATCTGTTTCTTCGGGTATGTTGCTAATATGAACTCTTGAATCTGAGCCTCCTATAGAATCAACTTCTAGCCGAGCCCATTGTGTCACCTTTACGTCACCTTGAAGCAGTTTTAGAACCTATGTCAAGTAGATTTATTTAGTAAGCTAGAGTAGAACAAAACATTAATGGTCATGTCAGATCATTATAATATATTAGCCTAGTAGCTTCCAACTAATCTATACTTCTATACTAATATATAAAGGGTGCATATACACATTCTAACTCCAAACCAAAAATTAAGATAAACATATTAATAACTTAACCATTAGATCATTTTTAATCCAAACCTAACTTCAAATCTTAACCGTCCATTTCTTTTGTAACACACTTTTGTAACAACTTCTTAACCACTTATTAAAAAACCATTTTTATTTTTAAATTGAAATATCTTTTTAACTCATATTTTTTTCATAATCTAATTTCACCATATTTTTAAAAAAAAAAATTCTCTTCAATTCAACATCCATTTTGACATATTTACAAATTTTTAGTTTATTTTTTCATTTTTAGTGATTTTATTAATTATTCAACATATTTACATTTTTACGTTAAATCGATTGCCAAAAAATCGTCACTTATTACTCGTCGCTGCATTGCGCGGGTACAATGCTAGTCTTAAATAAGGGACTTACAGTGCTCATTTGGGGCCGAGCACGTGGTGAACGTCGGATACAGAGCATAGAAGCAAGAATCATCCTCTCCATCTCGTCGACATCATAGTCACCCAGGCTTTGCTCTAACAATCGTTCAAATTTCCCACTGCTCAAAATCGGCGTTGCCTGGACACAACAATTTTTTGTCTTTAACTGAAGCAAATACCGACAAACCAAAAACTAAACATAAGGAGTTCATAAGAATTGGCAGTTTCGAGCCATTTACTTATGAATTTGTCGATTTGGGTTGCTTTTTTAATCTCAAACAGACCGGATAAAAAAATCAATAAATAGGAGGAGGTGTGGGTAAATACTTCATTCAGTCCAATAGGGGTTAACGGGTTAAGGTCATCCAAAGTCTGATTTTTAATAAATATATGATATAACCCTGTAAATAGTTATAATCCATGATTTGGAATGTTATTATTGTACTCCGCTAAATTCTATAACCACAACTAACATTACTATTGTTTTGATAACCTTAATTAATCATTAAGTAACAGCATAAAATTTAAACAAATGGGCAAATTAGTTGTTTGCATGTCATCCCAACCAGACATGCACCTAACCGGCCCGTTTCAACCCATATTAAAATGACACACTTCAACCCGAACTGATTTGACATGTGACCCAATCCAACCATCTTGCAAAATTGACATACTTTCAAATTGTAAGTAGACATACTTTCAAATTGTAAATAGACATACCCACATAACCAAGCTCTCTTCACCCTTAGGATATGCACTACTTATTGGTTTCCTCCCCGTAAGAAGCTCAAGAAGCACAATGCCAAAAGCATAGACATCGATTTTCTCAGTAACTTTTCCATGCATAAAATACTCCGGAGCTAAGTAACTGCGACATATAAGGTCATGATTGATTAAATAAGTAAGCAACACTCATTTAAATGCTCATACAAGGTGATTATTGATGATTTACTAAACAATAATTCAGCTTTCAAATTCGTATGATCTTGTGATTGGAAAGGAGTAAGATTGTTGGTTATTTCATTTTTTTTATCAGAGTTTATACACCTAAAAAGTAATGTGGTAGTAAAAGATACGAACCCGAATGTGCCAGCAACATCAGTACAGGTTATATGCAGTCCAGCCGGCATAGCCCATTTAGCGAGACCAAAATCAGAGAGCTGTTATACGCAAAACAGCATGATAAGGTTAACAGCAAATTTAACTTCGGAGATAGCGGATGTGCATTTTAGAACCAAATATCCAATAATGATTATAACACTAATGGTAAGCCGCAATTATCAGTCGTGGATGTTTGGATAAACAGCTTCATCTAATTATATCATCGAATTCAAATAACCTGATTCATACCTTTGATAACAAAAGCAATTTTCAAAGACTCTGATAAAAAAACAAATTTACCTTCTTTTAAAGTTAACTCACAACTTTTGACAGTTTTAATCCAATTTCAGTGTTTCAGAAGACATATAAGTTTTCAAAAGAAATTCATTTAATTAGAAAGTTGCTTTGAATAATCAGAATAAACCAAACACTCAACTATCTGAACCGTAAAATCAGATCCAGTGTCTCCTCCTAAAACCCATATTCTTCTAGTTGAGTATCTATATAGGATAATACAATAGATAATCACTTCCAAAACACACATGCAATTATGCAAACACCCAATTTATGTAGTAAATAACTAAATATAGATAGTTACATGTGGCTCAAAATCATCCGATAATAAGATGTTTGATGATTTAACATCCCTGTGAATCACGGGTTGATCACATTTACTGTGTAGATACACAAGCGCCTCAGCTACACCCACAGCAACCTTATATCGTTCACTCCATCCAAATACAGAATCCTTCTTATTTCCTGGTTCAACAGTAAAGAGCATGAAAAAGTAAGATCATGAGAATACAAATATGAAACAAGTTAATAACACATAACACTAGTATACCGTGCAAATTATCTTCAAGACTTCCTCTTGATAGAAGATCATAAACCAAAAGGAGTTTGTTGTCTTCAAAACAAAACCCAAAAAGGGAGATGATGTTTTCATGATGTAATGCAGTAATGATTTCAATCTCTAAAACGAATTCTTTGAGTACATCTTCATTAGTCTTTAAGATTTTAACAGCGAGTTCCCTGCCATCAGGAAGACAACCTCTGTACACCTCACTAGTCCCTCCTTCACCGATAATATTCTCTGTAAATTCAATCAAATATATTTCTCAAGTTAACAATAAATTTCATATAAAGAAAGCTATAAAGTGAGTATCACAATGAAACAAACGTATGGAACAAACCGGGCTTGAAGTTCATAGTGGCCGCTGCAAGTTCTTGAAATTTAAACAATCTACAACAACTCGAGTACTTCTCATGAAGACCCTCCAATTCTTCAGGTAGGCTTATTGAATCAGTATTTACTGAAGAACACGAATCAAAATAAATCTCATCACCATGAACAACAATTGCTCCATTTTCACTATCTAAAGATCCTTCCTTTTTGTTATCAACTTCACTATCACTCGAATCCGAATTTGTAATCAGTAGCTGATTTCTAATGGGCAGCCTCATAGCCCACTGAACTACAGAGATCTGACGGGCAGGTGCTTTATCTGATGAAAGCCTATTCGAGGAAATGGCTCTACGAAGTAACGGCCAACCAGGTATCAATTCCGGCATATCTTTAGAAGCTTCTAGCTTCGCTACAGGTACTATAGCCATTACATTTTCACCATCATCATCATTATCATCATCACCAGATTCCTCAAGAACACAAACAGTGTTTGGAAGAACTGAATCCGGTGAACATATCGAACAATTATATTTCATACCATTTTTCGTACAATCAGGTTTCATTTTCACCAAGGCTAATTCCATTTTCTGAATGTACGTAGGCCTCTCATTTCCATCCGTCAGTAACTTGGGATTCAAACTAAACGATCTATGGAATATACTTAATAATCTGTTTCTACGATGATCTGAACTCCCTACAACAACACAAAAAAAGATATACAAAATCAACACCTCCTTTCAGCATTCTTTAGAGCCTAACCAAAAATAGAAAGTTAGTAAACATTCACCTTTTCGACCTTTTCCACCGACACATGATGGTGAAGAAAGAGAATCTCTATGAAACACAATCTTGCCATTATTAACAGCAATAATAGAACAATTCTTAGAAACTTTTCTAGCACAATATTTTGCAACAGAACATGATGACCTAATAGCATGATGACCTCTTGCAATTCCAACAATTATCTCATCAGCACTATAAGATTTCGCTTCTCGCACTATCATTTTTTGTATCGAATCACCTCTACATATCTTTAACTTTAAATCTACCTGAAAATCCACAAAACCGACTCTTAAATTAAAACTGATTTAACCATATTTTATGTAAAAGTGGTAATTTTTTATACCAGAAACTCACTTGTTTAAGGTTACAAAAGCCTTCATAAACAGCTAAAATTGAGTCAAATGCTTTAACAAGTGACAAAAGTGATGATTTCCCATCAAGATTCACACTTTCTGCATTAAAAAAACAAAACCCACAAATTATATAACAAAAAAGAAACATAAATTTAAATAAAAAAAAGAAATAAATTTTATACCATTATTATTGTTTAAAACATGAAGAGCAACAACATGATCACCAGGATGAGCAGATTTAACCAAAGCCCATGTAAGTAACTCTCTACTATCATTATCAAGTTTTACTCCCGCGAGTACCGTACGGTTTCCGGCGACATTCCGGTCACGGGATTGCTTCTCCGGTAGACTCATACTCGCCGGAAAGTGACTTTTTTGTTGGCTTTTTTTTTTACAGTTTTAGTATTGAAATTTTGTACTTGTCATAATGGGAGAAATGATTAACGTGTGGTGTTTTTAGTGTGTGTTTTGTGAAAGGGGATGAAGAGGGCTTTTCTAGCTGAATGTTGTGGCTCCCACCCAGTTGCTATTATTATTTGCTTTTAATTAAAGATGACATGTTAAGATTTAGAAAGTCTTTTGGATATAAAAAGAAATTGTTTCTCTTTTTTATGATTTGCTAACAATTTCTTTTTAGCAAACAAATAAAGGAGAATTTAAAAATTGTTGTTGTTGGGTCAAGTTGGCTGAGGATGTGGATGTGTTTCATCATTCTCTTTTTATCATTCATAAACTAAAACATTTTTTCACTTTTTACTGAAACCAAGTAAGATGTCCACGCTTCGTCGTAAAAATATTGTCTTCGATTCTCAGTTAAGCGCAAACGACAGCAATAATATACAGTCATGTCTTATACATTTTAAAAGTTTAAAAGTGTACATAATAGTCTTTAGCAATACACTTATTATAAAATCTCAAGGTATTATATTATTTTAATTGATTATTGTACAAAGATTGTATATGTATATATACTAATACATTAGCTTGGGACTAAGCAACTAACATATAACCTAACGGGTACGGCCCATCTATATCTTAGGTCTAACACGTCCCTGCAAGCTAAGGACGGGCAACAACCTGTAGCTTGGATCTTAGAAAGAGAAATCGAGGAGTTGATAATGGCTTTGTAAATATATCTGCAATTTGATCATGTGTAGATATATGTTGAACTCGAAGACCTCCGTGAGCAACCTTTTCTCGAACAAAGTGATAGTCTATTTCCACGTGTTTTGTACGTGCATGAAAGATATGGTTTGCTGACAAGTAAGTTGCACAAAGATTGTCACGCCATAATATAGGCGTTGAAGATGAACGGATACCAAGCTCATGAAGAAGAGCTTGAAGCCATGTGAGCTCAGCAACGGTGTCAACAAGAACTTTGTATTATACTTCTGTAGAGGAACGTGAAACCGTACGTTGTTTACGAGCGATGCATGATATAAGGTTTGAACCAAGATATATACAAATCCCCCCGTGGACCGACGATCATCTGAATCTCCAGTCCAATCAGCATCTGAGAAAGCTTCAAGAGAAGTATCAGGACTACCTTTCCATAGTACATCGGTAAAAGCTTGAAGAGTAGAACCAGAAGAACGACGTATGAGTATACCATGTTTAAAGATAACGTAAAATCTGTTTTACTGCAGACCAAAGATTCTCGGTTGGAGCATGTGTATATTGACATACCTTGTTAACAGCAAAAGCTATGTCAGGCCGATACAAGGTAACATATTGTAAAGCACCCACTACTTGTCGATATTTCACTGGATTAGAGAAAGTAGTACTGTCATATAAGGTGAGTGAGCTCGAGGTAACCATGGGAGAAGACACGGGATTGCAGTTAGAAAGACCAGCCCTTTGTAATAGCTTCAAAATGTACTTATCTTGAGACAGGAGACTAGTAGACATGTGAGGAATAAATTCAATACCCAAGAAGTAGTTAAGGGGCCCGAGATCTTTTAATGAAAAAGTTGATCCAAGTTGACAAACTATATTGTCGATTGTGCCCGTGTTATTACCTGTAACGATGATATCATCAACATATACCATAATGTACAAAAATGTGTTTCCACGCGCATAAATAAACAAAGATGGATCCATTTTAGAGCCTTTGGAACCGAGATCATAGAAAGCCTTGGAAAGGCGCTCAAACCAAGCGCGTGGGGCTTGCTTTAAGCCATAAAGATACTTATGAAGCAAACATGCATGATGTGGTCGTTCTGGATCCATAAAGCGCGGAGGTTGTTTCATATAAACTTTCTCCTTAAGATTTCCACAAAGAAATGCATTTTTAACATCTAATTGCCGTAGTGACCAGCATTGAGTAACGACAAGTGATAAAACAGCCCGAATAGTTGTTGACTTGATAACCGGGCTAAATGTCTCATGAAAACCAATACCTGGTAGTGAAATTTGAAGATTGTCACGGTCTTTCCCCCTTAAAGAAATCTCGTCCCGAGATTTAGATAAAGAGTAATGTCATAAAACAGAGAAAAGTAAAATCCTCGCGTTTCCAAACATATTCAGGCCCTCTCTCAGGGTTCCATTCATACTCCAACAATTATTAATACAATATAACACCACATAATTTAGTTTATCGTTGAGCGAAAACTCTTTCGTTGGGATGATAAAAGATTCATCATATAAACATTTCTTCATATTCATAATGCGAAAAATATCGTGAACAAAACTGAGTTCTTTGGGAAACTCAAGTTAATATGTCACATCCCAATTCAAAAATCTTTGAATGGTCCAATGTACTTTTTCTTCCTTTTAGAATCGAATAATACATTTTCAAGGTAATTAATAACTGAAAAATCGTTCTTTGAAGTATGTCTAATCGAACTGATTACTAGTTAATTGTGTGACTCAGTTGTTCTTGGTGAGAAAGAAATGGTTTGTCGTTGTAGTAAAGTAAAGAAGCAAACTTTTAAAGTAAATTGCAAGGTAAATAAATCTAAAAGTGATTAAAACGTAAATGGTGAAAAATTAAGACTATAAAAGTAAATTAATTAAATGACGAGAAATTAAAACTTGACAAAACGTGAATTTAAAAAAACTTAATTAAAAATGTAAACTTAAAATTAATTTAAAATGAAACAAGGTTAAAATAACACTTAAGAAAAATGGCGGGAAAGATAAATGCTTGAAATTAAAACAGACAGCTAAAAACCAAACATAAGTCGGGAAACTAAATGCTGGACCTAATTCGGAATGTCTGTCCTTAACCTAATTCGGAAAGCAGAAACAACACCTAATTTGGAATGTTGATCCCTCACCTAGTTCGGAATCTGTGTAAGGTACATAGTTCGGAATGTAGTCTCACATCTAATTCGGAATATGCTTGTTTTGGACGTAATTCGGAATGGACATTCATGAACTAATTTGGAATGAGCTATCACTAACCTAATTCGGAATCCGAGTTAAGGAGTTAATTCGGAATATCCAATGTTAAACCTAGTTCGGAATGTGCTAATTTGCTTGCAATTCGGGAAATGTAACTTTCACACTCAATTCGGGAAAAGATCAAGTATGTAAGTCGGGAAAACATAAACCTACACCTAATTCGGGATAAGCTGAACTAGCACCTTATTCGGGATATTAGGGTTTTGAAGAACCCGAATTAGATCAAAATCAATCAAAATCTAAAAATAAGCTAAAAACCAAATAAGCACTTATCTAAAAGTTTAATCAAAATAATTTTAAGAAAAAGCAAATAAGCCAAAATTTAAAAACTTTTAAAAACACTTAATAATAAAAATATTTAAAATCAACTTTTTATAAAATAACTTTTAAAAACACTTAATTAAAATTAAGAAAAGCACACAATAAGCTATAAAATCAATAAGCTAACACAATCAAACACATAAAACATAACAAACAATCAAATAAGCATGACCATAAGCAAATAAGCATAAAGATTAAGGAAAACAAGAAAGGTAGAATGAGAGATTAATATAAAACTTGAAATTAAAAATAAGGATTCAACAAACTTACTTGAAATAATCTTGAAATTAAAGAACAATTAAGTAAATGACAATATGAAAGTGCAAGGAAATAAAAATGGAAAGACTAATGTGTCAAATTAGCTAACACCACCCAATGTGTCATTATGAGGGTATTTATAGGAGGATTAACATGTGTTGATGTTTTCTTCCTTCTTCTCGTCTTTTCGTCTTTTAAATTCTTCGACTTTCTCGACGTTGTCTTGGGATTTGTCGATATAAATTGAACTCGTCTGATAATTTTCTTCTTTTATTAGACTTGGTTCTTCGACTTCTTTAAACTTCCGTCTTTAGACTTTTTCTTCGATAAATCTTCAGAATAAGCCTTGGACTTCCGTTCTTTTTGCACTCTTGATCTTTTGACTTCGTCTTTTGTCTTTTCTTCGATAAAAGCCCGTGAAAGCCCATGTTTTCTTTCCTTTTCACATTTTGATCCTAAAGCACAATAAAAACACAAACCACACATAATTCCGACATTTACGACACTAAATACACGTTTTGGCTTGGTTATTATTATAACTAAGTGGTAAAAGGATAATTGTTTTCACACTTATTAAATCCCCTACACTTGACCATTACAATCCCCTCATGCAATGCATTAATTACAAAGCAAGATAATTTACATTTTCCATCATAATTAACCTACCTTGACCTTTATTTGAACACAAGACATTAAGGAAACGTAAAAAGATAGAAGATAACAAAATATTTGAAGGAAGAAAACAAGTAAAGAGATCGAAGACTTACATTAGGGCTTTGGATTGTCATGAATGTTTATCACTCTCAAGTTTCACGTTCCCCATACCAAACTTAAAAACGAGATCATTGTTATTATAAGTTAGCAAACTGACACAAACTCATGTGGCCCAATTGTTCACTTAGACTCCCTTATTCCTAGGTGTATCTCTTGTATTTTATCATTGTCTTGAATGATCACGAGGATGCATTGTTTGACTTCTTTCGGTAGTTATTTAGGCTGAAAATAAAGTAGGACGATTTAATCAATAGTTAGCTAAAGGACAAAATCTTTTAAAACTGCTTATCGGGACCTCATAAAGTTCATATCTTGGCATAAATCGCTTCACGATTTGAGACCTTTCTCGGACCGATATTTGGCATTGACTTCATACTTAAAATCTTGAGAGACGTTCATGAAATAATGGTCTTCTCTTCATAATAGGAATTTCTTCACTTGAAGTTTTGAGAGATTCTTCATATTTGGACCACGACTTGTTCATTTTTCTCCAATATTTATTTGGGATTTTGATATACAACGATCCGCCTCCTTTCAGGACTTGGATCTATTTATCCTCATACCTTGTTAGGGCCTTTTTGGATAGATTTCTCCATGATATTTACGCGAGTATTTGCTTTTCGTCGTGTGTCTCAATCCTTCATATTGATTTTTGATAAATGATTCTTCACATCACTTTGGATCTTTAGCAACAAAATGTAGCCCTCATGCCTTGTTAAGGCCTTTTCGGACTCGCCAATCTTCGCATCCCGCTTTAATAAGTCATGCCTTGACTATGAACTCTAATTAATACCGAGCAACTTTTAAACGATCTTGGGCTAGAATCTAAGTAACTTTTCAAATCGTACGACCTTATTTATTGCAATTAAATTTATTAACAAGCGATGGGAGAAAAAGCTTATAATTAAGTCACATAAATTCATGAAAGAATACTAAACTTATAATTGACTCTATCATCTCTCGTTCTCCACAATATAAAATCTCAAGGAATGAGACTCGTGGATGCTTAGCCTATTAAATCAAAGTTTTGGGTTTTCAAGTCATCCATAGGATCTTGCAACTTCTTAGACTTTTTCAAGTTTAGAATTCGCATTTTAAAGTTCCCTTGATAAACGAATTTCTAGGATCAATTATAGGAACTTGCGAAAAGTTCTTGTTCTTAACCCGTAAGAGTTAAGACTTTCGCGTTTTAAAGTTCCCTATATAAAAGCCTAGCAAAACTTGACTTAAACACGTCAAGGATACTAGCTAGAGTAAACTTGGATATGAAGGTCTACGATTTCTAAGGATTTGGTAATTGATGAATTGATCTATTGATTAGATGGTGGAAATGGGGAAGAAGGAGATGAGGTATAGAGAGAGAAAGGAGAGAAAAGAAAAGTAGAGAGAGAAAGGAAGATTTTATTAAATGAAAAGGTGAAATGAGAAGAACCACCCCTCCTAACATGCTAGGAGGGGTATATATATAGCCCACCCTACATGTGGGCTATATGGGCTATACTTGGATCACGAGCCTAATACATTAATATATCGTTGGAGCGACCGATCCTTCATAAATACGTAAAAACGTATTTCCAACAATCTCCCCCTAAGGGAGGTCGCTCCAAGTTACAAAGTTCTAAATATTCTATAGCTCGTGATCTATGCTAATAATGATGTGACCGAGACTTTCTTTGGAAAAACTTATTTCCAACAATCTCCCCCTAAGGGAGGTCACACCGTTTTACAAAAATCTTAAACCTAGCATCTATGCTTGAGTCTTCGATCTTGTTCTTGTGAATATGCTTGATGTGATCTTTGACTTTAGTCTTGAGCATGTTTCCTTGCCTTGACCTTGTGCATTCATCACTTATGAAATTTGCCTCTTCGTGACTTCATGTTCCACATACTTATACCTTTAAATTCTTAAAAGCTTCAGAGTTTGGTACAGCGGAAGACTTGACCTTCAGACTTTCTTGAATTTGTTGAAGTACTAATTGTATGTAGTATAAGCATGTGGTGACGACTTCTTCTGGATTGTACACCGCAATGCCACCTTCTTGTTACGCTGCATAAGACAGTTAGCAACAAACAATATACACGGATGAAATGGCCTTGAACATTTCATTCTAATTCGGTAGCATTTTACCTCCGGTCGGTGAAGACCGTTGGACGATATTAAATATCGTACTTGTGGCAGGTAGTTTCAATAAAGAACCTCCTTGACAAGATTTCGTGGGTAAACCCGTTCTCTTTACTCGACCGTCCAAAGCTGACTGCGAACGTAAAGAGTGAATCACTTGGATAAATTATCCTTGTGATTTTAAGGCGTCAATTCATGAAACCTGGAACAAGTGAATTTCAATTAAGATTTTCACCATCGTTGCTTTCCAGTTGTCACTTGCTTGATTCATAAAGAATCTTGCAAGTTACCTACCAAGTGCTGTTTGATGTTAACACTAGAAGGATTTCCATTCGTCACTGTAAATACTTAATAGTATTACTCTGAATGTTCTGGAAAGATCACTAAGATATTGCGTAGAGGCCTGGAACGTGTTTAAATTCATTTAAGAATTAAACCACTGTTGCTTTCCAGTTATCACAAGTTTGATTCATAAAGAGTCGCACAAGTCACCTACCATGAGCTTTTTGATATTCGCTCAAGAAGGATTTCCATCTTCATTGTAAATACTTTCGTATTACTCGGATGTTCAGGCAAGATCATGAAGATTTTGTGTACGACTCTTAAGATCTTTCTTACTTTTCACAGTGTGTGAAGAAGCAAGGAAATATGAAAGTGTGTCCTAACGAGATATTTGATGATCTCAAATGGCTCTAGATTCGATCGTGCATTTTGGATTTTAGTGATCGGAGGCTGGAGAGGAGTGCCACCTTTTCAATACCAATTTATTCGGAGTGAATAAATCAATAGATAATGTGTTGTCTCCGTGTGATTAAAACAAATATCTTTTGAGAGATATCTGAGTTAGCTGGGATGGGTTGTGCCTTGCATCACTGGGTCCATGATGTCTATCTTCAATATCGAGAATCATAAATGATCTCAATAGCATATGAATTGACCCGGTTTCTGCCTAAGTTGTAAGGAGGGCTACTTTCTTTACACCCTTTATCTTTATAATTCTTTTTCATTCTTCAACCCCTTCAATGCTTACCAATACGTCATAACTAGCACCTTGTTGTGATTGTTCTAGTGCTAACTTAAGTACTTGGTCGGCATTCAGCTACGTTCACAATCTTTCTCCATCTTTCCTAAGGACTACTATTTCTAGCTATGGATTGTCCTTGGGAAGATTCCTCCGGTTCTAGAGAAATCATTGGACTTTAACCTATCCTACCATCCTTATGTCACCACAATCTTCATCGTCGTGAAATAAATGGGTTGCGGGTAAGTATAAATCACCATGAAATCCATTTTTATATCCAAATCCATTTTGCTCCCCCTTAACATATGCCACGATATTCGAAAACATTTCGCACATGTCGGGATGAGCCAGCACATTAAGTCAAACCATTATTGATCTCAATATTAAATCACATTTTCTCCCCCATATTAAAAATATTAACCCAATCGATGTTTTTAATATCAATTGATTTAATAGCATTTTAAGAAAATTTGGGAAGAAAGATGCAAATCTAGTTATCTTCATGATTTTAACAAGCTCCCCCTCAAATTAATGAGGGTGTACTTGAAACGTAAATTAAATACCTTTTAAACACAAGTGTAAGGTATTTATCACGTGCAAAGATCATATATGATAATGTATTCACAAGATTAGCAATTTACGAGGTTGGACCTGAATGATGGAGAACATCATATGAAAGATTCACATGGTTCTTGTTCACGAATGTTGGTCACCTCGTCACGTCTGAATTTATCTCTTGACTCCATGTGTATGATTGATATCGTTGTCTTGACACCAATATGTGAACTTGGCACTCTCGGCATCAAGGATTCTGAATGCTGGACAATTGCTCCCCCTCAATTGTTGACCCGTGTTCTATTGAAAGAGCTGTAGTCACCGTTTGAGTAGTCGCATCGTCGAGTATGTAGATATCAATTGCAACGAACTTCGGATTGTGGAGTTGATAACTTTGGATTCTGAAGTCAAAGCTTTCCGGTGAAATGCTTGACTTCAATGTGAAAAGCGGGTTACTATTGGAAATAATAGCAAACCATATGGAGCATGTTTTAAATCGTTTAAACTTCTGCTCGAACTTTATTTACAACCCCGTGTCATTATTGAATGACATTTCTAGGTTCGTAAATATTATCGATTCCAGAAGACATGCTCGTTTTATCAAAACGTTTTTGAACACACAATTTTGAAAGATTTAGAAAAACCTTTTGAAAAATTCTTGAAAAAATTGTGTTCAAAGTTTTGAAAACCAATTACTTGAGCTTAAGATGTTGAATATCTTAAAAGCGAGCTCAAGTCCGAGAAGTTGTGAACTTCCCGTTGTTAAGGATAAGTTACCATCGGCGATAAACTTTCCTTTTATCTGAAGGACGAGTCCTAAGCTGACATTTACTTAGAGGTCGTTTTCATGAGCTTGAAAACTTTGACTGTTTTAACGGAAAGCTCATGACCGAGAAAGGTTAATTTCTCGTTATGAAGAAAAGTTCTCTTATTTAAAAGATACACTTTCCTTTCTGAGCTTAAAACTTCGAATGTTTTAAGACAAGCTCATGACCGAGAAAGGTGAATTTCTCGTTAAGAGGATAAGTTATCATAAACGATAAGCTTTCCTTTATTTTAAGTTCGAGTTACAGTCTGACATTTAACTGTAAGTCATTGTGCATGAGCTCAAAAACTTGGAATGTTTTTGATATAAGCTCATGCCCGAGAAAAATTAATTTCTCGTTGTAAGGATAAGTTTATCATCGGCGATAAACTTTCTTGCCTTTGAAGAACGGGTTACAGACTTTCATTTATCTATAAGCCTTAATGCATGAGCTTAAAAACTTGGAATGTTTTTGATATAAGCTCATGCCCGAGAAAAATGAATTTCTCGTTTTTAGGATAAGTTTATCATCGGCGATAAACTTTCCTTTCTTTGATGAGCGAGTTATAGTCTGTGATGTGACTATAAGTCCTTGTTTGCAGCTTAACCATGAATCCCCTGAGACATTTGTTTCTCTGATATCTGCTTCTTCAGCAACCAAACTCTAAGAGTGTCCTTAGTTGAACGGTATACAACGATTGGACCGCTTCGTTCTTTTGGAACATCAACTTTGGTACCTGCATTCTCATTAGGAGTTTGTATACTTTTGCATGGGTTAGAGATATCTATTTTTGAAGCACGTGGGGGTTCACAGTTGGCTTTACTTGTGTCAGAGGCGACCTGAGTGGATGATTCACTTATCTTAGCTGGCAAACGTTTCCTTTTATAGAAAATCTTAAGTTCAGGCTTAAGTGATGTATCATCCTTTGCAATTTCCTCCTTAGTAGTCTTCGTAGAATCAGAGACTATCCTAGTTAAAGGGCACTCGTTTCCTACAAGAGTGAAAGTTCTACCAGTGGGGCGCCACATTTTACCAACGGGTTTGATTTTAGCTACCCACTGGGATTTAAGTCTAGCACGGGAGTTCACCTCATTAAGCAATTTTTTGATACAGGAATCATGATTTGCCGTAAAGACACATTTTCTACATGTTTTACAAGTAGCATATTTAATGTCCGAGTAAGATCTAGAATCCCTAGATGATTGATTGATGCTCCTAGGATTGGACATGCTACGGTTAGCAGTATTGGGTAATCTAGAAGGCATCTGACTAGGTTGGACATTGCTATCTCTTACATGTGTCTTTTGCATAACTTCCCTTAGACCAGATTTATGGCCAACGTCATTTGAACTAGTTCTAGACGTGGTCTTGGTATTTTTAGGGAAACTAGAGGCAATCATATGATTAGGTCTTGCAAAGGCTGTTTTAGTCACATTGGGCCTAGATGGTGGAGTGACTGGTCTAGGATAATGAACCAAATCAACTTGGGAGGTAAACCGCGGTCTCGAGGATTGTGGTCACTCGGATCTAAATGCAGTAGGTTGTCTGACAGTCGGTTGTCTGACGAACTGATTTGTAGGCGGTTTCCCCAAGATTGATGGTTTTTCAAGCTTAGTGTCCACACTAGATCCTCTAGTTTTCCTTAACTCGTTTTTCAACGCAGCTATAGCAAAAACCTTTTCCTGTACTTGAGCCTTTAACGTCTCATTCTCTTTGAGCAGTACATCTTGGGATGCCAACTTAGATTCTAGCAGTTGAATTTGTTTCAAAAGATTATCCTTTTCAGCTTTAGAATCTAAAACTTTTTGATCCAATTTTCTTTCAAGAACAACGTTTGACTTTTCAAGTTTTTCAAAGTATGTTTCAAATTTGTCCGTTTTCTTAGAAAATTCAAGTTTGGCATCCTCAAGATCTTTAGATTGTTGAGCTACAATCGTTTCGAGCTCTCTAATCTTAGAATCAGAAGCAGTTAAAAGACAATTATCATGATGTTTAGCATTCTGAACACTTTCTCCCCCATTATGACTCACATCGGATGAATCAGAAGTGGTATTTCTATCACTCTTTTCCATCCCATGGTTGGCATAATTAGGTTCAGAATGCTCAATATGCGGCATGTCATCAGCATATACATCATAAACAACATTACATTGTACCATGTTTGCTGACTCTTCGTCATAAATGGGTGAGGTGTCATCAGAAGAGATTGCGTGAACATTCCCTGACGTGCCACTGGTATCATGTTGTCCTCCTGATTCCTTGCTCTTGGCATCGTTAGGCTCCAAGTTATCAACCGTATGACCAGTTTCCTTTTGCATCGAAGAGTCTTGCATTCCATTATCATACCCTTGCTGAAGTCGAGATCTTTCATAAATCGAAGACGAGACCGATGTCATGAGTTTCAAAATTGTATCACGGAAAACTCGAAGCTCGGTATGTGTATCTCGAAGAAATGATTGGCAAATCACTGAACTTTCAGACTTGATGATATTGAATTGGAGGAAAGGCGTGAGTTGTGTCACAAGAGCCTTATAAGCAAATGACGATGCAGAGTGATTAAATTTGTCACGGTTGAGTTGCTCGGCGAGTTGGGTCAAAGTGGTGAACATTGAGTCGATGAATATATGACGATCTTGACCAAAGATTGTCACAAATTCGCTCCCTCCTTGAATTCTCGAAAGAGTGACCAGATGAGACTGAAGCATTTGAAATGAAGTGATGCCACTTTTCCTAACTTTGTTTTGCATTGGTTGCAGTTCTCCCTCGTGAACTGTCGAACTCAACGATTCCATTGATGTTTGATGAAAGGTAAGTGGCAATGGGAAAGAATAATTCAACGAGAAATTGATGTCTCGGGTTTTGACAAACCAACGAAAAAATCCGTAAATTACTCTAAAAAATCCTCGATAGATGATATGTCTCTTTTCTCGGCTTCAAAAAAAAAAAAATAAAAATAAAAAAATTGTGGTCGGCTCAAACGATGAGAAAAATAAACTCGATACTAATTGATTCAATTATCTCGGTTTTACAAAATACCCGCCTTAAAAATCCGTCGGCAAAATAATCCTTGTCACGATATCACGTCACTTTTGTCACGTAGTCACGTCACTTTGTCCCGACTATAACGGAATATCACAACATTTTATTTTTTAGTTTTATATATATATATATATATATATATATATATATATATATATATATATATATATATATATATATATATATATATTTAAAATAAAAAGTAAAAAATATAAAAAAATAAAAAATAAAAAATTTGAATAAAAATAAAAAATATATAAAAATAAAAGTTAATATCCAAAAATAAAATTTTCAAAATAAAAAAAGGTAAAAAATAATAAAAAATAACTTAACTTAAAAAAAAAACGTTCGAAAATATAACTGATTTTTTTTAAAAGTAGAAAAACTGATAAATGTGATAAATGTGGAAAGATATACTCTCTTGTTTTCTCAGTCTAATACAAACGTGGCCCAATCATAGATTTTCCACCGCCCCACTCCATTCCTTGTTTTATCCGCCCCATATATTTACTCTAGTCTAACTTAATCTCTCTCTCACTCACAGATTAACACTCCTCCGTCAGTTTGACTTCTCTCTCTCCCCAAAACACTCTCACCGCCTCTCTCTCAAACACTCATTCCGCTCCTCTTTATTCTTGATATCAATCACAAAACCTAATCTATATTTCTCTCAACAAACAACAGCCGAAACAGAGCTCCAAATCAAAGCTAAGCATAAACCAAACATTGGTTAATCCTAATCCGTCTCTTTTTCTTTAATACACAAAGCAACCAGCAACCATTCACTCCTTCTATATCAAATCCACAATAATATATCCTGATTATTTATTCAGATAACACGAACCCCAAAGGAAGACATGCATCGAGTTCATCTTCAAGATCTTAAAAGATAAGGTCTCGGGTAGGTTTCTCTCTCTTTGTTTTCTGTGTGAGTCTTGATCTATCATCTGTCGCGTCTTTCTGGTTGGTTAGGGAGTCGAGTGTTTGTTTGAGGGTCAAGATTGTTGTGAGTGGTTGTTTTGTCAGTGTTTAGACGAGGGTGTGTTGGTTGGGTAGAGGTTGAGTTTTGGTGAGTCTAGAGTTTGTAAATGAGTCGTGATTGGTAGATTAGGAGACGGACTGGTCAAGTCTTTTAAGATGAGTTGGGTGTTGATGGTTCGAGAGGTATTTTTGTTGGTCGAGACTTTATAAAAATGGAGTCTGGTGAGGGAGTGGTGTTGTGTTGTGAGGGTGTTGTTGAGAGTCCTGTTGGTTTGGTTGAGTTTGAAAGTGAGTTTTTAGGAGTCTGAGTGTTGTTGGGGGACTGATGATGGTGTCGAGTCGAGAGAGAGGAGAGGTGAGGTTGAGAGTTGTTGGGGTGAGGAGTTCGAGTGGGTTGTTTGGGAGTTGAGTGAGTCTTGAGTGTGTTTGCCGTTATGTTTGAATGGAGAGTATTGTGAGGGTGGGTCAGTTCAGAGTCTGTCAATTCCAAATAGCCTATTCGGAAAACCTATGCGGAAAACCTATGCGGAAAACCTATGCGGAAAACCTATGCGGAAAACCTATGCGGAAAACCTATGCGGAAAACCTATGCGGAAAGCCTATGCGGAAAGTTTGTGCGGAAAGTCTATGCGGAATAAACGGAAAAACCGATATGAAAACTGAAAGATTTGGATTGGTTTGGACAGTTTTTTGGACAAATTGGATTGGACAGATATGAAAATGAAGAAGAAAACTGATTAAAAATGACTGATTAAAAAATTATTAAAAACGACTGATTAAACAAAGTTGTACCAGAAAAATGAGAAACTGATTAAAACTGATTAAAAAAATGATTAAAAAATGTGATTAAACAAAAAACTGATCTAAAAAGAAGCAAAGCGGATGATTTTTATAAAAAGTTTTTTTTTTTTTAAAACTGACAGATTAAAAAAAAATGAGACGAAAATTTATTATTAAAAAATTAAAAAAATAAAAAGATTTGAGGAATAACAATTTAAAAAAAACTGATCCGAAAAGGCTAAAAAAAAAAATATAGAAAGAAGGGATTTTTAATCAAATCAATAGATAAAAAAAAACTCAAATCCTAAGATTTAACCATGGCTCTTGATACCAATTGAAGGTCTACGATTTCTAAGGATTTGGTAATTGATGAATTGATCTATTGATTAGATGGTGGAAATGGGGAAGAAGGAGATGAGGTATAGAGAGAGAAAGGAGAGAAAAGAAAAGTAGAGAGAGAAAGGAAGATTTTATTAAATGAAAAGGTGAAATGAGAAGAACCACCCCTCCTAACATGCTAGGAGGGGTATATATATAGCCCACCCTACATGTGGGCTATATGGGCTATACTTGGATCACGAGCCTAATACATTAATATATCGTTAGAGCGACCGATCCTTCATAAATACGTAAAAACGTATTTCCAACAGGATAAGTAAACTCGGGTTGAGTCAAAAGATTCACAACGTTTAAAAATTAAAACCACTTTATTAAAATTTATTCTAGCAAAGAAAAATAACGATAACAAAGGAAAAACTACTAGGCCAAATAGATCAAAATTTTTGAAAAAAGTCGAAAAATTAATTTTCCGGTTAAAATGAGGACATATACAAGGAAAAGCCCACTTAACTTCGATAGAAGTCCCCTTACAATTAATATAAACATTGTCCTCAATGTCTAAGCATGTGGGAGTAAACTCCCCTACACTTAGGACAGTGTGCACGTTGTTTAAATCTTGCTAAGGAAGAGACAAGTAAAGTGATTCCTATTTTAATATTGAAGAATATAAAATAGTGAATCAAAAGAGTTTAGGATAGAACCGGGAAGATAGTTACACGGAATCACGGGTCGTCAAAAGTCATCAAGAATGTATCTTTGAAAACTTGAATCCCTGCACATGATAAGAAAGAAAACAACAAACACATACTAGGGTCTCCCCTACACTTATTATAAAAAATAGATAAAAAAGATAGATACTGCGGGTTGCCTCCCGGGAAGCGCTTGTTTTTGTTCACTGAGTCGTGAGCCTGACTCGACCTTGATTACAATGGTAAGAATCTTGAAGAACATCCACCGGGGTCAAATACATGGTTTTCATCCATCAAGTAGCACAAGCTTAAGGCGAACAAGGCAAGCCAAAGAAGAATAGGCAAGGTTCCCTTAAGCAGTTGTTGAGGACGGTGGTAGAAAGTATGATGAAGTGCAAGCATATCTCCATTGTTTCCAAAAATCTTTCCTTTTATTTCATCAGATGGATACTAAGATGGCTTAAAAATTACAATACCGGGATCGAACACCTTTTCCTTTAGGGGAAAATAACACTCAGGCTCAGTAGACCTTGAAGAAGATCCGCTCATAAATCTCACACTGTCATCCTCAGAAGGTGGATAAAGAGGTTTCAAGACATAAGTACTACGGATATCGGTGTCGTTTTGTTTCTTCTCCTTTGAAACGGGTTTCTTCATATCCGAAGGAGGATAAAGACCATAATCAAAGTCCAAAGGAGGAGAATCATTCTCATTAGGGAAGTAGGTATTGAGAAAAGTAGCAAAATCCTCCTCAAATGAGTAGTCATCCAAAGTAGGATCAAGCATTGTTGGTGGAGGATCTTCATCAAAATTAGGAGCAAGGTCATCATTTGAAGAATCACTCAAATGAGTATCATCATCAAAATCATTATATGTTGGCATGTCTTTATATTCTGAAGTAAAATCATCATAATCATCCACATCGGAACTAAAAGCATCATCATAGATTGCTGGAGCATCATATATTGGTGGAGGATCCGAATTGGAGAGAGAATCGTCCACATCATCTTGGAAAAGTGGATTATTATAGCAAGGATCGAAAAAAGGATTGTTGTAGACGACAAAATCATCAAGCTTAGTACTTTCACAAGTAGTTGTATCAAGCTCATCTTGAAGCACATTAATCATATTCACCGATTCTCTTCCATTGGATTTGTTTTTAATTTTCCCCATCTTAAAGACTTGTGCATCATTCCCGACTCTGAGAATGAGTTCACCTTCGGCAACATCGACTAAAGCTTTTCCGGTTCTCAAGAATGGTCGTCCAAGTATTAACGGAATATGAGGGTCCATTTCATAATCAACAACAACAAAGTCGACCGGAAAAGTGAAGGTACCAACTTTAACAAACACATCTTCGGCAATACCAATGGGGTAAGTGAGAGTTCGATTTGCTGGCTCAAGAGTCATCTTTGTTGGTGTAAGATCGGGTAATGATAACTTTTTCCAAACACTTAAAGGCATCAAATTAATACTTGCCCCAAGATCGGCTAACGCAGTAAATTCTACGGTTTGGTTAAAAGTACATGGTAGCACAAAACGACCGGGATCTCCAAGTTTCTCCGGAAGTTCTTTAAGAAGGACTGCACAACAATTCTCATTCAATCGAGTATTAACAAACTCGGACATCTTCTCCTTCTTACTAAGCAATTACTTGAATGCTTTGATAAATTTCGGCATTTGGACAAGTGCTTCAACAAGGCTAATGTTAAAGTTCATTTGGGAGATCATATTCATAAATGAAGTAACTTGAACATCCTCTTTAGTGAGAAATTTGCACTTGTCTAATCGAGAAGGATACGGGATATTGGGTTTAGGTGGTGTAGGTATAAAAGGTGAAGGTTGAGATGTTGAAGGTTGAGAAATAGCGGGTTTAGAGGTGGAAGGTGGGGATGGTGAAGGGTTTTTCTTGGGTACTTCTTCATTAAGAGGTGGAGGCGGTAATGGAGAACTAGTACTAGGCGTGGAAGTAGGCGGGATAAATGGTGGTGGAGGAGGTGTAGATGGTGTAACTAGGGGAGGGGTAGATGTTCCTACTAAAGTTGCTCCACTGCGTGTAGTAATAGCACTCACATTAGCTCTTGGGTTGGTGACGGTATTCGAAGGAAGAGAGCCCGAAGTAGAGGGTTGATTACTTTGGAAGAAACTAGCCATCATATTCCTTAAATCATTCGTTTGATTGCTTAAGGAGGTTTGCATATCATTTCTAAGCTCGGTTCGAATATCATTCCCTTGTTTAGTGATATCTCCTTTCAAGTTGATGATTTGGCTTTTAAGATTCTTAACTACTTCTCCTTGGGTCCTCATGAAAGTTTCAACATCATGATTATAAGTCGTGGGTGGAGTGATGGGTGGTGCTTGGTGGGTGGGTGGGGGATATGGATTAGAAGCTCGAGGTTGGTTTAGATTGCTTCTATTGAAGTTGTTGAGGTTGTGGTTTTGAGGAGAAAAACCAGGTGAAAGAAAGTTGTTGGAACGATAACTTAGCAAGTTACGATCACCTTAAGGTCGGGCTTGATAGCTTTCCGCTGAATAGTTACCATGAGCCGCATACACGTTTTTAGGATTTTCATGAGTAGAAGGACAATCAGTGTATGAATGAGGCCGCCGCAAATCTCACAAGAAAGTGCTACACCTTTCACTTGTTGTAGTTGATTCGTAGCCATGAGTAGGATATTTTTGTTCATTTCGGCCATCATGCGGGTGAGTTCGGTCATCTCGGGTGGTGATAAAGTAGAAGAAACATTGACTCTCGGGTTATTTCTTGAAGATGCGGATGAATCCCAATTTTTGTGATGAGTAGTCATGTCCTCTATAAGCTCTCTACACTCCTCGGGTCTTCTTTTCATAAATGTGCCACCGACGGCTGCATTAATTGTATCACGATCACGAAAAGTTAAACCGTTGTAGAAAGTATCAATTAAGGTGACGTGGAGCATATTGTGGTTAGGTCAACGATCGATCAAAACATTATATCGTTCCCAAGCATCAAAAAGTGATTCATTAGGTTCTTGTGTGAAACCACTGATTTGGTTCCGAAGGCTCGTGACCATGGATGATGGAAATTAGCGCGACAAAAATCGTTGAGTCATTTCGTCCCATGTATGAATTGAATTATTTGGAAGACGATCAAATCATTTTTCGGCATGGCAGGATAGAGTGTGTGGAAATAGATGAAGGTGAAGAAAATCCATGGTAACACCGGGCAACTTCATGCTTTGAGTGACAGTAATGAATTTGTCGAGGTGTTTGTTGGCATCATCATCCGGTAATCCGCGAAATAGACAAGTATTTTGAACTTGTTGGATCATGTGATGCTTCAACAAAAACTCTGGAGCCGTGATTTGCATCGGCACAATCGGTCCTCCACGTCCATTCATTGTTGGTTGACAAAGCTCCTCCATCGTATGAAGGTCGGGTGGAGGGACATGGTTGTTAGTATTCAAATTGGGGTGAGGTGGATTATTATTGTTGTGTACACCGGTCATGTTTAAGTCTTCAAGAGTCTCGGGCTCAGAATAAGACGATGAGCGAGTACGCATACACCTGCAAAAGAAAAAGACAGCAAAGAAATAGAAAAATAATGGTTAACGTAAAAATAAAATCTTTTTGGTGCAAAACTTTTGAAAAAGAAATGCTTTTTATGATTTTTTAAATGTTTTTGGATTTTTGAAATTTTTTAATTTTTAGGATTTTTGAAATTTTTTTGATTTTTAGGATTTTTTGAAAAATTTTGACACGAAAAATAACGTTTACGAGTGAACCGATCCCAAAATCCAACGCCTCTCTCACAGAAAACCGTTAATCTTCACGAAAAGAGCCGGCAACGGCGCCATTTTAATACTTGAAAAATCGTTCTTTGAAGTATGTCTAATCGAATTGATTACTGGTTTTTTTTTGAACGGCAGTTTGGTGCAGCGGAGTATCTTGCGTGCCACCGAGGCACCAAGTCTCTCGACCCAAGTTTGAATCATCCCACGAAGAGAATATCAACCCCCATGCTAGCCATCCAGTTTCCCATTAAGGGGCTTCAAGGCATTACGATGGGATTCAAACCCGGCTGCCAATTATGAGAAAATCCCCCACATGGGGAAAGACAGGAGTCGAACCCCTGACCTCCCCACATGGAGACTATAACCAAATGCATCCATCCAACTGAGCTAGACTTCATTTATGAATTGATTACTGGTTAATTGTTTGACTCAATTGTTCTTGGTGAGAAAGAAATGATTTGTCGTTGTAGTAACGTAAAGAAGCAAAATTTTAAAGTAAATGGCAAGGTAAATAAATCTAAAAGTGATTAAAACGTAAATGGTGAAAAATTAAGACTTTAAAAGTAAATTAATAAAAAAAACCCTAATTTTCTCTCTCTTTTAGGTGATTTCCGGCCACCACAAACAACTTTTCCGATCATACTTTTCAATTCAATTCGATTAGACTCTTCTCCTCTTCTGTTTGTGATCTTTAACAAGGTTCAATCTAGGGTTTTGTTTCCAGGGTTTCGTTTTTTCCTTTTTTAGAGTTCGCAACCTTTTAAATATATTTCCTCTTGATTTGATCTTGTGTAAGTTTATCACGATTCATAAGGGTTTAGGGTTTGCGTTTGGATTTAGGTATTCATCGGTTCTGTTTGTTTGGGTGGGCCGATCATTCTTACAACAAGAAATCACTTATATATTTGTTGCGAGCCTTTGGTTTGTTGCTAGGGTTTCGCTGGTGGTGTGATATAGTCGGGCATATTACAAGTCTTAATCTAAGGCGACTGTTGTGTTTTTAATTCCTTAACGATTCCCTACAAACCCTATTTTTTTTAGGGTTTTGGTTTTATTAGTTGATATTGTTCAGATTTAGGGTTTCGTTGGCAGCATAAAGGGTACTAGCGTGACTCGTATTGTGTTAAAACCGATTAGGGTTTACTTTCCGCTAGGTTTTGGGTGATTGCTGCTTGTTTATTTCCTATAAGTGGGTTGTGAGAGATGGATAAAGGATTTTTAAATCGGAAATCAACTAGTACTAGACCTGCTGTTGAGATTTCGAGTAAAAAGAGTTCACTATTGACCGATCTTGCTGGGAAGATAAAGAACATTGATGGTAAGATGATAGGCAAAGATGGTAAACCAATGTTGGCTCGTAGGAGTGTTCATTTTTTGGATGAAATAAAGGATTCTAGCTGTGTAAGGGTGCAAGATTCGTGTCGTAGTGGTAATGATAGGCAGCAGGTGCATGCTATTCTACAACCTTTACATCAGATTATGAATTCTAATGATAGTCGTCCAACTATGCATTCTGATTCTAAGAAGGCGATGGGTGTGGAGGCTGTTAATTGTCCTGATAAAGGGTGTGTTAATCCTATGGTGAATATGGCTAGCTCTTCTACTACTACACAAGTGACTGGACGTATATCATCATCAACTGTTATTCCTAGGGAGGCAGTTGATGAAGTAAAATCGAGATTGGTGAATACCTTATACGGGTATTCGGTGGGTAAGAGATTAGCGTTTCCCATGGTCGAGAACTATGTTAAACATGCTTGGGGACGTTTTGGTTTGAAACGGGTCATGACTCATCTTGGCTTATTTCTTTTTCAATTCGATTCACGCATAGGCATGGAACAGGTTATGAAGGGGGGTCCTTGGCGAATCAATCTGGTCCCTATTATGTTAAAGATATTGATGCCGAATATACTACCTGAGAAAGAAGCTGTATCTAGTGTTCCGTTATGGGTGAAAATGCATAACGTGCCTTTAGTAGCATATTCAAAGGTGGGGTTGGATGTGATTGCTGCTAAGGTGGGTAAACTCTTAAGATTGGATGCTCATACGAATAGCATCTGTCTCAATTCATGGGGGCGTAGTGATTATGCAAGAGTGCTTGTGGAAGTTTCTGCTGATACACCTCTCTTTAATTCAGTTGATGTTGAGATCCCCCTTGATGTGGACAAGGGACATGTTATGGCCAAGATTGATATTGAATATGAATGGCAGCCTCCTAGGTGCGGGACTTGTAAAGTTTTTGATCATCTGGAGGATTTGTGTCCGAAGAAGTCGACTAATTACCCAAAGCGATCAAGAACGGAAGGCAAGGTTAAACAGGCTGTTTCTAAGCCTATGGTTGACATGGGTAAGCAAAACAACGGTAAACAGGTTAGTTCTCAGCGCTATATTAAAGGAATTCGTGTTAACATAACTAAGACTAATCTTGTTTACCGTGTGGTGGTTAAACCGCAAGAAGGAAAACATGTTCATTGCAACATGGAAAAGGTCACGACTACAACCAAAGCACCGACTCTATCTGAAACTTCAAGCAATGATAAACCAAAATATATTAATGATGATATTAGTCTTGCTAGGAAGTTTGTAGATAAGAAAAACGAAGAGGAGTCGATACTTGAATTTATTGGGAATAATAATAATGAGGGCTGTAGTTCGTGGGACAAATTGGATGCTAAGGTTTCGTCTACGAAATTGGATTCTTCTTTGGACGTTCTTAATGCAGATTCGGATACGGACATAGAAGAGGTTGTACTACCTGGTGAGGGATCTTCTTTTCCTAGCTCTTCGTTGGGGGCGGGCATTCTTTGGAAAAGGAGGTCCTAAATGTCTATGATGACCATGATGATCAATTTGATGAATACTCGGGCCTCTATCAAGAATTTAGTGATCAATTTGATTTCAAGCTGCGTAGTCATAGGAAGTAATTTATTTCTGTTTTGTCATAAGATCGACATGTCGTTCTTATGTACTAGAAAGGGAAGTAGCAAATTTATTCTTTGCTGTATTTTGCCTATGTAACGGGCCGAGATGAGGGACTTCACCCTCATCCATTGTCTTCAACGTTTTTTTGGTGTAATGCATTTTACCGGGGTCTACATTCCCCTTTACCCAAAAAAAAGTAAATTAATTAAATGACGAGAAATTAAAACTTGACAGAACGTGAATTTAAAAAAACTTAATTAAAAATGTAAACCTAAAATTAATCTAAAATAAAACAAGGTTAAAATAACACTTAAGAAAAATGGCGGGAAAGATAAATGCTTGAAATTAAAACAGACAGCTAAAAAATAAACATAAGTCGGGAAACTAAATGCTGGACCTAATTCGGAATGTCTGTCCTTAACCTAATTCGGAAAGCAGAAACAACACCTAATTGGGAATGTTGATCCCTCACCTAGTTCGGAATCCGTGTAAGGTACCTAGTTCGGAATGTAGTCTCACATCTAATTCGGAATATGCTTGTTTTGGACGTAATTCGGAATGGACATTCATGAACTAATTCGGAATGAGCTATCACTAACCTAATTCGGAATCTGAGTTAAGGAGTTAATTCGGAATATCCAATGTTAAACCTAGTTCGGAATGTGCTAATTTGCATGCAATTCGGGAAATGTAACTTTCACACTCAATTCGGGAAAAGATCAAGTATGTAAGTCGGGAAAACATAAACCTACACCTAATTCGGGATAAGCTGAACTAGCACCTAATTCGGGATATTAGGGTTTTGAAGAACCCGAATTAGATCAAAATCAAACAAAATCTAAAAATAAGCTAAAAACCAAATAAGCACTTATCTAAAAGTTTAATCAAAATGATTTCAAGAAAAAGCAAATAAGCCAAAATTTAAAAACTTTTAAAAACACTTAATAATAAAAATATTTAAAATCAACTTTTTATAAAATAACTTTTAAAAACACTTAATTAAAATTAAGAAAAGCACACAATAAGCTATAATATCAATAAGGTAACACAATCAAACACATAAAACATAACAAACAATCAAATAAGCATGACCATAAGCAAATAAGCATAAAGATTAACCAAAACAAGAAAGGTAGAATGAGAGATTAATATAAAACTTGAAATTAAAAATAAGAATTCAATAAACTTACTTGAAATAATCTTGAAATTAAAGAACAATTAAGTAAATGACAATATGAAAGTGCAAGGAAATAAAAATGGAAAGACTAATGTGTCAAATTAGCTAACACCACCCAATGTGTCATTAGGAGGGTATTTATAGGAGGATTAACATGTGTTGATGCTTTCTTCTTTCTTCTCGTCTTTTCGTCTTTTAAATTCTTCGACTTTCTCGACGTTGTCTTAGGATTTGTCGATATAAATTGAACTCGTCTTATAATTTTCTTCTTTTATTAGACTTGGTTCTTCGACTTCTTTAAACTTCCGTCTTTAGACTTTTTCTTCGATAAATCTTCAGAATAGGCCTTGGATTTCCGTTCTTTTTGCACTCTTGATCTTTTGACTTAGTCTTTTGTCTTTTCTTCGATAAAAGCCCGTGAAAGCCCATGTTTTCTTCCCTTTTCACATTTTGATCCTAAAGCACAATAAAAACACAAACCACGCATAATTCCGACATTTACGACACTAAATACACGTTTTGGCTTGGTTATTATTATAATTAAGTGGTAAAAGGATAAGTGTTTTCACACTTATTAGTAATATATAGTAATAAACGTAATTTCTCATTCGAAATTCTGACGATCTATTTAGTCTACACTTGTCTTATATCGAATATCTTTAAGTCCATTTATAAATTCTTACTAACATAAAGATGCGTCCAACTTTATGCAAGGAAGAAATCATAAATTTGGTGATTTAAATTTATTTATTTGACTGAAGAAGCGTCCTAATTCAATCAAATAAACATAATGCAAACATTGACTTAAAAATTTTCGACATAACACGGGTATTATCATAACCTCAAAAGTATAACGAGGATAAGATGAATATTCTTGCATTTGGTATATACATTATACCCTTAGATTTTCTTCATACTGCTGCGTAGGTAAGACGTCGAATACGATTTTTAGAGACGAATGACGCTAAAAAGAAGGCGGTAATTTATTTCATATAAAATATACAGGTTAAATCTACCAAACATATGACTCATAAAGCCACTTACCCTTACAAATCCTAGTCCAATGACCTACTAGGTTGAAAATCCGACACCATATGGTGCAAAGTCCTGTGTGCAGGGTGCATTTCTTACACAAAAGAAAATTTCCACCATATTCACCGCAGGTTGGATTCGTAATCATAAGTTATGGTAGTTTCTGGTTTATTAGATTTTATGGACATTCTTTCATTGCTGAATTTACGCCTAATATTTTTCTAATTTTTGCACAGGCTCGTGCTTTATTACCTTGTTCATCTACTTTTAGGGTTTAGAGTAATAAATAGAAGAAAATGAATTCATTATCAAGGTATACTTATATCAGAAAGCATTTTTCACATATGTATATGAATACATATAAATGCTTATCGAACACAAGGTATATCTTTTGGGTTTATTTGGTAGGGTATGTAGGAAAACTTATCTGTTGATTATCATTCATATCTAAGGATCTTAAATCCAACTAAGGAACGTAATTCCAATGTTTTCAATGGATTTATAAAGATATGACTCATACATAAGCAACCATAATATGCAACAAATTATCTTATATAAGGCAAACTTCTTTGTACATATCATGTATCTTCTTAAATCTTTCTGCAAACTTGCGGGTTATTTCAACTGATAATTCATATTATCATAGAAGATAACAGAAATTCCAAAAATATATACTTTATCAAGCATATGCTTTTTCCAGAATTAACGCAATTTAATTCATAATCATTCATGAGAAAACCAAGAAATAGGGATCCCTTACTTCTCAGAAATAAGTATGAAAATAACAATATTTGATGAGAAACACCGCTTTTATTTTATTAACAACTCGTCTGTTTATATTTACAGGACAAGCTTCACTGTTAACATAAAAGTAAAGACAGAAAGTTAGAAAATATCTACAACATCTAGTCTAATGTCTTCATCTTTTTCTCTTAAGTTCTTTGATGGCATAAAAAAGACTTCGTATGATGTCTATTTTGAATGTCCTCAATGAGTAACTCTAGGGTAAAAATCATTAGTCTTGCTTGAACGATTTCTTCAGCGTGTATCATTTGTCTTCTTTGCAAGTTGGTCTTGGCTTCTTCAAACTCTTCTTCAAACTTCTCAAAATCTTGTTGTATGATTCTTCGCTCCTTTAACTTTATCTTCAAAATCTTCAATACGCTCGGGAGGAAGTTATTTCATATAGGGTAGGATTTCTTTAAATTGTTGTTTATAGGTATTTTAGGTGAATTTTCAAATATAGGGTAAGGTGGTGGATGAATTTGATGATGAGGTGTAAAAGGTATCTCTTCATTATATGCTCTTATAACTTGCATATAGGGGTCGTCATCAAAAGGCAATAAATTTCTTGGAATATTTAGATGAATTTTCTAAGGTATCATAAGGATTTATTTGTTGGAGGAAATATACTTTAGGGAATCGTTAGAAATACTTGTAGAACCCAAATCTTCTTAATCCGATAAGATGATAATAGGAGGAAGATAGGGATACATATTTCTAGATAATTCGATAAATAACATAACTTATTTATAGTAGTCACATTATATTATGTACACATAAACATAATATCATTTACACATTATTCTGAAGGGTAACAATACTGGTATTGGCATAATATTATCTCATTCTTGTAGCAGCACTAGCATTGGCACAAAGGACTTTCTTGAAATTAATTTAAAAATAGTTATAGTCAAGATTTTTAATACTTGTTCTCTATAACCATGGCTTTGAGTACCAATCTGTAACACCTACATTTTTTACCTTAACGCAGCGGAACATCGATATGGGGTATTACTTAATAGAACACAAATCATAATGATAGAAAACAATTCAAAAGGATGTTTAAATCAACTTTATTTGTGTATCATTAAAAATCAGAGTTTTATAATATGAGGTTCCCAAAATCTATGATAATAATTTCAATATCGTGCCTCTTCATGCCATCCTTGTGCTGCTCCATGCTATCAGTCATAAGTAGCTGAAATATATGCTTAAAAGTCAACACAAGGTTGAGTGAATTCATAGGTTTGTAATAACAGTTTTGAATAGATGTCTACCACTTTGAGCTATGTTACTATTCATTCACATAAATCAATAGTTTATTACACTAAGCTCATAACATCAAAAGTAACGAGGATTCGCCGAAGTGACAATCATGACAGATTGTCATGACAAGTAATCTGCATGTACATATTACCCATTAGTTCTAATAAAGTATGCTCGATTACCCACACGAGTGGGTAACACAAACAGGAATCGTTACTTCCAATAGATCTGTTCACCATATTAGCGCACACTAAACAGCGTTAACGACTTATGAAATATGGGTAGTAATAAGTGTGTAAACACTTATCCTTTTACCACTTAAAACAATGAAAAACAAGACCAAAACGTGTAATTAATATCGTAAATGTCAGAATTATGCGTGGTTTGTGTTTTTGTTGTAAAATAGGTACAAAAGATCAAAAGGAAAGAAAACACGAGATTG
Source organism: Glebionis coronaria (assembly GCA_025667525.1). Classification (NCBI taxonomy): domain Eukaryota; kingdom Viridiplantae; phylum Streptophyta; class Magnoliopsida; order Asterales; family Asteraceae; genus Glebionis; species Glebionis coronaria. Next base: position 294,247,163 of record CM046881.1, on the reverse strand, counting down.
CACGGTCATTTATCGAAGAAAAAGCCAAAGATAAAGTCAAAGGACCAAAAAGTGCCAAAAGAATGAAGTTTGGAGGGCTAAAGATGAAGATTTGATGAAAATTTTACAACAAGAACCATTTTTGTCAATCTCCAAAGTCATCCACTGATAAACCACATTGAAGAGCACGAAATTACGAAGCCAACGGCCCCGACCTCGCGTCGTAACTCCTTACAGTTTGCTATCTAAGAATTTTTAAAGTTTATTAAGTTTTTAAATTAAATAAATAGTTTTTAATAATATAAATAAAATAAATAAAATTTATTTTTCGAAAATAAAAATAAAAATAAAATAAAGTTTTTATTTAAAAAAAATATTTTCGTAATATATAATAATAATTGTCGGAATGAAACACACGACTATATAGACTATAGAAAGAAAGATTAAGATTAAACCAAAAAGAAAGATTAGATTAAGAAGAATAAAAGAGAAGAACAAAAAGGGTTGTGATTTCCTAGTGAGAGAAAGACATAAGTTTCTCTCTCTACAAACTATGAAATGTAAAACACACACATACAAATGAGGTGTTTAGTGCCTTTTATACTACAAGTGTAAGAGTAGAAGGCCTTCCTCATTTGTGTGTTCGGGACTAATTCCCGTTACATACCAAACATTATACTAGAACTCTCAACACCATTATGTAGCATTTTCTACGAGTTTCGCAACGGTATATTATATGACCATCACTTTAAATACGGCTAACAATCTCCCCCTAAGGGGTGGTCATGTAATATGTGACTTCACTTCTTTGATGTTGCAGACTTTGAAGCTCGTTGTCTTGAGAGTTCTTTTATAGTTCCTTTCATGACTTGTGATCTTGGATATTTGATCTTTGCCTTGTCATGATCTTGAAACTTTGCCAACTTGTATTCTTGTGTCTTTCCCCACATACTCATATTTTGTATTGTCTTGACAGCTTGTTAACAATCTCCCTTGATTATCAGAGTAGCGGAAGTCTTTGTCTTTAGATGTTCTTGAGCTTTCTTCATTTACATGAGCATGTGGTCTTGAATTACGACTCTTGAAGTTACACCACCGTTTGCATTCCTCCGGTTTCCCGTTATACAGTACAAATATTGTACCTGTGATTAGGTAAGTTCAAAGAACTTCCTTGACAGGGTTTCCGGCTGTGGTAGTCGTTCTCAATACTTGAATATCTCGAAAGATAGTTCATAGTAAAGAGTGAATCAAGCTGTTCCATTCTGCTGATTAAGTCGTCAATTTAATATCCTGGAACAAGTTTGATTCAATTAATAATCAGACCATTGTTGCTTTCCAGTTGACACAATTTTGATTCAAATAGAATCTCACAAGTTACCTACCGCAGTGCTGTTTGATGATGACACTGGAGGGATTTCCATTCGTCACTGTAAATACTAAGGAGTATTACTCTGAATGTTCTGGCAAGATCATAAAGATATTGCGTCGAGACCTGGAACGAGTTTGAGTCACAAAATAATCAAAACACTGTTGCTTTCCAGTTAACATATTTTCAATTCAAGTGAATCTTACACATGACCTACCGCAGTGCTGTTTGATGTTAACACTGGAAGGATTTCCATTCATCACTGTGAATACTAAAGAGTATCACTCTGAATGTTCTGGCAATATCACAAGGATAGAGCTTAGGACTCTGTAAATTATCGCTTGTGTTCTTAGAGATGAACAACAATTGATATATGGAATAAGTGTCCTAATGAGATTTTTGATGAATCTCGTTGGCTCTAGACTCTATAAGTGCACGTTTATTTGGTGATCAGAGGCTGGAGCAGACTGCCACCTTTTCAATATCTACTATCTCGGAGTAAGAAAATTGATAGAAATGAGTTGAACTCCGTGACAATAAAACAAACTTCTTTTGAGAGAAGATTAAGTAGGCTGGGATGGGTTGTGCTTTGCATCACTAGGTCCATGATGCTTTGTCTTCAATACCAGAAATTATCAACGTGATTCTGATAGTAGATGTATTGACCAGGTTTCTGCCTAAGTTGTATGGAGGGCTTCTTTCTTTACACCCTTTATCCTTACATTTCTTTTTCATTCTTCAACCCCTTCAATGCTTACCAAGACGTCATAACTAGCACTTTGTTGTGATTGTTCCAGTGCTAGCTTAAGTCATTAGTCAGCATTTTTCTCGTACACTCAACTACTCCATCTTTCCTAAGGACTTCTAAATTCTAATGGATTGTCCCTGGGAAGATCCCTCCGGTTCTGGTTGGATCATAGGACGAATACCTAACCACCTTTTGACACCAATACCGTCGTGAATTAATGTGTTGAAGGGTATAGATATTGTAACCGGAATAACCTATTGAAAAGACAATCAAGGTGTTGATGAAATCAATGTTTACACCTTGAAAGTTTTATATATCACCAAAACGCTCCCCCTACATATGTGCATCATAAAATGAAAGGTTTTTTCACATATTAGGAAGAGAAAGCCCTTATATTAAAGATCTTATCCAAGATGACATATTTTAATCACTACTCTCCCCGTCAAAAATTGCATGTGATTGAAATTTTTGTGAAACTAGTGATAAAACATGGAGAGAATAATGTTGCATTAAAGTTTGTACTCCCCCTCGAAAAGGAATTCTAATTAAAATAGGGGAGTATATGAGCACATAGTTTTGAAATACCTTGAAAAGTTGTGCTCAAACCCGAGAAAACTAAATTTCCCGCTGTTGAGGAAAAATGTACATAAATGAACATTTTCCTTGAGTTCATGAGCTTAAAACTTTGAATGTTTTAATATGAACCCATGATCGAGAAAAATTAATTTCCCTTTGATGAGGATAAGTCATAGACTTTCCTTTCTTTGGGGACCGGGTTATAGTCTGACATGTGACTATAAGCCATTATGAGAAGAAAGTAGAAAAGACATGTTTTGAAAACATTTGAACTCTCATTCGAACTTTATGTACGTACCCGTGTCGTTATTGAGCGACATTTCTAAGTACGTCCATATTATCGATGCTGAGAGACATGTCGGAGAAGAATATTTTTGGTATTTTTGAAAGATTTTCTCATTTTTTATTTTGTTTTTATAGGTTTTATATTTTTGTATTTTGTTTTTATAGATAGATATATACAAGATTACTACGAATGTGCAAGACATTCAAGTTCATCTGGAGTGAAACTACGCATACCAAGTCGACGAACCAAGAATTCAAATCTGTCTTGAGATAGAGCTTTGGTTAAGTTTTCGGCTAGTTGGTAGTCCGTCTTGACAAAATACAGTTCGATCGTTCCTCTTCCCACATGCTCCTTTATGAAATGGAATCGGACACCAATGTGCTTGGTCTTGGAGTGTTGGACCGGGTTGCATGATATGGCTATGGCTGATTGTGAATCACAATAAATAGGAACTTTATAAAAGTGAAAGCCATAATCCGTGAGTTGTGTTCTCATCCAAAGGACTTGAGCACTACACACGGATAGAGACACATATTCTGCTTCTGTGGTGGACAACTCCGTGCAATCTTGTTATTTTGAGGACCAGCTGACTAGCCTTTCGCCTAAGAAATGTGCTCCGCTGGAAGTGCTCTTGAATGTATCATGACACCCTGCATGGTCGGCATCTGAAAAACCAGTTAGATTAAAACCAGAATCCTTCGTATACCAGAGACCCATGTGAATGGTTCCCCGGAGATAACGAAAGATCCTTTTAACCTCCTTGAGGTGCTTCTCGGTTGGCTTCGCCTGAAACCGAGCACATAGACAAGTAGCATGCACAATGTCCGGCCTGCTTGAGTTTAAGTACATAAGGGACCCGATCATACTTTGGTATTTTGTAGCATCTACAAATGTCCCTTTCTTATCCAAATCAAGCTTGTGTTTAGTGTCTATTGGAGTACCAATTGGATCACAGTTTTCCATTGCAAATTTTGTTAGAATCTCGAGCCCATATTTGGACTGATTTATGAAAATACCACGGGGGGATTGGTGAACTTGGAGACCAAGAAAGAACGTCATTTCCCCCATCATGGACATTTTAAATCGGCTTTTTATGAGGTCGGCAAATAATATGGAATATTTTAGGTTTGTAGAGACAAATATTATATCATCTACATAGACATGAGCCACCAAGATGTCGTTGCCGTAGTGCTTGATAAACAACGTTGGATCAATGGTTCCTTTGGCGAAGTGATTTTGGAGAAGAAATGATGATAATTCGTGGTACCCTACCCTCGGTGCTTGTTTCAAACCATAAATTGCCTTTTTCAACTTGTAGACATGGCTTGGATTTTTGGTGTTGATGAAACCTATAGGTTAACATACGTAAACATCTTCTTTTAACGGCCCATGCAAGAAAGCAGTCTTCGCGTCCATTTGATACACAGTGAACGATTTATGTGCAGGGTATAAGAAAATCCTAATAGCTTCCATTCAAGCAACCGGGGAGAAGAGTTCTACGAAATCAGTTCCCTCCTTTTGTTTATAACCTCTCACAGCTAACCGAGTCTTGTTCCTAATGACCATTTGCTCTTCATCCATCTTGTTTTTGAATAACCATTTCAGGGTAAGGGGATCGATATTGTCCGGGTGTGGTACTAACTCGCATACATCAAGCCAGATGACTTGATTGAGCTCTTCTTGCATAGACTCAATCCATGATCGTCGTTCATTGCTTCTTTAACACTTGTTGGTTCCATTGTGCTGACTGATAGTGCACATATCACCATCGTTACGCAGCTGATTTCGTGTCGAGACTGGTCGTGAGAGATTGCCAATCACTTGAACCAAAGGATGATCCTTAGTCCATTTGTGTTCATGTGGAAGTGTATGAGAAACTTGATGCGAGCTTGACGGATCCACATATGGTGTTGAAGGCTGAGTAGTACTTGTGGAAGCCGCAAATGGATTAACAAACTCATGTTCGTTGAGCATCGCATTGTTTGCATTTTCAGCAACTATTTCATTCTGAAAATAAACATGATTAGGAATTTGTTGAGAATGTTGTTGAGATGCGTCAGCAGTCGAAGAAGTGATTGTAAAATTTGGAGTCAATATGGTTGAAGTTGACGTAGATGGTGCAGAAGAAGATGTCGTTGGTGTAGATGCAGTCGGAGGTTATTGAACTACCGTAGCAGGTGCAGCCGAGGCATTTTGAGGAACACCAAATGACGAAGGACCCTCCATATATTCATCATAAATTGGACCAACTAAAACTTCCAAGTCACGTTCCGAGGGTTGTAACGATGAGATTGCTGACGAAGCAAATTGAAGCGCGAGTCCTGAACTTACGTGTCCAGAAGTCTGAACTTGAAGCTCAGGATGTGAACTTCTATGTTGAGAGGCCATACCCGAGAGTTCATCAAAGGTAACATTCATAGTCTCCATTACCTTTCTTGTCCTTCGATTATAAACCCTGTAAGCACAAGCAGTTGAAGAATAACCAATGAAAAAGCCAATATCACCTTTAGGTTCAAGTTTACCGATATCTTCACGATCATTCTTTGGATAACACAGAGCCCCGAATACATGTAGGAACGATATATCCGGTTTTCGTCCATTAACGATCTCATAAGGTGTTTTGTTGAATCGGGTGTGAATAATGGAGTGGTTTTGAGTATAACACGCAGTTGCAATGACATCAGCCCAAAGGAATAACGATGCACTGGAGGAGAGAAGCATCGTCCGAGAAGCTTCAACTAACGTACGATTCCTCCGTTCCACAACTCCATTCTGCTCTAGAGTTCTTACAGCCGAAGTTTGATGAAAGATCCCAACTTTGTTAAAGTAAGCTTTCAGTTTCTGATTGGTGAATTCTGTGCCGTTATCCGTTCTCACAATAATGACAGGGGCTTGTAGTAGTACTGATGTTTTCTTTAAGAAGTTAATAATTACATCAGGAGCTTCATCTTTTGAAGCAAGAAAATGAACCCATGTGTAACGAGAATAATCATCCACAATTACTAGGACATACCGCTTTCCATTAATGCTTTTGATTCTCATTTGGCTACACAAATCCATATGTAAGAGATGTAACCTATTTGTTTAGTTGGGAACAGGTTTAGGTTTGTGAGGCTTCTTCTTACTTTTACCTTTCTCATAGGAAGGACAAAGATGGTCTTTTGTATATTTAAACTTTGGAAGACCGGTAACGAGATCATCTTTCGCAAGTTGGGTGATGGCATCGAAATTGAGATGAGATAACCTTTGATGCCATAACCATGACTTTGTTGAAGTGGCCCGGGCCATGAGACAAATTGGAGAAGAAACAGATATTTGAAAACGATCAATGGTGTAAAGGTTGGTGGTACGATTTCCTTTCAACAAATCAATTCCTTCAAGATCCCTAACAAAGCATGTATGACTTCTGAAGGCTACCTCCAAATCTGAATCACAGAACTGCCCAACCGAGAACAAATTGTGTCCCAAGCCGTCAACAAAAGAGACTGTTGTGATGATTATATTTCCCCAATGAAGATCACCATAGCCTAGAATTGCAGCAACATGATCATTTCCAAATCGGACAGTTCCCATGAATCGCCAAACGAAGTTCTTGAGAAGGCTTCGGTTCCCAGTCATATGTTTGGAACAGCCCGAGTCCACGTACCAGAGACAAATTTCAACAGCCTACCAATGATAAGAGAAGAAAATATTTTGGCAACCGATGAAATAGGTTCCTGTAGGGTTAGAAGATAATTAAGCCGTATCACATACCGACGTTTCACTATCAGTATGAGATCTACTAGTGTCGATAATTTTGCCACTACATTCAAAATTTCTACCACTAGGCAACCATTTAGAGGTGAATCTAGGGCTACTAGGCTTAGCAAGACTTTCTGTGGACCCTACGTGCATACTTTTTGGAACATACACCTAAGCCTTAGGAGTGCGTTGTTGTTCACTTACTGACAGCTTGTCAATTCGAGTGTAACCACCATAATTCAAACCATTCATAGTCAAACCACAAGCATCATGACTAAAAGTAAAGAAACATTTATTACATTTAGCATAAATAACTTCAAATTTTTCATTCCGAATAGCAAGCTTAAAGTCATTACATTCAGATGAATTAAGTTTCTGATTATGTTTTAAAAGCGGTAAATTCCTAGGGCGTTCTTCTACTTCCACATTATTGATCTTGGGGCGACTACTTCTAGAGGCAAAAGGGACCCTATCATTCCTTGTATTGCTCGTAGGCTGTGGCCTTCTGCTCTTAGTGTAGTTGTTTATTCCTGTAGAAGAAGAGACGCTTCTATTAGAATTAGCACTTTTTAAATCAGTGACTTGTGGTTGAGTTATAGTGGTCGGTTTTGTCCTAACGCTTGCTTTACGTTGTTTGCTAGACACAGAGGGAGAACTAACACGAAACATTCCTGGGGCAATCACATCAGTTTTCGTTTCAGCAACCTTGGGAAAAGGTGTCACAGCAATACGAGTGGGTCCCGTGGTTGCTGGTGTCTAAATCGTGCTAGGCTCAGAAGTCGTATCTTTTAATAAGGCTTTTAACTTACAGTTCTCACAGATTTTATCAATAAGTTTCTGATAGACAGACTTACTTTGTTCAACAGCCCGCTTATATGAAACAACAACAGATTCTAAATCTGCAATTTTAGCCATAAGCTTATGAACATTCCCATCACTGGCCTTCTCTAACCCAGAAGAAGCCAGATTGTTTCCCTGAGCACCTCCCAACTGAGCTGTCAAACGTACTATTTTTTGTTGCATTTCATTGTAAGCTTTTTTTGTACGAAATCTTGTCATATTTGCATTCATCACATTTTTTGACAAATTTTTTCCAAAGATCAGTGAATTCTTTATCCTTTTTAATGACATAAGATTCCATTTTCTCTTCCATAAGATCAAGCTCAGTTTAGAGGTTTTCACTATGCGACACAGAGGTATCTAAGGCACCTGGACTAGTGTCTATACTTTCGCCATGATCACTAGCATTCGAGAGACTTCCTAGATCGTTTTCTAAAACTTTAATACTATCAAGAGATTCATCAGCCTCCTTCGCCAAAGATTTAAAGTCTTCAACAAATTTGGCTAATTCTTTTAGAAAAGCATTTTCAAGATTGCTCATCCTAACATCAACTTGATTAATAAGCGGATTAATCTCGTTGTGAAGAATTTTTCTAACTTTAGTGTGAACAGGTGAAGTAAAGTTTCCTCCAGTAACTTTTTTTTTGGGTAAAGGGGACTATCCCCGGTAAAATATATTACACCAAAAAACGTTGAAGTACAATCGGATGTAGGTGAAGTCCTAACATCTCGGCCCGTTACATGGGCTATAACCAGCACATATACAATGTGCACAACCATAAACCTTACATAAGAGTGACATGCCACTCTTATGACTACCAAATAAATTGAAAACCAATATATATTAAACATTACAAGGTCGAATTTCCAACTTATAGAAACCAAGAGCAATCTTTCCGTCTCAACATAAGCGTTTACTGAATTGACGTACTAAACCACTTCCATGCATAGTGAACGACATGGAAAACCATGCATGCACGAATTTCAAACAACCCTCTCCCCATACCCTTAACCAAAGTTTCTGCATAATCCACCAGTTCAGAAACAGCAACGTTAATGTCGTACCAAACAAGATCCTCCAACAAGGATAACAATCATCCTCACATCGTTCTTAAGCAGAACGGATCATGAACCTGGATCCTGAGTGTAAACATAAAAACCATCCTATGAACACCACGCAACAGATCCTAGCTTTGCAAATCTTGAAAACCTAACACCATGGATACGTTTTCAATACCTATACGATTCTCAAGCCCTAGGATAGCATAACATAGGCCAGCGACATCAGGAACCATATCTTCAATAAATATAAACCCTAAAAAATTAGGGTTTCTTGATCTCGCCCACCTCAACGATCGCAGCAAATCGCCCAACCAAAAACCATAATCAAACCATACTAGGAAAAGATAGATCATATACAGTATTCGTGACTGATATCACAAACCCTAGATGGCCGTCACCAACCATCAGTTCCATAACAAAAGGATCTGATGATATGATCCAAAGGATCAACCTCAACACGAAATCATTTTGAATAATCAATGAACGAGGACCCTAAAACTTAGGGTTTAGATTTCTGTTGTTATATAGAGGCGATATAAAAGATTAGATGAAGATAATGTATTCCAGCGCCCCCACCTTTGAAAATATATCCCTAAAGACCCGATTGCATATCCTTCATCAAGATATTAATGAACAGGAATTGATCATAGGGAAACAAATCCTTGAATCATGAAACATAAGATTAAGAAAATAGAGGCGGATCCATGGGAACAATATTGCCAGAATACTAGGGTGGAGGCGCCGGAAATCGCCCCTAGGGGAGAGAAAAATAGGGTTTTTTTTTTTTTTTTTTTTTTTTTTTTATTTTTTTTTAGTTTCCTCCAGTAACTTTGGCCTTAACAACCTGTTTGAGAATGACAAACTTATCTTTGAGCTCGTTTAGAAATCAGCGAGTGATACTCGGTTTAGGAGGGTCATCAAACAATTCTTCACTTGGTAGCAAAAGCATTTCAGTACTCGTTTTAGACCGAACAAACACAGTTGGCGGATTGACTTTCGGATAATAAACGAGTGTCACTTATTTATTAAGCTTTTGCATCTTTAAACGAGTCTCTACAGCAAGTTCAGTAGTTTCCTCAAAATCATGCACACTAGGAGGACCATGCTCATCAGAAAAGAGCACATTACCAATATATAGAGTTTGATTTGTGGCCTGAACTTGCTTAAGGTATTCGGGATTGGGAGGAAGAGGACAACCTAAAGCCATTTTGTATCGAGTGTAATTTATCTCATTCACTTTTGGTGCGAGCATATTTATCGTCTGCATAGTTTGGCCACGTTTTACCAACAGGTTGTCTAATTCCCCAATCCTATCTTGAGCTTTGCAAAAATCCTCAAGAAGCCCATCTTCTCGAATTTTGAAATCATGTTTCAACTGTTTTCGTTCTTCTTTTAAATCTAAAATAATAGATTTTTCAGTTGAAAGCTGTTTATTAAGAGAGGTGATTTCATCATTCAATTCACTTATCTTTTTAGCACTACTTAAATGTAAGGCATTTAATTTCTGAGTAGTGCATTTTTCGTTATAAACCGATGTAGCATGAACTTGTTCAAGATCCTTAATTTTAGCATGATGGATTTCAAAGCTTTTCTCCATTTCCTTATACCCCGCAAGCTCAGTGGTTAGTTTGACATTAGTTTCTCTAAACTTATTATTTACCACCTTAGCATGGTCAACCTCCTTAGCTAGTTGATCAAATAATGATTTGTAATACACATGTGTCGTATCAGGAAGGGTTGTAGGCTGGGCGACTTGAGCTTTACTAAGGTCCACACTTGGCTCATTCGAAAGAATATTACTAGTATTCGTTTGATCCCCGTGTGTCTCAATGTAGGGCTCAAGTATCTTAGTATACTCTTCCTCATGATTAGACATACAATATATATTATTATCATTAAAACGCGGGGGTACCTCAGAGGGACCGTCTGAATCATAGACGGGAGCGATATCATCATGCATTCCTGAGGTAGATGCTTGCTGTAAGTTTGCCATCAAGATGTAATTGGCATTCACTTCTTCTTCCTAGTCATATTCTACAGCAGAATCCATAAGATCAAACTCCTCAGCTTGAAGTGGAATCCCTGCCTCTTCCTTTTGTGCTATAAGAAGCTGAGTTTGAAGATAAGCAGCATCCCTCATCTTTTTGGTTGTGCAATCTGGAGCATAATGACCAAATCCCCTGCAGTTGTAACATTGAACCTGACGATTGTTGTTTGCATTCCCCGTATCCGTATTCTCGGCCCTTACAAAAACTATATTACCCATCTGATTACCAATTGTTGGCACAACAATTACCCCATTCTGATTACCCTGATTCTGACGACGGTTTTGTCCAAAATGATTACCTGCATTCCCAACCGTTTGCCCAACATTGTGACCATACTGATTACCTGTATGCTGACCACCATATTGATTCCCAATGTTCCCTCCAACTACCAATTGACGATCTTGATTCACATTCATCAATGGTTGAGCAATCTGCCTGTTTCTGGTGTTTGAGGAGATTCTCTGATTGTTTTTGGTTGGATTAATGGTGAATTTAAATGCCTTAGCAAGAAGAGCAAGACCAGTATTTATCGCATGAGTAGGATCGTTGATGTCATCAAGACAATCTATGGGTTGTTGTAAGTAGTTCACTTGAGCAGGGACTTGATAACCACAAGTAGTGAGTTGTTGTTGTGGCATGAAGTTGCTTGAGGAGGGTTGATGATAAGATACCATGGGATATGACATAGATGATGGAGTTTACCATAAAAGCCAATGGATCTTGTGTCTTGGCACGTTGTTCCACCCTTACTTCGTTTGCCTCATCTTGATTCATCTTCAAGTAATCATATACTTGAGTGTAGTCGACAACATGAAGATCCTTGGTTTGATTGACAAGAGTGACATATCGTGACCATTCAGATGGAAGATTATCAAGAAATTTGATGTTCGCAGCAATTTGTGCAGGTTCATGTTTGTTTCTTCTAAGATGGTTCATGAGGGTTGAAAAACGATGATAATAAGGTTCAATTTGTTCCCTTCAGTGAACATAAATTTCTCCCATGCACGAAGCAACTTAGTCTCTTTCTCTTGTAAGCCAATTTCACTTCCCTTCATCATTTTCTGAATCCCGAGCCACATCTCGTGTGCGGACTCACAACTAACTACAACAACATACACATCTTCTGGAAGACCCATAAGAATGACTTGAATTGCTTGATCATCTGCATCGAGTTGTTTTGATTCAACATCAGTTAATTCTTCATCCGGTTGCTCATGGCTAGACGCAGCTATTGGGTTAGCAGCGTTCGTAGGATCCCTAGGTATAACAATTGTTCTTCTAACATACGGACCTTCTTGAATTGATTTAACAATCAACTTTCCCAAAGGTTTACATTTTTCATAACGAAGAAGACGACTAGACCATGTAGTGTAATTCTCCTTGGTAAGCATGGGTGGACGATTCTCAGTACCCGCAGCATAAATATCTTGTTGAGACGTCATCGTAAAAGCCGTGTGAAAAACAGGATCTCAGTTCGTAGAAAGCGTGTGTTGGAGTGTCAACAAAATCAAACTTTGCCTAAATTTTCCAACCTGACAAAAAATTCCTCAGTCTGACAAAACGATAAATCGAAAATATGTTGAATTACCAAATTTTGAATTCAAGTTAGAAATAGCCAATAACTAGTAGGGGAAAATTTGATTTTACTTGAATTCAATTTATTTATTTATTTATTTTATTTTGTTTTTTTTAATCTTCGTGTAAACTATATTCCGGGACAAGTCTAGATAGTGGCTAAGTCTGAAAAGTACTCTAACAAAATTTAGTTGTCCATCGCAACATCCATCGGAATACCCATCGCAATGTCACCCAACGCAAGTCTGATCGCAAGTCTAGATCGTAACTCTTGATCGTAACCTCTGATCGTAACTATTGATCGCAATACGTGATCGTAACTGTTGATTGTAACCACTGATCGCAAGCACTGATCATAACAACTGATCGCAACGGTCGATCGTAACACGTGATCGCAACAACTGATCGCAACAACTGATCTCAACTGTCGATCGTAACACGTGATCGCAACAACTGATCGCAACGACTGACCGCAACGACTGATGGTAAAAAGGTGATCGTAATATTCGATCGCAAGTAGAAACCCCAGGTTTATGCGATCGTAATATTTGGATCGTAACTAATAAAGAGTTCGAGAGTTGAAGGCAACAAGAAAGATGAGATTTTTACCTGGGAATTCGTGTTTCTAGCCAAACCAATGTACCCAAATCACTACTACAACTACTTAGAAGATATATTAATCACGAAACACAAGAAAAACAAGGACAACACCCAAGAGCTATCCACGAATCCATTGGCGAATGATACCACTTGTAGGAATGAAACACACGACTATATAGACTATAGAAAGAAAGATGAAGATTAAACCAAAAAGAAAAATTAGATTAAGAAGAATAAAAGAGAAGAACAAAAAGGGTTGTGATTTCCTAGTGAGAGAAAGACATAAGTTTCTCTCTATACAAACTATGAAATGGAAAACACATACATACAAATGAGGTGTTTAGTGCCTTTTATACTACAAGTGTAAGAGTAGAAGGCCTTCCTCATTTTTGTGTTCGGGACTAATTCCCGTTACATACCAAACATTATACTAGAACTCTCAACACCATTATGTAGCATTTTCCACGAGCTTCGCAACGGTATATTATATGACCATCACTTTAAATACGGCTAACAATAATAATAATAATAATAATAATAATAATAATAATAATAATTATTATTATTATTATTATTATCATTATTATTTTAACCATCACTTTATTAGAATCAAAAAGGGATTTACAACAAATTAGATGGGAGTCGAGATACTATCTGCGCTCCCACCCTTTTAGCAATAGCAAAACCGATTCTATGAAAAATATGTACAACAACGCGTGCTCCAATGTCTTGAGCTTTAGAAAATCTTTGAATCCGCTTCAGTAGCGCAACTGCATCATCCTGTAACTCACCTATAGAAGAGAAAGAAAAAGGAAGAAACCCATATCCGAGAGCTGCACACTTAGCCATATACTTGCATCGTTTACGTTGTGCAGCATCAATCACAGCTCGGCCGGGTACAAAGTCATTCATCCCCTTTCGAGTGAAAGGAGAAGAACCAGTCAAATCTACACAAACATCTTTACCTCCATCCCACGGATAAAACAAAATATCTGCAGTCAAACCTAGCCAAGAAAGTTGGTCAATGATAGTCAATGATAGTCAATGATAGTCAATTGAGCGTTATTATTATTATTATTATTATTTTTTTTTATTATCGGAAATTTTTATTTTATTAATCACACAAAATTGGAAGAGAGCCGCGAAACAAGCTGCGCTCCCACCCCTTTTGAATACAGAAACCAAGTCTAGAAAATAGAAAAGAGCCACTCCTATTAAATATTATTATTATTATTATTATTATTATTTATTATAAACTATCACTTAATTAGAAACAAAAAGGGATTTACAACAAATTGTATGGGAGTCGAGATACTATCTGCGCTCCCACCCCTTTAGCAATAGCAAAACCTATTCTATGGAAAATATGTACAGCAGCACGTGCTCCAATGTCTTGAGCCTTAGAAAATCTCTGGATCCGCTTTAGCAACGCAACTGCATCTTCCTATAACTCACCTAAAGAAGAAAAGGAGAAAGGAATATGCAAGGTATATAAAGCCTATGCCTCGTGGCACCACAAGAGTGTTCCGCGTGGCCGACCCGAACCAGAACCAGATCGGTCCAGACCAGCCGGTCCAGACCCGGTCAAGACCCGAAACAGACCCGGTTCAGACTAGCCGGTCCAGACCCGAACCAGACCCGGTTCAGACCGGTGCAACCCGGTCCAGACCGGGTGACGTCAGCATCCACGGGTGGCGGCGGCTGCCAATGCCAGCGCGCCACGTGGCACTTACTGTGTGCTAATTAATGCAGGTACATGTGTCAGTATGACGTGGAGGCGGCTGACCAACAAGGAGCTGACACGTGGCATGAACAGTGACCAGTACGAGGTATGCAGGTGGTGGCGCTGCGATGTAGATGTAGGTGGATAGTATATGTGATAATTAAGATACGTTATAGGGCAAATATAGAAAATTACCTTTAGGAAAAAGTAATAGACTAAAATTTACCAAAGACGAATTTAATTAAACACGTTAATGAACCAAGTTTGTTGTACACGAAGATCGAGTGAATTTGAGACATTTTGTTTCGATTTGGACAATTGATTCAATTGGTTTTCCGGTTTTTAAAACTAAAATTAATTCTTCCAATTTAAAGCTAAATAATCCTAAGTGCATGAATCGTTTCCCATTAAATCTAAAAAACAATTATTTAGAAATTAAAGCTATTTAAAAATTTAAACTATTTAAATAAAATCAAATAAAAACTTATCTATTTAAGTAAAATTACTTTTACACTATTTTAAAAACTTTATTTAAACTAATATAAAAACTATTTTTAAAAACTATTAATTAATTAAATCTATTAAAAATTAACTTTTACTTTTTACAAAACCAAATCTATTTAAAAAAAAACTAATTTAATTTAAAATATAATTAATTTCAAAATCAATTTTTATAACTAAAAAAAATAATAAAACATTTTTTTTAATTTAATTTATTTGTAAACTTTATAAAAGAAATTAAAATGATATAGATTTAATTAAAATTACAACTATGTATTAAAACACAATTTAAAAACAGACAGCCTTTTATTACATTTATTAATTCTATTATCAGCAATTAAACACAAAAGGTTTACTAGAACAATTGGTAGAGCGTATGGCCCATGACCAGGAGGTCATGGGTTCGAGTCTCATTGGAGACATTTTTATGGTTAATTTTTTAGATAATGAAAATTAAAGAAAAGTCACAAGAGGTGAATTTTTGGATGATGATTCACTTTTGGATTAAGAAAAAGTGATGGATATACATAAGCAGTACACCAAACAATATGTTTAGTCTGCTGAAATTAACACACAGCCTATCCGAAATAAACGCACAACTATCGAATCCTTAGACAACAATTATAGAAATAGAACAAATCAAAATGAAAGTCAGCAGTGAACACTACAATGGAATCTAAAATGCATTCTAATTACGCTTAAAGAGACAAATCAAAATGACTAAATCAGCACTTACAAAAACCCAAATCAGCAGTTCATGTCACTTCAATATTAATGAAATTAAAACACTAAAAACTAGCAACTGTTTAATACTAAATCATCAACCCTCCAATAACAAAGCTATCTTCAATACAAAAAAACTCCGGATCACAAAAAAAACTAACATTCGATCCACAGAATGGTCTAAAACATTCAGCAGCTAATAAGCGTAAGAACATTTGAACCATGCAGAATAAGGCAACGAATAAATGCACAAATGACATACAGCTACAACTAACAGACAATATGCAGAAATGTTCATCTAATTAAACCCATATCCAAAAACACTACTATAACATCAAGAGTTCATGATTAAATTGATAACATTAACTATAATTCGCAGAAGTTCGAAATCGTCTTATGAGTACCTGCACGCCCATAAATCCTACTGAATCGCTCTAAAATCCTCATACAACACACTAACTGTTATCTCTCGCACATATATAGTAACTAAGGCATAAGCAACTAGACCTCATAATTCATTAAACAAATTCAGAATCAATTATCCTTCAAATCTATTTCAAAGTAAATTCAAAAACATCATCATTAATAGAAAAAAATGTTCTCATTTAAACAAAACATATTCAAAAACAGATTCATTCACAGGCAAGTGAATCATACTACTAGCAAATCAGATTAGAACTTATAATCAACAAGAAAATATAATTAAGTAGATTTAAAAACAAACGCATAGACATCTCAAACAGTTAACTCACATTAACATTAAACTAAAATTACTCTAATAACATGAAAGTAAAATGGGAGTGAACCTTTTGGAGAGAAGCGTTGGGTAGAAGCGCAGCGCTGAGCTGGCTTAGAACTAAAACGACGCCATCACTATCATACCACCATCACGAACCACCATAAAATAATCTCGAACCAGCAGCTATTTACTTATCCAGTGGGGATAAGTATTTATAATCCCAAATCTCACTTAATTGCTCAAATTAAAGCTATATCTTGAGCTTATTCAAACAACCACTTAAATAATTTCAACTTATAAAAGATAAAATAGAACTGTAAAGAGTCAACAGTACTTAAAACGCCAGCCAAATGAAACTCAAAATTACTTTTATTTATTCAATAAAATTGTTACAATACTAGGAAAAAGAAAATACAATATCTAATAATAAATTAACATTATAACAACTAAAGTAAGAAAGGGATGATAAATATACTAAAAGAGAAGGGTATTTATAGGCTGAAGAGAGGCTAGGGGTTTGTTGGAGAAGAACGATTTAGAGCCGTTGATGAAGCATCCTAGCTTTCTCTCTCTTTCTTGTTATGATCCAAGGGCTGTGATTCTCCCTTGGTCACACGGATCGCCACTCTGGCACTAATTGTGCTAGTTGTGCTTTCTCCCATATGACTTGGACATTCCTTATTGGTGGATTGGGGATTTGGTGCTGTCACAGCCTATCAAAGAAGAGAATGGGGCCACATCACCCACACTCCTCCATCTTCTTGCTTCTGAATTAACAGGGAATTAATTTCCCAACTCATGTGAATCACACGAGTGAAATAGGTGAAAAGCCCCAATTATTTATTTGTAACTTAGGGTTAGGGAAATAGTTATTCTGGTTATGAGGTATTTGGGGATGGAAGATGAATAAAATTTGGTGATATCGAAATAGGTGAATGAGTGGTTGCGAGTTTTAAAACGTGTGATTTTTATTTTATTTTTGAGGTAAACGTTGACTAAAACTTTCGTCTCTTCTTTTTTTTCTTGGGCCTTGATACGAATTATATATCCATTTAACCCATCTCATGTTTTGGTTGGGCTTCATGGACCCAGATGAACTCAAATCCGTCCCACTTATTTGTTTCTTGGGCCTTTGATGGGCTATTTCTGAAAGTAAATAATCCTTATTTCTTAAATGGGCTTTTAGGCCCATTAATCCAATGTGGGTCCCACAAAGCCCAAATAAACTTCATTAATTTAAATCCACTAAAAATGAACTGATTTTGGCTTCCTTGATCTTTTCTTCAAAACCCGTGTCGATTTTGCCGGTTTTCGTGATCATCGGTACCTACACACATGAACCAACAAAAACACGTATACAATGCCATTTTCATGATATTTATGCATTATAAGCTCATTTTAAGATACAAATGATATGAGTAAAATCACTCATATCAAACTCCCCCTTGCTAAGCAATTGCCGTGCCCTCACGCAATGATAAAATAAAACACTAACTACACCATTATTCAACTTTTTGACTTTTATTTTGCGAAGACATAATGTATTGCTTTCATTATTTGAAAAATAACATTTAGGATCATAAAACTCAAATAGATTCATCGTCCCCGACTTTTCACTTTTCCATGCCAAGTGCAAAAACAAGATAATTGTCAATCATAAGCCCCAAAATTAAACCAACTCATACAAGTAATTTGTGTTAAACTCAATCTCCTATTATACCTAATTGTATCTCTAGATTTTATTTGTCATTCACCCAAAGGCTCATTTGACTTTATTTGATATTTATTAGTCCAAAAATGAAGGCAAGAACGGTGTAAACTCAACACTCAAAACCTAACCTCGACTTCAAAACCGTTGTCACTAAAGAAAGCCCACATCAAGGATAACTTAACACGATTTGAGGGATAAATCCCCGGACCCGAAATTTGGCTAATAGGACTACTTAAAAGCAACAATAAAACCTCCAAAGTAATTTATGACCTTATTAATGGAGTTAGCAACAACTACATCATAACACCTTGTGGCTCTTTAAGATGTAATTGTGCTCCTTATTTAAAATCCACACCCGAAGGCTCCTTGGACAAAAATAAGGGAATTGACATTCACCATCCCACCTTATGGCTCATGATGATGAAGCAATTTTTATTCAACACGTCCCCTTGCCATACACCTAAGGCTCTAATGACAAGGTTAGTGCTACATGACTCCCACCCAAAGGCTCCTATAGAACATGTTTTTATTTATTCTTCTTATTAATATGATATTTATAGTAAGCCAAATTTCCGCAATCCCATGATCAAAAGTCCATGACGCTGACACCCTTAATGTGTTCACACTTTAATTACAAGGGAAGAAAAAGAAGGAGTTACGAGTTAAGATATCAAGCCTAAACCGCTAAAAACTTCATTTATTAAGCAATTATTATTCAAGCGTGGAAAATAAATACGAGGAGATTAAATCAAACACAAAAATACTTGCACAAAGAAAAATTAATTTTAGAAACTTATGATTAAACTTTATCATCTCTTGTTCTCCATATTGCAAAATTTCAAAAATGTGAAATCAATGGATACTTAGCCTATTAAATCAAAGTTTTGGGTTTTCAAGTCATCTATAGGATCTTGCATCTTCTTATACTTTTTCAAGTTTTAGAATTTGTGTTTTAAAGTTCCCTTGATAAACGACTTTCTAGGATCAATTATAGGAACTTGCCAAAAGTTTTTGTTCTTAACCCGTATGAATTAAGACTTTCGCGTTTTAAAGTTCCCTAAATAAAATCCTAGCAAAACTTAATTTAAACACGTTAAGGAAAAGCTAAGGTAAAAACCGAGTCGAGTCAAAAACTATTTTTATTTTCACCAACGGAAAGCCTACATTCGTGTCAAAAGCACTTATTTTATTTATTAAAACTTAAAAATAACACTAAAAATTTAATTTTTTTATGAAAAATGAGAAAAACGATTACGTTTGGACACGACAAAAGCAATTGCAAGCGATTATATCAATTGACTCCCCCATGCTAAAACCAAACATTGTCCTTATTGTTTCTTAGCTCAAGAGTAACACCCCCTTGCTAAAACACGAAGAGTCTAATGCAAAATCCTATCATGGAAAGAGCACGCAAATCTATAAGTCGTTTATTAATTATGCCTCAAGATAAAACGTTAGTCGATAAAAATAAAAGGATAGAGAGTGTGCCCCTTTTTGGCAATCAAAGTATGGAAGATCAAGTGGACCGGCAAAAACCGAACACAAGAGTCTTCAATGATTAGGGTCAAACCTAAGATTCACAACACAACAAAACACGAGCACGAGCTTGAAAGATCAAGCCTTATTAGTTGTTAGAAAATAGAAAGAAGATAGAATGTATGGGACTCCCCCACAAGGCACCTCGTTTTTGTTAACCGAGTCATGAGCTCGACTCGATCCCCGCATTCATTGGTCCTTAGGGAAAGTTTGAAGATCCGGAACAACCTCGGTAGGTATGTCCCCTCTAAAGTAGTGTTTCATAGGATGACCATTCACCTTAAAGTTAGGCCCGTCTTTTTGAGCTAGCTCAACGGTGCCATAAGGGAAAACTTGTGAAATGGTGAATGGTCTGGACCAACGGGATTTAAGCTTGCCCGAGAAAATCTTAAGTCTAGAGTTGAATAAGAGGACTTGATCACCAACATTGAAAATGTGGTTATTGATCTTTGAGTCATGAATCCTCTTAGTCTTATCTTTATAGATCAAAGAATTTTCATAAGCTTGATCCCTTAATTCACTTAGTTCATTCAATTGAACCTTGCGATGATCACTCGCGGTCCTCAAATCAAAGTTACAATGCTTAAGAGCCCAATACGCCTTATGTTCAAGTTCAATTGGCAAGTGGCATGCTTTTCCGTAGACCAACCTAAATGGTGTACAACCAATTGGCGTCTTGTAAGCCGTACGGAAAGCCCACAATGCATCATCCAATTTATCCGACCATGAAGTGCGATTTTCTCCAATAGAACGCTCCAAAATTCTCTTAAGAGCTCGGTTTGAAACCTCCACTTGACCACTCGTTTGAGGGTGATAAACCGTAGAAAGTCGATGAGTGACACCATATTTCTTTAGAACTTTTTCAAATTGTTCATTACAAAAATGGGTCCCACGATCACTTATAATAGCCCGTGGAGTTCCAAACCTAGCGAAGAGTTGTTTCAAAAATTTCACCACAACTCGAGCATCATTCGTGGGCAAAGCCTTAGCTTCAACCCATTTAGACAAATAGTCCACGGCTACGAGAATGTACTTATTTCCGTTCGAAGATGGAAATGGCCCCGTAAAATCGATCCCCCACATGTCAAAGATTTCACAAACTTGGATAATGTTTTGAGGCATTTCATCCCTTTGTGAGTTCTTTCCTTGTTGTTGACAAGCATCACAAGTCTTGATCAAGTCTTGGGCATCACGATATATGGAAGGCCAAAAGAAGCCGGCATCAAAGACTTTCTTCGCGGTGGCGTTGGCACCATGATGTCCCCCGGTGGGTCCCTCATGACAAGATTTAAGGATATCTTGAGCTTCCTTGCCAAACACGCACCTACGAATCACTTGATCCGCGCACATACGAAACAAATGGGGGTCGTCCCAAAAGTAATAGGATATATCCTTGAAAAACTTTCGTTTTTGTTGGGACGACATACCCTTGATCACAAACTTCCCCGCATGGTAATTTGCAATGTCCGCAAACCATGGGGTACTATCATCACCACGAAAAGCAATCATACCAAACGTCTCGAGAGGGAATGTTTCATTGATTTCCTTGTTCTCTTGATCACTTTGGTGAGGATTCTCAAGTCGAGATAAATGATCGGCCACGAGATTCTCGGCTCCTTTTTTGTCTAGAATTTTGACATTAAATTCTTGAAGGAGGAGAGCCCACCGGAGCAACCTCGGCTTAGCATCTTGTTTATTAAGAAGATATTTGATAGCCGAGTGGTCCGTATACAATATGGTTTGAGACAAGATGAGATATGGTCTAAACTTTTCAAAAGCATACACAACGACAAGAAACTCCTTTTCCGTTGTAGTGTACTTTGTTTGAGCATCCGTCATAGTCTTACTTGCATAGTATATAGGCAAGAAATGTTTTGACTTACGTTGCCCCAACACCGCACCTACCGCGTAATCACTAGCATCACAAATAATTTAAAAAGGTAGGTCCCAATCCGGAGCAACTAAAAGCGGAGATTCGGTTAATTTCTTTTTAAGCATCTCAAAGGCTTGAATACACTCATCCGAAAAGATGAAAGGAGTCTCTTTTTCCAAAAGATGGGTCATAGGCCGAGCTATTTTAGAGAAGTCTTGTAAAAAACGTCTATAGAAGCCGGCATGGCCGAGAAAACTCCTAACTCCCTTAACGGTGGTGGGTGGAGGTAATTTGGCAATCACGTCGATTTTAGCCCTATCAACCTCAATACCGGCCTTAGAGATCTTATGTCCTAACACAATTCCCTCTTTGCACATGAAGTGACATTTTTCATAATTAAGCACAAGATTCGTTTCCTCACAACGTTGCAACATTCTTTCCAAGTTAGAGAGACATGAAGTGAAAGATTCCCCAAAAACCGAGAAGTCATCCATGAAGACTTCCATGGTTTTCTCGATCATATCATGGAAAATGGCCATCATACACCTTTGAAATGTCCTCGGAGCATCGCATAGTCCAAAAGGCATTCGTCGATAAGCAAATGTTCCATAAGGACAAGTGAATGTGGTCTTTTCTTGATCACGAGGGTCAATGGGGATTTGGAAATAGCCGGAAAATCCATCCAAAAAGCAATAGAATTCATTTCCCGCTAGTCTCTCTAACATTTGATCCATAAAAGGTAATGGAAAATGATCCTTCCTAGTGGCATCATTAAGCTTCCTATAGTCAATACAAATACGCCAACCGGTCACAAGTCTAGTAGGAATCAATTCATTATCCTCATTAGTAACAACCGTCATTCCTCCTTTCTTTGGAACACAATGCACGGGGCTAACCCATGGACTATCCGAGATAGGGTAGATCATTCCGGCGTCTAGAAGTTTAGTGACTTCCTTTTTGATCACCTCATGAATCTTTGTATTGACCCTTCTTTGATTTTAGATAGCGGGTTTATAATCATCCTCCATTAGAATTTTATGAGTACAAAATTTTGGATCTATATCCTTAATGTCGGAGATTTTCCATGCAATGACCCGTTTATGTTTCTTAAGCACTTTAATAAGTTCATCCTTTTCATTATCCTTTAATCCCTTAGAAATAATCACCGGTAACTTATCCGTTCCTTCAAGAAAAGCATACTCCAAATGAGTGGGAAGTTTCTTAAGTTCTAATTCGGGTGCTTCCTCAATAGATGTTTTCACTTTAGTCTCAGTTTCACTCACAACTTTTAATTCCATAGGTGGTGATTCAAAAGGATCCATATTCAACAACTTTTCAATCAACACAATATTTCTCTCGAGATCAAAATTCTCACTATCAAACTCACTAGGATCGAACAATCAACACAATATTTCTCTCGAGATCAAAATTCTCACTATCAAACTCACTAGGATCGAATGGTTTGCTAAGGTAATCATCAATTTCCTTATCGATTTTTGAATGACCATTATCCTTGAGCTCTTCTAGAACGAAGTCCCATCCCTCAAATAGAGTGAGTGGAGGTTTAGCCAAAGAGATAATAGGATTCGATGAAGTGGGATTGCCACTTTTGGAAGTATCCGAAAAACCAAGCATATCTTGCGAAACTTCTTCACTAGCAACATCAATCACATCGATTTGATTGACTGATTCCTCATCATCCTCGGAAGAAGGCTTCGAGATATTACCAACATAAAGAGTGATACTTTCATCATCAAATCGTAAAGTCATTTTCCCCTCTCTCATGTCAACTATAAAACTAGCCGTATTTAAAAACGGTCTTCCCAAAATAAGAGGCACACGAGAATTTTCCGGATAATCACAAATTACAAAATCCGCTGGGAAGATGAGCTTTCCTACTTTGACTAACACGTCCTCGGCTATACCTTTTGGAAATGCGGTCGATCGATCCGCTAGCTCGATAGTCATCTTAGTAGGTGTAAGCTCGGGAAGTGATAACCTTTTCCACACGGAAAGAGGCATCAAATTGATGCTAGCGCCAAGATCGGCTAATGCTAAGCATTCTTTCATATTAGGGAAATCACATGGTATCAAAAATTGACCGGGGTCTCCAAGCTTTTTGGGAAACTTTTTAGAGAGAATCGTGGAACAACTTTCATTTAAGGATGACTATACTTCAACAAATTTCTCCTTATCGTTCATCAACCTTTTGATTGTTGAAGCAAACTTAGGCATGCTAAGCAATGCATCCGCGAAACTAAGATTAATATACATTTTCTTTAACACCTCAAGAAACGTAGACACTTGAGCATTGGTCTTTTCGCGGAGCTTCTCTTTGTTAAGTCTCGAAGGGTAGGGTAGTGTTGGTTTAGTCTTCGGAAGCTCGGGTTCCGGAATAGGCAATAGGTCTACCTTTGGTGGAATAGGAATTTCCTTTCTTTAACCACCTCGGGTTCTAGCTCCACTTCCCTCACCGGAGAGGTACTCACATGTGGAAGCAAAGGTCCGTCTAAAGCCTTCCCACTACGTGTGGTTATAGCTTTCATCTCACCCTTCGGGTTTGTAATGGTGTTGCTAGGTAAGTCACCCGAAGAAGAGGAGGGTTTGCTCATAAAAGACTCAAACATCGAAAGCAATTTGTTTTGACCTTGTTCCATACTTTGTTGCATACGATTTTGACTTTGCTCTAATCTTTGTTCAATTCTTTGTTGATTAAGCTCAATCTTATTATTTTGCCCCTTAAGCGTATTTTGAAACTCATATTTCAAAGTTGCCATTTGTCCTTGAATATTGTTTTGAAAAGCTTTTAAATTTGCCTCATTCGTTTTAATGTAGCTTGACAAATCATTTTGATTATTGTGAAAACCTTGATTGTTTTGATTATCATTAAACTCATTTCCTTGATTCAAATTCCCTTGGTTACCACGGTTAAAATTATTCCAATTGTTTCCATTGTTGTACCTATTTTGAACCAGTGGAAAACCCGGTGGAGCAACATGATTTTGACGAGAAACTTGACCGTTGGAGCCATAAGTTCCCATCGCGACAAAAGTACTAGCTTGATCAAACCCCGTGGTTGAACAAGCATAATTAGGATGTGCTCCACCACATGATACACAAAAATTCTCAACCATATTAATCGATCCATGAGGATTCTTCCTAAGCTCATTCAAAAGCGTGTCAATCTTAGAGTCCAATCTAGCAATCTCGGTATTAGATGAATTCACATTGAAAACAACTGGTGTGTTTCGTGAATATTGCACTCTAGATTTATTCTCAATTATACCCCACGCGTCTCTCGGAGTTTTTCTTAAAAGATTACCACCCGCGGCGGCGTTCAAAGAATCTTGTTCAATCATATTAAGCCCATTATAAAAAGTATTTATTTGATGCAATTCCGAGAAACCGTAGTGTGGACATTGTCTTAACATATCTTTAAACCTTTCCCAAGCAACCCCAAACGATTCATGCACTTTTTGTTCAAATCTAGTGATCTCATTCTTAAAGTGTGTTGTTTTGGATGGTGGAAAGAAATAACTCATGAACTTAGACACTAAATCATCCCATGTCAAAATCGAACCCGGTGGTTCTTTCTCATACCAAATCTTAGCGTTACCCTCGAACGAGTACGGAAAAAGCATGAGCTTAATCGCGTCATTCGGCACATCTCTAAACTTGAGAGTCGAGGTAATTTGAAGAAAATTCCGAATGTGAGAATGCGGGTTATCGGTCTCATTGCTACGAAATTGGTCGGCACGAATGAGCGATAAAAGACCCGTCTTAATCTCAAAATGATCCGCCAAAATAGCCGGCACAACGATTGCTTCCCCATACCCTTCGGTGGGTGCACGGAGCAATTCCTCCATTGTTCGGTTATCGGCCATCTCTACAACAATAGGTGGAAGCTCGGGTTCCACTATTCGTTGTTGACGATTTCTATTTCTACGAGGAATATTTTCAAGCCTATTTAAATCAATCATAAGTCTAGAAGAACGTAATTGCATAAACTAAAGTGACGATAATTTTAGAGGATTGAAGAAAAGAAATTAGACAAGAAGAAGATTATTTTTGGTATTTTTATTAGCTCAATAAAAAGGATCGATAAAAAACAAGGAATAAGGATAACTACTATGGAATTAAATTACCCTCGGTCGACTTTGAAACGATAGGTGAAAACCTAAACGTCTCGAGGTTCAATAAGTAAACTACAAAAATAAGATATAATACTACTTGAGTTGGCAAACCAATAATCGGTCGTCCCTCTCAATATACGCACAAGCAAGCGGGGAAACGAGGTGGCATAAAGCACTTAAAAACCTTTTTCCTTAGACGGCCTTTTATAGCACGTCTCCTTATACCCACCTTATAGTTTGTATAAATCGAGTTCAAACTTCCGATTAGTATTTATCTATTTTGCCTTTTTTTTCGTTTTGGATTCGAATACAATAGCTAGGTGATGAAATCTCAACTAAGGTCTTATTTGGAAGTAGGTAAATTTATTGTTCTACGTAATACAATATATTAATCACAAAAAACACGAAAAACGATACATACTATAATAATAGAAAATAACAAAACTTTCCAAGGACGGAAAGGGTCTTCAAATCAACGATCAACAAATCTCCACTAAAACGAATCGTACACAAGATCCCCGGCAGCGGCGCCAAAATTTGATGTAGATGTATGTGGATAGTATATGTGATAATTAAGATACGTTATAGGGCAAATATAGAAAATTACCTTTAGGAAAAAGTAATAGACTAAAATTTTACCAAAGACGAATTTAGTCAAACACGTAGATGAACCAAGTTCATTGTACACGAAGATCGAGTGAATTTGAGACGTTTTGTTTCGATTTGGACAATTGATTCAAATGGTTTTCCGGTTTCAAATGGTTTTCCGGTTTTTAAAACTAAAATTAATTCTTCCAATTTAAAGCTAATTAATCCTAAGTGCATGAATGGTTTCTCATTAAATCTAAAAAAAAATTATTTAGAAATTAAAGCTATTTAAAAATTTAAACTATTTAAATAAAATCAAATAAAAAC
Organism: Glebionis coronaria; assembly: GCA_025667525.1. NCBI lineage: Eukaryota > Viridiplantae > Streptophyta > Magnoliopsida > Asterales > Asteraceae > Glebionis > Glebionis coronaria. Next base: position 294,220,488 of record CM046881.1, on the reverse strand, counting down.
TTATCTATTTAAGTAAAATTACTTTTACACTATTTTAAAAACTTTATTTAAACTAATTTAAAAACTATTTTTAAAAACTATTAATTAATTAAATCTATTAAAAATTAACTTTTACTTTTTACAAAACCAAATCTATTTAAAAAAAAAACTAATTTAATTTAAAATCTAATTAATTTCAAAACTAATTTTTATAACTAAAAAAATAATAAAACATTTTTTTTAATTTAATTTATTTGTAAACTTTATAAAAGAAATTAAAATGATATAAATTTAATTAAAATTACAACTATGTATTAAAACACAATTTAAAAACAGACAGCCTTTTATTACATATATTAATTCTATTATCAGCAATTAAACACAAAAGGTTTACTAGAACAATTGGTAGAGCGTATGGCCCATGACCAGGAGGTCATGGGTTCGAGTCTCATTGGAGACATTTTTATGGTTTATTTTTTAGATAATGAAAATTAAAGAAAAGTCACAGGAGGTGACTTTTTGGATGATGATTCACTTTTGGATTAAGAAGAAGTGATGGATATACATAAGAAGTACACCAAACAATATGTTTAGTCTGCTGAAATTAACACACAGCCTATCCGAAATAAACGCACAGCTATCGAATCCTTAAACAACAAATATAGAAATAGAACAAATCAAAATGAAAGTCAACAGTGAACACTACAATGGAATCTAAAATGCATTCTAATTACGCTTAAAGAGACAAATCAAAATGACTAAATTAGCACTTACAAAAACCCAAATCAGTAGTTCATGTCACTTCAATATTAACGAAATTAAAACACTAAAAACTAGCAACTGTTTAATACTAAATCATCAACCCTCCAATAACAAAGCTATCTTCAATACAAAAAAACTCCGGATCACAAAAAAAAACTAACATTCGATCCACAGAATGGTCTGAAACATTCAACAGCTAATAAGCGTAAGAACATTTGAACCATGCAGAATAAGGCAACGAATAAATGCATAAATGACATACAACTACAACTAACAGACAATATGCAGAAATGTTCATCTAATTAAACCCATATCCAAACAGACTACTATAACATCAAGAGTTCATGATTAAATTGATAACATTAACTATAATTCGCAGAAGTTCGAAATCGTCTTATGAGTACCTGTACGCCCATAAATCCTACTGAATCGCTCTAAAATCCTCATACAACACACTAACTGTTATCTCTCGCACATATATAGTAACTAAGGCATAAGCAGCTAGACCTCATAATTCATTAAACAAATTCAGAATCAATTATCCTTCAAATCTATTTCAAAGTAAATTCAAAAACATCATCATTAACAGAAAAAATGTTCTCATTTAAACAAAACATATTCAAAAACAGATTCATTCACAGGCAAGTGAATCATACTACTAGCAAATCAGATTAGAACTTATAATCAACAAGAAAAAAAATAATTAAGCAGATTTAAAAACAAACGCATAGACATCTCAAACAGTTAACTCACATTAACATTAAACTAAAATTACTCTAATAACATGAAAGTAAAATGGGAGTGAACCTTTTGGAGAGAACCGTTGGGTAGAAGCGCAACGCTGAGCTGGCTTAGAACTAAAACGACGCCATCACTATCATACCACCATCACGAACCACCATAAAATAATCTCGAACCAGCAGCTATTTACTTATCCAGTGGGGATAAGTATTTATAATCCCAAATCTCACTTAATTGTTCGAATTGAAGCTATATCTTGAGCTTATTCAAACAACCACTTAAATAATTTAAATTTATAAAAGATAAAATAGAACTGTAAAGAGTCAACAGTACTTAAAGCGCCAGCCAAATGAAACTCAAAATTACTTTTATTTATTCAATAAAGTTGTTACAATAATAGGAAAAAGAAAATACAATATCTAATAATAAATTGACATTATAACAGCTAAAGTAAGAAACGGATGATAAATACACTAAAAGAGAAGGATATTTATAGGCTGAAGAGAGGCTAGGGGTTTGTTGGAGAAGAACAATTTAGAGCCATTGATGAAGCATCCTAGCCTTCTCTCTTTTTCTTGTTATGATCCAAGGGTTGTGATTCGCCCTTGGTCACACGGATCACCACTCTGGCACTAATTGTGCTAGTTGTGCTTTCTCCCATATGACTTGGACATTCCTTATTGGTGGATTGGGGATTTGGTGATGTCACAGCCAATCAAATAAGAGAATGGGGCCACGTCACCCACACTCCTCCATCTTCTTGCTTTCGAATTAATAGGGAATTAATTGCCCAACTCATGTGAATCACACGAGTGAAATAGGTGAAAAGCCCCAATTATTTATTTGTGATTTAGGATTAGGGAAATAGTTATTCTGGTTATGAGGTATTTGGGGATGGAAGATGAATAAACTTTGGTGATATCGAAATAGGTAAATGAGTGGTTGTGAGTTTTAAAACGTGTGAATATTTTTTTTGAGGTAAACGTTGACTAAAACTTTCGTCTCTTATTTTTTTTCTTGGGCCTTGATCTGAATTATATATCCATTTAATCCATCTCATGTTTTGGTTGGGCTTCATGGACCCAAATGAACTCAAAACCATCCCACTTATTTGTTTCTTGGGCCTTTGATGGTCTATTTCCGAAAGTAAATAATCCTTATTTCTTAAATGGGCTTTTGGGCCCATTAATCCAATATGGGTCCCACAAAGCCCAAATAACCTTCATTAATTTAAATCCACTGAAAATGAACTCGATTTTGGCTTCCTTGATCTTTTCTTCAAAACCCGTGTCGATTTTGCCGGTTTTCGTGATCATCGGTACCTACACACATGAACCAACAAAAACACGTATACAATGCCATTTTCATGATATTTATGCATTCTAAGCTCATTTTAAGATACAAATGATATGAGTAAAATCACTCATATCACGCTGATATGTCAGCTGACACGTCAGTGCCGGCGCAGAGGTGGCTAAGAATGTCAGTACGAGGTTGCTGACTCAGCTGACACGTTAGGCGGCTGACCAATGAGAGCGTGCCACATGGCACCTGGCACGCGCCAGTACGAGGTCAGAGGTTAGCAGAAGTGTGGCAAAGTGTGCAGGCGTTCGATCCAATGCAATAATGAGCTGTCTCCCGCTAGGCAAAATTTACAATGTATACTACGTAGCCTCCAAGCATAAAAAACCTGGGAAAGGACAAAAATACCCCCAACTTAAAGAAGGAAAAGAAAAAGAAGACATGAATGACGATTATACCCCTGAGGGTTGGCAGCTTATTGATAATTGTAATTTCACACTCGCTTAGGAAAACGAGGCAAAAGCTGTAAGTATTAAGTGAACGTTTAGGAAAACGTAAACACTTATGACCCTTTGTGTGGGATCGTTCTCAAGGAGGCTTGGTGTGTGTGTTAAGACTTGATATAATTTGAGATTAATATTAAGAAAGAAAATGAGAAAGAAAAATGATGACGATTACAATTAAAATTAAACTACGACGAATGACATAAACGTAAAACCATAAAACGTTACGAAATTTAAAATTATCCTAAAAACTCCTAGAAAATCACAATAAATCCCTAAAAATGCAAATAGAGTTTACCAAAAATCAAAACTTACTTAAACCTTTTATTTAATTAAATAATAATTTTTTAATGCTAATTAAAGCCCTAAAAATCAATTTAATTAATAAAAAGCCCAAAATAAGATTTTTCAGTTTGTAAACCTCTAATATAACTTAATTAAACTAAAAAGTATTTTTGAAAATATTAAACTAATTAAAACTATTTAAATTTATTAAAAGTTAAAATTAAATAATAAAATAATATTAAAAATTCAAAATTTATAAAAAATTCTAAAAACTTACAAACTAAATTATTTTAACTTAATAAAACTAGAAATGAAAGTGAAATGAACTAAATACCCCTATTGGGCCTCCAAATGGGCCAAAAGTGAAAACAGTTTGCTAAATGGGCTTTTTAGGCCCAATAAGAAAAATGTTAACCAAATAAGCCCAAAATTTCCAGATTAGCTTAGAATTCAATTTTAAACAAAAAACTCTAAAGGCCTAAAAGCTGAATCAATGCTTATCACAGCTTAATAGAATTCAGCTTATTCTTAATGGGCTTTTTGGCCCATTAAGCCATAAGCTAATGCCATAAGCTGAAATTTGACACACATCCTTCTTATGAGATTATAAAGCTATTTGTAAAAAGAATTTTTGAAAAAGCTCAAGAAATAAGCCTGAAATAAGCTAAAGCTCTCTACACAAACGACAAAATAGTCGTTTTCGAGTTCTAGACCACTTCAAGAGCTGATTCAAGTTGCAAAAGGTTTTAAATCTGGTAGCCTCAAAATATTGAGTCAAACAAGAATTTTCGGTCATAGTTTTTTATTGTAATATTTATTAGAACGTTGTAATAGTTAGTTAAAATAGTCGTGACATTACGGGCTTGATGGCTAGCTTAAAAGGCCTCTTTTAAGGTACTAGGCATTTTATTCAAGCCCGGCCCATTAAACAATATAGTCCATTAAGGCTACATGTATGAGCCCGACTATATAAGCCCTTCCTAGCATGTTAGGAAGGGTTTTTTTTTTTTCATTTTCTTAATCTAATCTCACATAGTTTCTCCATCTTCTCTCTACTTTCTCTCACTACTTTCTCCCTCTTGAAATCTTCTTTCTTTCTTCTTTAATTCATAAAATCAACTATGGTGAAGAGAATAAATATGGGAACAACAATTGGTATCAATCGCCACGGGGTAGATTTGTGATTGGTTATTTGGTTTATTGTTTGGTTCGGTTGATTTATCTTCAAAATCATCTCGAATTAATTTTTTTAGTGTTTTCGGGTTCTAAATCTTGATATAAATCACTTACATAGATTTGGTAAGGATTTGGTTAAGTTTTTGTGGTTAAAATCACAAGTTTTTGGGGTGTTTTGATTGTTTTTGGGGCTCGGTACGAAGAATAGTAAGTTTGGTTGGCCAAAAGATATCTTCGGAAAAGGGTTTTGGTATTCCGAAACATTGATTTCGGAAAAGGGTTTCTAGATTCCGAAGAAGTCTATTTATCCGAATTGCACTTATCCGAAAGTGCTAGTTATTCCGAAATCCATACAGTTATCCGAAGGTCACTTATCAGAAAATCATTATTTTTCCCGAAAATCTTCATTTTCCCGAAAATCAATATTTATCCGAAAATCATTAACTTATCCGAAAACCTTGTATTATCCTAAGAAACACAACAAGTTTTTTTCGGAAACTGCCTCTTTACCCGAAATCATACCATTTATCCGAAAACTGCAAGTTATCCGAAAACAGCTGATTTATCCGAAAATGCTCTTTTTATCTGAATTAATTGCATTTATCCGAAAACAGTGCTTTTATTCGAATTAATTCCATTTATCCGAAAAAGTTCATTTATCCGAAATTGGGCAATTATTCCAAAAATAGGGTGATTATCCGAAAACCAGACAATTATCCGAAAAAGTCAATTGTTCCGAAAACTGTCCTTTTATCCGAAGAAGCCATTTTACCCAAAAATGGTGATTTTATCCGAATTTCTTTGTTTTTATCCGAAGAAATACATTTATCCGCAAATCATACATTATCCGAAAATGGCCAATATTCCGAAAGTGAAAAATGGTCAATAGTGATTTTATCCGAATTTCATTGTTTTTATCCGAAGAAATCACATTTATCCGAAAATCATACATTATCCGAAAATGGCCAATATTTCGAAAGTGTAAATTATCCGAAAATTTTCGCCTTAGAATTTTTGGTTTCTTGTGAAGACAATTTTTAGGGGATTTTAACATTTTTTTATCGACAACCACAATCACAACACATCTACTTAAGATCCTTTTCACTTCGACAATTTCAAGTTTTTCAACATGGATTCTACTCAAGAGTATCGTGTGACAAACAACAACATCATGGTGGCGGGTAACAAAGAGAGACCACAATTGCTTGTGACTGGTCGATATGCACAATGGCAATCACGATTTCTTCGATATTTTGACACTAAACCTAATGGTGATGTTCTTCGATGTTGCATCAAAGAAGGACCCTATACCCTCAGTACAATAACCATTCCTGCAATTCCAACAACCGACTCGACGACCGGTTCCGATGAGAAAACAATTGCGGAAACATATGAGAACACTTCGAAAGAGAAACGTGCTTGGATTGATGCAGAGAAAGAAGAAATCTATTTGATTCTCAGTGGGATTGGGGATGATATTTACTCAACGGTTGATGCATGCTCTATTACAAAAGAAATGTGGTTTGCTATTGAACGCTTGCAACAAGGAGAATCACTTAACAAGCAAGATGTCAAAACTAACTTGTTCTGGAACTTTGGCAAGTTTACTTCATTAGATGGGGAATCAATTGATTCATATTACTCAAGGTTCTACAAGATGATGAATGACATGACAAGAAACAATTTGCAAGTCTCCACAATGCAAGTCAATGTGCAATTTCTACAACAACTTCAACCAGAATGGACACGGTTTGTAACTTTGGTGAAACAACATAGTATGTTAGACGAGGTCAACTATCACACGCTCTTTGACATTTTGAAACAATTTCAGAATGAGGCGAATGAACTTCGAGCTGAAAGGATAGCAAAGACTGCTAATCCACTTGCTTTGGTTTCTACCACTCAACACGTCCAAGATCATCGCTCTCGTGCTCCAAAGTCATACTCCACTACATCCTCTTCGCCAAGATACTCCACTTCATCTAAGTATTCAGATCCCACAAGATCACGAGACAAAGAACAAAATCACCATCACCATAACCTGAGCCATCATCTGAAGAGGACAGTGATGAAGAACTAGCTCAGAAGGATAGGGAGATGAAACAACAAATTGCTTTCATTATGAAGACCTACAAGAAAATCTTCAAACCCACCAACAACAATCTTCGAGCATCATCTAATACAAGGAACCAATATGTTGAGAGTCCTCGAAGGTATGACACACGTCAACATGATGAAAGTCCTCCTAGGTATGATCGACGTAATCCAACACATGTTGAGGGTTCTACACGGTATGATCGACAAACTGCTAAGTATGATACTCAAAGGATTGCTACTGTTGCTGGAAATAGGGAAACTGTTGGTACTCCAGTGGTTCAGCAAAGTGGGATTCAATGCTTTAATTGTCAAGGTTATGGGCATATGGCAAAGGAATACAGAAAGCCGAAACGAGTTAGGGATTCTGGTTATCATAAGGAAAAGATGCTGCTTTGTAAGAAGATGGAAGCTGGGGTTAAATTGTCGGCTGAGGAAGGAGCAATGCTTGATGATACTGATGATGAAGCCTCCGACCAAGAACTTGAAGCACATTACTCGTACATGGCAAAGGTTGAAGAAGTTCTCAACATCACTAAAGATGACAATGGTCCTATCTTTGATACTGAGCCAATCGATAAGGTACACACTGAAGAGGAATATAATGTGTTGGGTAATATTCATGAGCATTGTGAGTTACGCAAAGCCATTAATGGCACATGTATGATGGAAACGGTTGATAGCAATGCCACACCCGATTCATCAGACATGTGCAATAATGAGTCTGAGGATGATCAATATGCAAATGAGTATGATGATGATGAGGAGCGTATTGCGCTTGCTAACTTAATTGCGTCTTTACAAAAAGATGTCAAAGAAACTAGAAAAGGTCAAAAGCAATTAAAGAAGGCAAACGCTACGCTCACTCAAAATTTTGAAGAATGCAAAGCTGCTCTAATTAAATCTAGTGAGACCATTGATATCTATAGAGCTCAGCTTCTTCAAAAGACCAATGAGGTTGAGGGGTACAAACGGTGTTAACATCCAAAAGGACGATTATCAACAGAAATATAACGAAACTCTTAAGCTTCTAGAACAAGAGAAACGTAATTATAACACCTCTTTGAGTACTGAACGTCACAAAACGTATTGTGCTACCACTAAAGTCAATGAGCTAACTCAAGTAAATGGTTTTCTTCAAGAGGATAAAACTAAAGTTGTTAATGAAAAGAAAGCAGCGGTTGAAAAGATGGAAAAGGATTTCAAAACTAAACAAGAGAATGACATCGACATAATGGTGGAACTTGAAACTCAAATTGATTCAAACCATGAGAATGTTGTCACCTCGCTCGTTTTTCCAGGATAGACCTAGTTTTGTAAATCCTAAGTACCTTGAGCAAGCTCAATATGAGAATCAGCACTTATATCTTGATGAGTCTTAATGGACCGATCTTGATTGTCTTGTTGTTAAGCCTGATAGTGAAGAGACAAACGATTTGGAAGAAGAGAGTAGACCAAAAGTTAATAAAGAATTTGTTAAACCATATAATTATGCTTATGAAAACAGTCTGTATGGTCTTTTCAAACCGTAAACACAGAAGACTCGTGAGCAAATATTTTTCGAATGTGAACAAATAAGAATTAAATGGAAACAAGCTTTTGCCACAAAGAAAACTAATGTTTCAAAATTTATTGAGTACTTGCCATATAAAGCTTCTGTAAGCAAGAGTAAGCAAGCACTTAGTATTCTCAAGAGTAACATTGAAAATTTCAAAAAGTTGTTGATGATGACTGGAAAAAACGTGAACTTTCAAAGGAAACAAAGAAATTCCTCATGATATAACTGTGCTTGTGAAAAGTATTTTGACTCCGCTTGCGGAAAGAACGCAAAAACATATTTTGGAATTTGAAACATTAATTAAGCAAGAAATGTTTGATGATTTGAAATATGTGGAATCTCTTGAACAAGAAGTGAACGACCATCAACCTGAAAGAGACGAGTTTTCTACAGCATATGATCTACTCTTACACGAATGTCTCTCAAAAGCTATTATGTGTGTTTATGTTACATCTTGTGCTGATATTGATGAATATTCTGATGTTGCATGCAAATATCTTGATCAAGTCAAAGAGTGTGAACGTCTTGAAACTGAGCTTTCGAATAAAGTTGACCAAAAAGAGTTTTCATTACTTCAACATAGATATGATTATCTTCAAAAACATTGTCAACCACTTGAATTTGCTTTGCAAAAGAAAGTTGGCAGCTTTTCAAATGATACACCTTTGGAAGTAAAATTATCCGAGTCATGTCGATTACTAAACGAAAAAAGTCTTGATATTTCTAATTTGAAAGCTCTGTTACAAGAAAAAGATATAGCAATAGCAGAGTTGAAGAAACTCGTTGCTAAGATGGGTGGGAAAGTTGTGGAACCTAGCGTTAAGAAACTTGTTGTTAGACAACCAATGCCTCTAAAGTGAATCGATCCTCTATCTTGGGAAAATCATCTGCTTTCTCAAATTCTTCGTTTGCAAAACCTGTGTTTTCCCCCAAGATGGATGGAAAGGAAAGGTTACCACATACTCAACCCATAAGGAATATTGTAGCACCAAGTGTTAAGCACAATAATGTGATTAAACCAGGGTTATATAGAATGACCACTAAACCCACAAACAAAGTTAGTCACTCGCCTCAGACTTCTAGAAACACTAATATTAGTGTGTCTTCTACTACAGGAGTAGTCTCCGCTGCTAGTGTTAGCCAGCCTCAGCTTAAGAGCACTCAAGTGAATGATAAGGTCTGGAAACACAAGAGTCAAGAGAAGATGAAGGAAGTAGAAGAACACCCTAGGAATTTGAATGTTTTTAAGAATAAAAAGTCTGTAATCGCGTGTAATGACGATTTGAATGCTTTGAACGATTTGAACTCTTTGAATGTTAAATTTGTTTGTGTCAAATGTGGAAAATGTGCTAATGCTAATCATTCTATGTATGCTATGAATAATGTCAAAGGCTTAGATACTAGAACAAAGAAGCAAGTTACGATGCCTATTAGTGGTAGAAACCCAAACACAAAGTTACCATTCTGGTGCAACCCCTACTGAGAAAAGTAATGCATCAGACTCTACCACTAAGTACCCTAGAAGCAGAACTAAATTATATGAGTCTGCTAGCAAGTCTTGGAAATGGTGGTTTGCTAATCAATGTCCTCCGGGATATAAATAGATGCCTAAAGTTAGGACAGAAAATGTGACAACGAGTGTTAGTATGCCTTTAAATGTTGCTAAGGACACTAATGATTCTACAATCACAACTACTGTGCTATCCAATTTAGCAAATGCTCCATCGTGTTCTAACTCTTCTGTAGGTAATACAAATAATTCTCTTCATACTGGACACCAGATGCACGAAGCACATGACGGGGAATCTCAAGCTTCTATTTAACTTCGTGGAGAAGTTCCTGGGTACGGTCCGATTCGGAAATGATCAATTTGCACCGATTGTAGGATATGGAGACTTGGTTCAGGGGAATATCACGATCAAAAGGGTATACTACGTCGAAGGGCTCAATCACAATCTTTTCTCGGTTGGTCAATTTTGTAATGCGGATTTAGAGGTTGCTTTCAGAAAGAAGACATGTTTTGTTCGTGATTATCATGGGAATGACTTATTTACCGGTACACGGGGTACTGATCTCTTCACTATTTCACTTCAAGACACAACTTCTACAACTCCAATTTGCTTCATGGCTAAACCTTCAACGACTCAGGCATGGTTATGACATCAACGTCTATCTCACCTCAACTTTGATACCATCAACTTGCTTTCCAAGAAAGATATTATGAGAGGCCTTCCAAGCTTGAAATTCATCAAAGATCATCTTTGTTCTTCTTGTGAGCTTTGTGAAGCTAAACAAAGTAGTTTTAAGACACCAAGCTCTAAAGGATGGTTAGATCTTCTTCATATCGATTTGTGTGGTCCCATGCGTGTTCATAGTATCAATGGAAAGAAATATGTTATGGTAATTGTCGATGATTACTCAAGGTACAAATGGACTCACTTCTTGAGGTCCAAGGCTGAAACACCTGAAGTTCTCATCAACTTCCTAAAACTGATACAACGTGGTCTTCAAGCTCAAATAAAAGTGATTCGTACTGACAGAGGCACAAATTTTCTGAATTCAACTCTGAGAAACTATTTTGAAGCTGAAGGAATTGAACATGAAACATCTATTGCTCGAACACCCGAACAAAACAACGTTGTTGAAAGACGAAACCGTACTTTGGTTGAGGCTGCTCGAACATTATTATCCGCTTCAAAACTATCATTATAGTTTTGGGCCGAAGCCGTGTCAACCGCATGCTACACACAAAACCGATCCTTAATTATCCCAAGACACGAAAAGATACCATATCACATAATTCATGATCGAAAACCTTCACTCAAACACCTTCACGTTTTTGGATGTACTTGTTACATTATACGAGATGGTGAAAATTTGGATAAGATGAAAGAGAAAGGTGATGCATGTATTCTAGTGGGATATGCAACTCAGTCTAAGGGATATAGAGTTTATAACAAGAGAACAAAATTGATAGTCGAGACTATTCATATCAGATTTGATGAATTACAATAAATGGCACTTGAACAAAACAATTTAAGTCCCGATCCACAACGACACACGATTTCCGTTCACAACCGCACGGAACTCGGAACTCGAAACTCAAGACCACAATAATGAACCGTCAAGTTCAAAGCTGGTTCAAGGAAATGTTCCAAGAGCAGATATGACAGTCAACACGACAATTGAAGAGTTGGAAATGTTATATGGACCAATGTATGATGAATATTTCACGGGGGAGAAACATGTTGTATCAAAGTCTTCCGCTGTCATTCATGATAAGAATGATGATACCGATCATCGTCAACAAAAGGATACAACTTCATCTACTTCAACATGGGTTGCTGCAAATTTAATTCCTCAGAATATCACATCCACAACCGCTCCTACAACATCCACAACTACTGTCATTGCTCCAGAGAACACAAATCAAGCAGAGAATGCATTACATGACGAAGACGAATTTATCAACCCATTCGGTACACCGGTACACGAAACTTGAGAGTTTTCTACTCGTCATGTTGATCCGTCAAATATGCATACCTTTTATCAACGACATCCTTCAACACATCATTGGACCCGAGATCATCCTTTGGTTCAAGTAATTGGAAACCCTTCATAGCCCGTTCGTACAAGAAGAAAACTTGATACCGATGGTGATGTTTGTATGTTCGCACTCGCCGTGAGTACAGCTGAACCAAAAAATATAAAAGAAGCCTTGACATATCACGCTTGGATTGAATCGATGACGGATGAACTTCAACAATTTGAAAGACTTAGAAACTTGTTGATAGAGCATACGATGTAATACCATTAAATCTTCGATGGATCTGGAGAAACAAGATGGATGAAGAAACACGATCATCAAGAATAAATCTTGGCTAGTGGCTAAAGGGTATGGACAGAAAGAGGGTATTGATTTTGAAGAATCATTTGCACCAATAGCTCGTATGGAAGCGGTCAGGATTTTCCTTGCTTATGCTGCACATAAGGGATTCATCGTTTATCAAATGGACGTAAAGACGGCGTCTCTTAACGGTCCTTTGAAGGAAGAAGTCAATGTCACACAGCCGGAAGGTTTTGTCAATCCTCATTATCCTAACAAGGTGTATCGTCTCCACAAAGCACTATATGGACTCAAGCAAGCTCCAAGGGCGTGGTATGACGAGCTCTCGAAATTTCTGGTATCCAAAGGTTTCTCAATAGGTTCCATTGATCTAACTTTGTTCACTTATAAATATGGGGATGACATTTTGCTTGTGGAGATTTATGTTGATGACATTATTTTCGGGTCTACAAACCCAAAACTTTCAAAATGGTTTGAAAAAGTAATGCACATCAAATTTGAAATGTCAATGATGGGCGAACTAAAATTCTTTCTAGGAATTCAAGTTCACCAATCCCCAAGTGGCGTCTTTATCAACCAAGTTAAGTATTTTCAAGAGATAATCAAAAAGCATGGTATGACCTCATGTGACCCCGTTGGGACACCGTTATCAACCACATCCCTAGATGCTGATTTGTAGGGAGATGCCATAGATCAAACGAGATATCGTTCCATGATCGGCACCCTCATGTACTTAACAACAAGCCGACTAGACATATCAAATGCTACGTGTTATTGTGCATGATATCAAGCACGACCCACTGAAAAGCACCTCAAGAAGGTTAAACGGATCTTTCGGTACCTTAAGAGTACCATTCACATGGGAATCTGGTATCCGAGGCAAACTAGAATCTTTCTAACAGCCTATTTAGATTCTGATCATGTAGGGTGTCTTGATACATGAAAAAGTACTTCTGGTGGTGCACAATTTCTAGGTCAAGATAAGCTTGTGGGATGGTCTTCCAAGAAGCAGGATTGCACGTCACTATCATCAGCCGAAGCGGAGTATGTGTCTTTATCTGCGTGTTGTGCTCAAGTTCTATGGATGAGAACACACCTCACAGATTATGGCTTCTACTTTGATAAAGTACCTATGTACTGTGACTCAAAGTCCGCCATAGCCATCTCCTGCAATCCGGTACAGTATTCCCGCATGAAGCACACTGATGTCAGATATCACTTCATTAAGGAACAAGTTGAAAGGGGTATCGTTGAACTATACTTTGTTGCAACTGATTACCAATTAGCTGAGTTGTTTACAAAAGCTCTTTCGAAAGAGAGGTTTGCGTATCTAGTTAGACAAATTGGTATGAGATGTTTGACTCTAGCAGAACTGGAGATTCTGGTAAAGAAGCCTGCTTGATTCATCTATCAAACATCTACTTGTAAATATTAATCAAAAAGCAAAATACAGAATTAAAAAATATTTGAAAACCCAAAAATATTCTTCTCGACATGTCTTTCAGTATCGATAATATGGACATGCCTAGAAATGTCGCTCAAGAACGAAACGGGTGTGTACATAAAGCTCGAATGAAAGTTGTAGATATTTTTCAAAACATGTCATTTCTATCTTTTATAAAGGAAATGGTCTCTTTTGGACATATTTCCAATAACAGGTAGAGCAATCTATCTTGGGTTGAGCTTGTCACAAAACATTCAACGTTTTGAGCTCAACAAAATAGCTTGTAATCACTTTCAGATTGCAACCCAGATCGATATTCACGGGGGAGTGTACGCTTTAGTGCCCTTACCCTCAGCAAAAGAAGAGAAATCTTCTTACACTTGAGTGGATTTGTCAAGACATTTAAAGTCTATGAACTCAAGTTTATGCTTTAGAAAAACTTTTTCGCCAAAAAGAAATAGAGTTTTTCAAAAAGCGTTGAACACATTTTTTTCAAGAATTTCTTAATGATTATTCAAAATCTTTCAAAAATTGCGTGTTCAACAATTCCTATCCTCAAAAAGTGAAATGTGGATCACATCCTCACAATGACAATTCAACTGGATCAATTTTTGAGGGGGAGCGTTCCAAATTCATGCTAAGTTTGACACATTTTTCTCCCGAAAAGTTTCAAGACTATTTTTCAAAATATATTTTAATCAAATTTGGTATCTCTAATATCAAACGTTTTTATATATTAGAGATAGGGGGAGAAAATGTGATTAAAATGTGATCTAAAGACTCAAGCACTCATGGTTACGATCAAATACACACAACATCTTTAATTCACGACGTTATTGGTGTCAAAAGGGTGGTTAGGTTTAAGTCCTATGCTCCAACCAGAACCGAAGGGATCTTCCCAGGGTCAATCTAATAGATTATTAGAAGTCCTTAGGAAAGATGGAGTAGAATATGAACGTAGCTGAATGCCGACTAAGTACTGATGCTAGCACTGGAACAATCACAACAAGGTGCTAGTAATGATGTCTTGGTAAGAATTGAAAGGGTTGAAGAATGAAAAAGAAATGTAAGGATAAAGGGTGTAAAGAAAGAAGCCCTCCATACAACTTAGGTAGAAACTGGGTCAACACATCATGAAGACAACGCATCGTGGACCCAGTGATGTAATGCACAACCCTTTCCCAGCTGACTCAGGCTTCTCTTAAAAGAAGTTTGTTTTATTGTCACGGAGATCAACATGACTTCTATTAACTTTCTCACTCAGAGATAGTTGATATTGAATAGGTGGCATCTGCTCCAGCCTCCGATCACTAAAAGTGCACAAATCGAGTCTAGAGCCAAGAGATCAATCAAATCTCATTAGGACACACGGATGACGATCAAGAGAGTCCTACGCTATATCCTTGTGATATTGCTAGAACACTCAGAGTGATAATACCTAGTATTCACAATGATGAGTAGAAATCCTTCTAGTGTTAACATCAAACAGCACTGCGGTAGGTCATGTGTAAGATTCTTTATGAATTGAACATATGTAAAACTGAAAAGCAACAGTGGTTTGTGTCTTTATCGATTCAAACTCGTTTCAGGTTTTTACGCAATATCTTTATGGTCTTGCCAGAACATTCAGAGTGATATTTATTAATATTCACAGTGATGAATGGAAATCCTTCTAGCGTCAACATCAAACAGCGTTACGGTAGATAACTTGCGAGATTATTTATGAATCAAGCTTGTGTCAACTGGAAAGCAACAATGGTAAGATTCTTAACGAATCAAACTTGTTCCAGGAATTTGAATTGACGACTTTAATCAAGCGTATATTTATCCGATTGATTCACTCTTTATGTTCGCAGTCTTGCTTTGAGACGATCGAGTAAAGAGAACGACTAGTACAGCCGCGAAACCCTGTCAAGGAGGTTCTTAATTGAATCTACCTAATCACAGATACGATATTTAATATCGTGTAACAGTCTTCACCGACCGGAGGTAAAACGCTACCGATTAAGGACGAATGTCAAAGCCATTCAGTCCGTGTCTATGTTTTGTCTCAAGAAGGTGATGTTACAGTGTACTCAGCAAAGTCAAAGATTCAAAACCACATACTCATGCCCAAAGACATTCAACAATCAAGAAAGCTAAAGACTTCCGCAACTCTGATGATCAAAATCTTCCTTATCAATTAATGTAGAGGAATGATCTCTCTTCAAAGGAGATTGTTAGCAAGCTTTCAAGATAGTGCAACGTATGAGCATGTGGATGAAGACACAAGATCGCAAGATGGCAAAGACAAGTCAAGGATGATTTGAAGATCTCAAGATCAAAAGATAAAGTCGAAAGATAACAAAAAAGGCTCAGAGATCACAGCATGAAGGAACAAGACTACTATTACACATTCAAGACTCATTTATGAAAAAATTTGTAATCTCCATTGAACTCCAAATATCAAAGAGGAATGACCTCACATTGGGGGAGATTGTTAGCCTCAAAATATTGAGTCAAACAAGAATGTTCGGTCATAGGATTTTATTGTAATATTTATTAGAACGTTGTAATAGTTAGTTAAAATAGTCGTGACATTACGGGCTTGATGGCTAGCTTAAAAGGCCTCTTTTAAGGTACTAAGCATTTTATTCAAGCCCGACCCATTAAACAATATAGTCCATTAAGGCTACATGTATGAGCCCGACTATATAAGCCCTCCTAGCATGTTAGGAAGGGTTGGTGATTTCATTCTCAATCTAATATTCACATAGTTTCTCCATCTTCTCTCACTACTTTCTCTCTCTAGAAACTTTCTTTCTTTCTTCTTTATTTTAACAAATCAACCATGGTGAAGTGAATAAATTATGGGAACAACAAAATCACTTAAATAAGGTTAATCAAAAAAAGATTTCAAATAAGCACACTCAATAAGCTGTTTTGGAAAAAGACAAATTAGTCATTTTCTAGTTAAAAGCTAAAACCAAAAGCTGTAAACTTCAAAACTGACTTATAGGCTTAAAATAATAAGTTCTATCACAAAAAAACAAGTTTTTGCACAATAGAATAAGCTAGAATAGCTTATTAATAAGCTGACGAACAAATAACACTATCAGTGGGAACTTTTAGTGGGAAAGAGTTCCCACTGCTTGACTTTTTTGACTTGCTTTTTTAGAGAGTTTTACTTGGTTTCTTTGGACAAAAAGGGCACCCCTACAACCAGTGAGTTGTAGGGAGTCAAGAACAAGCAAGTAAACACACTTTGATCCAACCAAATGATACAGTAAATTCAATTAGTGCACAGACATGATACAGACATGGAAAATAAGCAGTAACTGATGAAATAAGCAAAATAAGCAAGATTAAGCCACTCAAAGTCCACCAAAGGCATACAACAGCTTAAATAAACTTAAGTGAACATAAAAAAACTTGTTTCATGCACTAGTTTCATGAATTAAGCTAATATGAATCCTAAATGACTTAAGTACTTTTACTGATGAACACAAAATCCTTCTTGTTGATATACTTGACCACAAATCCAATTTCAAAGCCCTAGATCTATTAATCAGGTTGCATAAACTTTGATTTATCACTTGTTATCCCTACACATGCAATCTAGGTGTGCACAAATAATCAACTCAAAACAACCTAAAACAAGCCAGATATAGCAAAGATTCCGATTTATGTTTCAAAGCACAAGAATAGCAAACATCAGCACACAATCACCTTAATATGGTATACAAACTCAAATAAAACCTAACACTTACTCCAACTAACATAAAAATCACAAAACAGTAGTCCCAAACAGTCCTTTAAAATACTAAATCAAGATTTTTCAAAGCCAAAAACGTTTTTAGTCCATGAAAATCTCAAACAAGCATTCAAATAACCATAACATGAACTAAGAACAAGAAATCATGTATCAACGAACACATATAGCATCAAACACCAAAAATTACTTATCACCAAACTTTGACAGATTTTTCAAGAAAAATGACAAACCTCATGAATGTGCATCCACACTCACGTATGTTAGAGTTTAAGTTCTAGCTAAACAAGAACTAACTTCCAACAAATCACCCTGCTAAGATCAACAAGGTTAACACAAACAGATTATATGAAAAGAAAAATGGAAAATGAAATAGATTCTTTCAAGCTTTATAACCCACTCCTTGAATATCCCCAAGCCTAGATCTCACTCCACCTTGATAATCTTCTTATCAGGGTGAGATGATCAATCAAAGCCCAAAAATTTCAAGTCTGTGTACCAACGACTTAGAAAAAAAATCAGGTTTTGGAAACTTTTGAAACAACTTGCACAATACTTAAAACCAAACTTTGAAACTTTAAACACAAACTTAAAACATGTAACAATAGCAGTAAAAGTAAACTGGATCTTGGATTTTCGTCAATAGCATTCAAACTTTTTCATTCATGAACAAAGCATTATAGAACCTTGACCAAAGGAAAAACCAAGAACAAAATGAAAGGTAAAACCCTAATGCCTTTATATAGGCTACAATGTGAACTAAGAAGTTGATAAAAAGCTATAAACCTAATGTATGAAGTCCCTAATTTTCCCTTGAAGTTTGAATAACTTTGACTGAACATGTGAAGAATTTTGGATGTATGTTGATGCCAGTGGGTTAGAAAGGATCCTAGACGTTCAATGTGAGCGTTGGATGCAAGCAAAGCTTTGGCACGTTTATCTTCTAGCAACACTTTTGTCTTCGTCCTCAAAAGGTGCAGGGCAAGTATCATGTGACATATGAGGTGAGGTGGCAAGTAGTTTGTGAGTTGGGTTTTGTTTAGTTTGACCTTAATCTTAAATATGTAGAAAATTAAGGTTTAATTTTCAAGGATTAATAAATACCCAAATGTGTTCTTGAGGTGAATAGTGGGTGTTTTGATTCAGGTTTGGGTTTAAAAAGTTGTTAACCACCATTTATATAACTAATTAATTAATTAGTTATAAACCGGTTTAGTGGTTTAATGACGTGGTGGAATGGTGGGTTTTGATTGGGTGAGAGGGGTGAGTGGGGCACTTGGCAACATAGTAGTGGTTAAGGTATCTGTGGTTGTCTCACAAGATTAACCCTCCTTTTTTCCTTCTTGTCTCGTTTGATGTTTACTCAGCCAAAAACGAGATTCCCTTTATAATGAAGTTTGTAAATTTATACTTTGGCCACAAAACATTTTGCAAAGTATATTCAAGGGTATTTCTTGTAATTTCATGATTCTTCAAGGGCTTTATTGCACTATTCTTGAAACTTCAAGGTCTTTACTATTCTTGTCTTCATGGAGGACTAGTAGTGACAAGTCTTCAAATTTGAGGGACCATTCTTTCCAATTCTTCAAAGTTGAGGGTCCTTTTTGTAAATTTGACAAACTTTAGGGACCAAACTTGTAATTATGAATAAACAAGGGAATAAAGTGTCAATTCTTCAATAATGAAGGACCCTTCTTGTATAATCTTCAATTCTTCAAGGACTTTTCTTGGAAAATCAACTCTAGGGTCCGGTTCATTGTGCGGCTTCTTTTCCCGTGTTCGTTTTTGATTGTTTCTTGTGATCTTTTGTCATTTTCTCAATATCCGTACCTAGAATACACATTGAACAAACACAAGCATATTTATATCACTTTTGATGATATATTTACCATTTTAAGCCCATTTTTTTGGGTAAAGGGACTCCAATCCCGGTAAAATATATTCCCAAAAAGCGTTGAAGTACAATGGAATGTAGCTGCAATGCTACATTAACCTCAAGCACACAGCTTGAACAACCACTATATCATATGACATGCCATATGATAATTACATTACAAAACTAATGACTCCTATAGGAAAGAACCACCTAAAGGAACATAAACAATGAAAAAACAAACATAATGATTAATGAGAAGTGCGAGTATCCGGCTGACGAGTTCCATGGCGATCATCAATCACAATGTCTTCATCAGTCTCACTATCCGCATTAAGCACATCATTAGAATGACCAAAGCCATCCTCCCAATCAGTCCCATCATCCATTAAACCACTCAAAACACCAAAAGAGTTTTTGCTGCTCGTACCCGGTTGACTAGAATCAAGAGCCAAAGACTTGTTATTAAGAAATCCACGCTTAAGAATAGAACCAGCTTTCTTAGGAGCATTCTGAACAGTAGTACCTGTAGAATCATTTTTCTTAGGCTTATTCGCCTTAGAACTATCCCCTTTCTCAACAGCACGGTAATAAAGATTAATAGGTGGTTTAGTGAGTTTAATACCAGCAACCTGGAGTTGCTTATTCTTACCCTTTTTCTTTCTATTGTTCACAACCTCATAACCCTCATTATCAATCTCATTAGCTACCTTATTATCGTCCACATTAACAATCGTATTAATGACATCCTTAGGCAATTTCGGACATTCAGCATCATGATGATCAAATATACAGCACATCGAGCAGCGGGGAGGAGTCCACTCGTATTCTATACCAATATTAGCCATCGTATGTCCCTTATCCTTACCAATAGGAATAGCAACAACTAAAGAATCCTTAGGAGGATGATCAGCAGAAATCTCAATTAAAACACGTGCATAGGTACTCCTTCCCCATGAAGATAGGCACATCTCACTTGTATAAGAATCAAGAAGAATAGGCCTCCCAATCTGAGTAGTGATTAGACTAAGACCCACCTCCGAATATGCAACTATGGGAACATGATGCAATTTGACCCACACCGGTGCTTTCCTAATCTCCTCCTTCACAAGTAAAGAATCCGGAGACCATATATTCAAAATCAGTGGAACCATACGTATTAACCATGGCCCACTCTCTATAACTCTTTCCATTCCAACTTTAGAATCAAATTGAAATAAAAAGAACTCACCATGAAGTTGGACACGCTTGATTCCAAATTTCGCCCACGCTTTCTTAACATAGTTTTCAACCAAAGGAAACGCCAATCTCTTCCCTATAAAATGACCATATAATGTATGCGTCAATCGTGCCCTAACCTGATCAACCACATCGAGAGGAATAGTAACCGCTGCCCCTTCAACATGTTCTTCATTACGGAGTTCTTTTACACGTGCAACTCTTTTAGCTTGACCATGTAACATGGACACAAAAGAGGGTTTTGGAACAGCAGTTGATGGTGCAGGAGCCCTACATGGAGTAACAACCCTTGTATCACTCTGCTCGGATGGAATCGTATCAGCCATACATGGAGTAACACCCCTTGTATCATTCTGGATATCATGATCATTAGCCATACTAGTCGTTCCAACCTCCTTCAATACTGGCTGCTTGAGTGAACTTGCATCCGTATGTATCTGGTTTGAGCATTCTGTCCCATCACCATCATGTATCTCGGTCGATACATGTTTGGGCTCACCATCTGACCTTTCTGTAGTGTCACCCCCAAACGATGGAAGAACACCACTCGATTCATAATCATTAATCATGACTCCATCCTGACGCGACGAGGTAATGGAAACCCTAGACACCTCAGAAGTCTTGTCAGGACTATTTATGTGATTCGCTTGTTTTAAACGCGACATGCGCGCATGTAACCTGTCCATGTCGATCGGCGTAACAGCGATCTTCTTCTCCATGACACATTAACCAGATCGAAACACCTCTCTCTAATACACAAAACAATCAATCGAAACAGAAAAACTACCTAGGGCAAACGAAACCCTAGATCAAGGACCAATCACAGCGCACCAAACCAAACCCTAATACATAAAATAATAAGAGATTAAAAAAACCCTAATTTCTTAAAAGGTAATAAACGGCGGCTACCAAGAGTTTTATCACTAAATCAAAAAAACCGATCATAATACGAATCAAATCTTTCAACCAATCAAAGACCAGTCCCACGCATTGAAAGGATTCTGTTTGGACAACTGATTTAAATAATCAAGAATCACAAAAGAAAACAAATCAAGACAATGGTACGGTTATGATAGGTGGAAAACAGATTGGAATTAGACAGTTTGCTTAATTAAGATGAACGGAAACCATGGTGGAGGCAGCCGGAAATCACCAAAAAGAGAGAGAAAAAATTAGGGTTTTTGTATTGTATCATGACGGGAGTTTTAAAACACGAAAACGCAAGTAAATTTTAAGCCCATTTTGGAAGATGAGACTATGTATAAAAGCAGTCTCATCACTCCCCCATACTAAACCATTGCCGTGCCCTCACGCAATGCTAGAATAAAATACGTAGCACCTCCAAAATTCATTTTATGGACTTTTATTGAATCGTAAACTTATTACACTACTACTTGCTACTACATGCGTTTTAGACATAATGTATGATTTTCATCGCAATATGGGACGTTTAGGTTCATAGAACAAGAACTCGTGAGTGCTTCGCTAGAAATAATTTCGTCGTCCTCGATTTTCACCTAATTCCATGCCAAGCGTGTAACGAGATCATTGTCATTATAAGTTAGTAATGCTAACACTACTCATATGCCCTAATCACGTACTTAGACTCCCTTAATCATAAGTGGTATCTCTTACATTTTATTTTTGTCTTGAATGTTCACGAGGATACATTGTTTGACTTATGAGATGATAGAGATTAAGGTCCAAAAGTAGAGTCATAACGGTCTAACCAAGACCATCGAATTAATAACCTCCCCTGATAGACAACGATGTCAAAAAATTAAGTCCACAAGAAGGATCGATAAACACGGTTTTATAACGGTTTTGAACATGAGACTTATTACCAAGACTTTTATACGCCCCCTAACGGATGGGCCTTATTATCATAGGTTTACCTCCGTTTTTTATTCAACTCCGCCATGGAGCTTTTATTATGACTTCGGTCTTGCCTTGCCTTTTATTTAACCTTGCCATGAGGTATTTATTATGGCCAAAGACGTATATCCTCACGCTAAAGCGAATTTTGGATCTTTAAATCTTCAAAGATTAAGGCTTAATCACTTTCAATTTTGCATAGATTTTTCGGCCTTGTGAGCTTGAAATTTTTGCTTGATTTAGGTGAGCACTTGAAATCTTATTATTGGGTGAAGCTTTTGATTATTCGGGTTGCCAATACTTCAAAACCGTGACGCTGGCGATACCTTAATGTTTTCCCAATTTAATTACATGGAAGCTACTAGAAAAGATTAGAAACCAACAATCAAGACTAAACCGCTAAGCCAATACTTATTAGCAAAATATATATACAAGCGAAGGGAGAATAAGCAAACAATTAGAACACATGAGTTTTTGAAAGAATACGACTACTCTACGTTTAACATTGTAACTTATAATTAACTCTATCATTTCTCGTCCTCATTTAAGAGACTTAGCCTAATATAAAGTTAAGGAATTGAAGCTAAGTGCTCAACACGCACGGTCGAGTCAAAAATTACTCTTATTCTCGCCATCAGAAAATCTACATTCGTGTCTTCAAACACTTATGAAACATGAGAATTTTAAAATTTGGCCATTTTTAGCCTTATTTTGCAAAAAAAAAACGATAACAAGAAAATAAACTTTGGAAAGCGTGAAGGTTTGAAAAGGCAAGTATCTATTCACCCCCATACTAAAGTTAAACATTGTCCTCAATGTTTCGAGTCTAAGGGTAGAATACCCCCATACTAGAGACGTAGTCGAATGCTTAATCTAACATGGAAAGGGTAGAAGCATTAAATCAATAGCCGTTTATGAAGTGTGCTAAAAACCTAAGGTTAGAACATCAAAGGATATATCATATGGATATCGAGAAATTCTTCAAAGCAAACGATCGAGTGCTCACTTAAAACGAACACGAGAGGCTCCAATCGTGAAGATAATGATCATCTAAAAACCACATATCACAAACAACCATGGAACAAAGGTTGGAAGGGCACATCCCCTCACGTAAGCTACATTAGAAAGCGATAATATGTACATGGATAAGCATGGGACACCCCCACGAGGCACCCTGTTTTTTATTACCGAGTCATGAGCTCGACTCGATCCCCTCAATACTAATTATCATTGGGGAAGGTGACTTGGTCGAGGTCGTTCAAAGAAGGAACTTCCCCACCAAAGTAGTGCTTCAACCTATGGCCATTGACCTTGAAATTAGGAACATCATCTTGAGCTAGCTCGATGGTCCCATAAGGAAACACTTCGGTAATGGTGAATGGACCCGACCAACGGGATTTCAACTTGCCAAAAAATATTTTCAATCTTGAGTTAAAAAGCAACACTTGATCTCCAATGTTAAAAACCCGATTTTTAATTTTAGAATCATGAAACTTTTGAGTTTTCTCTTTATAAATCAATAAAGTTTCATAAGCAATATCCCTCAATTCATCCAATTCATTCACTTGCATATTCTGGTGTTTTCCCGCGGTCTCAATGTCATCATTACAACGCTTTAGGGCCCAATAAGACTTGTGTTCGAGTTCAATGGGCAAGTGGCAATTCTTACCATACACAAGCTTGTAAGAAGTGCACCCAATGGGCGTCTTATGAGCGGTACGAAAGGCCCATAAAGCATCGTCTAACTTATCCGACCATGATTGTCGGTTTTCTCCTATCGATCTCTCCAAGATCCTCTTCAAAGATCAGTTTGAAACCTCGACTTGCCCACTCATTTGTGGGTGATAAGCAGTAGAAAGTCGATGTGTAACCCCATATTTCTTTAGAATCCTTTCGAATTGGTCATTACAAAAATGGGTTCCACGATCGCTTATGATTACACGAGGGGTTCCAAACTGAGAGAATAGTTGCTTCAAAAACTTGACTACCACACGAGCATCGTTCGTAGGCAAAGCCTTAGCTTCCACCCACTTGGATAGGTAGTCAACGACGACAAGGATGTACTTATTACCACGAGATGATGGGAATGACCCCATAAAATCAATTCCCCAAACGTCAAAGATCTCACACACTTGGATGATATTTTGTGGCATTTCATCATTTTGTGAGGCTTTTCCTTGACGTTGGCATGAGTCACACAACTTGACAAGTGCGTGTGCATCTCGGTAAATAGTAGGCCAAAAGAATCCGGCATTAAAGCTTCATCGCCGTGAGATTAGCACCATGGTGACCACTTGTGGGTTTCTCGTGACAAGATCAAAGGATATTAGTAGCTTCGGTACCAAAAACACACGTCGAATAATTTGATCCGCACAAGTCCAAAATAGTATAGGGTCGTTCCAAAACTAGAACTTGACGTCACAAAAGAATTTCCATTTTTGTTGAGTCGTCATACCCTTAATGATGAAGTTGCACGCATGGTAATTTGCATCACACATTAGTTCAAAGGGGAGGTTCCAATTGGGAGCAACAAGAATGGGAGCTTCGGTAAGTTTTCTCTTAAGGATTTCAAAGGCTCGTACACAATCTTCGTTAATGACGAAAGGAGCATCTTTTTCGAGGAGATGCGTAATGGGTCGAGATATCTTTGAAAAATACTTGATGAATCGATGATAAAAGCCCGCGTGGCCTAGGAAACTCCTAACTACCTTAACGGTTTTGGGATGAGGTAATTTGGCGATGACATCTATCTTAGCTTTGTCTACCTCAATCCCCGCTTTCGAGACCTTGTGCCTTAAGATGATTCCTTCTTTAACCATAAAATGACATTTTTCCCAATTGAGCACAAGGTTGGTTTCCTCACAACGTTTCAACATGTGTTTCAAATTTCCTAAGCACGAAGTGAACGAACTACCAAACACGGATCATCCAAAAGACTTCCATCGTCTTCTCGATCATGTCATGAAAAATAGCCATCATGCATCTTTGAAAGGTTCCTAGTGCATTACAAAGTCCGAATGGCATTCTACGATAGACAAACGTTCCATATGGACACGTAAACGTAGTTTTTTTGATTACGAGGATCGATGGGGATTTGAAAGTAACCGGAAAAACCATCTAAGAAGCAATAGAAATACGCTCCAACATTTGATCCATGAAGGGCAAGGGAAAATGATCTTTACGAGTGGCGTCATTTAACTTACGATAGTCAATACACACCCTCCAACCAGTCACGAGTCGAGTTGGAATTAACTCGTTGTCATCGTTTGGCACAACGGTCATTCCTCCCCTTTTAGGAACACAATGAATGGGACTCACCCAAGGGCTATCGTAAATAGGGTAAATCATTCCCGCGTCAAAGAGTTTAAGGACTTACTTTTTTATGACGTCGTGAATTTTAGGGTTCACCCTTCTTTGACATTGGATTGCGGGCTTGTAGTCTTGCTCCATTAAGATTTTGTGTGTACAAAATTTTGGGTCGATACCCTTAATGTCGGATAATTTCCACGTAATTTCCCCTTTGTGGTCCTTCAAGACATCGATAAGTGCGGTTTTTTCATTATCCGAAAGATCCTTCGCAATAATAACCGGCAACTTATCGTCTCCTTCCAAGAATACGTATTCAAGATGAGGAGGAAGATCTTTCAACTCTAGGATTGGTGGTTCCTCGATTGAAGATTTGGGTTCGATACTCATAACCTCTACCGGCAGAGGAAATGGGAAATCGTTAAGAAAATCCTTGATAATCGAAAAGCTCTCATCATTGTCGAGGTCTTCGATAAAAGTTCGAGGTACATCAAACTCTTTCAAAGTAAACTTACCTCATTCAAATGGTGTTGTACCATAGATTTAGATGATATAAGATAGAAATAAAGAAGAAAATAAGATAGATTCTAGAGAGAGAAAGTAGTGAGAGAAAGTAGAGAGAAGGAGGTAATTAACTTGGAGAATTAGATTAAGAATTATAAGAACATTCACCCTCCTAATATGCTAGGAGGGAACTTATATAGTCCACCTACATGCGCGCTCTCTAATGGACTATATTGTTTTGGGCCGGGCTTGAATAAAATGCTTAGTACCTTGAAAGAGGCCTTTTAAGCTAACCTTCAAGCCCGTAATGTCAAGACTATTTCAACTAACTATTACAACGTTCTAATAAATATTACAATATAAACCTATGACCGAACATTCTTGTTTGACTCAATATTTTGAGGCTAACAATCTCCCCAATGTGAGGTCATTCCTTATCGATATTTGGAGTTCAATGGAGATTATGAATTTCATCATAAATGAGTCTTGAACGTGTAATAGTAGTGTTGTTCCTTCATGCTGTGATCTTTGAGCCTTTGTCATTGTCTTTCGACTTTGTCTTTTAAACTTGAGATCTTCAAATTTTTTTTCTTGACTTGTCTTTGCCATCGTGCGATCACGTGTCTTCATTCACATGCTCATACTTTGCATAATCTTGAAAGCTTGCTAACAATCTCCCTTGAAGAGAAGTCATTCCTCTACGTTAATTGATAAGGAAGATTTTGATCATCAGAGTTGCGGAAGTCTTTAGCTTTCTTGATTGTTGAATGTCTTTGGGCATGAGTATGTGATTTTGAATCTTTGACTTTGCTTAGTACACCGTAACGTCACCTTCTCAGACAAAACTTAGACACGGACTGAATGGCTTTGACATTCGTCCTTAATCGATAGCGTTTTACCTCCGATCGGTGAAGACCGTTACACGATATTAAATATCGTACATGTGATTAGGTAGTTTCAGTTAAGAACCTCCTTGACAGGGTTTCGCGGCTGTACTAGCCGTTCTCTTTACTCGACCGTCTCAAAGCAAGACTGCGAACATAAAGAGTGAATCAATTGGATAAATATCCACTTGATTAAAGTCGTCAATTCAAATTCCTGGAACAAGTTTGATTCATTAAGAATCTTACCCTTGTTGCTTTCGAGTTGAAACAAGCTTGATTCATAAGAATCTCGCAAGTTACCTACCGTAGCGCTGTTTATGTTGACGCTAGAAGGATTTCCATTCGTCACAGTGAATACTAATGAGTATCACTCTGAATGTTCTGGCAAGACCATAAAGATATTGCGTAGAAACCTGAAACGAGTTTGAATCAGTTCAGAATCAAACCACAATTGCTTTTTAGTTTACACATGTTCAATTCTAAAAGAATCTTACACATGACCTACGACAGTGCTGTTTGATGTTAACACTCGAAGGATTTCCACTCATCATTGTGAATACTAAGTAGTATCACTCTGAGTGTTCTAGCAATATCACAAGGATATAACGTAGGACTCTCTTGATCGTCATCCGTGTGTCCTAACGAGATTTGATTTGATCTCTTGGCTCTAGACTCGATTTATGCACTTTTAGTGGTCGGAGGCTGGAGCAGATGCCACCTATTCAATATCAACTAACTCGGAGTGAGAAAGTCAATAGAAGTCGTGTTGATCTCCGTGACAATAAAATAAACTTCTTTTGAGAGAAGCCTGAGTAAGCTGGGGAGGGGTTGTGCATTACATCACTGGGTCCATGATGTGTTGTCTTCATGATTTGTTGACCCAGTTTCTGACTAAGTGGTATGGAGGGCTTCATTCTTTAGACCGTTTATCCTTACATTTCTTTTTCATTCTTCAAACCCTTTAATGCTTACCAAGACATCATTACTAGCACCTTGTTGTGATTGTTCCAGTGTTAGCGTCAGTACTTAGTCGGCAGTCAGCTTCGTTCACATTCTACTCCATCTTTCCTAAGGACTTCTAATAATCTATTGGATTGTCCCTGGGAAGATCCCTCCGGTTCTGGTTGGATCATAGGACTTAAACCTAACAACCCTTTTGACACCAATAACGTCGTGAATTAAAGATGTTGTGGGTATTTGATCGTAACCATGAGTGCTTGAGACTTTAGATCACATATTAATCACATTTTATCCCCCATCTCTAATATATAAAATCGTTTGATATTAGAGATACCAAATTTAATTAAAATATATTGTGAAAAATAGTCTTGAAAACTTTCGGGAGAAAGATGTGTCAAACTTAGCATGAAATTGGAACGCTCCCCCCTCAAAAATTGAACTAATGAAATTGTCATTACGAGGATATGATCCACATTAAACTTTTGAGGATAGGAGTTGTTGAACACACAATTTTTGAAAGATTTTGAATATCATTGAGAAATTCTTGAAAAAACTGTGTTCAACGCTTTTTGAAAACTCTATTTCTTTTTGGCGAAAAAGTTTTTCTAAAGCATAAACTTGAGTTCATAGACTTTTGAATGTCTTGACAAATCCACTCAAGTGTAAGAAGATATCTATTCTTTTGCTGAGGGTAAGGGCACTTAAGCGTACACTCCCCCGTGAATATAGATCCGGGTTGCAATCTGAAAGTGATTACAAGCCATTGTGTTGAGCTCAAAACGTTGAATGTTTTGTGACAAGCTTAACCCGTGATAGATTGCTCTACCCGTTGTTAGAAATATTGTCCAAAAGAGATAGTTTCCTTTATAAAAGATAGAAATGACATGTTTTGAAAAATATTTACAACTTTCATTCGAGCTTTATGTACACACCCGTGTCGTTATTGAGTGACATTTCTAGGTACGTCCATATTATTGATACTGAAAGACATGTCGAGAAGAATATTTTTGGATTATCAAAGATTTTTTAATTTTGTATTTTGCTTTTTCATTAATATTTACAAGTAGATGTTTGATAGATGAATCAAGCAGGCTTCTTTGCCAGAACCTCCAGTTCTGCTGGAGTCAAACATCTCATACCAATTTGCCTAACAAGATACGCAAATCTCTCTTTCCAAAGAGCTTTTGTAAACAAGTCAGCTAATTGGTAATCAGTTACAACAAAGTATAATTCAACGATACCCCTTTCAACTAGTTCCTTAATGAAGTGATATCTGACATCAATGTGCTTCATGTGGGAATGCTGTACCGGATTGCAGGAGATGGCTATGGCGGACTCTGAGTCACAGTACATAGATACTTTATCAAAGTGGAAGCCATAGTCCGTGAATTGTGTTCTCATCCATAGAACTTGAGCACAACACTGAGATAAAGACACATACTTCGCTTCGGCTGATGACAGTGACGTGCAATCCTGCTTCTTGGAAGACCATCCCACAAGCTTATCTTGACCTAGAAATTGTGCACCACCCGAAGTACTTTTTCGTGTATCAAGACACCCTGCATGATTAGAATCTGAATAGGCCATTAGAAAGAAACCGGTTTCCCTAAGATACCAGAGTCCCATGTGAATGGTATTCTTAAGGTACCGAAAGATCCGTTTAACCTCCTTGAGGTGCTTTTTAGTGGGTCATGCTTGATATCGTGCACAATAACACATAGCATGTGATATATCTGGTCAGCTTGCTGTTAAGTACATGAGGGAGCCGATCATGGAACGATATCTCATTTGATCTATGGCATCTCCCTCCAAATCAACATCTAGGGATATGGTTGATAATTGTGTCCCAACGGGGTCACATGAGGTCATACCATGCTTTTTGATTATCTCTTGACAATACTTAGCTTGGTTGATAAAGATACCACTTGGGTATTGGTGAACTTGAATTCCTAGAATGAATTTTAGTTCTCCCATCATTGACATTTCAAATTTGTTGTGCATTACTTTTTCAAACCATTTTGAAAGTTTTGGGTTTGTAGACCCGAAAATAATGTCATCAACATAAATTTGCACAAGCAAAATGTCATCCCCATATTTATAAGTGAACAAAGTTAGATCAACGGAACCTTTTGAGAAACCTTTGGAGACCAGAAATTTCGAGAGTTCGTCGTACCACGCCCTTGGAGCTTGCTTGAGTCCATAAAGTGTTTTGTGGAGACGATACACCTTGTCAGGATAATGAGGATTGACGAATCCTTCTGGCTGTGTGACATAGACTTCTTCCTTCAAAGGACCGTTAAGAAACGCCGTCTTTACGTCCATTTGATAGACAATGAATCCCTTATGTGCAACATAAGCAAGGAAAATCCTGACCGCTTCCAAACGAGCTACTGGTGCAAATGATTCTTCAAAATCAATACCCTCTTTCTGGCCATACCCTTTAATCACTAGCCTAGATTTATTCTTGATGATCGTGTTCTCTTCATCCATCTTGTTTTTCCAGACCCATCGAAGATTTAATGGTATTACATCGTATGGTCTGTCAACAAGTTACCAGACTTTAAGTCTTTCAAATTGTTGAAGTTCATCCGTTATCGATTCAATCCAAGCATGATCAGCCATGGCTTATTTGATATTTGTTGGTTCAGCTGTACTAACGGCGAGTGCGAACATACAAACATCGCCATTGGTTGCAAGTTGTCGTCTTATACGAACGGGCTGTGAAGGGTTTCCAATTACTTGAACCAAAGGATGATCTCGGGTCCAATGATGTGTTGAGGGATGTCGTTGATAAAATGTATGCATATTTGACGGATCAACATGGCGAGTAGAAGACTCTCCAGTTTCGTTTACCGGTGTACCGAATGGGTTGATAAATTCGTCTTCGTCAGATAATGCATTGTCTGCTTGATATGTGTTCTCTGGAGCAATGACAGTAGTTGTGGATGTTGTAGAAGCGGTTGTTGATGTGATATTCTGAGGAGGTAAATCTGCAGCAACCCGTGTTGAAGTAGATGAAGTTGTATCCTTTTGTTGACGATGATCGATATCATCTTTCTTATCATGAGTGACAGCGGAAGACTTCGATGCAACATGTTTCTCCCCCGTGAAATATTCATCGCACACTGGTCCATATAACATTTCCAACTCTTCAATTGTCGTGTTGACTGTCATATCTACTCTTGGAACATTTTCTTGAACCAGCTTTGAACTAGACGGTTCATTGCTGTGGTCTTGAGTTCTGAGTTCCGTGCGGTTGTGAACGGAAGTCGTTTGTCGTTGTGGTTCGGGACTTAAACTGTGTTGTTCAAGTGCCATCTCTTGTAATTCATCAAATCTGATATGAATAGTCTCGACTATCAGTTTTTTTCTCTTGTTGTAAACTCTATATCCCTTAGACTGAGTCACATATCCCACTAGAATACATGCATCACCTTTCTCTTTCATCTTATCCAAATTTTCACCATCTCGAATTATGTAACAAGTACAACCAAAAACATGAAGGTGTTTGAGTGAAGGTTTTCGATCATGGATTATGTGATATGGTGTCTTTTCGTGTCTTGGGATAATTAAGGATCGGTTTTGTGTGTAGCATGCAGTTAACACGGCTTCGGCCCAAAAGTATAGTGGAAGTTTTGATGCGGATAATAATGTTCGAGCAGCCTCAACTAAAGTACGGTTTCGTCTTTCAACAACGCCGTTTTGTTCGGGTGTTCGAGCAATAGATGTTTCATGTTTAATTCCTTCAGCTTCAAAATAATTTCCCAGAGTTGAATTCAAAAATTATGTGCCTCTGTTAGTACGAACCACTTTTACTTGAGCTTAAAGACCACGTTGTATCAGTTTAAGGAAGCTGATGAGAACTTCGGGTGTTTCATCCTTGGACCTCAAGAAGTGAGTCCATGTGTACCTTGAGTAATCATCGACAATTACCATAACATATTTCTTCCCATTGATACTATGAACATGCATGGGACCACACAAATCTATATGAAGAAGATCTAACCGTCCTTTAGAGCTTGGTGTAGTCTTTGTCTTAAAGCTACTTCGTTTAGCTTTACAAAGCTCACAAGAAGAACAAAGATGATCTTTGATGAATTTCAAGATTGGAAGGCCTCTCACAATATCTTTCTTGGAAAGCAAGTTGATGGTATCAAAGTTGAGATGAGATAAACGTTGATGCCATAACCATGCCTGAGTCGTTGAAGCTTTAGCCATGAAGCAATTGGAGTTGATGAAGTTGTGTCTTGAAGTGAAATTGTGTAAAGATCAATACCCCGTGTACCGGTAAGTAAGTCATTCCCATCATAATCACAAACAAAACATGTCTTCTTTCTGAAAGCAACCTCCAAATCCGCATCACAGAATTGACCAACCGAGAAAAGATTATGATTGAGCCCTTCGACGTAGTATACCCTTTTGATCGTGATATTCCCTTGAACCAAATCTCAATATCCTAGGATCGGTGCAAACTGATCATTTCCGAATCAGACCGTACCCAAGAACTTCTCCACGAAGTTGATTAGAAGCTTGAGATTCCCCGTTATGTGCTTCGCGCATCCGGAGTCTAGTATGAAGGGAATTATTTGTATCACCTGCAGAAGAGTTAGAACACGATGGAGCATTTGCTAAATTGGATACCACAGTAGTTGTGATTGTAGAATCATTAGTGTCCTTAGCAACAATTAAAGGCATACTAACACTCGTTGTCACATTTTCTGTCCTAACTTTAGGCATCTATTTATATCTTGGAGGACATTGATTAGCAAACCACCATTTCCATGACTTGCTAGCAGACTCATATAATTCCGTAATTCTGCTTCTAGAGTGCTTATTGGTGGAGTCAGATGCATTACTTTTCTTTGTGGGGGTTGAAAGTGGGGGTTGCACCAGAATGGTTCACTTTGCTTTTGGGTTTACTAGCACTAATAGTCATTGCAACTTGCTTCTTAGTTCTAGTATCTACGCCTTGGACATTATTGATAACACACATAGAATGATTAACATTAGCACATTTTCCACATTTGACACAAACAAATTTCACATTCGTAGCATTCAAATCATTCAAATCGTCATTACACGGGATTACAGACTTTTTATTCTTAAAAACATTTAAATTCTTAGGGTGTTCTTCTACTTCCTTCATCTTCCCTTAACTCTTGTGTTTCCAGACCTTATCATTCACTTGAGTTCTCTTAAGCTGAGGCCGACAAACACTAGCAGTGGAGACTACTCCGGTAGTAGAAGACACACGAATATTAGTGTTGCTAGGAGTCTGAGGCGAGTGACTAACTTTGTTTGTGGGCTTAGTGGTGATTCTATACATCCCTGGTTTAATCATATTATTGTGCTTAACGCTTGGTGCCGTAGCATTCCTTATGGTTTTAGTATGTGGTAACCTTTTCTTTCCATCCATCTTGGGGGCAAACACAGGTTTTGCAAATGAAGAATTTGAGAAAGCAGATGGTTTTCCCAAGATAGAGGATCTATTTACTTTAGAGGCATTGGGTTGTCTAACAACAGGTTTCTTAACGCTAGGTTCCACAACTTTCCCACCCATCTTAGCAACGAGTTTCTTCAACTCTGCTATTGCTATGTCTTTTTCTTGTAACTGAGCTTTCAAATCCGAAATATCAAGACTTTTTCGTTTAATTATCGACATGACTCAGATAATTTTACTTCCAAAGGTGTATCATTTGAAAAACTACCAACTTTCTTTTGCAAAGCAAGTTCAAGTGAGTGACAATGTTTTTGAAGATAATCGTATCTATGTTGAAGTAACGAAAACTCTTTGTTGTTAACTTTATTCGAAAGCTCAGTTTCAAGACGTTCACATTCTTTAACTTGATGAAGATATTTGCATGCAACATCAGAATATTCATCAATATCAGCACAAGATGTAACATAAACACACATAATATCTTTTGAGAGACATTCATGTAAGAGTAGATCATATGCAGTAGAAAACTCGTCTCTTTCAGGTTGATGGTCGTTCACTTCTTGTTCAAGAGATTCCACATATTTTAATTCATCAAACATTTCTTGCTTTATTTGTGTTTCAAATTCCAAAATATGTTTTTGCGTTCTTTCCGCAAGAGGAATCAAAATACTTTTCACAAGCATAGTTATATCGTGAGGAATTTCTTTGTCTCCTTTCGAAAGTTCACGTTTTTTCCAGTCATCATCAACAACCTTTTTGAAATTTTCAATGTTACTCTTGAGAATACTAAGTGCTTGCTTACTCTTGCTTACAGAAGCTTTAAATAGCAAGTATTCAATAAATTTTGACACATTAGTTTTCTTAGTGGCAAAAGCTTGTCTCCATTTAATTCTTATTTGTTCACATTCGAAAAATATTTGCTCACGAGTTTTTCGTGTTTGCGATGTGAAGAGACCATAAAGACTGTTTTCATAAGCATAATTATATGATTTAACGAATTCTTTGTTAATTTTTGGTCTACTCTCTTCTTCTAAATCATTTGTCTCTTCACTATCAGGCCTAACAACAAGACAATCAAGATCGGTCCATTGGGACTCATCAAGATATAAGTGCTGATTCGCAGAATAGGCTTGCTCAAGGTACTTAGGATTTGCAAAACTAGGTCTATCCTTGAAAAACGAACGAGGTGCTAACATTCTCATGGTTTGAATTGATTGATTAGTTTTGTAAACAATTTTCTTGTAAAAATCAAGTTGAGTTTCAAGTTCAACCATTTTGTCGATGTCATTCGCTTGTTTAGTTTTGAAATCCTTTTCCATCTTTTCAACCATAGCTTTCTTTTCATTAACAAGTTTAGTTTTATCCTCTTGAAGAAAACCATTTACTTGAGTTAGCTCATTGACTTTAGTGGTAGCAAGATTCGTTTTTTGATGTTCAGTACTCAAAGAGGTGTTACAATTACGTTTCTCTTGTTCAAGAAGCTTAAGAGTTTCGTTATATTTCTGTTGAAAATCGTCCTTTTTAACATTAATTAAACGCCCTTTGTATTCCTCAATCTCATTGGTCTTTTGAAGAAGCTGAGCTCTATAGCTATCGATGGTCTCACTAGAATTAATTAGAGCAACTTTGCATTCTTCAAAATTTTGAGTGAGCATAGCGTTTGCCTTCTTTAATTACTTTTGAATCTTTCTAGTTTCTTTGCCATCTTTTTATAAAGAAGCAATTAAGTTAGCAAGCGCAATACGCTCCTCGTCATCATCATACTCATTTGCATGTTGATCATCCTCAGACTCATTATTGCACATGTCTGATGAATCGGGTGTGGTATTGCTATCAACCGTTTCCATCATACATGTATCATTAATGGCTTTGGGTAGCTCAGAATGCTCATGAATATTACCAAACACATTATATTCCTCTTTAGTGTGTACCTTATCGATTGGCTCAGTATCAAAGATAGGACCATTGTCATCTTCAGTGACGTTGAGAACTTCTTCAACCTTTGCCATGTACGAGTAATTTGCTTCAATTTCTTGGTCGGAGGCTTCATCATCAGTATCATCAAGAATTGCTCCTTCCTTAGCCGACAATTTAACCCCAACTTCCATCTTCTTGCATAGCAGCATCTTTTCCTTATAAACAAAAAAACCCTAATTCTCTCTACTATGGGCGATTTTCAAATCCTCTTTTTTTGACATCTTGATTACCCGGATCTTTCACCATTCATTAAGTAGCGCTCGATTATCATTCTTCTTGGTTTATTAGCATTATTTCATCAACAAATCTGTGATAAGAGGTAGGCTTCGGATTCGTCTGCCCTGCCTTCTTTGTGATCAATTGGCTCGTGGGATATTGTGAATTGCTAGAGCTTGATAATTAATCTCTATTTAATTCGACGTGACATTTAGGGTTGATCGTAGTTGTCTTTTAGGGTTTGTTTATTGTTTGTAGTATTAGGGTTTTTGGTGTTGTTTGGAATTGATGGAGGCTGGTTAGGGTTTGGAAGGTGAAGCGTTTTTTGTGACTGACTCTTTTTAGGGTTTGGTCATCTACTATTCGTGGTTTTGTTTAAGAGAGATGGTTACAACTAGCACCAATGTTGGTAAGAAGCCAGGATCTGATGCGCCTGGTAAGCCTCGTACGACGTTTTTAGATAAGCTTCGTAATGTGGATGGCAATATTATGGGGAAGGATGGAAAACCTATGCGAAAGGTTGTTTGCCAGGTCAGTTTTTAGGATCCTGTTTGTGTGAATGCTGAGGCTATGGGTGATGGAATTAGGGTTTCATCGCCTAGACAAGGTGAGTATGTATTGACGGCTATAAACCCTAATTCGCAGAAGGATAATGTAGTGGATAGTAGTGGGACGGTTGTAAACACGCAACCACTCGATAATGCATGGGAGGGTGGATCTCCTGTCATGGGTTAGGGTGACCTTAACAGTCATGTTAATGAACACGTTGCTCCTGCTTCTGCCGAACTATTAACTAATGAGAACAAGAACCCTAATGGGCTATTTAGGTCTTTGTTTAATGAAGAAAAGATTGATGACACCGATTTTGTTCTTTCTATGGAGAACGTTATGGCAGCCCAAAATCGGTTTGCTAATTCTATAGTGGGATTTTTTGTTGGTAAAACAGTTGCATTTCCGCTGGTGAAGAATTACGTGGTGAATACCTGGGGTAAGTTTGGATTGCAGAAGGTTATGAAAGACGAAGAGGGGGTTTATTTTTTTAAGTTTAACTCTTTGACGGGGTTAGAGCAGGTTCTGGAAAAGGGTCCATGGATGATCAGTAACCAACCGTTGATTTTGACAAAGTGGACTCCTAACCTTGTTTTGTCTCGGGACATGGTGGTTAAGGTGCCGGTATGGGTAAAGATGCATAAAGTTCCTGTTGTTGCATATACAGCAGATGGATTAAGCTTTATTGGATCTCAAATTGGCACTCCAATTATGCTTGATGCATTCACCAATTCTATGTGTACTGAAGCATGGGGACGATTGGGTTTTGCAAGAGCATTAATTGAAGTCACAACTGAGAAACCACTTAAGGAGGAAGTTGTGATGGCTGTGCCTAATGTTAATGGAGAGGGTCATTCTAAGTATCGTATGCAAGTTGAGTATGAATGGAAACCTCCCTTGTGTGAGGAATGTCATGTTTTTGGACATGCGTGTGCTCAGTGCCCTAAACGGCCTGTACCACTTGATAAGGGAAAGGGTACTAGTGAGATTGAAAGTGATGGGTTTACTACAGTTACGAAACGTAGGAAGAAGAACAAAAAGGCGGAAAAGCCCCAAGCTAGACAGGTGGAGGGGATTAAGCTTACAAAACCTAAGGTCAATTTTCAATTCCAGTCTAAGGAGAAGAATAAAGTGACCACTTCTCAGAATATTAAGGAGGAGTAGTTTGTTTCCAAAAATAAATTTGATGTTCTTAATGATACTGAGAAGGGTTGTGTAACTGTGGATATATAGGAAACAAGTGGAACAAATAAGGAAGGGCTGTCTGATTCTACTGATTTTAATATGGAGGAGGAGAGTGAGGTTGAAGAGTTGTCGGGGACAGGTTTTTTTGGTTCACAGGGGGCAAGCACTCCCATACAAGACGTTACTCATGTTTAGTGTCGCATCATGGAATATACGGGGCATGAACCGCGCCCCTAAACAATCCGAGGTTCGTCAAATTTGAATGAGAATTGTCTTAGTGTCTGTGCGATTTTGGAATCGCATGTTGATGTTTCAAGCTTAGCGTTTGTGTGTAAGAAAGTCTTTCGTACTTGGGATTGGACTTCTAATGCTAGTCTGTGTACGAAGGGTTGCCGTATTATGCTAGGATGGAATGTGGATGTTGTCTTCGTTTTAGTTGTTGCTCAAACACGACAAGCTGTTCACACCAAAATTATCCACCGTGAGACTAATAAAGTTATTTTATGTTCATTTATATATGCAGATAATAATACTATTGTTAGGCGGCAATTATGGGATGAGTTGGGGCTTCATAAGCAGGTTACTCGGGGATGTGCATGGGTAATTATGGGAGACTTTAATGTTGCTTTAAATATTGAAGATACACATGCTGGGTCGTCTTCTATGACATCGGCAATGTGTGATTTCAAGGACTGTGTTTCAAACATTAAAGTTTTGGATCTTACATGTTCGGGGCTTCATTATACGTGGAACCAAAAGCCGAGAGGGGGTAGTGGTATTCTTAAAAAACTGGATCGTGTCATGGGGAATTTGGAGTTTACGGATTTATTTCCGGCTGCCTTTGTTGTCTTTCAGCCTTATAGGAATTCTGACCATGCTCCATCGGTCCTTAAAATTCCTACGTTAGCCTTTTAAATTTCCTAATTTCCTGGTGCATAAGCCGAGTTTTTTAGATATGGTTACTGGCACGTGGAACACTGACCTTGCTGGTTACAGTATGTACAAGGTGATCCAGAATTTACGAAATATGAAGAAACTTGTTCGACGCCTTCTCCATGACCAAGGTAATCTGCATGACCGGGTTAATAAAATTAGGCACGAATTGGATGCTGTCCAGAAGGCTCTTGACTGTGATCCTTCTAATATTGAGCTTCGTGATGAGGAAGCAGCTTACTTGCAGGCTTTCAATGAAGCTAAACTAGATGAAGAACGTTTTCTTAAGCAAAAAGCGAAGATTGAGTGGCTGAATCTTGGGGATACTAATTCAGCGTATTTCCACAAGTCCGTTAAAAGTCGTAACCAAAGGAGTCGCATTGAAGTATTGATTGATGAGCAGCTTACTTGCAGGCTTTCAATGAAGCTAAACTAGATGAAGAACGTTTTCTTAAGCAAAAAGCGAAGATTGAGTGGCTGAATCTTGGGGATACTAATTCAGCGTATTTCCACAAGTCCGTTAAAAGTCGTAACCAAAGGAGTCGCATTGAAGTATTGATTGATACTCATAACCAAGAGCTCACTGGGGCTGCTGTTCCACAGGCTTTTGTTGATCACTATAATATGTTCCTTGGTATTGCAGGTACCTTTCATGCGTTGGATACCAATGATTTATTTGAAAAGCAGGTCTCAGAGGTCACTCGTATGCATATGATACGTCCTATTACTAATGATGAGGTCAAGGCTGCCATGTTCGGTATTGGAGAAGGCAAAAGCCCGGGTCCTGATGGATTTAGTTCGGATTTTTTTAAGCATGGTTGGAATATCGTGGGTAATGATGTTTGTGATGCTGTTCGGGATTTCTTTGCTAATGGTCAATTGTTGAAAGAAGTTAACCACACTTTCCTTGCTCTTATTCCGAAGGTCGCTACCCCGGTGAAGATCAATGACTATCGCCTGATTTCTTGTTGTAATGTCATGTATAAGTGTATTAGCAAAATTCTGACAACCCGTATCATTGATGGCATTAAGGAGGTTGTTAGTGAAAATCAAT
Source organism: Glebionis coronaria (assembly GCA_025667525.1). Taxonomy (NCBI): domain Eukaryota; kingdom Viridiplantae; phylum Streptophyta; class Magnoliopsida; order Asterales; family Asteraceae; genus Glebionis; species Glebionis coronaria. The sequence goes on along the minus strand of CM046881.1, from coordinate 294,181,051 downwards.
CTGCATTTGTTCCAGGTAGACGTATTTCTGATAATATCCTACTCACCCAAGAGCTAATGCATAACTACCATTTGGATAGAGGTCCTCCACGTTGCGCGTTCAAGGTGGATATCCAAAAAGCATATGACACGGTTGATTGGCGGTTCTTGAAATGTATTCTTTATCAGTTTGGGTTTCATCCGACAATGATTAAATGGATCATGGCGTGTATTACTTCACCCTCTTTTTCCATTTGTTTAAATGGTGACGTGCATGGGTTTTTTAAAGGTAAACGTGGGTTGCGACAAGGTGATCCTATCTCTCCTTACCTTTTTACATTGGTTATGGAGATCTTGACGCTTATCATTAAAAGAAGTGTTCGTTATTCTGATTCTTTTCAATACCATCGATATTGTGAGGAATTAGGCATTGTGAATATTTGTTTTGCGGATGACCTCTTTATTTTTGCTCGTGGTGATGCTAGTTCTTCTCAGGTTGTGATGGACTCTCTTGAAGAATTTATAATGGTGTCGGGGTTGGTTCCAAGCATTCCTAAAAGTACGGTATTCTTTTGCAACGTACTTAATCATGTGAAGCTTGATATTCTCAGCATAATGCCCTTCTCGGAGGGCACTCTTCCGGTAAAATACCTTGGGGTGCCACTGATTTCCTCTCGACTTTTAAATCGGGATTGCAAAGTGCTTGTGGAAAAGGTTAAGAACAGAATTGGGGATTGGAAGAATAAATCCTTATCATTTGCGGGCAGGCTTCAGCTTTGTAAGTCGGTTCTATCTTCTATGCATGTTTACTGGGCGTCGGTTTTACTTATTCCAAAGGGCATTATATATGATATGCATCAGCATATCCGAGGGTTTCTGTGGTGTAATGGTGAATACAAACGGGGTAAGGCAAAGGTGACATGGGAGGATATTTGTTTACCATTACAAGAAGGTGGATCAGGACTGAAAAGTCTTCATGTATTTAATCTTGCTCTTTTGACCACTCACATATGGCATATTGTTTCTAGCAAGGAGAGTTTATGGGTACGGTGGATTCATACTTATAAGATTCGGAACCGAACCTTTTGGGATATTCCTGTTATGTCAGATATGAGTTGGGGATGGCGTAAACTCCTTCAGTTACGTGATTTGGTTCGACCTCACTTTTGGAAGATTCTCGGTAATGGGAAAGATACCTCTGTTTTTTATGATACTTGGGATGTTCGTTGCCCTATTTCGCGGTTCTTAACTCCTAGGGATGTGCATCAGGCTGGATACAATCTGTCTAATACAGTGGCAAACTTGTCATATAATGGGGGATGGATGTGGCCTCATGAGTGACTGCAAAAGGCTCCTGATATTGCGCACATTAAGGCCCCTACCAGTGGTGACTACCCTGACGGTGTAAATGGCTGGATATGGATGGCAACCTTGTGGTTTTCTTGGTTAAGGCTGCATGGGAGGTTCTTAGGCCGAGAAATAATATCGTGGATTAGCATGGCATTGTTTGGTTCTCTCACTGCATTCCTCGTCACGTATTTACTCTTTGCTTGCTTATGCGAAAATACCTTAAAACGCAAGATAAACTGCATCAATGGGACGTGGATGATAACACGGATTTGACGCCCCTGAGATGTCCTCTTTGTGAGTTGGTTCCAGATTCGCATGACCATTTATTTTTTGAATGTAATTATTCATCGTAGGTTTGGTCTTTGGCTCGTTCCCTTGCTGATATGGGGAGTGTTCCTCCTATCTTTGAAGACATTACAACATTTCTTCAGCCATATGCTAGGCATAGATCGACTAAGAGTGTTATTGGAAGGATGTTTTTGCAGCAGCGTGTTACTTCATATGGACGGAACGTAATAACCATCTTTTTAAGAAGAGTAAGCACAGACCGGCTGCCTTGTTTGAATGTCTTATGGTGACTGTTCGTTTGAGGCTTATCACGTTCAGGTTTAAAAACACACGCGTGGTGAATGATATCCTTGCACGTTGGAAGATGCCGAGCTCATTCAGATTTTATGGCTGATTGTTGTTCGTTTTATTTTTTGTAGCTATCACATATGGGGCTGTCCATATTGTGGGTAGGTTCAAGCTCAGCTTGAGGTTAATGTGGTACTTCAGCCACATTCCAGTGTACTTATTTGATTTGTGATTAATACCATTTACCGGGGTAAGCCCTTTTACCCCAAAAAAAGCATCTTTTCCTTATGATAGCCAAAGTCCCTAACCCGTTTTGGCTTCCTACAATCCTTTGCCATATGCCCATAGCATTAACAATTAAAGCACTGAATCCCACATTGTTGAATCACTTGAGTACCAACAGTTTCCCTATTCCCAGCAGCAGTAGCAATCCTCTGAGCATCATACTTAGCAGTTTGTCGATCATACCGAGTAGAACCTTCAACATGTGTTGGATTACGTCGATCATACCTTGGAGGACTTTCATCACGTTGACGTGTGTCATACCTTCGAGGAGTCTCAACATATTGATTCCTTGTATTTGATGATGCTCGAAGATTGTTGTTGGTGGGTTTGAAGATTTTCTTGTAGGTCTTCATAATGAAAGCAATTTGTTCCTTCATCTCCCTATCCTTCTAAGCTAGTTCTTCATCACTGTCCTCTTCAGATGATGGCTCAGGTGTTCTTGGTTCTTTGTCTCGTGATCGTGTGGAGCAGAATACTTAGATGAAGTGGAGTATCTTGGTGAGGAGGATGTAGTGGAGTACCTTGGTGAGGATGATGTAGTGGAGTATGACTTTGGAGCACGAGAGCGATGATCTTGAGTGTGTTAAGTGGTAGACACCAAAGCAAGTGGATTAGCAGTATTTGCTATCCTTTCAGCTCGAAGTTCATTTGCCTCATTTTGAAATTGTTTCAAAATTTCAAAGAGCGTGTGATAGTTGACCTCGTCTAACTTACTTTGTTGTTTCACCAAAGTTACAAATCGTGTCCACTCAGGTTGAAGTTGCTGTAGAAATTGCAAATTAACTTGCATGGTGGAGACTTGCAAATTGTTTTTTGTCATGTCATTCATCATCTTGTAGAACCTTGAGTAATATTAATCAGTTGATTCCCCATCCAATGAAGTAAACTTACCAAAGTTCCAGAACAAGTTAGTTTTGACATCTTGCTTGTTAAGTGATTCACCTTGTTGCAAACGTTCAATGGCAAACCACATCTCTTTAGCAGTAGAGCATGCATCAACCGTTGAGTAAATATCATCCCCAATCCCACTTAGAATCAAATAGGTTGCTTCTTTCTCTGCATCAATCCAAGCACGTTTCTCTTTCGAAGTATTCTCATATGTTTCCTCAATTGTTTGCTCATTGGAACCAGTCGGCGAGTCGATTGCTGGAATTGCAGGAATGGTTATTGTAGTGGGAGTATAGGGTCCTTCTTTGATGCAACATCAAAGAACATCACCATTGGGCTTAGTGTCAAGATATCAAAGGAATCGTGATTGCCATTGTACATAGCGACCCGTCACAAGCATTGGTGGTCTTTCTTTGTTACCCGCCACCATGATGTTGTTGTTTGTGACACGATACTGTTGAGTAGAATCCATTTTGAAAAACTTGAAATGTTGAAGTGAAAAAGGATCATAAGTAGACGAGTTGTGATTGTTGTTGTCGAAGAAAAATGTTAAAATCCCCTAAAGAATTGTCTTCACAAGAAACCAAAAATTCTAAGGCCAAAAACACATCGCAAAAATCAACTTTTCGTACAAACAAGCTTTCGTAGAAAGCTTGCGTAAGAATACGGTTTCGTAGAAGAAAAACTTTCGTAACAAAATCTTTTCGTAGGAATCAGGTTTCATAGAAGAAAACCTGTCGTAACAAAATCCTTTCGTAACACAATCCTTTCGTAACAAAATCTTTTCGTAGAAACAGACCTTCGTAGAAAAACCGTTCGGAGAAACAATCCTTTCTTAGAATCTTTTCATAGAAACCTTTTGATGAAACTTTTCGTAGAAACCTTTCGTAGAAACAATCCTTTCGTAGAATCTTTTCGTAGAAACCTTTCGTTGAAACTTTTCGTAGAATCCTTTTCCTAGAAACCTTTTGTTGAAATCCTTTCGAAGAATCCTTTCGTAGAAACTTCGCGTTGAAATCCTTTTCGTAGCTAAATTCCTTTCGTAGCTTATCCCCTTTCGTAACTAATTCCCTTTCGTAACTGAAACTCTAAATTCCTTTCGTAGAAACTTTTCGTTGAAATGCTTTTCGTAGCTTAATTCCTCTCGTAACTGAAAGCTTTCGAAGCCAAAATCCTTTCGTAACCAAATCTTTTCGTAACTAATTCCTTTCGTAAGACTTTCGTAACTGAAAGCTTTCGTAAGAGAAAAGCTTTCGTAACTTTCTACTAAACCCTTTTACGAAAGGAAGAACATTCAGACTAAATCTAAACCCTTTTACGAAAGGAAGAACAGCCAACCTCAAATCAATTCAAAATCAAACCGTAACCCAAAATCAATCAAAAACGCCCCAAAAACTTGTGATTTTCACCACAATAACTAATCTAAATACCTACCACAACTTTGTAGGTGATTTAAATCAAGATTTAGAGCTCGAAAAACACTAAAAAAATTTAATTCGTGATGATTTATGATTAAATCACACAAATCAAACCAATAACAACAACCAATCACTAATCTACCGCGTGGTGATTGATACCAAATGTCGTCCCATAGATTTAGATGATATAAGATAGGAATAAAGAAGAAAATAAGATGGATTCTAGAGAGAGAAAGTAGTGAGAGAAAGTAGAGAGAAGGAGGTGATTAACTTGGAGAATTAGATTAAGAATTATAAGAACATTCACCCTCCTAACATGCTAGGAGGGAACTTATATAGTCCACCCACATGCGGGCTCTCTAATGGACTGTATTGTTTTAGGCCGGGTGTTGGAAATACGTTTTGTGTATTAAGAAAGTCTCGGTCACTCCAACAATATAGTTATAGGCTCGTAGTATTGTTTAAGTAATATTTATGTTTAGCCCGACCCATGAGCATTTTCATGGGCCGGAGGCCCAAGTCCACTTATGGACTTGGGTATATAAACCCCTTTCCACCATGGAAAGGGGTGTTGGTTGTTTTATTTTCTTTAGTAATAAACATTGTTTTCTTTCACTTCTCTCTCTTGTTTCTCTCTCTAGAAAAACATCAACCCTCTTGAAATACAAAGATTATCACACTTCTACAATTGGTATCAAGAGCTATGGGATGAAATAAAGGTTGGTTTTTGTGTTGTTCATGCTTACTTTTGTGTGTTCATGTGTTTTTGATTGATCTTTACCCAAGTTTCAAATTTTTTCGTGTTTTTGTCATTCCAAGTGATCCATATATCTTCTAAATACTTTTGGTAGTGTTTTGGGTGCTTTGGGTTGGTTCAAATCACAGATTTCTTGTCGAAAATTTCATCTTTTTACCTAAAAATCTCGTAACAGTACTATTATTCCGATAAGTTACATCGGAAAAGGGTTTAAGGTTTCCGATAACATTCCGACTAAGGTCATTCCAACATCATTTCGACAGGGCTTTCAGATTGTATTCCGATTGGCTATATTCCGACATGCTTGATTTTGGTATTCCGATACTGGTTTCCGATCATATTCCGACACTGGTTTTCGATCACATTCCGACAAGGCTTTCCGATTGTATTCCGACTCATTACAGTTTTGAATTTTTTGGTATTCCGACGGATTAATTTTGAAACTTACGACGATTTTGAGATTTTACATTGAGATTGAAGAAGTTTGGGTATTGAGATAGTATTTGCACAACTTAGAGGATTTTCCAATCTTGCAATCTTCACAAAAACACACAACATAAAGATCACAACATCTTTGTTTCAACAACATTAAAACACATAAACCTTATTTCATTGCTCGATCATTTTGATAATCTTTATTCAAGGGGTCATAAAATGAATTCAAATTCATATATGCCAACAATGACTTCGTTTACCGATATCTCAATCATCTCGGGGACTGACACTCGCCCACCGTTGCTCATCAAGGATTTATTTGAAGCATGGCAAGGTCGCATGAAAACTTACATCATGGGCAAAACCAATGGTAGACTTATGCTTCAATCCATTGAAAACGGTCCACTAGATTGGGGAGAAGTTCCAGTCAACAACGTCACACGGAAAAGGTTGTATCATGAGTTACCAGAACAAAATCATTGCCGATGCAGATGAAAAGGCCGTTCAGACAATACTTCAAGCCCTTCCACCCGATATCTATAGAATGGTAAGTGAACATACAGTGGCAAAGGATCTTTGGGATTGATTAACTGTTTTGTTACAAGGGACCTCTCTAACTAAGCAAGAACGAGAGTGTCAATTGTATGACTTTTTTGATAGGTTTACATACATTCTAGGGGAGACTCTTCACGATTACTAATGGCGTTTCACTACTTTGATGAATGATATGAACGTGTATAATCTAAGGATTTCTCAGTTTCAACTAAACACAAAGTTCTTGAATATGCTACCCCAAGAATGGAGTCAATATGTCACTGATGTTAAGATGATTCGAGATTTTCACAAGTCAAATTTAGATCAACTCTATGCTTTCTTGCAGCAACACGAGAAGCACGTTATCCAAAAACGCATCTCTCAGGGATCTTATCAAGAACCATTGGCATTGATGGCAAATCAACCAACATTGTCATATCACAACTCTCCGTTTGCTTTGGGACACCAATCTTCCTATCAACCATTGTATCAAACACCAAGCTTCCCACAGTATTCGATCTTGCCACAACCGCCTACATCTTATCACCAACAATACAAGCAACCAACAACATCATCACAAGGAGACTGACATTAGTTACCTTATGCTTCACAATAGTATTCACCTTATCAACCTCCAACAAACCCTGCTCTTACCTATCAACATCTTGAGGCTCCTCAACCCCATTACTCACAAAATGTTAGTGTTCCTTCAAAACAGCTTGTAGCTCAATCAGCACCAGCATTCTATTGTGATGATGAGATTCCTGTCCCTGAGTTTAGACAAGGGGATAGTCCTACTGATATACTTGCTCAAATGTCTGCTTCTTTCACTCAAACATTGAACAAACGAGGTTACAGAGGACCAGCTCCAACAAACAATCAGTTAAGGAACTCTTCTAACTCTCGACAACAGGCTACAATTCAAGATGGCAGAGTAATGGTGCAACCAATTCAGGGGAGACCCAGTTCATCTACTGCTGGTGAACGTTCATCTAACACTGCTGCTACAAGGGGTAATAACACTGGCAAAATGAAGATGATTATATGTTACAACTGCAAAGGGGAAGGGCACATGGCTCGAGAGTGCAAGCAACCCAAGAGGAAAAGGGATAGCACATGGTTTCAGGAGAAGATCTACTTGGTGAATGCCCAAGCCCAAGGACGTGAGCTCGATGAAGAAGAGTTAGCATTTCTCGCAGATCCGGGAGTTGCGAACACTGACGATCTCACAGCATCCATCACCAACAATGCCGCATATCAATGTGATGATTTAGATGCATATGACTCTGACTGTGATGATCTCAATACCGCCAAAGCAGCTCTCATGGCAAATCTTTCACTTTATGGACCTGACACAATTTCTAAGGTACCAATTACTGCTACGGATACTAGTATTGTACCTTATCAAGTTGAGTAAGTGTATGAGTATCCGGAACAGCCCCCGGTGGTTAGTAACTCAATCGAGGAGACAAACAATGATAACAATATTAATGCAAGTCCCCAGACTTTGAGTGAACCACAACCGGGAGCTATTACGACTACAAATTCGTTTACTCAACCTGATTTGGTTATGGTGTCGGCATCTATGCTTAGCCAAATGAATAATGCGGTCCTTGAAACCCTCAGTGTTAATCAGACTTTATCTGCCGAGCTTGCTTTGCATAAGGAAAAGGTTAAAACCTTGGAATTAACTCCAGTGTCAACTACCTTAACCAATCCTAAATTTGATAGGTTTAGGAAAGTCCAAATGGATAATCTGCTAGAAATTAAGAGTTTAAGAGCAAATCTTTCGAAAGAAATTAAAGAAAAAGAGTCAGTCGTTAATAATTTTCAACAACTTCAAACGGATTTTGAAATTCTTGAGTCTAAAGGGGTTGAAACGGAAATTAAGACGTCTGAGAGAATTAAAGAAACTGAAATTAAGCTTTTAAAACAATACTCTGCTTCACATCTAGTACACTTGTTTCATGCATCGTTTAAGGAATTCAATTTATCACGTCTAACAAACCAACCATCTAACCCGGGGTATGCAAAGCAAGCATTTAACCACAACCCACGACTTTACGATGCAACCAAGTTAGGATTGGTCAGATCCGATTGTGTTCTTAAATGAATTTGAGAGCATGTCACTACATGAAGAGAATCGGTTAAAATTACTTCCTACATATCCTGAGTATGATTATACACAAATGAATGCAACATATGCAAAAATAGATCTTAGAACTCGATTTAATATGCAAAAGGAATTTATCCATACACCCGCTTACATGCCTACTAGAGAAAGCCTTAGTATACTTCCTACACTTGTTAATTCGGACGAACCTAAGGTAATTCCTAAGAATCTTCCACCGGTAAGTACGGTATTGCTAAGCTTGGAAGAGATTGAGCGATACCTAACCGAGTTTGACAAGGTCATCCTGGAATTTACGACTTCAATGGCTCAAACTGCTGGAGAATGGGCTTTCGAACACATGAAAACGGTGTTTGAGAAAGAGATCGTTCCGTTTGTAAACAATATTAAAAATGGAGTCTATTATCTCGCGGGAAATCTACGTTTTGAAATGGGTGAAGTTCAAAAAGTTTTCTATGAAATGGATGATGCTTATGAACAACATTTAATTGAGAAAGAAAAGATTTTATCCGAATATGACCGATTCTTAGAACATATAGTGTCTCTCGAAGTGATGCAAGTTGTTACTATTGAATATGCTCATGAGATTTCATCTACTGTGAATAAATGTGATGATGTGCATGATATATCTGTGAATATTATTGAACCTGTGAATACTGTAGATAATCATTCTTGTCACGAATCTAACGATGATTTTTTAAAGCTTCAAGATTCTTATAACACACTTTCAAAACGTTTTAATGAGCTTCAACAACATTGTATATCTCTTGAAATTGAAAATCAATATAAAAATGAAATTTTTTCAAAAACAAATGATTGTGAAAACTCCGTTGAGACAAGTGACAAGATGATTCAGGTGGTTCAGGCATTAGAGGAAGAAATTATGAGACTTAAAAGAGAATTACTAGAAACAAAAACGGAACTAGAGGCTGCAGAGACTAAAAATCATGTCCTAGAAAATAGAATTACTTCTATACTAGGAGAGCGTGAACAAGTAAGGCAGGGTGAATCACAAAATTTTGGTTCAATAGAAGAATGCCTCACTTTTAATACGACAGAGCAAAAGTCATTAATTGACCAACTGAACAAGAAATGTGAGGAAATCTATGACCTAAATATTCAGCACATAGACAAAAACATGGTTATAGCTGAATTAAAGGAGACACTTCAACTCAAAAGACGAGAAGGTGTTGATAATCCAGCTATAATCTCTACCCTGACCTCTAGTGCTCCAAAAAACAACAAGGTGGTGATCACTAAGAACCCGCACCATAAGAACAATCCACTATCATATAAGTCCTATATGGAGCACGCTATTGAATACGCAAATTTTTCTAGGGAAGAGTTAGATGATCTCTGTGAACTTGAACCTTGGAATAGTCACTATTACCATGCTCATGCTTTCATTGAAAGGGTACAACAATGCTTAGAGCACTTGAAGTACATTGGACAACTGGGTTCTGCACCACTTAAACAACAAAAAACCATTGCCATTACTCCATTCAATAACACCCCAGGAGCTAAGCCTGTTTTAAATACACCCATCAAGGCTAAGTCAAAATCTGTAACTAATGTTCCCTTGGCTTTTACAGGAGTAATTATGTCTACTAAGGCTAAAGGATCTCAAGACAAGAAAGATAGGATCAAGCCTTCCACTAGTAGGACTGAGAAGAAGAAAGTAGAAGTTCACCCTAGGAATGTTATTTCAATTTTAAATAAAAAGAATCATGTAGCTAAGACAAAAGGTTCTCCCTCTGAGTGGAAACCTAAGCAAAATGTGAATTCTAATTTGAAATGTTGGAATTGTAATGAATGCATGTTTTGTCAGCGTCATGATTTATGCCTTGTTAATCACGTGAATGAAATGTATGCAATTAGGAACAATATTGAATGGATTCCAACGGGGAAGAAATTCACCCAAGTTGGTTGGCAATGGAAACCACTGTAGGACCTTCACTGCTAATGGAACTACGTGCCCTTTAACTAGGATCACATCCACGGAAGTTAGGTCTCAGCGTCCTTTAAATAGGAACACTAGCACTAAGAAATGGAAACAACGCTCTTTAACTAGGTCTGCCCCCACTATTGTGCCTACCAGTGATAATGTCCCTAGTCAAAAAGTACCTTAGAATACTAGACAACTAGAATCTAAGCCAACAACTAGTAAGAAAATTTGGAAGCCTAAAGATTCTTCTGATAGCAAATCTAAGATACTTACATCTGTACCTGCTAACTCAGAGGAACAATTAGATTCCGATACATCGTCTTTGTTTGGTGATATTTTCAGGTCGTCCAATCTATTCTTTGGTATTTGGACTCGGGGTGCTCCAAACATATGACTGGAGACCGCTCGATGCTCAGAAATTTCGTCAGCAAGTTTCTAGGAACGGTGAAATTCGGCAACGACCATATTGCGAAGATCATGGGTTACGGTGAATATCAAATTGGGAATGTTACGATTTCAAGGGTCTATTATGTGGAGGGACTTGGTCATAATTTATTTTCAGTGGGACAATTTTGTGATTCAAACCTTGAAGTGGCGTTTCGACAACATACTTGCTTTATTTGCGATCTTGCAGGAAATGATTTGTTAAAAGGTTCTCGAGGGGATAATCTCTACACACTGTCCATTCAAAACATGATGGCCGCCTCTCCTGTATGCCTTCTTTTCAAAGCATCTAAGACCAAGTCATGGTTGTGGCATCGTCGGTTATCTCATCTTAACTTTGATGCTATAAACCATTTGGCTAAAAACGAACTTGTTCGTGGTCTTCCAAAACTTAGGTTCGACAAGGATCATTTATGTTCCGTGTGTTCTTTGGGGAAAAGCACCAAGAAATCATACAAACCTAAAGCTGAAGACACCAACCAAGAACCACTGTATCTTTTGCACATGGATCTTTGCGGGCCAATGCGTACGGCTAGTGTGAGTGGTAGAAAATACATCCTCGTCATGGTGGATGATTTCTCAAGGTTTACATGGGTAAAATTTTTAGCATCCAAGGATCAAGCACCAAAGTATATTATTACTTTCTTAAAGATGATCCAAGTACGTCTTAATGCTACTGTTCGCCGCATTCGCACTGATAATGGAACTGAGTTCGTTAATCAAACTCTACGAGACTATTATGAAGAGACCGGTATTTCACATGAAACTTCTGTTGCTCGTACTCCACAACAAAACAGTGTCGTAGAAAGACGTAACCGTACACTAATGGAAGCTGCTAAAACTATGTTGATGTATGCGAATGCTCCTTTATTCTTATGGGTTGAAGCAGTGGCAACAACATGTTATACCCAAAACCGTTCCATCATTCATAAACGCCATGGTAAAACTCCATATGAGCTACTTCATGGACACAAACCCGATATTTCATTTCTTCATGTATTTGGTGCACTATGTTATCCAAATACTAATAGTGAGAATTTGGGCAAACTTCAACCGAAGGCTGATATTGTAATTTTCATTGGTTACTCACCTGCAAAGAAAGCTTACCGAATTTATAACCGTCGTCTTGGAAAGATAGTAGAAACTTTGGATGCCGATTTTGATGAGCTGATAGCGATGGCTTCTAAGCAACACAGCTCTGAACCCTCATTACATGAGATGGGAACCAGTAAAATTAGTTCCGGATTAACTCCCAACAATCCTACTTCTCCATTATTTATACCACATACAAGGTCCAAGTGGGATGAGTTATTTCAACCTATGTTTGATGAATTCTTTGATCCACCTAGTAATGATTCTCCAGCACCTGCGGCAGTAGCTCCGTTTCCTGAAGTTGTTGCTCAAGACAATGGAAATCAGTCCGAGACATCTACTGTTACTCTTGAACCACATGTCCCACCCCCCACCAATTCACAAACTACACCTGAATCATCACCCCCACTCGTTCCTAATGATGTTGAAGAGGATAACAATGATGACGATTTGGAAATTGCTCACTTAAAAAGAGCTTCCTTTCTTTGGTTCACAAATACCTGAAAACCCTAACGGTGCGTCTACCTTAAAGGAAGCTTAATAAGTGTGAAAATACTTATCCTTTTACCACTTATTTCCAATAATAACAAGACCAAAACGTGTATTTTATGTCGTAAAAGTCAGAATTATGCGTGGTTTGTGTTTTTATTGTGTTTTAGGACCAAAAGATGAAAAAGGAAGAAAACATGGGCTATCACGGGCTTTTATCGAAGAAAAAGACTAAAGACGAAGTCGAAAGATCGAGAATGCAAAAAGAACGGAAGTCCAAGGCCTATTCTAAAGATTTATCGAAGAAAAAGTCTAAAGACGGAAGTTTAATGAAGTCGAAGAACTCAAGTCTAATTATAGAAGAAAATTATAAGACAAGTTCAACCTATATCGACAAATCCCGAGACGACATCGAGAAAGAGAAAGAAATTAAGTCGAGTCAAGACGAGAAGAAAGAAAGAACAAAGCTTAAGCGCTTAATCTTCCCACCTCCTATAAATACCCTCCTAATATGTCATTAGAAGGGTGGTTAGTTTTTAGAGTTTTTAGTTAATTTTTAGTTTTATTAAGTGTGTTTTTAATTTCTCTCTAGTTTTTCTTTCAAGCTTATTAAATCTTTACATTAATCTTGCAATCTTTTGATACTAATTTTTAATCAATCAAGCTTATTTCCTTAATTCTCATTCTACCTTTCTTAATCTTTTTCATAATCTTGATAATCATGCAGTTTTATTTTAATATTGTTGATGGTTTGATTGTGTAGCTTATTTGATTGTACTTATTTAAATTGGTGATCTTAAAAAGTTTCTGTATTAAAGTGCTTATTTCCTTAATCTTAATGCTCAATAGTCCTTAAAAATAAGTTGTTTTTAATAAGTTTAAGTTTTTATAAAAAGAGCTTTTTGATTTCTAGCTTATTTAGTGTTTTAAAGTTTTCTTAAAAATCTTTTTGGTTTAAGTTTTGGTATGTGCTTATTTTTGGATTTGCTTATTTGTTAAGTTTTGTGTGATATTCGGGTTCACTAAACCCCTTTATTCCGATTATAGCATTCTTCCCTTTATTCCGGATAGTGTGCTTCACCTTATTCTGGATAAGAGGCCAAACCAGTATTGCGGATAAGAGTTTTGTTATATTTTTCCGGATAAGCATCACTAGTTCTAGTATTCCGGATAGTGTTCCGGATAAGCCTCTCAACAAACTATTATGGATAAGTGGTCGAACAGATTTTTCCGGATAAGCTTCCTCAATTTATTTCGGATAAGTCCCCTTTCATCATTCCGGATAAGCACCACAAGTTCATTTTCCCGGATAAGCTAGGAGTAATTATTTCGGATAATCCCTCGGAAATTTATTCCAGATAAGCCTAAGAAAAAGATTCCGGATAAGCTGCATGACTGATTATTCCGGATAACCTCAAGAACTTCAATTCCGGATAAGGGTGCTGTCTTCATTCCGGATAACATTCCGGATAAGGGTTGGTTATTTCCAGTTTTTAATTTAAACTTTATTTTTCCCCGCCTTTTTACTTAGCTTTATTCTAACTTGTCTTGTTTTAGTTTAAATCTTTAAAGTTTACATTTTTATAAGTTTTCATCACTTACTCTTTATTTTTTAAAGTCCTTATTTTTAGTTTCAAATTTCAAGCTTTTATTTTTATTTACTTACTCAACGACATTTTCACTTTTCAATTAAAATAGATAATCAAAACCTTTTTATTTTCCACCAAGAACGACTGAGTCGCACTTTCTACTAGTATTCAATTCGAAAAGATCGGACGATAAACTCTTTGATAACTAGTGAAAACCTTGTATTAAATGGCGCCGCTGCCGGCTCTTTTCGTTAAGATTAACGGTTTTAAGTGAGAGACGCGTTGGATTTTGGGATCCGTTCACTTTTTAACGTTATTTTTCTTGCTTAAAATTTTCAAAAATCCTAAAAAATATAAAAGTTTCAAAAATACAAAAAAATAGAAAAACATTAAAAGACAAAAATATTTCTTGTCTATTTTCTTTTCCTTCTATAATATGCGTACTCGTGCTCGTAAGAAGAAAGCAGCTCAAGCCGAAGTCATTACTCCACCTGTTGTCACCATGGACAACCAACCAATGATCGAGCTTTTGCAATCGCACGTAGAGGGCAACACCGATGCTATTGTCATACCCGAGATTGGAGCCAACAATTTTGAGCTCAAATCCGGTTTCATTCAAATGGTCTCTGCTCAACCATTCTTGGGGCGTACACTTGATGATCCTCATGACCATATAAAAAGGTTTCTTCAACTCACCAATATGGTTAAGTATAATGGGGTTTCACAAGAAGTGATTCGCTTGCAACTTTTTCCTTTCTCCTAAGAGGGACAAGCCCGGAATTGGCTTGATAAGGAACCGCCACAAAGTATTCTTACGTGGACGGATTTAGAGACCAAATTCATTAATTACTTTTTCACACCCTCACGTACTACCGCTTTGCGAAATGAAATCATTACCTTTGAACAAAAGTACGGTGAGACATTTAGTGAATCTTGGGACCGTTTTAAGGAACTTTTAAGAAAGTGTCCACAACATGGTTTCACAAAAGTACATCAAATTAATACTTTTTACAATGGTTTAAGCATGAATGACCAAGATTCACTAAATAGTACCTCGGGGGGTAATATTTTGGTTAAGTCTTCTAATGCCGCTTGGGATATTATTGAGAATAAGTCTAGAGTGCAAACCAAGAGTGTTCGGACTAATGTGGCTAGTGCTAGCACTAATGAGAGCGACAAGAGAATTGATAAGCTTACTTCGCTTGTTGAAACACTTTCTCTCCAAACCGCTAACAACACCAAAGCTATTAATGCTCAAGTTAATGCTATGAGTCAGTCATGTGAAATATGCGGCGGATCTCACTCATACACCGATTGTACTTCGACTCAGGACAATCCGGAAAATGTGTATGCCGCCAACGGTAACTTTGCTACGGGAGGCTATCAATCACTTCCTCAAGGTGACCGCAATTTGCTCAGCTATCGTTCAAACAACTTCCTTTCACCACCCGGTTTTCCCCCTCAAAACCCAAACAACCTCAATCGCAACAATCAAAACCAACCACGAGCTCAAAATCAATATCAAAACCAAAGAAACCCATATCCACCTCAAAGAAACAATCAAGTTCACCAACCACCCGCTTATCAACCACCTGCCTACCATGCTCTTCCTCCCACCCAACCCACCACATTTAATCAAGAGGTTGACACTTACATGAGGACTAATGATGTGATAATGCAAAATCTTCAACGGGAAATGATCAACTTGAAAGCAGATATGGTGAAACAAGGAAATGATCTTCGAGTTGATATGCGAAACTCATTGGCAAGTCAAACGAATGACTTAAGGAACGTGATGGATAGTTTCTACCCAAGTAATCAAGCCTCTGGTTCGGGTTCTCTTTCGAGTAACACCGTCGCTAATCCAAGAGGGGATATGAAAGCAATCACCACTCGCAGTGGAAAAGGTTTAAAGGAACCCGAGCTTCCTACACCTACACCGGTGATTGTGACAAAGGAAAATGAGTCTACTTCTCTAATTCCTCCACCTTCTACTTCTCCAATTCCACCGTCTTCTATTTCTACCCCTCCACCACCCAAGGATGTGAGTGAGAATTCCATTCCAAAGCCTTCATCTCAACCCAATTTACCTTATCCCTCAAGGTTGAGGAAAGAGAAATTGAAGAACAAGGATGATATTTAGGTTTCTAACTTTCTCAAAATGTTTAAACAACTGAATTTCAATATCTCCTTTGCTGAGGCTCTCGCTCACATGCCAAAATATGCTAAAATGTTTAAAGATCTTCTCAGTGATAAGGAGAAACTTCTTGATATCGCTCAGACCCAACTTAACGAGAATTGCTCCGCAGTACTCTTAAGGAAATTACCAATCAAACTTGGTGATCCGGGTCGTTTTCACATTCCTTGCAACTTCCCCGGGGTAGATAATTGTATGGCCCTAGCCGATCTAGGTGCTAGTATCAACTTAATGCCTTTAAGCGTTTGGAAACAATTGTCTCTACCCGAGCTAGTCCCTACACGGATGACTTTGGAATTAGCCAACTGTACGGTTGCTTATCCGGTGGGGATAGCCGAAGACGTCTTCGTTGGTGTCGACAAATTCATCTTTCCGGCGGATTTTGTTGTCGTTGACTACGAGATGGACCCCCGTGTTCCATTAATCGTTGAACGTCCATTCTTGAGGACCGGTCGCACTCTCATTGATGTAGCCGCGGGTGAATTAATCATGAGAGTTGGTGACGATAAAATCGTCTTCAACATGGGTAAACTTTCTAAGCAACCTTCTGAAAACGAGAGCGTTAATTTCACTGACGTTCTTGATGAGGCTTGTGAAGAACATTTCAAAGACGCTTGTAAAAGTGGTTCTTCTTCTCTTCCTATTGTTGAGACCGTTGCCTCTATGTCTCCATCACTAACTCCAATTGGAGAAAGTGATTTCCTCTTCAAAAACTTTGAAGCTACTTTGGGAGATGTGGACTTACAATATGACGATTCTCCCTCCAATTGGGATGAAGACATTCGTACCATTGAGAAACTTTTTAATGAGGACCATACTTCTCCACCATCTCCTAAGGATATCTCTATCGATGATCCGAATTTGACTACGCCTTCCATCAAAAATCCTCCGGATTTTGAGCTTAAGGACCTACCGTTTCATCTCGAGTACGTTTTCCTTGAAGACAATAAGAAGTTACCCGTCATCATCGCAAAGGATTTTAAAGAAGACGAAAAATCTCGACTTATCGCCGTACTGAAGAATCATAAGAAAGCGATTGCTTGGAAAATCTCCGATATTCGTGGAATTGATCCTCACTTTTGCACACATAAAATTCTCATGGAGGACGACTTTAAACCCACTATTCAAAGCCAAAGAAGGGTGAATCCCAAGATCCATGACGTTATCAAAAAAGAGGTTATCAAACTTCTTGATGCGGGAATGATCTACCCTATCTCGGATTCACCATGGGTTAGTCCGTCCATTGTGTGCCTAAGAAAGGCGGAATCATCGTTGTGCCTAATGAAAACAACGAGTTTATTCCTACTCGTCTCGTTACAGGGTGGAGAGTTTGTATAGACTATCGCAAACTCAATGATGCTACGAGAAAGGATCATTTTCCCCTTCCTTTCATGGACCAAATGCTTGAACGTCTAGCGGGTAATGACTATTATTGCTTCTTAGACGGTTTCTCCGGGTATTTTCAAATTCCCATCGATCCCAAAGACCAAGAGAAAACCACATTCACTTGTCCTTATGGAACATTTGCTTATAAAATAATGCCTTTCGGCTTATGCAATGCTCCCGGGACATTCCAAAGGTGTATGATGGCTATCTTCCATGACATGGTTGAAGAAACTATGGAAGTCTTCATGGATGATTTGTCAGTCTATGGTGATTCTTTCTCTCATTGCCTTGCCAATTTGGAACGCATGCTTAAGCGGTTTGAAGACACTCGCCTTGTTCTAAATTGGGAAAATGCCATTTCATGGTAAAAGAAGGCATTGTGCTTGGACATAAAATCTTAAAAGACGGTCTTGAAGTGGACCGTGCTAAAGTGGATGTCATAGCCAAATTACCTCCACCTTCAACCGTGAAGGGTGTGAGAAGTTTCCTTGGTCATGCGGGCTTCTATCGTTGATTCATTCAAGATTTTTCTAAAATCACTCACCCGATGACCCACCTATTGGAAAAAGATACTCCCTTTATCTTTTCTAAAGAGTGTCTTGAATCCTTCAATCTTCTTAAGGACAAGCTAACTAAGGCACCGGTCTTGGTTACCCCTAATTGGGAGCTACCTTTTGAATTGATGTGTGATGCTAGCGACTTTACTATTGGAGCGGTTTTGGGCCAAAGAGTGAACAAACACTTCCAACCAATCTATTATGCTAGCAAGACAATGACGGGGGCTCAATTGCATTATACCACTACCGAAAAAGAGCTTTTAGCTGTAGTGTATGCTTTTGAGTAGTTCCACCCCTATCTTATTCTTTCCACCACAATCGTGTACACCGATCATTCCGCGTTGAAGTAATTGTTGACGAAGCAAGATTCTAAACCAAGACTTCTTCGTTGGGTTTTGCTCCATCAAGAATTTAAAATCGAAATTCGTGACAAAAAGGGAGCCGAAAACCTAGCCGCGGATCATCTAAGTATACTTGAGGATCCTTATCAAGGGGATCATCTGAATCAAGAGATCAACGACTCTTTTCCCCTTGAGGCCTTAATGTCTATCAATTCTAATCTTGATGACACCCCGTGGTTTGCGGACATTGCAAACTACTTAGCGGGTGGTATTCTCATCGAAGGGTTAACATCCCAACAAAAGAAGAAGTTCTTTATAGATGTTAAGACTTACTTTTGGGATGACCCTTATCTCTTCAAACAATGTGCTGATCTGATTATTCGTCGGTGTGTTGATGGACCAGCAGCTTTAGACATTCTCGAAGCTTGCCATAAAGGACCCACCAGTGGTCATTTTGGTCCCAACTACACCGCGAAGAAAGTGTTTGACTCATGATTTTATTGGCCCACCATTTATCATGACGCTCATGAAATAGTTAAACGTTGTGATGCTTGCCAAAGACAAGGCAAAATCACACATAAAGATGAGATGCCTCAAAATTTCATACAAGAATGTGAAGTCTTTGATGTATGGGGCATCGACTTTATGGGCCGTTTCCATCATCTAAAGGGAACAAGTACATCCTCGTAGCTGTTGACTACGTATCCAAATGGGTTGAAGCTAAGGCTCTCCCTACGAACGATGCGAGGGTGGTTGTGATCTTTCTGAAGCAACTTTTCGCTCGTTTCGGTGTTCCTCGTGCTATCATCAGTGACCACGGGACTCATTTTTGCAATGATCAATTTGCTAGAGTCATGGCTAAGTACGGTGTCAATCACCGTCTTTCCACCGCTTAACATCCTCAAACAAATGGTCAAGCCGAGATATCTAACCGTGGATTGAAGCGAATTCTTGAGCGTACTGTGGGAGAGCATCGTGCCTCGTGGGCCGATAAGTTAGATGATGCTTTGTGGGCTTTCCGTACCGCATATAAGACCCCGATTGGTTGTACACCTTATCGTCTTGTGTACGGGAAAGCATGCCACCTCCCTATCGAGCTGGAACATAAGGCATACTGGGCCTTGAAGTGGGCTAACTTTGACATCAACAAAGTCGGTGATCTTCGGAAGATTCAACTCAACCAGCTCAAGGAACTAAGGAATGAAGCTTATGAGAACTCATTGATCTACAAAGAGAAGACCAAGATCATCCATGATTCTAGGATTAAGAACCGAGAGTTCCACGTTGGTGATCAAGTTTTACTCTTTAACTCTCGGTTGAAGATCTTCTCAGGAAAGCTGAAGAGCCGCTGGTCTGGTCCATTCACCGTCGCCAAAGTCTTCCCATATGGCACCATTGAGCTTTCTCAGCCAAATGGGCCCAATTTTAAGGTGAATGGCCAGCGCGTGAAGTTGTACTTTGGTGAGGAAATCTCTCATGAGATGATTCCATCCCTCAGCACGTTTCCCTTGAATTAGTTCTGGGTCTAGTCAGGCTCGTGACTCGATTAACAAAAACAAGTGCTTCTCGGGAGGCAACCCGTTGCTCTATCCTTTACCGTTTTCATAATAAGTGTAGGGGGAGCCCCGTATGTGTTTGTTGTATTGTTTCTTCTTCTGTGCAGGGATTTATGCTTAAAAGATCCATTCTCGATGACTTTTGAAAAACCGTGATCCCGTGTACCCGTCTTCCCGGTTCTATCCTAAACTGTCGTGATTCAATATATCATATCTTATATGTTCACATTGAAATCACTATAGTTTTCCTTCCCTTAGCATGCTTTAAACAAAGTGCACAATGTCCTAAGTGTAGGGGAGTTTACTCCCACATGCTTAAACATTGAGGACAATGTTTATATCAAGTGTAGGGGGACTTCTATCGAAGTAAGTGGTCTTTTCCATGAATTTGCCCTCATTTTAACCAGAAAACTTGATTTTTCAACATTTTCAAAATTTTTAATCTATTTTGGCCTAGTAGTTTTTCCTTTGTTAGCGTTATTTACTTTCCTTGCTAAAATAAAAGTTTAATAAAGTGTGTAGAACAATGATAATATTTATGAATCAAGAGGGTTGATGTTTTCTAGAGAGAGAAACTTAGAGAGACAAAATGAAAGAAAGTATTTGTTATAACTTTGAGAAATGAAACAACCAACATCTCTTTCCATGGTGGAAAGAGGCTTATATATCCAAGTCCTTAATAGACTTGGGCCTCCGGCCCATGAACATGCTCATGGGTCGGGCTATTTAATAAATGTTACTAAAACACTACTACAAGCCTATAACTATATTGTTGGAGTGACCAAGACTTTCTTTATACGTAAAACGTATTTCCAACAATCTCCCCCAAAGGGAGGTCACTCCAAATTTACAAAGTCCTAATCTAGCATGTTAGATCTTGTTCTTGAGCTCGTAGTCCACTTTCTCTTTTCTTTCTTTCTTTTTCTTCCTTTTGTTCCGGTTGACATGGATGCGTTGGCAGCTAGGATGATCAGATTGAGAGAACAGATGGGTGTTTCATCTCCTAGTAATACGGATAGCTCACCTGCTGTGGTGCATGCAGCAGGTCTTCAGTCGACACAAGAGGGTTCTGAGTCGCATGTGACACTTGCTGATTCGACACAAGATGCTGTTCCTGCTGATTCAAGACTTGCTGATTCGACACCTGCTGTTAATGCGGGTAAGGAGAAGGGTTCACTGCTTCAGGGGTGTGCTAACTTGTATACTAATGTCAATAGTCCACAGAAGGGTTCGTTTGCCTCGATATTTCAAAATGAGGGTGGTATGAACCAAACTATTCCTAAGACGGTGAAGATATCAGAATTACGATGTGATGAGCATGTTGAAGGAGCACGAGTTGCACTTCCATATGCTGCTGTTGAAGAGGTTGAATCCAGATTTAAGCACACGTTATACGGGCAGTTTATTGGTAAACGTTTAGCTTTTCCATTGGTGGAAAATTATGTTAAAAATACGTGGGCACGATTTGGCTTGATACGCGTTCAATTACATGAGGATTTTTTCCTTTTTCAATTCAAGACGAAGGAAGGAATGGAAGGAGTCCTTGAAAATGGCCCGTGGTTGATTAGGATGGTTCCCATGATTTTGAATATTTGGTCGCCTACTACTGATCTGAAAAAGGCGGAGATTAAGAAAGCACCAGTTTGGGTTAAGATTCATCATGTGCCGATTGTTGCTTATTCGGAGGTTGGTCTTAGTCTTATCACGACCCAAATTGGCACTCCTATTATGTTGGATTCTTACACGAGTAATATGTGTGTTAACTCGTGGGGTCGGAGTACATATGCTCGGGCGCTCGTTGAGGTTTCAGCTGAAATGGAGTTATTAGATTCGATGGTAATTGCAGTCCCTAAAGGTAGTGGAAAAGGGCATTCATTGGTTACTGTTGATATTGAGTACGAATGGAGACCTCCAAGATGTGCTACATGCTTGATCTTTGATCATAATAGTGATATGTGTCCGAAAGTGCATAAGGAAGTGGTTACTCATGTTACTAAAGATTTGGTGAATGATGGATTTGAGGTGGTCAAAAACAAGAAGAATAAAGGAAAGAAGAAGCAACCTCAAGTTGCAGGTATTAAGTTAACAAAACCAGCCCTTAATCTTCAGTTCCGTAATGTTGAGAGAGGTGAATCCTCTAAAACAAATGTAACGGGTCAGAATCCTAAGAAGGCAGATTCTTTGCTTAAGAAGGGTTTCCTGAATAACAGAACCTCGAGTTTTGTAGCTAAGACTAATGATAAGGATAAGAGGTCTCATAATTCTTTTGGTGCTCTTTGGGATAAGATGGATGATGGTACAGATTGGGAGGATGGTCTTAAGACCAAGGAAGGTGTAGTCAATGAGAGTGATAGTGAGGTTGAAGAAGTCATATCGATTGATGATCGGCATGGTTCTCATCAGCCTGGTCCATGATGATGTTTTACGTTCATTGTTCATGCACCTTTAGGTGGTTTTTTCCTATTGGTGTTATTTGTTTTGTAATCGTTTAGTAGGTCATATGGCATGTCATATGATGTAGTGGTTGTTCAGGCATTTGCTTGAGGTTAATGTAGCATTGCAGCTACATTCCATTGTACTTCAATGTTTTTGGGAATATATTTTACCGGGGTTAGGATTCCCCTTTACCCAAAAAAATATCAGCCTTTTTGCTTGGAACACGTTCCCTTTCACGTGTAGTCTTTATCTTCTTGTGATGTTCGCCTCTTCGTGACTTCATGTCCCACACACTTATCCTTTGTTGAATTCTTGAAAGTTTCAGAGTCGATACAGTAGAAGACTTTTAGGTCAAACTTTCTTGAATTTGCAGAAGTATTTGATGTAGAAGGAATAACCATATGAGGACGTCTTCAACAGGTACACCGCAACGCCACCGTCTTCGAATGCAGCAACATAATAAGACGCGAATAAAATGGCTTTGACATTTTATTCTAGTTCGGTAGCATTTTACCTCCGGTCGGTGAAGACCGTTGGACGATATTAGATATCGTACCCATGACGGATAGTTTCAGTTAAGTAACTTCCTGACAAGATTTTACGGGTAAACCCGTTCTCTTTATTCGACCGTCCAAATATGACTGCGAACATAAAGAGTGAATCATTCAGATTAAAAATCCTTATGATTGAAGCCGTCAATTCATGAAACCTGAAACAAGTGAATTTCAATTAAGATATTCACCATCGTTGCTTTCCAGTTGTCACAAACTTAATTCAAATAGAATCTTGCTTGTCACCTACCAAGTGGTGTTTGATGTTAACACTAGAAGGATTTCTACTCGTCACTGTGAACACTAAAGAGTGTCACTCTGAGTGTTCTGGAAAGATCATACGATAATGCGTAGAGGCCTGGAACGAGTTTAAATTTAATTAAGAATCAAACTACTGTTTCTTTCCAGTTTTCACAAGATTGGTTCTTAAAGAACCGCACGTGTCACCTACCATGAGCTTGTTTGATGTTGGCTCAAGCAGGATTTCCATCTTCATTGTAATACTTGCGTATTACTCGGATGTTCTGGCAATATTACAAGAATACTGCGTAGGACTCATAAAGATCTCTTACTTTTCACAGTGTGTGAAGAAGCAAGGAATAAATGGAAAGTACTAATGAGACTTTTGATGATCTCGTGGCTCTAGACTCGATAGTGCGTTTTGATTTAGTGAGCGATGGTTGGAGAGGAGTGCCACCTATTCAATATCAGTCTATTCAGAGTGAATAAACCAATAGATAACGTGTTGATCTCCGTGTGATTAAAACAAATACCTTTTGAGAGATATTTGAGTTAGCTGGGGAGGGTTGTGCATTGCATCACTGGGTCCATGATGTCTTTCTTCAATATCGAGAATCATTAACAAATGATCTCAATATCATATGTATTGACCCGGTTTCTGCCTAATGTTGTAAGGAGGGCTTCTTTCTTTACACCCTTTATCTTTACAATTCTTTTTCATTCTTCAACCCCTTCAATGCTTACCAATACGTCATCACTAGCACCTTGTTGTGATTGTTCCAGTGCTAGCTTAAGTACTTGGTCTGCATTCAGCTACGTTCACAATCATTCTCCATCTTTCCTAGGACTTCTAATTCTATCTAGGGAATTGTCCTTGTGAAGATTCCATCGGTTCTGATGAATCATTGGACTAATACCTATACCTACCACCCTTTTGTCACCACATCCGTCGTGAATTAAGTGTGTTTTAGGCAAGTATTGTCACCATGAAAAATCCTTGAAAAATCACTTAAAGCACTTGTGATATTGTAATCAAAGTTTTTGTGCCTTAAGTGTTTTGATCATAAAAAACGCTCCCCCTTAACATGTGCATTAAACATATTAAGTTGGTTTATCTTTTAAGCCTTTTTCATTGTTTAGCCAAATATCGTTAAGTCTCCTTAATCCCATTTTCTCCCCTTTCCAAAATGTTAACCATCAATATTTTTGATATTAATGGATTAACCGGTCTTTGGGTAATAAAATGAAATTAGATGTTGGCCAAAGAACATATTAATGCTCCGCCTCAAATTAATAAGGGTTAGTTGTAGTGCTTGATTACGATATGTTTGAAAGATTCAGAATCTCGAGAGAAATTCTTGAAAAAATTTCATACTTTTACACTACAACAAGCCACAAAAGTTGATTATACAAAATTAACATATTCACAATTATAGACATATGGAGTTGACCTGTTATAAGACGAACCATAATTAAATGGCTCGTTTCGTGAACCTATGGTGAGCTCCATATGGTCGTCCACCGACGAATTGTTCCACACTTCGTAGCAACCAGCGCTTCCTTAGAAGTTCCTCAATCTTCCTGATCGCGTACGTTGCTCCCTTTTTGCACTGGGTTGTTCAGGTGTACTTGACTGCTGGAAGCGGTAGGTTGGCATTGAGAACCATCAAATCATCTCGAACATGCTTGAGCGTTCCATCGCTGAATTTGTGTAGTTCGGAGAATCGCATATATTGCATGACGCAAGTCTCATTTGGATAAAAGATCCCTGCTTCCGGCGTTGTGGTCCCCATGTAAACCTTCTTGTTCTTATGGAAATTACTGAGTGGAGTTGTATGGGGACGTTCCAAGTTTAACTGCTTCTGATAGCTCTCTACGCCAAGTTGAAAGTCTTCCACCCGGTTTTGAATGACGATTTTCTTGCATATTGACGAAAGTTGGAGCTCATTGCAATGACAATCTCAGGTGGTAGATGGTCAACTTTTTCCTGAGCCAATAGCAATAAAAGATCTTCGATGTCTTCAAGTTGTAGGTACTGGAGATCACTTTCGTCAATTCGGTATTCTTTCTCATCGGTACGTTTGAACACGATTACATTCAAGTAATCATAACCGAAGACAGTCTGAGTGGTTGCTCCTTGGATGCTTTTGATTCTGTGAGCTGAGACAATAGAAGAACCTCTCTTAGGACGATGGAAATGATTATAAGCTAACCTTTTCTTTACAGTCCAGTGAGAGATGCCAAGTGAAGCAAAGGTATCATAAAACTTGAGCAGTTTCTTTCTCCATATTGCATCAGGTACTTTATCCTCTATCCATGGAACATTCTCCAAATTAACAGCCTTGAGCATAGTGAGTGACGTGGCATATTTCTTTGCTCCATTTTCAAGGTATTTAAGATCGTGAGAAACAAAATGCTCTATTGGGATCGTTACAGAACCGGCGATGACCGTGGGTGTAAGAGGTCGTAACACAGGAGTCTGAATTGCTGTAGTTGTCGCTCTCATTGCCTTGGTAAGCTCATTCAAGTGATATTCGGCTTCGTTATGGCTGATCTTCAAAGTATCAAAGAAGTCCACATTTGCGGCTGCCATTTTGATCAGATCCGAAGTCATTGTCGGTTTCCCATGTGAATACCTTAGAAAGGCCGAGAAATCGATAGGATTGTTCAGGAATTGAGTCATCTCCATTTCAGTTGCAGTGTCAAATGGATGCTGTGGTGCTGCATTTGTGAGCCGGAGTTGCTCTTGTACCGTGTCATCAATGATAAGAGATTCAGCAAACGTTGGTTCTGGCACATTTAAATCTTCAACTTCCATATCAATGTTGTGCTGATCTTCAGATGGTGTTGAAGGTTGATCTTGCATCACCGGTATATCATCATGAGGTTCTTCTTCTAGCATTGATCCTGTTGGTTCTTCTTCTTGCATATATTCTACAGACTCATTGTGAAAATCAGTAGTAAAAACTGGTTCAGTAGATATACCTATGTTAATTTGCTGAGTTTCTGGTACAGTGGACTCCACTGTCTTTTCAGCGGTTTCAGCAATGCTTTCTGCAGCTTCCTCGATCCCTTTCTCGGTTGCCTTATCACCTTCATCCTTATGTGACTCTTCGACATTAGTACCCGTTTCGTCATTCTTATCACCCTTGTTGATTCCATTACCATCGTCATTATCATCATCGTCATCGTCATCCTCATCTGTATCCTCGTCTTCATCTACATCTTCATCCTTATCCTTTTCTTCCTCATCCTCTTCTTCCTCCTCATCTCATTCCTTATCCTCTTCTTCATTTTGATCATTGTCCCCATCATACTCATAACCGTTACCTTCATTATCTTCCTCCTCTAGTTCGTCTTCATTGTCAGACTCAGAGTCGGTAGTCTCTGCTGGTGTATCGTCAATAATTGCTTTGTTGAGATATTGCAAAACTTTTCGTTTGTTTTTCGATTTGTGAGCTCCCATATTCAGCAAACGTGTCTGTAACAATGTCATTAGTTGAAGGGTAGATAAACCATTACCGACAAAAGTTTGTAGCTGTTGATCAACATATGACTTGACTTCTCGTCGAATGATCTTGGTCATCTTCTCATCAATTGACCCAAGAAAAGAAGCATTCTCTTTGTCACGAGTTTTCTTCTCTCCAAGAAATGATTTGTGTTGTTCTTCAAGTTTGAACACTCTGGCGGATATTTTCTGAAGTGTGGGCTCGTCAGGTTGCGGTTCCTTGAGAGGAGTGGTGATCCTTTCAGTCAGTGAAGCTATTTGTTTATCTTGATCCTCCAGCTGTGATTGAAGAGACTGGATCAGTGGATCACTGACTGTGAGGAATGGATTGGATGTGGATGATACTTGTTGTTCTGCTGGTGAAGGTGTAACCATAACTGTTAAGGTGGTGGTGGATGATACTGGTTGTTCAAGGACAGGTGTTGGTGTAGATTCAGTGATTGGGGCGGTGGTTGATACAGGTTGTTCAGTTGTGGATGACGCTGTAGATTCAGTGGTTAGGATGGTGGTTGATACCGGTTGTTCAACAAGTGCTGGTGTGATAGCGGTTGTTATGACTTCATTGATGATCGGGGTGGATAATGGTGGAGTGGTGGTTGATGTAACAGTAGTTATGGGAACATCCACCATGTGTTCATTTGTCGATGGGTCAGTATTTGTAACCTCGACACCCTCCCCTTCCAATTAAGATATTTCATAACATCGTCAGAGTTGGAAGTAGACTTACTTTGAAGTTGCGTTTCTGGTATGAAAGTTGCATGAGCATCATCGTGTACCACTGTGTGAGTTGGTTCTGGTAAGGATGTGGTGATATTGGCGTCTCGATACATCAAACTTGTATCTTTGTTTGCACTGCTACCACCCTCTTTACTCTGCTCACGACTTTCAAAATGAAAGTTATCAGCATCTTCATAAGCATCTTCATAAGCATCTTCATCAGTAGGATCTTCATAAAATGCCATGTCAGCATCAGGATTACCAAAATCTGCTAAGTCTTCAAACATTCTTGAGCCTGATCCTGTGGAAGTTGCAAAAGCTTCCTGTCTGCTTTGTTGAAGAATGATACGCAGTCGTTTGGCTTCAGAAATTTGTTGTGGAGCAGGTTCATTAGAAGCAACACTTGCTTCTTTACCTTTAGTCTGCTTTGCTTTCTTAGGCCTTCGAAGTGGTACTTCTTCCTGTTCTTCCTCAGTATTGATCGTCTCATCTTCATCATCATCTTCATCAACTATTTAAATTTTCCCTGTGCCTTTATCTTTAGAAGAAGCAGTTGATTGGCGCTTTGAAACTCTTTTCTTGCGTTTACCTTTTTTCTTCTCTGAGGGAAGTGAATTTGCACGTCGAAACTGTGCGTCAATATCATTAAGCATCTCCTGATATTTATCACTTTCCTTGATTCTGTCATTTACCATTGTGCCAGGTACTAGGACAGGACGTAATGCATACTTTGTGGAATTAGTGTCTGCATTCATTGTGAGAATCACATAGTCATCATCTTTGGTGTGATAGAAGAAATTCCCGCGAGTGTCAATGGTTGGGTCATTCTTCATAAAGTGGTTGATAATGAGCTTGGTGAATCTTGGGAATGGAAGATGCACGAATTTCTTCTTTGTTCCAGTAAACTGATAACAAAATTCTTGCCAGAGAAGAAGTGCATAGTCTACTTTAGACGCAGTGTACAATCCCCAAAATAAGTGAGCCTAAGGTCGTCTCATTGCATCGGTGCCCCTAGTCTTTCTAGTAAGACACTTGACAATGACGGTGATAAGTGCTTTCCAGGGTTGCCCTATGTGTGATGTGTTGAACTGGGATAGGTTATGGATTTCACCTTCATAATTCATGGCACGAATGACTCGAAGCACTTCATCGTTCTTTGGGTTAGCCACAAATTGTTCTCCTTGTGCCAACCTAGGAAGTTTAAACAATTGCCAAAAGATGCTCAAGTTAAGTACCCTTGGTGTTTTGTTCAGTTGGAAAGAGATAGTCTTTTTGGAAAAAGATGCAGTGTTCCAGAACTTGTGCATGTAGACTTCGGGAACAGAGGCAGTACATCTGAGTGTATCTCAGATGGGTGAGATGTCTAGGATATCCGTGGCGATTTTGAAGGCTGGTAAAGATGGATCAAAATCCTCTTGTAATCGAGAGTTGTTCTCAGCATATGGAAGCCTGTTGCTGAGCGAAACAAGTTCGAGATCACATAGTCGTTGTTGTTCTTCTGTGATTGACATTTCCAGCTTTGATGACATAAGCACAAATGATATACACAAAATATATATATCTTAAGTCTATGCCAAGTTGAAGCATAGGGAATAAATCATAACAATTATTGCCACATATTATTGAGAAACAACATACAGACATGGTTCAGATGGACTAAGTCCTTACATTCAACAGCACACTTAGAATAATGACAGATATGCCAAAGACATTTTATTCTAAAGAGATAACGACCTAGCATTAGTTCTTAGAAAATTTGGATTTCTTGGTTGTCATAACCAGAACCTCATTAGGTATAGGTTTAATTTCTACTAACACCTCAGTAGGTCTTGGTTTAATTTCAACCACAACTTCAGTGGGCTTTGGTTTAGTTTCAACCACTACTTCAGTAATTGTAGGATTATCCTCAACCCAAATTTCAGTAGGCTTGAACACAGGGCAAGACAACGATGAAACTTTGTCTTCTATGGCCTGGATGCAAAACACAAGACATTGAATAAGTAATTTGTATCTCTTTTGTTTACAGAGTAGTCAACTTATTATATAAGATGAACTTCTGTAATAAGAAACCTCTCAAGTATTTTTATGAGATAAAAATGATTAATTTCAATATAACTTGGTTTCGTGTTAAAACCCTAGAAGCATTAATTGTGGTCGATCAAGAAAAAAATTAAAAAAACAGCTTGCGATTCAATTTTTTAGCTCGTTTGATCTAGATATCTTATAACACTCGTGTTATTTCATCTAATCTGTGATAAGGGTTTGATTTAACATGTTTTTTATTTGATTATCTGGTTATTCGTCCATTAGTTTTGTCGTTAGGTTTGTTTCACTGTGTCGTCGTCTTTTTTTGTTTCTTTGTTTTTCTCATCTGTCGGTTTTAGGTTATATATACATCGATTTGAGATAGACGTTGGTCTCGTTGCTGGTGATCGTGTTTATTGGGCTGCTGGTTTTTTTATTAGGGTTTTTTTAGGGTTTTGTGGTTGTGTTCGACTTAGGGTTTCTTATTTACTAGGCTGCATGGAGTCGGTGAATACTAAAAAAGATGAGGCTACTAATGCTGCCATTATCAATGGTATGCAACAGTGTACCTTGTCTGAGGTTTTGTCGTTTCTTGGGGTTACGTTGAACACGGTTCAAGATGTAGGTTCGTTTGCTTATGCGATTAAGATGAAACATGGTTCCTGGTCTTTGGTGTCGGCTGTGCGATCGAAGGAGATTATTGATTTGTTGTGTAAGTATGAGGCGGAGATTCTTGCTAAAGATAAATTATTGCAATCGATTTCGTCATCTCCTCTTGGTCAGTTCGTTACTAAATGACAACCTAGTGGAGTCCCATTTTCGAGTACGGTTGACATTGGTGACAATTTTATAAGCATGTCAACTCCGATGGTTTCTAAACTATTGGATGCTGAGGTTGACGGTGATGAGCCACCTATGAATACGAGTATGGTTAATGATGTCTTCTGGTCTCACCCATTGAATACTTCTAATACGTATGTAGGTGTTATGGCCCCGAAACCTAATGGAAGTTCTGAGTTTGGACACCGTATGGCTGAAAAGGTGCTCGATGGTGTCAATATTTCTATACCGAGAAAGGTTGTGGCTAAAATGAATTCTAGGTATGAGAATATGTTGTATGGATATTTTATTGGAAAAAGGCTTGCTTTTCCGGTGGTGGAATACTTTGTTAAAAGTAATTGGGCTAAACACGGGATAAGTAAGATTATGATGAATGAGAAAGGGTTTTTCTTTTTCAAATTTGATACTCTTGCTGGAGTGGAAGTGGTTCTAGAGGGCGGTCCATGGATGATCAAAAACTCACCTATCATTCTTAAGAAATGGTCAGTGAAAACAAGTCCTAAGAAGGAGGAATTAACTAAGGTGCCGGTTTGGGTTAAACTCCATGATATTCCACTACAAGTGTTTGATGAGGAGGGCTTGAGTTTCATTGCTAGCTATCTTGGCAGACCGGTTATGCTAGATTCTTATACGAGTACTATGTGTAAGGATTCTTGGGGTCGATGTAGCTTTGCTATATGTCTTATTGAGGTTGATGTGAATAATGAATTTTTGGAGTCCGTTACGGTTGGAATCCCAGCTCTTAAAGGGGATGATTATACGAAAGAAGTTATTCAGGTTGAGTATGAGTGGAAGCCTCCACGTCATGAAACATGTAAGTGTTTTGGTCATACGTTGAGTAATTGCCCTAAAAGAGTTGTTGTCGTATCTAAAACTACGGGTGTAACAAATGATGGAGCGAGTAGCTCTAATGTGGATAAAGATGGATTTCAGCAGGTGGTAAACAGGAAACGAAACAACAAAAAGAATAATAACATTATTCCAAGAGGTGTCTCCGTGGCTAAGGGGTTTAATATGACTAAAGAATGTAATTATAAACCAAAGCTTCGACTTCTAGTTCGAACAATGGAGGATTTTGAATAAACAGACGAATCTGGATACTGGTTCCGATAATAATACAAGCTCACTACGAGTTATTGATAAAGGTAAAACTACTGCTGATGTTTCTACTTCAAATGCTTTCTCGGCGCTGACTGGTGGTGAGCAGGAAGCGGATGAAGATGATTTTATAGAAAATATCTATGATGAGTCGCTTAATATTATGAAACCAGCAACAGGGGCAAGCACTCCTGATCATAATGTTTTAAATGTTTAGTATCGCCTCGTGGAACATGAGGGGCTTGAACCAGTCCCCTAAACAAAAGGAGGTTCGTCAGGTTGTTAATGAGAATAATCTTAGTGTGTGTGCTGTGCTAGAGTCTCATGTGGATGCTACATGTGTTTTTGATGTTTGCAAGAAAATATGTCATCGTTGGAAGTGGACGTCTAATGGGGGAATATGTTCTAAAGGTACGCGTATTATTCTTGGTTGGAATGATGATAATGTGGATGTTATGGTTTTGTCACTTACGAATCAGGTTATGCACTATCAAATCAATACTCGTTTGGATAAAAGAACATTGTTTTGTTCTTTTGTTTATGCGGATAATGCTTACCAAGATAGACGTGTTTTGTGGAGTAATCTTACTGCTCATGCTTCTTTTATGCGAGATAAACCTTGGGTTGTTCTTGGTGATTTTAATGCTGCGCTTAATCTTGAAGATCATTCATGTGGTGGGTATCGTCCTAATATTGCTATGCGTGAATTTAAAGATTGTGTACGGAGTATGGAAGTCACTGATGTTAATGCTACAGGCTTTCATTTCACATGGAATGAGAAGCCACAGGGAGAGGATGGTATATGATAGGTGTGAAAACACCCATCTTTTATACCACTTAATTACATTAAAACGGGACCGAAACGTATATTTTATGTCGTAAATGGCGGAATTATGCGTGGTTTGTGTCTTTATTGTCTTTCAGGGTCAAAATTTGAAAAGGAAAGAAAACACGGTCTTTCAGGGGCGTTTATTGAAGAAAAAGACAAAAGATTAAGTCGAAAGATCAAGAGTGGAAAAAGAACGGAAGTCCAAGACCAATTATGAAGATTTATCAAAGAAAAAGTCAAAAGACGGAAGTTTACCAAAAGCCGAAGAACTCAAGTCTAATTTATTGAAGAATTACAAGACGAGTTAAAAGAAATCCCGAGCCAAAGTCATTATAGTCCAAGATTTAAGAAGATTAAAGAAAGGAGGGACCTAATGACGCAATTAAGGAATAGAGGAAAGAGGGGAGGAAGCTTCCTTCCACTAATTCCTTCCTCCCCTATAAATACACATTATTAGCCATTTGTTTAAGTTGTTGGAGGCTTGACAAGCCTCTCTTCCCCATTTTCATTTTTCTTGTTCCTTGATTTTATACACTTTAATTTTCATGTAACGCACCCTTGATTCTCTTTTAATTCCAAGTAAGTTTACCTTTAATTGTTGTTAATCTTTATCTTATTGCCAATCTCCTTCTACCCTTCTTGTTTGATTTGTTCTTTATCTTCATTGTTCATGTTCTTGAATTTTTATGATTTTGATCAAGTGGGTTTTGATTAATTTGGTTATGTTTGTTAGTTTTGATGATTTGTTTTGATTGATTATTGTTAGTTGATATTTAGTGGTTATTTTGGGATAATCTTTTGGTTGAACTTGATGAATCTTGGCTAAAATTCGTGTTCCCCTGTTTCTTCCATTACGTACTGTTCTTATTTTTCCAGGTTCCGAATGAGTTCATTTTAAAGTTCCGAATCAATTTGTATTGAATAGTTCCGAATCAATTTGTATTAAAAAGTTCCGAATCAATTTATTTTAAAAAGTTCCGAATGAATGTTTTTTTTTTAAAAGTTCCGAATGAATGATTTTTAAAAAGTTCCGAATGAATGATTTTTAAAAGTTCCGAATGAATAGTTTTTAAAAAAGTTCCGAATGAATGATTTTTAAAAGTTCCGAATGAATAGTTTTTTAAAAGTTCCGAATGAATGATTTTTAAAAAGTTCCGAATGAATGATTTTTAAAAGTTCCGAATGAATAGTTTAAAAAAAAAGTTCCGAATGAATGATTTTTAAAAGTTCTGAATGAATAGTTTTTTTAAAAGTTCCGAATGAATAGTTTTTAAAAAGTTCCGAATCAGTTTAAACAAAAACTTCCGAATGAAAGGTCAGAAAAACTTCCGAACCAATGGCAAGAAAAGCTCCGATTCGGAACTTGTAAAGTTCCGAATGAAAGTATTACAATTCATCTCCTAGTAGCTTGGCTGCTTAGCCATTTTGGCGCCAAAAACAAGCAGCTAGGCTGGCTGCTTCCAGCAGCTAACCTGCCTGCTTGTTTGTTTATTAGTATCGTTCAGTAATTGTCTAGTTTTATTTGAAAGTTGTTCCGATTTTATTTCTGAAAGTTACGTATTTTTAGTTGAATTTTTCGTCTAATTTTAAAATTAATATTTTTTCGTAAAGTTTAAGTTTTATCTTTTATTTAGTACCCGCTTTATGTTTTGCCTCGTTTAGCTTTAAAGTACCATTTTAGTTTTATTATCTCCTTTTTCATTTAGTAAACCTTATTTTTGAGTCGATAGTTAATTTCTTCGTTTAGTTTTATTTTTATTAATTGTTTCGCTTTAAATTACGTTTTATTATTTGTTTTAATATTCGTTTTAATATCGGTTTAACTTTTAGTTTTTCATATTCACCTTGTTTTACTTTTATTATTTGAACTTGTCTTTAATTTGTTTTTAAATACTTTTCTCATTTACTTTTAAATTAGTTTTAGATAATCAACTTCCTTTTTTCTTAACCAAAAACGACTGAGTCGCACTTGGAACCGGAAATCAATTCGATTAGACACCGAGAATAACGAACTTTTTCAACTAGTAAAATCTCTACATTAAAATGGCGCCGCTGCCGGCTCTTTTCGTGAAGATTAACGGTTTATTGTGAAAGACGCGTTGCCTTTTGGGACCCATTCACTTGTGAACATTATTTTTCTTGTCAAAAATTTTCAAAAATCCAAAAACATTTGAAAAATCATAAAAAGCATTTCTTTTTCAAAGTTTTGCACCAAAAATATTCTTCTTACTTATCTATCTTTCTTCATGGATTTTTATGTCCATTGCGTCCGGTGTGGGAAACAATTATCTGGGAACAACTCTTGTCAATGGTGTACATGTGAGCGGTGTGGAAACGATATCGACTACACACAATCCGGATTTTGTCCCTTGTGCAACTCGACTAATTCATTCTTTTTGAACCCGCATCCTGTTCCCCCGTGCATCTATTGTGGAAGCGATTCTCATTGGCATGTTTCGTGCCCGGTTTGATACCCGTATGGTCACGGGCAAGAACTGGGGTACAATTATGACAATGATAATAGCTATCCACAAGACGCACCTGATTTTTCTCCATACCCGGTTTGCAACAACTGTGGGGGTCCTCACGATACCTATTACTGTCAACCAATGAATTATTATGAGCAAAATCCGGGTCCTCAGTTTTCTTCACCTACGGATTATTATGAACCAAACCCGGTTTCTAATTCTTCTCAACCAATGGACAACTATGAACCACATCCGTGCTATAATTACGGTTTTCAAAATCTTGAGCCCCCACCGCACTCACTCGATCATCAGCCTCGTCACGGGATGAGTTACCAGGAACCAATTGACGATCTTGCTACAGCTTTTCAAGAGCAAACGAAAGAGCTTTTACACACGATGCGAACTTGTATGGAGTCCTTTTTACAGCCGCACGATCAGACGAGTACTCATATCCCTGAGCATATTATTGGCCCTATAGATAATGAGGAGAGTGATGACGAGATTGAGGTTCTTTTCGACGAGGAGGAATTTATAAAGCAAAATACTTCACTCCTTAGTCATGATGATTTTCACATTCCTGAGATCGATGAGTTTCTTTCTATTGATACACCCGTGGAATACACATCCGGGTATTCTGATGTGGAAGGAGATATACTTTTTCTAGAAGATTTATTACACGATGACACTACACCTTCTATCCCAGAGGTGGAAAGATGTGAATCTACTGAAAAAGGGACGCATGTGGAAGGTAATTGTTCTCATACTTCTCATATTATATTACCACCTCATCCTCCCACGTGCACACCCAAGCGGGTGATGTATCACTTTTACTCTACTCGTTTTATACCGGGAAATGAGGATGAGTGCTTTGACCCGGGAGGTGACTTTGATTATGCTATGATTGATACCATTACGGCTTTGCCGTTTGCTCAGCATCCATTGTCTTTGGGGGAGGACAATATGCTTACTATACCCAACCCACCTCCCGTGGATCTTGAATTCACATACAATACGTATGTTGAAAGGACCTTTCTCCCTTTCAAGACTTATCTCCCCGCCTCTCCTTTATTGATGTCAACCGGGAACGAGGACAAGGTCTTTGATCTCGGTATCACATTCGAGGCTTCCCCATGGACCATTTAATTCGGGGACGAGTCAGGCTCGTGACTCGGTCAACAAAAACAAGCGCTTTTTAGGAGGCAACCCAATTATCTATCTATTTTCATCATAAGTGTAGGGGGAGCCCCGTTGGTGTTTCTTGTTCTCTTTCTTATCATGTGCAGGGATTAGAGCTTCAAAGACACACTCTTGATGACTTTTGACGAACCGTGATTCCGTGTTCCCTTCTTCCCGGTTCTATCCTAAACTCTTTTCGATTCTCTATTTTTATATTTCTCAATATTCAAATAGGAATCTCTTTAGTTGTCTCTTCCTTAGCGAGATTTAAACAACGTGCACAATGTCCTAAGTGTAGGGGAGTTTACTCCCACATGCTTAAACATTGAGGACAATGTTTATATTAAGTGTAGGGGGGACTTCTATCGAAGTTAAGTGGTCTTTTCCTTGTATTTGCCCTCATTTTAACCGGAAAATCAAATTTTCGACATTTTTCAAAATTTTTAATCTATTTTGGCCTAGTTGTAGTTCCCTTTATTTTTGCTACTTTTCTCTTATTTTAATAAAATGGTTTTAGCAAGTTTAGATATCTTAGATATATTAGGCCCGTTGTGAATATTTTGACCCAACCCGAGTTTACTTATCCAAGTTCACTCTAGCTAGTATCCTTAACCATGTAGACCTTAATTGGTTTATTAGGCTAAGCATCCACTAGTCTCATTCCTTGAGATTTTAAATTGTGGAGAACGAGAAATGATAGAGTTGGTTACAAGTTTGGTATTCTCTCATTAACTTATGTGAGTTAATTATGATCTTTTCTCCCATCACTTGCTAATAAATTATCTGCAATAAGTAAGGTCGTACGATTTGAAAAGTTACTTAGCTTCTAGCCCAAGATCGTTTAAAAGTCGCTCGGTAATGATAAGAGTTCATAGCCAAGGCATAACTTATGAAGCGGGGCGCGAAGATTGGCGAGTCCGAAAAGGCCCTAACAAGGCATGAGGATTCCATTTTATTGCTGAAGATCCAAAAGTGATGTGAAGAGCATTATTCCCAAAATCAATATGAAGGATCAAGACTCACGACGAAAATCAATCAACTCCCATAAAGATCATGGAGAAGTCTATCCGAAAAGACCCTAACAAGGTATGAGGATAATAGATCCAAGTCCGAAAAGGAGGCGGATCGTTGTATCTCAAAATCCCAATTAGAGATTGAAGAAATAATCATGAAGTCGTGGTCAACAAAGCTGGAGTACCCCTCAAAAGTCTCCAAGTGAAGAAACTCTATAACGAAGAAAAGACCATTATCTCAAAAACGTCTCTCGAAGATATGAAGTATGAAGTACATGCCAAATATCGGCCCGAGAAAGGTCTCAAATCATGAACCAAGTTATGCCAAGATATGAACTTTTTGATATCCCGAGAAGCAGTTTTAAGAGATTTTGTCCTTTAGCTAACTATTGATCAAATCGTCCTACTTTGCTTTCAGCCTTAATAAATTATCAAAATAAGTCAACAATGCATCCTCGTGATCATTCAAGACATCAATAAAATATAAGAGATACCCATAGGAATAAGGGAGTTTAAGTGATTAATTGAACCACATGAGTAAATGTTTGTTATGCTAACTTGTACTAACAATGATCTTGTTTTTAAGCTTGGCATGGGAAACGTGAAACTTGAGGGTGATAAACATTCATGACATACAAGCCCTAATGTAAGTCTTAGATTTCTTTACAAGTTTCTTCCTTGTTGCATCTTGTTATTTTCTATCTTTTTTATTTTCCTTAGTTGTTTAATAAAGGCCAAGGTAGGTTGATTATGATGGAAAGTGTAAACCTTGCTTTATTGCTATGCATTGCATGAGGGCATTGCAATGGTTAAGTGTAGGGGATTTGATAGGTGTGAAAACACCCATCTTTTCTACCACTTAATTACATTAAAACGGGACCGAAACGTATATTTTATGTCGTAAATGGCGGAATTATGCGTGGTTTGTGTCTTTATTGTGTTTCAGGGTCAAAATGTGAAAAGGAAAGAAAACACGGTCTTTCAGGGGCGTTTATTGAAGAAAAAGACAAAAGATGAAGTCGAAAGATCAAGAGTGGAAAAAGAACGGAAGTCCAAGACCAATTCTGAAGATTTATCAAAGAAAAAGTCAAAAGACGGAAGTTTACCAAAAGCCGAAGAACTCAAGTCTAATTTATTGCAGAATTACAAGACGGGTTCAAAGAAATCCCGAGCCAAAGTCATTATAGTCCAAGATTTAAGAAGATTAAAGAAAGGAGGGACCTAATGACGCAATTAAGGAAAAGAGGAAAGAGGGGAGGAAGCTTCCTTCCCCTAATTCCTTCCTCCCCTATAAATACACATTATTAGCCATTTGTTTAAGTTGTTGGAGGCTTGACAAGCCTCACTTCCCCATTTTCATTTTTCTTGTTCCTTGATTTTATACACTTTAATTTTCATGTAACGCACCCTTGATTCTCTTTTAATTCCAAGTAAGTTTACCTTTAATTGTTGTTAATCTTTATCTTATTGCCAATCTCCTTCTACCCTTCTTGTTTGATTTGTTCTTTATCTTCATTGTTCATGTTCTTGAATTTTTATGATTTTGATCAAGTGGGTTTTGATTAATTTGGTTATGTTTGTTAGTTTTGATGATTTATTTTGATTGATTATTGTTAGTTGATATTTAGTGGTTATTTTGGGATAATCTTTTGGTTGAACTTGATGAATCTTGGCTAAAATTCGTGTTCCCCTGTTTCTTCCATTACGTACTGTTCTTATTTTTCCAGGTTCCGAATGAGTTCATTTTAAAGTTCCGAATCAATTTGTATTTCCGAATCAATTTGTATTAAAAAGTTCCGAATCAATTTATTTTAAAAAGTTCCGAATGAATGTTTTTTTTTAAAAAAAGTTCCGAATGAATGATTTTTAAAAAGTTTCGAATGAATGATTTTTAAAAGTTCCGAATGAATAGTTTTTAAAAAAGTTCCGAATGAATGATTTTTAAAAGTTCCGAATGAATAGTTTTTTAAAAGTTCCGAATGAATGATTTTTAAAAAGTTCCGAATGAATGATTTTTAAAAGTTCCGAATGAATAGTTTAAAAAAAAAGTTCCGAATGAATGATTTTTAAAAGTTCCGAATGAATAGTTTTTTTAAAAGTTCCGAATGAATAGTTTTTAAAAAGTTCCGAATCAGTTTAAACAAAAACTTCCGAATGAAAGGTCAGAAAAACTTCCGAACCAATGGCAAGAATAGTTCCGATTCGGAACTTGTAAAGTTCCGAATGAAAGTATTACAATTCATCTCCTACTAGCTTGGCTGCTTAGCCATTTTGGCGCCAAAAACAAGCAGCTAGGCTGGCTGCTTCCAGCAGCTAACCTGCCTGCTTGCTTGTTTATTAGTATTGTTCCGTAATTGTCTAGTTTTATCTGAAAGTTGTTCCGATTTTATTTCTGAAAGTTACGTATTTTTAGTTGAATTTTTCGTCTAATTTTAAAATTAATATTTTTTCGTAAAGTTTAAGTTTTATCTTTTATTTAGTACCCGCTTTATGTTTTGCCTCGTTTAGCTTTAAAGTACCATTTTAGTTTTATTCTCTTCATTTTCATTTAGTAAACCTTATTTTTGAGTCGATAGTTAATTTCTTCGTTTAGTTTTATTTTTATTAATTGTTTCGCTTTAAATTACGTTTTATTATTTGTTTTAATATTCGTTTTAATATCGGTTTAACTTTTAGTTTTTCATATTCACCTTGTTTTACTTTTATTATTTGAACTTGTCTTTAATTTGTTTTTAAATACTTTTCTCATTTACTTTTAAATTAGTTTTAGATAATCAACTTCCTTTTTTCTTAACCAAAAACGACTGAGTCGCACTTTGAACCGGAAATCAATTCGATTAGACACCGAGAATAACGAACTTTTTCAACTAGTAAAATCTCTACATTAGTATACTTAAAAAGATTGATAGAATTATGTCTAATACTATGTTTATGGATGAGTTTCCTGGTTCTTTTGCTATCTTTCAACCTTATCGTATATCGGATCACTCCCCACGTGTACTACGTTTAGCTACGGTGTCTAAACCTAAACCTAAGCCTTTTAAATTTTATAATTTTCTTGTTCATAAGGACAGGTTTCAGGAGATCATTACGAATGGCTGGAATTTGGAGGTTCATGGTTGTGCAATGTTTCAAATGGTTAAAAGGCTTAAGGGTCTTAAAGCTCCGTTTCAGAAACTGTTGCATGATCAAGGTAATTTGCATACGCGTGTCAATCTGCTTCGTGATGAATTAGATGAGATTCAAAAAGCCATTGATCTAAATCCATCTAATTCGTCAATTCAGGAGGATCATGCTCATTTATTACTTGCGTTCAAGGAAGCTGTTCTGGATGAGGAATGTTTTTTGAGGTAGAAGTCTAAGATCCAGTGTTTGGAAGCGGGGGATTCTAATTCAGCGTATTTTCATAACATTGTCAAAAGTAAAAATGCTCGAAATAGGATTGATATGTTTAAGGATATGTCTAATGTGGTTCATGAAGCTGGAGCGGTTTCGACTGCATTTGTTTCTCATTATGAGAATTTCATTGGCATAGAAGGTATTACTATTCCACTTGATACTCATAATCTGTTTACTAATACTCTTGATGGTTCCAAGGCGTTATCCATGATTCGGTTGGTGTCTGATGCAGAGATAAAAAGTGCATTGTTTTCAATGTGTGATGATAAAGCTCCGGGTCCTGATGGTTACACTGCTGCCTTTTTCAAAAGGCGTGGGATACGGTGGGTGATACTTTCACGTGTGCTATTCAGGATTTCTTTTGTAATGGTAAATTGCTTCGGGAAGTTAATCATACTATTATTGCTTTAATCCCGAAGGTTTCTACGCCGAGTACTATTAATGATTATCGTCCTATCTCATGTTGTAATGTCACTTTTAAATGTATTAGCAAAATTATTGCTAATCGCATTAAAGGCGACCTTGGTGATTTAGTGAGTGTTAATCAATCTGCGTTTGTCCCAGGAAGAAGGATTTCAGATAATATTCTCCTTACGCAAGAGTTAATCAGGAACTACCATCGTCACTTTGGTCCACCTAGATGTTCCTTTAAGATTGATATTCAGAAAGCTTATGATACGGTAGATTGGGGTTTTCTGTGAGGTATTCTTGTTGGTTTTGGTTTTCATCCAACTATGATCAATTGGATAATGAGTTGTGTTTCTACCACATCTTATTCGGTCTGTATTAATGGTAATTTGTATGTTTGGTTTAATGGTAAACGGGGGCTGCGACAAAGGGATCCTTTATCTCCTTATTTATTTACTCTTGTTATGGTAGTTTTAACTCTCATGTTACAAAGAAAGGTGGCTGTAGCGGCGGATTTTCATTATCACCATCATTGTGAGAAGCAGAGGTTAGTAAATCTTTTTTTTTTTTTTTTGGGTAAAAGGGAATTCATACCCCGGTAAAATATATTACACCAAAAAACATTGAAGTACAACGGATGTAGGTGAAGTCCTAACATCACAGCCCGTTACATAGGCACTTCTCATGCACACAACCAATTGTGCAACATCAATAATCCTTACATAAGAATGACATGCCATTCTTATGACTACCAAAATTGGAAAATGCAAGCACAAAAAAATATGAATGATACTCTTGCTTCCAACTTATAAACAAATAGCAATTGTTCCGTCTTTTCAATAAACGAATTGTGCGCGAATGTACTAAACTGCTACAAGGTCCTCGAACGAGCGATCACCGAGAACCCATCACCATGTTTATAGACACACGGTACTTCCTAACTCGAAACAATCACCTTTTTGTAAGTAAATAACTCACGTCACCAGAGCACATGTATAACAAGAAAATTCAAAAGTGTGATTACTTCAAGAGATAACCAAAACGTAGTACCAAGCCCCCGTTTTGCCAAAACACATGCATGCAAAAACAATGCATCACGTGACCACCACATGCACGCCTTAACTCCCCAAACCCACAACCTACGCACCTCCAAGGATTCAGCAACAAAGCACTTCCATAATCTCAAAACCCCGAAGCAACCTGAGCAGTGTTAAGGATCGAAGATCCCCACTGTCAAAAAACCCAATCCAACAACAAGATGATCATGAAACCACAAAGCATGGTAACCTTGACAACGAACCAACCACCCAAGCTCCTAGTGCTGCAATAAAAGATACCCTAAAACCACGGATAGGGAATCAGCCATGAATTGTATCAGCCACTAGAATAATAATGATGATGATCCACGACCATACATCAAATCGGCAACACCTTGATAACGAACCAGAAATAATAATTCAATCAAAGAGAAAACCCTAAAAAATTAGGGTTTCTTAATTTCGTCACCAACAGCAATCAAAGATCGCCCACACCATATCCATGTCGAATCACTAGGAATAGAAAAATTCGTGACAAAAATCACAAACCCTAGATGTACGACATATGCTCCAGATCAGCGAGAATACAGAAATTAAGCATGGATCATGGAACCTAATAGTGAAACCCTAATTATATATCATAAACAAATCGGATCCCTACAAAATAGGGTTAGGGTTTCGTCCAAAGAGGGACGATTTCCAAAAGATGAAGAGTTATATGATCAACACGCCCCTTCTAAGATAATCACAACCCCCATAACCGATTGCATACCACTCACAACGATCAAGTTATTTCAGAAAAACTATATTAGGTCGATTAATGGGATACTTCAAGGAAGAACACCAAATAAGAAACCCTAATATAGAGAATGAAACACATAATCAATCATGAATGATAGAGAGGCGATTACAGGGGATGTTTATTGTCCAGAAATCTTTGTTTTGCTGATGATTTGTTCTTATTCGCTAGGGGTCATCTGGATTCTGTCTCTGTTATATTGGATACTTTGGAGGAGTTCAAGAATGTCTCTGGGTTGGTGCCTAGTATTCCTAAGAGTACTGCTTATTTTTGTAATGTGCCTAGCGGGATTAAATCTAGTATTCTTACTCTCACGCCATTTGCGGAAGGAACTTTACCTGTTAGATACCTTGGTACTCCCCTTATTTCCTCAGGACTTCGGTATCGTGATTGTAATATTTTGGTTAAGAAGCTTGAAAATAGGGTTAATGATTGGCGGAATAAGTTTCTTTCTCTTGCAGGGAGAGTGCAACTTATTCGTTCTGTTCTTTCGTCAATGCATATTTACTGGGCGTCTGTATTTATTCTTCCTGCTAGAGTTATCTA
The DNA here is from genome assembly GCA_025667525.1 of Glebionis coronaria. NCBI lineage: Eukaryota > Viridiplantae > Streptophyta > Magnoliopsida > Asterales > Asteraceae > Glebionis > Glebionis coronaria. The sequence continues at coordinate 294,138,013 of CM046881.1, read as the reverse complement.
TGATCTTGAACAGATTATGCGTGGTTTCTTGTGGTGTCAAGGAGAGATGAAGCGGGGTAAAGCTAAAGTAGTCTGGACCACTGTTTGTAAGCCTCTGATTGAAGGTGGTCTGGGTATACGTAGGTTGGATGAATTTAATGCTGCTCTAATGACGTCGCATGTATGGAGTAAAATTTCTAATAGAGAGTCTCTATGGGTGCGTTGGATTTATGATTATAAATTGAAATATAGAAGTTTCTGGGATGTTCCATGTATGGTGATGTTAGTTGGAGTTGGCGTAAGCTTCTTCAGCTTCGGAGTATTATTCGACCGTTTTTTTGGCACCAAATTCATGATGGTGTGGTTTGATAAATGGGCCGATGAATGCCCAATTTGGGATACTATTTCTGCTAGATATATTAATCGTTCAGGTTTTGCTTTATCGGACAAGGTAAGGGATCTTATTCTGAATGGAGCATGGATATGGCCGTTGGACTGGTATGATCGATTCTCGAATATTGTTTCTATACCGGTTCCAATGCTTAGTCATAATCGTAGTGATAATATGGTTTGGCGGGACTATAATGGGATTGATCGGCCGTTTTTTGTGGCTGTTGCATGGGAGTCTATACGGATGAGGTCGAATAATGTTACTTGGTTTCATGTCGTTTGGTTTCCGCAGTGTATTCCGAGACATGCAATTCACATGTGGTTAGTTCTGAAGCAGAAATTGAAAACGCAAGACCATCTTAAGCAATGGGATGTTGGGACTCATGTTGATCTTTCGTTGCTTAAGTGCCCCTTGTGTAATCAGGTCCCTGACTCGCATAATCATCTTCTCTTTGAATGTTATTATTCTACACAGGTTTGGTTACAATTGCGTGGGAGGTGTGGAATGCACAATATTTCTCCGCGTATGATTGATATTGTGGAGTTTCTTAGACCCTTAGCTAAGGGGTGTTCGGTTGTTAGTATCATTGCTCGGGTTGTGTTAGCAGCTTCGGTCTACTTCATTTGAAGAGAGCGAAATAATAGGCTTTTTAACAAGAACTCTTTGATGGTTGCTAACTTGTGACTTCAGTTTGTGATACGGTTCGGCTCAAGCTTCTCACTTTTAAATTCAAGAAGATTTCTTCAGTGTCTCTAGTGATTCTTGAAGATTGGAAAATCCCTAAGGTGTGTATTGATCCTGACGAGAGTGCTGGGTAAGGTCCGTACTCTTTTCCCCTTTGCGGGGTTTTTCCCATTGGGGTTTTCTCGTAAAGGTTTTTTAAGGAGGCGGCCTTATTTGGATCTTTTGCTCTCTTTATGTTGCTACTGGTATGGTGCGTTGGTCGCATGGTTTCAAGAGTTTTTCTTGTTGGATTTTGCTAATGTTGCATTTATGTCTATCAGTAGAAGTATGTATTAGGTTTTGGTGTTTCATTTCCTTTTGTTAACAAGCTGCCTATAGGTTGCGGTTAATGTGGTATCTTAGCCACATTCCTTTGTACTTCAACGTTGTTTTGGAAAATTTATTTACCGGGGCAACCCTTTACCAAAAAAAAAAACTTGGTTTCGTGTTAGTGGCCCTAATTTACTTAAAGCCTAATAAAGAAAGAATGCAGACTAGGCCGAACTCATTAGATAGTTAAGGCATGTGCATAATTCTAAAAGTCCATAGAAAACTTACAAGGCATCGGAATACTAAGAGTCCTAATACCATCTCAATCTATCAAACCATCAGAATCCTAACATAGCCATCACAATGATGAAAGCATCGCAATCCTATTGAAATCATGTTTTATCACAATATCTACATCCATCGCAATAAATACAATTCCATCAAAATGTTTGAGAAACCATCGCAATATTCCCCATCGCAATACCATTACAATGCCATCGCAATAACGCATCGGAATGCATCATCGCAATATGTCATCGCAATGCGTCATCAGAATGACCCATCGCAATGAGCCATCAGAATGACCCATCGCAATAGCCCATCCCAATGAGCCATCGCAATGACACATCGCAATGAGCCATCGGAATGACTCATCGCAATAGCCCATCGGAATGACTCATCTCAATGACAAGGCATCGCAATGTTGATGTCGCAATGATCATCGGAATCCGTGACAGGGATCCGATCTAAACTTTGACTTCTCAAATCCAGGAGCTAGGCAACCTTTTAAACAATTCTGGGCAAAACCATTGTGCATCTAGTGATTCTAAACAAATCCCACAACTTAATTTCCATTTTCATCGCAAAAATTAAGAAACCCTAATTTGAGATAAACTAAGGATTCTGTTTTGATTTAGATGCAACGACATGAGATAAATGATAACAATTATAGCATGAATCAATACCTAGAAAGATGTACGAAGTGCAGGCAATCAAGAAAATCAAGTATGATGGATATGGCAAGGTTCAACAATGGCCGACAAAGCTTGTGTTTGTGTGTTTTTGCGATGGTGAGAGAAGAAAGAGAAAAAGGGGGGTTGATGTGTTTTGACTTGGTCAAATTTTGCCGAGTTTACACCTTAAACCCCCATTTTGCAACATTTGCAAGAATGGTCCCCCTAGTTAATAGTATTTGTTTTAAAGTTTATTAGGATTAACCAAATAGACTTAACGAAATACCAACCCGCTCACAAACACGAACACAAATACTTAACGCCAAAATTCAAATAACCTATACATGAATTTCTATTTCACACAAGACACACTTGGCATAAAATGATGATGATGAATAGTTTATATTTTCTGAAAATTCTTTTTGAAGTCCAATTTTAATTTCAAGATCAAATATCTGCTCCCCCTTAAATACGGACCCGTTTTCTATTTAAAGAGCTGTAGTCAATGATTTTAAGGACGCAAATATTCATGAAGACATTTTCTGGTTGGGTGATTGGTTGGAACGATTCTGGTGGCAATACGATTTCTCTTATTTTTACAAAATAAGTGCACTGATATGTACACTAATTTCTGTTAGACTAACTTATAAAGTAAACTTAGTCCCTTACAAGGTTTTTAAGTAAACCTTGCCCGAGAAAATTAATTCCCGTTGTGAGCCAACGTTTTCATAAGAAATACGTGACTTTAATGCGAAAAGCGGGTTGATGTCTGAAATAACTACAAGCCATAATGGACATGTTTTAAAACATATACAACTTTTATACGGACTCTATTTATGGCGCCGTGTCAATTTTAATCGACATTTCTAAGGCCGTAAATATTACCGTACTAAAAGACATGCCCGTTTTGAAAATGAAAAAAAAAATATTTTTGGATTTTCTTGATTTTATATTTTTTATGGATTTTGAATGTTTTATATTTTTATGGTTTTTCTATGTTTTATATTTTTGTATTTTTCTTTTGGTGGTTTAAATATATACGATAATATACAAGATCACGATCAAAGGATACTCGAGAATAGTTTACCACTACTATTCTTCAGATTCTTCTGCCAACTCCTTAAGTGTCGCTGGTGAGAATGATTTCATGCCTAGCTTTTCGATCAAAAACTCGATACGTCCTCGATCTAATGCCTTCGTGAAAATATCTGCCAGCTGATACTCAGTGTTGACGAAGTACAGTTCGATCACTCCATTTTCCACTTGCTCTTTGATGAAGTGGTAGCGTATGTCAATGTGCTTTGCCCTGGAATGTTGAACGTAGTTGCAGCACAGAGCAATTGCACTTTTGTTATCACAGTACATCGGGATTTTGTTGAATCCAAAACCGTAGTCAGTTAATTGTGATCGCATCCAAAGAACTTGAGCACAACAACCGGACATAGCGATGTATCCATCCTCTGTACTTGATATCGCATCGCTTTTCTGCCTTTTTGATGCCCAACTAACAAGTCTTTCTCCAAGAAGTTACACACTGCCAGAAGTGCTACGTCTAGTATCTTGACACCCAGCATAATCCGCATCTGCATATGAAGTTAGTGCAATAGAAGAATCCTTCGGATACCACAAACCACGATTAAGTGTTCCTTTAAGATACCGAAAGATCCTTTTCATAACATGTAAGTGCTTTTCGGTAGGCCGAGCCTGATACCAGGCACACATGCATATAGCAAATTGCAAATCACGCCTACTAGCAGTCAGATAGAGAAGGGTGCTGATCATTCCACGGTAAAGTTTAGGATCGACAGCTATCCCTTCCTTATCTTCATCTAACTTAGATCTCTCCACCATTGGAGTATCCACGGGGTCACAGTTTTCAAAATGATACTTCTTTAATGATTCAAGAGAAAATTTGGATTGATTAATGAAGATGCCTCTAGGATTATGAGAAATTTGCAACCCTAAAAAAATGAAATTTTTCCCATCATCGACATCTTAAAACGTGTGGACATAATTTTCTCAAAATGGTCAGACAATCGTTGATTAGTAGCAGCAAATATTATATCATCAACATAAATTTGTACCAGTATCATGTCGTTGTCCTCCTTGAGAATGAATAATGTTTGATCCACTTTGACTTTGGAGAAGCCTTTCGAGATGAGATACGACGATAGGAGATCCTACCACGCACGTGGAGCTTATTTCAACCCGTAAAGAGCCTTCTTGTGCTTGTACACATGATTAGGATACTCCGAGTTGACGAATCCATTCGGTTGGCTTACGTAGACATCTTCCCTTAATTCAACATTGAGAAATTCCGTCTTAACATCCATTTGGTAGAAGATCATATTCATGGGAGCAACATAAGCAAGGAATAGTCTAATTGCCTTCAATCATGCAACAAGAGCAAAGGATTCTTCAAAGTAAATACCCAAAGCTTGTTTGTAACCTCTAGCAACCAATCTAGCTTTGTTCTTCACCACTCCACCTAACTCATCGAGTTTAACCTTATATACCCACAACAATGTAAGGATTTCAACGTTGCTGGGTAAAGGAACTAATTCCCACACTTCAAGACATTGGAATTCATTAAGTTCCTCTTGCATGGATTCAATCCAAGATGATTTGGCCATGGCTTGTTGCCAGTTTTTAGGTTCAGTGTCTGAAAGAAATGCATCAAAATAGCAATATAATGCATGTTCTTGGAGTTGGTGGCGTGTTAAGACTGGTCGATCGATGTCACCAATAATATTGCAGATTGGGTGATCCTTTGTCCATTTTGTGTTGTGAGATTCAACCCATGGTGGTCGGGAGTGAACGATTGCAGGAGCTTCCTCTAAGGTAGACGCACCGTTAGGGTCTTCAAGTATTTGTAAACCAAAGAACGGAAGCTCTTGTAAGTGAGCATATTCCAAATCGTGATCATAGGGATCCTCTTCAACATCATTAGGAACGAGGGGGTGATGATTCATGTGTAGGTTCTGTATTGGTGGGGGATGGGACATTTGGTTCAAGAGTAACAGTAGATGTCTCGGACTGATTTCCATTATCTTGAGCAACAACTTCAGGAATCGGAGCTACTGCTACAGGTGCTAGAGAATCATTACTCGGTGGATCAAAGAATTCATCAAACATAGGTTGAAATAAATCATCCCACTCGGACCTTTTAGGTGGTATAAATGATGGAGAAGTAGGATTGTTGGGAGTTAATCCGGAACTGATTGTACTGGTTCCCATATCATGTAATGCAGGTTCAGAGCTGTGTTGCTCAGAAGCCATCGCTGTCAGCTCATCAAAATCGGCATCCAAAGTTTCTACTATCTTGCCAAGACGACGGTTATAAATTCGGTAAGCTTTCTTTGCAGGCGAGTAACCAATGAAAATTCCAATATCAGCCTTCGGTTGAAGTTTGCCCAAATTCTCACTATTTGTGTTTGGATAACATAGTGCACCAAACACATGAAGAAATGAAATATCGGGTTTGTGTCCATGAAGTAGCTCATATGGAGTTTTACCATGGCGTTTACGAATGATGGAGCGGTTTTGGGTATAACATGCGGTTGCCACTACTTCAGCCCATAAGAATAAAGGAGCATTCACATAAATCAACATAGTTCGAGCAGCTTCCATAAGTGTACAGTTACGTCTTTCCACGACACCGTTTTGTTGTGGAGTGCGGGCAACAGAAGTTTCATGTGAAATACCTACATTTTCGTCATAGTCTCGTAGAGTTTGATTAACGAACTCAGTTCCATTATCAGTGCGAATGCGGCGAACAGTAGCATTAAGACGTACTTGGATCATCTTTAAGAAAGTAATAATATACTCTGGTGCTTGATCCTTGGATGCTAAAAATTTTACCCATGTAAACCTTGAGAAATCATCCACCATGACGAGGATGTATTTTCTATCACTCACACTAACCGTACGCATTGGCCCACAAAGATCCATATGCAAAAGATACAGTGGTTCTTGGTTGGTGTCTTCTGCTTTAGGTTTGTATGATTTCTTTGTGCTTTTTCCCAAATAACACGCAGAACATAAATGATCCTTGTCAAACTTAAGTTTTGGAAGACCACGAACAAGTTCGTTTTTAGCCAAATGGTTTATAGCATCAAAGTTGAGATGAGATAACCGACGATGCCACAACCATGACTTGGTCTTAGATGCTTTGGAAAGAAGGCATATAGGAGAGGCGGCCATCATGTTTTGAATGGACAGTGTGTAGAGATTATCCCCTCGAGAACCTTTTAACAAATCATTTCCTGCAAGATCTCGAATAAAGCAAGTATGTTGTCGAAAAGCCACCTCAAGGTTCGAATCGCAAAATTGTCCCACTGAAAATAGATTGTGACCAAATCCCTCCACATAATAAACCCTTGAAATCGTAACATTCCCAATTTGGTATTCACCATAACCCATGATCTTCGCAATATGGTCGTTGCCGAATTTAACCGTTCCTAGAAACTTGCTGACGAAATTTCTGAGCATCGAGCGATCTCCGTCATATGCTTTGAGCATCCAGAGTCCAAGTACCAGAGGATCATTTGGACCACCTGAAAATATCACCAGACAAGGATGATGTATCAGAATCTAGTAGTTCCTCTGTGTTAGCAGGTACAGATATAATTATCTTAGATTTGCTAATAGAAGAAATCTTAGGCTTCCAAACTTGCTTCCTAAATTCCGGCTTAGATTCGAGTTGTCTAAGATCCTGAGGTACTTCTTCACTGGTAGGCACAATAGTGGGGGCAGACCTAGTTAAAGGGCGCTTTTTCAATTTCTTAGTGCTAGTGTTCCTATTTGAAGGACGCTGAGACCTAACTTCCGTGGATGTGATCCTAGTTAAAGGGCACTTAGTTCCATTAGCAGTAAAGGTCCTACCAGTGGGTTTCCATTGCCAACCAACTTGGGTGAATTTCTTCCCCGTTGGAATCTATTCAAGGTCGTTCCTAATAGCATACATTTCATTCACGTGATCAACAAGGCATAAATCATGACGCTGAGAAAACATGCGTTCATTACAATTCCAACATCGCAAATTCGAATTCACATTTTTCTTAGGCTTCTACATAGAAGCATATCCTTTTGTCTTAGATACATGATTCTTTTTATTTGAAACTGAAATAACATTCCTAGGGTGAACTTCTATTTTCTTCTTGGCAGTCCTACTAGTGGAAGGCTTGATCCTATCTTTCCTGTCTTGAGATCCTTTAGCCTTAGTAGACATAATTACTCTTGTAGAAGCCATGGGAACATTAGTGACAGATTTTGATGTATCCTTGATGGGTGTGTTTAAAATAGGCTTAGATCCTGGATTCTTATTGAATGGAGTAATGGCAATGGTGGGGGTTTGCTGTTTCGGGGGTACAGATATCGGTTGCCCAATGTATTCTATGTTTGCTAAACAATCCTGAACGCGATCCACATATAAGAAAAGCTCATATAGAAGATGACTTGTGGGATCTAGTTCACGCATTTCATCAAGATCTCTCTAGCAAGATCAGCATGTTCTAAGGCATTTTTCATGTATGTGGCAAACTTAGTTGGACTATTCTTAAATTTTGGATCCCGATATAGCACACGTGGGTTGGGTTTGGGAGCACTAGAGGTCGAGGCAGAGATGGTGGCTGGATTATTAAAAACTTCTTGTCCTTTCAGTTGAAGTGTCTCCTTTAATTCAGCCAAAACCATGTTTTTGTCTACGAGTTGAATGTTTAAGTCAGAGATTTCCTCACACTTACGGTTCAATTGTTCAACGAGTGACTTTTGCTCTGCCGCATTAAGAGCGAAGCGTTCTTCTAATGAACCATAAATATCTGAGAAACCCTGCTTTACTTTATCAAGCTCCCCTATCATAGAATTAATTCTATCTTCTAGGGCATGATTCTTAATCTATGCAGCCTCTAGTTCCAATTTCTCTGCTACTGGTTCTCTCTTAAGTCTCATAATTTCTTCTTCTAGAGCCTGAACAACCTGAATCATCTTGTCACTTGTCTCAACGGAGTTTTCACAATCATTTGTTTTTGAAAGAGTTCATTTTTAGATTGATTCTGAATTTCAAGAGATATACAATGTTGTTGAAGCTCATTAAAACGTTTTGAAAGTGTGTCATAAGAATCTTGAAGCTTTAAAAATTCAACGTTGGATTCATGACAAGAATGATTATCTACATTAATCACAGGCTCAACAATATTCACAGACATATCATGCACATCATCACATATATTCACAGGAGTAGATGAAATCTCATGAGCGTATTTAAGAGTAACTACTTGCATCACTTCGAGAGACGCTATATGTTCTAAGAAACGGTCATATTCGGATAAAATCTTTTCTTTTTCAATTAAATGTTGTTCATAAGCATCATCCATTTCATAGAAAACTTTTTGAACTTCACCAATTTCAAAACTTAGATTACCCGCTAGATAAGATACTCCATTTTTAATATGGTTCACAAACGGAACGATCTCTTTCTCAAACAACGCTTTCATGTGTTAGAAAGCCCATTCTCCAGCGGTTAGAGCCGTTGAAGTCGTACATTCCAGGATGACCTTGTTAAACTCGGTAAGGTATCACTCAATCTCTTCCAAGCTGAGCTTTACCGTACTTACCGGTGGAAGATTCTTAGGAATTTCCTTCGGTTCGTCCGAGTTAACGAGTGTAGGAATTATACTAAGGTATTCTCTAGTAGGCATGAAAGTGGATGTTTGGATATTTCTATTTTTCATGTTAAATCGAGTTCTAAGATCTATTGTAGCATTTGTTGCATTCATTTGAGCATAGTCATATTCAGGATATGTAGGAAGTAATTTTAACCGCTTCTCGTCATATGGTGTCATGCTCTCATATTCATTCAAGAACACAATCGGATCTAATACCAATCCTAACTTGGTTGCATCATAAAGTCGTGGGTTGTGGTGAAATGCTTGCTTTGCATACCCCGGGTTAGGTGGTAGGTCTATTAGACGTGATAGATTGAACTCTTGAAAAGAAGAATGAAACAAGTGTACTAAATGTGAAGCAGTGTATTGTTTTAAAAGCAAAATTTCAGTCTTTTTAACTCTCTCAGACGCCTTAATTTCCGTTTCAACTCTTTTAGACTCGAGAATTATGAAATCCGTTTGAAGTTTTTGAAAATTATTAACGACTAACTCTTTTTCTTTGAGTTCTTTCGAAAGATTTGCTCTTAAACTCTCAATTTCTAGCAGATTATCCATTTGGACTTGCCTAAACCTATCAAATTCAGGATTGGTTAGGGTCGTGGATACCGGAGTTAATTCCAAGGTTTTAACCTTTTTCTTATGCAAAGCAAGCTCGGCAGATAGAGTCTGATTAACATTGAGGGTTTCAAGGACTGCATTATTCATTTGGCTAAGCAAAGATGCCGAGACCATAACCAAATCAGGTTGAGCATATGAATTTGTAGTCGTAATAGCTCCCGGTTGTGGTTCACTCAAAGTCTGGGGACTTGCACTGATATTGCTATCATTGTTAGTCTCCTCGATTGAGTTACTAACCACCGGAGGCTGTTCTGAATACTCAGACACTTGCTCAACTTGATAAGGTACAATACTAGTATCTGTAGCAGTATTTGGTACCTCAGAAATTGTATCAGCTCCATAAAGTGAAATATTTTCCATGAGAGCTGCTTTGGCGGTGTTGAGATCATCACAGTCAGAGTCGTATGCATCCAAATCATCACATTGATATGCGACATTGTTTGTGATGGTTGCTGTGAGACCGTCAGTGTCCGCTACTCCCGGATCTGCGAGAATTGCCAACTCTTCTTCATCGAGCTCACGTCCTTGGGCTTGAGCATTCACCAAGTAGATCTTCTCCTGAAACCATGTGCCGTCCCTTTTCCTCTTAGGCTGCTTGCACTCTCGGGCCATGTGCCCTTCCCCTTTGCAGTTGTAGCATATAATCACCTTCATTTTACCAGTGCTATTACCTCTTGTAGCAGCAGTGTTAGATGAACGTGCACCAGCAGTAGATGAATTGGGTCTCCCCTGAAGTGGTTGCACCATGACTCCGCCATCCTGAATTGTAGCCTGTTGTCGAGAGTTAGAAGAGTTCCTTAACTGATTGTTAGTTGTTGATGGACCTCTGTAACCTCGTTTGTTCAATGTTTGAGTGAGATAAGCAGACATTTGAGCAAGTATATCAGTAGGACTGTCCCCTTGTCTAAACTCAGGAACATGGATCTCATAATCACAGTAGAATGCTGGTGCTGATTGAGCTACAAGTTGATTTGATGGAGCACTAACTTGTTGTGAGAAATAGGGTTGAGGAGCCTTAAGTTGTTGATAGGTAACAGCAGGGTTTGTTGGAGGTTGATAAGGTGAGTACTGGTGTGAATCATAAGGTAACGGATGTGAATCTCCTGGTGATGATGTTGCTGGTTGCTTGAATTGTTGGTGATAAGATGTAGGTGGTTGTGGCAAGATCGAGTACTGTGGGAAGCTTGGTGTTTGATACAAAGGTTGATATGAATATTGGTGTCCCAAAGCAAGCTGAGAGTTGTGGTATGACAGTATAGGATGGTTTGTCATTAATGCTAGTGGTTCATGATAAGATCCCTGAGAGAGCCGTTTTTGGATCACATGCTTCTCGTGTTGTTGTAAGAAAGCTTAGATTTGATCTAAATTGGACTTGTGCAAATCGCGAATCAGCTTAACATCAGTGACATATTGACTCCATTCTTGGGGTAACGTGTTCAAGAACTTTGTGTTTAGTTGAAACTGTTCAATCCTTAGACTATACACGTTCATGTCATTCATCAAAGTGGTGAAACGCCAGTAGTAATCGTGAAGAGTCTCCCCTGGAATGTATGTAAACCTATAAAACAAGTCATACAATTGACACTCTCGTTCTTGCTTAGTTATACATGTCCCTTGTAACAAAACAGCTAGTCGATCCCAAAGATCCTTTGCCACTTTATGTTCACTTACCATTCTAAAGATACCAGGTGGAAGGGCTTGAAGAATTGTCCGAACAGCCCTTTCATCTGCATCTGCAATGATTTTGTTAGCATCGGTTAACTCATGATACTCCCTTGCCCTTGTCACATTGTTGACTGTAACCTCTACTCAATCTAATGGACCTTTTTCAATTGATTGAAGCATAAGTCGACCACTGGGTTTGCCCATGATGTACGTTTTCATGCGACCTTGCCATGCTTCAAATAAATCTTTGATGAGCAAAGGTGGGCGAGTATCGATACCATAAATGATTGAGATATCGGTAAGCGAAGTCATTGTTGGCATATATGAATGTGAATTCATTTTATGATCCCTTGAAAAAAGATTATAAAAAATGATCGAACAATGAAATAAGGTTATGTGTTTTTGTGTTGTTAAATGAAAGATGTTGTTATCTTTTTGTTGTGTTTGCTTTTGAAATTTACCAAATTACAAATTTAATGCACTATAGGAAAAATCCGCTAAGTATCCAAAAACAAGTTCTATCGGAATGTGCAATTGTCGGAATGTTGCTTGTATCGGAATGTCTAGATCGGAATGTCACACTATCTGAATGCTTAGATTGCAATGTAAACCTGTCGAAATGCTCAGATCGCAATGAACCGTCGGAATGTTCAGATCGAAATATGGCTGAAACAAATTTGGCAGCTCAAAATTCCTTAAAACCGTCGGAATCCCAGATCGCAATGTACGATCGGAATGTCCAGATCGGAATAAGGTATCGTAATCCTGTGATCGCAAAGTAGAACCAGTTGGTTATTGCGATCAAATCACTCTCACTTGTATTTTCCGATGGTGATCCTTGCTGGAATTTCGGAATGAAGAAAAACAAGACAGTTTTGAACTTTTGATCCAAGAAAGGGTGTGTTTTAACCAAAAACCAAGATACCAAAAACACTACAACATGATTAAAGAAGTTATACGACTTGAAATCACAAATAAACACAAAAAAGTTTGATGTTTCAGCAAAAACACCCAAAAACTACGAAATGCTTAGGAAAGCATACACAACACGAAAACCAACATCCCATGCTCTCGATACCAACTGTAGAACAATGATAATCTTTATGAATCAAGAGGGTTGATGTTTTCTAGAGAGAGAAACTTAGAGAGAGAAATGAAAGAAACTATTTGTTATAACTTTGAGAAATGAAACAACCAACACCTCTTTCCATGGTGGAAAGAGGCTTATATACCCAAGTCCTTAATTGACTTGGGCCTCCGGCCCATGAACATGTTCATGGGTCGGGCTATTTAATAAATGTTACTAAAACACTACTACGAGTCTATAACTATATTGTTGGAGTGACCGAGACTTTCTTTATACGTAAAACGTATTTCCAACAAAGTGGTTTTAAATTTTTCAAAGTCGTGAATATTTTGACTCAACCCGAGTTTACTTATCTAAGTTTACTCTAGCTAGTATCCTTAACGTGTTTAAGTCAAGTTTTGCTAGGATTTTATATAGGGAACTTTAAAACGTGAAAGTCTTAACTCTTACGGGTTAAGAACAAGAACTTTTTGCAAGTTCCTATAATTGATCCTAGAGAGTCGTTTATCAAGGGAACTTTAAAATGCGAATTCTAAACTAGAAAAAGTCTAAGAGTTTGCAAGATCCTATAGATGACTCGAAAACCCAAAACTTTGATTTAATTGGCTAAGCATCCATGAGTCTCATTCCTTGAGATTTTAAATTGTGGAGAACGAGAGATGATAGAGTCAATTATAAGTTTGGTATTCTTTCGTGAATTTATGTGAGTTGATTATAAGCCTATTCTCCCATCTCTTGCTAACAAATTTATCTGCAATAAATAAGGTTGTACGATTTGAAAAGTTACTTAGCTTCTAGCACAAGATCGTTTAAAAGTTGCTCGGTATTAATTAGAGTTCATAGCCAAGGCATAATTTATTGAAGCGGGATGAGAAGATTGGCAAGTCCGAAAAGGCCCTAACAAGGCATGAGGGCTACATTTTGTTGCTAAAGATCCCAAGTGATGTGAAGAATCATTTATCAAAAATCAATATGAAGGATCGAGACACACGACAAAAAACAAATACTCCCCTAAAGATCATGGAGAAGTCTATCCGAAAAGACCCTAAAAAGGTATGAGGATAAATAGATCCAAGTCCTAAAAGGAGGCGGATCGTTGTATATCAAAGTCCAAAATAAAGATTGGAGAAGAAAAATCAGAGGGCGATTTCTCTCCCCTAGGGGGGCGATTTCCGGCCACCATTCTACCTAAAATTCCGGCTAAATAACCCTAGCAACCGCCTCTCTATCTTATTTGTTATTAATTTCTTTTTTCTTGATTTAGGGTTTCGTTTGGTGCTTCTAATTAAGGTTACCATTCGTCTCATTGAATCAGATCTAGGAATTTTTGGCCGTAAGATATGCAATGGGTTCTAGGTTTTTACTATTGTAGAATGGTTGTGCTTTGGTTTCTATCTGTCTATCTAATGGACATCGCCCATCTCGAAACCCTAATTACCCTTCATTCACTTTTTATTCTTCATTAGGGTTTCGATTTGGTTTGGTTATTCTCGATCTCTGTTTTGTTTGTACATCTATATGGGTCGATTGGTCGACTGCGTGGAGGTTCTACTCGTGGGATCCACGCATGGTATCGCATCGGGTAAACTCTTTAATTAGGGTTTTTATTGACAGGTTGTTCATCTTAAGGGTTGCGATATCAATCCTGGGGATCGTGTGCTTTGTTATCATGGTTACCACTGGTTCGTTTAATCTTATGATTCGGGTAACATGATCCTACTCGCTAAGAGTAGTTACGAGTGGTACTCGTTTTTTGATCGTTGGCAAAACCTTTTAGGTTTGTTTTCATGATAACTTGATCTTTGCAAGATGTTCAGGATGTCTGTGTTTGTTGTTCGTGATCTGGAGGTGCATGCATGAGTGCTTTTTGTTGCTATGGATTGGGAGAGTCGGCTGGTTCGATACCCTACACTTCTTAGGGTTTCGGTTTGGTTATTACCTTGTGGAGGTCACGTGATTGATCAACACGGGTTGGCATTATGCAGTAATCATGGCGTAACACTCGAAAACGCTTTTCTGGAAACGAAATTACTGTTTTGGTTTTATACGTTGGAAAATCGGCGGTGTAATGTTTATTTATATTCTTTTTTCCAATGTATTTGGTAGTCATAAGAGTGGCATGTTATTCTTATGTAAGTTTTGTGGTTTGTGCACATTGTGTATGTGCTGGTTGTAGCCCATGTAACGGGCCGTGATGTAGGACTTCACCTACATCTGTTTGTACTTCAACGTTTTTTGGTGTAATATATTTTACCGGGGTCAGTCCCCTTTACCCAAAAAAAAAGATTGGAGAAAAATGAAGAAGTCGTGGTCCAAGTATGAAGAATCTCTCAAAACTTCAAGTGAAGAAATTCCTATTATGAAGAGAAGACCATAATTTCAAGATCGTCTCTCAAAGATTTGAAGTATGAAGTCGCTGCCAAATATCGGTCCGAGAAAGGTCTCAAATCGTGAAGCGAGTTATGCCAAGATATGAACTTTATGAGGTCCCGAGAAGCAGTTTTAAAATATTTTGTCCTTTAGCTAACTATTGATTAAATCGTTCCACTTTATTTTCAGCTTAAATAACTATCGAAATAAGTCAAACAATGCATCCTCGTGATCATTTAAGACAATATTAAAATATAAGAGATACACCTAGGAATAAGGGAGTCTAAGTGAATAATTGGGCCACATGAGTTCGTGTTAGTTTGCTAACTTATAATAACAATGATCTCGTTTTTAAGCTTGGTATGGGGAACGTGAAACTTGAGAATGATGAACATTCATGACAACCAAAAACCCAATGTAAGTTTTTGATTTCTTACTTGTTTGTTCTTTTAGTTTCCTTATTGTTTAGCATTTAATAAAGGCCAAGGTGGGTTATTTATGATGATAAATGTAATATGTGCTTTGAAATTAATGCATTGCATGAGGGCATTGCAATGGTCAAGTGTAAGGGATTTAATAAGTGTGAAAACACTTATCCTTTTACCACTTATTTCCAATAATAACAAGACCAAAACGTGTATTTTATGTCGTAAAAGTCGGAATTATGCGTGGTTTGTGTTTTTATTGTGTTTTAGGACCAAAAGATGAAAAAGGAAGAAAACATGGGCTATCACGGGCTTTTATCGAAGAAAAAGACTAAAGACGAAGTCGAAAGATCGAGAATGCAAAAAGAACGGAAGTCCAAGGCCTATTCTAAAGATTTATCTAAGAAAATGTCTATAGACGGAAGTTTAATGAAGTCAAAGAACTCAAGTCTAATTATAGAAGAAAATTATAAGACAGGTTCAACCTATATCGACAAATCCCGAGACGACATCGAGAAAGAGAAAGAAATTAAATCGAGTCGAGACGAGAAGAAAGAAAGAAGAAAGCTTAAGCACTTAATCTCCCCACCTCCTATAAATACCCTCCTAATATGTCATTAGGAGGGTGGTTAGTTTTTAGAGTTTTAAGTTAATTTTTAGTTTTATTAAGTGTGTTTTTAATTTCTTTCTAGTTTTCCTTTCAAGCTTATTAAATCTTTACATTAATCTTGTAATCTTTTGATACTAATCTTTAATCAATCAAGTTTATTTTCTTAATTCTCATTCTACCTTTCTTAATCTTTTTCTTAATCTTGATAATCATGTAGTTTTATTTTAATTTTGTTGATGGTTTGATTGTGTAGCTTATTTGATTGTGCTTATTTAAATTTGTGATCTTATAAAGTTTCTATATTAAAGTGCTTATTTCCTTAATCTTAATGCTCAATAGTTCTTAAAAATAAGTTGTTTTTAATAAGTTTAAGTTTTTATAAAAAGTGCTTTTTGATAATTCCCCTTTACCCAAAAAAAGTGCTTTTTGATTTCTAGCTTATTTTGTGTTTTAAAATTTTCTTAAAAATCTTTTTGGCTTAAGTTTTGGTATGTGCTTATTTATAGATTTGCTTATTTGTTAAGTTTTGTGTGATATTCGGGTTCATTAAACCCCTTTATTCCGATTATAGCATTCTTCCCTTTATTCCGGATAGTGTGCTTCAACTTTTTCCGGATAAGAGGCCAAACCAGTATTGCAGATAAGAGTTTTGTTATATTTTTCCGGATAAGCATCACTAGTTCTAGTATTTCGGATAGTGTTCTGGATAAGCCTCTCAACAAAGTATTCTGGATAAGTGGTCGAACAGATTTTTCCGGATAAGCTTCCTCAATTTATTCCAGATAAGTCCCTTTTCATCATTCCGGATTAGCACCACAAGTTCATTTTCCCGGATACGCTAGGAGTAATTATTCCGGATAATCCCTCGGAAATTTATTCCGGATAAGCCTAAGAAAAAGATTCCGGATAAGCTGCACGACTGATTATTCCGGATAACCTCAAGAACCTCAATACCGGATAAGGGTGCTGTCTTCATTCCGGATAACATTCCGGATAAGGGTTGGTTATTTCCAGTTTTTAATTTAAACTTTATTTTTCCCCGCCTTTTTACTTAGCTTTATTCTAACTTGTCTTGTTTTAGTTTAAATCTTTAAAGTTTACATTTTTATAAGTTTTCATCACTTACTCTTTATTTTTTAAAGTCCTTATTTTTAGTTTAAAATTTCAAGCTTTCATTTTTATTTACTTACTCAACGACATTTTCACTTTTCAATTAAAATAGATAATCAAAACCTTTTTATTTTCCACCAAGAACGAATGAGTCGCACTTTCTACTAGTAATCAGTTCGAAAAGATCGGACGATAAACTCTTTTATAACTAGTGAAAACCTTGTATTAAAGCTCCTGCAATCGTTCACTCCCGACCACCATGGATTGAAACTCACAACACCAAATGGACAAAGGATCACCCAATCCGCAATATTATTGGTGACATCGATCGACCAGTCTTAACACGCCACCAACTCCAAGAACATGCATTATATTGCTACTTTGATGCATTTCTTTCCGATACTGAACCTAAAAACTGGCAACAAGCCATGACTAAATCATCTTGGATTGAAGCCATGCAAGAGGAACTTAATGAATTTCAACGTCTTGAAGTGTGGGAATTAGTTCCTTTACCTAGCAACGTTGAAATCCTTACATTGTTATGGGTTATAAGGTTAAACTCGATGAGTTAGGTGGAGTGCTGAAGAACAAAGCTAGATTAGTTGCTAGAGGTTACAAACAAGATTTGGGTATTGACTTTGAAGAATCCTTTGCTCCTGTGGCACGATTGGAGGCAATTAGACAATTCCTTTCTTATGCTGCTCACATGAACATGATCGTCTACCAAATGGATGTTAAGACGGCATTTCTCAATGGTGAATTAAGGGAAGATGTCTACGTAAGCCAGCCAAATGGATTCGTCAACTCGGAGCATCCTAATCACGTGTATAAGATCAAGAAGGCTCTTTATGGGTTGAAACAAGCTCCACGCGCATGGTATGATCTCATATCGTCGTATCTCATCTCGAAAGGATTCTCCAAAGGCAAAGTGGATCCAACATTATTTATTCTCATGGAGGACAACGACATGATACTGGTACAAGTTTATGTTTCATATATAATATTTGCTGCTACTAATCAAAGACTGTCTGACCATTTTGAGAAAATTATGTCCACACGTTTTAAGATGTCGATGATGGGAAAAATTTCATTTTTCTTAGGGTTACAAATTTCTCAGAATCCCAAAGTCATCTTCATTAATCAATCCAAATTTGCTCTTGACTCATTAAAGAAGTATCATTTTGAAAATTGTGACCCCAGGGATACTCCAATGGTGGAGAGATCCAAGTTAGATGAAGATAAGGAAGGGATAGCTGTCGATCCTAAACTTTACCGTGGAATGATCGGCACCCTTCTCTATCTGACTGCTAGCAGGCCTGATTTGTAATTTGCTATATGCATGTGTGCCCGGTATCAGGCTCGGCCTACCCAAAAGCACTTACATGTTGTGAAAAGGATCTTTCGGTATCTTAAAGGAATACTTAATCGTGGTCTGTGGTATCCGAAGGATTCCTCTATTTCACTAATCTCATATGCTGATGCGGATTATGCTGGGTGTCAAGATACTAGACGTAGCACTTCTGGCAGTGTGCAACTTCTTGGAGATTGACTTGTTAGTTGGGCATCTAAAAGGCAGAAAAGCGTTGCGATATCAAGTACAGAGGCTGAATACATTGCTATGTCCGGTTGTTGTGCTCAAGTTCTTTGGATGCGATCACAATTAACTGACTACGGTCTTGGATTCAACAAAATCCCGATGTACTGTGATAACAAAAGTGCAATTGCTCTGTGCTGCAACTACGTTCAACATTCCCGGGCGAAGCAGATTGACATACGCTACCACTTCATCAAAGAGCAAGTGGAAAATGGAGTGGTCGAACTGTACTTCGTCAACACTGAGTATCAGCTGGCAGATATATTCACAAAGGCCTTAGATCTAGGACGTATCGAGTTTTTGATCGAAAAGCTAGGCATGAAATCACTCTCACCAGCGACACTTAAGGCGTTGGCAGAAGAAACTGATGAATAGTGGTGGTAAACTATTCTAGAGTATCCTTTGATTGTGATCTTGTAAATTATCGTATATATTTAAACCACCAAAAGAAAAATACAAAAATATAAAACATAGAAAAACCATAAAAAATATAAAATCAAGAAAATCCAAAAATATTTTTCATTTTAAAACGACCATGTCTTTTAGTACGATAATATTTACGGCCTTAGAAATGTCGATTAAAATTGACACGGCACCATAAATAGAGCCCGTATAAAAGTTGTACATATTTTAAAACATGCCCAAATGGCTTGTAGTTATTTCAGACTGCAACCCGCTTTTCGCATATGAAAACGTTGGCTCACACAAATTAGTGTACGTTTTAGTGCACTTATTTTGTTAAAATAAGAGAAATCTTATTGTCACCACGAATTGTTTTAATATCATCTTCAACAAAAAAGTCTTTCATCAGTTCTCTTAAATACAAAGACTACAGCTCTTTAAATAGAAAAAGGGTCTGTATTTAAGGGGGAGAAAATGTCAAATTGTTTTCATCATCAAATCAGTCTTCAAAAGTCTTTCAGAAAAATTAATTGGTTATTTGCTTTATGGTGTATCATTCTTCGTGTGTACTCGTTGTGCTTCGTGACCTTTCGTGATTTATGTGACTCGGTCTTAGGATTTTTCGTGATAATATAATTAATAACTAAGACATAGGAGGTCAATTGTGCGGTTTGGATTGAGTTTGACTAAATAGGATAATCACTAAACGCAAATATACGGAAATATACTAATTACGTAAAAAGGGAAACAAGCTTATCTTTGACCTAAGTGAAATACATAAATACGCGCCCCCGCCCATTTGCTGTGTATCGTTTCTCTGTTTAACCACAAACTCAAAACACAAACCTTTGCCGCCATTGATATATCTCCTCAAGCCTGTTATTGATTTAATCTCCTAAAAACATCAAAGGTAAACATGTTCTTATATAATTTCGCTTATGATTCACTTGTGTATTAGTCTAATTAGTCAAATCTCCAAAAAAAAATATCAATTAGGGTTTATGAATCTAATTAGGTTGTATAATTGAATTATTAAGTGGGTTTTGAAAGGGATCGGTTTAGATCATAGATGTTTTGGTTTAAGATGCTTTAGAATCACTCATTGTTTGCCCTAAGAATCATAACTAGATTGTAGTTGAGGATGAACATCAACTTTGTCATAGACTATTATCTAAAAAATGCATTTATCCGAAGATTTATACGAAAAACATGTTTTTTTTTCTGAAAATCATGCCTTTATCCGAAGATTTATATGAAAAACATGATTTTTTCTGAAAACCATGCATTTATCCGAAGATTTATCTGAAAAACATGCTTTTATCTGAAAAATCATTTATCCGAAAAACATGATTTCACTGAAAAAGTCCATTTTTCCGAAAAAGATGATTTCTATGAAAAAGTCCTTTTATCCGAAAAGGATGATTTCTCTGAAAAAGTCTTTTTCTCCGAAAAACATGATTTATCTGAAAAAGTCCATTTTTCCGAAAAAGATGATTTTTCTGAGAATGTCTTTTATTTCGGAAAAGTGGATTCTCTGAAAAAGTCTGTTTTTCCGAAAAAGTGGATTTTTCTGAGGAAGTCTGTTTTTCCGAAAAAGATTATTTTTCTGAAAATGTCTTTTATTCCGAAAAAGTGGATTTCTCTGAAAAAAGTCTGTTTTTCCGAAAAATGGATTTCTCTGAAAAAGTCTAATTTTTCCGAAAAAGTGGATTTCTCTGAAAAAGTCTGTTTTTCCGAAAAAGTTGTTTTGTCTGAAAATGTCTTTTATTCCGAAAATGTCAAGTGCATTTATCCAAAGAATGTGGTTTTATCCGAAGAAGGTGTATTGTTTGTTGTCTATGGTATATGCTTGATTTGCTTAGGTATAGATACATCATGATATATATATTTGGGTATATCAATCTTGTATGTTTGTTCGTCTTAAGCAGAAAACATGTCTCAACTTACCGCGCAACAAATCAAAGCTAATCAGGCACTTGACGACGCCAAGGCTCTACAGTTTATACCAAACAACTTTCAATTGAAAGAAGACAAAGAAGATTATGCCTCAGCTGACTATGCTTTCAAAGTGGCCACAGACATTTTTGATCGTACTCTAATTAAGAAGGCGTTATGGGGTACGACTTCGGTTCCAACCGATTATATATATGAATTTTGGGCTTCAAAGAAACGGCTAACAGACAGAAAGTTCTCATTCACCATCAACAAAAAGGAATATACTCTCACAATTTCTATCTTTCGTCAAATATTCGGATTACCAATACCACATGCAGGTCAAAGGTTTACAGTCGATCCGGACAAGAATGAAATTGTGAAGATGTATCATTCTCTTGGATACGGTGATCCTGAGTTACGAGTGGTGTCTCAGTTTACTACAGCTAACTTGGGTCAACCTTGGAAAGCATTTTTCCGAATACTCATTCGGTGTTTTACTGCTAAATCAACTGGATATGACTCTTTACGTCTTTCAACTGCTTGTATCTTTTGGGGCATCTATAAGGGTAAGAATGTGAACTATGTAGAGTTACTATGGGAGGATTTTACTTATCAACTCTTCCACAATACCAAGAAGAAGATATGTTACTTTTCTTTCCCACGTTTCATTAAGCTTATTATTCGTCACTTCATGCAATTAGATGCCTCAATCGATAAGCTTGAAGGAAGTCCCCATCATACTCCCGAAGATGATATTCTTGCGGATTTAAAACACGAGGGACACACCGTGTTTACTCAGGTATTCCAACCACCATTCCTACTCATATGTTGACTAATGAACTCAAAGCAAGTGAGGCATACAAGCAATTGTTGGATGAAATGGAACTTCAAAAGGAAAGAGTTGCATTGGGAGATTTCTCTTCATCAAATACCAAAGGCAAAGGCAAACGCAAACAAGGTGAACCATCAGATGAAACAGCTTCACCTAAGCCCAAAAAGAAGAAAACTGTTGCCAAGTCTAGTGGGAAGGAGCTAATGTTTGAGGATGAAGATGAAGATATTAGTGAAGAAGAACTGCTTCGCAAAACTGAAAGACGAAATGTCAAGACAGCTATCATGCAAAGTAAGAAAGACAATGGGGGTAGTGGTTCTGGTATGAAAACAAAGGAAACCATACTACCTTCTGATATTGCAGAATTTGGGAAACCTGATGAGCACATACCTCGTCGTGACAAATCTGCCCAAACTGCTGATGATGTTGATGATGAACAACAACCTCATGACGGATTGAAGGACATGGATGTTACTGGGTCTACTGATACGACAACATTTGTTGAGACTACCAAAGTCATAAGTTCTATAGTGTCTCTACCCGTTACTACAATGCCTCCACCAGTCTCTACAGTGCCTCCACCAGTTTCTTAGTGTCTTTACCACTTTCTACAGTGCCTCTACAAGTTTCTATAGTGACTCCACCAGTTTCTACAGTGTCTTTACCACCTTCTACAGTACCTCTACAAGTTTCTATAGAGCCTCTACCAGTTTCTACAGTGCCTCCATCAGTTTTAACTCTACCTCCACCAGT
Organism: Glebionis coronaria; assembly: GCA_025667525.1. Taxonomy (NCBI): domain Eukaryota; kingdom Viridiplantae; phylum Streptophyta; class Magnoliopsida; order Asterales; family Asteraceae; genus Glebionis; species Glebionis coronaria. The sequence continues at coordinate 294,115,631 of CM046881.1, read as the reverse complement.
TATTACAGTAACCCCACCTACATCAACTCAACTTCCTCTAACTCTACCAAGTCGACCTCTCTCCACTTCACTTTCAAGCACTACCATGACCATTGCTCCTACACAACAAACCACAGCTGCACCGATATCGTTGATTCCATCATTACCAGCAATGTTCATGATTCAGATAGAACAACACTTGACAGCTCAACAAGAAGAGATGGTTCGGATTAAAGAAGAGTTAGCTCGTAGACAACAAAATGAAGAATCCACAAGAAAAGCTCAAGAAGACGCCATTGCTAAATTCCAAGAAGAGTTAGAATTATCTCACAAACTACATGCAGAAGAACTAGCTCTCGTCAAAGCAAAGGAAGCCGCCAAAAACGAAGCAACGTTTATACGTCTTCGAGACCTCAAAAAGAGGTACCGAGCTGAGAAAGAGGTTCTTGCCGAAGCAAATGAAGCAATTGTTCAATCACTTGATGAAAAGGTTAAGGAATCTGTTGACAATCTGCGTGACGAGTTGAAACAAATTGCTGCAAGCAACGTCATGATCAAGTCTTCTGACGCTAAAAAGTCAAATTTTCTCATGGCTCAAAGGTTCACGGATTATGAGTTAAAGAAAATCTTACATGCTCGGATGATTCAAGTCGGGTCCTACAACAAAACCAAAGCTCAAAAGATCCTTCACAAAGCTCTTAAGACGGCTACAGATCAAGATACCAAGATATTCGAGAAACATGGTTCTGTAGTTCCCTATGATATCTTAAATGAAGAAGAAGATGAATTCGATAATGATGACGACGATGCTGATGATGACAATGATGATGATGACAAGGGTGATGACGACAAAGGTAGTGATAACAAATGAGGGAGTGATGAAGACAAAGGTAGTGATGACAAAGGAGGGAGTGATGAAGAACGAGGTACTGATGACGAAGAAGGTACCAATGACGAAGAAGGAAGTGTTAAACACAACGATGGTGATGATAATGGTGATGGTGATGGCAAAAATGGTGATGATCAAGAAGAAGGGAATGATGATACAGGGAAAAATGATGGAGACAAGCAAGACAAGTCTAATAAAGACAAGTCCAAAGGTGACAAATCTTCCAAAGATGAGGTTACCAAGGGTAAATCAACTCCAAAACCTACACCTCGTCAAGGCAAACACACCAAGAAGTTTCATGATGTAGATGCTAATACAACCTCATCACATACTCCAGCCACAACCACTCCTGCAACCACATCTACCCCAGTTGCTTCAGTCACTACACCTTTAGTGCAACAACAACTGACGGAACCCGATCAACCCGTACCAGATATCCCAGCCTCTGATCAAGTACAAGACATACCAGACACTGAAGCTGATGCAGTAGCAGTACCTGCTGTTGATGTTCCTGTCTCTACTACCGTTCCTGATATTCCAGAGTCAAGTGAACCAGCATGGGTGGATACACTTTAGGAAGATGAAAATGCACCCGTACAACCTTGGGTGTCCAATGCTGCTGCACTTCGTCCACTGACAAAGGCTGATGAAGCTGATTTCTCTCAATTCCTAAGCAATCCAATAGATTTTTCAAGATACTTGGAGTACAACTATGAGTCTAATGTAACTCAAGCAATGGTTGTGAGAGGACTCAAAAATCCCAACCTTCGGGTTAAATCCAGGCTCAACAGCACGGAATACGAGTACAACGCAAATGAACTTCTGAAAGCGTTGAGAACTACTCAAAGGGACGGTCTTCATGCGCCTGAAAAACCTCCTCCTACTACATCTGCAGATGATGATCAAATTGCACTTGACTTCTTTGTCAGTGAGGATCTCGAATACTTGGTCAAGGGAGCAAACAAGTATGCAACTTCCTTAACATTGGTAAAGGCTACAACTTGGGATTTGAACAAGAACAAGATCTAACATGCTAGATTAGGACTTTGTAAATTTGGAGTGACCTCCCTTTGGGGGAGATTGTCGGAAATACGTTTTGTGTATTAAGAAAGTCTCGGTCACTCCAACAATATAGTTATAGGCTCGTAGTATTGTTTAAGTAATATTTATGTTTAGCCCGACCCATGAGCATGTTCATGGGCCGGAGGCCCAAGTCCACTTAAGGACTTGGGTATATAAACCCCTTTCCACCATGGAAAGGGGTGTTGGTTGTTTTATTTTCTTTAATAATAAACATTGTTTTCTTTCACTTCTATCTCTTGTTTCTCTCTCTAGAAAAACATCAACCCTCTTGAAATATAAAGATTATCACACTTCTACACCGGGCTTGAATAAAATGCTTAGTACCTTGAAAGAGGCCTTTTAAGCTAACCATCAAGCCCGTAATGTCACGACAATTTTAACTAACTATTACAACGTTGTAATAAATATTACAGTATAAACCTATGACCGAACATTCTTGTTTTACTCAATATTTTGAGGCTAGCAAATGGTAAGAAGGATGGTGTCAAGTTATCAAGAATAGGATCGAGCATAGTGGGATTGCTAATATTTTCTTCATCACCAAAACCTAAAAATTCTTGTGAAAATTCTTTGCAAACGACGTCGATCATATGAATATAGTTTATGGCCGCGATATAATAAACATGAGAAAGTTTGGAGTTTTGTGTTGCGTTTATAACAAGTTCCTCGTCGTTGAAACGTAAGGTGATTTTCCTTGCATGCACATCAATCAACACTCTCGACGTATGTAAAAACGAACGACCTAAAATGAAAGGAACTTGAGGATCCGTGGGAATATCGCCTACGATAAAGTCTAGCGGATAATAGAACTTTCCCACTTTCACAAAAACGTCTTCGGCCAATCCACATGCGGGAATCGTGGAATGATCGGCCATCTCGATAGACATTCTTGAAGGAGTAAGATTAGGAATATTGAGCGACTTGAATATGGCAAGAGGCATCAAATTATTACTAGCACCAAGATTGGCCAAGGCATAACATTCTTCCATATCTTGAATACCAACCGGAATTAAAAATTTACTAGGGTCACCGACTTTTTGAGGTATGCGGTTAAGATAAACCGATGAACAACTAGACAAATTTTGAAATTTCTCCTTGTTGTTTAACATACTTTAATAGTTGGCGGCAAATCGAGGCATCATGATTAAAGCGTCGACAAAACTTATGTTAAAGTTCAAATCACGAAACATCTTAATAAAAAGCTCAAATTGGTAATTGTCTCGTTCTTGCAATTTTTCCTTACGAAGTCTCGATGGGTAAGGTAAGGGTGGTGTTGGGTGGGGCATAGGCATAGCCTTTGGAATCTCGGGTTCCAATGATGGTAAAGGGTCGACCGTAGGTGTGGTTTGAGCGGTACTTCGTGGGATTTTAATGTGCTCCTTTTCGACCACCACCTCGGGTTCTTCCTCAATTTCCTCCACCGTAGGATTAATTGGTTGAGGAGTCGGTTCCTTAAAGGTCTTACCAGTACGTGTGGTAATCACTTCCATCTCTCCCTTTGGGTTTGACACGGTGTTACTTGGAAGACTACCCGAAGAAGACGGTTTACACATTATAGCCTCAAACATGCTTGATATTCTATCCTCAAACTTAGATTGCCTTTTATCCGCCTTAAGCATTTATTGTTTAATTTCATGTTGGCCTTGCTTCATTTTTTGTTGATTTTGTTGTAACCTTTGCACATTACTCCCCATTTTGTTTGTATGAGTCTTAAGTTCATTTGCAAGCTTGTTTTTCAACTCATTTTTCAAATTACTCTTAAACTCGGATCTTAGGCTAATTATCTCCCTTTGTATATTATCAAATCTAGCATCATTAGCCGTTGAATAATTCTCAAATTCATTTGGAAGATCTTTCATGTTTTGCAAACCTTTGTTGTTGTTTTGAAAATCACGGTTTTGATTTTGTTTTGCACTTGATTACTAGTCCCTTGATTCCCATATTTGTTACCCTTGTAATTGTTCCTTTTATTTCCTTGGTAACCAACTTGATTGTTGCGATAATTGTTAGCATTTTTATTTGGTGGAAAACCCGGTAGAGTCAATTGATTAGTGCGGGTAACTTGACCGTTTTGGTTATAAGTTCCCGTGGCCGCGTAGGCACTCGAAGTGTTACCACCGTTGGTAATGCACTCGGAGACATCATGACCTCCACCACAATACATACAATAAACCTCAACCGCTTTAGCCGTAGCGGGAGTAGGTTGTTAACCAACTTTAAACTCAATCAAAAGTCCTTTAAGCTTATCAAAAATCTTGTTCTCCAAATTAGCCTCTATTTGGCAAGCATCGATGGTATGTGATAATGAAGGCGAAGAAGAAGCCTTGTGAACACTCGATGTGTTACGAGGGCTATAAACCTTGGACCTATTCTCAATGATCAACAATGCTTCCTCGACTGTTTTACACAAAAAACTTACCACCCGCGGAGGCATTGAGATAGTCTCGTTCATGATCGTTCAAGCCATTGTAAAACGTGTCGATTTGATGTAAGTCGGAAAAACCGTGATGAAGACATTCATGAAATATTTCCTTAAACCTATTCCAAGCCGTTGAAAAACTCTCATTGTACTCTTGTGAAAACTTTGAATCTCGTTTTTCAAATGCGTAGTCTTAGAGGGCGGGAAAAATTGGTTCATGAACATCGAAACGAGATTCTTCCACGTTAATATAGAATTGGGTGGCTCTTTATCTAACCAAATTTTAGCGGGCCCCGCTAAGGAATACGGAAAAAGCATCATCTTAACCGAGTCGTTTGAGACGTCCTTAAACTTGCAAGTGGCCGTAAGACGATTGAATTGGCGGATGTGGTTGTGAGGATTGTCCTTTTCGTCACCACGAAACTTGTTGTTTTGGATCATGGACTACAAACCCGTCTTAACTTCAAAATTATCCGCAAGGATAGCGGGAATCACAATAGCCTCTCCATAACCCTCGGTGGGTGCTTGAAGCAACTCCATCATAGTACGATTAGCCATGGGTGCTTCTTGTTCTACGATGGGTTCGCCAATAGGAGATTCTTCACTAGAAGGTGTTCCTTCCTTTCGGTTTCTACGTTTACGTGCACGTCTTGCTTGGTTACGAGTTTGCATAAATGTCACGTACAACGTGGGGATGAGCAAAGAAGATTCTTTTGGGTGTTTTTACTTTTTCTAATTTTTTTGTGTTTTTGATTGTTTTCTACTTTTTTTGGATTTTTGTGATGTATTACATAGATACAAATCTACAAATCTACAAATCTCTCCTCAAATCAAATCTCTCGATTAAAGGAGCCTCAAGGAATGAAAACGATCACGTTGAGTGAACGTCTTCGATAACTTTAGAACGTTGGTGGAACACCAAAACGTTCAAGAGGGTTTAATCTTTGAAACCAAGAAAATATATAGATACGTAGATAATACTTTGGGTGGCAAACCCTCGAGTATCCCTTTTTATCAAAACACGCACAAGCAAGCGGAGGAAACGAGGCGGCGCGAAGCACTTAAGAGCCTTTTTCCTTTAGGTCGTGAAATACAACCGCCTTATACCCACCTTATAGTTTGTGTTTATCAAAATCAAGCTTCACGAAAGTATTTATCTATTTTGCCTTTTTTCTTTGTTTGAGATTCGAATACAATGATTGAGTGATGAAATCCCAATCAACGTTGTCTTTCACACTTTTGGAGTACTTGTAAATTAATTGTGATACGTATACAATATAGTAATAATATTCACACAAAAAACGAAAACCGATAATACGTGTGCTTAGAGTTCTAAAACACACAATTACTTTATTATGGATAATATCAAAACAAAATTTGTTCAAATCTAAATACAAAACGCCTCCCTGGCAGCGGTGCCAAAATGATAATTGTAATTTCACACACGTTTAGGAAAACGAGGCAAAAGCGGTAAGTATTAAGTGAACGTTTAGGAAAACGTAAGCACTTATGACCCTTTGTGTGTGATCGTTCTCAAGGAGGCTTGCTGTGTGTGTTAAGACTTGATATAATTTGAGATTAATATTAAGAAATAAAATGAGAAAGAAAAATGATGACGATTACGATTAAAATTAAACTACGACGAATGACGTAAACGTAAAACCGTAAAACGTGACGAAATTTAAAAATTACCCTAAAAACTCCCAGAAAATCACAGTAAATCCCTAAATATGCAAATAGCATCTACCAAAATCAAAACTTACTTAAACCTTTTATTTAATTAAATAATAATTTTTTAATGCTAATCAAAGCCCTAAAAATCAATTTAATTAATAAAAAGCCTAAAATAATATTTTTCAATTTGTAAACCTCTAAAATAACTTAATTAAACTAAAAAGTATTTTTAAAAAATTTAAAACTAATTAAAACTATTTAAATTGATTAAAAATTAAAATTAAATAATAAAATAATATTAAAAATTCAAAATTTATAAAAAATTCTAAAAACTTGAAAACTAATTTATTTTAACTTAATAAAACCAAAAATGAAAGTGAAATGACCTAAATACCCCTATTGGGCCTCCAAATAGGCCAAAAGTGAAAACAGTTTGCTAAATGGGCTTTTTAGGCCCAATAAGAAAAATGTTAACCAAATAAGCCCAAAATTTCCAGATTAGTTTAAAATTCAATTTTAAACACAAAACTCTGAAGGCCCAAAAGCTAAATCAGTGCTTATCACAGCTTAATAGAATTCAGCTTATTCTTAATGGGCTTTTTGGCCCATTAAGCCATAAGCTAATGCCATAAGCTGAACATTGACACACATCCTTCTTATGAGATTATAAAGCTGTTTGTAAAAAGAATTTTTGAAAAAGATCAAGAAATAAGCCTGAAATAAGCTAAAGCTCTCTACACAAAACGACAAAATAGTCGTTTTCGAGTTCTAGACCACTTCAAGAGCTGATTCAAGTTGCAAAAGGTTTTAAATCACTTAAAATAGCTTAATAAAAAAAAGATTTCAAATAAGCACACTCAATAAGCTGGAAAAAGAAATAAGCTGTTTTGGAAAGAGACAAATTAGTCGTTTTCTAGTCAAAAGCTAAAATTAAAAGCTGTATACTTCAAAACTGACTTATAAGCTTAAAATAATAAGTTCTATCACAAAAAACAATTTGTTGCACAATAGAATAAGCTATAATAGCTTATTAATAAGCTGATGAACAAATAACACTATCAGTGGGAACTTTCAGTGGGAAAGTGTTCCGACTGCTTGACTTTATTGACTTGCTTTTTTAGAGAGTTTTACTTGGTTTCTTTGGACAAAAAGGGCACCCCTACAACCAGTGAGTTGTAGGGAGTCAAGAACAAGCAAGTAAACACACTTTGATCCAGCCAAATGATATAGTAAATTCAATTAGTGCACATACATGATACAGACATGGAAAATAAGCAGTAACTGATGAAATAAGCAAAATAAGCAAGATTAAGCCACTCAGAGTCCACCAAAGGCATACAACAGCTTAAATAAACTTAAGTAAACACAAACAAACTTGTTTCATGCACAGGTTTCATGAATTAAGCTAATATGAACCCTAAATGACTTAAGTACTTTTACTGATGATCACAAAATACTTCTTGCTGATATACCTAACCACAAATCTAATTTCAAAGCCCTAGATCTATTAATCAGGTTTCATAAACTTTGATTTATCACTTGTTATCCCTAGTTACACATGCAATCTAGGTGTGCACAAATAATCAACTCAAAACAACCTAAAACAAGCCAGATATAGCAAAGATTCAGATTTATGTTTCAAAGCACAAAAATGGCAAACATCAGCACACAATCACCTAAATATCAGATACAAACTCAAATAAAACCTTAACACTTACTCCAACTAACATAAAAATCACAAAACAGTAGTCCCAAACAGTTCTTTAAAATACTAAATGATAACTCGTTTTTGATAACTCAATTTTGACACCCTGTAAGAAAATTAAGTTCGTTGATGTTGGTCTAATCGAATTGATCTAGGTTCTCTATGTGACTCAGTTTTATTTTGGTGGAACAAAAGTGTTGTCGTTGTAGTATATTAAAAGTGTGTTAAATAAAAGAGCGTTGAAATAAATCTAAGTCTAATTAAACGAAAGGTGCGATATTTAAAACTTTGACGAAAATTAAAATTAATTAAATGACTAAAAATAAAAGCGTGACGAGAATTAAAATTAAACAAGAATTAAAATGAGAATGTAAAAATTAAACAAGACAAAACATAAAAATAATCTAGATCGGAATATATTCCGATCTACCTTGATCGGAATGATAGCTTACCCCCCAAATCGGAATATGGATCTGAAACCCAATCGGAATATGTCACCTACCCCAGATCGGAATATCCAATCAAACCCCCAATCGGAATATAAACTTACCCTTGATCGGAATATGGCTTAGATGCTGGTCAGAATGTAGATCGGAACCCCTTGATCGGAATACTGTCACTAGTCCCAATCGGAATACCAAACTAACACCTCAATCGGAATGTACAATGTGGTACCAATCGGAATATGTCACCTTACCTTGATCGGAATACCTCAAATACCTCAGATCGGAATACCAGGCCACCCCAATCGGAATATGTCAGAAATACTAAAACCCTTTTCCGACCAAGCTAATGAGCTATGGTCAGAATGTAAACCCTTTTCCGATTGGTCAGATCGGAATAAGGTGGAAAGAGCATAAATTAAGCTAATCTAATAAGCTATGATTCTAATAAGCACAAGACGAAATACCTAAAGTAAACCGTGTGAAAATAAGCTATCAAACAGAAATTTAAAGACTTTAAAGACACGAAAAAGATAAGCTTTACTAAAAACAACTTTTATATAAAAATAACTTTTGTAAAAACTTTATAAACTTGAAAATAAACAAAATAAGTTATGAAAATAATTGATTTAAAACAATCAAAAGCATAAAAATGTAATCTTTAAACAAGTAAACAACACGAAAAGCATATAAATCAAAGATTAAAGAAAGGTAGAGTGAGATCAACAAGATAAAGTAAAGGTTCGAGAATTAAAAAGAAAAACTTACTTGAAATTAAATGGTAAATAAGGTGCAAGACATGTAATTAAAGGTGCAAGTAATTAAAAGTGCAATAAAATAAATGTGGAAGAACTAGTTTGTCAATCTAGCCAACAAGAACAAATGAATGAAAATGGGAAGTATTTATAGGTGATTAGGAGGATGGTTAGAGCAAGCTTCCTCCCCTCCTTCCTTTCTTCTTAATTGCGCCCTTAAGTCCTTCCTTCTTAATCTTTTTGTTAATCTTGGAATTTGATGACTTTTGGCTCGGGATTTTTTTGGACTCGTCTTTTAATTCTTCGATAAATAAGACTTGAGTTCCTCGGCTTTAAGTAAACTTCCGTCTTTTGACTTTTTCTTCGATAAATCTTCAGAATTGGTCTTGGACTTCCATTCTTTTTGCACTCTTGACTTCTTGACTCCGTCTTTCATCTTTTTCTTCAATAAAAGTCCGTAAATGCCCGTGAATTCCCGTGTTTTCACCACTTTTCACCTTTTCGTCCTAAATCACAACAAAAACACAAACCACGCATAATTCCGACATAAAAGACATAAAATACACGTTTTGGTCCGGTTATTATTGTAATTAAGTGGTAGAAAAGATGGGTGTTTTCACACCTATCACTAAATCAAGATTTTTCAAAGCCAAAAACGTTTTTAGTCCAAGAAAATCTCAAACAAGCATTCAAATAACCATAACATGAACTAAGAATAAGAAATCATGCATCAACCAACACATATAGCATCAAACACCAAAAATCACTTATCACCAAAGTTTGACAGATTTTTCAAGAAAAATGACAAACCTCATGAATGTACATCCACACCCACGTATGTTAGAGCTTAGGTTCTAGCTAAACAAGAACTAGCTTCCAACAAATCACCCTGCTAAGATCAACAAGGTTAGCACAAACAGATTATATGAAAAGAAAAATGGAAAATGAAACAGATTCTTTCAAGCTTTGTACCCCACTCCTTGAATATCCCTAAGCCTTGATCTCACTCCACCTTGACAATCTTCTTATCAGGGTGAGATGATCAATCAAAGCCCAAAAATTTCAAGTGTTTATACCAAAGACTTAGAAAAAAAATCAGGTTTTAGAAACTTTTGAAACAACTTGCACAATACTTAAAACCAAACTTTAAAACTTTAAACATAAACTTAAAACATGTAACAATAGCAGTAAAAGTAAATTGGATCTTCGATTTTCGTCAATAGCATTCAAACTTTTTCATTCATGAACAAAGCATTACAGAACCTTGACCAAAGGAAAAACCAAGAACAATGTTAAAGGTAAAACCCTAATGCCTTTATAGGCTACAATGTGAACTAAGAAGTTGATAAAAAGCTATAAACCCTAATGTAGAAGTCTCCAATTTGCCCTTGAAGTTTGAATAACTTTGACTGAACATGTGAAGAATTTTGGATGTATGTTGATGCCAGTAGGTGAGAAAGGATCCTAGATGTTCAATGTGAGCGTTGGATGCAAGCAAAGTTTTGGCACGTTGATCTTATGGCAACACTTTTATCTTCGTCCTCAAAAGGTGCAGGGCAAGTATCATGTGACATATGGGGTGAGGTGGCAAGTAGTTTGTGAGTTGGGTTTTGTTTAGTTTGACCTTAATCTTAAATCTGGAGAAAATTAAGGTTTAATTTTCAAGGATTAAGAAATACCCAAACGTGTTCTTGAGGTGAATAGTGGGTGTTTTGATTCAGTTTTGGGTTTAAAAAGTTGTTAACCGCCATTTATATAACTAATTAATTAATTAGTTATAAACCGGTTTAGTGGTTTAGTGACGTGGTGGAATGGTGGGTTTTGATTGGGTGAGAGGGGTGAGTGGGGTACGTGGCAACATAGTAGTGGTTGAGGTATCTTTGGCTGTCTCACAAGATTAATCCTCCTTCTTTCCTTCTTGTTTCATTTGATGTTTACTCAGCCAAAAATGAATTTCCCTTTATACTGAAGTTTTTAAATTTATACTTCGGCCACAAAACATTTTGGAAAGTATATTCAAGCGTATTTCTTGTAAATTCATGACTCTTTAAGGGCTTTAATGGAATATTCTTGAAACTTTAAGGTTTTCACCTGTATTCTTGTCTTCATGGAGGACTAAAAGTGACAAGTCTTTAAATTTTAGGGACCATTCTTGCCAATTCTTCAAAGTTTAGGGTCCTTTTTGTAAATTTGATAAACTTTAGGGACCAAACTTGTAATTATGAATAAACAAGGGTATAAAGTGTCAGTTCTTCAATAATGAAGGACCCTTCTTATACAATCTTCAATTCTTCAAGGACTTTTCTTGGAAAATCAATTCTAGGGTTCGGTTCATTGTGCGGCTTCTTTTCCCGTGTTCGTTTTTGATTGTTTCTTGTGATCTTTTGTCATTTTCTCAATATCTGTACCTAAAATACACAATGAACAAACACAAGCATATTTATAGCACTTTTGATGATATATTTACCATTTTAAGCCTATTTTGGAAGATGAGACTATGTATAAAAGCAGTCTCATCACTTATATATACTCTTCTCCTCATTTGTAACTAGCTAGTTTTTTTTCCATTTAATATAGTTTTTAGTATACTCTCTCAATTTTAAAATAGTTGTAATTTTCCTTTCAAAGTTTTGTAATCTTTCACTTTTAATAAAATTCAAGTTTTAGTTTAATTGATTATCTCTTAGTTTAATTCCCATTCTACCTTTCTTTTTCTTTTAATCATAATCTATCTTATTATTTTGGGATAAGACTTTATAACTTTTTCTAAATAAATTAGATTTATATAAAGTTTGAATTAATTAGTTTTATTTCAAGCTTATTGTTACCTTATTTTCCTAGATCTAGCTTATTATTGGAGTATTTATTTAATTAGCTTTTTAGCTTATTAAATCTCATAAGTTCTAAGCTTAGGCTTAAGACTTATTTATATGTTAGCTTTTTATTTAATTGCTTTTAGTTTATATCTATTAGTTTTTCTTAGATCTATTAGTTTTAAGTTTTAAAAATTAAAAATACTTTCATAAATCCAAAAAAAAATAGTTAGATCTATTAGTTTTTTGTATTAATTATTTTAGATCTATAAGTTTAAGCTTAAAAATAAATATATTTGTATAAATCTTAAAAAAATAGTTTAGATCTATAAGGTTTTTAATAGATTAAGTAGATCTATAATTTTTAGCTTTTAAACATAAAATACTTTTATAAAACATAAAAAATATTTTAGATCTATTAGTTTTATTTAAATCTCTTTATAGAATATTAATAGTTGCTTATTATTGTTCTAACCTCTTGTGTTTTTGTGATATTGGCGAATCGATTCATCAAGTTTTGTAGAGAGCTTATGGCTGATTAATTTGGTTCTAGTTTGATATGGTTGATTAATTTGGTTCGAGTTTGATTTGGTTGGCCGTGTACTTTACGGGCCAGGATACGCTTAGTTTTAGTATTGATTTGGTTGGCTGTGTACTTTACGGGCCGTATTTGGATGCTTTTGGGAGGCCGTGTACTTTACGGGCCATATGTTATCACTTATGATTGATTTTGATTAGAGCGTTATCTTAAAACTACGGGTACCAAAGTTCTCCTTTTTGTTTTTCTAGCTTAATCCTTTTAGTTTTATTAATTAGATCGTTATAGTTTAAATTGTTTTCATAAAAGTTGTATTTTCATAAAAATCGGTTTAATTAGTTTTAGTTATTATTACTGTTTTAAAAAAATAGATTAAAAGTTTAAAAATTAGATTTCATTCAGATAAGCTTATTATTAGTAAAAAGTTTACACCTTTTTTTGATTATTAAGATTATTAGTATATAAAGCTTGTAGCTTTATCATCTAAAAAGATTAATAAGCTTAAAAGGTTAAAGCTTTATGCTTTATTTTTAAGTTTATCTTTGTGATTTCATTTTTTGTTACTTTTATTTGCTATTACGTGCTTGCATTTAGATTAATTTCGCATTTAGATTTATTTTTAATTATAGTTTATCTTTGTTGCATCTAGATCTAAATTTGTAGTTTAATTTACATTGCATTTTAGAGTAATTTATGTGAATTAATTGCGTTTTTATTTTTATATAGTCCTTAGCCTATAATAACTGGACTTAACCAAGTATATAAAAAGTTATCGTCCGATCTTTTCGAATTGATTACTAGTAGAAAGTGCGACTCAGTCGTTCTTGGTGGAAAATTAAATGGTTTGGTTATCTATTTTAAACTAAAAGTAAATATGAAAATGTCGGGAAGCGTGCAATTTCTGGAAATTAAAACGTAATGAACTTTAAAACTTGAAAACTTTGTAAAAACAAGAAACTAAAACTCCATCGGAATGCTCCTAATCGGAATATGATCGGAATACAAACGAAATCCTATCGGAATGTTAGAACAATACACGTCGGAATGTATAAAAAAAACTGCTATCGGAATAATGGAAAAACACCTCCGTCGGAATGTCAAATCGGAATCCCCAATCGGAATGCAAAACCCTATTCCGATGGGGGGGGGGAGGGGTGATCGGAATGACAGAAACCCTATTCCGATCCTCTGATCGGAATGCCCGTCGGAATGCAAAGCCCTTTCCCGACGGGTTTGATCGAAATACAGTGAAAGAAAAATGTAAATAAGCAAAACAAATAAGCTATGAACCAAATAAGCACACAACCAAAAATTTAACCAAAACACGTATAAGAAAAAACTAATAAACTAAAATTTAAAGACTTTTAAAAACACTTAAATGAAAAAGATATTCGAAAACAACTTTTATATAAAGATAACTTTTATAAACACTTAAGTAAATTTAAGAAAGACACAAATAAAAACATAAAAACAATCCAAAACAATCAAAAACATAAAAACATAACACTTGATCAAAATAAGCATAACAATAAGCACATAAACATAAAGATTAAGCAAAAAGAAAGGTAGAATGAGAGATTAAAAATAAGAACTCGATTAAAAGTAAAGTTTCAATAACAAAATTAAAAGATTTACTTGAAATTAAAGGCAAGAAATTAAGGTGCAAGACAAGAAAATTAAATGACAATTAAGTAAATGACATGAAATGAAAGGTGGAAGAACTATTTTGTCAAGATAGTCAACACCTCCTAATGTGATATTAGGAGGGTATTTATAGGAGATTAAGGAGGTTAGCATGTGTTGGAAGCTTCATTCTTTCTTTCTTTCTCGTCTTTTCGTCTTCTAAATTCTTCGACTTTTTCGACTTCGTCTCGGGATTAATTAAACTCGTCTTTTAATTTCTTCATTAATTAGACTTGAGTTCTTCGGCTTTATTAAACTTCCTTCTTTAAACTTTTTCTTCGATAAATCTTTAGAATAGGCCTTGGACTTCCGTTCTTTTTGCACTCTTGATCTTTTGACTTCATCTTTTGTATTTTTCTTCGATAAAAGCCCGTGAAAGCCCGTGTTTTCTTCCCTTTTCACATTTTGATCCTAAATCACACCAAAAACACAAACCACGCATAATTCCGACATTTGCGACATAAAATACACGTTTTGGCTTGGTTATTATCATAATTAAGTGGTAAAAGGATAAGTGTTTTCACACTTATTAAATCCCCTACACTTAACCATTGCAATTTCCTCATGCAATGCATTAATTAAAAAGCAAGATTTACATTTTTTATCATAATCAATCCACATTGGCCTTTATTAAAGAGACAAAAAAATATAAAATATTCAAAGGAAGAAAACAAATAAAAAGATCAAAAACTTACCTTAGGGTTTTGGAATGTCATGAATGATTATCACCCTCAAGTTTCACGTTCCCCAAACCAAGCTTTAAAACGAGATCATTGTTATTATAAGTTAGCAAATTATCACAAACTCATGTGGGCCAATTATTTACTTAGACTCCCTTATTCCTAGGTGTATCTCTTATATTTTATGATTGTCTTGAATGATCACTAGGATGCATTGTTGACTTATTTCATTAATTTATTTAGGCTGAAAATAAAGTAGGACGATTTAATCAATAGTTAGCTAAAGGACAAAATCTTTTAAAACTGCTTCTCGGGACCTCATAAAGTTCATATCTTGGCATAACTCGCTTCAGGATTTGAGACCTTTCTCGGACCGATATTTGGCAGCGACTTCATACTTCAAATCTTGAGAGACGTTCTTTGAAATTATGGTCTTCTCTTCATAATAGGAATTTCTTCACTTGAACTTTTTGAGAGATTCTTCATATTTTGACCACGACTTCTTCATTTTTCTCCAATATTTATTTGGGATTTTGATATACAACGATGCGCCTCCTTTTAGGACTTGGATCTATTTATCCTTATACCTTGTTAGGGCCTTTTTGGATAGACTTCTCCATGATCTTTACGAGAGTATTTGCTTTTCGTCGTGTGTCTCGATCCTTCATATTGATTTTTGATAAATGATTCTTCACATCACTTGGGATTTTTAGGAACAAAATGTATCCCTCATATCTTGTTAGGACCTTTTCGTACTCGCCAATCTTCGCATCCCGCTTCAATAAGTTATGCCTTGGCTATGAACTCTAATTAATACCGAGCAACTTTTAAACGATCTTGGGCTAGAAGCTAAGTAACTTTTCAAGTCTTACAACCTTTCTTATTTCAATTAAATTTATTAACAAGCGATGAGAGAAAAAGCTCATAATTAACTCACATAAATTCATGAAAGAATACCAAACTTATAATTGACTCTATCATCTCTCGTTCTCCACAATTTAAAATCTCAAGGAATGAGACTCGTGGATTCTTAGCCAATTAAATCAAAGTTTCGGGTTTTCAAGTCATCTATAGGATATTGCAAACTCTTAGACTCTTTCAAGTTTAGAATTCGCATTTTAAAGTTCCCTTGATAAACGACTTTCTAGGATCAATTATAGGAACTTGCGAAAAGTTCTTGTTCTTAACCCGTAAGAGTTAAGACTTTCGGGTTGAGTCAAAAGATTCACAACGTTAGAAAATTAAAACCACTTTAGTAAAATTTATTCTAATGAAAGAAAATAACTATAACAAAGGTAAATACAACTAGGCCAAAATAGATCAAAAATTTTGAAAAATGTCGAAAAATCAATTTTCCGGTTAAAATGGGGACAAATACAAGGAAAAGCCCACTTAACTTCGATATAAGTCCCCCTACACTTAATATAAACATTGTCCTCAATATTTAAGCATGTGGAAGTAAACTCCCCTACACTTAGGACATTGTGAACGTTGTTTAAATTTTGCTAAGGAAGAGACAACTAAAGTGATTCCTATATTAATATTGAAAAATATAAAATAGAGAATCAAAAGAGTTTAGGATAGAACCGGGAAGACGGGTACACGGAATCACGGGTCGTCAAAAGTCATCAAGAATGGATCTTTGAAAGCTCGAATCCCTGCACATGATAAGAAAGAAAATAACAAACACATACTAGGGTCTCCCCCACACTTATTATAAAAACAAAGAAAAAGGATAGATACTGCGGGTTGCCTCCCAAGAAGCGCTTGTTTTTGTTAACCGAGTCGTGAGCCTGACTCGACCTTGATTAGCATGGGAAAAAGCTTGAAACACATCCACTGGGATCAAATACATGGTTTTCATCTATCAAGTAGCACAAGCTTAAGGCGAACAAGGCAAGCCAAAGAAGAGTAGGAAAGGTTCCCTTAAGCAAAGATTGAGCACGGTGGTAGACGGTGTGATGAGGTGCAAGCATATCTCCATAAGTTCCAAAAATCTTTCCTTTTATTTCATCAGATGGATATTGAGATGGCATAAAAATTGCAATACCGAGATCGAACACCTTTTCCGTTAGGGGAAAATAACACTCGGGCTCAGTAGACCTTTAAGATGATCCGCTCATAAACCGCACAATATCATCCTCAGAAGGTGGATAGAGAGGTGTCAAAACATAAGTGCTACGGATATCGGTGTTGTCCGGCTTCTTCTCCTTTGAAACGGGTTTCTTCATATCCAAAGGAGGATAAAGAGCATCATCAAAGTACAAAGGAGGAGAATCACTCTCATTTGGGAATTAAGTGTTGAGAAAAGTAGCAAAATCTTCCTCAAATGAGTAGTCATCCAAAGTAGGATCAAGCATTGTTGGTGTTGGATCTTCATCAAAAGTAGGAGTAAGGTCATCATGAGAAGAATCACTTGAGAGAGTATCAACATCATCAAAATCATCATAAGTTGGCATGTCTGGCTACTCTGAAACAAAATTATCATAATCATCCCCAACGGAACTAGAATCATCATCATAGTCATCATAAATTGGAGGAGACTCATGAATTGGTGGAGGATCAAAATTGGAGAGAGAATCATCCACATCATCTTTGAACAGTGGATTATCATAGCAAGAATCGAAAAGAGGATTGTTGTAGACGACAAAATCATCAAGCACATTAATCACATTCGCTGATTCTCTTCCATTGGATTTGTTTGTGATCTTCCCCATTTTAAAAACTTATGCCTCATTCCCGACTCTGAGAATAAGTTCACCTTCGGCAACATCGACTAATGCTTTTTCGGTTCTCAAGAATGGCTGACCAAGTATTAACGAAATACGAGGGTCCATTTCATAATCAACAACAACAAAGTCGACCGGAAAAGTGAAGGTGCCAACTTTAACAAACACATCTTCGGCAATACCAACAGGGTAAGCGAGAGTGCGATTTGCTAGCTCAAGAGTCATCTTTGTTGGTGTAAGGTCGGGTAATGATAGCATTTTCCAAACACTTAAAGGCATCAGATTTATACTTGCCCCGAGAACGGCTAAGGCAGTAAATTCTTCGGTTTGGTTAAAAGTACATGGTAGCACAAAACAACCGGGATCTCCAAGTTTCTCCGGAAGTTCTTTAAGAAGGACTGCAAAACAGTTTTCATTCAATCGAGTATTAACAAACTTGTCCATCTTCTCCTTCTTATTAAGCAATTCCTTAAACATCTTAACAAATTTAGGCATTTGGGCTAGAGCTTCAACAAGGCTAAAGGTGAGGGTTGAGATGTTGAAGGTTTAAAGGTGGAAGGTGGGGTTAGCGAAGGGTTCCTCTTGGGTACTTCAGTAAGAGGTGGAGACGGTAATGGAGAACTAATACTAGGCGTGGTAGTAGGAGGGATAAATGGTGGTGGAGGAGGTGTAGATGGAGTAACTGGAGGAGGGATAGATGGTCATACTAAGGTTGCTCCACTGCGTGTAGTAATATCACTCACATTCGCTCTTGGGTTGGTGACAGTATTTGAAGGAAGAGAGCCCGAAGTAGAGGGTTGAGTACTTGGAAAGAAACTAGCCATCATATTATTCAAATCATTTGTTTGATTGCTAAAAGAGGTTTTTATATCATGTCGAAGCTCGGATCGAATATCATTCCCTTGCTTAGTGATATCTCCTTTCAAGTTGATGATTTGGCTTTGTAGATTCTTAACTAGCTCGCCTTGGGTCCTCATGAAAGTTTCCACATCTTGATTAATGGGTGGTGCTTGTTGAGCGGGTGGGTGATAAGGATTAGAAGCTCGAGGTGGGTTTAGGTTGCTTCTATTGTAGTTGTTGGGGTTGTGGTTTTGAGGAGAAAAATCGGGTGAAAGAAAGTTGTTAGAACGGTAACTTAGCAAGTTACGATCACCTTGAGGTCGAGCTTGATGGCTTTCCGTTGAATAGTTACCATAAGCCGCATACACGTTTTTCGGATTGTCACGAGTAGAAGGACAATTAGTGTATGAGTGAGGACCCCCGCAAATCTCACAAGAAAGTGCTACAGCTTTAACTTGTTGTTGTTGATTTGTAGCCAAAAGTTGCATATTCTTGCTCATTTCGACCATTGCGCGGGTCAATTCGGTGATATCAGAGTTTGAAGAAGTAGAAGAAACATTGACTCTCGGGTTATTCCTTGAAGATGCGGATGAATCCCAATTTTTGTGGTGAGTAGTCATGTTCTCGATAAGCTCTCTACACTCCTCGGGTCTTCTTTTCATGAATCTGCCATCGGCGGCTGCATTAATCGTATCACGATCACGAAAAGTTAAACCGTTGTAGAAAGTATCAATTAAGGTGACGGGGAGAATGTTGAGGTTTGGACATCGATCGATCAAAACATTATATCGTTCCCAAGCATCAAAAAGTGATTCATCGGGTTCTTGAGTAAATCCACTAATTTGATTCTAAAGGCTCGTGACCATGGATGGTGGAAAGTAGCGCGACAAAAAGCGTTGAGTCATCTCATCCCAAGTATGAATTAAATTATTCGGAAGATGATCAAACCATTTTTCGGCATGGTGGGATAAGGTGTGTGGAAATAGGTGAAGGCGAAGAAAATCCATAGTAACACCGGGCAACTTCATGCTTTGAGTAACGGTAATGAATTTGTCGAGGTGTTTGTTGGCAACATCATCCGATAATCCGTGAAATGGATAGGTGTTTTGAACTTGTTGGATCATGTGATGCTTCAACGAAAACTCTGGAGTCGTGATTTGCATCGACGCAATCGGTCCTCGTCGTCCATTCATCGTAGGTTGACACAGCTCCTCCATCGTTCGAAGGTCGGGTGGGGGAACATTGTTGTAGTTATTCATGTTGGGGTGGGGTGGATTATTGTTGTTGTGTACGCCAACCATATCTAAATCTTCACGAGTCTCGGGCTTAGAATAAGTTGAAGATCTAGTACGCATGCACCTACAAAAGAAAAAGAAAAAGATACCAAAGAAATAGAGACTATATATACACTTAGAAAAATAAAATCTTTTTGGTGCAAAACTTTGAAAAAGAAATGCTTTTTATATGTTTTTTAATATTTTTGTATTTTTGAAAATTTTAATGTTTATGGATTTTTGAAAATTTTTAAGCAAGAAAAATAACGTTCACGAGTGAAAGGATCCCAAAATTCAACGCGTCTCTCACATAAAACCGTTAATCTTTACGAAAAGAGCAGGCAGCGGCGCCATTTAATAACTGGACTTAACCAAGTATATAAAAAGTTATCGTCCGATCTTTTGGAATTGATTACTAGTAGAAAGTGCGACTCAATCGTTCTTGGTGGAAAATTAAATGGTTTGGTTATCTATTTTAAACTAAAAGTAAATATGAAAATGTCAGGAAGCGTGCAATTTTTGGAAATTAAAACGTAATGAACTTTAAAACTTGAAAACTTTGTAAAAACAAGAAACTAAAACTCCTTCGGAATGCTCCTAATCGGAATATGATCGGAATACAAACGAAATCCTATCGGAATGTTAGAACAATACACGTCGGAATGTATAAAAAAAACTGCTATCGAAATAATGGAAAAACACCTCCGTCGGAATGTCAAATTGGAATCCCCAATCGGCATGCAAAACCCTATTCCGATGGGGGGGGGGGTGATCGAAATGACAGAAACCCTATTCCGATCCTCTGATCGGAATGCCCGTCGGAATGCAAAGCCCTTTTCTGACGGGTTTGATCGGAATACAGTGAAAGAAAAATGTAAATAAGCAAAACAAATAAGCTATGACCAAATAAGCACACAACCAAAAATTTAATTAAAACACGTATAAGAAAAAACTAATAAACTAAAATTTAAAGAGTTTTAAAAACACTTAAATGAAAAAAGATATTCGAAAACAACTTTTATATAAAAATAACTTTTATAAACACTTAAGTAAATTTAAGAAAGACACAAATAAGCTATAAAATCAATAATCCAAAACAATCAAAAACATAAAAACATAACACTTAATCAAAACAAGCATAACAATAAGCACATAAACATAAAGATTAAGAAAAAAGAAAGGAAGAATGAGAGATTAAAAATAAGAACTCGATTAAAAGTAAAGTTTCAATAACAAAATTAAAAGACTTACTTGAAATTAAAGGCAAGAAATTAAGGTGCAAGACAAGAAAATTAAATGACAATTAAGTAAATGACATGAAATGAAAGGTGGAAAAACTATTTTGTCAAGATAGTCAACACCTCCTAATGTGATATTAGGAGGGTATTTATAGGAGATTAAGGAGGTTAGCATGTGTTGGAAGCTTCCTTCTTTCTTTCTTTCTCGTCTTTTCGTCTTCTAAATTCTTCGAATTTTTCGACTTCGTCTCGGGATTAATTAAACTCGTCTTTTAATTTCTTCATTAATTAGACTTGAGTTCTTCGGCTTTATTAAACTTCCGTCTTTAGACTTTTTCTTCGATAAATCTTCAGAATAGGCCTTGGACTTCCGTTCTTTTTTCACTCTTGATCTTTTGACTTCGTCTTTTGTCTTTTTCTTCGATAAAAGCCCGTGAAAGCCCGTGTTTTCTTCCCTTTTCACATTTTGATCTTAAATCACACCAAAAACACAAACCACGCATAATTCCGACATTTATGACATAAAATACACGTTTTGGTTTGGTTATTATTATAATTAAGTGGTAAAAGGATAAGTGTTTTCACACTTATTAAATACCCTACACTTGACCATTGCAATGTCCTCATGCAATGCATTAATTACAAAGCAAGATTTACATTTTTCATCATAATCAATCCACATTGGCCTTTATTAAAGAGACAAAAAAATTATTAAATATTCAAAGGAAGAAAAAAAAAATAAAAAGATCAAAAACTTACCTTAGGGTTTTGGAATGTCATGAATGATTATCACCCTCAAGTTTCACGTTCCCCAAACTAAGCTTAAAAACGAGATCATTATTATTATAAGTTAGCAAATTATCACAAACTCATGTGGGCCAATTATTTACTTAGACTCCCTTATTCCTAGGAGTATCTCTTATATTTTATGATTGTCTTGAATGATCACTAGGATGCATTGTTGACTTATTTCGATAATTTATTTAGGCTGAAAATAAAGTAGGATGATTTAATCAATAGTTAGCTAAAGGACAAAATCTTTTAAAACTGCTTCTCGAGACCTCATAAAGTTCATATCTTGGCATAACTCGCTTCAGGATTTGAGACCTTTCTCGGACTGATATTTGGCAGCGACTTCATACTTCAAATCTTGAGAGACGTTCTTTGAAATTATGGTCTTCTCTTCATAATAGGAATTTCTTCACTTGAACTTTTTGAGAGATTCTTCATATTTTGACCACGACTTCTTCATTTTTCTCCAATCTTTATTTGGGATTTTGATATACAACGATCCGCCTCCTTTTAGGACTTGGATCTATTTATCCTTATACCTTGTTAGGGCCTTTTTGGATAGACTTCTCCATGATCTTTACGAGAGTATTTGCTTTTCGTCGTGTGTCTCGATCGTTCATATTGATTTTTGATAAATGAATATTCACATCACTTGGGATTTTTAGCAACAAAATGTAGCCCTCATGTCTTGTTAGGACCTTTTCGTACTCGCCAATATTCGCATCCCGCTTCAATAAGTTATGCCTTGGCTATGAACTCTAATTAATACCGAGCAACTTTTAAACGATCTTGGGCTAGAAGCTAAGTAACTTTTCAAATCGTACAACCTTACTTATTGAAATTAAATTTATTAACAAGAGATGAGAGAAAAAGCTCATAATTAACTCACATAAATTCATGAAAGAATACCAAACTTATAATTGACTCTATCATCTCTCGTTCTCCACAATTTAAAATCTCAAGGAATGAGACTCGTGGATTCTTAGCCAATTAAATCAAAGTTTCGGGTTTTCAAGTCATCTATAGGATATTTCAAACTCTTAGACTCTTTCAAGTTTAGAATTCGCATTTTAAAGTTCCCTTGATAAACGACTTTCTAGGATCAATTATAGGAACTTGCGAAAAGTTCTTGTTCTTAACCCGTAAGAGTTAAGACTTTCGCGTTTTTAAGTTCCCTATATAAAATCCTAGCAAAACTTGACTTAAACACGTTAAGGATACTAGCTAGAGTAAACTTGGATAAGTAAGCTCGGGTTGAGTCAAAAGATTCACAACGTTAGAAAATTAAAACCACTTTATTAAAATTTATTCTAATGAAAGAAAATAACTATAACAAAGGTAAATACAACTAGGCCAAAATAGATCAAAATTTTTGAAAAATGTCGAAAAATCAATTTTCCGGTTAAAATGTGGACAAATACAAGGAAAAGCCCACTTAACTTCGATAGAAGTCCCTCTACACTTAATATAAACATTGTCCTCAATGTTTAAGCATGTGGAAGTAAACTCCCCTACACTTAGGACATTGTGCACGTTGTTTAAATTTTGCTAAGGAAGAGACAACTAAAGTGATTCCTATATTAGTATTGAAAAATATAAAATAGAGAATCAAAAGAGTTTAGGATAGAACCGGGAAGACGGGTACACGGAATCACGGGTCGTCAAAAGTCATCAAGAATGGATCTTTGAAAGCTCGAATCCCTGCACATGATAAGAAAGAAAATAACAAACACATACTAGGGTCTCCCCCACACTTATTATAAAAAAAAAGAAAAATGATAGATACTGCGGGTTGCCTCCCAATAAGCGCTTGTTTTTGTTAACCGAGTCGTGAGCCTGACTCGACTTGATTAGCATGGGAAAAAGCTTGAAACACATCCACCGGGATCAAATACATGGTTTTCATCTGTCAAGTAGCACAAGCTTAAGGCGAACAAGGCAAGCCAAAGAAGAGTAGGCAAGGTTCCCTTAAGCAAAGATTGAGCACGGTGGTAGACGGTGTGATGAGGTGCAAGCATATCTCCATAAGTTCCAAAAATCTTTCCTTTTATTTCATTAGATGGATATTGAGATGGCATAAAAATTGCAATACCGGGATCGAACACCTTTTCCTTTAGGGGAAAATAACACTCGGGCTCAGTAGACCTTGAAGAAGATCCGCTCATAAACCGCACAATCTCATCCTCAGAAGGTGGATAGAGAGGTGTCAAAACATAAGTGCTACGGATATCGGTGTTGTCCGGCTTCTTCTCCTTTGAAACGGGTTTCTTCATATCCAAAGGAGGATAAAGAGCATCATCAAAGTCCAAAGGAGGAGAATCACTCTCATTTGGGAATTAAGTGTTGAGAAAAGTAGCAAAATCTTCCTCAAATGAGTAGTCATCCAAAGTAGGATCAAGCATTGTTGGTGGAGGATCTTCATCAAAAGTAGAAGTAAGGTCATCATGAGAAGAATCACTCGAGAGAGTATCAACATCATCAAAATCATCATAAGTTAGCATGTCTGGCTACTCTGAAACAAAATTATCATAATCATCCCCAACGGAACTAGAATCATCATCATAGTCATCATAAATTAGAGGAGACTCATGAATTGGTGGAGGATCAAAATTGGAGAGAGAATCATCCACATCATCTTTGAACAGTGGATTATCATAGCTAGAATCGAAAAGAGGATTGTTGTAGACGAAAATCATCAAGCACATTAATCACATTCGCTGATTCTCTTCCATTGGATTTGTTTGTGATCTTCCCCATTTTAAAAACTTATGCCTCATTCCCGACTCTGAGAATAAGTTCACCTTCGGCAACATCGACTAATGCTTTTCCGGTTCTCAAGAATGGCCGACCAAGTATTAACGGAATACGAGGGTCCATTTCATAATCAACAACAACAAAGTCGACCGGAAAAGTGAAGGTGCCAACTTTAACAAACACATCTTCGGCAATACCAACAGGGTAAGCGAGAGTGCGATTTGCTAGCTCAAGAGTCATCTTTGTTGGTGTAAGGTCGGGTAATGATAACTTTTTCCAAACACTTAAAGGCATCAGATTTATACTTGCCCCGAGATCGGCTAAGGCAGTAAATTCTTCGGTTTGGTTAAAAGTACATGGTAGCACAAAACAAACGGGATCTCCAAGTTTCTCCGGAAGTTCTTTAAGAAGGACTGCAGAATAGTTTTCATTCAATCGAGTATTAACAAACTCGTCCATCTTTTCCTTCTTATTAAGCATTTCCTTAAACATCTTAACAAATTTAGGCATTTGGGCTAGAGCTTCAACAAGGCAAAAGGTGATGGTCAGTCCTGAAATCTTCTTCAAAAAATTTGACACTTGAATATCATCCTTGGTGAGCAATTGGCACTTGTCTAAGCGAGATGGATAAGAGATATTGGGTTTAGTTGGTGTAGATGTAGAAGGTGAGGTTTGATCGGAATACAGTGAAAGAAAAATGTAAATAAGCAAAATAAATAAGCTATGAACCAAATAAGCACACAACCAAAAATTTAACTAAAACACGTATAAGAAAAAACTAATAAACTAAAATTTAAAGACTTTTAAAAACACTTAAATGAAAAAGATATTCGAAAACAACTTTTATATAAAAATAACTTTTATAAACACTTAAGTAAATTTAAGAAAGACACAAATAAGCTATAAAATCAATAATCCAAAACAATCAAAAACATAAAAACATAACACTTAATCAAAATAAGCATAACAATAAGCACATAAACATAAAGATTAAGCAAAAAGAAAGGTAGAATGAGAGATTAAAAATTTGAACTCGATTAAAAGTAAAGTTTCAATAACAAAATTAAAAGACTTACTTGAAATTAAAGGCAAGAAATTAAGGTGCAAGACAAGAAAATTAAATGACAATTAAGTAAATGACATGAAATGAAAGGTGAAAGAACTATTTTGTCAAGATAGTCAATACCTCCTAATGTGATATTAGGAAGGTATTTATAGGAGATTAGGGAGGTTAGCATGTGTTGGAAGCTTCCTTCTTTCTTTCTTTCTCGTCTTTTCGTATTCTAAATTCTTCGACTTTTTCGACTTCGTCTCGGGTTAATTAAACTCGTCTTTTAATTTCTTCATTAATTAGACTTGAGTTCTTTGGCTTTATTAAACTTCCGTCTTTAGACTTTTTCTTCGATAAATCTTCAGAATATGCCTTGGACTTCCGTTCTTTTTGCACTCTTGATCTTTTTACTTCGTCTTTTGTCTTTTTCTTCGATAAAAGCCCGTGAAAGCCCGTGTTTTCTTCCCTTTTCACATTTTGATCCTAAATCACAACAAAAACACAAACCACGCATAATTCTGACATTTACGACATAAAATACACGTTTTGGCTTGGTTATTATTATAATTAAGTGGTAAAAGGATAAGTGTTTTCACACTTATTAGCCTACATATTTTCCCCATTTTTAGCTTAAATAGACATATATTACCAAACAATTATTGTTAACCAAAAACAAATAAATCTTGTGTTAAGTTGTAAATCAATTCGAGTCGAGTCGAGGAGAAAAATGAATATACTTAAAAAAATGCTATATGAAATTGGCTCTGCTGCCGCATCGATCTCGTTACGATTGACGATTTTTCAAGAGACGATTTGGATTTTGTGATCCGTTCACTTTTGAACGTTATTTTTCTTGTTAAACAATAAAAAACATAAAAAAACAAAAATATAAAAATACAAAAATTAAAAAATTATTCAAAAAGCAAATTCTTTCCTAAGATTTGCACCAAAAAAATAAAAAAAATTCAAAAGTAATACTTTTCCTAAAGTATTAAACCAAAAATATTAAGTACTATTGTTATTTTTCTTATTTCGATTTCTTTCGTTTTTATTATGAATATATATTTTTCTTAAAAAATACAAAAATATTTTTCTTTTACTATAGATATTACGAATAAGAACCCCAATATACAATATTTCCATAAGTATTGCTTGCAATACCCCGTATTTGGAGACGTTCTGGTTCCTTATACGTGTATCAATCAAACAAAAATAAAGGCAAAAATAGATAAATACTTTCGTTAAACAATAATTCAAAAAATAAGAACTATACGGTGAATAGATAGGCGACGTGCTATAAAAGGCCGTCTAAGGGAAGCTAGGTACTTAAGTGCTTTGCGCCACCTCATTCCCCCCATTCACTTGTGAGCATTTTTTGAGAATGAAGGCTAATCGAGGGTTTTGCCACCCAAGTAGTATTACATATATATTTTTTGTATCTTTTTGATATTGAACCTCGAGAGGGATAATCCCTTTCCTCTCAAAGTCACCTATGTGTCCTACCTCATTCCTCTTGTTTAGTTGTATGCGCACTCACGCGCGTGCACACATTGTGACAAATCTAACATTTTCAGGTAGTGAAATATTTTATCGTATAATATTTTGAAACTTATTTTTGTGTTGGTTGACGAACTCACAATTTACGGATTTAAATTTGGGCTTACGTGCATAATTTGGCGTCTTTTACGACTAAACCGGAAACCTTAGGATTAGGTATTTACGTTTTTGAACTCCGTTTTTGATGAGACAATTTTTATTGGATTCGTTTTGTGACGGTGATTTATAATTTATAAAAACGTTTTTCGTAAAACGACCCGAGGACACGCAAATCGAGAAAACTAGAATCGAGAAATACCCGTAAACTAGTGAGATGGGACAAAACACTTTGTCCCACCCCACTAGCAAAAGGGGACGGCTAAACTTGACACCACCACACTAATGTGGCATCAAGTTAGCTAATACTTACACAAGTGTAAGCTTGTGCTTACACCTTAAGCAAACTTTCCACTTAACACATCAAAAACTAGCAACTTGTTTCATTATACCATTTACCTACATGCAATCCACTCCAAAATCCTCTCTACTCCTCCCTTTGTGCCGTCCCAAATAAGCCAACAAACACCCTCATTGATCTTTTCTAGCCATAAACCACATGTTTACTAGTCCTATTAAGGTGTTCTCTTGAAGCCTTGATCATTTGGTGGCCATATTAACAACTTTGGAGGTGATTTGCTTGTGTCCTACGGCTGATTTTCCAACCTATGTTCTTGATATTTGATGGTCTTGGAGATACTTGTTGTGTTCATCAAGTTCTTGCCTTCCTAAAACAAGAAATCCACTTGGATTGGTAAAGAAGATCATCCTCTACATTTTTCTCTTATTATTTTGTAAAGAACAAATGTATTTTCTTTCATTTTGTATATGTATATGATGTATATATGATGATAAAAATGTTGTGTGGGGATCAAGTGTTGATAAATATGCTTAAAAATGATGATAACCATAAGAAATGAAGCTAAAATCTTGACTATTTAGTTGGCTGTATAAAAACAGTAGATAACTAAAAGATGAACTGATAAATTTGCATGGTTTGATCCATTTACAGTAAGTAGATGATGTTATACACATGTGAGAGTTGGCCATGCAATGGAATCAAAATAATGAGTGAGATATGATAAAAACAAGTTAGGTGGTGCAATCTGAATAAGCAGTTTTGTAGGGACTGTTAAGGCAACTTAGACTCAAAATGGGCAGTATCTATAACTAAGTTATATGTAGCACATATTATGAAGAATTTGTCATCCAAAAATGAGCTTCTAAGTCATTGTAGAACTCTAGATATGATAAAAATGGTGAATATGAAGTTAAAAATCAGATTTTGGAAATAATGTTTATTATTATTATATAAGCACTCAAATTATAATGTATAAAATGTAAAAATATAAACCCACTAACTTATAAAACTTATTTATATAAATGTATAAAAGGTTAATTAAATGGGTAAATTATATAAATGGTGGTAAAAATAATATTTATAAGTAATAAAAACTATAAACTTGATTTTTACGACTTTTTCGGCTATCGCCGTAAAATTAACGTTTTTCGCCAAATAAAACTTACACGACCAAACCCGTCTAATGTAAAGTTTATAAAAGTCATATACTGATATATAGATAACTAAGACAAGTAAAAACCGATAAAACCCGAACTATAAGAATTACGGACATTTACGAGCTAACTAAACCTATTGGACTAATAATTAGACTTAATAAGATAAAAACTTGTAAAAAGAACTTATTGGGCTTAAACCATTAGGGCCCAACATGAAAAGTATATATACTGATCATATAGGTATAAAATGGATAAAAACAAGTTAAAGAACTTATAAAAGACTTAATGGACTTAAAATAGGTAAAATCGGTAAAACTAGCGAACTATTAAGACGTTACCAAAACGTAAACACTAAAATGAGTAAACAAGGATGTATAAACCCACTTGATCATCATCATATGTACAAAATCATCATATGTATATTGTTATTTTGATAAAAGTCATTGGACCGAGTCTAAGACCGATTATTATTTATATAGGTTTCCGTGACCGAAGCACGCCCGTAGCCGATAATCCGCCTTTCATTAACAACGTGAGTTCATAGCCTCGCACTCTTTTAAATGTTTTATAAAATGATTTGTAAACCCGCGAGGGAGATAACATGCTAGATTTTTATAAAAATAGAACACAAGTAGTCCCAATTGTATGCTAAATGATATGGACCCGAATGATGCTATGACCCTATATTCGAGACTAAAAGGATTATTAGTAGTTAGGTTATGTCACTTAAAGTCCCATTAGCATGAATTGTGAACTACCGGGTTTTGGTAGACGCTTATGCATTTGATAGTACTATTTGGGGACGATCACCCCAGTTCGCGCCTTGACGGTTGATCCCCGTCGTACCACATTGATTGGTAAGCGAATTTATGTATGAGAAGATTCCATAGCGTGATTTTTGTGACGACACGCTAACTTAGATGGGCAAATTGTTTGTCGGGTTCGCGGCCCGCTGTTTTCACAGTAAGGTAACAATGTCATGCGGCTAATAATAATCCTACAATATACAACGTATGCTATAAGACATAAATAATAAACGATAACGACGCTATTACGATGAATATATTACCTAACATGGTAATATAGAGACTACGGTCTCATGGACGGTTTCAGATGTATGCTTGATTTATATATTGCCTGACTAGCAATATGTGGACTTACTTCCGATATTATACTTGTGTTCTGATTTTAAATGAATGTAAATGATTGTTTTATATAACGGTTTTCATTAAACTCTATGAATTCACTCGGCATTCGCTGATATGATTTTTGCATGTTTTCTATCTCAGGTGCTTGAAGGTAATCCGGATGGAGATCGACTCTGATGGCCCACACTTAATATTAAAAATGTTCATTCGATCTGTGTTTTGTAAACTTAATGACCTGTATAATTTGGGACCTGTTGTACGCTTTTAAAACTTTTTATCGAATGAATGTTTGTTAAACCTTGTACAACCATTTTTATGTGTTGTCTATGATTGGAGTTATTGTGCTATCCCGTAACACTCTGAAAGACCCTTCCGCTGTACCGATACGAAAAATGAGAGTGTTACAGTTTGGTACCAGAGCTCTCGTTATAGAGAACAAAGGATTTTAAAAACCAAGGTTTTGAACAAAACTTTTCAAAATCTTTTGACGATGAACATTTGAGAAAATATTTGAAAAATCTTTTGACTATAACGGTGCCAGAGATCTCCGACGTTACCAACAAGCCCTATTGAGAAGATATATATTTTGATATATATAATATAATTTATATATATGTATATATCGTGATTTCATTATGTAATTGTTTAACTAGTATGTTATCCTAATACGAGATATATATATATAAATGCAGATTGTCATGGCTGACCCTAATATTCCTGTAGAAAACCATGTTATTCCCGAACCTAATATAGAAGATGATCCTTATTTAGACTTAGTAGATTTTGATATTGATGATGAGGAGGAACCATTTGAGGATCCCGAGCCGGAGTTAGGACTAGGAGACCAGATTGCCCCTCAGGTTGACTTAGTAGAGAATGAGATTGAGAATGTGGGTAATGAGAATGTGGATATTGAGAATGTGGGTAATGAGAATGTGGAGATTGAGAATGCTGATATTGAGAATGAGGATGAGATTGGGTTAGATAATTTAGATGACGAGATTGATGACGAGGATGTCGAGGAGGATGTAGGTATAGATGTTGAGGTTGATGACGATGAGGAAGCTGAGCTTATTTATCCGTATGATGTTCCAGAGGGCGAGCCTTTGCCCCCACCAGTTTGTTTGTCTGATTCTGAGGATGAGTTACCTAGGGATGAAATGTCTTAATCGTCTGAATCTGATTCTGAATCAGAGGAGGATGAGGATGACGATGCACCTGACGGTACTGATGGTATTGCTACTCGTAGACGTGAGATAGGAGAGTCGTCTAGTACTCGAGAGGCTACTCATATTGATGGTCTTGCACCATGGGCCTTGAGACGTGATCTAGATGCTTCCCGTGTTAAGAGTTGTGTGACAGAGGTTGGATTAGGTGTTGTTCAGACTCAGGTTGCTTATTTGGAGTCGAAGACTAAGGTTGGCGAGAAAGAGCGAGAATTGCTTAGTTTGGATTTGAGTGATGTAGAACGTGGTTTGAATGAGGCTTTTAGGAGGTTATCGGTATTGGAAAATGGTGAGTATGCTTCCATGAAGAGAAAGGTGAATTCTCTGGAGATTCAGTTGAGTGTAGCTCGTGCGATGCGTGAGAAAGCCGAAAGGGAGTTGAATATATCTGTGGGATGGAACAGTAGATTTTATGCTGACATGGTTGAAAGAGGAGTGATCCGTAAGCGCCCAGCTGAAGATGTGTCTAGTGATCGTCCGACGAAGATCCAGAAGACGATGGATGATGGACCATCTGGCGGTTCTCAGTAGACCAGTCTGTATTTAGTAGTGACCTTTATATCTTTTGTGCTTGTAGCTTTGACTGAACCGACTTGTTAGTAGTAGACTTGGCACAAATTTTGAGTGTATATAGTGTTAGAACTTTGATATGGATGTACTAAGACAATACTTTTGTTTCAGATCGAATGAAATATGTATCTTGTCTTGAATTCCATATTGTGCCTTATTTGTATCTTGATTATGAATTCAATCCATATTATATGAATCCTTTGTTGGATGAATGCTTAATACTTTGAAATTGTGGAATTATAGAACTATGCCGCCCAAGAAGGCTGTGACTGAGGATGATGTACGTAGGATTATTACGGAGCAAGTTACCGCATCTATGACTGAATTTATGGCAAATGCTAGAAATGAAGCTGGCGGTAGTGGAGCTGGCGGTAGTGGAGTTGGCGGTAGTGGAGCTGGCGGTAGTGGAGCTGGCGGTAGTGGAATTGGCGGTACTAATGTGAATGTGAATGCTAATAATGTGAATGCTAATGCTGGAGGAAATATAGGAGGACTTGGAACGAATGCACCTGAAGTTGGTGGTTGTACTTATGTGACGTTCATGAAGTGTGAACCTCTACCTTTTAATGGAACTGAAGGTGCTGTAGGATTAAGCCAGTGGATTGAGAAGATTGAATCGGTGTTTAGGATTAGTAAGTGTAAGGAGGAAGATAAGGTGACTTTTGCTATGGCTACTCTTAAAGGTCGTGCGTTGACTTGGTGGAACGGGAGAATTGATTTCATGGGTCTTGATGCTGCTAATGCTACTCCTTGGGCTGAAATCAAGAAGTGGATGACTTTGGAGTTTTGTCCTCGTAGTGTGATTATTAGGTTAGAACAAGAGTTGATTCATTTGAGAATGAAAGGTGTGGACATTGATAGTTACACGAATCGATTCCATGAGTTGGCCTTGCTATGTCCTCGATTGGTTGAACCCGAAGAGATCCGAATTGAGCAATATGTGAAAGGGTTAACCAGGAATATCCGGGGGGACGTGACATCATCGAAACCACTGACCATTGATGATGCTGTTCGAATGGCTTACCAACTCATTGGACAGATAATTCAGGATAAGGAAGATGAAGCCCGTGTAGGTGAGAAAAGAAAGGGAGACGGTGATCGTGTAGATAGAGGTGATTATAGGAAGAATTTCAATCGCCGTCAGAACCAGAGAAAGGGGAATGCAAATGCTCTTACCAACAACACACCGCGCAACGATGATAGATGTCCTAAGTGTGGCAACAAGAGGCATGCTGGCGACTGCTGGAGGTGCCGAAATTGCGGAAAGCTTGGACACAAGGTTGAAAGGTGTAAGAAGGGAACCATTTGCTTCAACTGTAATGAAGAAGGTCATAGGAAATCGGAATGCCCCAAGTTGAAAGCGATTGTACCTTGAAGAAACCCCCAGGGTGGTATCTACCAACTTGGAACAATTGAGGTGAAGAAAGAGGATCCGAATGTCGTTACCGGTACGTTTTTACTCAACAATCATTATGCTGTTGCTTTATTCGATTCGGGTGCCAATAGGAGCTTTGTATCCACTAAGTTTAGTGCCCTTATTGATATTGAACCTGTTGAGATAAGTACCAGTTACGAAGTGGAATTGGCTGATGGTAAATTAGTGAAAACTAATAAGCTATTAGAAGGATGCTCTCTAAATCTCTTGAACCATTCCTTTCCGATTGATTTGATGTTGATAGAATTAGGTAGTTTTGATATTATTATTGGTATGGATTGGTTGTCGTTGAATAATGCTACTATTTTATGTGGAGAGAAGAAGGTTAAGATTCCTCTTAGGAATAGAACTTTAGTAATTGATGGTAGTCGAGGTGAATCCCGTTTAAAAATCGTTTCATGTATTAAAGTCCAAAAGTACATCAGGAACGGTTGTGAGTTATTCTTAGCTCAAGTGACCGGGAATGAGTCTAGGGAGAAACGATTGGAAGATGTACCTATTATTTGTGAATTTCCTGAGGTATTTCCTAAAGATTTACCAGGACTTCCACCGATAAGGCAAGTAGAGTTTCGAATCGATTTAATTACTGGTGCTGCACCGGTGGCACGTGCGCCTTACCGATTAGCCCCTTCTGAATTAAAGGAGTTATCTGAGCAACTTAAGGAGTTGTCTGATAAAGGTTTTATTCGACCGAGCTCGTCGCCTTGGGGAGCTCCAGTCTTGTTCGTTAAGAAGAAGGATGGATCTTTTCGTATGTGCATTGATTATAGGGAACTGAATAAGTTGACAATTAAAAATCGATATCCTTTACCTAGGATTGATGATTTGTTTGATCAACTGCAAGGATCTAGTGTGTATTCTAAGATAGATTTGCGGTCAGGATATCACCAACTTCGCGTCCGTGAAGAAGATATTCCTATAACTGCATTTAGAACTCGTTATGGACACTATGAATTTCAAGTAATGCCATTTGGGTTAACTAACGCACCTGCGGTTTTCATGGATTTAATGAATCGAGTGTGCAAGCCCTACTTGGATAAATTTGTGATTGTATTTATTGACGATATTCTGATCTATTCTAAGAATGAAGATGAGCATAGAGAACATTTGAGGGTTGTTTTGAATTTGTTGAAGGATGAAAGGTTGTATGCTAAGTTTTCGAAGTGTGATTTCTGGTTGGATTCTGTGCAATTTCTTGGTCATGTGATTAACAGAGATGGAATTCATGTCTGCAAAGGTTGAAGCTATTAAGAATTGGTCTGCACCGACAACGCCAACAGAAGTGCGACAGTTCTTAGGATTAGCTGGCTATTATAGGCGATTCATTAAAGAATTTTCTTTGATAGCTAAACCCTTGACTAAGCTTACTCAGAAGAATAAACCTTTCGTTTGGGGAAGTGATGAAGATGGAGCATTTCAGACATTGAAGCAAAAATTATGTAGTGCGCCAATCTTATCATTACCCGACGGGAGTGAAGATTTTGTAGTGTATTGTGATGCATCTCTTAGAGGTTATGGAGCTGTTTTGATGTAGAGAGAGAAAGTGATAGCTTATGCTTCTAGGCAATTAAGGAAGAATGAGGAGAATTATGCTACTCATGATCTGGAGCTAGGAGCGGTGGTCTTTGCTCTTAGATTGTGGAGACATTATCTGTATGGCACCAAGTGTACGGTATTCACCGATCACAAAAGCCTACAGTATATTCTCGACCAGAAGGAATTGAACATGAGGCAACGAAGATGGATAGAGTTGTTAGGTTATTATGATTGTGATATAAAATATCACCCAGGAAAAGCCAATGTTGTTGCTGATGCGTTGAGTAGGAAAGATAGAGAACCTATCAGGGTGCGTTCTCTAGTCTTGACCGTGCACAATAATTTGCCTGAGCAAATTAGAAATGCGCAAATAGAAGCTTGTAAGAAGGAGAATTTTGTTAATGAAGGGTTCCGAGGAGAAGGAGATCCTTTAGAGGTTAGAGCTGATGGAGTGAAATGTTTAAGAGGTCGTATGTGGATACCTAAGTTTGGAGGCTTAAGAGATTTGGTTATGTTAGAATCCCATAAATCTAAGTATTCCATTCATCCGGGATCTGATAAGATGTACCATGATTTGAAGAAGTTGTACTGGTGGCCGAATATGAAAGCTGACATAGCTATGTATGTTCTTCAATGCTTGACTTGTGCTAGAGTTAAAGCTGAACACCAAAAGCCATCAGGACTACTTCAACAGCCAAAGGTTCCTGAATGGAAGTGGGAGCGAATTACAATGGACTTTATCACCAAGCTTCCTAGAACATCATCTGGAAACAATTCGATTTGGGTTATTGTCGATAGACTGACCAAATCAGCACACTTCATTCCGGTTAAGGAGCAGTTCTCACTAGAGAAGCTGACT
Source organism: Glebionis coronaria (assembly GCA_025667525.1). Lineage (NCBI taxonomy): Eukaryota > Viridiplantae > Streptophyta > Magnoliopsida > Asterales > Asteraceae > Glebionis > Glebionis coronaria. The sequence goes on along the minus strand of CM046881.1, from coordinate 294,080,407 downwards.
CGAATATACCTTGATAATGTTGTATGCAAGCATGGAGTGCCTGTATCGATCATTTCAGATCGAGATCCTAGATTCGCATCGAATTTTTGGAAATCCCTCGAAAGATCTTTGGGAACGAATCTCGACATGAGCACTGCTTATCACCCCCAGACTGATGGGCAGAGTGAAAGGACGATACAAACACTTGAAGATATGTTGAGAGCTTGTGTGTTAGACTTTGGTAAGAATTGGGATAAATATTTGTCGTTAGCAGAGTTTTCGTATAACAATAGTTACCATTCTAGTATTAAGGCTGCACCGTTTGAAGCTTTGTATGGTAGGAAGTGTAGATCTCCTGTATGTTGGAGTGAAGTTGGGGATACCCAGCTCACGGGACCGGAATTGATCCGGGAGACTACGGAGATGATAGTTCAGATTAAGAAGAGGTTGTTGACTGCCCGAAGTAGACAGAAAAGTTACGCGGATGTGCGGCGGAAGCCAATGGAGTTTGAAGTGGGTGACCGAGTAATGTTGAAGGTATCGCCATGGAAAGGCGTTATAAGATTTGGAAAACGAGGAAAATTGAATCCCCGTTATATTGGACCCTTTAAGATTTTATCTAGAGTAGGTCCGGTGGCTTACAAACTAGAGTTACCCCCAGAACTTCATGGTGTTCACAACACATTCCATGTATCTAATCTGAAGAAATGTCTAGCAGTGAGTGATGAGAAAATTCCGTTAGGTAAGGTTCGAATAGATGGGAAGTTGCATTTTATCGAAGAGCCCGTAGAAGTTATGGACCGTGAGGTAAAGCAACTGAAACAAAGTCGGATACCTATTGTCAAGATCCGATGGAATTCAAAGCATGGACGGGAGTATACTTGGGAACGAGAGGATGAAATGTGGAAGAAATATCCGCACCTCTTCGATTTCAATAAGAAACGGACATCCAAATGAAATGGATCATGAGGACGTTGATCCCTTTTAGGAGGAAAAGCTGTGACAAATCTAACATTTTCAGGTAGTGAAATATTTTCTCGTATAATATTTTGAAACTTATTTTTGTGTTGGTTGACGAACTCACAATTTACGGATTTAAATTTGGGCTTACGTGCATAATTTGGCGTCTTTTACGACTAAACCGGAAACCTTAGGATTACGTATTTATGTTTTTGAACTCCGTTTTTGATGAGACAATTTTTATTGGATTCGTTTTGTGACGGATTCATAATTTATAAAAACGTTTTTCGTAAAACGACCCGAGGGCACGCAAATCAAGAAAACTAGAATCGAGAAATACCCGTAAACTAGTGAGATGGGACAAAACACTTTGTCCCACCCCACTAGCAAAAGGGGACGGCTAAACTTGACACCACCACACTAATGTGGCATCAAGTTAGCTAATACTTATACAAGTGTAAGCTTGTGCTTACACCTTAAGCAAACTTTCCACTTAACACATCAAAAACTAGCAACTTGTTTCATTATACCATTTACCTACATGCAATCCACTCCAAAATCCTCTCTACTCCTCCCTTTGTGCCGTCCCAAATAAGCCAACAAACACCCTCATTGATCTTTTCTAGCCATAAACCACATGTTTACTAGTCCTATTAAGGTGTTCTCTTGAAGCCTTGATCATTTGGTGGCCATATTAACAACTTTGGAGGTGATGTGCTTGTGTCCTAGGGCTGATTTTCCAACCTATGTTCTTGATATTTGATGGTCTTGGAGATACTTGTTGTGTTCATCAAGTTCTTGCCTTCCTAAAACAAGAAATCCACTTGGATTGGTAAAGAAGATCATCCTCTACATTTTTCTCTTATTATTTTGTAAAGAACAAATGTATTTTCTTTCATTTTGTATATGTATATGATGTATATATGATGATAAAAATGTTGTGTGGGGATCAAGTGTTGATAAATATGCTTAAAAATGATGATAACCATAAGAAATGAAGCTAAAATCTTGACTATTTAGTTGGCTGTATAAAAACAGTAGATAACTAAAAGATGAACTGATAAATTTGCATGGTTTGATCCATTTACAGTAAGTAGATGATGTTATACACATGTGAGAGTTGGCCATGCAATGGAATCAAAATAATGAGTGAGATATGATAAAAACAAGTTAGGTGGTGCAATCTGAATAAGCAGTTTTGTAGGGACTGTTAAGGCAACTTAGACTCAAAATGGGCAGTAGCTATAGCTAAGTTATATGTAGCACATATTATGAAGAATTTGTCATCCAAAAATGAGCTTCTAAGTCATTGTAAACTCTAGATATGATAAAAATGGTGAATATGAAGTTAAAAATCAGATTTTGGAAATAATGTTTATTATTATTATATAAGCACTCAAATTATAATGTATAAAATGTAAAAATATAAAACCACTAACTTATAAAACTTATTTATATAAATGTATAAAAGGTTAATTAAATGGGTAAATTATATAAATGGTGGTAAAAATAATATTTATAAGTAATAAAAACTATAAACTTGATTTTTACGACTTTTTCGGTTATCGCCGTAAAATTAACGTTTTTCGCCAAATAAAACTTAGACGACCAAACCCGTCTAATGTAAAGTTTATAAAAGTCATATACTGATATATAGATAACTAAGACAAGTAAAAACCGATAAAACCCGAACTATAAGAATTACGGACATTTACGAGCTAACTAAACCTATTGGACTAATAATTGGACTTAATAAGATAAAAACTTGTAAAAAGAACTTATTGGGCTTAAACCATTAGGGCCCAACATGAAAAGTATATATACTGATCATATAGGTATAAAAAGGATAAAAACAAGTTAAAGAACTTATAAAAGACTTAATGGACTTAAAATAGGTAAAATTGGTAAAACTAGCGAACTAGTATTTTTTGGGTAAAAGGGAATCAATACCCCGGTAAAATGCATTACACCAAAAAACCGTTGAAGTACAATGGATATAGGTGATGTCCTATATCACAGCCCGTTACATGGGCAATACAATGCACATAAATAATATAAATAATATGCAACAACTAACATGAGGGTGACTTGTCACTCTCATGACTTACATAAGAAGAAAAACTATAATATAAACTTGAAGAACCATAAATCCAAGTATTTCATCTTCACTCCCAACTCTTAAAAATACGACGCTTGGGGAACCCCAAGGCGTCCGTAACAACCTTCTCGGAGAATAAGAATGCTAATCAAAGACGGAGATTGTACGAGGACCAAGAATTAGCCCTAGTTTCAAGAGAGAATCCACATGTGTATCATAACAAGTAAACACGACTTCCATGCACAGCATAAACCATGCGTAACCAAGAACCCTTGCAAAGGATTCATATCCAACTCATTACATTACATGCAACGAACGAAGAACATCATAGACAAGTATGCACACCAAGAACATACTTGCTAACATCCCCCAAGCATTACCAACATGATGTCGCATCCACGAATATGACCTAGAACAGCCACCATAATACAAGTTAGAACCCTAGAAATTAGGGTATCGTCAAGACGCCAAACATCATGCCACACACAAGGTTGATTAACAATCAACCGCCGAAACACCAGGCACCATGAGATGCGCAACATGAACCTAGTAAACACTAGGTTATTAAACCCTAACCCACAGCCAAATAATGTATCTCCAAACTGATGAGGATGAGTAACACCGTTAGAGAACACAAGCTAGCAGCACCACATGATTGGTAAAGACCAAGACCAGAACAAGCAAGCAAACCTCTCCCATAACCCACGTCCATAAACATCACCTGTGAAAACTCACAATCGCAGCTATATAGCACCATCACATAGACCTCCCATGGCAAAAAAAAAGTACAAACCCTAAAAAGGGTTTTTCTTGTAGATACGCAACAGCCATTACATCCCAAAAAAGACAGATGACGAATAGTGATTCATCACCAATCAGTTGGCAATAAAGAAACCCTAAAATGGTTATATCATAACGCACAGCCACACCAAATAACAAGAGAAAAAACAGAATCCCTGAAAAATAAGATAAACAAATCGAAACTCTAAAAAATTAGGGTTTGGGATTCGGTTTTAACAAAATCAAATCCTTGTGAAAAATATTATTTTGATAACAAGGATTGATAAATCACTAAGCGATTTCATTAGAAAAGAGTGATCAAAACGTAAACACTAAAATGAGTAAACAAGGATGTATAAACCCACTTGATCATCATCATATGTACAAAATCATCATATGTATATTGTTATTTTGATAAAATTCATTGGACCGAGTCTAAGACCGATTATTATTTATATAGGTTTCCGTGACCGAAGCACGCCCGTAGCCGATAATCCGCCTTTCATTAACAACGTGAGTTCATAGCCTCGCACTCTTTTAAATGTTTTATAAAATGATTTGTAAACCCGCGAGGGAGATAACATGCTAGATTTTTATAAAAATAGAACACAAGTAGTCCCGATTGTATGCTAAATGATATGGACCCGAATGATGCTATGACCCTATATTCGAGACTAAAAGGATTATTAGTAGTTAGGTTATGTCACTTAAAGTCCCATTAGCATGAATTGTGAACTACCGGGTTTTGGTAGACGCTTATGCATTTGATAGTACTATTTGGGGACGATCACCCCAGTTCGCGCCTTGACGGTTGATCCCCGTCGTACCACATTGATTGGTAAGCGAATTTATGTATGAGAAGATTCCATAGCGTGATTTTTGTGACGACACGCTAACTTAGATGGGCAAATTGTTTGTCGGGTTCGCGGCCCGCTGTTTTCACAGTAAGGTAACAATGTCATGCGGCTAATAATAATCCTACAATATACAACGTATGCTATAAGACATAAATAATAAACGATAACGACGCTATTACGATGAATATATTACCTAACATGGTAATATAGAGACTACGGTCTCATGGACGGTTTCAGATGTATGCTTTATTTATATATTGCCTGACTAGCAATATGTGGACTTACTTCCGATATTATACTTGTGTTCTGATTTTAAATGAATGTAAATGATTGTTTTATATAACGGTTTTCATTAAACTCTATGAATTCACTCGGCATTCGCTGATATGATTTTTGCATGTTTTCTATCTCAGGTGCTTGAAGGTAATCCGGATGGAGATCGACTCTGATGGCCCACACTTAATATTAAAAATGTTCATTCGATCTGTGTTTTGTAAACTTAATGACCTGTATAATTTGGGACCTGTTGTACGCTATTAAAACTTTTTATCGAATGAATGTTTGTTAAACCTTGTACAACCATTTTTATGTGTTGTCTATGATTGGAGTTATTGTGCTATCCCGTAACACTCTGAAAGACCCTTCCGCTGTACCGATACGAAAAATGAGAGTGTTACACACATACCGAGTGGTGTACCAAATACTTCTAATTCTTCCAAAAAGAAGAAGAACAACAAAAAGACCGTCAATCAAGCCGATCCCGAGAATCAAGTTTTCAACAACATGATGGCAACGGATAATCGACCAATGATTAAGATTTTACAATCTCATGTTGAGGGAAATGATGACGCGATTGTGGTGCCGGATATTGGAGCAAATAATTTTGAACTAAAAACGGGTTTTATTCAAATGGTTTCCGCTACACCATTTTTGAGACGTACTAATGATGATCCTCACGCTCATATCAAAAGATTCATACAATTAGCAAATACCGTCAAGTACAATGGGGTGACTCAAGAGGCCATTCGTTTACTCCTCTTTCCTTTTTCCCTCGAGGGATAAGCCCGGATTTGGCTTGATAAGGAACCACCCCAAAGTATTACTACGTGGTTGGATTTAGAGACGAAATTTATCAACTACTTCTTTCCACCATCACGGACCACCGCTTTAAGGAATGACATTATCACTTTTGAGCAAAAATATAGGGAAACTTTTATTGAGTCTTGGGATAGATTTAAGGAGCTTTTGAGAAAGTGTCCTCAACATGGTTTTACTAAAGTTCATCAAATTAATACAATTTACAATGGATTAACTTTGAATGACCAAGACTCACTAAATAGTGCTTCGGGGGGGAAATATTTTGGTTAAATCAATGAATGATGCTTGGAATGTAATTGAAAACAAGGCAAAAGTTCAAACCAAGAGTGTAAGGGCTACAATGGCTAGTGCTAGTGATAGTGAGACTAACAATCAAATTCAAGCACTTACTTTAATTGTGACAAAACATGCCTTACACGTTCAAAACACACCTGTTACACACGTGAATGCTATTAATTTGACTTGTGAAACATGTGGTGGGCCACATTCGTATCTTAATTGTGATAAGGTTTATGACCCATCTCAACAAGAAGTGTATGCTTATAACACTAATGAGAGGGTGCATTTTAAACCAAATGTCAATGTGAATAATTTATCTTATAAATCGACTAACTATTTGGCTCCCCCGGGTTTTGTAGCTCCACAAGGACCACCCCCAACTTCCCAAAATACCCAGTACCAAAATAGGAACCAAGGTCCTCAAATGGGTAATTTTCAAGGGGATTCAAATGCAAGGGATTTTAACCAAAATCAAGGGAATTTTCAAGGGCAAAACCAAGGGTTTAATAATCAAAATTAAGGCTTTAATAACCAAGGTTTTCAAAATCAAGGCTTTCAAAATCCTAATCAATTTCAAAACCAAGGTTTTCAAAATCAAGGGTTTCAGACTCAAGGTAATCAGGGATTTAATCAAGGGAATGTTACTAATCCTCAAATGGACTTGGTTCTCCAAAAATTGACCGAACATGAGAGAACTATGAAACAAATCCAAGAGTCCACCGATAGGAAATTCGTGCAAATGTTGCAAGCCCTTAGACCCCAAGGAGCCTTACCTTCTAATACCGAGACTAACCCTCGTGCTAATGTGAGTGCTATTAATATTCGAAGTGGAGCCACTTTAGTGGGACATTCCATCTCTTCGGCCATAAAGGAGAGACAAGGCCCGGAGGTCATAATGAGTAATCCTACTCCCCCTTCGGTGATTCCCCCCACTACCACTCCTAGTACTAGTTATCCATTGCCTAATGAGCCTAACCCTAAGGTTGTTCAAGAAGTGAGTCCTTCTCAACCTTCAACTTCAAAGCCCAATATCCCTTATCCCTCTAGGTTGGACAAGGCTAAGTTGCTTACCAAAGAAGACGTTCACGTTTCCAAATTTTTGAAAATGATTTACCAAGTGAATGTTAACATTAGCCTTATTGAAGCACTTGCTCAAATGCCTAAATTTGTGAAAATGTTCAAAGATTTGCTCAATAAGAAAGAAAAAATGGTTGAGCTTGTGAACACTCGTTTAAATGAGAATTGTTCCGCGATTCTTCTCAAAGAGCTTCCTGAAAAGCTAGGAGATCCCGGACGATCCATGTTACCTTGCTCGTTTCCTCAAATTAATGATTGTATGGCTTTAGCGGATCTCGGTGCTAGCATCAATCTTATGCCACTCTCGGTATGGAAACATTTATCATTACCCGACCTTGTGCCGACTCGCATGACTCTCGAATTAGCTAATAGAACTCTCGCGTAACCCGTTGGTATTGCCGAAGACGTTTTTGTTCGAGTTGGTACATTCACTTTTCCCGCGGACTTTGTAGTAGTCGACTATGAGATGGATCCCCGTATTCTGTTAATACTTGGTAGACCATTATTAAGAACCGAAAAAGCATTAGTTGATGTAGTCGAAGAGGAATTAATTCATAGGGTTGGAGATGATCAACAAGTGTTTAAAATGGGGAAGATCACAAATAAATCGAATGGAAAAGAATCGGTCAATATGATTGATGTTCTTAATTTTGATAATGAAGAAAGTTTTATAAATCCTTTTGAAAATAAAAAGTTTAACCTTGATGATTTTGTGGTACATTCAAATCCACTTTTTGAAACTTCAAATGATAATCCACTTTTTGAAGAAAATAAGGGAGCTAATGATGATTTTAGTGGTGTCTCTTCTTTAAGTGATCATTCCACTTCGGATTTAGAGGAACCACCTTTTGAGCCTCCACTTTTAGATAATCCCATTTACGATACCGATAGTGATGACACTTTTTCAAGTGTTCATTCTCCTTTAGATCTTGAAGAGACACCTTTAGAGCCTCCACTCTTTGATACCCCACTCTACGATGACTATGATGGCGCCACATCTTTAAGTGATCTCATTTCTTTGAGATTTGAAGAGACACCTAGTGACCCTAATGATCCTTTTATCTCTATGAGTGATCCTCCTACTCTTGAGTCTCCTTTTGATGAGGGATCCTCCACCACCAACGTTTGATACTACTTTAGAGGATTACTCTTTTGAGGAAGATTTCAACACTTTTCTCAATACTTACTTCCCTAATGAGTATGATTCTCCTACTTTAGATTTTGATTATAGCCTTTACCCTCCTTCGGACTTTAAGAAACCCGATTCAAAGGAAAAGAAACCGGACGACACCACCATTCGGAGTACCTATGTTTTGACACCTCTCTGTCCACCTTCTTCGGATGAGATTGTGAGGTATATGAGCGGATCTTCTTTAAGTTCCGCTGAGTGTCTTTCTTATTTTCCCCTAAAGGAAAAGGTGTTCGATCCCGGTATCAAAGTTTTTAGCCATCTCAGTATCCATCTGATGAAATAAAAGGAAACATTTTTGGAATATTCGGAGCTACGCTTTCAACTTACCACACCTTCTGTTGATACAAAAGTTGGATGATCCTTGCTAGACCCAAATTAGGATTAATTCGGGTAGGTTGGGCTCTGACTCTTGCACCAAGTGAATAACTTACTGAGATCCTGCATACTAAAGCAACACGCGTTAGGCTTACCGTGGGAATGTATCCCACGATTAGACTCCAGCGTGAGAGTAAGTAATCGGTTAGGGTTAAGAATCGGATGTGAGGTTAGAGTATGGAGAATGTAATACCTTTGTGGAACCCTTGGGGGTTCCTTATATAGGCAATGAAACCCTAATGGGCTCACTGTTTTTTTCGGCCCCAAGCATAAGATAACCACCATATTTAGCTTGATTGTTATCTTCTAATTATGGTTAGTGTATATCCTATACTTTAAGGTAAATCCCAATCCTAATAAAATTGTGATTCTGTCTAACCCTGTCCCGGCTGTACTAGGCCGTGGGCCGCACACACTTTATGCGGCCACTATTCATTCAAGCCCGTAAGCTTAACTGCTCAATCCAACCCATTCGTGATGGTCCGGATGCAGGTAGTACCCGTGGGCCGGGTTCATGACCGGTTGGGGACTATACGTCATCATGTTCCCCCAATCTAGTTTTTACAGCCGTAGGCGGAATATCTAGACTAACAAGATGCCCCCCGGACGTACCAAGAAAGAACATCTTGAAATGCTGAATTTGAAAACCATGATTCGGCCGCATGTGGCAACCTTGTTAGGAATTTATTCCTATAGTACCCCAGACGCACGTGACGACTGAGACAAATTAAATGAAACATTGAATATGGTCTTACGTATGACCGCATATCCCGACACAATTGACTATTCATCTATCATTTAACAAAGTGCAAACAATCAGTACCTCGAGCGACGCAATCTTCTGAGTCAGAAGTGACCCGTGGGTCCCGCCTGACTGTTCACTTGCCACTTACTCCCTAACCCCACGATTTAGGTTAGTGGAAGACACGTGTCATGAATCCAACGAACCATTACAAACGAGGCAACCCTATAAATAGGTTGCCCCCACGGCTGTGTGTCACACAGTCTTTTGCTAATTTCCGCCATTAACGCTTTCTTCCTTACCACCACCTTCTTTCGCACGGATCTTCCCCGACACAGATAGAATACCACGCCTTTCATCATTCTTTAATAATTATGGCTCATAGGAACAACCCTACCATCAGATCTGTGCTGAATGTAATAACAGAAGAAAAATTAGGGCAGTTTTGTTCTGAATTCTTCATTCCTAGCAACCTTCATCCCTCTCTCCCTGGTACCGGAGACCTTATAACTGAGGCCCCCCAGGGAAAGATTGGCTTATACACTCGTCTTTTTGATGCGGTTAATTACCGCATCCCTTTTACCAGATTCCTTGTAGATTTACTAGGTTACTGTGATGTAAATATCACCCAGTTACATTGTATAGGCGCATGTAAGATTAGCCAGTTCGAAATCCTATGCCGTGCACGAAGCATCCCCCCAACCGTAGAGTTATTTAGGCTGTTTTATACCCCCAACTTAGTGAATGGTTGGCTTTCCTTTAAGAAACGATCCCCAACCAGCCCCACATCTCACAATAAAGCCATGGACTCACTGAAAAACTGGTACGACCACTACTTTTTTATTGACGCAGTAGTATGGCCGTCTGAGTTTGTATTTAAGCATATATTACTCCCTGACTTTCCTCCCCGGGCCGGTATATACAACTCCCAACACGCTCAAGAAATAGATAGGAATAGGACAGGGTTTCATAGGAATCTACCCGGGTCATTCCTTTGCCTGCTAGGGATTAGTCGCAACTACTTTGGCCCGTCAAACAGATACCCTCTATTTTGGAGAGGCCGTGGCGAAGGTAGGTATAGTATACGCACCCTTAAATATATATAAATCCGTTGTCCGTAAACTAACATACTCCTTTGCTTTGCAGAAATAGATTTCTTTGGAGTCCTACGCCAGGGAGATCCTAAGGCTATACCGGAAGGAGCGCGCCCTAGGCTAGAAAACGAGCTACCCCTTCTCGAGCATACCCGAAATGTGACAGTCGCCCTGGCGGCCGTACCTGACCCTCAATCTGACGAGGAGGATACAACACTTGTGAAGTCCCCCGAAGACTTTGACAACGAAGACTAGGACAACCTGATGCTGGAAAATGAAGCTGGGCCCTCCTCCTCGCCAAATACTGCCACCCATGCCCATGAGAAGGAGCAGGGCGATTATATGGAGATAACTACCTCCAGCCTCCGCCAAATGCTGGGTGATGATGAGGAGGAGGCGCAACAAGTAGAAGAAGAGGAGGAGGAAGAAGCTCAACCCGTCCCCAAGCGTACTCGTAGAAAGAATAAGCGGGCAAGGAAAACTACCGAGGCCGTGATAGGAGAACATAATGCCCCCGCAAAGAGACTGCGCAAAGAGCACCCCCTCTATCAATCTGGGGAAAGCACAAATCAAGCTTCGGGAATGGCGCAGGGTGCTCACATAGTTCAGAACGTGCCGCCACCAGTTGTGGAGCCGGTCACTCAGGTTCCTCCCACTACGTCACAGCTGGAGAAAACCAACATGTAAGTCATCCGTACATTCATGTCACTATTCCTCTTCTCAAAGTAAAAGGTATGTCCTTTCGTAATAATACTAATGTGCATGACAATGTTTGTTGCAGGGATGACCAGGCTGGTGTCGTACCTGTCCAAGGGACGAGGTAAGGGAAAGAGCCTGTCCTACACGCCGCAGCGACCAAATCTGGCCCGGCCTTTGAGGAAGGTACTCCCACGGCTTCACAAGAAATTCTGGTGTCCGGCTCCCCCACACACTTTAATCCCGAGTGAAAGACAACCACTACTTCTAGGATAAAGGACGCGGAAGAATGCCAGGACTACTTGAACCAATGTATTCCACCCGGCCTAGTAAAGGACATAAACTCATTAAGTCATCCAGAATTAATAGATGAATACAACTGGGCCTTGGTGCATCAGGTGGCTTTGGGCATCTCCATGCGGGTAAGATTTGAGGCCGCACTGGATCACTTTGAATCTCTAATGAGGAAGAACGGCCAGAGGGAGAAAATGATTGAAGAAAATGAATCCCAGATTGCAGCCCTCCAATCCCAACTCGCCACCGCTGAAGCCACCATCAAAGAACCAGCCGCGCATGCAAATGCCCATGAAAAATGTGTTGCCAAGCTTGAAGCCTAACTTGAGGCTTCAACAGCTAAGGTACGTATCCCTATAGTATCACACCCACGCCCACATCATGCATCATTCTAACCTTAGAGTATCACATGCAGGTGGACACGGTAGAAGCTTTGGCGAAGACCTCCACTGACCAAGTATCCACCCTCTTGAAGGAGCTTGAAGATGCAGAGGTATTGGTCCAAGGCGAGGAGATGCTGAAAGAACAACTGGCCAAAGAAAGGACCGTGCTGGAACAGTTAATGGAGGCTTCTGCGTAAAAGGATGTAAAGCTGGACACCCTTAACACAGGCCGTGATGAGGTGCTGTACCCCCAACTACTAGCAGCCATTGTTGGCCGTAGGTAGATGGTGGGTCATGGGGAATGCCTAGCCGTTATGAAAGTATTAGAGGCTCCTCAATTTGTGCAGCAATTTGCAGATCTTTTATCAGATGGCATCGACCACGGTCGTCATGAGGGTATGGTTATGGCCGAAGAGTTGATAAGCAAGAAGCAAAATTTTACTAAGCATGGCTACTTTAACCCTGGGGCCGCAGAGAAGATGACTACATCCATGGCTGCTATGCGGGATCTGGAGTACCCATTCTTGGCTGAGCTCGAGTCTACGAAGGATGTGTCCAACAAGGAGATCATGGAAAAACTAAGTCTAGGCGCATTCTCGCAAGGTGAGGGACACTCCCGGACTAATTTCACACCCTCCCCCAGCCAACTCACTCTTCCTATTTACGAGGATGTCACCAGGATCGTGGTTGGTGAGCAGACATTAAGTGAGGCGTTGGAGGCGAACGTGGCTCGGGCTCTGGACAAGAAAGACCATGGTGAAGCATTATCTCGATTTGCTGAAGAGCAGAGGGAGATAGGGAAAGGGCGTTCCTTTATTGATGTAAATTCTGAACAATTTGGTTTGTAACAAATATTCGTCTGTGGATGTCCACGACACTTTTATCTTTTGTAACACTATCTGAACACTTAGAATATCATGTTTATGAGTCCGTGGTAGTCACGGCAATTTTGATTGTTGGAAACTTGCTTATATTCTTTAGATATTATATATTTGTGTTGCATGACATGTCACGGCTTACCAAGAATAAAACTAAGTCTAAATTTTACTAGACGTGCAGCGTGTGTCTTTACCATGTCCGACACTATGTAAGTGTGGCATACGGAAACTTATTGCAATGTCTTGTAAATAAGGTGTTTAGTAAGGATACATGATCTGTGTCACTGGGGTTGCATCCCTCTTATGCGACAAGTTGAATTATTAGGTTCACTTAATCCTCTTACCCCGACTGGGAGTGAATAGTACATGTACGGTTTGAATGAATGCATATGAATAAGAAATGGCATATTATAATAATAATAATAAAGAAATCTAAAAGACATAAGACAATAATTTGCACAAGAACAGGCCGTGGATCTAGGTAGGCACCACGACATTTTATTAGAACGTTTACGATTTGTTAACAAAATGAAAATCCTAAGACAAATAGAACCTAGAAAGCATGAAAACAAAAAATACATGGATCTTCATTGAAGTTGACCACAGCGAAGTGTCCATGCGGAGGTCGTAGCCCTTTCAGAGGTAGCATCTTTTAAGGTTTCAAATATTCCATGTACGATCTAAGTCACGGCCATCCATGTCACGCAACTTGTACGCGCCTAGTCCCAAAGCTTCCGTGACCTCATACGGCCCTTCCCACTTTGGACCCAGCTTCCCTGTGTTCTCCGCGCGACTTGCCTCGTTAGCACGATAAACAAAATCCCCCGTCAGAAGGAAACGCCCTTGACTTTCGAATCATAATAGGCTTTCATACGTGCCATAGACTTGGCCTCATTGATGGCTGTTATCTCTCGTTTCGCCTCTAACAAGTCTAGATTGACCCGGAGTTGCTCATCGTTCGTGACGACGTTAACCTCCGCAGTGCGGATTGTTGCCATCCCAATCTCTGCTGGAATAACGGCCTCGGTTCCATAGGCCAGCGCGAATGGAGTGTCCCCATTGGCTGTTTTGATCACTGTCCTATGTGTCCATAGAATATGCGGCAGTTCATCTACCCACTTAGCGCTTCGTTCATCCAGGCGTTCTTTAATACCTTCACCAGGCTTCTGTTTGCCCGCTCCACAAGACCATTAGTCTGTGGGTGCTTAACTGATGCGAAACGCCATGTGATGTTCAACGCCGCACACCAATCCTTGAATGGATTATCCGCAAACTGTTTTTCGTTATCCGAAATAATCTCACCTGGCAAACCAAAACGGCACACAATATTTTCCCAAACAAACTTTTTTACCTGCTTTCCCGTAATCGATTTCACTGCCTTAGCTTCTATCCAGCGTGTAAAATAGTCCATTACGACGATCAAGAACTTAACACCTCCTGCCGCCACAGGAAAAGGCCCTGCGATATCGATCCCCCACTTATAGAATGGCCATGGGGATGTGATGGGTGTTAGTTCCTGCTGCGGATGCCGCAGTACTGGTCTGTGCATTTGGCAATCACTACATTTGCGAATCATATCTCGTGCATCCTGATGCATAGTCGGCCAATAGTACCATGTGCGTAAAGCTCGTGCTACTACAGATCTGGGGCCTGCGTGCATGCCGCATGACCCTTCATGTATTTCACTAATCACGTAGCTATCCTGGCGTGGCCCGACGCATCGCAACCACGGCTATAGGAAGGAACGCTTGTACAGGATACCTTCTCGAAGTTCGAAGTGTTGCGACTTCCTTTTTATACGCCGTGCCGCCTTATCGTCATCTGGAAGGGTTTCATCATTTAGATAGCCGATGATCGGGGTCATCCATGTAGGTCGCTCTTCTTCAACTATAGTTGCGACTTCCCCTCCTGTAATGGATTTTTCTTTGAGTATTTCCACCAATACTTGCTTGGATAGATGGGCGAAGCTTGTAGACACAATTTTGCTAAGAGCATCCGCCTTCTTGTTTTCACCTATTGGTACCTGTTTGATAGAAAACTTCCCAAAAGTGGCTATGAGTGACTTGACCTTCTCCAAGTATTGGATCATGTTATCCTCCTTGGCTATGTAACCTCCTATGATGTGATTCGTGGCAAGCCGTGAGTCCACGTAAGCCTCAAGGCTGCGAACTGCCATCCTAGCGGTGATTTTTAAACCCGCAATCAATGCTTCATATTCCGCCTCCTTATTCGTGGTTGCGAATTCAAAATGAAAGGCGTAGGTGAATTCCATTCCTTCTAGATTCGTGAGAATAAGGACGGCTCCTGATCCGTCCGTTCACGAAGATTCGTCAGTAAACAAAACCCATGGTTCCGCTGGAATTTCTCTTTTTGTACCATTGGTCCGTCCTCCTCTGGCTTCTCAAATAGTAAGTCTGGCAAGATTTGGCCCTTGACCGCTGTCCTTGGTCTATAGGAGATGTTATGTTCTCCTAGTAGAACGCTCCACTTCTGTAGCCTCCCGGTCACATCTGGCTTAGAGATGATTTGTTTTATTGGTTGATCAGTGATAGCCACAATTGGGTGCGCTTGGAAGTACCGACGCAACTTTTTCGCGGCGTATACCAACAATAAAACCAACTTCTCCATAGATGAATAGTTCAACTCCGGTCCTTGCAATACTCTGCTTATAAAGTAGACTGGAGTCTAGACTGAGTCTCGGTCGGTCATAAGGACTGCACTTATTGCTCCGTACTTAGCGGATAGGTACATGATGAGCTCCTCCTAAGGTCGGGGTACAACTAGCATAGGAAGAGCCGCGAGATGCTGTTTAAGCTGCTCAAAGGCTTCCTCTGCCTCCTTTGTCCAGCGAAAATCTCCTTTCTTCATACACTTCTTGAGTGTTTTGAATAGAGGTAGTGATTTCTCCGCGGACTTCGACAAGAACCTGTTTAGCCTGGCCAGCTTTCCATTTAGTGAGTGTACCTCCTTGAGTGTCCGAGGGGATGGTAACTGCATCACAGCGTCCGTCTTATCTGGACAAGGCTTGATGCCGTTTGGATTAATCATATACCCTAGGAACATCCCTTCGGTTGCCCCAAACGTGCACTTTTTTGGATTTAGTTTCATGTTGATTCTCCTCAACGTCTCAAACGTCTCCTGTATATCACGGAGGAGTGCTTCCTCCGTATGACTCTTGATGACCAGATCGTCAACATACACCTCGAGGTTGCGGCCTATCTGGGAGTCGAAGACTTTATTAACAAGTCGCTAATATGTCGCTCCGGTGTTCTTTAGTCCGAACGGCATTTTTGTGTAACAATACACGCCCTGACTAGTGTGAAACGTCGTCTTCTCCTCATCTTCCACCGCCATCTGGATCTGATGGTATCCTTTGTACGCATCTAAAAAACACTTGAAAGGGTATCCGCATAAGGATTATACCTTCCAATCAATTTCTGGTAGCGGATAGCAGTCTTGCGGACAAGCTTTGTTCAAGTCCGTAAAATCCACACACATGCGCCAACTCCCGTCATGCTTCTTGACCATGACTGGGTTAGATAACCACTCGTGGTAGTATAACTCGCGCATAATTCCTGCGTCTACTAATTTCCGTACCTCATCCAGTATGACCTAGCTGCGTTCTGGTGCTTGACCACGCTTCTTTTGTTTAACAGGAGGATATCCCTGGCGGATTTGAAGTTTATGTTCTTCTATCAAACGCGGCACACCTGTCATGTGCTTGGGCTCCCATGCGAATATATCAAGGTTCGCTTTTAGGAGAGAGCACATGGCCCTCTTCCCGTTATCCGATAGCGTTCCCCCTATGGCCACCTCTTGCTCCGGGTAGTCGGGGTGGATTACCACCTTCCAATTAGGGGGTGGTGATCCTTCCTTGATGGGAACATGCTGGACTGGTGTTGTCACTGCGTGGCATTCAGATGCCGGCACGATTGAGTTATAAATTGTAACAATTTCCCCTTCTACTGGGAACTTATCATACCATGAGTCGTGGATGGGACAGCCCGTATGGCTAAGATCACTGGTCTTCTGATAATACCATTATACGGGAATGTGAACGTATCACCATAAATTTCATCCACGCCGTGGTGGAATGTTCTTTATCCCCAATGGTCACCAGTAGATGCAGCTGTCCTATTGGCCAAATAGTATCTCCATTGAAGCCAATGAGTGGCGACGTGGCCGACACTAACTGGCTCTTTATCTCTGGTCGTAGCTGTACGAAACAGTGCTCGTAGAGAACTTCTGTCGGCGATCCCCCGTCCACATACATACGACGAACGTTGTGTGTTCCAATACTTACCTCAATCGTGAGAGGTGCATTAGCTACGTTGCTTGCCGTAATGGGAGGGGATGAGATCTCTCTACCGCGTGAAATTTTTTGACTAACTTTCTACTTTGTGTGGCGCTGCCAAGATTGGATCATATATATGGTCGAAGGCTTGTCCTTTTGGGGATCCTTCTTATCGTACTTTTTGTTATCCTTCCCATCCTTCCAATCCTTGACCAAATGTTTGAGTTTGCCTGATTTGATTAGTGACTCAAAGTGCTTCTTGAGCTGGATGCATTCCTCCGTGCCGTGGCCCTTGTCGTTGTGGAATTCGCAGAAGCGATTTCCTTGACGGCGGTCCACTGGAGTTGTCATTGGGGGAGGCTTTGGGAAGTTCGCCCCTTCCGTCAACAAGATATCACGGTAAGTAATTTTTAGAGGGATGAATTTGTCATCCGACCGCCCTCCTTTATTCTGACTCTTGTAGTCCGAGCCCTTCCATTGCCTTGGTTGCTTTGGCCCCCTGATTGCCTCTTGGGCTGGTCGTTCGATCGATAGTTATGGTTTCCCTTTGTAGGGTATGCCGCGGCTACCGCGGGTTCTCCTTCTACAAAGTTTCTGACCCTTTCCATGAGGTCGTAATACTTCTCGGGTCGCTTGTCATTGAGGCGCCTAATTAATTCCTTGTCCGTTATGGCATGCATGTAATCAGAAATTTTTAGAAGCTCTGGCATCGTTTTTGTGCGCGTGCACTCGTCATTGAAACGTTCCGTGAAATCCTCCGTAGATTCTCCGGGCCGTTGCTTGACGGTTGCTAATGAGACCGGATCCCTGTTATACTTCTTTCGCTGAGTATAATTGTTTTTGAACGCAGTGCGCAACTCACTGAAGCTATCAATGCTTCGGGGAGGAAGCCCCTCGAACCAATCACGGGCATTGCCAATGTAGGATATGTAAATCTTTCTTATGTTTTAGAGAGAGAAAGAGATAGAGAGATGGTGATTACACACACACTTAGAGAGAGAAAGTGAAAGAAAAACACTTTTCAACTATGTGTAAAAATGAAGAACCACACTCACCCTCTCCATCTAAGGAGAGGGTTTATATACCCAAGCCTTTGACATGGGCTTGGGCTTACATTTGGGCCGGCTTACACATGTTGTAGGCTAGGCTTTGGTTTGTTTGTTAAATAAAGATAAGTAACTAAACTACGAGCTATTACATGGACTATCGTTGGAGTGACCGATCCTTCTTAATACGTAAAATGTATTTCCAACAATCTCCCCCTAAGGGAGGTCACTCCAAACAAGGGCATTACCCAAGTTACAATAATGAGATAAACCTAGCATACTATGCTTGTCTTGAGGTCGTAGTCTTCGTCTTTCTTTTCTTTTTCTTTTCTGGTGAACATGTTGATGTGATCATTGATATCAATCTTGAGCATTAATCTCTTGCCTTGATCTTGTGCATCCATCACTTGTGATCTTCGCCTCTTCGTGACCTCACGTCCCACATACTTATACCTTAGTAATTCTTGAAAGCTTCAGAGTTCGATACAGCGGAAGACTTAACTTTTAGGCTTTCTTGAATTAGATGAGGTGTTAAGTGCATAAAGTATAAGCATGCGGGGACGACTTCTTCTTGGATCCCACAACGCCACCGTCTTCAAATTCCGCAACATAAGTAGACACGAACGAAATAGCTTTGAACATTTCATTCTAATTCGGTAGCATTTTACCTCCGGTCGGTGAAGACCGTTGGACGATATAAAATATCGTACTTGTGGCAGGTTGATTTAATTAAAAAGCTCCTTGACAAGATTTCGCGGGTAAACCCTTTCTCTTTACTCGACCGTCCAAAGCTGACTGTGAACGTAAAGAGTGAATCATTTGGATAAAATTATCCGCATGATTGAAGCCGTCAATTCTGATTCCTGGAACAAGTTTGATTCATTAAAGAATCGCACCATCGTTGCTTTCCAGTTGTCACGAGCTTGATTCATATTGAATCTTGCAAGTTACCTACCAAGTGCTGTTTGATGTTAACACTAGAAGGATTTCCACTCATTACTGTGAATACTAAGGTATCACTCTGAGTGTTCTGGCAAGATCACTGAGATTTTGCGTAGAGGCCTAGAACGTGTTTAAGTTCAATTAAGAATTAAACCACTGTTGCTTTCCAGTTATCACAAGCTTGATTCATTAAGGAATCGCACAAGTCACCTACCATGAGCTTTTTGATATTCGCTCAAGAAGGATTTCGATCTTCATTGTAAATACTTTCGTATTACTCGGATGTTCAGGCAATATCATGAAGATTTTGTGTAGGACTCTTAAGATCTTTCTTACTTTTCACAGTGTGTGAAGAAGCAAGGAAATATGAAAGTGTGTCCTAATGAGATATTTGATGATCTCAAATGGCTCTAGACTCGATCGTGCATTATGGATTTTAGTGATCGGAGGCTGGAGAGGAGTGCCACCTTTTCAATACCAATTTATTCGGAGTGAATAAATTAATAGATAATGTGTTGTCTCCGTGTGATTAAAACAAATACCTTTTAAGAGATATCCGAGTTAGCTGGGATGGGTTGTGCATTGCATCACTGGGTCCATGATGTCTATCTTCAATATCGAGCATCATTAAATGATCTCAATAGCATATGTGTTGACCCGGTTTCTGCCTAAAGTTGTAAGGAGGGCTTCTTTCTTTACACCCTTTATCTTTACATTTCTTTTTCATTCTTCAACCCCTTCAATGCTTACCAATACGTCATAACTAGCACCTTGTTGTGATTTTTCCAGTGCTAACTTAAGTACTTGGTCGGCATTCAGATACGTTCACAATCTTTCTCCATCTTTCCTAAGGACTACTATTTCTAGCTATGGAATGTCCTTGGGAAGATTCCTCCGGTTCTAGAAGAATCATTGGACTTAACCTATCCTACCATCCTTATGTCACCACAATCTTCATCGTCGTGAAATAAATGGGTTTTGGGTAAGTATATGTCACCATGAAAATCCATTTTGATATGCAAATCTGTTTTGCTCCCCCTTAACATATGCCACGATATTCGAAAACAGTTCGCATATATCGGGATGAGCCAGCACATTAAGTCAAACCATTTGTGATAATATCCCATATTAAATCACATTTTCTACCCCATATTAAAAATATTAACCCAATCGATGTTTTTAATATCAATTGATTGAATGAAGTTTTAACAAAGGTTTCGATTATGTCACTCAAGCACAGGTTCTGGTATAGCTATACGTACTAGATCAGAGTTCTATCCGTGGTTTTAGTGCTCTTGTTTTTTGCTATTGCTGGAGCGTGAGGTGTTTTATTCACGTCACTTGTACTGTATTGGGGTTGGGTGATTCGAAACCATACTACTTGTATGTTTGGTCGTGGTTTGTGCTTATGTCGAGTTGTGGGTTTAGAGAGAATGGTCATTTGCTTGCAGGTGGAGGCTGCTTAGCTGGGATCTATGGTAATGGGTCTTCTGCCGAGATATTTAGACGATTTTGTTAAAGGGCAAGGACGTATTTATCATCATGTATTGGTTCTTATAATATTCACATTGTGAATATTGTAGATGTAGTTCCTCTTTGAAGCTGTTAGTGACCGGTGTCGTCGCAGCCTTAGTTAATATCAGGATGCTTAAAGATGCTGCTCTATTGAACGGCACATGTTTTCGTTTACTATGGTTCAGCTGAGAGAGGGATTGGAATTATTGTCTATGTTGGAAGCAAGAGGTTCATATCTTATATTTTGTCTGCTTGTACTATTCCAATATAGTTTAGTAGTCATAAGAGTGGCATGTCACTCTTATGATAGGGTATTTAGTTGTTGCACAGTGTTTTGTGTGCATGGTTGTGCCCATGTAACGGGCTGAGATGATAGGACCTCACCTACATCTGTTGTACTTCAATGTTTTTTGGCGTAATATATCTTTTACCGGGGATAGTCCCCTTTACCCAAAAAAAAAAAAAAAAAAAAAAAAAAACAAAGGTTTTGGGAAGAAAAATGCAAGTCCATTTTTTTCTTCATGATATCAAACATATGAGATATGATACCGATTTGTAACATGATCACATATTCACCATATTAGAAAAGAATTGACAAGGTTGGACCTGATAGATGAGAACATCATATGATAAGATCAAATGGTTCTTGTCAACATATGTTGGTCGCCTCGTCACGTCTGAAGTCATCTCTTGACACCACGTGTACGATTGGTATTGTTGTCTTGACACCAATTAGTGAGCTTGGCACTTTCGGCATCGAAGATTCTGAATGCTTGACAATTGCCCCCCCTCAATTTTTGACCCGTGTTCTATTGAAAGAGCTGTAGTCGTCAGTTGAGTAGTCGCATCGTCGAGTATGTAGATACCAATTGTAGATTGCTATGGTTGTAGAGATGATAGCTTCATAAAAACAAGACTTCTCTTGTTTTAACAAATAAATGCACTGAGGCGTACATAGATTTGTGTTAGACCAAGTTATAAAGTAAACTTGATCCCTTACAAGGTTTTAAAGTAAACCTTGCCTGAGAAAATTAATTCCCATTGTGAGCCAAAGCTTTCATAAGAAATACTTGACTTTAATATGAGAACTGGGTTGCAGTCTGAAATAACTACTAGCCATTTAGGCATGTTTTATGAAATATTTACAACTTTTGTACAAACTCTATTTATAGCGTCGTGTCAATATTAATCAACATTTCTAAGGCCGTAAATATTATCGTACCAAAAGACATTCCTTTGAAAAATAAAGTAAAAAATATTTTTGGATTTTTCTGAATTTTTCAATTTTTATGGTTTTTATATGGTTTTATATTTTTGTATTTTGCTTTTGTGGATAAAATATAAACAATATATACAAATGATCACCAAGGATACGGAGAATAGTCTTACCACCACTATTCTTTCGCTTCATCTGCCAGTTCCTTTAGAGTCTCAGGCGAGAAGGTTCTCATTCCTAGCTTGTCGGCCAAAAATTCAATTCGAGCACGATCTAAAACCTTCGTGAAAATATCCGCCAATTGATACTCAGATCGGACAAAGTAAAGCTCTATTACTCCATTTTCCACTTGCTCCTTGATGAAATGGTAGCGAATGTCAATATGCTTCGACCGGGAGAATTGAACGTTGTTGCAGCATAAGGCAATTGCACTCTTGTTGTCATAGTACATCGGAATCTTATTGAAACCTAGACCATAGTCGGTTAATTGCGATCTCCTCCAAAGAATTTGAGCACAGCAACCGGACATAGCTATGTATTCTGCTTCCGTACTTGAAATTGCAGCGCTTTTCTGCCTTTTCGATGCCCAACTGATTAGTCGATCTCCTAGTAGTTGCAAAGTTCCACTCGTGCTCAGCCTTGTATCTTGACAACCCGCATGATCCGCATCTGCATATACCATTAGTGCAATCGAAGAGTCCTTCGAATACCAAAGTCACCGATTGATGGTTCCTTTAAGATATCGAAAGATCCGTTTCACAGTGGCCAAGTGTAACTCAGTAGGTCGAGTTTGATACCGAGCACACATACATATAGCAAACTGAAGATCAGGTCGACTAGCTGTGATATACAGAAGAGTACCGATCACTCTACGATAAAGTGTCAGATCAACAGCAATTCCATGTGGATCTGCATCAAGCTTAGTTTTTTCCACCATTTGAGTGTCCACGGGGTCGCAAGATTCCATATTATACTTCTTTAGCGATTCAAGGCCATATTTGGATTGATTGATAAAGATGCCTCTAGGACTCTGAGATATCTGAAGACGTAAGAATAATGATACCTTGCCCATCATTGACATCTTAAACTTGGAAGACATGAGTGTCCCAAACTCATTCGATAAGGTTTGGGTCGAGGCTGCAAATATAATATCATCAACATATATTTGTACCATAATCATATCTTTACCTCGTTTCTGAATGAACAGCGTGGGATCCACCTTGCCTTTAGCAGCCTTGTGTAATAAGGATTTGTGACAATAGATCATACCATGCACGTGGAGCTTGCTTCAACCCATAGAGAGCCTTCTTAAGCTTGTACACATGATTATGATATTTAGGATTCACAAAACCATCCGGCTGTTGAACATAGACCTCTTCCTTGATTTCACCATTCAGAAATGTCATCTTCACATCCATCTGATAGACGATCATATTCATGTGGGCTGCATAAGCGAGGAATAGTCTAATAGCTTCCAAACGGGCAACAGGCGCAAAGGATTCCATAAAGTCGATGCCCAATAATTGCTTGTATCCACGAGCTACTAGTCTAGCTTTGTTCTTCAATATTTCGCCTAACTCGTCGAGTTTCACCTTGTAAACCCATTTCAAAGTGAGTAACTGCACTTGATCCGGGCATGGGACAAGTTCCCATACTTCAAGACGTATAAATTCATTAAGTTCTTCTTGCATAGCTTCTATCCAACAGGATTGAGTAAAAGCTTCTTGCCATGTCTTAGGTTCAACTTCAGTGAGGAAAGTGTCAAAATGACAAAACATTGCATTTTCTTGTAGCTGACTTCGTGTGGATACCAGACGATTAGGGTCACCAATAATAGAATCTATAGGATGATCCTTTGTCCACTTACTGTCATGTTCACGAATCTGTGGATTGGAGTAAACCGTAGTAGGAGCTTCCTCTGAGGTGGACGACCCGGCTTGATTAGGGTCGGGAATAGGTACACCAAAGAATGGAAGTTCAAGCATTTGAGCGAATTCCAAATCATGATCATCATCATCCTCTTCATCATCAATAGGCATGACATGGGTAATTGAAACAGGTGTTGGTTGAGAATTACTTGTTGATGGTATATCTTGACCAATTGTAGGTGCAGACGTATCTGATTGTGATTCGGTTGCTTGAGCGACAACTTCGGTTACCGGAGCTATTACCTCAGGTTCTGGAGCAACAATATTTGGAGGAGTAAAGAATTCATCAATGAGCGGTTGAAACAACGTATCCCATTCAGTCCTAAAAGGTGGTGTAAATGATGATGAAGTAGGGTTGTTTGGGACAAGACGAGAACTAATGTTACTGGGTCCCATTTCATGAAGTGCGGGTTCAGAGCTGCTTTGCTCAGAAGCCATCGTTGTCAGCTCATCAAAATCAACATTCATAGTTTCGAGGATCTTGCGAGAGTTACGGTTGTAGATTCGGTATGCCTTCTTTGCGGGGGCGTAACCAATGAAAATACCAATATCAGCCTTTGGTTGAAGTTTTCCCAAATTGTCACCATCATTATTTGGATAGCAAAGAGAACCAAATACATGAAGATATGATAAATCTGGTACTTTTCCATGGAGAAGCTCATAAGGTGTTTTACCATGGCGTTTACGAATTAGTGACCGGTTTTGGGTGTACACTGCTGTAGATACTGCTTCTGCCCATAAAAACAATGGAGCCTTCGCGTAAATTAACATCGTTCGAGCAGCTTCCATAAGTGTGCAATTTCGCCTTTCAACGACACCGTTTTGTTGTGGAGTGCGTGCAACGGATGTTTCATGAGATATGCCAACTTCTTAATAATAATCACGCAAGATTTGATTCACAAATTCGGTTCCATTATCTGTACGAATGCGTCGGACAGTAGTGTTGAGACGCACTTGAATCATCTTGAGATGATGAATTTAGGTGCCTCATTTTTTGTTGTAAGAAATTTCACCCATGTAAACCGAGAGTAATCATCGACAATTACGAGGATGTACTTTTTGCCACTAAGACTTTCAACACGCATTGGCCCACAAAGATCCATATGTAACAGATAAAGTTTCTCTTGGTTGGTGTCTTCCGCCTTGGGTTTGTATGATTTCTTAGTGCTTTTCCCCATTGTACACGCGGAACACAAATGATCCTTGTGAAATGAAAGTTTAGGATAGTCCCCTTTACCCAAAAAAAAAATGAAAGTTTAGGAAGACCACGAACAAGTTCGTTTTTCGCCAAATGATTAATAGAGTCAAAGTTAAGATGAGATAACCGTGGATGCCATAACCATGACTTAGTCTTCGATGCTTTGGAGAGAAGACATACAGGAGAAGCGGCCATCATATCTTGTAGAGACAAAGTATACAAATTATTCCCTCGAGTACCTTTCAATAGATCAACCCCTTCCAAATTACGAATGAAGCAGGTATGCTCTCAAAAAGCAACTTCTAGGTTTGCATCACAAAATTGTCCCACAGAAAATAAGTTGTGACCGAGACCTTCCACATAATACACTCTTGAAATTATAACATTCCCAATATGATATTCACCATAACCCATTATCTTTGCAATATGATCATTACCAAATCGAACCGTACCAAGAAACTTGCTGACGAAATTCTGAGCTGAGAGCGATCTCCGGTCATATGCTTGGAGCAACCAAAGTCCAAATACCAGAGAACAATTTGG
Source organism: Glebionis coronaria (assembly GCA_025667525.1). Lineage (NCBI taxonomy): Eukaryota > Viridiplantae > Streptophyta > Magnoliopsida > Asterales > Asteraceae > Glebionis > Glebionis coronaria. The sequence goes on along the minus strand of CM046881.1, from coordinate 294,054,943 downwards.
ACCACCTGTTTTCAACAACAACAGTAGACAATGCATTGGAAACTATTGGCTCCGGAGTGTTAGCAGATACAGATATAAGATTATCAAAATTGCTAACATTTGTGTGACCCTTAGATTTCCTGCGTTTTCTAATGTGAGTTTTAGCACTAACAGGTTTTACTGTTCCAACTTTCTTAGGTTTTGGATTATTCGCGGGTACTACAGTGGGAGTAGACCTATTTAAAGGGCACTTAGTTCCTACAGTAGTGTCGGTGTTCCTAGTTAAAGGACACGCTTGTGTTTTGGTAGCCTTAGTACTCCTAGTTATAGGGAACGCTTTCTTCACTTCAGTGTGAGTGATCCTAGTTAAAGGGCACATATTTCCTACAATAGTGAAAGTTCTACCAGTGGGGCGCCACAACCAACCAACTTGGGTTAACACTTTCCCAGTCGGTTTCCATTCTAATCCATTTTTCCGGGCATACATCTCATTCACATGGTCAATAAGGCAAGAATCATGACGACTAGACAACATACATTCATTGCAATTCCAACATTTCAAATTAGAATTCACACTAGGCTTTGAACGCTGCACAACCGCAGAGCCTTTAGGTTTAGCTACATGATTCTTTTTATTCAAAACAGAAATAACATTCCTAGGATGGGCTTCTACTTTCTTCTTCACTTGACTACTAGATGGGGGCAAGATCCTATCACTCTTCTTGTTTCTTTTAAGCTTAGATCTTTGAGCCTTAGTAGTGGTGCTTACTCCTGTAGAAGGCAACACGGGAATATTAGAAGCTGGTTTTGATTCCGCCTTATCTTTAGTGACCAAAGTTTGAGATGGTTTAGTCCTAGGGCCCTTATTAAATGGTGTGACTGCTATAAGGTTCCTTTTGATTGCACTAGAGGACGATGCTGAGACAGTGGCTGCGTTATCCACAACATTCTTACCTTTTAGAGTACGAAGTGTTTCCTTTAACTCAGCCAAGACCAGATTTTTATCACAAATTTGTTCCCTCAAATCAGATATTTCCACCGACTTTCGATTCAATTGTTCAATCAATGATTGATTCTGTGCAGTGGTATCAACACATGCGGGCTTTACTGAATCGAAGAGTCGTGTATTTTTCTGTTTTTAAGTTATCAACTTTGGAAAAAAATCTTGGAAACTCGATTATCTAGATCAAGTTTAAAATTCTCAGCGGCCTCAAGTACGTTCACACAGTTAAGCTCCTTAGATTTCTCTATTTCTATCGGCAATGATTTAGCAACTTTGTCACTTGGCTGACGCTGTTTTGATTGTAAATTCAATTGAAATTTCTTTTCAAAGTTTGCATCATCAATATTAACACCTTCGAATGACGTTTCAAAGATTTCTTGAATAAATTGTTGCTTGCATTCAAGCGAAATACAATGTGTTTGAATCTCATCAAAACGTTTTGAAAGCGAAGAATATGAATCTTGAAGCTTTAAAAATTTAGCGTCAGATTCGTGACAAGTACTATCTACCACAGTATCCACATATTCAACATTATGCACAATAGAATCATTATCAACACTTTTATTCACACAGACGGAAACTATATCATGAGACATCACTTGCTTCAGAAGCTGATCATTTTGGCGTAAAACCCGTTCTATTTCAAGTAAACTGTTTTCATAAGCATCATCCATTTCATTGAAAACGCGTCTAACTTCTTCTATTTCCAAAAGCAAATCTTGATCAAGATTACTAAGACAAGCCTTAACATTGTCTACAAACAGAACAATTTCGTTTCGGAACGCAGCTCTAGTGTGCTCAAAATTCCATTCACCTTCCGTTATGGCCGAAGCCGTCGTACGTTCCAAAATGACCTTGTCAAAATCGGCTAAGTGTTGGTGAACCTCATTTAAGTTAACGGACGCCTTGCTTACCGGTGGAATTAACTTTGTTAAATCCGTTTTGACAAGTGTAGAAGACGTACTAGGAAGGTTTTCATTTGACAAACTTTGGGGCACAAGAACTGTCAATTCTGCTAATTCCTTTTGTAAACGAATGCGTGTCTTTTTCGAAAATTGATCTTTGTTATGTTGATCATAATCAATTGTATGGAATTTTGAAATCATTTTAGAATGAGTTTCGTCCGCAAGTGACTGTGTCTCCTCAGTACTACGAACAAAAGGTGCTTCTTTCGATTTGCCAATTATGGTCATATCATAAAGACCGGGAATATATTCCTGAGCTTGTTTTGCATAACCGGGATTAGGTGGTAAATCTTGAAGACGTTTAAGTTCGAGTTCTTTAAATGATTTAGTTAAAAGATGAACCTTTTCCGTGGAAGCGTATTGTTTTAAAAGCTGTTGTTCTTTAAATTTAAGAAGCTTGGTAGCATTAATTTCTGATTCAAACTTTTTAGACTCGAGAGTTTCGAAATCCATTTTAAGTTTCTGAAAATCATTGACAACCGACTCTTTTGCTTTTAATTCATTGGAAAGATTAGCTTTTAATGATTCTATTTCTTTCAAGTGTTCAATCTTTTCAAAACGAAATTTGTCAAATTCAGAACATGTTATTTTCTCTGTTTGAGGGACCATTTCAAAAGTTTTGACCTTTTCTTTATGCAACGCAAGCTCAGCAGTTAGGGTGGAATTGGTATCTACGGATTGTCTGAGGGCCATATGCATTTGATCAATAATATGTTTAGGTACCATGACCAAATCATGTTGAGCATAAGATTCCATACCTATCGTAGCATTTGGTTGAGGTTCACTCAAATGTGTAAGATTGGGTACCACATCACTTGAATTACTAGTTCCCGAATGCTGTTCGAGGTTGTCATTTTCATGCCTAACTTGATGTTGGTTATCATCATTACCAAGATTGGTTGTGGTGGGTACCTCACTGACGACATCAGAACCGTAGTGAGAGAGATTAGTAACGAGAGCAGCTTGGGCAGAGTGAATATCATCACAATCTGAATTATATGCATCAAGATCCTCTGCTTGATAAGCTGCATTAGAAGTGGAAACGACTGCAATGCCTTCAGTATCTGCTGCCCCTGGGTCTGCAAGAAATGCTAACTCCTCTGAATCCAAAATCTTCCCCTTAGACTGAGCATCAACCAAATACATCTTCTCACGAAACCATGCATCATCCCTTCTCCTCTTCGGCTGAGTGCATTGCCTAGCCATATGACCTTGTCCTCGAAAATTGTAGCAAGTCACAACCTTTTGAGGACCAATGGGGCTTCCATTTCCATTAGCTTGAGAATTCACAGCTTGAGCATTCACAGTCCTTGTAGGAGGTCCATATGAATTTTGCCTTCCCTGAATAGGTTGCACTGTTACTTGACCATCTTGAACAGTAGCTTATTGTCGAGGATTTGAAGAGGTGCGGAGCTGATTGTTTGTTGGTGGAAATCCTCTAGTTGCAACAAGTTTTGACAAGTAGGCAGTGAGATGGTTTAGTACATCAGCTGGCGTATCATTTGGAGTAAAGACCGGTGCTTGGATTGGTGGAAGTTCATTAGAGTAGAAAGCTTGTGCTGGTTGTGCTTATATTGGAAAATATCCTTGCTGAGGAGTATAGCCCGTTGGAGAAGTGTTGGCTTGTGATGGTGATGTCTGATATTTTGGTTGCTGTGGAAAAGATTGTTGATGAACACTTTGTTGATATTCTTGTTGTGGCATCATTGGTGGTTGATAAGATGGTTGTTGTGGTTGCTGATAGGTGTGTCGTCGTGGCTGTTGCAAGGATGATGGTTGTTGATAAGTATAAGCCATGTTTTGTTGAGAAGCATACATTGCAAGTGGATCATGAACTTGATGTGTAGACAACCGAGCCTCGATCACATGGCATTCGTGTTGTTGAAGAAAAGCTTGAAGTTGATCCACATTGGTCTTATGCAAGTCCTTAGCCAATTTAACATCCGTCACGTATTTTTTCCATTCTGGAGGAAGAGTGTTCAAATACTTGGTGTTCAATTGAAAGGTAGGAATGGCCATGCCATAGATATTGAGCTCATTCAACAATAGGGTAAATCTCAGATAGTAGTCATTGAGAGTCTCCCCTGGCACATAGGAAAACTTATCAAAAGTATCATAAAGCTTACACTCTCGTTCTTGTTTAGTTAACAAGGTGCCTTGCATTAGAACACGAATTCTATCCCATAACTCTTTGGCAACTTTATGTTTGCTGACGAGTTTGTAGACATCTGGAGGAAGGGCTTGGAGAATGATATTTGTAGCATACTTATCACATTTGTCTTGATTCTTCATATCTCCAGTCAATTCACCCGTTGTGCGAGGACGAGTAGTCGTACCTTCCGTCATTGTACCATAATCTAATGGTCCATTGAGCACCGATGCCCAAATTAGATGTCCATTCTCCATGTTCAACATATAAAGTTCCATTCGGGAAGCCCATTCCTCATACATAGTCTTCACCAACATTGGTGGACGATTATCCGTACCCGAGAGGATGGACTTTTCCGTAAGAGATGTGTACTCCATTTCAATAAGTTAAGATTTACAAAGTTGATCGATCAATGAAAAAAAGTAAATTTGTTTGTTGTTTTGTGTAGAAGCCGAGAAATAATGTTAAAATCCCCTAAAATATGTTTTCGATAAAACAAAAATTCCAAGATGAAATTACACACGATTTTCAAAAACAAGTTTTTGAAAAATCTTGGAATACTTGTTGCCCTATCGCAATGCCTAAAAGGAATGCTGTCGCAATGTCCAATCGCAATAAATCCTATCGCAATGCTCCAATCGCAATAAGTCCTATCGCAATATCCAATTGCAATAATCCAATCGCAATATATCCTGTCGCAATATCCAATCGCAATAATCCAATCGCAATATATCCTATCGCAATATCCAATCGCAATAATCCAATCGCAATACCCTGTCAGAATATCCTGTCGCAATACCCTGTCGCAATATGGATCGCAATAACAAGAACTCCAATCGCAATCCAATCGCAATAATAGAAAACACTCCAATCGTAATTCCAATCGCAATGTGGATCTCAATGTTTAAACCCTAGATATAGCGATGGAGAGGCTGTCACAATGGTATAAACAGTATGCTATTTTCCACTTTTCTCGGACAAAACACACCAAATTCGAGATTTTAAGCCAAAAATTGATCCAAACACCCAAAATTTTTGTGTTTTTAACCAAAGTAACAACACCAAATCACTACCACAACTATGTAGATGATTTGTATCAAGATTAAACCATAAAAAACACAAAAAAAAATTGGACGTGTGTTTCTATTGATCAAAAGCTATCAAAAAATCAAGAACACAAACACATAAACAATACAATCATCCCATGGCTCTTGATACCATTTGTAGGATATGTAAATCTTGCTTATGTTTTAGAGACAGAAAGAGATAGAGAGATGGTGATTACACACACACTTAGAGAGAGAAAGTGAAAGAAAAACACTTTTCAACTATGTGTAAAAATGAAGAACCACACTCACCCTCTACATCTAAGGAGAGGGTTTATATACCCAAGCCCTTGACATGGGCTTGGGCTTACATTTGGGCCGGCCTACACATGTTGTAGGCTAGGCTTTGGTTTGTTTGTTAAATAAAGATAAGTAACTAAACTACGAGCTATTACATGGACTATCGTTGGAGTGACCTATCCTTCTTAATACGTAAAACGTATTTCCAACAGCCAATCAAAGTCGAATTTAACATCTGGCACCATATAGGCATGGGCCATCGTTCGATCTTTGCCTATGTGTCAAATATCTTTAGGTGATCATTCGGATCACCAGATCCATCATAGGTTTTGACGCACGTCGGCATACGACGCTTCTTGTCCTTGGAGTAGTTCTGTATGCGGAGGTGAAGGGATCCTCCCTAGGATCGAACCATGGGCGGTAGAGATCTCCCCCTCTACATCACGATAGTAAGGGTCATCGTAGTATCCCTCATCATCCGATGGTGGTGGAGGAGTATACCTAGTTCGGCGACGCTTGGGGGGATGGTCATCCGAATCCGACCCCGAAGGGCCGGGAGGAGGGGGCGGTGCCCCACTTCTCGGCTGAGGACCACTTTTGTGAGAAGAGCTATGAGCTTTCTTCCCACTATTCATCCTATTCCACACGCTGGTGCGACGATTGTTCCTGGTTGATTCCAACACCGGGCATTCGGCAGAGTCGTCGGACCTATCTCCTTCCTCACGAGATTGTAGTAATTCCTACATAACGCGATCCCCTATACGCTCTAACACATTCCGAGGTTGAGGGATTTCCTCAAGGGGGTTCGTTCCTACGGGTGCGCCCTTCACTTCTTTTGAGTTTGAGGAGAGGTGCCAGACACGGTCCTGCCAAAGTTGAGCCTAGATTGGAGGTTCCTACCTAGGTTTAGCCTTGACGCGATACCCGGGACGATCCCCTCAAAGTTTTGCGTCAGAACACGGGCGAGGTCTTCGTCACTAAGTGGTTCCACTTCTACTTCTGCCTCGATTGATGGCATGTGCGGCTCCTTGTTAGGGGCATTAGGCGCACTCCCCGGATCAGGATTATCCATGGTAATGGTTGGTGGTGGGTTATTGCCGGACGTGCCTGCCCCACCAAAAGACTGAAAAATGTTTCGGTTATTCGGTCCGCCTGTTTGATTGCCATGGGACTGGGTAGAGATGAGTATCCCATCCCCCGTGGACTTCTGATTTGCAGGATTCGTGTTCCTGGGATTCCCTTACGGATGTCCCTTCGTCATTAAAAAAGATTGGTGATTGAGGTTCTAGCTTAGTGTTTGGGTCCCACGGATGGCGCCAACTTATTGATACAGAAGTTAGATGATCCTTGCTAGACCCGAATTAGGCTTAATTCAGGTAGGCTGGCCTCCGGCTCTTGCACCAGGTGAATAACTTGCTAAGATCTTACACACTCAAGCAACACGCGTTAGGCTTACCGTGGGAATGTATCCCACGATTAGACTCCAGCGTAAGAGTAAGTAATCGGTTAGGGTTAAGAATCGGATGTGAGGTTAGAGTATGGAGAATGTAATACCTTTGTGGAACTCTTGGGGGTTGCTTATATAGGCAGTGAAACCCTAAAGGGCTCATTGTTTTCTTCGGCCCTAAGCATAAAATAACCACCATATTTAGCTTGATTGTTATCTTCTAATTATGGTTAGTGTATATCCTATACTTTATGGTAAATCCCAATCCTAATAAGATTGTGATTCTGTCTAACCCTGTCCCGGCTGTACCGGGCCGTGGGCCGCACACACTTTATGCGGCCACTGTTCATTCATGCCCTTAAGATTAACTGATCAATCCAACCCATTCGTGATGGGCCGGATGCGGGTAGTACCCGTGGGCCGGGTTCATGACCCGGTTGGGGACTATACGTCATCACCTTCTACTATCACTATACCACCCTTTCCTTTAAGAAATCATTGCCTAAGGATACCCCACTCGACTTATACTTGTGTGATTTTACCACCATGGGGTTTATTTCCTTTCGTGATGGAAATTATGTGTTTGACCCGGGTGGATTTTCCTTGGGGTATTCCTTAAGTGAGTGTGCTTCACCTTTTATCATGGAGAGATTTTCCTCCCTTGAAAATCTCGGTTTTTCCATGATTTTTCCCATTTGAATGATGATATTCGGGAAATCGAGTCATGCTAGAGACTCGTGAGAAAAAATCAAGCATCGTATAACTAGGATTATATTTTTACCTTTTCCACCCTTTTTCACCTTCACCCATTTCCACCAATAAGTGTAGGGGGAGCCAAGTAGGTTGTGTTTTGTGATGTTGTGCAGAGATATGTGCTTAATGATCCACTGTTGGTGCTTTTGACGCGACCCGTGATCCTGTGTTCTCGTGTACCCGGTTATCTTTGATTTGTTTTTGCTATTGTGATTCAATCTTGTATATAAATAATTTGAATAAATGTAATCACTTTAGTTGTCTCTTCCTTAGCTCGATTTAAACAAAGTGCACAATGTCCTAAGTGTAGGAGAGTTTACTTCCACACGCTTAAACATTGAGGACAATGTTTATATTAAGTGTGGGGGAGACTTATATCTAAGTTAAGTGGGCTTTTCCATGAATTTGTCCTTATTTTAACCGGAAAATTAATATTTTTTGATGTTTTTCAAAAATTTTGATCTATTTTGGCCTAGTAGTACTTTCATTTATTTTGACTCAACCAGAGTTTACTAAATTGAGTTTACTCTAGCTAGTATCCTTAACCATATGGACCTTAATTGGTTTATTAGGCTAAGCATCCACGAGTCTCATTACTTGAGATTTTAAATTATGGAGAACGAGAAATGATAGAGTCAATTACAATTTTTGTATTCTTTCATGAACTTATGTGAGTTAATTATAAGCTTTTTCTCCCATCACTTGTCTATTAATAATTGCAATAAATAAGGTCGTACGATTTGAAAAGTTACTTAGCTTCTAGCCCAAAATCGTTTAAAAGTTGTCCGGGATTAATTAGAGTTCATAGCCAAGGCATAACTTACTGAAGCGGGACGCAAAGATTGGCGTATCCAAAAAGGCCCTAACAAGGCATGAGGATATCTGAGTCCAAAAAGGCCCTCACAAGGCATGAGGATTCACTTTTTTTCCTAAAGATCCTAAGATGATGTGAAGATCATCAATCCAAATCAACATGAAGGATCAAGACACGCGACGAGAAGCAATTACTCCCCTAAAGATCATGGAGAAGTCTATCCAAAAAGACCCTAACAAGGTATGAGGATAAATATATCCAAGTCCGAAAAGGAGGCGGATCGTTAAAATCCTAAATAAAGACAAGGATAAATGAAGAATTCGTGGTCAACGTTTGAAGCATCTCTCACTCCTAATGAAGATGTATACCAAAATGAAGAGAAGACCATAATTTCAAGAACGTCTCTCAAGATTTGAAGTTTGAATTCAATGCCAAATATCGGTCCGAGAAAGGTCTCAAATCGTGAAACGAGTTATGCCAAGATATGAACTTTATGAGATTTCGAGAAGCCATTTTAAAAGATTTTGTCCTTTAGCTACCTATTGATTAAATCGTCCTACTTTATTTTCGGCGTTAATAAATTATCGAAATAAGTCAAAAATGCATCCTCGTGATCATTCAAGACAAAAATAAAATACAAGAGATACACCGTAGGAATAAGAGGGTCTAAGTGAATAAATAAACCACATGAGTAAGTGTTAGCTTTGCTAACTTATAATTACAATGATCTCGTTTTTACGCTTGGTATGGGGAATGTGAATCTTGAGGGTGATTAATATTCATGACATCAAAGCCCTAATCTAAGTCTTAGATTTCTTTACGAGTTTCTTCCATCAAACAATTTCAAAGTTAATAAATTGAATGAAATTGTTACATCCTTTATCTTTTCATCGTTTTAAGTTTCTTTTCATTATAGTAGTAATAGTATATCGTAATAAAGGTCGATATGGGTTAATTATAATGAAAAATATAAAATTGTGCTTTGAAATTATGCATTGCATGGGGACATTGCAATGGTCAAGTGTAGGAGATTTAATAAGTGTGTAAACACTTATCATTTTACCACTTAACACAATGAAAAACAAGACCAAAACGTGTAATTAATATCGTAAATGTCGGAATTATGCGTGGTTTGTATTTTTGTTGTAAAATAGGTACAAAAGATCAAAAGGAAAGAAAACACGGGATTTCACGGTCATTTATCGAAGAAAAAGACAAAGATAAAGTCAAAGGACCAAAAGTGCCAAAAGAATGAAGTTTGGAGAGCTAAAGATGAGGATTTGATGAAGATTTTACAAGAAGGATCATTTTTGCCAATCTCCAAAGTCATCCACTAATAAACCACATTGAAGAGCACGAAATTACGAAGCCAACGGCCCCGACCTCGCGTCGTAACTCCTTACGGTTTGCTTTCTATGAATTTTTAAAGTTTATTAAGTTTTTAAATTAAAAATAGTTTTTAATAATATAAATAAAATAAATAAAATTTATTTTTTGAAAATAAAAATAATAATAAAATAATGTTTTTATTTAAAAAAATATTTTTGTAATATATAATTATTATTATTATTATTATTGTTATTATTATTATTATTATTATTATTATTATTATTATTATTATTATTAAATAAAAGTTGGTCAATAGTCAATGGGGTCAACTCGCAGTCAAACCTAGCCAAGAAAGGGGTCTTATAGAAAATTTTGAATATATTACTTAAAGGGTTTGCTAGTTCAACTAGCAACCCTTTGGGCCTTAAGGTCGCGAGCCTAGCACCCTGGGTTCGAAACCACGTGGCCGACCCAAACCAGAACCAGAACGGTCCAGACCAGTCGGTCCAGACCCGTCCAGACCCGGTCCAGACCCGAACCAGACCCGGTTCAGATCAGCCGGTCTAGACCCGAACCAAACCTGGTTCAGACCGGTTTAACCCTGTCCAGACCGGGTGACGTCAGCATCCACGTGGTGGCGGCTGGCCAATGCTAGCGCGCCACGTGGCAGTTACTGTGTGCTTATTATTGTTTTATTTGAATCTCTTTATAGAATATTAATAGTTGCTTATTATTGTTCTAACCTCTTGTGTTTTTGTGATATTGGCGAATCGATTCATCAAGTTTTGTAGAGAGCTTATGGTTGATTAATTTAGTTCTAGTTTGATATGGTTGATTAATTTGGTTCAAGTTTGATTTGGTTGGCCGTATACTTTACGGGTCGGGATATGCTTAGTTTTAGTATTGATTTGGTTGGACGTGTACTTTCCGTGCCGTATTTTGATGCTTTTGGGAGGCCGTGTACTTTACGGGCCATATGTTATCACTTATGATTGATTTTGATTAGAGCGTTATCTTCGGACTACGGGTACCAAAGTTCTCCTTTTTATTTTTTCTAGCTTAATCATTTTAGTTTTATTGATTAGATCGTTATAGTTTAAATTGTTTTCATAAAAGTTATATTTTTCATAAAAATCGGTTTAATTAGTTTTAGTTATTATTATTGTTTTAAAAAAAATAGATTAAAAGTTTAAAAATTAGATTTCATTTAGATAAGCTTATTATTAGTAAAAAGTTTACACCTTTTTGTGATTATTAAGCTTATTAGTATATAAAGCTTGTAGCTTTATCATCTAAAAAGATTAATAAGCTTAAAAGGTTGAAGCTTTATGCTATATTTTTAATTTTATTTTTGTGATTTCATTTTTTGTCACTTTTATTTGCAATTACATGCTTGCATTTAGATTAATTTCGCATTTAGATTTATTTTTAATTATAGTTTATCTTTGTTGCATCTAGATCTAAATTTGTAGTTTAATTTTACATTTCATTTTAGAGTAATTTTATGTGAACTAATTGCGCTTTTATTTTTATATAGTCCTTAGGCTACATATTTTCCCCAGTTTTAGCTTAAATAGACATAGATTACCAAACAATTATTATTAACTAAAAACAAATAAATCTATTGTTAAGTTGTGAATCAATTCGAGTCGAGTAGAGGAGAAAAAAGAATATACTTAAAAAATTCTATATGAGGTAGCAATTAACAGTTCGAGCACTCGTGCAATAACATATTTCAGTAAAATCATACAGTTCAAAAACACATGTATTCCAGTTTTAGCATATATCCCCCTCACTGGCTTTCAAATCATTTAGAAATCATTAAGAGCGAGGCTATGAACTCACCTGGCATCCGTAAAGTCTGAGCTACATCATATATATTTCATTCACAAACAAATATCTTGGTCTTACAAACAACAACTTGGTCTCACACAAACCTGGATTAACACATTTTGTATAGTATCAAGTCTTTGATCTTGAGTTCAATACTTTTAAGTATTACTTAGGTATTCTTTAATTTATAAACTGATGTAATTATAGCATCATTTTTCGGGCCATCATACTCAGAATCCATTCTATAAATGTTTGAGGAGCGAGGGTACTTTAAATCGTAAACCCAACCACTCAGTGAGAACGTAATATTGAGAAGGAACATCTTTGTACAAAGTTTCCTACTAACATGATACATTATTAATTCTTCAAATGATAGTAATATTACTTATAGTTTACATAATTAAATTTTCAACCCTTGTAATTTATAAGTTTAAAAAATGACAGTTTTAGTCCCTAGACTTGCTTAAAGTTACATAACAACCTCAAATTTGTAGTAAATGATCTAGGAACTTAAAAAAAGTTTATAAACACATTTCTAATTATAATAACATTTGTTTTCCAGATCTATATCTTTTGAAATAGATTTTAACTCATTATTTCATGTAGATTACAAAACTACGGTTTTATTACATCTTTAGCTTATATCTTCAATTTTAGATTATTATATGAACCAAGACTTTCTGTGATAGCTTATTTAGATTATAACTAAGCTTATTAAATACTTATAACATAAAAATAACTTATTGAACAAGGTGAATATTTACAAACAAGAAAGTCAGAAATCTAGCGCTCATAATGCGGCATATGGACTATATCTTCTTCATAACTCTTCAAGAACTCTTGGAACTTCTTCCAAAGCTTGCTACTGATATTATGGACTTCTTAGGGCTTCAATGGTGGCTCTAGAACAGAATGTACAAGCGTGTAGAAGTGAAAGTGAGGGATGATTTCAAAATGGAGCTAAAGACCTCTATTTATACTATATCTAACCCTTAAGCTCCAAGTAAGGCCTAGAAACGTGTAAGAACAGAAGGGATGTGACTAAGGATGCCTAGGGAGAGATTCATGAAAGCTATGAACTAAAATATCCATGGTAGACTTGTTGGAACCATTTTTAACCATAAAAAGAACAAGGATGAGAATTTGCCATCAAGTAGGTGACGCACCTTTGTTATTGGTTTTTTAGGGCTGGAAATATATCCTAAATATCTCAAAAATCTGCCTTAGGTTTGAATTTTGGAGGGAAAGAGTTTAAATGGGTTTTTGGATGGAAAAACCTAGCCGGATGCATTTCTAGGGATTCTAACTTTGTAACTTTGTAATTCTTGTAATTAAGGGTTTAAGAATGTGACTAGTGATGGATTAAGGTATAATTAGTGTTTACACATTGTAATTAGAAGGTTTGTGTAAAACCCGCTTTAAAACACTATGAACAGTACACACGAACAGTAAATACATGAAAATGCGATAAAATTTAAACTTTCCATTTATAATATATTTCACGTGTCACGATATTAAATAACATGTACTTACGTATATATTATAAATGTGTTTACGAGCACGACATATAAAAATTCACGATAATTAAACACGAATGATCACGAATATTTTTAACTTAACGAAAGCTACGGGTTTGTACTTGTGGGCTTATGTGGTCGCGGCTAAGAGAGAAAAAAGGAAGAGGATGGGCCTTTTGGCCCATGACCCATGACCATTACATGTTTAAGAAAAACAGAGGAAAACATTTATCATATATTAGGTTACAAAAAATAAGAAACCTTGCCTCCTTCTCCTTCTTTCCGCCGGCTATAGATCACCACCAAGGGTGTTCGGGACGATTTTGATCTTTGATATTCGTGTGTACGTGTTCATGATCATTAATCCTAAACAACTACGCATTCGGTATAATCATAACCCTTTTCTTTTTAGTTCTTTTATGAATTCATGATCTTATTATAATAAATCTTAAAAATAAACAAGGAAAACATGTGGGGATTAATTAAAAATCAAGAATAAAGGTATGTTTGGTGTTGCTTTGTTCGGCCGAGACCCAAACCGAGAGCCTCAAGGCTCTCGGTGGTGTTTGTTTTGCCCAGCCGAGACCTCAAGGTCTCGGTGTGGGGTTTGTTTGGCTCGGACACAGGCAAGGGGACCCTACCGTGAGTCGGGGTGTGTGTTTTGGTTTGATAATTATGTCAACCGAGACCAATAGGTTCTCAGTGGGACTTAGTGTGAAAACAGTGGGAAGCCGACAAAAACAATGGGAACCGACACTCAGCCGGTGTGAACCGGGCTCGGCAGTGGCAGTCGTGGCTTGACAGTGGGAACCGAAGGCCACCAGTGGCAACCGGTCAGTCGGTCCAGCCACCGGTGGGGCTGTGTTTGTTTCGGCTTATGTGTAGACCACGGGTACGGGCTCGAGCAAATTTTTAAATCACGAGTTCTGGCTCGGAAATCTTTAAAGCTAGTTTAACAGTTTAAATTAAATTATTTACCTAGACTATTTAATTTAATTAATAACATGACTTAGGTTAAAAATATTAAAATTTATATTTCATGACTAACCTAAGTATCTACTTAGTTAATTTAATTAAAACATGATATTTTTAATTAAATTCTTATAATGTATAGTTTAATTAATTAACCAAGTTATTTAATTAATAAGCTATAACCTTTAAACCATGACTTGTATTTTACTAAATAAACTTTACTTGACATAATAATTCAACTTAATCCTAATTATAGGAACATACTATTTTTGGAAACTTTCTATTTTTAGAAACTTACTATTTATGGAAACCTGCTATTTTTAGAAAGTTACTTAGTATTAAAATACAAATATTATAATACCATACTACATGAATAATAAACAACAGAATACAAGAATAACTACAGATTTACACTTAAAATAGTTAAAACATGACTGAACAAGAATAATAAACTAAGAACACACGAAACCAGTAAAACACATGTAATTCAGACAAATCATACACGTCCCTATTCTTATGTAGTATTATCCGTCAAGGAGGAGTAGGTTCTTCAGTGTTTTTCGTTAGCTTCTACTAGACACAAGGTACGGATTTCCCGTCCTTCAGTAAGGACAATCTCTTCCTTTATTAGGATTTCCCGTATGCAGCCAACTGTTTTCCAAGTAGTTGTAGATTAAATGCTTATGTTTTATTAGTTACCTTAGCCATATACATGCATGACCAGTTTCACATAGTTATGGAGGTACCATAACCATAACACTAGAGGCACTAGTGTTATGACTTCACCACGGCAGAGTGATAGCTCATGGCGTCCCTTTTAGTTTATTTGGCCATTATTATATTATTGTTATCATCTGGGGCGTATGGGTTTATTCTAGGTTCAGTTTTAGTCAGGATTACATGGTGAATGTGGTGTGTGCCTTGCATCCTTCACAAGGAGATGTGTAAATCCCACTTCAAACCATAACACAATATTAAGATGATATTTAGAGAAAGTGTAGGATATGTAAATCTTGCTTATGTTTTAGAGAGAGAAAGAGATAGAGAGATAGATGATTTCACACATACTTTAGAGAGAGAAAGTGATTAACTTTGTGTAAAAATGAAATGAAAACCACCACCCTCTCCATCAAAGGAGAGGGTTTATATACCCAAGCCCATGAGATGGGCTTGGGCTTACAATTGGGCCACCGGCCGATACATCTCATGGGCTCGGTTTGGCCTTTGTTTAATAAGTGAAAATAAACTAAACTACGAGCTATTACATGGACTATTGTTGGAGTAAACGATCCTTTCTAATACGTAAAACGTATTTCCAACAATCTCCCCCTAAGGGAGGTCACTCCAAACAAGGGCGTTACCCGAGTTACAATAATGAAATAAACCTAGCATACTATGCTTGTCTTGAGCTTGAAGTCTTCTTCTTTCTTTTCTTTTTCTTTTCTGGTGAACATGCTTATGTGATATTTGATATCAATCTTGAGCATTAATCTCTTTCCTTGATATATACATTCATCACTTGTGATCTTTCGCCTCTTCATGACACCATGTCCCACATACTTATACCTTTGTAATTCTTGAAAGCTTCAGAGTTCGATACATCGGAAGACTTAACTTTTAGGCTTTCTTGAATAGATGAGGTATTAAGTGCTTAAAGTATAAGCATGATGGGACAACTTCTTCTTGGATCCAGCAACGCCACCGTCTTCAAATGTCGCAACATAAGTAGCCACGAACAAAATGGCTTTGAACATTTTATTCTAATTCGGTAGCATTTTACCTCCGGTCGGTGAAAACCGTTGGACGATATAAAATATCTTACTTGTGGTAGGTAAATTTAATTAAAAATCTCCTTGACAAGATTTCGCGGGTAAACCCGTTCTCTTTACTCGACCATCCAAAGCTGACTGCGAACGCAAAGAGTGAATCATTTGGATTAAATTATCAGCATGATTGAAGCCGTCAATTCCGATTCCTAGAACAAGTTTGATTCATTAAAGAATCGCACCATCGTTGCTTTCCAGTTGTCACGAGCTTGATTCATATTGAATCTTGCAAGTTACCTACCAAGTGCTGTTTGATGTTAACACTAGAAGGATTTCCACTCATCACTATAAACATTAGGATGTCACTTTGAGTGTTCTGGCAAGATCACTGAGATATTGCGTAGAGGCCTGGAACATGTTTAAGTTCAGTTAAGAATTAAACAACTGTTGCTCTCCAGTTATCACAAGTTTGATTCATAAAGAATCGTAGAAGTCACCTACCATAAGCTTTTTAATGTTCGCTAATAAGTGTGAAAACACTTATCCTTTTACCACTTATTTCCAATAATAACAAGACCAAAACGTGTGATTTATGTCGTAAAAGTCGGAATTATGCGTGGTTTGTGTTTTTATTGTGTTTTAGGACCAAAATATGAAAAAGGAAGAAAACACGGGCTTTCACGGGCTTTTATCGAAGAAAACGGGAAAAGACGAAGTCAAAAGATCAAGAGTGCAAAAAGAACGAAAGTCCAAGACCTATTCTGAAGATTTATCGAAGAAAAAGTCTAAAGACAGAAGTTTAGTGAAGTCGAAAAACTTAAGTCTAATAGAAGAAGAAAATTAAAAGACAAGTTCAAATCCCGAGCCGACATCGAGAAAAGACAAAGAATTAAAGTCGAGTTTCGAGAAGAAAAAGAAAGAAGAAAGCACCACACATGCCTCCCACTTCCCTATAAATACCCTCCTAATCACATTAGGAGGGGGTTAGCTAGTTTTTAATTTTTAGTTTTCTTTCTAGTTTTAGAGAGAGAAAGTCTTAAACTTTCTCTCACTAAGTTTCATCTTTTCTCTTAATCTTTCAAGATTAAACATTTGTATTGCTTATTTCTCATTAATCAAGTCCATTTTAAGCTTTTAATCCTAAATCTCATTCTACACTTCTTGATTTATTTTACCTTTGATCCGATTTGCATACTTCATGCGTATGATTTTATGATTTCGTGATTGAAGGATTGATTTTCTTTGTTCCTACATAAGCTCCTACGTATAAGCTATAAGCTCGTAATGCTTATTGGCTTATTACATGTTTTAACTTATTGATTTTCGGATTTCATAAAGGTTTTAGGCATCTTAAAGTTCATTTCATTAAGTTGATAGTCTTTTATGTTTTACAAGTTGTCAAATTCACACTTTTCGAGTTGTTTAAGTTTTGAGTAAATTAGCTTATTGTAGCAGCTTATTGAGTTTTACACTTGCCACGAGTTTCGGATTAAGAGTGCTTCCATCGCAATATTGGGGTTTTTGCACATTCCGACGATCTCATCATTTTGATCGCAATAATCCTTAAGGATTCTACTTTGCGATCGGGTTGGTCATTCCCCCTTATTCCGATCTGGGATTGCGATCGCATATTGCGATCGCACATTCCGACGGGTCTTAAGGCTCTTGATTAAACGAAACGCTGCCAAAATTTACTTTACTGCATTTCGATCTGAACTGCATTGCGATAGGCATTTTTCCGATCTGGATCTTTGCAATCTGAAAACATTCCGATGAGTATTGTGTTGTTGTATTCCGATGGACCTTGTATTGATTATTCCGATGGCTTATTTTAGTGATATTCTGATGGTTGTGATTTTGGTGTATTCCGATGGACATGAATTGTTTTATTCCGATTAACTAAGATTTTAAGTTTTAAAGTTTTTTCAAAGTTTCAAGTTTTAAGTATTTTCTTAAATTAACTTTTAGTTTAGTTTTGTCAAAGCTTCTACTTTATTCAACGGCACTATAATTACTTGCTATTAGTTTAAATTAGACAAACCAACCAAACCATTCTCTTGTTCACCAAAAGACGATTGAGTCGCACTCTTAACTTGTAATCAATTCGAAAAGACTTGGGAAAACAATATTTTATACTAGGGGTAAAAGCCAAGTATTAAATGGCGCCGCTGCCGGCTCTTTTCGTTACGATTAAAGGTTTTTAGTGAGAGACGCATTGAATTTTGGGATCCCTTCTTTGAACGTTATTTTCCTTGCTTTAAAAAGTTTCAAAAACCCTAAAAAATATAAAAAAAACTCTTCAAAAATACAAAAACATTAAAAAACTCATAAAAAACAATTCTTTTCCAAAAGGTTTTGCACCAAAAAGATTATATAGATATTTTCTGTGTATATTTTTTTCTTCTGCAGGTGTATGCGTATCTTCGAACTATTCAGAGCCCGAGACTCGTGAAGATTTAGATATGGCTGGTGTTAATAACAACAATAATAACCCACCTCTACCCAATTTGAACAACAACAACAACAACAATGTCCTCCTACCTGATTTACGAACCATGGAGGAGTTATGCCAACCCACCATGAATGGACGCGGAGGCCCGATTGCGCCAATGCACGTCACGGCTCAGGAGTTTTCGTTGAAGCATCACATGATCCAGCAAGTGCAAACTAACCCATTTCGTGGAATTCCGGATGATGATGCCAACAAACACCTCGACAAATTCATTACCATTACCCAAAGCATGAAGTGCTCCGGTGTTTCTATGGATGACCTTCGCCTCCAACTTTTTCCACACTCGCTTTCTCACCATGCCGAAAAATGGTTTGACCGTCTTCCTAAGAATTCTATTCATACGTGGAATGACATGACTCAACGCTTTTTGTCGCGCTACTTCCCTCCATCCATGGTCACAAGCCTTCTTAACCAAATCAGTGGATTCATGCAAGACAATTAAGAATCGCTCTTTGATGCTTGGGAACGATACAATGATTTGATCGACCGCTGTCCAAATCACAACATGCTCCCCGTCACTCTCATTGATACCTTCTACAATGGTCTTACTTTTCGTGATCGTGACACGATCAATGCCGCCGCCGGTGGTACTTTTATGAAAAGGAGACCGGAGGAGTGTAGATAGTTGATTGAAAACATGACTACTCACCACAAGAATTGGGATTCATCCGCATCCTCAAGATCTAACTCGAGAGTCAATGTTTCTTCTACTACTTCCAATCCTGAGATGACTGAAATTTCTCGACAACTCGCTGAGATGAACAAGAATTTCATGGCCATAGCCACAAACCACTTTCAACAAGCTAAAGCCGTCGCTATTTCTTGTGACACATGTGGTGGTCCTCATTCTTATAATGATTGTCCTTCTACCCAAGGAAATTTTTCTGAAAACGTTAACACAGCTTATGGTACTTATCCCACGGGAAGCTATCAAGCTCTCCCTCAAGGAGACCGTAGCTTGCTAAGTTATCGTTCCAACAATTATCTTGCTCCTCCCGGTTTCCCTCCTGCAAACCAAAACTAACAACAAAGCTATAACCGAAACAACCAATCCCAACCTCGTGCTAATAATCAATATCAATCCCAAAGAAACCCATACCCAACTAAAGGAAATTCTCAATCTTACCAAGCTCCACCTCTCAATCAACCGATGGCAGTGAGTCCAGACGTCGAGACGTTCATGAAGACTAATCGGGAGCTGGTGACGAATCTTCAGAGTCAAGTCATCAACTTGAAGGGCGAAATGACGAAACAAGGGAACGATATTCGAGCCGAGCTAAGGAATGATATGGCAAAACAGAGCAATGAGATCCGTGCCGACCTCAGAGATTCTTTCAGCACTCAAGCGCTTAACATTCATGATATGATTGGTTCGCTCATCCAAGGTAATCTACCCTCTTCTTCGGGTACTCTTCCGAGTAATATCGTTGCAAATCCAAGGGGGGAGATGAAAGCAATCACCACTCGTAGTGGAAAAGGTTATATGGAACCCGAGCTTCCTACACCTCCACCCGTGATTGTGAACAAGGAAAAAGAGCAACTTTCCTCACCTCCTTCACCTTCTATCCCCATTTCCCCACCACCCGTGGTTGTGAGTGATCCTATTCCCCTAAAGCCTTCTTCTTCATCCAATATACCTTATCCTTCAAGGTTGAGGAAAGAGAAGCAAAAGAGCAAGGATGATATTCAGGTTTCAAACTTTCTCAAAATGTTTAAACAATTGAATTTTAACATCTCCTTTGCCGAGGCTCTCGCTCACATGCCCAAATATGCTAAGATCTTTAAAGATCTTTTAAGTGATAAGGAAAAGCTTCTTGACATTGCTCAGACCCAACTTAATGAGAACTGCTCCGCAGTGCTCTTAAGGAAATTGCCCACCAAACTTGGTGATCTGGGTCGCTTCTTGATTCCTTGCAACTTCCCGGGAGTAGAGAATTGCATGGCCCTAGCCGATCTAGGTGCCAGTATAAACTTAATGCCTTTAAGTGTTTGGAAGCAATTATCTCTCCCCGAGCTAGTCCCCACCAAAATGACTTTGGAATTAGCTAACCGTACGGTTGCTTATCCAGTGGGGATATCCGAAGATGTCTTTGTTGGCGTCGACAAATGCACCTTCCCGGCGGATTTTGTTGTCGTTGACTACGAGATGGATCCCCGTGTTCCATTAATCGTTGGACGTCGCTTCCTGAGGACCGGTCGCACTCTCATTGATGTAGCCGCGGGCGAAATAATCATGAGAGTTGGTGACGATAAAATTGTCTTCAACATGGGTAAGATTTCTAAGCAACCTTATTCATATGAGAGTGTTAATGCTATTGATGTTCTCGATGAGGCTTGTGAAGAACGTTTTCATGATGCTTGCAAAAGTACTCTCTCTTCTCTACCCAATGTTGAGACCGTTGCCTCAATTGCTCCGGCATTGACTCCTTTTGGAGAAAGTGACTTGGATGATTTCGAAGCAAGCTTGGGTCCTCTTGATATTAAGTATGATAATTTGTCCACCAATTGGGATGAAGACATTCGTACTATTGAGAGACTTCTCAATGAGGACCCGTTTTCTCCTCCTTCTCCTAAAGAGGTGACTAATGATGATCCATCGTTAGTTACACCATCTATTGAGGATCCTCCCACTCTTGAGCTTAAGGACCTACCTCCTCATTTTGAGTACGTTTTCCTTGAAGACAACGAGAAGTTACCGGTCATCATCGCGAAGGACCTGAAAGAAGAAGAAAAAGCCCGACTTGTCGCCGTGTTGAAGAAGCATAAATGAGCTATCGCTTGGAAAATCTCCGACATCCGTGGAATTGATCATCACTTTTGCACACATAAAATTCTCATGGAGGACGACTTTAAGCCCACAAATCAAAGCCAACGAAGGGTGAATCCTAAAATCCATGAAGTCATCAAAAAAGAGGTTATCAAACTTCTTGATGTAGGTATGATTTACCCTATTTCGGATTCACCATGGGTTAGTCCAGTCCATTGTGTGCCTAAGAAAGGCGGAATCACCGTTGTACCCAATCAAAACAACGAGTTGATTCCTACCCGTCTCGTTACTGGGTGGAGAGTTTGTATAGACTACCACAAACTCAATGATGCCACGAGAAAGGATCATTTCCCTCTACCTTTTATGGACCAAATGCTTGAACGTTTAGCAGGTAATGCATATTACTGCTTTCTTGATGGTTTCTCGGGTTATTTCCAAATACCCATCGATCCCCAAGATCAAGAGAAGACAACATTCACTTGTCCCTATGGCACATTTGCCTACAAAAGGATGCCTTTTGGCTTATGCAATGCCCCCGGGACTTTCCAAAGGTGCATGTTGGCTATCTTCCATGACATTTTTTTTTGATAAAAGGGTAGCAATGACCCCGGTAAATAGAACCAAAAAAAGCGTTGAAGTACAAGGAATGTGGCTGAACTACCACATTAACCGCAAGCTACAGGCAGCTTGTTAAACAAAATGTTTATGACAGGCCATAAACATTAACTAGTCTAGAATACTGGAAATATATAAACTAGACAAAAACCAAGACGATAACATAAAGTTACGAGGAAAATAATAAAATAACAACATGGGATCAGCCAGTTGGAGTGCTTGCCCCAATATGAGTATTGAGAAGATTCACCGATTCATCAAAGACAACCTCGACTCCCTCCTCCTCCTCATTATCTTCCTCGCTTACTTGAAACCCTTCGTCAATACCAGGCATGGACAACGATGAAAATTTATTAGATGTAGAAACACTGCTCATTTGAGCTTTACCCTTGTTCGGACCATTAGGATTGCTAGACTGCTGCAACTGACCAGATTTAGTATTCAACTTACTACTATTATCAGCACTCGTACTTGTAGTATCCAAGTGAGTTTTTGGACGAAAAACAACCGTCTTACCTGCTTGGAAACCCTTGCTCAATGGAACACCTCTCGGCACTTGATTCCCTAAATTACCTTTGTACTTCTTCCTCTTGCTTTGCACTTGTTGGAACCCATCATTATCAACATGAGTTGTCACTTTTTCAACCGTTTTAGGTTTAACATTTTTTGGACAAGAATCAACGGAATGACCAAAAATATTACAAGTATGACATCTAGGCGGTTTCCATTCGTATTCAACACGAATTAATTCCTTAGTACAACCAGAGCCTTCAAGATCAGGGACACCAATAGTAACGTTATATATAAACTCCGAATCAGCATTCATCTCAATAAGACAACGAGCAAAACTACAACGACCCCAAGACTCTTTGCACATATTATCAGTATAATTATCCATCATAATAAGCTTACCAAGAAACGAAGCAATTAAACTAATACCTTCCTCTTCAAATACCTGTAGCGGGACATCATGAAACTTAACCCATACCGGAATACGAGTTAGTTCCTCCTTTAGAAGATTCGTTTTCATAGTCAATTTCTTAAGAAAAATTGGTGAATTACGAACCATCCACGGACCACCTTCCAGAACCGCATTAAGACCCTCACTAGATACAAATTGAAAAAAGAAAAAACCTTTCTCATTCATCATGATACGCTTAAGACCATGTTTTGCCCAGTTATTCTTAGCAAAATACTCAACCACAGGGAATGCAATCCTTTTACCAAGAAAGTAACCATATAAAGTGTTATGGTAGCGAGCATTTACTTTCTCAACGACCTTCCTAGGAATAGAGATATTAACCCCTTCATAGACATTGTCAGAATTAAACGAAGAAGAGACTGCATTAATACCTCCATTAGTAGACGTAACCATATCAGCTTCAAATTTGCAAAGTAACTCCAGAATTTCTTTAGCACGATCAGGTGAGATCAATTCCCATAAAGGATGTTTCTTCATTCTTAATTCATGCATAAATTCACCCGCGTCACCAATCGTGCGAATCGTTACACCAAATAATTTCAAAACCGCATGTAGATTACACGGTTGCAAACCATTAATGGTTGCAGCCTTAGCTGCAAGGTCTGTTTCCTTAGCCATTTGTGTAGAGTGCACAATCGAACCACCTGAACTGAGTGAAGAAATGCTGCTAGTTAGATTCTTATGGCGTTCACACAAAACTTCATAATAACGCCTAGTGGTCTCCTTAGGTAAAGTATACCATTTAGGAAATTTGTTTGCCTTCACACCATTTGCAAACACTTCAATGTCACGCACAGTATTCAAAGGAATAGAAAACAAATTAGATATCTCCTCTAACGTTACTAAAACCTCAAGAGTAGACACCTTAACCACATCCATCCAACCTGTAAACAATGGCTTATCACTTTCATTGCTCGAATCCACCATAGCTTCAACAACTCGATCAAACGAACCACTGAATAATAAGAATGTGACGACACCCTAAGAAAAAGATTACGAACAGTAACCTAATTTATGGTCAGCCTACCAAAATTAAGGTCAGCCGCCACAATATATTAAATGCAATGTCAGCCGACCAATTCACCCCTAATCTTGATACCCCAATAAAATAATAGATAGCTAGCACCAATCACCAATTTAATATTCAGTCGACCACAAGAATGTCAGCCGACCAATAATGGGAATTTAATGCTTAGCCCTAAAACCGAATCTGAATATAATATCAAGGGTGATGAGGAATGTCAGCCGACCAAGTTGCAAATACAATTAATTCCAATACCTAGAAGTCAGCCGACCACTTAAAATAATAACAAAAGAGTTGAGGAATCGTAATATCAGCCGACCAAGTTAACCGAAACCCTAAAAACAATAAATGCGACACACTATTAAAACAATCAAACGACAAAACTTTGTCCAGGTAGCACCAACACCGACCAAATAAAGACAATAAACCACCGACGGGAGCAACAAATAATCGCACAGGAATGACGGCCAAAAAAACGAAAAAAAACCAATTTAATTTACCCTAAAATCAATCAACCAAATAAAGACTTTGTTAACTCAAGAATAATCAATGATTATTCGAGAAAACAACATCATTATAAGGTATTCGGATTAAAGGAGAAAAAGAAAATAGGTTATGAGAAGAAGGGATTTTTTGGCAGCCATTGATGTTTTTAAGGTTCAAAAAAAAAGTTATCTTCCATGACATGGTTGAGCAAACCATGGAAGTCTTCATGGATGATTTCTCGGTCTTTGGGGATTCCTTCTCTTCTTGCCAATTTGGAACGTATGCTTAAGCGGTGCGAAGACACTCGCCTTGTTCTGAATTGGGAAAAATGCCATTTTATGGTAAAAGAAGGCATTGTGCTAGGACACAAAATCTCTAAAGCCGGTCTTGAAGTCGACCGTGCTAAAGTAGATGTCATAGCCAAATTACCTCCACCTTCAATCGTGAAGGGTGTGAGAAGTTTTCTGGGTCATGCGGGCTTCTATCGTCGATTCATTCAGGATTTCTCTAAAATCGCTCGCCCGATGACCCACCTCTTGGAAAAAGATACTCCTTTTATCTTTTCTAAAGAGTGTCTCGAAGCCTTCAATCTTCTTAAGGATAAGCTAACTAAGGCACCGGTCTTGGTTACCCCTAATTGGGAGCTGCCTTTTGAATTGATGTGCGATGCTAGCGACTTTGCTATTGGTGCGGTTTTGGGCCAACGAGTGAATAAACACTTCCAACCAATCCACTATGCTAGCAAAACAATGACGGGGGCTCAATTGCATTATACGACAACCGAAAAATAGCTTTTAGCTGTTGTCTATGCTTTTGAGAAATTTCGCCCCTATCTTGTTTTATCCCCCACCATCGTATACACGGACCATTCCGCGTTGAAGTACTTGATGACTAAGCATGATTCTAAGCCAAGACTTCTTCGCTGGGTTTTACTCCTTCAAGAATTCAACATTGAAATTCGTGACAAGAAGGGTGCTGAAAACCTAGCCACGGATCATCTGAGTCGACTTGAGGATCCATATCAAGGGGATCATCCGAACAAAGAGATCAATGACTCTTTCCCCCTTGAGACCTTAATGTCTATAAATCTCAATCTTGATGACACCCCGTGGTTTGCGGACATTACAAACTACTTAGCGGGTGGTATTCTCATCAAAGGGTTAACATCCCAACAAAAGAAGAAGTTCTTGAATGATGTTAAGACTTACTTTTGGGATGACCCTTATCTATTCAAACAATGTGCTGATCTGATCATTCGTCGTTGTGTTGACGGACCGGCAGCTTTTGGCATTCTCCAAGCTTGCCACAAAGGACCCACCGGTGGTCACTTTGGTCCCAACTACACTGCTAAGAAAGTGTTTGATTCTGGATTCTATTGGCCCACCATTTATCGTGACGCTCACGAAATGGTTAAGCATTGTGATGCTTGCCAACGCCAAGGCAAGATCACACATAAGGATGAGATGCCTCAAAATTTCATACAGGAATGTGAAATCTTTGATGTATGGGGCATCGACTTTATGGGCCATTTCCATCCTCCAAAGGGAACAAGTACATCCTCGTCGCCGTCGACTACGTTTCTAAATGGGTTGAAGCCAAGGCTCTCCCTACGAACGATGCGAGGGTGGTTGTGAACTTTTTGAAGCAGCTTTTCGCTCGATTCGGCGTTCCTCGTGCTATCATCAGTGACCGCGGGACTCATTTTTGCAATGATCAATTTGCAAGAGTCATGGCTAAGTATGGTGTCAATCACCGTCTTTCCACCGCCTATCATCCCCAAACCAATTGGCAAGCCGAGATATCCAACCGTGGACTGAAGCGAATTTTGGAGCGTATTATGGAAGAGCATCGCGCCGCGTGGGCCGATAAGTTAGATGATGCTCTGTGGGCTTTCCGTACTTCTTATAAGACCCCGATCGGTTGTACACCTTATCGTCTTGTGTACGGAAAATCATGCCACCTTCCCATCGAGCTGGAACATAAGGCGCACTGGGCCTTGAAGTTGGCTAACTTCGACATCAACAAAGCCGGTGATCATCGCAAGATTCAACTCAACGAGCTCAACGAACTGAGGAATGAAGCTTACGAGAACTCACTGATCTACAAGGAGAAGACGAAGATCATTCATGACGCAAAAATCAAGAACCGAGAGTTCCACGTTGGTGATCAAGTCTTACTTTTTAACTCTCGGTTAAAGATCTTCTCTGGCAAGTTGAAGAGCCGCTGGTATGGTCTATTCACCGTCGCCAAAATCTTTCCATATGGGACCATTGAGCTTTCTCAGCCAAATGGGCCCAATTTCAAGGTGAATGGCCAGCGTTTGAAGCTGTACTTTGGTGAGGACATCTCCCATGAGATGATTCCATCCCTCACCACGTTCCCCATGAACTAAATTGGGTCGAGTCAGGCTCGTGACTCGGTGAACAAAAACAAGCGCTTCTCGGGAGGCAACCCGTGATCTATCCTTTACTGCTTTCATAATAAGTGTAGGGGGAGCCCCGTATGTGTTTGTTGTCTTGTTTCTTGTGCTGTGCAGGGAGTAAAGCTTCAAAGAAGCATCTTGATGACTTTTGACGAATCGTGATACCGTGTTCCTATCTTCCCGATTCTATCCTAAAACTCTTGTGATTCAATATTTCATATTTTATATGTTCACACTAAATTCACTTTAGTTGTCCTTCCCTTATCAAGATTTAAACAAAGTGCGCAATGTCCTAAGTGTAGGGGAGTTTACTCCCACATGCTTAAACATTTTGGACAATGTTTATCTCAAGTGTAGGGGGGACTTCTATCGAAGTAAGTGGTCTTTTCCATGAATTTGC
The DNA here is from genome assembly GCA_025667525.1 of Glebionis coronaria. Classification (NCBI taxonomy): domain Eukaryota; kingdom Viridiplantae; phylum Streptophyta; class Magnoliopsida; order Asterales; family Asteraceae; genus Glebionis; species Glebionis coronaria. Next base: position 294,027,862 of record CM046881.1, on the reverse strand, counting down.
CCTCATTTTAACCAGAAAATTTGATTTTTCGACATTTTTCAAAATGTTTAATCTATTTTGGCCTAGTTGTATAGTTGTATTTGCCTTTGTTATGATTATTTTCTTTCCTTGCTAGAATAAATCTTCAATAAAGTGGTTTTAAATTTTTCTTAGTCGTGAATATTTTGACTCAACCCGAGTTTACTTACCTAAGTTTACTCTAGCTAGTATCCTTAACGTGTTTAATTCACGTTTTGCTAGGCTTTTATACAGGGAGCTATAAAACGCGAAAGTCTTAACTCTCACGGGTTAAGAACAAGAACTTTTCGCAAGTTCCTATAATTGATCCTAGAGAGTCGTTTATCAAGGGAACTTTAAAATGCGAATTCTAAACTTGAAAAAAAAAAGTCTAAGAATCTGCAAGATCCTATAGATGACTCGAAAACCCAAAACTCTGATTTAATAGGCTAAGCATCCACGAGTCTCATTCCTTGAGATTTTAAATTGTGGAGAACGAGAGATGATAGAGTCAATTATAAGTTCGATATTCTTTCGTGAATTTATATGAGTTAATTATAAGCCTATTCTCCCTTCGCTTGTTAATAAATTTATCTGCAATAAATAAGGTTGTACGATTTAAAAGGTTACTTAGCTTCTAGCCCCAAATCGTTTAAAAGTTGCTCGGTACGGATTAGAGTTCATAGCCAAGGCATAACTTATTGAAGCGGGATGCGAATATTGGCAAGTCCGAAAAGGCCCTAACAAGGCATGAGGGCTACAGTTTATTGCTAAAGATCCAAAAGTGATGTGAAGAATCATTTATCGAAAATCAATATGAAGGGTTGAGACACACGACGAAAAGCAAATACTCCCAAAAGATTATGGAGAAGTCTATCCAAAAAGACCCTAACAAGGTATGAGGATAAATAGATCCAAGTCCTAAAAGGAGGCGGATCGTTGTATATCAAAGTCCAAAATAAAGATTGGAGAAAAATGAAGAAGTCGTGGTCCAAAGATGAAGAATCTCTCAAAAGTTCAAGTGAAGAAATTCCTATTATGAAGAGAAGGCCATTATTTCATGAACGTCTCTCAAGATTCGAAGTATGAAGTCGCTGCCAAATATCGGTCCGAGAAAGGTCTCAAATCGTGAAGCGAGTTATGCCAAGATATGAACTTTATGAGGTCCCGAGAAGCAGTTTTAAAAGATTTGGTCCTTTAGCTAACTATTGATTAAATCGTTCAATTTATTTTCGGCCTAAATAACTATCGAAATAAGTCAAGCAATGCATCCTCGTGATCATTCAAGACAAAAATAAAATATAAGAGATACACCTAGGAATAAGGGAGTCTAAGGGAATAATTGGCCCACATGAGTTCGTGATAGTTTGCTAACTTATAATAACAATGATCTCGTTTTTAAGCTTGGTATGGGGAACGTGAAACTTGAGGATGATAAACGTTCATGGCAGCCAAAACCCAATGTAAGTTTTTAATTTCTTTACTTATTTCTATCTTTTTATGTTTAGTATTTAATAAAGGCCAAGGTGGGTTATTTATGATGGAAAATGTAAACCGTGCTTTAAATTAATGCATTGCATGAGGGCATTGCAATGGTCAAGTGTAGGGGATTTAATAAGTGTGAAAACACTTATCCTTTTACCACTTATTTCCAATAATAACAAGACCAAAACGTGTGATTTATGTCGTAAAAGTCGGAATTATGCGTGGTTTGTGTTTTTATTATGTTTTAGGACCAAAATATGAAAAAGGAAGAAAACACGGGCTTTCACGGGCTTTTATCGAAGAAAACGGGAAAAGACGAAGTCAAAAGATCAAGAGTGCAAAAAGAACGAAAGTCCAAGACCTATTCTGAAGATTTATCGAAGAAAAAGTCTAAAGACGGAAGTTTAGTGAAGTCGAAGAACTTAAGTCTAATAGAAGAAGAAAATTAAAAGACAAGTTCAAATCCCGAGACGACATCGAGAAAAGACAAAGAATTAAAGTCGAGTCGAGAAGAAAAAGAAAGAAGAAAGCACCACACATGCCTCCCACTTCCCTATAAATACCCTCCTAATCACATTAGGAGGGGGTTAGCTAGTTTTTAATTTTTAGTTTTCTTTCTAGTTTTAGAGAGAGAAAGTCTTAAACTTTCTCTCACTAAGTTTCATCTTTTCTCTTAATCTTTCAAGATTAAACATTTGTATTGCTTATTTCTCATTAATCAAGTCCATTTTATGCTTTTAATCCTAAATCTCATTCTACACTTCTTGATTTATTTTACCTTTGATCCGATTTGCATACTTCATGCGTATGATTTTATGATTTCGTGATTGAAGGATTGATTTTCTTTGTTCCTACATAAGCTCCTACGTATAAGCTATAAGCTCGTAATGCTTATTGGCTTATTACATGTTTTAACTTATTGATTTTCGGATTTCATAAAGGTTTTTGGCATCTTAAAGTTCATTTCATTAAGTTGATAGTCTTTTATGTTTTATAAGTTGTCAAATTCACACTTTTCGAGTTGTTTAAGTTTTGAGTAAATTAGCTTACTGTAGCAGCTTATTGAGTTTTACACTTGCCACGAATTTCGGATTAAGAGTGCTTCCATCGCAATATTGGGGTTTTTGCACATTACGACGGTCTCATCATTTTGATCGCAATAATCCTTAAGGATTCTACTTTGCGATCGGGTTGGTCATTCCCCCTTATTCCGATCTGGGATTGCGATCGCATATTGCGATCGCACATTCCGACGGGTCTTAAGGCTCTTGATTAAACGAAACGCTGCCAAAATTTACTTTACTGCATTCCGATCTGAACTGCATTGCGATAGGCATTTTTCCGATCTGGATCTTTGCGATCTGAAAACATTCCGATGAGTATTGTGTTGTTGTATTCCGATGGACCTTGTATTGATTATTCCGATGGCTTATTTTAGTGATATTCCGATGGTTGTGATTTTGGTGTATTCCGATGGACATGAATTGTTTTATTCCGATTAACTAAGATTTTAAGTTTTAAAGTTTTTTCAAAGTTTCAAGTTTTAAGTATTTTCTTAAATTAACTTTTAGTTTAGTTTTGTCAAAGCTTCTACTTTATTCAACGGCACTTTAATTACTTGCTATTAGTTTAAATTAGACAAACCAACCAAACCATTCTCTTGTTCACCAAAAGATGATTGAGTCGCACTCTTAACTTGTAATCAATTCGAAAAGACTTGGGACAACAATATTTTATACTAGGGGTAAAAGCCAAGTATTATTCACTCAAGAAGGATTTCCATCTTCATTGTAAATACTTTCGTATTACTCGGATGTTCAGGCAAGATTATGAAGATTTTACGTAGGACTCTTAAGATCTTTCTTACTTTTCATAGTGTGTGAAGAAGCAAATGGCTCTAGACTCGATCGTGCATTTTGCATTTTAGTGATCGGAGGCTGGAGAGGAGTGCCACCATTTCAATACCAATTTACTCGGAGTGAATAAATCAATAGATAATGTGTTGTCTCTGTGTGATTAAAACAAATATCTTTGGAGAGATATCTGAGTTAGCTGGGATGGGTTGTGCATTGCATCACTGGGTCCATGATGTCTATCTTCAATATCAAGCATCATTAAAAATGATCTCAATAGCATATGTGTTGACCCGATTTCTGCCTAAAGTTGTAAGGAGGACTTCTTTCTTTACACCCTTTATCTTTACAATTCTTTTTCATTCTTCAACCCCTTTAATGCTTACCAATACGTCATAACTAGAACCTTGTTGTGATTGTTCCAGTGCTAACTTAAGTACTTGGTCGGCATTCAGCTACATTCACAATCTTTCTCCATCTTTCCTAAGGACTACTATTTCTTGCTACGGACTGTCCTTGGGAAGATTCCTCCGGTTTTCGAAGAATCATTGGACTTAACCTATCCTACCAACCTTATGACACCACAATCTTCATCGTCGTGAAATAAATGGGTTAGGGCAAGTAAATGTCACCATGACATCCATTTTGATAAGCAAATCCATTTTGCTCCCCCTTAACATATGCCACGATATTTGAAAACATTTCGCACATGTCGGGATGAGCCAACACATTAAGTCAAACCATTTGTGATAATTGCCCATATTAAATCACATTTTCTCCCCCATATTAAAAATATTAACCCAATCGGTGTTTTTAATATCAATTGATTTAATGAAGTTTTAACAAAGGTTTTAGGAAGAAAAATGCAAGTCTGTTTATCTTCATGATACCAAATGTATGAGATATGATACCGATTTGTAACATGATCACATATTCACCATATTAGAAAAAATTGACAAGGTTGGACCTTATTGATGAGAACATCATATGATAAGATCAAATGGTTCTTGTCAGCATATGTTGGTCGCCTCGTCACGCCTGAAGCCATCTCTTGACACCACGTGTACGATTGGTATTGTTTTCTTGACACCAATTAGTGAGCTTGGCACTTTCGGCATCGAAGATTCTGAATGCTTGACAATTGCTCCCCCTCAATTGTTGACCCGTGTTCTATCGAAAGAGCCGTAGTCGTCGGTTGAGTAGTCGCATCGTCGAGTATGTAGATACCAATTATAGATAGCTATGGTTGTAGAGATGATAACTTCATAAAAACAAGACTTCTCTTGTTTTAACAAATAAATGCACTGATGCGTACATAGATTTGTGTTAGACCAAGTTATAAAGTAAACTTGATCCCTTACAAGGTTTTAAAGTAAATCTTGCCCGCGAAAATTAGTTCCCGTTGAGAGCCAAAGCTTTCATAAGAAATACCTGACTTTAATATGAAAAGCGGGTTGCAGTCAGAAATAACTACAAGCCATGTAGGCATGTTTTATGAAATATTTACAACTTTTGTACGAACTCTATTTATGGCGCCGTGTCAATATTAATCAACATTTCTAAGGCCGTAAATATTATCGTACCAAAAGACATGCCTTTGAAAAATAAAATAAAAATATTTTTGGATTTTTCTGAATTTTTTAATTTTTATGGTATTTATATGGTTTTATATTTTTGTATTTTGCTTTTGTGGATAAAAATATAAACAATATGTACAGATGATCACCAAGGATACGGAGAATAGTTTACCATCACTATTCTTTCGCTTCATCTGCCAGTTCTTTTAGAGTCTCAAGCGAGAAAGTTCTCATTCCTAGCTTGTCGGCAAAAAATTCCATTCGAGCGCGATCTAAAGCCTTCGTGAAAATATCCGCCAATTGATACTCAGATGGACAAAGTAAAGTTCGATCACTCCATTTTCCACTTGCTCCTTGATGAAATGGTAGCGAATGTTAATATGCTTCGACCGGGAGAACTGAACATTGTTGCAGCATAAGCCAATTGCACTCTTGTTGTCACAGTACATCGGAATTTTGTTGAAACCTAGACCATAGTCGGTTAATTGCGATCTCATCCAAAGAATTTGAGCACAACAACCAGACATAGCTATGTATTCTGCTTCCGTATTTGAAATTGCAGCGCTTTTCTGCCTTTTCGATGCCAAACTGATTAATCAATCTCATAGTAGTTGCAAAGTTCCACTCGTGCTACGCCTTGTATCTTGACAACCCGCGTGATCCGCATATGCATATGCCATTAGTGTGACCGAAGAGTCCTTCGAATACCAAAGTCCCCGATTAATGGTTCCTTTAAGATACCGAAAGATACGTTTAACAGTAGCTAAGTGTAACTCAGTAGGCCTAGTTTGATACCGAGCACACATGCATATAGCAAACTGAAGATCAGGTCGACTGGCTGTGATGTACAAAAGGGTACCTATATTTCCACGATAAAGTGTCGGATCTACGGCAATCCCATGTGGATCTGCATCTAACTTAGTTCGTTCCACCATTAGAGTATCCACAGGGTCGCAAGATTCCATCTTATTTTTCTTAAGCGATTAAAGGGCATACTTGGATTGATTGATAAAGATGCCTCTGGGACTCTGAGATATCTGAAGTCATAAGAATAATGATACCTTGCCCATCATTGACATCTTAAACTTGGAAGACATGAGTTTCCCAAACTCGTCGGATAAGGTTTGGATGGAGCCAGCAAATATAATATCATCAACATATATTTGTACCATAATCATATCTTTACCTTGTTTCTGAATGAACAACGTGGGATCCACCTTGCCTTTTGCGAAGCCTTGCGTAATGAGAAATTGTGACAATAGATCATACCATGTGCGTGGAGCTTGCTTCAACCCATAGAGAGCCTTCATAAGCTTGTACACATGATTAGGATATTTAGGATTCACAAAACCATCCGGCTATTGAACATAGACTTCTTCCTTGATTTCACCATTAAGAAATGTCGTCTTCACATCAATTTGATAGACGATCATATTCATGTGGGCTGCATAAGCAAGGAATAATCTAATAGCTTCCAAACGGGCAACAGGTGCAAAGGATTCCATAAAGTCAATGCCCAATAATTGCTTGTATCCACGAGCTACTAGTCAAGCTTTGTTCTTTAAAATTCCGCCTAAGTCGTCGCGTTTCACCTTGTAAACCCATTCAAAGTGAGTAACTGCACTTGATTCGGGCATGGAACAAGTTCCCATACTTCAAGACGTATAAATTCATTAAGTTCTTCCTGCATAGCTTCTTTCCAACAGGATTGAGTAAAAGCTTCTTTCCATGTCTTAGGTTCAACTTCAGTGAGAAAAGAATCAAAATGACAAAACATTGCCTTTTCTTGTAACTGACTTCATGTGGATACCGGACGATTAGGGTCACCAATAATAGAATCTATAGGATGATACTTTGTCCACTTGTTGTCATGTTCACGAATCCGTGGATTGGAGTAGACTGTAGTAGGAGCTCCCTCTGAGGTGGACGACCCGACTTGATTATGGTCAGGAATTTGTACACCAAAGAATGGAAGTTCACGCATTTGAGCGAATTCCAAATCGTGATCATCATCATCCTCTTCATCATCAATAGGCATGACATGGGTAGTTGAAAAATTTGTTGGTTGAGAATTACTCGTTGAAGGTATATCTTGACCAATTGTAGGTGCAGATGTGTCTGATTGTGCTTCGGTTGCTGGAGCTACAACTTCGGTCACCGGAGCTATTACCTCATGTTCTGGAGCAACAATACTTGGAGGAGTAAAGAATTCGTCAAAGAACGGTTGAAACAACATATCCCATTCATTCCTAGAAGGTGGTGTAAATGATGATGAAGAAGGGTTGTTTGGGAGAAGACCATAACTAATGTTACTGGGTCCCATTTCATGAAGTACGGGTTCAGAGCTGCTTTGCTCAGAAGCCATTGCTGCCAGCTCATCAAAATCAACATTCATAGTTTTGAGGATCTTGCGAGATTTACGGTTGTAGATTCGGTATGCCTTCTTTGTGGGTGCATAACCAATGAAAATACCAATATCAGCCTTTGGTTGAAGTTTTCCCAAATTGTCACCATCATTATTTGGATAGCAAAGAGAACCAAATACATGAAGATATGATAAATCTGGTACTTTTCCATGTAGGAGCTCATAAGGTGTTTTACCATGGCGTTTACGAACTAGTGACCGGTTTTGGGTGAAAACTACTGTAGATACTGCTTCTGCCCATAGAAACAATGGAGCCTTTGCGTAAATTAACATCGTTCGAGCAGCTTCCATAAAGGTGCAATTTCGCCTTTCAACGACACCGTTTTTTTGTGGAGTGTGAGCAACGGATGTTTCATGAGATATGTCAACTTCTTCATAATAATCACGCAAAATTTGATTCACAAATTCGGTCCCATTATCTGTACGAATGCATCGGACAGTGGTGTTGAGACGCACTTGAATCATCTCGAGAAATCCGATGATGAATTTAGGTGCCTCATTTTTTGTTGTAAGAAATTTCACCCATGTAAACCGAGAGTAATCATCAACAATGACGAGGATGTACCTTTTACCACTAAGACTTTAAACATGCATTGACCCACAAAGATCCATATGCAACAGATAAAGTTTCTCTTGGTTGGTGTCTTTAGTCTTGAGTTTGTATGATTTCTTAGTGCTTTTCCCCATTGTACACGCGGAACACAAATGATCCTTGTGAAATGTAAGTTTAGGAAGACCACGAACAAGTTCGTTTTTCGCCAAATGATTGATAGCATCAAAGTTAAGATGAGATAACCGTCGATGCCATAACCATGACTTAGTCTTTGATACTTTGGAGAAAAGACATACGGGAGAAGCGGCCATCATGTCTTGTAGAGACAAAGTGTACAAATTATTCCCTCGAGTACCTTTCAATAAATCAACCCCTTCCAAATTACGAATGAAGCAGGTATGCTCTCGAAAAGCAACTTCTAGGTTTGCATCACAAAATTGTCCCACAGAAAATAAGTTGTGACCGAGACCTTCCACATAATAAGTTCTTGAAATTATAACATTCCCAATATGATATTCACCGTAACCCATCATATTTGCAATATGATCATTCCCAAATCGAACCATACCAAGAAACTTGCTAACGAAATTTCTGAGATGAGAGCGATCTCCGGTCATATGCTTGGAGCAACCAGAGTCCAAATACCAGAGAAAAATTTGGACCACCTATTTTGTAGACAATGCATTGGAAACTATTTGTTCCGGAGTGTTAGCAGATACAAATATGATATTATTAGAATTGGTAACATTTGTGTTATCCTTAGATTTCCTGCGTTTTCTCCTGTGAGTTTTAGCACTAACAGGTTTTACAGTTCCAACTTTTTGAGGTTTTGGAGTATTAGTGGGCACTACAGTGGGAGTAGACCTATATAAAGGGCACTTTGTTCCTACAGTAGTGTCGGTGTTCCTAGTTAAAGGACACACTTGTGCTTTGGTAGCCTTGGTACTCCTAGTTAAAGGGCACACTTTCTTTGCTTTAGTGGGAGTGATCCTAGTTAAAGGGCACATATTTCCTACTATAGTGAAAGTTCTACCAGTGGGGCACCACAACCAACCAACTTGGGTTAACACTTTCCCAGTCGGTTTCCATTCTAATCCATTTTTCCGGGCATACATCTCATTCACATGGTCAATAAGGCAAGAATCATGACGACTAGAAAACATACATTCATTGCAATTCCAACATTTCAAATTAGAATTCATAGTAGGCTTAGAACGCTGCACAACCGCACAGCCTTTATGTTTAGCTACATGATTCTTTTTATTCAAAACAAAAGTAACATTCCTAGGGTGGGGTTCTACTTTCTTCTTCACTTGGCTACTAGATGGGGGCAAGATCCTATCATTCTTCTTGTTTCTTTTAAGCTTAGATCTTTCTGCCTTAGTAGTGGTGCTTACTCCTATAGAAGGCAACACAGGAATATTTGAAGCTGGTTTTGACTTTGCCTTATCTATATTGACCAATATTTGAGATGGTTTAGTCCTAGGGCCCTTGTTGAGTGGTGTGACGGCGATAGGATTCCTTTTGATTGCACTAGAGGACAGTGTTGAGATAGTGGCTGCGTTATCCACAACATTCTTACCTTTTAGGGTACGAAGTGTTTCCTTTAACTCAATCAAAGCCAACTTTTTATCACAAATTTGTTCCCCTAAATCAGATATTTCCATTGACTTTTGATTCAATCGTTCAATCAATGATTGATTCTGTGCAGTGGTATTAGCGCATACGGGCTTTACTGAATCGAAGAGTTGTGTATTTTTCTGTTTTAAGTTATCAACTTCGGACAAAATCTTGGAAACTCGATTATCTTGATCAAGTTTAACCTTCTCAGCGGCCTCAAGTACGTTCACACATTTATGCTCCTTAGACTTCTCTATGTCTATTTGCAAAGATTTAGCAACCTTATCACTTGGCTGACGCTGTTTTGTTATAAATTCAATCGAAAATTCTTTTGAAAATTTGCATCATCGATATTAACACCTTCGAATGAAGTTTCAAAGATTTCTTGAATAAATTGTTGCTTGCATTCAAGCGAAATACAATGTGTTTGAACCTCATCAAAAATTTTTGAAAGCGAAGAATACGAATCTTGAAGCTTTAAAAATTCAGCGTCAGATTTGTGACAAGTACTATCTACCACATTATCCACAGATTCAACATTATGCACAATAGAATCATTATCAACACTTATATTCATACAGACGGAAACAATATCATAATACATCACTTGATTTAGAAGCTGATCATTTTGGCGTGAAACTCGTTCTATTTCAAGTAAACTGTTTTCATAAGCATCATCCATTTCTTTGAAAACACGTCTAACTTCTTTTATTTCCAAAAGCAAATCTTGATCAATATTACTAAGAAAAGCTTTAACATTCTTTACAAATGGAACAATATCGTCTCGAAACGCAGTTCTAGTGTGCTCAAAATTCCATTCACCTTCCGTTATGGCCGAAGCCGTCGTACGCTCCAAAGTGACCTTGTCAAAATCGGCAAAGTATTGGTGCACCTCATTTAAGCTATATGACACCTTACTTACCGGTGGAATTAACTTAGTTATATATTTTTGACAAGTGTAGGAGACGTACTAGGAAGGTTTTCCGTTGACAAACTTTGGGGCACAAAAGCTGATAATTGAGCAAATTCCTTTTGTAAGCGAATGCAGGTCTTTTTAGAAAATTGATCTTTATTATGCTTATCATAATCAAGCTTATGGAATTTTGAAAGCATTTTAGATTGAGTTTCTTCCGCAAGTGACTGTGTCTCCTCAGTACTACGAACAAAATGTGCTTCTTTCGATTTGCCAATAACGGTCACATCATAAAGACAAGGAATATATTCCTGAGCTTGTTTTGCATAACCAGGATTAGGTGGTAAATCTTGAAGACGCTTAAGTTCGAGTTCTTTAAATGATTTAGTTAAAAGATGAACGTTTTCTGTGGAAGCGTATTGTTTTAAAAGTTGTTGTTCCTTGAATTTAAGAAGTTTGGTAGCATTAATTTCCAATTCAGCCTTTTTAGACTCGAGAGTTTCAAAATCCTTTTTAAGTTTCTGAAAATCATTTACAACCGACTCTTTTGCTTTTAATTCATTGGAAAGATTAGCTTTTAATGATTCTATTTCATTTAAGTGTTCAATCTTTTCAAAACGAAATTGGTCAAATTCAGAATAAGTTATTTTTTCATCTTGAGGGACCATTTCAAAAGTTTTAACCATTTTCTTATACAGCGCAAGCTCAGCGGTTGGGTTGGCATTCATATCTACGGTTTGTCGGACAGCCACATTCATGTTATCAATAATATGTTTAGGCACCATTACCAAATCACGTTGATCATAAGATTCCATACCCGTCGTAGCATTTGGTTGAGGTTCACTCAAGTGTGTTGGATTTGATACCGCATCATTTGAGTTACTAGTTCTCGAATGATGTTCGAGGTTGTCATTTTCATGGTCAACATGATGTGGATTATCATGAACATTATTAGATGTGGTTGGTACCTCACTGACGACATCAGAACCGTAGTGAGAGAGATTAGCAACGAGTGCAGCTTGGGCTGAGTGAATGTCATCACAATCCGAATCATATGCATCAAGATCATCAGCTTGATAAGCTGCATTAGAAGTAGAGACGACTGCAATACCTTCATTAACTGCTGCCCCTGGGTCTGCAAGAAATGCTAATTCCTCTGAATCCAAAATCTTCCCCTTAGACTGAGCATCGACCAAATACATCTTCCCACGAAACCATGTTGCATCCCTTCTTCTTTTTGGCTGAGTGCATTCCCTAGCCATATGACCTTATCCTAGGCAATTGTAGCAAGTCACAAGCTTTTGAGGACCAATAGGACTTCCAATTCCACTAGCTTGAGAATTCACAGCTTGAGCGTTCACGGTCCTTGAAGGAGGTCCATATGAATTTTGCCTACCCTAAATGGATTGCACTGTTACTTGACCATCTTGAATGGTAGCTTGTTGTCGAGGATTTGAAGAAGTGCGAAGCTGATTGTTCGTTGGTGGAAATCCTCTAGTAGCAACAAGTTTTAACAAGTAGGCAGTGAGATGGTTTAAGACATCAGTAGGTGTATCATTTGAAGTAAAGACTGGTGCCTGAATTGGTGGAAGTTCGTTGGAGTAAAAGGCTTGTGTTGGTTGTGCTTGAATTGGAAAATATCCTTGCTGAGGAGCATAGCCCATTGGAGAAGTTATAGCTTGTGAGTGTGATGCTTAATGTACTGGTTGCTGTGTAAAAGATTGTTGATGAATACTTTGTTGGAATGCTTACTGTGGCATCATTTGTGGTTGATAAGGTGGTTGTTGTGGTTGTTGATAGGTGTGTGGTGGTGGCTGCTGCAAGTATGATGGTTGTTGATAAGTATAAACCATGTTTTGTTGAGAAGCATACATGGCAAGTGGATCATGAACTTGAGGTGTAGACAACCGAGCCTCGATCACATGGCATTCATGTTGTTGAAGAAAAGCTTGAAGTTGATCCACATTTGTTTGATGCAAATCCTTAGCCAATTTAATAGCTGTCACGTACTTTTTCCATTCTGAAGGAAGAGTGTTCAAATACTTGGTGTTCAATTGGAACGTAGGAATTGCCATGTCATAGATATTGAGCTCATTCAACAATAGGGTAAATCTCAAATAGTAATAATTGAGAGTCTCCCCGGGGACATAGGCAAACTTATCAAAAGTATCATAAAGCTTACACTCTCGTTCTTGTTTAGTTAACGAGGTGCCTTGCATTAGAACACGAATTCTATCCTATAACTCTTTGGCAACCTTATGTTTACTGACGAGTTTGTAGACATTTGGAGGAAGGGCTTGGAGAATGATGTTTGTAGCTTGTTTATCATACTTATCTTGTATCTTAGCATCTCCAGTTAATTCACCCGTAGTGCGAGGACGAGTAACAACACCTTCCGTCACAGTACCATATACCAATGGTTCATTGAGCACCGATGCCCAAATGAGATGTCCATTCTCTTTGTTGAACATATAAAGTTCCATTCGGGAAGCTCAATCCTCGTACATAGTTTTCACCAACATTGGTGGACGATTATCCGTACCCGAGAGGATGGACTTATCCCTAAGAGATGTGTACTCCATTTCTATAAGTTAAGATTTACAAAGTTGATCGATCAGTGAGAGAAAGTAAATGTATTTGTTGTTGTGTGTTAAAGCCGAGAAATAATGTTGAAATCCCCTAAATTATGTTCTCGAAAAACCAAAAATTCCAAATCAAAATTACAAACGATTGTTAAAAATTTTCAAAAACACGTTTTTGAAAAAATGTTGGATCGCAACACTTGATCGTAGTGGGGATCGGAGTCCTTGATCGTGACGAGTGATCGCACTCCTTGATCATGACGAGTGATCGTACTCCTTGATTGTGACAAGTGATCGTACGCCTTGATCGTACCCAACGATCGTACTCAGATCGTACTAGTGATCGTACCCAACGATCGTACTCGGATCGTACTAGTGATCGTACCCAACGATCGTACTCGGATCACACTAGTGATCGTACCCAATGATCGTAGCCTGTGATTGCAGTGAGTGATCGTGGCCTGTGATCGCAGTGAGTGATCGTATTATGTGATCGTGTGGATCGCAAGTAGAAACCCCAGGTTGATGCGATCACAATACACAGATCGTACTATGGTTACCACTTTTCTCGGACAGTACAATAACACAACAAATTCGAGATTCTAAGCCTAAAAATGAATCAAACATAAAAAAATTTGTGTTTTTAACCATAATAACAATACCAAATCACTACAACAAGTAAGTAGATGAAGTATATCAAGATTAAACCATAAAAACACAAAAAACAATTTGTCCGAATGTTTTTAGGATCAAAATAAGCGAGAGAATCAAGAACACAAATACAAAAACCAAACAATCATCCTATGGCTCTTGATACCATTTGTAGGATATGTAAATCTTGCTTATGTTTTAGAGAGAGAAAGAGATAGAGAAATAGATGATTTCACACACACTTTAGAGAGAGAAAGTGATTAACTTTGTGTAAAAATGAAATGAAACCCACCACCCTCTCTATCAAAGGAGAGGGGTTACATACCCAAGCCCATGAGATGGGCTTGGGCTTACAATTGGGCCGCCGGCCCATACATCTCATGGGCTCGGTTTGGGCTTTGTTTAATAAGTGAAAATAAACTAAACTACGAGCTATTACATGGACTATTGTTGGAGTGACCGATCATTTCTAATACATAAAACTTTTACTAGAGAGAGTTAGTAAATTGTAACCAACACCTCTTCTACACTTGGAATAGGGTTTATATATGCCACGCTTAAAGAGGCTTTTGTAGGCTTGTTCATGGGCCGGGCTTGGCATTGCTTGGGCTTACACCCCTAACTTATACAATATTAGCTTAAAGTCCAAGCCTGGTTAACCCGACTTACCTATTACAATAAAAGACCATTAACGACTAAGATGACCTATTACATTCTTGTTTGACTATATAAAATATAAGGCTAACAATATCCGCCAATGTATCGGTCATCTTTTAAATGCATAAGATGATTGAGTGAATACATTCTTGTGGAGGTGATCTTCCTTCTTTGGTCTTGAATCTTGGTCTTGATCTTGTTTGTAACGGCTTTGTTCCTTCATGCCTTTGTGATCTTTATCTTGAGCCTTTGTCATTTGACTTTGAGTGCTTCAGATCTTCATCTTGTGCTCCTTGTGACTAAGATGACCTGTTACATTCTTAGGTATCTTGATTATCGCCATCTTGTGCTCTTGTGACTTCTGAATCGACATGTTCACACTTTGTTGATTTTGAAAGGCTAACAATTTCCCATACAAATATAGTTGTAGTTAATCCTTCAAATATTCATCAGAGTTACGGAAGACTTTAACTTTTAGTATGAACATGTGTAGACGACTTCGGTTAGTACACAACTACGCCACCATCTTGATATGCAACAACATATATAGACACGGACGAAATGGCTTTGAACATTTCACACTAATTCGGTAGCGTTTTACCTCCGGTCGGTGAAGACTGTTAGACGGTATAAGATACCGTACCTGTGATCGGGTAGATTCGATTAAGAATCTCCTTGACAGGGTTTCCCAACGGTAGTAGCCAGTTCACTTTACTCGACCGTCTCAAAGCAGACTGCGAACGTAAAGAGCGAATAATAAGGATAAATTATCCGTCTGATTAGAGTCGTCAATTCAGAATTCTTGGAATAAGTTTGATTCTTAAAGAATCGCACCATTGTTGCTTTCCAGTTTGTCACAGGCTTGATTCATAGAGAATCTTACGAGTCACCTACCGTAGTGTTGTTTGATGTTGACACTGGAAGGATTTCCATTCGTTACTGTGAACACTAAAAAGTGTCACTTTGAATGTTCTGGCAAGATCACACGGATTTTGCAAAGAAACCTGTAATAAAGTTTGAATCAATTAAGAATCGAAACTTAGTTGCATTCCAGTTCTCACAAGTTTGATTCATGTAGAATCGCACAAGTTACCTACCATGAGCTTGTTTGATGCTGGCTCAAGCAGGATTTCCATCTTCATTGTGAATCGTATCATTCAGATGTTCTGGAAATATCACAAGAATAATGCATAGGACTCGATTGTGTCCTAATGAGATAATAGATTGATCTCTTTTGGCTCTAGACTCAATAAGTGCATTTTGGTAATCGGAGGTTGGAGCAGACTGCAACCTTTTCAATATTAACTAACTCTGAGTGAGAAAGTCAATAGATACGTGTTGATCTCCGTGACAATGAGACAAGTTTCTTTTGAGAGAAACCTGAATGGCTAGGAAGGGTTGTACATTGCATCACTGGGTCCATGACGACTTGTCTTTAATAGATGTATTGACCCGGTTTCTGCCTAAGTTGCATAGAATATTCAACTCCGTTAATGCTTACCAATACTTCATCACTAGTACCTTGTTGTGATTGTTCTAGTGCTAACTTAAGTAATTAGTCCACATTCAGCTTCATTCAACTCCATTTTTCCTAAGGACAACTATTTCTAGCTATGTAATGTCTTTGGGTAGATCCCTCCGGTTCTGGTTGGATCATAGGACTTAGTTTCCTATCCTAAACCACCTTTTGATTCCATCGTTCCGTCGTGGATAGTAGGTTGTTTTGGGTATAGATCGAACCATAAAACCATTGAAAACCATTCAAAGTGCTTGATAAAAATCAAAACTTTTAACACTTTGAAAGTTTTACATTTCCGAAATACTCCCCCCTACACACATGCATCGATATACGAAATAGTTTAGCATGTGAAGGAAAGAGTTACACTTGAATCTTTAAGATCACATGTTGTGATATATTACATTTTAATCACATTTCTCCCCCTATCTTTAATATGAAAGCATATTATAGATACCAATTGAATAAAATGTGACAATTTTCTAAAATCCGATGGGAGAGAAACATGTGTGCACGCATGAATATGGAACTTTTATAGTCGAGTCACTCCCCCCAACAATATATGTGGGTCTTGAGACAAAAATTTGACAAAAATTTGGAAAAACGACACCATAAAATATGTTGAGGTACGGAGATGAGATGCCTTTTCCGAGATAATATATTATGTTTGCCAGTTTTATATCGTTTTGGGAATGTGTTGGATACATAAAATATGACAATTTCAGAGATGTACCCGTCAACATTTAAAAGGATTGATTTTAAAACGCTCACCCTAAAAAATTGATCCAAATAACATAAGACATTTTTGAGATATAAAAACCATTTTATGAGGAAGGGAGTGTTGAACACACAATTTTGAAAGATTTAGAAAAACCTTTTGAGAAATTCTTGAAAAATTGTGTTCAACGATTTTAAAATAGTATCGGATTTACATGAGCTCAAAACTTTGAATGTTTTGTGACTAGCTCATTACCGAGAAATATTAATTTCCCGTTGTGAAGGATAAGTTATCATCCGTGATAAACTTTCCTTAAGTTGAAGTTCGAGTTCTAAGCTGACATTTACTTAGAAGTCGTTTTTCATGAACTTAAAAACTTTGAATGTTTTTATGAGAAGCTCATGACCGAGAAATATTAATTTCTCGTTGAGAAGGATAAGTTATCGTATGAGATAAACTTTCCTTATGTGAGGTCCGAGTCCTAAGCTGTGATGCGCTTAGAAGTCATTATGAGAGAATATCAAGCAACTTCATTTGACAAAACCTCCAAGTCTTTTGGAGTCATATACTTCATACCAAGACGGCCAAAGAGACACTAAAACCTATTTTGGGATAGGGCTTTAGTAAACAAGTCTGCTATCTGGTACTCGGTTCTGACAAAGTATAATTCCATGATACCACGTTCCACTTGTTCCTTGATGAAGTGATATCTAACTGCGATGTGCTTGGTACGGGAGTGTTGAACCGGATTGCAAGAGATGGCTATGGCCGACTTTGAGTCACAATACATAGGTATTTTATCAAAGTGGAAACCATAATTCGTGAGTTGAGTTCTCATCCAGAGGAATTGAGCACAACAGGCGGATAGAGCCACATATTCTGCTTTAGCTGATGAGAGTGAAGTGTAATCCTGCTTCTTTGAGGACCAGCTCACAAGCTTGTCTTCCCCTAGAAATTGTACGCTACCAGAAGTGCTTTTTCGACTATCAAGGCAACCTGCGTGACCAGAATCTGAAAAAGCTGTTAGATGAAACCGGTTTCCCTCGGATACCAGAGTCCCATGTGAATGGTATTCTTAAGGTACCGAAAGATCCGTTTAACCTCTTTGAGGTGCTTTTGAGTAGGTCTAGCTTGATATCGTGCACAATATCATATGGCATGATGAATATCAGGCCTGCTGGCTGTAAGGTACATAAGTGACCCGATCATACTGCGATATCGCGTTTGATCTACGAGATATGAGTACAAGTCGGCGTCTAGGGATTTGGTAGACAATGGTGTACCAACGCGAGCACATGATTGCATACCATGCTTTTTAAGTATCTCTTAAGCATACTTAGCTTGGTTAATAAAAAATATCACGTGGGGATTGATGAATCTGAAGGCCTAAAAAGAATTTTAGCTCCCCCATCATTGACATTTCAAATTTTTTGTGCATTAATTTTTCAAACGTTTTAAAAGTTTTGGGTTCTTAGAACCAAAAATGATGTCATCAACATAAACTTGCACAAGCAATATGTCATCCCCATATTTATTAATAAAGAGAGTAGGATAAATGGAACCTTTGGATACCAAGAAGTTTGATAGTTCATCGTACCACGCCCTTGGAGCTTGTTTGAGTTCATATACTGCCTTCTTGAGACGGTAGAATTTGTCAGGATGATGAGGATCAATGAACCCTTCTGGCTGATTCACATATACTTCTTCCTTCAAATGAGCGTTGAGAAAAGCAGTTTTAACGTCCATTTGATAAACTGTGAAGCCTTTATGTGCAACATAAGCAAGGAATATCCTGACAGCTTCCAAACGAGCAATTGGAGCAAATGATTCATTGAAATCTATCCCTTCTTGTTGACGGTATCCCTTAACCATAAGACGAGATTTGTTTTTGATGATGGTTTGTTCTTCATCCAGTTTGTTTTTCCAGATCCATTTGAAATCTAAAAGCAAAATTTCTAGGGTCTTTCAACAAGTTCCCAAACATTTAAGCTTTCAAACTGATGAATTTCGTCTTGCATTAATTCAATCCTTGCATGTTTAGTCATGGCTTGTTTGATGTTTGTAGGTACAATTGAACTGACGGTGAGTGCATAAATACACACATCACCATCGGTGTCGAGTAGTCTGCGTGTTCGAGTCGGTTGTGAAGGATTTCCAATGACTTGCTCCAATGGATGATCACGTGTCCAATGGTGAGTGGATGGATATCGTTGGTAGAATGTATGCATGTTGGACGGATCAACATGTTGAGTAGAAGACTCTCCGACTTCGTGTACCGGTGTACCGAACGGATTGATAAATTCTTCTTCGTTAGATTGTGCGTCGACTGCTTGATTGTTGTTTCCTCCTTCAGCATTGACGGTTGGTGATGTTGGTTGTATGATGGTTTCTTGAGTTTGTAGAGTATCCCATGGAATAGTCTCTTGAGCAACGGTTGCTGAAGTAGATGCAGTTGTGTCTTGTTGATTTGGTGCGGGTGCATCAACAGTATTGACAGCGGAAGGATTTGACACAACTTGATTGTTTCAATAGTAATATTCATCAAACATTGGATCATATAAATCAACCAACTCATTCATTTGTGTCGTATCCGTCGAGTCTGCTGTAGGAGTCCTTTCTTGACATTATTGTACGGGACGTACACTGTTTTGTGTAGGTGCCATTGCTGGACATTGAGGTACGGGACTTGAGCTGTTGTGATTAAGTACCAGTTGTGGCAATTCGTCAAAATTCACATGAATTGTTTCGACAATAATCTTTGTTCTCTTGTTGTAATCTCGATATCCTTTCGACAATGTAGCATACCACACAAAAATACATGCATCACCTTTTTCTTTCATCTTGTCGAGATTCTCATCGTCTTTAAGAATGTAGCATAAAGCTCCAAATACGTGAAAGAATTTAACAATAGGTTTTCTGCCATTGATGATGTGGTAAGGTGTCTTTTCATGTCTAGGGATTACGAGAGAACGATTCTGAGTATAACAGGCAGTTGCAATTGCTTCAGACCATAAGAATAGTGGTAATTTTGAAGCAGAAAGCATTGTTTGAGCTGCCTCAACCAAAGTGCGGTTCCGTCTTTCGACAACATCATTTTGTTCACAGGTTCGAGCAATAGACGTTTAATGTTCGATGCCTTCTTCTTGAAAGTAAGATTGCAAAGTCTTGTTCAAAAATTCGGTACCCCTATCCGTTCTTACGGTTAAGACTTGAGCTTGAAGATTGCGTCGTATCATCTTGAGGAAGTTTTTGATAACCTCTGGTGTTTCATCTTTGGACCTTAAGAAGAAAGTCCATGTGTATATAGAGTAATCATCAACAATCACGAGAATATACTTTTTCCCTTTAATACTCTCTACACGCATGGGACCACATAAATCCCTGTGTAGAAGTTCCAATAGTCCTTTTGAGCTTGGGGTAGTCTTTGTTTTGAAAGACTTCTGTTTTGCTTTCCCCGACTCACAAGAAGAACAAAGATGGTCTTTGACGAATTTTAACATAGGAAGACCTCTCACAATATCATTCTATGAAAGCCAGTTGATGGTGTCAAAGTTGAGATGTGATAATCGTTGATGCCATAACCATGCTTGAGAGGAAGAAGCTTTGGCCATTAAGCAAATTGGATTTGATGAAGATGTATCTTGAAGAGTTATTGTGTAGAGATCAGAACCACGAGAACCTGTAAGAAGGTCATTCCCATCGTAGTCTCTAACATAGTAAGTAGTTTTCCGAAAAGCCACTTCCAAATCCGCATCACAAAATTGACCAACCGAGAATAAATTATGATTCTGTCCCTCGACGTAATAAATCCGTTTAATAGTGATATTCCCTTGAACCAAATCTCCATATCCGAGTATCGGTGCAAATTGATCATTTCCAAACCGTACCGTACCCAGAAACTTCTCCACGAAGTTAATTAGAAGCTTAAGATTGCCCATCATGTGCTTTGTGCACCCAGAGTCCATTATGAAAAGAATGATCTCGACGAGCTGCATAAGAATTAGAAGACAATGTAGAGTTTGACAAATGGGAACCCTTGATAGAAGTGGGTTCCAAAATATTAGTAGGCCTAGATACAGATTCTAAAGGCAAGCTAACATTCATAGACCCAATTAGAATAGTGGTGGTCTTAGGTACCCATTTGTATCCAAGTGGTGTTAATCTTGAGTACCCCCGTTTACATGTCCTACTCATGTTCTCATAAATCTTCATTAACATGTTTTGTTTACGCAGAGTAGTGGATTCTAGCACACTTAGTTTCTTAAGTGGTTGAGCAGTGGATTGGTTCAAAGTTTTTGTGGTTTTCTAGTACTAGTGGGCATAAGAATAGGCTTCCTATTTCTAGCATTCACGCCATTATGATTAAAAGCACAAGCATCATGATTGAAAGTACGAACACATTTTCCACATTTAACACAAACAAATTCAACATTCAAAGTCTTAACATTCAAACTCTCATTACATGCAGTTACATACGTTTTATTCTTAGAAAACTTAAACTTCCTACGGTGGTCTTCTACTTCCCTTGACTATTGTTAGGCATGACTCTATCTTGAATTCTAGTGCTCTTAAGCTGTGGTCCACTAACGCCAGTAGTGGAAGTTACTCCTGTAGAAGAAGACACACGTTGATTAGTTTTCCTAGTATTCTGAGGTGACTGTGATGTTTCAGTTTGGGTGGACCTAGTGTTCATCTTATACATTCCAGGTGCTATCACATTTGTGCTCTTATCATTTCCTATCTTAGGCAAAGTCTGTGGGGGTTTGCCCAAAATAGATGATTTAGGGCATTTAACCGCATTCGCTTGACGAACGGCGGATGGTTTACCCAATTCAGACTTTCCTTTCATTTTCTATATGAGTTTTTGTAGCTCACTGATGGCTATGTCCCTTTCTTGTAGTTGAGCTTTCAAATCATTTATTTCGAAACCTTTTTCATTTAATTGTCGAACCGAAGACGTTGCCATTTCTTGACAATTTTTATGATTATGATATTTTTCACCTTTTTGTAAAGCAAGTTCAAGAGAAATGGAGTGTTTCTCAAGTTGGGAAAAACTTTTTGAAAGTTTGTTATATGACTGAATTTGTTTCGAAAGCTCTACTTCAAGATTGCGACATTTCTCATCCGTTTCTAACACTAGACATGCTACATGACCATATTGATCAAGATCGATATACACACCAACTATAGCATTCATATGGTCAGCCTAAAAGTATTCCTTAGAAAGTCGATCAATTTCGTTAGAAAGTTGGTGTTCTTGTGTCTTTAATTTAATTTGAAGAAAATCAACTTCATCTTCAAGAGGTTTAACATATCTTAAATCAGTTGTCATTTCCTCAGTGTGAGTGTTATAAAACATTTCCACATTATTTGAAAGATCGTCGATGGTTGGAACAATACATTGTTGAATGACGACTTTTACTTGTGGGTTAGGTTTAATATTCCAAACGGTATCTCTAGAAACTTTTTCATAATCGACGACACCTTTGTACAAATTTAAAACCCCTTGTTTTGTAAACTCAAATTGCTGAAAACTTTTACTTTTCTCATCTCATTTACGTTTTTCATCTGAAATTTGTTTTTCTAACAAAATTGATTGCTTTTTGAAACTCCTTTTTAAAGAAACTTTGTTTTGGGGTTCATCACTTGGTGGTGGAACACTATTATACATCTTTTGTTCTTTGGAAAGTTCTTTTTGAGGAACAAACTTAATATAATGATCAGAATCAGAAAGGTTTATTAAATCACTTAAGTTCGATCGACTTTCTTCTTGATGACGAATGATTTTGTCGCAGTCAGGGGAAAGCATAAGAGCAAGATTATCAACATAACAACCGATATCATAAAGAGCAGGCTTGGTACTTTGAACTTTCTTGAGATATTCAGGCTTGACAAAACTTGTTTTCATATTTCTATTGAGCATATTCATGGTTTGAATAGACTGACCCGTTTTGTAAACAATGTTTTTTAACGTTTCGACTCTCTTTTCCAAAGAAGGAATTTTTTCAATATCCTTTTCTTCACGAGTTTTATAAAGCTCAGTTTGATCTTTGTTAACTGACTCTAATTCAGTAATCTGAAGTTTATGTAGCAACAGTTGTTCTTTAAGTTCCGATATCTTTTGTTTTGACATATGAATTTCATGTGTTACTTCAGAACACTATTGTTCATTGAGCACCTTACGTTCATATACCAAACCATTAGCTATTGCAACTCGTCGATCAGCTTCTTTTACATAATCACACTCTTTAAGCCTGTCTATCTCCTCGGCTAAGGATGTGTTTTGCTTGCTTCAAATGTTTATTAGCCTCTTTGTTTTCATCAATTTAATGTTTTAAAGAATCAATAATAGACGCAAGCAAATCATGGTCGTCATACGAGTCAGTATCCTGAGCAGCATTACCGTCATCATTACACATATGCTGTGAATCTATAGAGATATTGCTATCCTCCGTGTCCATTACATATGTGTCATTGATGCTTTCGGGTTGCTCAGGATGCCGTCGTTCATTAGCAAACACATTATATTTATCATATGATGGTACCTTTTCATATGGATCAGTATCAAAGATAGGTCCAGAAGTATCAGCAGTCTCTGGAATCACTTCTTGTATCTTTGCCATGTACACATAATGTGCCTCCAACTCTTGATCATCGGCTTCATCATCAGTGTCATCACGCCAGTCAACTTCATCTGCTGTGAGTGGAATCCCTGCTTCTTCTTTCTTACACAGCAATATCTTTTCCTTGTGATATCCAGAATCCTTAACCCTTTTTGGCTTCTTGCATTCCCTAGCCATGTGCCCAAATCCCTTGCAATTGAAGCATTGAATCCCAGTCTTCTACACAACCAGAGTGCCTACAGTATCTCTAGCCCTAACTTGATTCGGCATCCTCTGATTATCATACCTTGCATCACGATCATACCTAGGTGCATGATCAACTTCCTTATATCTAGCATTGGATGATGATCTGAGATTGTTGTTGGTAGGTTTGTATATCTTCTTATAAGTTGTGGTGAGTAAAGACATGAATTCCTCAATCTTCTTGTTCCTTGAAGTTTGTTCATCAACACTGTCTCCATCTG
This sequence comes from Glebionis coronaria, assembly GCA_025667525.1. Taxonomy (NCBI): domain Eukaryota; kingdom Viridiplantae; phylum Streptophyta; class Magnoliopsida; order Asterales; family Asteraceae; genus Glebionis; species Glebionis coronaria. Next base: position 294,004,228 of record CM046881.1, on the reverse strand, counting down.
ACTCGGTGTCACACTTTGGAGGTGGAGTGGGGACAATTACTTTTGCTTTGTTTCTAGCATTAGCTAGAGGTTTGGTGGGTGAGCTTGATGACGTTGAGAAATGAGTAGGTGGTTGTTGGCGGTGAACGGGTTTTGTTGAAGTAGCAGCAACAAAAGCAATAGAGTTAGCAGTCCGTTCTGCCTTTTCAGCTCTTAGTTCATTCACTTCATTATGATGTTGTTTCAAGATATCATAAATTTTGTGATAGGAGATGGTCTTGATATCTTCCCTTTGTTTAACCAAAGTCACAAACCTTTGCCATTCGGGTTTGAATTGAAGTAGAAACTGAACATTGGCATGATGATTCGAGATGGTGCACTGATTTTTGACAATCTCATTCATCATTTTTTAGAATCTCAAGTAATATGAGTCGATGGATTCACCATCTTCGGATGTGAATTTTCCAAACTCCCAAAGTAAATTAGTCTCGAGATCTTGAACATTGATCGACTCACCTTGCTTCAAACGATGAATTGCATTCCACATTTCCATAGCATTAGGACATGCATCAACCGTGGAATAGACATCGTTATCAATCCCAGTGAGTATGTAGTTAACAACATCATATTCGGCTTGGAGGAGTTTCTTTTTCTCAGCAGGACATGTATCAAAATTCTTAATAGCTCGTGTAGTTGATGAAGTACCATCCTCTGCTTGTGTGGTAATGGGTCTGTATTCAAAAACTGGAGGTGGATTCTCAAGGCAGTGACGAAGAGCAGTTCGGTTCTCTTTTTCGTCTAGAAATCTAAGAAAACGAGATCTCCATTGAACGTATCAACCGGCAGTGAGCACAGGTGAATTACCGTTGCCGCCTTGTTCCAAACGAATTTGATTGGCAGTCGCATTGCTGATGTTTTTGTTAGACATTGTAAATGTGTGTGAATGGATTAGGATCTTAGTGAATGTGTTGTGATGAGGTGTGGTTAAAATTTCGAAGTGTTCCGAGAATCTTCAGTCCGACAATAAATTCCTCAGTCTGAGAAACCGATAGGCCGGAAAATTTTGTATCGCCAAATTTTGAAATTAAGTTAGAAATAGCCAAAAACTAGTAGGGAAACAAATTGATTTTACTTGACCTAAAATATTTAACTCTTTTTTTTTGGTAAACTATGATCCGGGACTAGTCTAGAGGGTGGCTAAGTCTATAAACACTTCAAACAAAAATTGGCTTATTTCAAAATGTTTACCTTAGGATCTTCGGAATAAATTGCACTTTGGAATAAATTACACTTCGGAATAAGAACTTCGGAATATGTGAACTTCGAAATAATTTCACTTCGAAAAACTTCACATCGGAATATCTTAACTTCGGAATCCTCACTTCGGAATCTCACTTCAAAATATGGCTAATTTATACTTCAGAATATTGGAACTTCGCAATATTGACTTCAGAATCAAATATACTTCGGAATCCAGTTAACTTCGCAATATGCTACTTCAGAATCTTGGAACTTCGCAAACCCTTTGAACTTCGAAATCCTTGGAACTTCAAAATTAGCAGTTACTTCGGAATAATAAGTAATTCGGAATAAAAGGACTTCGCAATAATTGTACTTCGCAATAATTAGAACGTCGCAATAATTGGAACTTCGCAATATTGGAACTTCGCAATAATGACACTTGTGAGTATCACTTCACAAAAAAATGAAGTTCGGAATGACACTTCACAGTACCCACTTCTGAATATCACTTGACTTTGGAAAAATACTTCGCAATATATTAAACCCTCGAAGCAACTTCGCAATAATAGAAACCCTTGAAGCAACTCCGCAATATGTACAAAATTATTCCAAAGATGATGTTTTTCTTCAACCGACTTACTGTTTTCTCGGATCTAACACACAAAAGTCATGATTTCAAGCCAAAAAATGATCCAAACAACCGAAATTACTGTGTTTTTAACCAAAATAACAATACCAAATCTCTACCATAACTATGAAGATGATTTGTATGAAGTATAAACCATAAAAACACAAAAACAAAATTTTGGATCAATTGATTTTGGATCAAAATAGACACAAAATCAAGAACACAAACACGAATCTTCAATCACCTATCCACTATAGGCTCTTGATACCAAATGTTAATCCCACTTCAATCCATAACACAATATTAAATGATATTTAGAGTGAGAAATAGATTAAGGTTGAGAGAGATTATAGAGAGAATGAAAGGTTAAACTTTTACTAGAGAGAGAAAGTAAATGGTAACCAACACCTCTTCCACCCTTGGAAGAGGGTATATATGCCACGCCTAAAGAGGCTTTTGTGGGCTTGTTCATGGGCCGGACTTGGCTTTGCTTGGGCTTACGCCCCTAACTTATGCAATATTAGCTTAAAGTCCAAGCCCGGTTAACCCGACTAACCTATTACAATACAAGACCATTAACGACTAAGATGACCTATTACATTCTTGTTTGACTATATAAAATATAAGGCTAACAAGATGATCCCTCCTACCTAGACCATATTAATTAGAGGCATCCCCTCTAATTGCACGATGAGGTTACCCCTCTATGTATTCATGCACGTTGTTGACCTCATGACCTATATTGGCTTTTGGTAAATTAAACTAATACAGATTTTCATAGGTAAACATAAGCTATGTTTTCAGAACTAAAACCAGTAAACATGCTATACATCTAGGTTTCCCAGGACTTATTAATTTCCGTTGCCTTTCATGCTTTATATGCTCTTTTATGCTTTCATTACTCTATGTTTCCATGATTTATTGTATATCCGTTCACTAGGCGTTATGCTCAGCCGTTTTCCATTTCCATGTGTCCCAAACGGCAGGTACCCAAGGTCTCAAGTAGGATCTCAAGAGTATGTGCATTCGGATGGAAGCTATCCAGACTTCTATATCTTATGCAGTTATCATACTTTAATCTTACTTTATTTCTTGTTGGACGTTGTTTAGTCCTTTTCCTTTCAGTACTTATATTTGCATGTGTTTGAGTTACTTGGACTATCGATGTTTGATTCTGGTATTTCCTTTTATGGTCATGAATGTTTAGACATTTACCTTGCATGCTTTGATGACACATCATATATTAATGTGATATTCCATTTTAACAAACGGGGTGTTACAATTATGGTATCAGAGCCAAGGTTTTGACCTGTAGCTCTATAAAACATGACCTGTGACTTACGGGTAGTCATCATCGTCTTCCTAAAACTGACAGTTGGTTTTCATGCATTCATTTCATTTTCATTTCATGTATTCATCTCATTGTCGCAGGAATTTTGACTAAGTAATGTTTGGTACAGGACTGGCCCTATTTAGTCGCATGTGCTTTTATCGAAACATTTTTGTTTCTTTAGTGGACCGACCCATAGGCGTCCATACTTCCCTTTTTGTTTTGTGAACCGACCCATAGGCGTTCACTCATGGACATATCATCATATTTAAATTTACCATGCATTTTAAAATAGTTTTATGCATCATAAATCATTTCATGTTTTATATACACTGTTCATGCATTTTTATATTCATGTCATTTTATCAGACTCATTATTTATGTTGCATTTTGTTTTAATCTGTCAGGTGGTGAACATAAGCAATGCTCAAGAGTTGGCTGCAGCTGTCAATGCAGCTTTGCAAGCCCTCCTTCCCCAACTTCGCAATGAAATCAGGTACGAAGTTCATGCTGAAGTCCAAGCTTAGGGCGTTCAGTTTGGCCCTCATCAGCAGAACAACAACAATCCTCCACCTCCACCGCATGTTACTCTTATGACTTGGTTGGAGCGATTCAACAAACAGCGGCCTCGTTCATTTGAGTAGACTGACAGCCCCAATGAGGCTGAAGCTTGGATTTCTCACATTGAGAAGATATTTGATGGGATGGGTTGTGACGGTGTCTTCAAGGCAAGGCTGGCTTGCTATAAGTTTGAAGGTGATGTGCTGTAGTGATGGAAGTCAGTCAAGCAGTCCAACAGTGGTGATGATTGGGTTGCATTGCTGACATGGGACCAGTTTATGGAGGTCTTCATTAATTAGTACTTTCGACATGCTGAATAGGAGAAACTCAAGAGAGATTATCATAATATCCGACAGGTTGCTGGGTAGAACAGAAACGAGTTTATGCAGAGGTTTCTCCGTTTGGCAAGATTCTTAGGTGCAGCAGCTGGTACTGCTGAGGAGCAAGCTGAGAAGGTTTGCTGGGCTCTTTGCACTTCGGTCGCCAAAAGTTTTGTTTGTGCTACGTTCACTATAGTGGCACAGGTGGCCGACGCAGCCCGTAAGCTTAAGATGCTTTAGGAACGAGAGGAGTTTGGTGATGACCGATCAGTGAAGAGGTATCTTCAATCACCAAATGTAAACCATTCATTCTTTCAGTATTTTCATTTTATATCATCCTCTGTTTAACTTTATATTTCAGACAGAAGACTGACGACCGTAAGCCTGTGGTTGCTCAACAGCAATCATCTAAGAGAAATGGTCAGACCAACGACCGTTCTGGTTCAGATAGGCGTGGCGGTAATGATAATTACCGTAACAATGCCAATAACTCGAACAACAACAGGTCCCTACATTTACCTTCTTTCAGTTTAAACTATTTTATGTTACGATATTCTGACACTCCAGCGACTCATATTCAAAAACAATGGTAACGGCAGGGATCAGGACCGTAGAGGTTCGCAGCCTAACCGTTCTACTTCATCTGGAAAAATTTAAACCTTCTATGTAATCAAGCTTAGGTTACATGAACCTATATCTTGCATGTACTCTTGAAACAGGCTCTCAGCTAGCTAGGACGCCTGTTGGAGGGTTCATGCATCCTATCTGCACTACTTGTTCGCGCAGACATTCAGGTGTTTGTCGCCGAGGTACTGGTGATTGTTTCAAGTGTGGCCAGCAAGGCCATCAGCAGAAGGACTGTCGCTAGGGTGGGATAGAAGGCACCTCTTGACATGCCGACTCCAAACCACCTCCTACTTCTGGTCGCGTGTTCACTACTACTAGAGACCAGGCGAACAAGACTTCAGGTACTATCACTGTAAATCTCTTTATGAATGGTTTGGCAGAATGCGTTCTGTTTGATACTGGAGCGACTCATTCAGTCATATCCACTACTTTTGCTACACGTGTTAGGATTTCCCCTATGCCATTAGATAATGCCTTATTCATTTCCATGCCACTTAGGGACTATGTACGAATCACCCAGGTGTACAAAGATCTTCCCCTAGAATTTGATGATATAATCCGCAGAGTTGACGCACTTCCTTTGGACATGTGCGACTTTTAATTGATTTTGGGCATTGACTGGTTATCCAAACACCAGGCTACGATAGACTGCCACACTTATCGTGTTATCTTAGGTGATGTTAAATCTCCAGAGTACATACACCATGGTTTTCTGCTAGGGAGGTCTGAATAAATTATTTCATCCATGGAGGCGCGTGCATTACTATCACACGACTGTCAGGGCTTCATAGCCAACATTCATGACATTTCTGCCGAGTCTCCATGCATTCAAGACCAGCCTATTGTGTCAGAATTTCCTGACGTATTTCCTGAGGAACTTCTGGGCATACCACCTGTTCGTGAAGTCGAGCTTAGAATTGAGCTCATTCCAGGTGCAGAGCCAATTTCCAAGGCTCCTTACCGCACGGCTCCCATTGAGCTTAAGGAGTTAAAGATCAGCTGCAGGAACTTCTGGAGCGAGGTTTCATTCGTCCCAGTGCATCGCCATAGGGTGCACCAGTACTTTTCGTGAAAAAGAAAGACGGAATCATGCGTTTGTGTATAGACTATCGTGAGTTGAACAAGATCACGATCAGGAATCGTTACCCTTTGCCGCAAATTGATGACCTTTTCGATCAACTTCAGGACGCCAGGTATTTCTCCAAGATGGATCTGAGGTCCGGCTACCATCAGTTACGGGTTAAAGAGCAGGATGTTTCTAAGACTGCTTTCCGTATACGTTATGGGCACTACGAGTTTGTAGTCATGCCATTCAGACTCACTAATGCTCCAGCTGTCTTCATGGATTTGATGAACCGTGTCTACCTTGAGTTTCTAGACAAGTTCGTGATTGTTTTCATTGATGACATCCTGATCTTCTCCAAATCCAAGGAGGAACATGAAGAACACCTTCGTACAGTCTTGTAAATTCTTTGTCAGAAGCAGTTGTATGCCAAGTTCTCCAAGTGTGAGTTCTGGTTAAGCAAGGTGGCATTTCTGGGTCATATTGTATCTACAGAGGGGATCACCATGGATCCTGCAAAGGTTGAAGCTATCACCAAATGGCCAAGACCTACATCTACAACAAAGGTCAAAAGTTTCCTGGGTTTAGCTGGCTACTACCGTAGGTTTGTAGAGAACGTTTCACGGTTAGCCTTACCTTTGACTAAGCTGATAAGGAAAGGAGAGAAATTCGTCTGGACATAAGAACGAGGGAAGAGCTTTGAAGATCTTAAGCAGAAGTTAGTGACTACACCTATTGTTACTCTCCCATCTGGCTCAGGTGGATTTCAGATATATAGTGACGCTTCATGAAAGGGTCTAGGCTGCGTTCTTATGCATGGGAAGGTTATTGCATACGCATCACGACAGCTTAAACCGTATGAAGAAAACTATCCTACTCATGATTTGGAGCTTGCAGCAGTTTTTTCGCATTGAAGATCTGGAGACATTGTTTGTATGGTGAATCATGTGACATATTCACCAATCACAAGAGTCTCAAGTACATCTTCACCCAGAAGGAACTGAACATGAGACAGAGAAGATGGTTAGAGCTACTGAAGGATTATGACACCAACATTCAGTACCATCCTGGTAAGGCGAATGTGGTGGCAGATGCTCTAAGCAGAGGTCGGGTATGATTGCTAGCATCTGGATTGCAAAGGAGATCATCCGTGACCTAGAGATGACTGATATTGAGTTTTGTGTACGAGGACAACACAGTTACTAGGCGAATCTTAGAGTGGAACCAAACTTACATTCTAGGATCAAGGAAGCTCAGAAGGACGATGGTGAGATTTGGGCTATCATTCAGAACCTTGATCAACAGACGCAGTTTCGTGTGGACATTGACGGTGTCTTATGGTAGGGCACTAGACTAGTAGTTCCTGATGACTCTACACTCAGGGAAGCTGTGCTGACTAAAGCTCACAGCTCTCCATTTACCATACATCCTGGTTCTACCAAGATGTACCACGACATCAAGCAACATTTCTGGTGGAGTGGTACGAAGCAGGATGTTTCCACCTTCATTTCTAAATGTATGATCTATCAGCAGGTGAAGATTAAACACTAGAGAGCTAGTGGTTTACTACAACCATTAGATATTACAGCATGGAAGTGGCACAAAATCTCCATGGATTTTGTTACTGGTCTTCCTGTGACTCAGAGGAAGAACGACGCCATCTGGGTTATTGTTGATAGATTGACTAAATCTGCTCATTTTCTGTCGATCTTCAAGGAGCATCCCGTCAACAAATTGGCAGACACTTTTCAGAAGGAGATCATTAGATTTCATGGTACTCCATTAGAAATCATCTCAAACAGAGATCCCCGTTTCACATCACGATTTTGGCAGAGTCTGTAGAAAGCTTGGGCACCAGACTTAAGCTCAACACTACCTTTCATCCTAAGACCGACGGACAGTCGGAACGCACCATTCATACATTGGAGGACATGCTGCAGGCGTGTGCTCTAGAGTGGACACGAAGCTAGGATGATTATATCTTTCTAGTGGAGTTTGCATACAACAACAGCTGGCACACTAGCATCAAGTGTGCTCCTTTTAAGATGTTTTATGGTAGAAAGTGTCGCACCTCAATCTGCTGGGATCAGGTGGGAAAATGACTAATTGAGGTACAGAGATGGTTGAGGTGACTAATGAGAAGGTCTTCGTCGCCAAGGCGAAGCTTCAGGAAGCTGATGCTCGTCAGAGAAGCTATGCTGATAAGCGTAGTAGAGATGTATCTTTCAACGTAGGTGATCACATTTTCCTCAAGGTATTACCTGCACGAGGAGTTAAGCATTTTGGAATCAAAGGGAAGCTCAGTCCTTGCTTCATCGGACCATTCGACATCATAGAACGCGTTGGTGAAGTGTCTTATCGTTTAGCGCTACCGCCTCAGGTATCATACGTTCACAACGTACTCCATGTGTCCTTACTCAAGGATACAACTATCATCCCGTTCACATTTTTCAATATCCGCTTGTTCAGATTCGAGAGGATCTTTCATATGTAGAAGAACCTGAGAGAGTTCTTGAGCGACAAGATCGTGTCATGCGGAGGGGAAGACGATCCCATTCGTCAGAATCCTCTGGAGTGATCATCCTGAGCGGGAAGCCACTTGGGAGAAGGAGGAGTTATACGGACTTCTTACCCTTACTTCTAGTTCTGATTCGGGTATGTTTTCTTTCAGTTTATGTTTTCTCCAATTCGAGGATGAATTGTTCTTTTATAGGGAGAGTTATAAAACCCGCTTTAAAACAATATGTACAGTACACATGAACAGTAAATAGACGAAAATACGATAAAATTTAAACTTACCATTTATAATATATTTCACGTGTCACGATATTAAATAACATGTACTTACGTATATATTATAAATGCGTTTACGATCACGACATATAAAAATTCACGATAATTAAACACGAATGATCACGAATATTTTTAACTTAACGAAAGCTACGGGTTTGTACTTGTGGGCTTATGTGGTCGCGACTAAGAGAGCAAAAAGGAAGAGGATGGGCCTTTTGGACCATGACCCATGACCATTACATGTTTAAGAAAAACACAGGGAAACATTTATCATATTTTAGGTTATAAAAAATAAGAAACCCTGCCTCCTGCTCCTTCTTTCCGCCGGCTATAGATCACCACCAAGGGTGTTCGGGACGATTTTGATCTTTTATATTCGTGTGTACGTGTTCGTGATCATTAATCCTAAACAACTACACATTCGGTATAATCATAACCCTTTTCTTTTTAGTTCTTTTATGAATTCATGATCTTATTATAATTAATCTTAAAAACAAACAAGGAAAACATGTGGGGATTAATTAAAATTAAAAAAAGGTTTGTTTGGTGTTGCTTTGTTCTGTCGAGACCCAAACCGAGAGCCTCAAGGCTCTCGGTGGTGTTTGTTTTGCCTAGCCGAGACCTCAAGGTCTCGGTGTGGGGTTTGTTTGGCTCAGACGCAGGCTAGGGACTCGACCGCGAGTCGGGGTGTGTGTTTTGGTTTGATAATCGTGTCAACCGAGACCAATAGGGTCTCGGTGGGACTTAGTGTGAAAACAATGGGAAGCCGACAGAAACAGTGGGAACCGGCACTCGGCCGGTGTGAACCGGGCTCGGTAGTGGCAGTCGTGGCTCCCAGTGGGAACCGAAGGACACCAGTTGCAACCGGTCAGCCGGTCTAGCCACTGGTGGGGCTGTGTTTGTTTTGGCTTATGTGTAGAACACGGGTACGGGCTCGGGCAAATTTTTAAATCACGGGTTCGGGCTCGGTAATTTTTAAATCTAGTTTAATAGTTTAATTAAATTATTTACCTAGAATATTTAATTTAATTAATAACATGACTTAGGTTAAAAATTTTAAAATTTATATTTCATGACTAACCTAAGTATTTACTTAGTTAATTTAATTAAAACATGATATTTTTAATAAATTCTTATAATGTATAGTTTAATTAATTAACCAAGTTATTTAATTAATAAGCTATAACCTTTAAACTATGACTTGTATTTTACTAAATAAACTTTACTTGACATTCTTTTTTTTTTTTTTTTTTTGGGTAAAGGGGAATCCAAACCCCGGTAAAATATATTCCCAAAAGCGTTGAAGTACTTGACATTCTAATTTAGCTTAATCCTAATTATGGGAACTTACTATTTTTGGAAACTTTCTATTTTTAGAAACTTACTATTTATGGAAACCTGCTATTTTTAGAAAGTTACTTAGTATTACATTAAAAGTATTATAATACCATACTACATGAATAATAAACAACAGAATACAAGTATAACTACAGATTTACACTTAAAATAGTTAAAACATGACTGAACATGAATAATAAACTAAGAACACACGAAACCAGTAAAACACATGTAATTCAGACAACTCATGCACGTCCCTATTCTAATGTAGTATTATCCGTCAAGGCGGATGATGAAGGAACATAAAAATAAACTGGTTATTTAGTTTAATTTGTGGTATCTTTTATTTAGTAATCTTATTTTGTGTTTTTTAAGAATAATTTTTATCTTTTTTCCTAAGTTTAGTTTTTCTATATAATTAGGACTTTTTGTATTGAAATATTATGAAGTTATTAATAAAAAACATACTTTTAGTCTTTGTTAATTGACTTAAATCCAGGTTAGGATTTATTGTTCAATTTTCTCTTAATAATCGGGTATTCGTTGAATCAACGATTGTTGGAGTTTACCTGATTATCGGTATTCTTTTTGAATCAACGATAGTTGGAAGGATTGTGTCTGGTATTCTTTGGAATCAACAGATTCAATTATTTATCTTTGTTACTTTGTTATTTACGCTACATCAATAATGAAAAAAGAAACTTCTAAAGAAGGAAGCTCATATATGAAGAGCGTGAAATAACTTGCAAACGTCATGTATCGTGTATCACTCGGGGAGGGCGCCCCGAGAAACTATAGGTATCAACCGAAAGACTTTTAGCCCCGTCGTATGTAGAATTTAGGAATTGCGTGAAATATCAAAAATAATTTATTTTTATGCAAATCGAGTAACCTGACATCCTTCGATGTTACCACCAGCATAATCTAGTTATATCGTATTTTAAAATTCTGATTTAATTGTTTGCAGTTTCTTTAAAAGTTATCTTTTATGACCTGCAAAGATTTTACATAAAAAAAAGAGTTAGCAAACAACAGTTTTTTTTATATGTTGGAGAAAATGTAATCAAATAAATTATTTTTAGGAGTTTTACAAAAAAAGTACTTTTTTTTACATTACGAAAAAGCTTTTACTATAAATGAACCATCAACTTTATTACTGGGAATGACAACTATTGCGATAAAGAAATTTGAGAAAATTAGTAATGGTATTACTAATAAAGTACCATAACTAATGTCAAAATATTTTTGGTAAAGACTATCATGCAAGGTTAAAAAAAAATCTAGTTTTACATGGAAAACACATACTATTAATAAACTCGACAAGAAATTGTGAGAATTATATTGTTAATTGTGGAGGTGAACAATGATAACGAATGAAATGAACTATGGACTAATTTGTCGATTATGGAAGTAAACAACCATAACGAATGACATGAACTTTGAATTATTTTTTTACTTTTATTGTGAAAGTGAGCAATGGCAACGTATGAATAAACTATGAACTACTAATATATAAATTACAACCTCAAAGAGATAATATTTGATGAAAATGAGTATGCAACCGTTGAACCCGAGACGTACGTAGCCTGATCAACTACGTATGATCGTGGTCGAACGCGAGTATGCTCATAGTAGTCATCGTAAAAATGAAATTTTATTATTACTAGTAAAATATATTCAAGTTGCCCTATTCGTCAAAGAAATATTCAGTATGTGCTATGAATGCCGAATTTTTTTATACGGTCGCTTAAGTAAAGCGCCGGTACGCAATACGAATAAACCTAGTACGATTAATTTCTTCGCCACTATCACATATAAGAGCGTGTATGACACGAAAAAAAATACTAAGAGCGCCATTTTATGATAATTAAACTCATATAGACTAGAGTCGAAAAATCTAAAGCAAATTGTAAATAATAATGTAAAGAGGCGAGACGCCATTTGAGTAAAACTCAATTTAACGGATATCGCAATACTAGCATATAATAGTAAAAATCAATAAAACGATTTGGTCGTAATAACGATGAAACGCCCAAGTAAGAAAAACCCAAATTTAACGGGTATCGAGACCTCGCCGTACGTTGACCAACGTTAAGGGACAAGTAGGTCGAGATAAGAGTGCTCTTGTACATAAGAAAATGAATACCGAGACGACCCGAACAAATATCTATTTTGCTTAAATTTGAGGAAAACACTGTGCTCATAAAACTAAGAAAGATTTAAACTATTGTGTCTGCGAATATGAACCCTCACGGGTCACAATTTGATTTAAATTTGTATGACTCACTCGTTTTCACCTCCATGAAAAGAGAAAAACGAGAAGGAACGTGAACTAAATTAATTGATTTACGAAATCATCTAAAAAGGGAATGTCACATAAAATGAAGGAATATCTTAACCATCGTGTGATAGGACGACCACATATTCTAGGTCTTTGTGTTGGCTGCTACTGCTTATTTTATTTGGATGGAACGCAATTTAAGACTATTCAAGAAGAAGCGGATGTCTGTTGATCAGTTATTTCAGATTCTATGTGATACTATTCGCTTGAAGTTGATTTCTTTCCGTTTCAAGAAATTATCTACCAGGTCAAGTTTGCTGCTTGACAAATGGAGGGTGCCGAGCTCTAGATTTGTTCCATGATAGGTGTGTCGGGTGAGTGTTGTACTCTTTTTTCCTTGTCCAAGGTTTTTCCCACTGGGTTTTCTTTGGTAAGGTTTTTTAAGGAGGCAGACTCATTTGGATTCATCCTGCTCCTATCATGGTGGTGTTGGATGTTGCAGAGTGAGCGCGGTTTCATGTTCACATCTTGGTTTTTATCTAGTTTAGTGTTTGTCTTCTAGATTCGGTTAGGGCTTTTGATGTTCATAGTCTTTGTTAACAAGCTGCATGTAGCTTGAGGTTAATGTGGTATCTCAGCCACATTCCTTTGTATTTAAACGTTTTTTTGGTTAATATATTTACCGGGGTAACCCATTACCAAAAAAAACATATTCTAGGTCTTTGGAAAACCGATTTGAGAAGCCTTGCAGCGCGAATACTTATTCTGACCAACTGGACGGTCAATGTGAACAAAATAAACCAAACAATTTGGAACGACTTTCAAATGTGTGATATTATCTTTAGGAGAAATGAAATTAAACTCCCAAGGTTATACTAGTAAAACCATAGTTATCGGGATAACGTGGTTGAAATATCAAGAAAGCATAAGGTATTATTACATGCCGCTATGCAGAAAATAATAATACACGTCTATTTAAATTGGTAATAATACGCGAGACGAAGAGAAAAGGATTGGTGAGAAAGTTCACTTAGCAAAACCAATATCGTCAAGAAAACTTTGACATACAAGAAAAGAGTTACTACTAAAAGCGTTGAGGAACATTATAGGATCATGTACGATCGAAAGAGATTTCTATTTGTTCTAGTTCTAATAAGATTATAGTAATTTTAGTGAGAAGCTAAAAAAACGAAGACGTTGAACGCCAAAAGAAGCAAAGAATTTGATAAAAAAAAACTAGTTTACCTCGTTTGTTAACGACAGTAACATGCGAGTTTTGAGGACAAAACTCAATTTTTAACGGATATCGAATGTAACAATCGCGAATTTTGAACTATTTAATTTAACATTAAATACGATGTGTTCGGGTTAGACATTTACGTCTATTGAAATTCCTGATTGTTTCTTCGTATTCTGTGTACGAATTTGAATTTTTATGAATGACAGTCATGACAATTTCTAATTGAATGACTATGTGTTTGCTTTTGTTTCGTGTTAGAAAATTCTATTATAGAAGTCGACGCATAGTAAATCAACGTAAATAAATTAAGAGTTTACAACGCAATTTAAGTTATTCATCCAATATATGTTATAGCAGACTTAGAAGCCACCCATTTTCTACTCAACTAAATTTGTTGTAACCGCTATTTGAGATTTACCTAAACTTTATGCTCCCATATTACATTTAAACATTTTTACTATATTTAGACAAAATTAAACCTTACAAAATATTTAATAAGAAAAATCACACAAACTCTTGCTACTATACCCATAACCGGTCCCTCATTTCCTTAAAACAAAAACCCACGTTTATATTTTGCTTCGCACATTTGAAATCTTAGTACCATAATCCACCAATTAATGGTTGGTACTTTGGTTCCCTACCCTCTCCTCTAAACCGTTGATCACCCTTAAACATACAACTAACATTATTGTGTTAGTCAAATTTGTACATCACCTTTTCTTCCTTTCTTACTGCCAAAAGGAAGATCACTCTTCCCCATTTAAAATGCAATTTCCCATAATGTACTAACCTAGTTGATAACTAGTTACAAATGAACCAAACTAAGAAGAAAACCCTAACTAGTTCATTTAGACTCCTAACTAAAACCTTTACTATATATAATACTCTCCCATCTCATAACATCACACTTGTACACAACTCCCTTTCCCCCTTCAATCTCTGATATTCGAACAACAAAATAGGAGAAAAACAAGTATTAGCATAGATAATTCTATAACCCCTCACCACATGTTGACACACCCTTATTTTGGGTATTTCTTTATCTTCCTGTCTAAAACAAACAACAAGAAGCAGACGTGCCTTGTTTTCTCCTTGTTCTTGATGATAACGAGTCGTAAGCACAATGAAAACCTTAGCTTACCGTTGGTCACGAGAAGAGTCGTTTCGAGTTGGTTTGTGGAGCGAGATAAGTTTTGGTTCGTGTAGATAAGTACTTTTAGATTGGAATACTTTGTGTCGAATATATATGGGAGTATTGTACACACGCTCCAAGGGTAAGCATTCGTCTCTTATCCTTGATCTTCATGTTTATATGTTCATGTATAGTTTTAGTCCAAATATGTGCTTGTGAATGTCCAAAAACAAAACCAGTTATAATACATAAAACTTAACCCAAATCTAGAAACAAACCGTAGGCTTAGACCATGTTATTGCACGAAGGAGTTTAGTCATGGGTGACAAACTCAATGTCAATTTGAAATAAGGGAACTAGGCTAGAAAAACAAGTATGAAAACTTGTTTTGAGAACACATGTTAAAAACAAGATCAAAAAAATGTGACTTGGTGTATTGGACCCAAACCACCATCTTTGCCGCGAATATTGAATCGTTGAGGCCACCATATGGTGAGCCTCAAGTTCCATGAAAAATCTACTAGTTTCGAGTTTTAGATGCAAAAAGAATTACTTAAAAAGACTTAGTATTGAAGCCATTAAAAGCATTTGAAATCAGCCCCTGCTCAACTAGTTTGCCACGTTCAAATTTTGTTTTAAACAGCAAGTAAATGATCAAATTTAAATGTTGTACCAAGGTTGCGACGCGACATGTTTCGACCCATATTTCACACTCGAAAATGACCTTGCCTCGAGTCGGTTAAACAACGAAAGTTGTAGACGGCCATGCCATCTACACGACCATGTTTTTGGTCCGACCCAAAAGTATTTAATGAAAACCGTAGACAAGATCGAAAGTGACACATTAAACTCTTTTCTTTTAAATTGTTTTCACGACCCCTATTTCGAACATGATTTTGACCTATCAAACGACATCGGTTTATAAAAATTAAAACCCCTACTTATCGATCACCCGACAAGCTATCCAACGGTACTTGTCGTTTACGCCACGAACTACTATTAAGCCCGTTATCCACGCCGAAAAACTGTCGAGATCACCTTTTGCTTAGTCTAAGAACGACGTACACAGTTCAAATGGTTGATTTGAGTAATTGGTATTCCAAATTAATATGCGCCATGTTTCCAGACATGGGGACATGGCATTTCTAAAATAAAATCAGATTTTTAATTAATATATTTGATAATTTTATTTAGTTTAATTATTTAATCTACTTTTAATAAAATATATTTAGGATATTTGACTCGTTAAATGACTTAATTTAATAAATTGTCCTGGCTGGGAAGTGTCCAAATATTGCTAAATACATTCCGATTAAATGACTACACTTTTATTAAAACGTTAAACTTTCGCAAGTGTTAAAAAGTATCGGTTTATTTAAATAAACTCAAGAACATATTAGGGGACTAAATGCTACGTTTATTGTCGTTATTCACGTATAGTAATACACACCTTATTTAATTTAGGCTACGGATTGTTTCGAGCTATTATTTCTCCATGACTACGTTATGCTATATTAATCGTTCCTACTACTTCGAGGTGAGTTTCATAGCCCCACTCTTTACTTGTTTTTAAATGCTTTCGGGGTGAGAACATTGCTTATTTTTACGGATGAACATAAGTGCTAAAACTTGATAAGTTTGCCTACTTGATGTCTAAGTCCCCGATATCCTAGTTGCCTTTAGCCCACTATCATGAACCGTTAATTACTTGTGTGTAAGCGCAAATGTTATGGATAGATCTATTGGGACTGACCTCCCTATCTAATTGTGACTGTGTGGTCAAATTAAATACACTTACATTTGAATCCTCACAGATGCTCCAGGATAGGTATCTGCTTTGGGCTCTTATTATATTGTTGGTTAACGCTTCGGTGTCATGAGCTTAGACGTAGGAATACAAACGTATACTATTTTGATTATAGCCATGTGTGGTTATATGTCGTTTGCTTGATTAAATCTTATGGTTCATCTCACTTATTTTGTAACTAAACCTATGAACTCACCAACCTTTGTGTTGACACTTTAGCAATGTTTTTCTCAGGTATCAAGACGGAGGAGTGATTTGGTTGTGCCATGGAGATAATAAATTGTCGTGACTATCTTTTGGGAATTTAAACTTTACTCTTATGTCTTCAAAACTTGATTTACTTTATAATGTTGTATCAAATGCTTCTACACAATTTTACTTATAATTAATGAATTTAAAACGACTTTTGATGTCGTTCTTTATAATCTATGTCTCATGATAGTCATGATAGTCACACCCATTGTGTCCCCTTACTATGATAATTTGGGGGTATGACACAGGGCCCCAACACAAGAACATCCTCCATTCCCTTCCTATTTTTGAACTTAAAAAAGAAAAAACCTTTTGAATTCAACATAATCCGTGTAAGACCATATTTGCCCCAATTTTGTCGGGCAAAATATTCAACCACGGGGAACGCAAGACGTTTACCAAGGAAATAACCATATAACGTATGCTCAAATCTAGAATTTACCTCAGTAACAACCTTCATTGGCATATTAAATGCTACACTAGCTCCCGGACCAGGTTTGACATATTCTACAAACCTAAAATTTGCCTTAGGAGTTAGTGAAACATTAGTACCACTTGTAGAAATCGAAACTCTAGTTGCCTTGCTAGATGCGACACCAATATCATGAGTATCATCAGCTTGCACATCAGCCACCCCACCATTCTGTTCCTCTCCATGTATACTTGTATCAACACTGAGTTCATGAATCTTTACCTCACCACTCGTATTGCTCACCTCACAACTAGTAGAACCCTGATCATCCAAGACATTAGACGTTGAATCAACTGGACAAACAAAAGCCACCTTAGGATTACGAGTACCCCAAGCACTCGTAACATGTTGATCAGCAGCACTTGTTTTGCATGGGTTCGTTCCATCAGATCCCACGTTAAGGTTTAACAAATCCTTAGCAGCATACGATGCATTCTGCCTACCCCCTTCCACTGATTGAGTCGCATTCAAACGAACCACATGTGAAGATCCAGTCTTCCTAAGAATATACTTAATAATTTTAGGAGCCTTAGATTGCTCGACATCCCATTCATTTTTTCTACCTTCATTAACAGCAGCCTTGTTCTCAGAATTCATCAAGAAACAAAAAGCCCCAGTAGTCAACAACTTAATAACAAAAAGAAACCCTAAAAAATTAGGGTTTTATAGCGAACTGATCTCCACCCTCTACCCATCACCCCTCATCTCGTTACAACAGCAGAATAAACCCAGAAAAACGCAACAAACCCTAGTTACTCTTTAACCACACACCTCGTAAAATAAATGATGACACCAACCCAACAATAACACTTGTAAGATGATGACTAGCAGATCAGATTAGAGATCACGCTTCTATTGTACAAAACAACAAAATCACAAAATCAAACCCTAGCAGCCGTTGTCTTCCAAACTGTTACAAGAGTGAATCAGTGTAGACAAGATTAAACAAGATAATAAGTAAAGACATAACCAGGAAAGATTATTAACAGCCGTCATTTTTAGGGTTGTGTGTGTTTTCTGCCATTTTTAGGGTTGTGTATTTACACTTTATAAAATTAATAATCATGACTTAGGTTAATATTAATATAGTATTAATACATGTTTTAACATAAGTATTTGTATACACTTTAGTTTAATTAAATCATGCTTATATTTAATTAAATCTTGTAGCCAATAGTTTATTTAATTAACAGAATATTATTAATAAACTATACTATAACTACATGACTTATGATATTAATACAACTTTACTCTAAATATGGAAACTTTCTAATTCAAGAAACTTACTATTTTTGGAAATTTTCTATTTTTAGAAACTGATCTATTTTAAGCAGTTAATCTATTTTTGGAAACTTTCTATTTTTGGAAACTTTCTATTTTAGGAAACCTTCTATTTTTAGAAAATTACTTATTATGACACAACAAGTATAATAATACAAGTAATACAAGTAATACTTAATCAGAATATAAAAAATACATGATAAACATAGCATAACGTTAAAATCAGTAAAACAAGACATGAACATATAAAACAAGCTAAGACATGATATAAAACCAGTTCCGTACTCAGTAATCAGAATACTTATACACGTATACTATTTATGTAGCATTAGTGAGATCAAAGTAGGACTCTCTTTCGTTCGTATTCTTCGTTCACTGGACATAAGGTACGGATTTCCCGTCCTTTCAGTATGGACATTCTTTCCTTATTAGGATTCCCCGTTTGTAGCCAACTGTTTTCCCAGTATTTGTTTTATATGTTTGATACTTATGTTAGATTAAGAGCCTAAGCCATATACATGCATGACCAATGTCACCTAGTTATGGAGGTACCATAACCATAACACTAGAGGCACCAGTGTTATGACTTCCCCACGACGAAGTGATTGCTCGTGGCGTCCCTTTTCAGTTTTGGCCATTGTTATTATATTATCATGTGGGGCGTATGGGTGCATCCTAGTTACATGTTTAGCAGTATTATCAGAGTGAATGCGATGTGTACCTTGCATCCTTCACTAGGAGCTGATCCCTCCTACCCAGACTAAATAATTAGAGGCAGCCCCTCTAACTGAATGACGAGGTCTCCCCTCCAAGTATTCATGAACGGTGGAACCTCATGACCTATATGGGCTATTTGGCTAATTAAAACAAATTTTCATAGAAACATAAGTCTTTTCAAAATATAAAACCAGTTTTATGAACATGAATCCAGATTACTTAGAACTTATGATATTCCGCTGCTATTAGTCTTATATGCTTACGTTATTCCATGTCATACTTGTATATCCGTGCACTGAGCGTTATGCTTAGCTGTTTTCCTTTCATGTTCCCAAACGACAGGTACTCAAGGGCGCTCGTAGACTCTAAGCGTACGTGCATATGGATTGGAAGATTTCTAGAATTCTCTACTTTATGCATTACGTAATACATTTTGCTACTTATTTCAATGGACATTGTTTAGTCCTTTTCCTTTACAGTACATATGTTTGTGGGTGATGAGCTTATACTTTGGGGTACAGATGTTTGTTTCCGGTATTTTCTTTTATGGTATTGTAATGTTTTAAGACATTTCCTTGTATGCTTTGATAACACGCCATAATTGTAACACCCCATTTTGATAAATGGAATGTCACGCGTGATTATGGCAAGTCATCAAAGCATACAAGGATAAATGTCTAAAGATTACATGACCATAAAAGGAAATACCGAAATCAAACATCGGTAGTCCAAAAGTAGAACTCATCACACACAAACATAAGTACTATAAATGAAAGGGCTAAACAATGTCCATGAAATGAGTATCAAAGTATAGATAAATGCATAGAGTAAAGAAGGCTAGAAAGCTTCCAGTCCATATGCACGTACGCTTAAAGACTACGAGCGTCCCTGAATACCTGTCGTTTTGGGAACATGAAAAGGAAAACGGCTGAGCAATACGCTCAGTGCACGGATGTACAAGTAAATCATGAATAATATAAGCATATAAGCATGAAACAGCGGAAGAAACTAAGTCATGAATAACCCCGGTTATATCTTAGTAAAACTAGTTTCATAGTTTGAAAAGCCTTATGTTTATCTTGTAAAAACTGTTTAAAATATTTTACCATTAGCCAATATAGGTCATGAAAATCAACGTGCATGAATACTTGGAGGGGTGACCTCGTCATGCAAATTAGAGGGGCTGCCTCTAATTTAATATACTGGGTTTTAGGTAGGAGGGATCAGCTCCTTGTGAAGGATGCAAGGCACACACCACATTCACACTAAGTAATCTGCTGAAAACATGTAACTAGGATGCACCCATACGCCCCACATGATAAATATAATAATATGGCCAAAAGCTGAAGGGACGCCACTAGCAATCACTCCGCCGTGGGGAAGTCATGACACCATTGCCTCTAGTGTTATGGTTATGGTACCTCCATAACTAGGTGAAACTGGTCATGCATGTATATGGCTATAGGTATTCTAATTAAACATAAGCAATCAAAAACATATAAAACATATACTAGGGAAAACAGTTGGCTACATACGGGGAATCCTAATAAGTAAAGAATGTCCATACTGAAAGGACGGAGAATCCGTACCTTATGTCCAGTGAACGAAGAAGACGAACGGAAGAAAGTCCTACTTCGGTATCACTAATGCTACATAAATAAATACGTGTATAAGTATCTGATTACTGAATACGTAACTAGTTTTATATCATGCCTTAGCTTGTTTTATATGTTCATGTCATGTTTTACTGTTTTAAGCTTTATACTATGTTTATCGTATATTCTGTCTATTCTGATTAAGTATTACTTGTATTTCATGTATTATTATACTTGTTGTGTAATAATAAGTAACTTTCTAAAAATAGCAGGTTTCCTAAAATAGAATGTTTCCAAAAATAGAAAGTTACCAAAACTAGAAAGTTTCCAAAAATAGAAAGTTTCTAAAAATAGAAAGTTTCAAAAAATATGAAGTTTCCAAAAATAGAAAGTTTCC
Source organism: Glebionis coronaria (assembly GCA_025667525.1). NCBI lineage: Eukaryota > Viridiplantae > Streptophyta > Magnoliopsida > Asterales > Asteraceae > Glebionis > Glebionis coronaria. The sequence continues at coordinate 293,983,170 of CM046881.1, read as the reverse complement.
AAAAATAGAATTACTGCTTAAAATAGATAAGTTTCTAAAAATAGAAAGTTTCCATAAATAGATTAGCTGCCTTAATTAAATAAGTTTCTAAAAATAGAAAGTTTCCATAAATAAATATAAGCTGATTAAATAAGCTAATTATATAAGCTTAAGTGTTTTCTGATTATTATTCTAAGTCATGTGATTATATAGTATAGTTTATTAATTATTACATGTAAATTAAATAAACTATATGTTAAAATTATTTAATTAAAAACATGATTTTAATTAAATAAGGTAAAATACTTAGGTTAAAACATGTATTATTAACTATTAATAATATAACCTAAGTCATGTAAATTAATTAATTATAGTCATGGTTTTTAATAATTAATTAATTATAAAGTCTAATTAAATAATAAATACTTAGGTTAAAATTCATGAATTACTAATTAAATTAATAACCTAAGTCATGTAAATTAAATTAATCATGTCATGCTTTAATTAATTTAATTTAAGTCTAAGAAAAAAAATAACATAACTTGTAAAAATCATAAACCTTGACAAAATGATTTATGAACCGGACCCGTGACTAAAACCCATGAACCGGACCCGTAACCATCACCATACCCCGACCTAAGTCGGGTTTCCCCTTTGTTTTGCTGCTGCTGTGGGACCACCACCACCACCACCATACCGAGACCATATGGTCTCGGTGGTGTGTAATAAGCCAAGCCGAGACCCCCTAGGGGCTCGGTTAGGCGTTGGCTACAACACAAACACCCCTAAACCCTTGATTTGATTTAACCCATGATTATTAACATGTTTAAAATACTTGTTTTTAATTAGTTTAATTAAAAACATCATGATTTTATGTGATCTAATAAACCAAAACATAAAAAGAAAAGGTTTTAAAGTTATACCAATCACGTGAGTCAAATGAGGACGAACACACACGAATCCTTGCAACAATTCCAAGATCAAAATCAAACCGAATCACCCTTGTGGTGTTCTTGAAACCGGCAGCCAAAAGAGGACAAGAAGGAAGAATTAGGGTTTTGATTATTTTCTAGATTTTTGATAAATGACACATGTTTTTACCTTAATCCCCTAGTTAGTAAAATTACATGGGCCAAGCCCATGTTTCTTGTGTATGCCACGGGTAGGGGGCCCCACTTGGGGTAACCCGTACCTTTCTCGTGTCTATTATATTAGTGTGTTCTCTGTGTTCTCGTTTTCGTGTTTTACGTGTTTTAATTAGTTATCGATCGTGACTTAATATATTTATTCGTGTTCGTAATAAATATATATACATACGTAATATTAGCTCGTGATTAATTTACGTTCATGATTTCATGTTCGTATGTTCGTGATTATAATTATCATTGGAATAATTATCGTGTGTTCATACGTAATAAATACTTATCGTGTTATAACGCGTACGTAGTACTTGTAATTCTTATTCATGAAACGTAAAAACGTGCTATAAAAAGAATGTTCTAATCATGTACGTACGATCTAAAGGGTACTATTCATGGTAAAAGCATGCGGGTTTTACAATAATCATGCGTGACATTCCATTTACCAAAATGGGATGTTACAATTATGGTATCAGAGCCAAGACTTCGACCTGTAGGCTCTCAAAACATGACCTGTTATTAGTGGGTAGTCACTATGGTCTTCCTAGAACTGATATTCGGTTTTAATGCATTCATTGTTTTCATGCATTCATGTTAGATGTCATTGTCGCAGGTTTATGACTAAGTAATGGTTGGTATAGGACTGGCCCTATTTAGTCCCATGTGCCTTTATCGAAACTTTTAACTTCAGGACCGACCCATAGGCGTCCCCTCACCATGTCTTTTGTTTTGGGTGAACTGGCCATAGGCGTTCACTCTCGCGCATATAAAAGTTTTCATAAACTGCATCATGCATTCATGCACTGTTTTTCCTACATAAAATTTTCTCATGATTTATTGACATAATTTTTTTTCATGTATATATTTTATGTTTGATCAATTTAATCATGTATTTTGTTTTATACTGTCAGATGGTAAACACACGCAATATTCGGGAGATGGTTGCAGCTGCCAATGCAGATTTGCAAGACATCCTTCACCAAAACGATAACTATCCTCCCCCACCTCAAATTTTTCCCACGGTGATGAGGGGTAGACTGACGAGGGAGTATTACACGATTAGGCAAAGAAAGGAGGAAAATAGCAACGAGTTTATGCAGCGCTTTCCTTGTTTGGCTGTCGAGTTAGGCCCGACACCGGGAAATGCTGATGAGCGAGCACACCATTTTAATTGGGCTCTTCACCCATCCATCGCTAATAACTCGGCGTATGATACCTGTAACACGGTGGCACAAGTTTCCGATGCAGCGCTTGTAACACCCTACTTTGATAAGTGGACCGTTATACGTGATTATGGCGTGTCATCAAAGCATGCAAGGTAATATGTAGTAAACATACATGACCATAGGGAAAACCGGAATCAAACATCGATTCCTAAACATAAGCCCAAAACATAATAAAGTAAATGAAATGAATGAAAGACTAAACAAGCATAAGTATATGAAGGCAAAAGGAGAAGAAGTCTAAGGCAGCTTCCATCCTATGCATGTCCTCCAAATGCTCGAGTCTGTCCTTAGGTACCTGCCATTTTGGGAAATGGAAAGGAAAGTAACGGCTGAGCATAACGCTTAGTGCACAAATACACAAGCATGGAATGAATAATATAAGCATGTAAAACATATAGCAGCGAAAATGTATATGTCCTGGGAAACCTGGTATAACTTCATAAAACTGGTTTTATAGTTTGAAAAGCCTTATATTTATCTTATAAAAACTGTTTAAAGTGTTAACCATTTGTCAATATAGGTCATGAAATATCAACGTGCATGAATACTTGGAGGGGTGACCTCGTCATGCAAATTAGAGGGGCTGCCTCTAATTTAATATATTGGTTTTGGGTAGGAGGGATCAGCTCCTTGTGAAGGATGCAAGGCACACACCACATTCACCTGAATAATCTGCTGAAAACATGTAAACTAGGATGCACCCATACGCCCCACCTGATAACATAATAAATGGCCAAAAGCTGAAAGGGACGCCACGAGCTATCACTCCACCATGGTGAAGTCATAACACCAGTGCCTCTAGTGTTATGGTTATGGTACCTCCATAACTAGGTGAAACTGGTCATGCATGTATATGGCTTTAGGTATTCTAATTAAACATAAGCAATCTAAAAACATATAAAACATATGGGGAAAACAGTTGGCTGCATACGGGGAAATCCTAATAAGGAAAGAATGTCCATACTGAAAGGACGGAGAATCCGTACCTTATGTCCAGTGAACGAAGAAAATGAACGAAAGAGAGTCCTACTTCGGTATCACTAATGCTACATAAATACGTACATGTATAAGTATCTGATTACTGAGTACGAAACTGGTTTTATATCATGTCTTAGCTTGTTTTATATCTTCATGTCATGTTTTACTGATTTAAGCTTTATACTGTGTTTATCATATATTCTGTCTATTCTGATTAAGTATTACTTGTATTTCATGTATAATTATACTTGTTGTATAATAATAAGTAACTTTCTCTAGCAGGTTTCCTAAAATAGAAAGTTTCCAAAAATAGAAAGTTACCAAAAATAGTAAGTTTCTAAAAATAGAAAGTTTCCAAAAATAGAAAGTTTACAAAAATAGAAAGTTTCCAAAAATAGAAAGTTTCCAAAAATATAATTACTGCTTAAAATAGATAAGTTTCTAAAAATAGAAAGTTTCCATAAATAGATTAGCTGCATTAATTAAATAAGTTTCTAAAAATAGAAAGTTTCCATAATTAGAAATAAGTTGGATTATTAAGCTAATTATATAAGCTTAAGTGTTTATTGATTAATATTCTAAGTCATGTAATTAAATAGTATAGTTTATTAGTTATTTCATGTGAATTAAATAAACTATAGGTTAAAGTATTTATTTAAATATAACATGATTTTAATTAAATAAAGGTAAAATACTTTGGTTAAAACATGTATTATTATCTATTAATAATATAACCTAAGTCATGTAAATTAATTAATTATAAGTCATGATTTTAATAATTAATTAAATATATAGTATATTTAAAAGATAAATACTTAGGTTAAAATTCATGAATTAATAATTAAATTAATAACCTAAGTCATGTAAATTAAATTAATCATGTTCATGCTTTAATTAATTTAATTTTAAGTCTTGTAAAAATAATATAACTTGTAAAAATAATAAACCTTGAAAAATAACTCATGAATCGGACCGTGTTATAAATCTAAACATGTGTGAACTGGACCCATGATTAAAACCATGAACCGGACCCGAAAACATCACCATACCCCGACCTAGGTCAGGGTTTCTTGCCCTTGCTGCTGCCGTGACACCACCATCACCAAACCGAGACCTTAAGGTCTCGGTGGTGTGAGTATAAGCCAAGACGAGACCCCTCTTGGGGCTCGGTTAGGCGTCGGCCAAACAACAAACACCCCTAAACCCATAATTGATTTCACCCCATGATTTGTAACATGTTTACTTACGTGTTTTTAATTAGTTTAATAAAAACCTTCATGATTTTATGTGATTAAATAAATCAAAACATAAAATAAAAGAGTTAGGGTTTATACCGATTACGTGATATCAAGAAGGATGAACACACAACGATCCTTGCACTAGATCAAACACCAAAATCAAACCGAATCACCCCTTTGGTGATGTAAACCCGACGGCCAAGAGAGGAAGAAGAAAAGGGATTTTTAGGGTTTTTAGTTATTTTCTAAATCTTGAATTATGAAAATAATCTTTTCCCTTTTTCCTTGTTTAGTTAAAATTAATGGGCTTAGCCCCTTTGGTCTTGGTCTAGCCGCGGGTATGGCGACCACAAAGGGTAACCCGAACATTTTCCGTGTCTAATATATAAGGGTGTTCTCGTGTTCGTAAATTACGTGATCTAATTAGTTATCGACCGTGACTTAATATATTTATACGTGTTCGTAATAAATATCTATACATACGTAATATTAGCTCGTGATTAATTTACGTTCATGATTTCATGTTCGTATGTTCGTGATTATAATTATTATTGGAATAATTATCGTGTGTTCATACGTAATAAATACTTATCGTGTTATAACACGTACGTAATACTTGTAATTCTTATTCATGATACGTGTACATCTTATATAAGGTAAGTTTTAATCATGTACGTACGATCATAAGTGTACTGTTCATGGTAAAAGCATGCGGGTTTTTACAACTCTTCCCCCCTAAAAGAATAATTCGTCCCTGAATTATAGATATCGTAACTGGAAGCGTAACATACCTGAATCCAACTGAGAGGGTATATAAGATAAAAAGGACATGAAGGTGACATGGTAGAAGGAACGTGAAACGTGACATGCCTTGAAAAGGACATGGAACATGACGTGACTGAAATGACATATCTGATCGATAAGAGAAGACAGATAAGAAGTCCGGATGAACTTGTCTATTGCCAAGTGGATTCCCTCTTGGAACGGTTCCTTCTCAAGAGCTTGACACAATGATAAATCATGGTCCTCCTGACCTTTACTTGAAAACACGAAGAGTTCATTGTCACCTACGTAAGGTAGACAGAAATAACATGCAAGAGGAACTGAAACATTACGATACAAAATATTCTAACCTAACTGATAATTAGCAACGATGCGCGAGACAGATTGAAACGTAGTACGTGAAATTTTTTGAACGTGATACGTGAAATTTTTTTGAACGTGATACGTGGAGATATGATAAGTGTAGTATGAGCAAACATATCATGATCCATGATACGTGTAACATATATTGAACGTGATATGAGGAACGTGGAATGAACATGACATGTGAAACATATCGTGAACATGGAATACAACTGCGGTAACGCCAAACGTTACAAGGGGAGACATGGAGTGTGACGTGAAACATCTTTCTGCTGATAGGGAGTTATATTAAACTTGAGTCTGGTCTCTCAAGTTCTTGCAAAACTTCCTAGAACGAAGATGAACGTAAAAATCGTAAGCCAAGATACGATCATGAACGTGAATAGCGTCATGAACGTGAGCGTGAAAGCGAGTCGTGACATTAGAACAAGAACGTGAACGTAAATAAGGAGCACAAATGCGAACCCTTGTCTGACCCGATAGCTGACGGATTACCAAGTGATCAGATGAGCCTTAGCTAGAACATGTCTGATCAATCTGTTGGTTCTGAAATCCTTGCGGATGTAAGGATTCTGAAGACTTGATCAAACTGTTGGCAATAGCCCACATAGCATCATGCTTCTTCTGAGTTTGCGTTAATCTGGTAACCAAAATCCATGGAGATCTTGTCCCATTTCTGTTCATAATTTCTGCTGATGAAAAACATCCTAGCCGGTCGGTGTTCTATCCTAACCTGTTGGTATGTCAGGTACTTAGATATGAACGTAACTGTATCTTGCTTCGTAGAAACTTGATACATAGAAGTTTGTGAAACTATAAGTCTCCGAAATTAGACTTCTTTTAGCGTAGAATTTTCTTTGAACTCCTAACGTAGTGTAGGGTTCTCACCTTTTCGCATAAGCTGAGTCATGTTAAGATTAACCGTGAGAATACACGTGATTCAGCGTTTCACTAGAATCAACCAAAATTTAGATTGGAAAATTTCAGGGTAAAATTTCTCTTGTCATAGAATTTGCAACACAGTGCAAATATGATCTTACTGCTCTTCTCTGGACTTAGAGGAAATCAGGTTGTCCTCGATGAAAACACTGATGAATTTGTTTATGAATTCATGGAAACTCATCTTATTATGTCCATAATGCTGCTAGAGCATTTATGAGACTAATACAAAATCATGAATCTAGGATGACCGAATTGTGTACGAATAGCAGTCATGGACATGTCCTGCTCTTTCACTCTTCACTGTTGGTAGCATGATCGTGTATCCGATCTTGGAAAGGTGATTAACACCCAAAAGTCGATTGGACATGCTGTAAACACGTGGAGGAGAATAACGGTTATGAATGGTGATTTACTTTAAATCGACGGTAGTCGACACATAATATCATGTTACCGTCCTTCTCCTTGAAGGTTCTCCTGGAATGTATGGGAAGATTTCGGGAAGTTTTGGTATAATCGGCTGGTTATGCGTAAAAGGAATAGCTAGAAAATTTTAGCAGTCATGGCTTACAAATCACGTGCTTGGAAAGCATAGATAATTTGTACAGGTTTTCCTGATGGAAAACCATGCTGGATGTATTCAGGAGCCTGAACATCGTTGTACATAATCATGAATCATAGCATTGTGTGTTGTTCATAGTCCATAATTAGGATTAAATTCAACTCGCATCTATCCGAGGAAATGCGTTAGCAGTTTGGATCTTATCCTTAGGATGAATGAAACCCTCCTATACATGGGGAATACGAATGGCGTCCTTTATGGTCATGAATATATGAAATATGGGTGCAAGAGATGAGAGTGTCATCGAGCAATCGTGACAGATCTTACTGATACGCTGCAGATGGTACTAAAATTCTTGTGGCCTGATTAATACATGGCACAACAAAATGGATATACCATTTGGAGGGTACCCTGAATTTCATAGGGATGTTCCAGAATTTGACGTGAGTCATGTGTCTTGACTCGTGCCTTGGAAATATAAGCATGACATGTGTCATGACTGGTGTCCTGACATGTGTCTTCGGAAAGTATACATGAGACATGTGTCTTGACTGATGTCTTGACAAGTGTCTCAAGATGTGAAACAAATAGAACAACAATATTAGGTTATTATGCCAAAATTGGCGAATCGGTTGGACTACTGATTCTTTGTATTTCTGATCACATCCATGGCCGGAGCTTCGGTTGCGATTTATAGGATAGTTGCTGTCATAGTAGTGGTTACTATCGTCTTGTCTGTTAGTTCCATAATGGTCATTCTCATAACTGTGATTCATGTAACTATTCAGCTGAGTGGCCGACTGTTATCGGTTTGCACTCATATGACTGAAATGACAACTGAATAACGTGTGACATGTAACTAAGAATTAGGGACAATGATTGATGAAAGTCGTCTGATGGTGAAGCAACTTCTCGTCCAATTTCTTTGCTTTGACGCCTTTGTCTTCGTCTTGTAGGATCTCCAGGTTGTGAACAACATCCGCATCTAGTAGCGTCTCCAAACATCAGCAGCATCAACCTTTAATAACATCTCCAAGTTATGAGCGACATCAGCAATCTTGTAGAATATCAGCAAGTGAACATATGCCTGAGATGATTCAGAATCGACTAGCGAATACTCGTGAAGTATTGCAAGTGAAATACACATGGATTTAGGTACGTGTAATACACATGGAATACAGTACATGGAGTACAGATGGAATGCACATGAAATGATCGGTATGGGGTCGATCATTTGTCATGATTTAAGGAAAATATATCGGTTAAACGGTTAGAAAAACCATCATGATAACCTGGCAATGCCAGTATATACCTCATTCTAGTTGCATGGAGAAATGTTAACGTGTGGTTAAACGAATTCCAACGATGATTTTCTTGAAAGCCTGATTAATGAAAACTAACCATGACTATCATGAAAGCGGGATTTAAATGAATTCAAACAGTGTCTTGCATGAAAGCATAAATAACAAATGAAATGTAAGACGTAATCAACATGAAGACGAAATCATCATGATGAAACATGAAGGAGTATATAACATAATCAGCATGATACTGAAGTTAACCATGACAGTATGAAAACATACTTGACATAACTTATGAGGGGACATGAAAAAAATATATGCCAATAAATCATGAGAAAAATTTTATGCATGAAAACAGTGCATGAATGCATGATGCAGTTTATAAAAACCTTTATATGCGCGAGGGGACGCCTATGGGTCGGTCCCAAAATAAAAGACATGGCGAGGGGACGCCTATGGGTCGGTCCCAAAGTTATAAGTTTTGATAAAAGCACATGCGACTAAATAGGGCCAGTCCTGTACCAACCGTTACTTAGTCATAAACTTGCGACAATGATACATGGAATAAACAAATGAAACTCAGCTGTCAAAACTTAACATGAAAAATTTTTATGTGACCAATTATGAACTACTGGGTTCAGTTCACATTAGCCATAGTTCACAAGGAACATCGTGCATATTAGTAAAACAATATCGATGAAAACATCAAGGTGCTGAAAACATCATGGTTAAAATAACAATGTGCTGAAAACATCAATAAGTGGAATAAAAAGCGTTGGCTTAGGAATCTCCTGGTGACTACCCACTAGTCACAGGTCAAGGTTTAGAGCCTACAGGTCGAAGCCTTGGCTCTAATACCATAATTGTAACACCCCACTTTGATAAGTGGACCGTTACGCGTGATTATGGCGTGTCATCAAAGCATGCAAGGTAATATGTAGTAAACATACATGACCATAGGGAAAACCGGAATCAAACATCGGTTCCCAAACATAAGCCCAAAACATTATAAAGTAAATGAAATGAATTAAAGACTAAACAAGCATAAGTATATGAAGGCAAAAGGAGAAGAAGTCTATGGCAACTTCCATCCTATGCAAGTCCTCCAAATGCTCGAGTCAGACCTTGGGTACCTGCCGTTTTGGGACATGGAAAGCAAAGTAACGGTTGAGCATAACGCTCAGTGCACGGATATACAAGCATGGAATGAATAATATAAGCATGTAAAACATATAGCAGCGGAAATGTATATGTCCTGGGAAACCTGGTATAACTTCATAAAACTAGTTTTATAGTTTGAAAAAGCCTTATGTTTATCTTATAAAAATTGTTTAACGTGTTAACCATTAGCCAATATATGTCATGAAATATCAACGTGCATGAATACTTGGAGGGGTGATCTCGTCATGCAAATTAGAGGGGTTGCCTCTAAATTAATATACTGGTTTTGGGTAGGAGGGATTAGCTCCTTGTGAAGGATGCAAGGCACACACCATTCACCTGAATAATCTGCTGAAAACATGTAAACTAGGATGCACCCGTACGCCCCACCTGATAACATAATAAATGGCCAAAAGCTGAAAGGGAGGTCACGAGCTATCACTCCGCCGTGGTGAAGTCATAACACTAGTGCCTCTAGTGTTATGGTTATGGTACCTCCATAACTAGGTGAAACTGGTCATGCATGTATATGGCTTTAGGTATTCTAATTAAACATAAGCAATTCATAAACATATAAAATATATACTAGGGAAAACAGTTGGCTGCATACGGGGAAATCCTAATAAGGGGAAGAATGTCCATACTGAAAGGACGGAGAATCCGTACCTTATGTCCAGTGAACGAAGAAGATGAACGAAAGAGAGTCCTACTTCGGTATCACTAATGCTACATAAATACATACGTGTATAAGTATTTGATTACTGAGTACGTAACTGGTTTTATATCATGTCTTAGCTTGTTTTATATGTTCATGTCATGTTTTACTGATTTAAGCTTTATACTGTGTTTATCATATATTCTGTCTATTCTAATTAAGTATTACTTGTATTTCATGTATTATTATACTAGTTGTGTAATAATAAGTAACTTTCTAAAAATAGCAGGTTTCCTAGAATAGAAAGTTTCCAAAAATAGAAAGTTACCAAAAATAGAGAGTTTCCAAAAATAGAAAGTTTCCAAAAATAGAATTACTACTTAAAATAGATAAGTTTCTAAAAATAGAAAGTTTCCAAAAATAGATTAGCTGCCTTAGTTAAATAAGTTTCTAAAAATAGAAAGTTTCCATAATTAGAAATAAGCTGGATTATTAAGCTAATTATATAAGCTTAAGTGTTTATTGATTAATATTCTAAGTCATGTAATTAAATAGTATAGTTTATTAATTATTTCATGTAAATTAAATAAACTATAGGTTAAAGTATTTAATTAAATATAACATGATTTTAGTTAAATAAAGGTAAAATACTTAGGTTAAAACATGTATTATTATCTATTAATAATATAACCTAAGTCATGTAAATTAATTAATTATAAGTCATGGTTTTAATAATTAATTAATTATATAGTCTAATTAAAAGATAAATACTTAGGTTAAAAGTCATGAATTAATAATTAAATTAATAACCTAAGTCATGTAAATTAAATTAATCATGTTCATGCTTTAATTAATTTAATTTTAAGTCTTGTAAAAATAATATAACTTGTAAAAATAATAAACCTTGAAAAATAACTCATGAACCGGACCGTGTTTTAAATCTAAACATGTGTGAACCGGACCCATGATTAAACCCATGAACCGGACCCGAAAACATCACCATACCCCGACCTAGGTCAGGGTTTCTTGCCCTTGCTGCTGCCGTGACACCACCATCACCAAACCGAGACCTTAAGGTCTCAGTGGTGTGAGTATAAGCCAAGCCGAGACCCCTCTTGGGGCTCGGTTAGGCGTCGGCCAAACAACAAACACCCCTAAACCCATAATTGATTTCACCCCATGATTTGTAACATGTTTAATTACTTGTTTTTAATTAGTTTAATAAAAACCTTCATGATTTTATGTGATTAAATAAATCAAAACATAAAATAAAAGAGTTAGGGTTTATACCGATTATGTGAAAATCAAGAAGGATGAACACACAACAATCCTTGCACTAGATCAAACACCAAAATCAAACCGAATCACCCCTTTGGTGATGTAAACCCGGCTGCCAAGAGAGGAAGAAGAAAAGGGATTTTTTTAGGCTTTTTAGTTATTTTCTAAATCTTGAATTATGAAAATAATCTTTTCCCTTTCTCCTTGTTTAGTTAAAATTAATGGGCTTGGCCCTTTTGTTCTTGGTGTAGCCGCGGGTATTGGGCCCACAAAGGGTAACCCGAACATTTTCCGTGTCTAAAATATAAGTGTGTTCTCGTGTTCGTAAATTATGTGATCTAACTAGTTATCGATCGTGACTTAATATATTTATTCGTGTTCGTAATAAATATCTATACATACATAATATTAGCTCGTGATTAATTTACGTTCATGATTTCATGTTCGCATGTTCGTGATTATAATTATTATTGGAATAATTATGGTGTGTTCATACGTAATAAATACTTATCGTGTTATAACACGTACGTAATACTTGTAATTCTTATTCATGATACGTGTACATGTTATATAAGGTAATTTTAAATCATGTACGTACGATCATAAGTGTAATGTTCATGGTAAAAGCATGCGGGTATTACAGCGCTTAAGCTGGAGATGCTACAATAAAGAGAGGAGTTCGGGGAAGCACAGAGACCCGAGAAGAGGCACAAGACTGGGGACCGGTCTCAGCCAGCTACTCAGCAACAACCTACTCAGCCCAAGGGTAACGGTCAGACTCAAGACCGTTCTGCTACGGATAGACGTGGCGGTAAAGATAATTACCGTAACAATGCCGGAAACTCCAAAAGCAGCAGGTCCTTAGACTTACTCATTCCCTTATGTTACATGTGATAAGTCATAATTCTGACACATTAGCAATCTTCTACCAGGAATCATGGTAACGGGAGGGAGCAGAACCAAAGAGGTTCACAGCCTATCCGTCCATCTATCACTGGTATTACCTCTTACGATTTTTCCGCCTTGTCCTTTTGTACCTATAATTCATGTCTCATGTGTACTTTTCCAAAAAGGCTCCCAGCTAGTACGGGCACCTGCTGGAGTGTATACTCACCCTCTCTGACTACTTGCAACCATAGGCACCCAGGGCCATGTCGCTGCGAAAGCGACGCTTGTTACAAGTGTGGCCTTACTGGTCATCGCATGAAGGACTGCCGCAAGGGTGAGATGGAGGGCACATTTGGACATGCTGATTCCAAGCCACCTCCTACTAGTGGACGCGTTTACACGACTTCTCGTGACCAGGCCAACAAGTCTACAGGTACCATCACTGGAATCTTGTATATGTATGGTCCAAGCTGCATGTGTTTTATTCGACACGGGTGCTACGCATTCGGTCATTTCTACTGCTTATGCTAAGAATGTTAGGATATCCCATATGCCATTAGAAAATGTACTAAACATTTCCACGCCTTTAAGAGACTCTGTACGCATAACCCATGTGTAGAAGAGCCTCCCCTAGAGTTTGACGACAAGATTCGTCTAGTTGACGCACTTCCACTGGATATGTGTGATTTTGACATGATATTAGGCATGGACTGGCTATCAAAACATCATGCCACCATAGACTGCCATACATATCGGGTCATATTCGGTGATGTAAATGCACCAGAGTACATTCACAACGGGTTCGTACCCGGAAGGTCTGTACAAACAATATCGACCTTACAAGCACGTGCACTACTGTCACATGGTTGTGTGGGTTATCTTGCTACTGTTCATGATTTGGAGGCTGAGTCTACATCTATCCAGAATTAGCCGATCGTGTCAGAATTCCCAGACGTGTTCCCAGAAGAACTTCCAGGCATACCACCTGCTCGTGAAGTGGAGTTTATTATTGAGCTCGTCCCAGGAGCCGAGCCAATTTCCAAGGCTCCTTATCGCATGGCTCCCATAGAGCTAAAGGAGTTAAAGGAACAACTGCAAGAACTGTTAGAACGCTGTTTCATTCGATCTAGTGCTTCTCCATGGGGAGCACCTGTTCTGTTCGTAAAGTCGAAGGACGACAGCATACGTCTATGCATAGATTATCGTGAGCTTAACAAGATCACCATCATGAATAGGTATCCGCTGCCACGTATTGACGACTTGTTTGACCAACTTCAAGGGGCCAAACATTTCTCCAAGATTGATCTGAGGTCGGGATATCATCAGCTACGGGTTAAAGAGCAGGACATCTCCAAGACTTCTTTCCGTACACGTTATGGCACTACGAGTTTGTAGTCATGCCTTTTGGCCTACCAATGCCCCAACTGTTTTCATGGATCTGATGAACCGTATCTTCTATGAGTTCCTGGACAAGTTCGTCATTGTCTTCATTGACGACATCCTGATTTTCTCTAACTCCAAGGAGGAACACGAAGACCATCTTCGTACAGTACCACAGATACTTCGCCAGAAGCAGCTGTATGCTAAATTTTCCAAGTGTGAGTTCTGGTTAGACAAGGTGGCGTTCCTAGGCCACATTGTATCAGCAGAAGGAATCACCATGGATCCAGCAAAGGTTGAGGCTATTACTAAGTGGCCAAGACCGACATCAGCGACTGAAGTTTGCAGTTTCCTCGGCTTAGCTGGTTATTACCGTAGGTTCGTAGAGAACTTTTCCCGTTTAGCACTGCCATTGACCAAACTGATGCGGAAAGGGGAGAAATTCGTCTGGACGGAAGAAAGAGATAAGAGATTTGAAGACCTAAAGCAGAAGTTAGTATCTGTACCGATTCTTACTCTCCCATCTGGTACAGGTGGATTTCACATCTACAGTGATGCTTTAGGGAAGGGACGTGGCTGTGTTCTCATGCAACATGGGAAAGTGATTGCGTATGCTTCACGACAGCTTAAGCCTTATGGAGAGTCATGTGTTGTGTGATCATTCAGAACTGGCTGTGTTCTCATGCAACATGGGAAAGTGATTACCATACGCATGACTTGGAACTTGCACCAGTCGTGTTTGTGTTGAAGATATGGAGGCACTACTTGTATGGAGAGTCATGTGACATCTTCATAGACCACAAGAGCCTGAAGTACATCTTTACCCAATGTAAACTGAATATGAGACAGAGAAGATGGTTAGAGCTGTTGAAGGATTATGACATTAATCTGCAATATCATCCCGGCAAGGCGAATGTAGTGGCAAATGCACTTAACAGAAAGTCCGGTATGATAAACGGCATTAAAATTGAGGAGGAAATTATAAGAGACTTAGAACAACTAGACATCGAGATCATGATACGTAGACAACACGATTACTGGGCTAATCTTAGAGTGGAACCCGAATTACTCTCTAGGATCAAGGAAGCTCAAAAGGATGATGGTGAAATTTGGGCGATCATTCAGAACTTAGAGCAGCAGACGGAGTTTCGGTTGGATGACGATGGTATCTTATGGCAGAGCACCAGACTTTATGTTCCTGATGATCCTAATCTTAGGGAAGTGTTATTAGCTAAAGCTCATAGCTCCCCATTCTACATTCATCCTGGTTCAACCAAGATGTACCACGACATCAAGCAATACTTTTGGTGGAGTGGTATGAAACAGGATGTTGCTACTCACGTCTCCAAATGTCTTACCTGCCAGCAGGTTAAGATCGAGCATCGCGGTCTAGTGGTTTACTACAACCGTTAGACATTCCAGAGTGGAAATGGGACGAGATCACCATGGATTTTATTACCGGTCTTCCGTAGACAAAGAGGAGGCAGGATGTGATTTGGGTTACCGTTGATCGACTTACTAAGTCAGCTCATTTATTAACAATCCACAAGGATGATCCGGTCAGTAAACTCGCTGACACTTATAAGAAGGAGATCATGAGACTTTATGGTGCTCCATCCAGTATCGTCTCGGACAGAGATCCTCGTTTCACTTCGCGATTCTAGAAGAATCTGTAGAAAGCTTGGGGTACAAAACTTAAGCTTAGCACGACTTTTCATCCTCAAACAGACGGGCAATCGGAGCGAACAATTCAGACTTTAGATAACATGTTGAGGTCATGTGCGTTGGAATGGACAGGAGATTGGGAGGATTACATCTGTTTGGTAGAGTTTGCATACAACAACAGTTGGCACGCCAGCATTAAGTGAGCACCATTCGATATGTTGTATGGCAGAAAGTCTCGCGCCCCAATCTGCTGGGATCACGTTGGTGAGCGAACACTTGAAGGACCAGAAATGATAGAGTTGACCAACGAGAAGGTCGCTGTAGCTAAGCAGAAATTGCAAGAGGCACGTTAACGTCAGAAGAGTAATGCCGACAAGCATCATAGGGACTTACATTTTAACGTAAGAGATCTCGTATTTCTTAAGGTATCTCCGGCACGTGGTGTTAGACGTTTTGGATACAAAGGGAAACTCAGTCCTCGATTCATCAGACTGTTTGATGTCATCGAGCGAGTCGGTGAAGTATCTTATCGTTTATCATTACCTCCACAGCTTTCTCACGTTCACGACGTTTTCCATGCGTCCTTACTCAGAGGGTACAAGTATCATACCCTTCACATGGTTCAGTATCCACTGGAACAGATTCGTGAAGATCTTACCTTCATAGAGGAACCCTAACGAGTTCTTGACAGGCAAGAACGAGTCATGAGGAAGAAGACGATTCCATTCGTCGAAATCCTTTGGCGGGACCATACCGATCGGGAAGCCACTTGGGGAACAGAGGAGTCTATCCGGGCTTCTTACCCTCATTTCATATTTTGAATTCGGGTATGTTCCTCTTTCAGTTTATTTTATCTATAATTCGGGGACGAATTATTCTTTTTAGAGGGGAAGAGTTGTAAAACCCGCATGCTTTTACCATGAACAGTATACTTAGTAACATACGTACATATTAAAAACTTTCCTTTTATAGCATGAACATGTGTCACGATTAGTAATTACAGAAGTTATGTACGTATTATAATTACGACAAGTATTAAGTACGTGTTTGTACACGATAATTATTATCAATAATAATTATAATCACGAACATGAAATTATGAACGTAAGAATCACGAACATATAGTTATGTATTTGCGTATATTATTAATACGATAAATATCGTTACGTACAAGTATTTATAATAACACGAATAATTAATAATAATGTAACACGTAAACACGAACACGTAATAAAATAGACACAAGAAAGGCTTCGTGTTTCCCTTGGTGGGCCCTACAAGCCGCGGTACAAGAGAAGAGAGGGGCCCAACCCATGTTTTGGTTTTATTAAAAATAAAAAATAAGGGAATAGTTCATTTACAGAGCTTTTCATAAAATCCCAAAAACCTAAATCTCTTTGTCTCTCTCTTTGGCCGGCAGCATCACAACACCACAAGGGGTGTTTGTTTGATCTTGATTAAGAAATTATAGGAGTGTGTTTCGTGTGATCATTCTCCATTCATTCCACGTGTTTGGTAATCCGTAAACCCTTTTGTTTTTTTTATTTTTTTTTCTTTTTCTCTTTTATTTAAATAATTGAAACATGAACTTTAATTAAATAAAAACATGGATAAAAACATGTCATAGGATCAAGGTTTAAAGATTAAAGGTTGTTTCGGGTTGTTGTTGTTCGGTCGTCACCCAAACCGAGAGCCCAAGGCTCTCGGCGTCCATGGTTCACACCGCCCACCGAGACATATGTCTCGGTGTGGCTTGGTCTCAGTCGACAACAGGTACAAGGGACCCGACATGCGTTGGGGTGTCCTTATGTGTTGGGAATTATTTGTTAAGTGTCAAGTACCGTTAGTATATTCCAAGTACTGTTAGTGTTATGTAAATACCGTTAGTGTTAACGCGGTACATAGTAAGTACTGCTACTTATAAAGTAAGTACTGCTATGATGATTAGGACGGATATATCTTTGTATAAGATATGTCATAGTTATAGTTAGAGTATATCTTATGTGATATACCTAAATAGTTAGAATATTGATAATATATCGTCTGTGATATAGTTATCTTTATAGAATATTCTAAGGTTTCTAGGGTTCCTTACTCTATTAAAGGAACATAGGTACAATCTCTTTCATGTACCTCATTCAAGTCGATTAATAAGAGAATCAAATAGTTAAAAGTAATTCTGTTCTTCTGTGCTTTATAAGTTAGATTCCGCATAACTTATTTAGTGTTAGTAAGAGTGCTCAAAGTGTTTTAGTTTGATTACAAACTATTATACTAATTCTTATCAAAATATAGATCCGACCAAAGGGATCAACAAGTGGTATCAGAGCTTGTTTTTTTTTTGGTAAAAGGGATTCCCTCCCCGGTAAAATATATTATACCAAAAAATCAGTTTAAGTACAATGGAATGCGACTGATAGTCACATTAACCTCAAGCCAAAACTTGAACAACCAAAACTCATATGACAGACCATATGAATACCTACCCAACAATTACATACCCTATGGTACCAACAGGAAAGTACCATCTAATAGTACATAAACACCAAAACATTATGACCTAAGAAGATTCGCTTCAGGCAGCTCCCAAAGCCTAACAAATGCACATCCATCTGTAGATCTTTTAAATTGACAAGAAAGTAGCTTAAGGCGAACGTTGGATATAATGCACTGAATGAGCTCCATAGCTGTTCGCTTAGCTCCTGTAAACATTCTTCTATTCCTTTCCTGCCAAATATAATAAGCACAGGCCGCTACTACAAGTTTCCCAATCGTACTACGAGCTGATCTCCGATGCATATAAGGACCAATATGAAGCAATATAGATGCCAAAGACGGACCTGTAGATTCAAGCCTAGCCAATCGTTTAACATGATCCCATACCTGCACCGAATAGGAGCATTCGAAAAATAAGTGTTCATGCGAATCACAGCAGGACTCACACAACGAGCAAATAATCGGAAGACCAGCAGCAACGTCCCACGAGCTAAGCCGATCTTGAGTCTTCAAACGCTGTTTAATAATAAGCCACATGTTAATAGAATGTCGAGGAATGCAGTTCTGAAACCAAACCGCATGGTACCAGGAAACAAGATCCCCTCTAGGACGAATGCTATTCCAGACTGTTCGAACCGAGAACGGGCTAGTAGAACCATCCTGCTCACGCCAAACCAGAGAATCACCCACATTATCCCGCAAAACAGGATCGACAATTTCAGCAAGTTGGGGGTACTTCAGCAACCAACCATTCGGCCATTGCCACGCACCCGATGACACAATATCACGAACCTTAGAAGATAAATTCAAACCAGCCCTGAAAATGTCACGTGAAGAGACTAACTCAGCAAGAGGACATATCGGATTCCAGGTATCAAACCAAAGCGACGCCCGCGAACCATCCCCCAACGAATACCAAATAAATCTGCGAATCTGAGGACGGAGTTGGAGAAGTTTCCTCCAGCCCCATGACATAGGACCTTTATAAGGAATATTCCAAAAATTCCTATCTTTAATCTTGTAGGCATAGATCCATTTGACCCATAACGATTCCTTAAGAGATAGAAGCTTCCATAACTGAGTAATCATAAGGGCCTTGTTAAATATATCCAGCCTCCTAATGCCAAGCCCTCCTTCTTTTTTCGGTAGACAAACCACTTCCCACGCCACTTTAGACTTACCTTTGTTAGATAAACCAGGACACCACAAAAACCCCCGCATTACTTGCTCAATATCTAGCAGCACTCTAGAAGGAAGAATAAAGGCCGACGCCCAATAGATGTGCATCGAGCTCAAAACCGACTGAATTAACTGGAGTCTACCAGCCACCGAAAGAGACTTGTTTTTCCAGTCATTAACACGATCCTTAACACGATCAATCAAAATCTTACAATCACGGAAAACCAGCCTAGATGACACCAACGGGACACCAAGATATCGAACAGGAAGTTTCCCTTCTTCAAACGGAAGAACCTGAAGAATGGATATTTTGGTGTGGTTTAGAACATTGCAGAAATACGCAGTACTTTTCGGCATACTTGGAACAAGACCCGAGGCATTTTGAAATTCTTCTAAAGCATCTCTAATGACCACAACCGAATCAACATCACCATGAGCAAATAAAAAAAGATCATCCGCAAAACAAAGATTGATCAATTCTAATTTGGAACAAAAGCGATGATAAGTAAAACGTTGAGACCTACTAACCCGCCGGTGAAGCATAAGAGTGAGAACCTCCATAACTAAAGTAAACAAGTAAGGAGATAATGGGTCACCTTGACGAAGACCCCGTCTCCCCTGAAAATGACCATGAAGCACTCCATTTATGCTAATAGAGAAAGAAGTAGTCGTGACACATTCCATAATCCAAGCGATCATGCGATTATGGAAACCAAAACACTCCAAACTCTTCCTCAAGAAACCCCAATCCACCGTATCATAAGCTTTCTGGATATCCACCTTAAAAGCACATCGAGAAGCACCACGATCAAGATGGTACTGATGCATAATCTCCTGAGTAAGTAATATATTATCCAAGATAGATCGTCCCGGAACAAACGCAGATTGGTTAGGATTAACCAACGTATTAAGACTATCTTTAATACGATTCGCAATCACCTTACTAATACACTTAAAAAGGACATTGCAGCATGATATGGGTCTGAAGTCATTAATACACGTCGGGGTCTGAACCTTTGGGATGAGAGCTATGATAGTGTGATTCAATTCACGAAGAAGCTTCCCATTCCTAAAAAACTCCTGAATAGCTAAGGTAATATCCGAACCCACAATATCCCATGAACTTTTGAAAAATGCAGCTGTGAACCCATCAGGCCCAGGAGACTTATCGTTTCCCATAGAGAACATGGCAGTCTTGACTTCCTGAATACAAATAGGCCGCACCATGAAATCTGCATCGGTAGGCGATAAACATGTCGAAAACAAATCTTGGCTGTCAAAATCATTCGTAACACCAGGTTGACCAAGAAAATTTTCATAATGGTTAATGAAAGCAGTCGCCACAGCCTCATTCTGATGAACAGTACCTGTATTATCCATCACTGCATCAATTCTATTCCTGCTCATGCGACTTCGAACTATTTTATGAAAGTAAGCCGAATTACTATCGCCCTCTTTCAGCCAATCAACTTTCGCTTTTTGTTGAAGGAACCTCTCCTCAATCAGCAGAGCCTCATTAAACTCACCTACAATAGCAGCCTCCTCTAACCGAAGGCTCAGATTACTAGGATCACCATCCAAAGCTGTCTGAACCCTATCCAACTTGTCACGCAGTAACTGAACATTAATATGAAGATTACCCTTTTCACTAAGGAGCTTGCGTATAGGTTTTTTAAGACCCCTAAGCTTTTTGACCACCTGGAACATATGAAAACCCGAAACCTGCCGATTCCATCCCATATGGACAGTCTCTCTGAAATTTTCATTATGAATGACAACATTAAAGAACTTAAACGGTCTTGGCTTTTCTTTGCTATGCGTAGGCAAAGTTAAGACAGCAGGAGAGTGGTCTGAAATTCGATAAGGCTTAAATACAGCATGAGCACCAATGAAACACTCATTAAACTTAAGATTGACCATAACACGGTCAAGCTTTTTAAGAATCCCATCCCTTCCTTGTGGTTTTTGAGTCCACGTATATTGCAGCCCTGTTTGCGAAATATCCATGACCTCAATGTTGGCCACACAATCATTAAAGTCACGCATAGAAATATCCATACTCGAACTGCTAGCAGTAGAATCTGCCACAAAAAGCGATGCATTAAAATCCCCAAGAAGACACCAGGCCCTATTGCGAACATAGCACTTATGTAAACCAAGACTATTCCACAAGGAACGACGCACAATGTAATTGTTGTGAGCATACACGAAGGAGCAAAAAAACTCTTTACAGTCCGCTTTGATCCAGATTCTTGTATGCACAACTTGAAAATCTTGATGAATAACCGCAACGTCAACATCATTGCGATTCCATCCCACAATAATTCTAGTACCTTTAGTACACTGAGCCACATTAGAAACCCAATCCCAATGCCGGAAAACATACTTACATAGGCGGTCTAGATTAGAAGCTGCTACATGTGATTCCAGAATTGCACAAACAGACAACTTATTCTCACTGATTACCTGCCGAATCTCATTTTGTTTTAGGGAGAAATTCATACCCCGTATATTCCAAGATGCAACATTAATCATTGGGAACTGTCGTTACAGGGAGTGCTTGCCCCCGGGTGAAGTCCCTCATTGATTACTATATGCTCGTCAATCTCGTCATCATCACTTTCATTAATAATATTGAGATCTTTAGGTGGCTGCGATTTATCCCATGCATCCTCCTCATCTAAATTCAAAGCACTAAACGAATTTGTAGTAGCAACTGAGGGTGTAGCCGATGTGGCCTTCTTCGTGACCCTGTAGCTATCAATGCTGCTACTAGGGATACTCTGCCCCACGTTACCATTCAAATGATCTACATTATTTACCACTTTCCCTTTGTCTTTACGTTTATAATGAAAATTAGGCTGTGGTTTGCCTAATATGATACCATCAATCTGCCTCCCCCTAGCTTGCGGTTTTTTCTTGTCCTTTCGCTTTTTCACCTCCGTAAATCCATCAACAGTATTATCACTCACCTCAACAGTAGGTTTTGGCACTTTAGGACATGCGTCATTAGTATGATCAAAAATACAACATGTAGAACACCTTGGTGGCTTCCATTCGTACTCCACTTCAATAGTCGCAAGAGCATGCCCCTTATCTCTTCCTAATGGAACAGCAACCGCAAAAGAGTCCAACAACTCCTCATCAGCAGACACCTCTATCAAAGCTCTAGCATAAGTACTCCGACCCCAAGAATTTAGACACATATTACTAGTGTATGTATCCAACATTAAAGGCGTCCCCAGCTGCGATGTAATTAAGCTAAGTCCCACCTCTGAATATGCGACAATTGGTACGTGATGTAACTTAACCCAAACTGGAACTTTTCTCACCTCCTCTTTGCGAATATCTGCATCATATGACCAAACATTAAGAATTAAAGGAACTAGCCTAATAAGCCAAGGCCCATTCTCCAAAACCTTTTCCATGCCTGCTCGTGACTCGAATTGAAAGAGAAAGAAATCAGCATGAAGACGAACCCTCTTCAATCCAAACTTAGCCCATGTATTCTTAACATAATTTTCAACCAAAGGAAACGCCAAACGTTTACCTATAAAATAACCATACAACGTATTGTCATAACGCGAGCTAATCTCCTCTACAGAGTCCAGAGGGAGTGTCACTTTAGCACCCATAACCGTCTCTGAGTTTTGCATTTTTGAAATCTTAACCACCTGCTTGTATTGCTGTTGTTGGACAACGTTAGCAAACGACACATTGTGATCTTTTTTACCCCCAGCTACGTCCTCACAGACATCCTCCGTACTAGCAGAAACCACCTTCGACGCACCTTCCTGAAACCCTAATTTCGAATTAGGGTTTGCATGAATAGTCACACCAGCAGACACCGCACGCACTGGTTTCCTAGCACCCATAATCGATTGCAGCAGTTTTGATCCTCCAGCCGGTACCCATGTTTATCCTGATTAGTAGGAACCATCTCTCTAAACTAAATAAAAACCAAAAACACCAAAAAACAGCCCAAACCCTAATTAGGGTTTAGACACGAATCGCCACACGGAATTAAATCACTTTCATAACAATGCATCAGAAAAAACAAAACCCTACTATGACTAGACCTACAAACCCTAAAAGCGGCGCACTAGAAAAAAAACCTAAGCTTAACGTCGAATTAATTAAAGATGTTATCCGATCACACCAGAATATATCCTATCTCCGGTTTGTCCACTGATCACAGCAAAAATAGGGAGGGATAAAATCCCAAGCCTACCTTACTCACACTGAACAGCGACAAGATAAGAACAATCGATTAGAAACAGATAAAACCGTTAATCAATGAATGGAAAAGCAACAGGAATGATCTAGGCATCGGAATGAGTTAGGGTTGCTGAAATCGCCATAGAGAGAGAATTAGGGTTGCTCTCAGAGCTTGTTGAGAAACTCTAAAAAAGAAGAACACGACCCAAACACTCCACACATACCAAATCTCAATGTCTCAACCAGATGGTGATAATGCTCACTTGGATGATGTTCAGAACCCTGATCCTGCTCTGCCACAAGGACAACCACAAGTTGTGCATCCTGCACCAGCACAAGGTGCTCAAGCCGTGAATGATGTAGCTACCTCTACACCAACACCTTCTCATACTCTGTCTGCTGTTAAACTCCCAGTTCTCAAAGGTGACAATTATGAGACATGGGCTATGTAGATGGAACATTACTTGAATCACACAGATCACACTATGTGGTAAGTTATCAAGAATGGGAATACACCAAAGAAGCTACACTGGTTGCCAGACAATACATGTTATGTTCTACCTGTTGTGACTGCTGAGGAGGTACAAGCAAGATCAGAGAAAGAAAAGCCGGAACTGCTTTGGCTATGTCTCTTTCTGAAGACATTATACCAAGCTTTCATCATTATAAAGATGCCAAAGCTATGTAGGATGCTATAAAACTTAGATTTGGAGGCAATGACAAATCTAAGAAAATTAAGAAGATTGTTCGTAAGCAAGAATTTGATAACTTCTCAATTACCAGTATAGAGGGGATACATGGTGGATATGGAAGGTTCAGCAAGTTGCTTATTCAGTTAATAGTTTATGGACAAGTAATTCCTAATGAAGAAGCCAATCTAAAATTCTTAAGAAGTGTTCCACCAGAGTGGAAAGCAATGGCTATGCACTTCATCACAAGAGATGATTTGGAAACAATTCCTTTTGATCATCTCTATAACAATCTTAGAGCATATGAGATGAATGTGAAAGGTACTGAAGGAAAGACTGCAACTACTTCAAAGTCTAACTTGGCTTTTGTGTCAGATGGGAACAACGGTACTTACTTTCAAAATACCGCTAGTGGATCTAGCAGCGGTACATACTTCACAAATACCGCTGGAGGATTTACAAGCAGTACTTACCCACAAAGTATTGAAAGCAGTCCAATAGTCTCTCAAAATCCACATGGAAGGTCTTCACCATTGTTTAGTGACAATGATGCCTTCTCATTCTTTGCTGGACAAGACAGCAGGCCAAGATTAACTCTCAATGACTTGTTCCAAATGGATGATGCTGATGTTGAAGAGATGGATCTTAAATGGCAAGCTACTATGGTGTCAGTAAGATCTAATAGGTTCTTCAAGAACACTGGAAGAAAAATGACTGTTGATCCTAATGAGCCATTAGGATATGACAAGTCTAAAGTTGAATGCTATAACTATGGAAGGAATGGACACTTTGCAAGAGAATGCTCTAGAGATAAAGCTGAGACTAGCAATCAGAAGTCCAAGAACAGCTATAGAACCAGTCTAAGAATAACTGAAAGCTTTCCAAAAGGAAACAGCAGGAGTCCTAAAGGAACCAAAGCATTGGTTACTGTAGATGGAGTAGTGAATTGGGCAGAAGAAGAAGAAGAAGAGCTTGGATTAATGGCTCTCTCACATGAAGATACTGAGGGGCATCTCATTGATGAATTAAAAGATAAAGGAATTGTAGATAGTGGATGCTCAAGACACATGACAGGAAACAAAGATTTTCTTACTGAATTTGAAGAATTCAGAGGAGGTCCAATAGCCTTTGGGGGTAGCAAAGGTAGAATCACTTGCAAAGGGAAAATCAACACAAGAAAGTTGGAATTTGAAGATGTTTTCTTTGTAAAAAAATTGAATGAGTTCAGTCTCTTTTTTGTATCACAAATGTGTGATAAGAAGAACAAGGTGCTATTCACAGACAAAGACTGCTTGGTGTTGTCCAAAGACTTTGAGATGCTTAAGGAATCTCAAATACTGCTTAAAGTGCCCAGGCAAGAAAACATGTACACCTTTAATCTTCATACTATTACTCCAACAGGTGGTATTACATGTTTTCTAGCTAAGGCTTCTTTAGATGAGTCAAATTTATGGCATAGAAGGTTAGGTCATGTGAATTTCAAGAATCTTAATAGATTCGTGAAAAGGAATTTGGTTACACGTCTACCTAACAAATCTTTTCAAAATGATTTCACATGTGCTGCTTGTGAAAAAGGTAAACAACATAGAGCCTCTTGTAAGACCAAGACTGTAAACAATGTGACAAAACCTTTGCAACTTTTGCATATGGATTTATTTGGTCCAGTTTCTATCAGAAGCATTAGTCATAAGACCTTTTGTCTAGTCATAACTGATGATTATAGTAGATTCAGTTGGGTTTTCTTTTTAGCCCTTAAAAGTGAAACAAGTGAATTACTAAAGGATTTTATCACTTTAGTTGAAAAGCAGTTCACTAAACAGGTATTAATCATTAAGACTGATAATGGAACAGAATTTAAGAATGCTGATTTTGATGAATTCTGTAGGTCTAAAGGAATTAAGAGACAATTTAGTAATCCTAGAACTCCACAACAAAATGGAGTAGCTGAAAGGAAGAATATGACATTAATTGAGGCTGTTAGAACTATGTTGGCTGATTTGCTTTTGCGAAATACCTTTTGGGCAGAAGCAATCAATATTGCATGTTATGTGTTAAATAGAGTCCTAGTAACTAAGCCTCAAAACAAAACACCTTATGAACTCTTTACTAATGTAAAGCCTAACATAAGTCATTTAAAACCTTTTGGGTGTCATGTGTCGATACTAAATACTCTTAATTATTTGGTAAAGTTTGATGGAAAGTCTAATCCAGGATATCTTATAGGATATTCATTCACAAAGAGAACTTTCTCTTTCTTGACCAAACAAGGCAATGCCTTTTCAGGAACAGTAACACTATTGTTTGCTCATATGTTAGCCCAACCTGCCAATCAAGAAGGTGAGGAACCTAGCAATGCTAGTGCTTCTCCTTCTCACCAGAGTTCCCACTCTCTAGAAGATTCACAATCTTCTTCTCACAATGGTGGTGTTCCACCAAACACTGATGAGATGATCCACACACCTGCTGCTTCTATTGTTGATAGTGGTTCACCACAAGCACAAGCACCAGAGGTGGTGGATGTTGCAAATTTAACTGCTTTGTGTACAAGTTTGTCCCAACAGGTACAGGTATTGCAAAAAGAAAAGCTTATTCAAGACAAGAGAATTGCTGAATTGGAAGCTAGCCTACTCATGTTAAGGAACAAAGTGTCACCTTGGATGAGGCAATATAGATCTATTCAGAAATCTGCAATCAAGAAGCAAAGATTCAGGAACCACAAGAAAAGGCAACTGAATGCAACCAAACAGGGGAGGAATTATGAAGGACAACCACCTTCTTCTGATAATCAGACAAGGATCTCTGGAAATGACATCAATTTTGAATTGGATGAAGATGTCATGGGGACTTATGAAGATGGAACTGGTTTAGAGACTGGTGTGGATGGACCTTCAAACATGGAGATTCAACATGAAGAACCACAACCTACTCATGAGGAGCCACAAGTTAAATAAATTTTGGTAACTCAGCCAACACCACCACCTCAATCACCACCACCTCAATCACCACTTCAAGCTAATTGGAGTGCTTTCTATGAGAAGTTGGAGGAAATTGCTATTCAGTTTCCTGTATATTCAACTCCATCACCACAAAGACAAGTATGGTTTCAAAGGAAACTGACTTTGCAAGTACTGTCTAGATCAAGAATGAGCAATGAATCAGACAAGACTGAAGAGGTGCAAGTTGATATGATGGCTTCTATGAAAGAAAGAGTATCTGGGGATACACAAGTGATTGAAGAAACAAGTGTGTCTAATACTGGTGAAGTCAACATTGTTGAAGATCCAAGTACTGCTAAGACAACTAAGCCGACTGCAAGTACTGCTGACATTGTTAAAGACTCAAGTACTGCTAAGCCAATTAAGCCGATTGCAAGTACCGCTGGTGATCATCCTTCACTAGAAAGTCAAACTCCTTTTGGAGAAGATGAGACTTTAGCCCAATTGCTGCTTGACTTAAGAAAGAAGAATTTAGTTGAGAAGACTAAACAAGCAGAAGTAGAGAAAAAGACACAACAAGAAGTTCTTGCAAAAAAGAATCAAATTCAAGGTAAGAAAGTTCAAGCTTCACACCCTACTAAAGGTATAGTCATTCAACAAAAATCTAATGAAGAAACAGCTACCAAGATGAAGAAGAAGCTACCTAAGATTAATCCAAAGGATAAGGGGAAGAAGCAATTATTATTAGAATCTGAAGATGAAAGTGATTCAAATGATGATATAAACAAAGTCATGTACAGATTTAATCAAATAGACCATGATGAGGAATTTTCTTATAGAATGCAAGCACAAATTCGTGAAAATGAATTGCAGGAAGAACTTGCAGCAAAGCAGGATTTGGGAGCTAAAAGAATACAGCAAGAATGGAACATACAAGAGTATGACAGGATTCAAGCTGAAATACATGCAAGTGAGCTTCTTGTAGACTCATTGATAGCTGAAGAAAGAGATGCATATGATGAAGAAGAGAAATCAAAATTGATTGATGATCTGGTAAGGGAGCAACAAAGATTCTTTGCTGAAAAGAGAAGGAAAGAAAAGATTAAGCCTCTAACTAATATGCAGATTAGAAATCAGATGATGAACTTTCCTAAGAAAGTTAAAGGATTTACTCATATTCAGCTGGTCAAGAAGAATTTTGAAGAAATCAAGACTTTGTATGAGCAAAGTAAGAGGACTGAATTGAATTTTGTTGAGATTGGATCTGAAGCAGATAGAAAAGTTGTTGAAGAATTTAAGAAACATCTGCAACAACAAAGACAATTTGGTAGTACTCCTAGAATTGAGTCAAGTACTGATGAACCTACAAATACATCTCCACCTATCAAGACCACTTATGTGAGGAAGAATAGAAAGGGGAAGGTAAGTTCAAGGGAGGAAGAGACTGCTCAAAGAGTGAATACAGGAGTTGAAACTCAAGATATTGCTCAGACTGAAAATGTACAAGCAGTACATACACAGTCAACAGTACATACAACAGTACATACTGAGGAGACGGTACATATAAACTTGGAAGAGGGTTCAACAGAACTTAAGGTAATTTCCAAGGGTGTTAAAAGGAAAAGGTCAACAAAGATAAAGAAGAAAGCTAAGAAAGCTAAAACAACAACATAGGATAGTGATGATGATGAGAGCTTAAAGAAGTACTTGAAGATTGTGAAATTTGAAGATCAATGTATTGATACATAGATTTTTGGAAAGAGAGCATCCATTGCTAAGTGGATTTACTCTATAGATCAAGGACTTGAAGCTCATGGAATTCATATAACTGATGGCACAACAAGAGTATTCAGACTTTTGGAGGATATTCTTCACATTCTTGACAGACAAGATATTCAATATCTTTCAAGGTTAGTTCAAGAAGGGAGTGAAGGTAAAACTGAAGTATCACTATTATACTGGGAATTTCTCTTTATGTATGTGCCACACAATTATGATCAAGAAATGTTGAAGGAATTAGAGAATCAGGTTCCTAGTTACTGGAGATATTACAGGTCATGTGGATTGCATATTTTGGATGTAGATGATGTTACATACTATATGCTGCAAGAGAAAACTTACCCTTTCAAAAGAAAATTGTTGGAAAGAATGTTAGAACAACAATTAGAAGTTACAGAAGAGTCTGCTAATGCTTTGGAGTTGATCAGAATGGTTAAACAACAAATTAAGGATTTGAAAGATGAGGAAGAAGCTGAGAAAGAATCTTAAGTGTTTGACTTTCAGTCACACTTCACAAATGGTTCTTAGTTCACCATGTCTAACACGCATAAGAACTGGCTAGTCCATAAGTAAACGGTTTGTGGTAAAGACTTATCAAATCAGTTGAAAGCTGATAGTTTGCTAAAAACTATATGGTTCTAACTCACCTTGTTTCGAGACAAAGAGTTGGCTAGTCCTAGACAAACGGTACTAGGTAAAGACTTCATCAAATTCCTTGATGGTTGAAAATTTACCAAAAATTGTAAGGTTTTCATTACACCTTATTCTTTGTGAATAAAGTATTGGCTATTCCAGAGTGTACGGCTAACTGGTAAAGAATTTATCAAATCCGTTGATAGCTGGTGATTTGCTAAAAATCATGAAGCCAATACAGATTGGTGTTTGTTGTTAACTGTTTTATTTCAGGTATGAAGGTTGCAGGCAAGAAGTATTTAAAAATAATACTTAGAAGGTTTTGTCATCATCAAATCAAGACAAAGGTTCATGATTAAGAGTTCGAGGACTAAACTCAAGAAGACAATAACTGATGCTACAAAGATGAATGAATGTTTAGAAGACACAAGAAGATCATACTTTGAAGACAAAGATGATACTTATGATGTTTAAAGATTGTCTTATCAGAAGAAGATCTACATTTGAAGTGTTTGGCTACCTTCTGTTGGATACAAATACAAATTACCAAGTTCAATCCAAGGATGAAGGAAAGACTGAAGACATGTATTTTTAATACATACAGTACAAGAGAAATAAGAAGACAACACGTTATCATTTCTTATTTAGGGGAGAATTGTTGGGAATTATTTGTTAAGTGTCAAGTACCGTTAGTATATTCCAAGTACTGTTAGTGTTATGTAAATACCGTTAGTGTTAACGCGGTACATAGTAAGTATTTCTACTTATAAAGTAAGTACTGCTATGGTTCCTTAGTCTATAAAAGGAACATAGGTACAATGTATTTCATGTACCTCATTCAAGTCGATTAATAAGAGAATCGAATAGTTAAAAGTAAGTCTGTTCTTCTGTGCTTTATAAGTTAGATTCCGCATAACTTATTTAGTGTTAGTAAGAGTGCTCAAAGTGTTTTAGTTTGATTACAAACTATTATACTAATTCTTAACAGAATGTAGATCCAACCAAAGGGATTAACATTATGGTTATATGGATCTCGGCAGCAAGCAAACCAACACCACCCGGCCCAGCCGGTGGCTAGGTTGGTCAAGCAGGGGGAACGCAGTGCAGCGCAGGGGAGACCACCGGCTAACCGCCGGTGGGAACCCTTGTGTCAGCGGCTAGCTGTGACACCCCGAGTAGGGTCAAAATATGCGGAAATATCCACGGAGATGTCACAAGGGTGGATCGATAGGATATAGTCCATAGAGCATAGGATAAAAGTAAGTTAAATTAGATTACATGTTTATTTAAACAAATAAATAAAAATTATCTTAAACGAGACAGTATGTGATTGTTTTCGTTTCCCAAATAGAACCCCTGACGAGTCCTATGATGCAGATTTCTAAGATGCTGGAGACCATGCACACACCACGTAATAACTTCATATTCCTGTGCAAAACATACTAACGGGTCAACATAAAGTTGGTGAATTTACAGATTTTAACAATTAATTAGTTTGGACATACAATAATCATAGAAGTAATAATGCACAAAGCCTTCTTACTAAAATGTAATTAACATTTGTTTATTATTAGAAACTGAAGCTTAACCCCATAGTCCTCAATAGATGAGGACGTAGTGTCTTACAAAAAGACACCCATTCCAGTTCCAACATGGTATACGTCTGTTGTCCCAGCCAAGGCACAGTGAGCATGACTCACCCAGACGGGGATGGTCAATCCCTAATAGATCTATTTATAACATTCGGGCGATTTACAACAATTTAACAGTTTCAATAGTAAGCAATCGTAATCCAGTTTATACAATCCAGTTATGTCCAATATATGTTTGCATATTTTCTTTCCAAAAAGGGAAAGTTTTATCAAAGTTTAAATGGGGCTGTAAACTCACCTGGGAGTAGGCAATTGCTTGTTTAACACGGGTATCCAATTAAAGCTCACACCAAAGTTATGCCTAATCAGATAGTACAGTCTTAATAGGTAGTACAAAGAAAATATAGGTATGCTTATACGGATTTTATTCAGTTCATTCATACTATGGTATTTATCTAAATAACCATAGTTCAAGTAGCATCAATATTCATTTAACTTATTTATATAAGTTTCATTTCTAAGTTCACATCAAATGTTTAACTATTAATATTAGTTAGCATACATGTATTTATAGTTATCATTCAACCTTACAATTAAGTTTTACATTTAAGTAAACATAAAAGAAAATGTTTCACTTAAAATATTAATCTATGTTTATAGTACTTGTATCAATAACATCCCGTTAAATTTTAACCACGTTCTATATTAAGTAAACATAAGGGGTTTTACCTACAATATATTTACGTAGTAACATTTATTTTAATTAACGTTCACATAATTTTATTTCTTAAAAGTATATGAGTACTTGTATTAACAATACATATTCATAATTGTTTATACAATTATTTCCTAAAGTAAACATAATATTTTATTTAACTTTAAAGTTTCCATAAATTATTTTAATATTTATAAAATAATTTAAACTTAAGAATTTATACCTTAATTCTCATGGTCTAGGTATTTTAATTATGTTTTATTATAAGTAAAATAGATTTTAGGGTTAGGGCTTGGAATGTTTCGGGATATGGCAAACTAGTCCTTCTATACTTTTAAAAGAGTGAAACTTTCGGATTTTACATATTTAGTACCTAGGGCTTGCTAAAGTTTCGGTTTATGGAAGATTTGGTCCCCCTAGTATTATCTAGGTTTTTGTAACTTTATACAAATTTCAAAAACAGCCCCTAGGGCTTCTTTAGGTTTCGGTAATTGACAAAATTAGTCCGTAGGGTTTTAAAATAGCAACACAACTTTTAGAAACTTCCCAAAATGGTTCCTAGGGTTTAATTTGCCACGGATAGTCTTTATTTAAACCCTAGACTTTTAGATATTTACATTTTTAGTCCTTGTGTTTACTAGTTTATTAAAACAAGTTTCATAAGTTACGGCTTTTGTCCTTAATTTTTATAAATTATCATTTTCATCCAAAAAGTTTTTATAAGTTATATTTTATTGTAAAAACTTTTATTCAACATACAAAATTATATATGGGCTAAATCTAATGGGCTATTTTAGTGGGCTTAACTACATTTCAAGTCCACTAATTTATTTAAATGGGCCTTTAAATCATTTATTGAGCTTAACTATATTTTTAGGTCCTTTACTTAGTTAAATGGGCCTAAGTGTATTCTTAAGTCCATTTTAGTTACTATAATTTATCAAATGGGCTTATTGGGTCCATTTAAGTTTTAGGTTAACTTTTCATGGGCTTAAAGAGTCCATTAACACTACTTTTCATTTTATATAAGGTTTTACTTAGGATATTATTATAAGCTTATTATGCTTATTAATATTTAGTTTTCAATCTAAGTAGATGAATAATCTTAAAAATTCATTTTATATGTTATACCAAATTAGATCTAGGTGTGTCATAAGGTTTCAAGGAAGTCATAAACCCTAGTAGGAGCTTATAACCTACGGCTATAATTAGTTATAGCTTATTATCATAAGTCAAGTCTTCTTTTTAGGTTGCATGTTCATTTATAAGTGTTACAACAATAGATCTAACCATGTACATATCAAGAAAATAAGTTACAAGTCCAAAATAAGATCTAAACTATGTCTAGACTTAAATATCAAACATAGATCCATGTACATTCTTATATAGCTCATGGCTATATTTTTAGATCTTGGTACTTCCAAGATGAACACTATATCTAGTTTCTAAGTCTTGTAATTATTTAAAAATACAATCATGACTATCTAGTTTACATGCATCTTTCAAAGGTTATTATTTTTCCAAGGAGACTACATATAGCTCACGGCTATATTGTCTCTTCCCAAGGTTCCCATAATCTTGTTTTATGCTTAACATACTCAAGTTAATCTTTGTCATTAGATTTATGGTTTATAATAGCATGCATGTACGTTTAATCCATTTTGAATCATATGTAACCCACAACTACATGTATACACATAAGTTGTATTTCTGATTTTTAATAGTCATTTTAACAAGTATCATTTCATATTCCATCATTTAAACTTAACACATAAATCACATATACATTAACTATATATGCCGTAACCTTTAAGGTCATGGTCCTCAAGACTTTTAGGTTACACACATCCATTTTATGAGATCTATGACTATTGGTTTAACCATAGTCCCATAAAACAAGATTTGTAACTCATGCAACCTTTAGATTTACAAAACGTCACATATGGTTTCTAAATCTAGTTTAAAATATGGAATATAAAGCATATGTTTCTTGCTAAAGATTTTTAAATCATGAACATGATTTTTATAAATATGCCGTGACCTATAATGGTCATAGCTTTATCAAACTTTGATCTTTAACATGTTATTTACTTATGTTTATAGATGTATGATGATGCATGCATGAAGAAATGAAAGGACAAGTAGTGTATACCTTTCTTTCTTAAAAGTTACCAAGGAAGATCTAGATGAATAAGAAGATTAGAGATCTAATCAAGAGGATGATGGAAACCCTAACTATAACCAAGTCGTGACCTTTAAGGTTTCGGCTATGGCTTGTTATAGTGATTCCAAAGATGATGATGCTACCAAATGATTAGTAGTTAATAAGGGACAAGGATTTAGTAGATTTTATGAACAACTTTGGATTGTTGTGGCTTGCCGAATGATTTGAGAGAGAAAGATGAAGAGAGAATGATATTTGGTTGCATGAGAGGTTGAGAGAATGTATGTGCGTGTTTCGGCTAAAAGGGGAGAGAGAAGGGTGAAGGCAAAAGGCATGATTGCCTTGGTAAGAACCATTGTGCCATGTGTTGGCTTTTCCAAAACCAAGACAACCCTTCTTCTTCCACATATGGGGTGCCGTGTCTAGCTAGCCAAAAAGGGAGGTGATGGGCTTTGGCTTGGGCTCATGTTGGGCTAGTACATAAGGAGTATAATCTTGGGCTAGTCCAAGGAGGTTAAAACATGCTTGTGGTATACACACTTGCACACATACACGGCTACATACACTATGTATTATGTTTTCCAACTTTGATTTAGTGTTGTGTATAGCCAAGTATTGATTATATATTTTTATTATTTGTTCTCCTAGTCTCAAGTACAAGGTTTGAGCTATGTAACTTATTTACAACAAATATGAATGTAAAGGTATAAGTACCTAAATGAACAAGTTCACACTCAACCTATAGGAATATACATATGAGTATGTATTCTAGGGTTAATGGGTGAAACTTCATTACATAAAATCATGGTAAAATCATGGATTTTACAACACCACCCTGTTATTTTAGCTTTGTCCTCAAAGCTACTAAAAACCTAGTTATCTTTTAAGTAAGAGATGTTCTATGTACATGATTTGTTTCAGGTTCTCTCTCAGGTACGGATGGCGGCATGAACGCGAAGTGG
This sequence comes from Glebionis coronaria, assembly GCA_025667525.1. Lineage (NCBI taxonomy): Eukaryota > Viridiplantae > Streptophyta > Magnoliopsida > Asterales > Asteraceae > Glebionis > Glebionis coronaria. The sequence continues at coordinate 293,948,272 of CM046881.1, read as the reverse complement.
TCTACACCTAGGTTATTCTTATACGCCTAATCTGGCATTTATGGAAGCTTCCGTCATTATAGGTGAATAGAAGAGAATGCAAAGAGATCTTTATCTGGATCACACTATACATCCGATTGAGCAGTAAAGGAGACTGCTGCGGTGGATGGGTAGGCGAGGAATGCAAAGAGATCTTTATCCGGATCGCACTATACATCTGATTGAGCAGTAAAGGAGACTGCTGCTGTGGATGGGTAGGCGAGGAATGTAAAGAGATCTTTATCCGGATCGCACTATACATCCAATTGAGCAGTAAAGGAGACTGCTGATGTGGATGGGTAGGCGAGGAATGTAAAGAGATCTTTATTTGGATCACACTATTCTTCCGATTGAGCAGTAAAGGAGACTGCTGCCGTGGATGGGTAGGCGAGGAATGCAAAGAGATCTTTATCTGGATCGCACTATACATCCGGTTGAGCAGTAAAGGAGACTGCTGATGTGGATGGGTAGGCGAGGAATTCTCAATGGGTGTTGTAGTCATACCTTTCCTGGATCTTGGAGAGGACCATTGGCGTTGTGAATTTGGTTAGGAGGACAAATCCATTGTAAATGGTTTCTAATATGAGGAGGACACGCTAACATATTTCATACGCTGGGGAATTTGGGGATGCACTATTCCTACATCCTTTTCATGGGTGAGATACAAGTTATATCTCCATTCCCGCGGATGAAAAATTGGGGGTTGCAGGTAAAACAAACATGTTTAACTTTAACCCCTCCTATATTAACATCTTTAAGAAAAGACTTACGATCTTTACCTCAATTCAGCGGGACACAAACATAAGTTAATGATACTAAAGTTTCTACCCAACAAAGAGGTTAAGATCGTTGTCGATGGCGTTTACGTAGGAAATTGCAGAGAATCTGCTTCCTTTGCCGAGAGGCTGAGTGAGAGAGACGCGAGAAAGAAGTACCTCAAATGGTGGAAATAGAAGAAGATACCAGGAATAAAGATGTGCGCGACTTGCAGGGTGTCGTAACAAGGGTCACACATTCACTATTACTGATTCAAAATTTGTACAAATTCTGACTCCTAAAGAGAGGAATTTTCATCTCCCAATGTCTAATGGACGATGGTGTTGTCGAACTAACTGGACCCGAAGAGGAAGGAGGAATGTCAAAAAACATAGTACATTCAACATCTCCTTACGGGGGATGCCGATCGTAGCCCTACAAAGTATACCCATTGTGAGTTGGGTGTGCCCTTTAGGTTTAGGGTTGTCTAGGTGGCGGAAGTAACCCTACAAAATACACCCATTGTGAGTTGGGTGTGTCCTTCAGGGTTAGGCAGGGAAGAAACAGGTTAGGGAAACGGGATATTTTTGGACATAGTAGTCGCTGGCCCGTTGGGGCTTGAGATGACACTAAATCTAGCGTTAACTATATCGAAGTAATGGCTCCCCAGTATAATCAAGGTTTCATCTCACCAAACCCATTTTTGACTATAAGGGATAATTGCATGTTACTTGCTAGCCAATTTGTGCTAAGAACGACATCAAAGTTATTAAGGCTTTCTAGGATCTGATTGGTGTAAAACGATTGATTCGGAAAGTTTTTAAGGAACAACCTCGGATGAGGGTGTTTAACTATCATAACTTTTCGGTCGACTATTCCACAGTATAATAGGAGCCTAGAACTATCAGAGGGATTTCCGTTACCTTACTAAATTTAGCAATTGTAGTGCTTTGGTCTACACATGTATCAGACAAGATAGATGCATATCACTGGTTTAGTAAAAACGTACCAGGTGCGATGCTGGAGCCTGGGTTTGTTGGGGCATTGCCAGCCATGTACACTTGCAAAGGAGTTCCCTTGTCGTCCTTCTTCTGGTTGGCCCTCTTGGGACAATCAAGTCTTACGTGCCTAGGGGTTCCACACTCGTAACATACCACAGCTTTCTTCGGCCCGCTACCGCTACCGCTAGTAGGGTTTCGGTTTCCTTGTTGCCCACTTCCACTCCCTCGTGCGTTGGACTTTCCCCTGTTGCTGTTTCCAGGAGTGGTATTGGGTCGACCTGGGGTAGCAACATTGGTTGGACAATCGCGAGCAAAATGGCCTTGTTAGCCGCACTGGTAGCATCCTCGACATTGTCCTCCAACAACATGATGGTAGTTGCATTTCGGACACTTGGGTTTTGTCCCTGAGTAGTTCTTGGTGCGGGTTGTGGGGGTAGTGTCATCTGCTTGCCCAACGTTTTGCTTTTTGGAAGGCTGCTGGTGCTGGCTAGGAGAGTTTTCATCGGATTTCCTCTTGTTATCTGTTTGCCTCTCGGACAGATTATGGGCTCATTTGTTGATCAGCTCAATCACAAATTCCATGGCACGTTCAACAGTGGTGGGTCATGAAGCTAGCACACTGTCATGAATGTTGTCAGGGAGTCCACTGACATACTTTTCAATCTTGTCACTCCTTAGAGGAAACATTTTGGTGCACATCAAGCTTAACTCTTGAAATCTTTGGTTGTACCAAATGATATCATTGTTCTTACACTTGAGATCCCACAGCTCGACTTCCAAATTCTTTATTTCTCCTCTGGGACAGTACTTCTCAGTCATTCTTTCCTTGAGGTTGGCCCAAGTGAGAGCATAAGCGGCGTCATGTCCAAGGATAGCGACCACAAAGTTCCACCAGGTAAGGGCACTCTCAAGTAGGGTGCACGTGGCAAACTTAACTCTGTTCTCGTCAGCACAACCACTGATGCGGAAGACTGTCTCTAGTCTTTCAAACCACTACATCAGTTCAACAACTCCTTCTTTCCCTCGGTAGTATGAGGGTTTACATTTTAAGAAGTCTGGGTAAGAGCAACCCCTGTTGGTGTTGTTTCTACGAGCATCGGAGTTTGGATCATTGTTTGTATTTGGGTTAGCTCCTCTGACTGCCATAGCTGCTGTGATGCCTTCACTTATCATTTCCCGCAGTTGTGCGACAGTGACATTTCGTTTAGCTTCTAGGGATTTAGCATTGTCGACATTAGAAGTGGTTGCATTATTATTTGACCTCGTAATCACCATTTGTCTATAATCATATACAAAATGAGATTGTTAGTTCAAGCATTAGTACAGTTTTTATATTATTTGCACGAGGAAACTTATGCACTGATTTCATAACAAATTTGGACAACCTGTTAAGATCTCATAATATAATACATAGCACATCAGATATAATAAAGAGAGTGATTACATGTTATTTCCATGAGAAATTTAACAGTCATCTTAGCATAACATAATCTAAGTCATAGGCCGATCGAGCCAAATCCAAAGTAATGATACACACAGTCTTTAAAAACATCATATCCCAAAGTTACATGTCCCAAAAGAAAGAAAAGATAAAGTACGAGATTACATCACAAAAGCTGAACAAGAGATAAAAGTACAAAGGCCCTATGTCATGATAGCCGAGATGCAACCCGTGAGCTTATCATGACGTACAAGAATTCTAGTACGTCTATGCTAATCCTACCTGGATGGTCCACTAGATGATGTCGGGGCTGACGGTGCAGATGGAGCTGGTAGGGCTGAAGAATTTCTCCTAGTGTTCCACAAAGTCCGAACTGTCGTTCAGGTCTCCTTGAGCGTACGGAGTGCAGACAGTAGCTGGTTCCGGAGCGTATCGACGACCCCTGGGAGATAAGACATCTCCCCAGTAACCCCATCATGCCGGACAGTGGCGAGATCAAAGAAGATGGACAATGACTGCTCCTGAGCAGCTAGAGCAGCATGGGCCTGATGCTGTAGACCCTCCATGACCTGAATGCGCTGGTGGAGGCGGTAGTTCTCATCCAATAACCACTTTAGTGCCTCGTCCGTCCTAGCCTGGATGCCCTTTGCAGTCTAGGAGTCTCCCCTCATAGTGCGGAAAAGAGTGTCGATACGCTCATAGATGACGGCATGGCTCTATTGACTGACTGTCAACTGGCTGCGGAGGTCGGATATCTCTCGCTCATGGCGTGCAACCAACACGGAGATCTGGGCCTGGACGGAATCGACACGTCCTACCCCGGAGCCTTCCCCGGTCTCATAAGTGGAGACGGGTGCGGGTGCGGGTCCGGAGAAATAGCCGGATGAAAAGGTCAGAGGCATGGAAGATGGTATGCTAGAAGGGACCCGGTCCTCCTCCATAGAGGTTGGGGTCGGTGTGGCTGATGTTGAGATAGAAAATGGGTCCTCTGGGAGTACAACTTCGGTGGCTGGGTCATCCTCTTTATCCGAGGCTGACAACCACCCACACTGCGTCGATCGTGGGGATGAACAAACAACTGGAGTAGGAGCTACTCTGGGTAGAAGAGTCGTAGATGCAGTAGGCGGAGTCATGATGCTCTGAAATAGTATTATTTTAAGTTTGAAGTGAGTATAAGCTTAAAAACAAAGAACAATATTACTTAGATTACATGCATTATGAAATATATCCCCTTTTAAACAATTATTAGAATGATTTAAGGTTACAAATATTTATACTTATACATATATATGTATTATCATGTAAGTAGTTCATTTATCAATTAACAAGTGTGAAGTTTAGTTTAATATTACTCATATTCTCATTTCAGTATTGTACAATGTAGTGTAAAAATTTTCAAGTTTAACGCGTCTAACATATAGCAATACCTTACTAAACAGTATTAATAATCAAGTGTAGTAAACATATATATATATATATATATATATATATATATATATATATATATATATATATATATATATATATATATATATATATATATATATATATATATATATATATATATATATATATATATATATATATATATATATATATATATATATATATATATATATATATATATATATATATATATATATATATATATATATATATATATATATACAATTAGTTCACATAGCAAAAAATGCCCTAAGATCTATATGCTTAACTAAGACGGTCCCAAAATAAAATCTCAAAAAGAGTTTTATAAGTTATAGTCCAGTTTTAAAAAAAAGAAAAATCATTTTATTTTTATTTTATTTAAAAATTTATTTGGTTCTCTATAACTAATGCTCTGATACCTTTCTCTGTGACACCCCGGGTAGGGTCAAAATATGCGGAAATATCCACGGAGATGTCACAAGGGTGGATTGATAGCATATAGTCCATAGAGCATAAGATAAAAGTGAGTTAAATCAGATTACATGTTTATTTAAACAAATAAATAAAAATTGTCTTAAACGAGACAGTAGGTGATTGTTTTCGTTTCCCAAATAGAACCCCTGACGAGTCCTATGATGCAGATTTCTAAGATGCTGGAGACCATGCACACACCACGTACTAACTTCATATTCCTGTGCAAAACATACTAACGGGTCAACATAAAGTTGGTGAATTTACAGATTTTAACAATTAATTAGTTTGGACATACAATAATCATAGAAGTAATAATGCACAAAGCATTCTTACTAAAATGTAAATAACATTTGTTTATTATTAGAAACTGAAGCTTAACCCTATAGTCCTCAACAGATGAGGACGTAGTGTCTTACAAAAAGACACCCATTCCAGTTCCAACATGGTATACGTCTGTTGTCCCGGCCAAGGCACAGTGAGCATGACTCACCCAGACGGGGATGTTCAATCCCTAATAGATCTATTTATAACATTCGGGCGATTTACAACAATTTAACAGTTTCAATAGTAAGCAATCATAATCCAGTTTATACAATCCAGTTATGTCCAATATATGTTTGCATATTTTCTTTCCGAAAAGGGAAAGTTTTATCAAAGTTTAAATGGGGCTGTAAACTTACCTGGGAGTAGGCAATTGCTTTTTTAACACGGGTATCCAATTAAAGCTCACACCAAAGTTATGCCTAATCAGATAGTACAGTCTTAATAGGTAGTACAAAGAACATATAGGTATGCTTATACGGATTTTATTCAGTTCATTCATACTATGGTATTTATCTAAATAACAATAGTTCAAGTAGCATCAATATTCATTTAACTTATTTATATAAGTTTCATTTCTAAGTTCACATCAAATGTTTAACTATTAATAATAGTTAGCATACATGTATTTATAGTAATCATTCAATCTTACAATTAAGTTTTACATTTAAGTAAACATAAAATAAAATGCTTCACTTAAAATATTAATCTATGTTTATAGTACTTGTATCAATAACATCCCGTTAAATTTTATAACCACGTTCTATATTTAAGTAAACATAAGGGGTTTTACCTACAATATATTTACGTAGTAACATTTAATTTAATTAACGTTCACATAATTTTATTTCTTAAAAGTATATGAGTACTTGTATTAACAATACATATTCATAATTCTTTATACAATTATTTCCTAAAGTAAATATAATATTTTATTTAACTTTGAAGTTCCATAAATTATTTTAAAATTTATAAAATAATTTAAACTTAAGAATTTATACCTTAATTCTCATGGTCTAAGTATTTTAATTATGTTTTATTATAATTAAAATAGATTTTAGGGTTAAGGCTTGGAAATGTTTCGGGATATGGCAAAGCTAGTCCTTCTATACTTTTAAAGGAGTGAAACTTTCGGATTTTACATATTTAGTACCTAGGGCTTGCTAAAGTTTCGGCTTATGGAAGATTTGGTCCCCCTAGTATTATCTAGGTTTTTGTAACTTTATAAAATTTCAAAAACAGCCCCTCGGGGTTCTTTAGGTTTCGGTAATTGACAAAATTAGTCCTTAGGGTTTTAAAATAGCAACACAACTTTTAGAAACATCCCAAAATGATCCCTAGGGTTTAATTTGCCACGGATAGTCTTTATTTAAACCCTACACTTTTAGATATTTACATTTTCAGTCCTTATGTTTACTAGTTTATCAAACAAGTTTCATAAGTTATGGTTTTTGTCCTTAAGTTTTATAAATTTTCATTTTCATCCAAAAAGTTTTTATAAGTTAAATTTTATTGTAAAAACTTTTATTCAACATACAAAATTACATATGGGCTCATTAAATGGGCTAAACATCTAATGGGCTATTTTAGTGGGCTTAACTACATTTCAAGTCCACTAACTTATTTAAATGGGCCTTTAAATAATTTATTGGGCTTAACTATATTTTTAGGTCCTTTACTTAGTTAAATGGGCCTAAGTGTAATCTTAAGTCCATTTTAGTTATTATAATTTATCAAATGGGCTTATTGGGTCCATCTAAGTTTTAGGTTAACTTTTTATGGGCTTAAAGAGTCCATTAACACTACTTTTCATTTTATATAAGTTTTTACTTAGGATATTATTATAAGCTTATTATGCTTATTAATATTTAGTTTTCAATCTAAGTAGATGAATAATCTTAAAAATTCATTTTATGTGTTATACCAAATTAGATCTAGGTGTGTCATAAGGTTACAAGTAAGTCATAAGCCCTAGTAGGAGCTTATAACCTACGGCTATAATTAGTTATAGCTTATTATCATAAGTCAAGTCTCCTTTTTGGGTTGCATGTTCATTTATAAGTGTTACAACAATAGATCTAACCATGTACATATCAAAAAAATAAGTTACAAGTCCAAAATAAGATCTAAACTATGTCTAGACTTAAAAATCAAACATAGATCCATGTACATTCTTATATAGCTCATGGCTATATTTTTAGATATTGGTACTTCCAAGATGAACACTATATCTAGTTTCTAAGTCCTGTAATTATTTAAAAATACAATCATGATTATCTAGTTTACATGCATGTTTCCAAGGTTATTATTTTTCCAAGGAGACTACATATAGCTCATGGCTATATTGTCTCTTCCCAAGGTTCCCATAATCTTGTTTTATGCTTAACATACTCAAGTTAATCTTTGTCATTAGATCTATTGTTTATAATAGCATGCATGTACATTTAATCCATTTTAAATCATATGTAACCCACAACTACATTTATACACATAAGTTGTATTTGTGATTTTTAATAGTCATTTTAACATGTATCATTTCATATTCCATCATTTAAACTTAACACATAAATCACATATACATTAACTATATATGCCGTGACCTTTAAGGTCATGGTCCTCAAGACTTTTAGGTTACACACATCTATTTTATGAGATCTATGACTATTGGTTTAACCATAGTCCCATAGAACAAGATTTGTAACTCATGCAACCTTTAGATTTACAAAACATCTCATATGGTTTTTAAATCTAGTTTAAAATATGGAATATAAAGCATATGTTTCTTGCTAAAGATTTTTAAATCATGAACATGATTTTTATAAATATGCCGTGACCTAATGGTCATAGCTTTATCAAACTTTGATCTTTAACATGTTATTTACTTGTGTTTATAGATGTATGATGATGCATGCATGAAGAAATGGAAGGACAAGTAGTGTATACCTTTCTTTCTTAAAAGTTACCAAGGAAGATCTAGATGAACAAGAAGATTAGAGATCTAATCAAGAGGATGATGGAAACCCTAACTATAACCAAGCCGTGACCTTTAAGGTTTTGGCTAGGGCTTGTTATAGTGATTCCAAAGATGATGATGCTACCAAATGATTAGTAGTTAATAAGGGACAAGGATTTAGTAGATTTAATGAACAACTTTGGATTGTTGTGGCTTAATGCCGAATGATTTGAGAGAGAAAGATGAAGAGAGAATGAGATTTGGTTGCATGAGAGGTTGAGAGAATGTATGTGTGTGTTTCGACAGGGGAGAGAGAAGGGTGAAGGAAAAAGGCATGATTACACTGGTAAGAACCATTGTGCCATGTGTTGGCTTTTCCAAAACCAAGACAACCCTTCTTCTTCCACATATGGGGTGCCGTGTCTAGCTAGCCAAAACGGGGGTGATGGGCTTTGGCTTGGGCTCATGTTGGGCTAGTACATAAGGAGTATAATCTTGGGCTAGTCCAAGGAGGTTAAAACATGCTTGTGGTATACACACTTGCACACATACACGGCTACATACACAATGTAGCATGTTTTCCAACTTTGATTTAGTGTTGTGTATAGCCAAGTATTGATTATACATTTTATTATTTGTTCTCCTAGTCTTAAGTACAAGGTTTAAGCTATGTAACTTATTTACAACAAATATGAATGTAAAGGTATAAGTACCTAAATGAACAAGTTCACACTTAACCTATAGGAATATACATATAAGTATGTGTTCTAGGGTTAATGGGTGAAACTTCATTACATAAACTCATGGTAAAATCGTGGATTTTACACTAGCCGAGAGAAGCAAGACCACCAGCAGGAGCCGGTGGAAGCTTACCGAAAGCAGGGGCAACCGGATCAGTCGGTTTGCCACTGTTTTTGGGTGTGTTTGGTTCGGACCGGTTCACGGGTTTTCATGGGTCCGGTTCACGATACGTTTAAATTAGATAACACACGGGTTCGGTTCATGATTATTTTTACAAGTCGAATTAATTTTACAAGTATATTATTTTTACGAGATAATTAAATTAATTAATACATGACTTATAATTAATTTAATTAAACATGAAACTTAGGTTATTATTATTATTAAATAATACATGTTTTAACCTACGTATTTATTTATTCAGTTTACACTATAGTATTAATTAATTATTAAACATGAAATATAATTAATTAATAATCATGACATAGGTTAATATTAATATAGTATTAATACATGTAGAATCGAGATAATCTTTGTATTTCAAGAGGGTTGATGTTTTTCTAGAGAGAGAAACAAAAGAGAGAAGTGAGAGAAACTATGTGTATTTCCTTAAGAGAATAAAACAACCAACACCCCTTTCCATGGTGGAAAGGGGTTTATATACCCAAGTCCTTAAGTGGACTTGGGCCTCCGGCCCATGAACATGCTAATGGGTCGGGCTATTCATAAACATTACTTAAACAATACTACGAGCCTATAACTATATTGTTGGAGTGACCGAGACTTTCTTTATACGTAAAACGTATTTCCAACAATCTCCCCCAAAGGGAGGTCACTCCAAATTTACAAAGTCCTAATCTAGCATGTTAGATCTTGTTCTTGAGCTCCTAGTCCACTTTCTCTTTTCTTCTTTATCTTTTCTTCTTTTTGTGAATATGTGTTGAATAATATCATGCTTTTGCTTGGAACATGTTCTTTTGGCCTTTCACGTGTAATCTTTATCTTCTTGTGATGTTCGCCTCTTCATGACTTCATGTCCCACACACCTATCCTTTGTTGAATTCTTGAAAGTTTCAGAATCGATACAGCGGAAGACTTTTAGGTCAGACTTTCTTGACTTTGCTGAAATATTTGAAGCAGAAGGAATAAGTATGTGAGGACGACTTCAACAGGTACACCGCAACGCCACCGTCTTCGAATGCAACAACATAATAAGACACGAACGAAATGGCTTAGAACATTTCATTCTATATCGGTAGCATTTTACCTCCAGTCGGTGAACACCGTTGGACGATATTAGATATCGTACATATGACGGATAGTTTCAATTAAGTAACTTCCTGACAGGATTTCGCGGGTAAACGCGTTCTCTTTATTCGACGATCACTAAGCTTGACTGCGAACATAAAGAGTGCATCACTTGGATAAATTATCCTTGTGATTGAAGCTGTCAATTCATGAGCCTGGAACAATTGAATTTCAATTAAGATTTTCACCATTGTTGCTTTCCAGTTGTCACGAGCTTGATTCATATAGAATCTTGCACGTCACCTACCAAGTGCTGTTTGATGTTAACACTAGAAGGATTTCCACTCGTCACTGTGAACACTAACGAGTGTCACTCTGAGTGTTCTAGCAAGATGATATGATAATGCGTAGAGGCCTGGAACGAGTTTAAGGTCAATTAAGAATTAAACTACTGTTTCTTTCCAGATTTCACAAGATTAGTTCTTAAAGAACCGCACGTGTCACCTACCATGAGCTTGTTTGATGTTGGCTCAAGTAGGATTTCCATCTTCATTGTAATACTTGCGTATCACTCGGATGTTCTGGAAATATTACAAGAATACTGCGTAGGACTAATAAAGATCTCTTACTTTTCACAGTGTGTGGAGAAGCAAGGAATAAATGAAAAGTGTCGTAATGAGACTTTTGATGATCTCGTGGCTCTAGACTCGATAGTGCGTTTTGATTTAGTGAGCGATGGCTGGAGAGGATTTCCACCTATTCAATATCAGTCTATTCGGAGTGAATAAACCAAAAGATAACGTGTTGAACTCCGTGTGATTAAAACAAACATCTTTTGAGATATATTTGAGTTAGCTGGGATGGGTTGTGCATTGCATCACTGGGTCCATGATGTCTATCTTCAATATCGAGAATCGTTGAAAAAATGATCTCAATAGCATATGTATTGACCCGGTTTCTGCCTAAGGTTGTAAGGAGGGCTTCTTTCTTTATACCCTTTATCTTTACAATTCTTTTTCATTCTTCAACCCCTTCAATGCTTACCAATACGTCATAACTAGCACCTTGTTGTGATTGTTCCATTGCTAACTTAAGTACTTGGTCATACTAGTTTGATTCATCATACTAGCCGCCACTTTTTCTTTATTATCCGGCTAAATCTTTCTTATAAACGATTCTATATCTATGATTCATCATACTAGTTTGATTGGTATATTGTTTTTTGTTCTCCTTGCGGATTTCAATTAACATTTACTTGATTAATCTGGTTTGATTTCTTGTGGTATATAATTGGGTATAAGTAAGTGATTGTTATGAAAAAGTGGTGTGCGTCTTTTGGATATCTCCCTATCCTACCGAAATCATTGCCCTAATTTTTTAGGGTTTCATTATTATTGCTGTTCATTATTAGGGTTTCGTGGGTTGCGTGTTGCGAGATCTAGGCGGTTCATTGATTGATATTCATAGATCTGTATGTGGTTAAGGGTGGCGGCCTGTTTTTTCATTGCTTAGCCTAGTTAGGGTTTTCATGCCGTCAAGATGAGTGTGCTGGGTAAACCCTAATTTTTAAGGTTTCTTTTTTCATGTTTAATCTATGGCCACTGATCTAGGCTATGAGGTTGTATGTCTATGTCATCAAGATCACCATGAAGCTGACTGGCGTATGTTTAGGGTATGTGATCCCATCAGTTCGGTGGTTACAAGTTTTTACTTGTATTCGATCATTTGTAAAGCGATTAGGTTTACTATCTTGTTTGATTGGATCTGCGTGGGTCCTTATGATCTCATAGTTTGTTGTTGCTTTGGATGGTGCCTCGTTGAGGCTGTGATGTTTTGGAACGATGGGTTGGGAGAGGTGGAATCGATTTTGTATTGGATGTATCGTGGTTCGTATCACGATTATTTGGGTCTTGTTCGCAGATCCCAGGTGCAGCCGAGTTCTTTTCACATGGCAGATCAAGAGCCCGGGTTTTAGGGTTTTCCGTTGGAATGCTTATTATTACTGGTCTTGCCGAGATTCGGTATCATATATGCAGGTTGGCTGCTTGGAAGTAGCGTATTTAATAATACGCTTTGTGTTCACATCTTGCTTTCAAGATTGTTTTTCTCGGAAGTATAAGCTAGAAACATGTACCATATAGTTTTCTTTATTTTATTGTTTTGTTTTCTAAGCTTATTTGATAGTCATAAGAGTGGCATGTCACTCTTATGTACGATTTTGGATCATTGCACGTGATGTGTGCATGGTTGTAGCCCATGTAACGGGCCGTGATGTTAGGACTTCACCTACATCCGTTGTACTTCAACGTTTTTTTGGTGTAATAAATTTTACCGGGGTCAGTCCCCTTTACCCAAAAAAAACTTAAGTACTTGGTCGTCATTCAGCTACGTTCACAATCTTTCTCCATCTTTCCTAAGGACTACTAATTCTATCTAGGGAATTGTCCTTGGGAAGATTCCATCGGTTCTGATGAATCATTGGACTAATACCTAATCCTACCACCCTTTTGTCACCGCGTCCGTCGTGAATTAAGTGTGTTTTGGGTAAGTATTTTCACCATGAAAAATCTTTGAAAATCACTTAAATCACTTGTGATATTATAATCAAAGTTTTTTGTGCATTAAGTGTTTTGTTCATAAAAAACGCTCCCCCTTAACATGTGAATTACACATATTAAGTTGGTTTATCTTTTAAGCCTTTTTCATTATTTAGCCAAATATCATTAAGTCTCCTTAATCCCATTTTCTCCCCTTATCCAAAATGTTAACCATTAATATTTGGGATATTGAATGGATTAACCGGTCTTTGGGTAATAAAATGAAATTAGATGCTGGCCAAAGAACATCTTAATGCTCCCCCTCAAATTAATGAGGGTTAGTTGTAGTGCTCGAGTATGATATGTTTGAAAGATTTAGAGTCTCGAGAGAAATTCTTGAAAAATATCATACTTTCACACTACAACCTGCCACAAAAGCTGATTATACATAAATTGATATATTCACAGTAATAGACATATGGAGTTGACCTGATAGTAGACGATCCATATTAAATAGATCGTTCTGTAAACCTATGGTGAGCTCCATATGGTCTTCCTCCTACGAATCGTTCCACACTTCGTAGCAGCCGGCGCTTCCTTAAGAGTTCCTCGATCTTTTTGATCGCATACTTAGCTCCCTTTTTGCACTGACTCGTCCAGGTGTACTTGACTGCTGGAAGCGGTAGGTCGGTATTAAGAAGCGTCAGATCATCACGAACATGCTTGAGCGTACCATCGCTGAATTTGTGCAGTTCGGGGAATCGCATAAACTGCATGACGCCAGTCTCATTTGGATAAAATATCCTTGCTTCCGGTGTCGTGGTCCCCATGTAAGGTTTCTTGTTCTTGTGAAAATTACTGAGCGGAGTTGTATGGGGACGTTGCAAGTTTAGCTGCTTTTGATAGCTCTCCACTCCAAGTTGAAAATCTTCCACCCAGTTTTGAATGATGATTTTTCTTGCATACTGACGAAGGTTGGAGCTCAACGCAATGGCTATCCCAGGTAGTAAATGGTCGACTTTTTCCTGAGCCAATAACAACAGAATATCTTCGATGTCTTTAAGGCGAAGGTATTGGAAATCACTTTCGTCAATTATGTATACCTTTTCATCAGTACGTTTGAACACGATTACATTCAAGTAATCATAACCGAATACAGTCTGAGTAGTTGTTCCTTGAATGCTTTTAATTCTGTGAGCTGAAACAATAGAAGAACCTCTCTTTGGATGATGGAAGTGATTGTAAGCTAACCTTTTCTTTGCATTCCAGTGAGAGATGCCAAGTGATGCAAAAGTATCATAAAACTTGAGCAGTTTCCTTCTCCATAACGCATCAGGTACTTTATCTTCGATCCATGGTACGTTCTCCAGATTAACAGCCTTGAGCATAGTAAGTGATGTGGCATATTTCTTCGCGCCTTTTTCAAGATACTCAAGATCATGAGATACGAAGTGCTCTATTGGAATTGTTGTAGAACCGTCGATGATTGTCGGTGTTAGAGGTTGTAACACTGGAGTCTGAATTCCCGTAGTCGTCGCTCTCATTGCCTTTATAAGCTCATTTAAGTGATATTCTGCCTCATTATGGCTGATCTTCAAGGTATCAAAGAAGTCCACATCTGCGGCTGCCATTTTGATAAGATCCGGAGTCATTGTCGGTTTCCCATGATGATACCTTAGAAAGGCCAAGAAATTGATAGGATTGTTTAGGTATTGAGTTAGCTCCATTGCAGTTGCTGTGGTGCTGCATTTGTAAGCCAAAGTTGCTCCTGTACCGTGTCATCGATGATAAGAGATCCAGCAAACATTGGTTCTGGCACATTTAAGTCTTCAACTTCCATATCAGAGTTGTGCTGATCTTCAGATGGTGTTGAAGGTTGTTCTTGTGTCACCGGTATATCATCATTAGGCATAGAGACTGGAATTTCGTCTTCTAGCATTGACCCTGTGGGTTCATCTTCATGCGTAGACACAGGAATTTCGTCTTCTTGCATATGTTCTACAGATTCATTGTGAGAAGCAGTAGTAGAAACTAGTTCAGTAGATATACCTGTGTCAAAATGTTGAGATTCTGGTACAGTAGAGTCCACCGTCTTTTCTGCGGTTTCAGCAACGCTTTCTTCAGCTTCCTCAATACCTTTCTCAGTTTCCTTATCACCTTCATCCTTATTTGACTCGTCGGCATTCGTACCTGTTTTGTCATTCTTGTAACCCTCTTTGGTTCCATTCCCGTCCTCATTATCATCATCATCATTGTCATCCTCATCTGTATCCTCGTCCTCATCTTCATCTTCATCCTTATCCTTTTCTTCCTCATCCTCTTCTTCCTCATCATCTTTTTCCTTATCCTCTTCCTTATTTTGATCACCATCATCCTCATCACCGTTACCCTCGTTTTCTGCCTCCTCGAGCTCTTCTTCATCCTCAGACTCAGAGTCTTCAGTGTCTGCAGGTGTATCTTCAGTGATTGCTTTGTTGAGATATTGTAGAACTTTGCGTTTATATTTCGATATACTAGTCATCATATCTTTCAGTCATGTCTGCAACAATTTCATTAGTTGAAGGGTAGATAAACCAGTACCGAAAAGAGTTGGTTGCTCCTGATCAACGTATGACTTTACTTCTCATTGAATGATGTTGGTCATCTTCTTATTAATTGACCCAAGAAAGGCAGCATTCTCTTTGTCACGAGTTTTCTTCTCTCCAAGAAATGTTTTGTGTTGTTCTTTAAGTTTAGACACTCTGTCGGATATTTTCTTAAGTGTAGGCTCATCAGGTTGCGGTTCCTTGAGAGTTTGTGTGTCAGGAGTGGTGAATCTTTTAGTCAATGCAACTATTTGTTTAGATTGAGCCTCCAGCTGTTGTTGAAGAGACTGAATCAGTGGATCACTGACTGTGAGGAATGGGTTGGAGGTGGATGATACTTGTTGTACTGATGGTGGAGGTGTAACCACGACTGTTAGAGTGGTGGTGGATGATATGGATTGTTCAAGGATGGGTGATGGTGTAGATTCAGTGATTGGGGTGGTAGTTGATACAAGTTGTTCAGCTATTGATGACGGTGTAGATTCAGTCGTTGGGGTGGTAGTTGATACTGGTTGTTCAACAGGTACTGGTGTGATTGCTAGTGTTATGACATTAGTGATGACCGGGGTGGATAGTGGTGGAATGGTAGTTGATGTAACAGAATTTATAGGAACATCCACCATGTTTTCATTTGTCGATGGATCAGTATTTGTAACCTCGACACCCTCCCCTTCAAAATTAAGATATTTCATAACATCATCAGATCCGGAAGTAGACTTACTTCCAAGTGGAGTTCCTGGAATGAGAGTTGCGTGAGCATCGTCGTTAATCACAGTGTTAGTTGGTTCCGGTAAAGATGTGGTGATATTGACATCATGATACAACAATTTGTATCTGTGTTTTCACTGTTAGCACCCTCTTCACTCTGCTCACGACTTTCAAAATGGAAGTTATCAACATCTTCATCGTTAGGATCTTCATAAAAGTCAATATCGGCATCAGGATTAACAAATTCATCTAAGTCCTCCAACAGTCTTGAGTCTGATCGTGTGGATGTTACAAAAGCCTCCTCTCTGCTTTGCTGAAGAGTAATACGCAGTCGTTTGGCTTCAGAAATGCTTTGTTGAGCTGGTTCATCTGAAGCAACAATTGCTTCTTTACCTTTGGTTTTCATTTCTTTCTTTGGCCTTATGAGTGGTACTTCTTCCTGTTCATCCTTAGTATGGGTCATCTCATCTTCATCATCATCTTCATCAACTATCTGCATTTTCCATGTGCCTTTATCTTTTGATGAAGCAGTCGATCGGCGCTTGGAAACTCTTTTCTTTCGTTTACCTTTTTGTGTCTCTAAGGGAAGTGAATTTGCTCGTCGAAACTGTGTGTCAATATCGTGGAGCATCTCTTGAAATTTATCACTTTCCTTGATTCCTTCATTGATCATTTTATCAGGTATTAGAGCTGGACGTAATGAATACTTTGTGGATTGAGTATCCGCATTCATTTGTAGAATCACATAGTCATCATCTTTTGTGTGGTAGAAGAAATTCCCGCAATTATCAATGTTTGGGTCACTCTTCATAAAGTGATTGATTATGAGCTTGGTGAATCGTGGGAATGGAAGATGCACGGATTTCTTCTTGGTTCCAGTAAATTGATAACAAAATTCTTGCCAGATAAGGAGTGCATAGTCCACTTTAGATGCCGTGTAAAGTCCCCAAAATATGTGAGCCTAAGGTGGTCTCATTACGTCAGAGCCCCGAGTCTTTGGAGTAAGACATTTGACAATGATGGTGATAAGTGCTTTCCAGGGTTTCCCTATGTGTGATGTATTGAACTGGGATAGGTTGTGCATTTCACCTTCATAATTCAGAGCACGAATGACTCAAAACAATTAATCGTTGTTTGGGTTAGCCACAAAGTGTTCACCTTTTGCTAACTTAGGAAAGTTAAACAGTTGCCTAAATATGCTATAGTTAAGTACCATTGGCGTATTGTTTAGATGGAATGAGACAGTCTTTTTAGACAATTGTCCCTGTGAAAGTGTTGCAGTGGTCCAGAACTCGTGCATGTAGACTTCGGGAACAGCAGTAGTAAGTCTGAATGCATCTTTGATAGGTGAAATGTCAAGGATATCCGTGGCGATTTTGAAAGCTGCTAAAGACGGATCAAAATCCTCTTGCAAACGAGAATTGTTCTCAGCATATGGTAGCCTGTTGCTAAGTGAAACAAGTTCGAGATCACGTTGCCGCTGTTGTTCTTCTGTGACCGACATCTTCCTGCTTAGATAACATAAACACAAATGATATACACACACATATATATCTTAAATCCATGTCAAGATGTAGTATTTGCAGTAACACACGACAAGCATTAGCGCATTACATTTATTGAACAACTATAACTAGATCACGACACATGTCTATAGGTGCCACCTATCGTAATACTAGCATGACAATCCTATAACTCATCAAAATTTTATAATGTTATCATAATACTATCAGCTATCACAATGTATGCCAAGACTACTCATCGCAATCTTTCAAGTCATCAGAATTGTAGGTTTGCTATATAAGATCTGGTGGTCTAGGTGGGTGATGGAAGGTGGTGGTAGCCATGGATGAATATAGAGAGAAGGTTGTGTGTGAAAAAGAAAGAAAAGTTTATAAAATGAAAGATGAAAACACAAGCAACAACCCCTCCTTGGAAGCCTTAGAGGGGTATATATAGTCACACACCACACCTAAACTATACAACTTTTCCTAGTCTAGTCTATGCGTGTCTGACTATGAAAACTAATGGGAATTCTTAAATGTCGTCACATAAAGTGAATTTCCAACAATCTTCCCCCATGGGACGACGTGTAGAATTCCTTACAATATTTTTCCTAACAAGTACATAATGATTAAGAAGAAAAGCTTTCATGAAGCATCCAATGCTGATGATGTCTTCTGAGGCCTTTGACTTCAAGTCTTCACTTCAAAACGACTCATCTTTAAAGTAACTTGTAGTAGAAATACTGTAACGGCAAGAGCTAAGTAATCCATATACTTCTGGTTAAGGAGAAGCTTCTGATGTAACTTCCCCCTAATTCATGCCACATAAACTTGATGTAGAAGCTTTTAAATAGCTTCCCCCTAAACCGACAATCCTCATAAGCAACTTCAAAGCTTTCAATAAAGCTTAGAATAATTAAGCGCACAACGGAATTTAATAAGAAAACCTCATCATATAACATGATAATGTTGCTATGAGGGATTGAAAGTTTGGGGTACACCAAGTAGATCAACAACTTCTCTTCTCACGCTTGAATAATTCTTCTGAATTTTTCTTCCCCCTGAGAGTTCTAGTTATGCATACCAGAAAGAATCAAGACATTTCTTCCCCCACGAAGTTGAAGAAAGTGAACCAACCCCAAGTATGAAGCTCAAATACTGAAGTGGACACTTTATCCCATTCATGAAGTTGACATCGTAACACTAGAGTCAATTAAGTCCCGGAAATGCACATATCTTCTTCCGGAGATGCACCAGAGTCAATTAAGTCCCGGAAGTGCATATCTCTCCATATAGGATAATGATGATGAATAATTGTAACATCAAAACAATTAAACATCGAATCAGTAGTGTACTGTTTAGAGATTGATAACGCCACGAGTTAAAACACTGATTTTCTCTACGGTTATGACAAATGTCTTCCCGGAGTGTCTTCAAATCAAAAGAAGGTATGAAGTTCATCACGTGTACTCGTTGTGCGTTCAATATGTCTTCTTCTTCCCCCTTGATGGTTTCGAAACTCAGAACGATCAATAAATTGTACGCACATGTACCTGAAATCTTGTGAGAATAATAAATATGCTGAATTATATATTTTGTGAGAATCAGCTGCTGATCGAAATTCTCTACTCGTAAACTCTCCATGTCCATCTTTACCAACCCCTTGTAAGCAATTTGAAGTGACCACTGATAGAATGAACCAGATACATCAAACATGAAACTGAATAAAAATCCTTTGATCTTGTGACTTAAGCTTGCACTATTGTTGAATGAGGAACGGTGGAGAAATCTCTAAGTACCCAATACATCACTGAAGAAGTATATAAGCACAACACCTCTTGAAATTATCCACGTCGACTATGCGCGTGACACTGAGTACAACAATGTAACTCCTTTAAGTTATAGTTATCCAAGTCATCAACCAACCACCCCGAACCCGGAAACCAGATAAACAAGTCTTCATTCTAAGATTAAGCACGAGCAAGTTATCTTCAAAGATAAAATAAATACACGCCTTCGAAAAATCCGTCTTCAACTTCACATAATTAATACCCGATCAAACAAATCCGTAGCCACTAAAAATATACCTATTTTTCTTTTTGGTCTCGTCAAAATAATTCTTGTCACTTGGTCACGTCACTTTTGTCACTTTGTCTCGTCACATTTTCTCATCACGTTAGTCAAAATATTACTTTCATTTTAATTTTTAAAAAATGATAGCAACTATATTGATGTAACATTTTTGAATATGTTGCCAACTAAAATGATTCAAAACCATACGCCAATCAAAACCATATAGCCCACCAAATATAAGTCTATAACGTATGTTAAAGTGATATGGCCATATTCGAAAACCCCAAAGTGATATTCCCAAAGTGTCATTCAAAAAGCCCAATACCAATCACCGAGTTATAAATGAATGCAAACTAAAAATTAGGTCACCTAATCCATTTATAACCCTACCCACATATAAACACAAACACCAATATTATCTCTCCCATTTCTCTTAAACTTACACGCAGCCACCAACACATTTCTAGAATATTTATCAAACCTAATCAGTTTCTAAGAAACTCCGCCCCCATCTCTGCTTGATCATCCGTAGCCATCAAAACAAAGAACACATCAAACAAATATTCATTCATTTATCTCATCGAGATAATAAGTTGCTCCTCCATCTCGTTCGAATCATCCAAACGTCCAAACCAAATCAGTTAGAATAGATAATCTATTCATTTCGTGACCTCCCATCTCCTATCTATAAATCCCAAACGGCTGCAACAACAAACCAATCAATGTTTTATTTCTTATATCCAAAAGAATGAAACGAGGTTTCATCTTCAAAGTTTAAGCGAAACTAACGAATATATATAAACCGGCTGCAAGATCCTAAAAAAGGGTCTCGGGTAGGTTTTTGGTTAATTGCATGTTGTTTGATTTTCGTTTTAAAGCGAAGCAATGGGTTGATTATAAAAGTAAATTGTTATCAATCATTCATTATATTCGAATATCAAAAGAAGCATGGGGCTTTACAAGAGCTGTAAAGGGTATCGGTTAAGGTTTGATTTGTTGTTCATAAATCGAAACAATTAAGGTTTGTAACATATTTGTTATGAAACTTTAATTATTTTCGAATATAAAAGATGGTGAAAAACCATTGACAGATCGATGATGGTGTTTTTATTTCGTATGAATGATCTCAAGAGGTCACAAGTGTAATAATAACCCACGAAAATAAATGAAACTGAGATCTAAATGTTTTTGTTTTGAGGCTTTTTAAAGATGTTATAGAGGAGATTAGGTGACGATGGGCATTAGGTTAGTTTAAATTGGTGTTGTGAAGGAATAAGGTTGGTGATATGTTGAGTCTTCGTCAAATCAGTCACGGTATGTTTTTACTGGGTTTAGTTGGGGTCAGATATATTTGATGGTGACAAAGTGTTGAGTCGGATTCATTATGGGTTAGATAAGATCTTGGTTTTGTTATGTTGTTTCCATCGGAATGATCCATTGGAATCATCATCCATCCGAATGACCCATTGGAATCATCCATCGGAATTTGAATAAGTCATATCGGAATATGGATAAGTCCCATCAAAATATGGATAAATCCATCGGAAAGTATCCGTCGGAATCACCTGTCGGAAAGTATCCATCTAAAATCTTATCCATAGT
Source organism: Glebionis coronaria (assembly GCA_025667525.1). NCBI lineage: Eukaryota > Viridiplantae > Streptophyta > Magnoliopsida > Asterales > Asteraceae > Glebionis > Glebionis coronaria. The sequence continues at coordinate 293,926,881 of CM046881.1, read as the reverse complement.
ACCTTTTCCTTGAATTCTGGATCTGGGTTTTCTAGATCTGTTTTTTATCTTTTCATCTTAAAAATACCAGAAAACCCAAAAATGAGATACTAGTTAAGAAATCAGTGATAACACAATATACCAGTGATGAAGTTATGGGATCGAGACTGAAAATGGACAGATACGGGATCGAGACTGAAAAATGGACATCAGATGTGTTAAAATGAACATTAGATATGAAAACATATGAGCCAAAAGAAAACATGAGACTAATGAACACATGACAATTGTGACAAAAAAACAACCATCGTGACATTAAAAAATTGACATATTTGAGACACGGAACAAGAAAAATGATTTTAGACCACCAAATCAGAAACAAAAACACGATCCAAAGATTGAACCGAAGCTCTGATACCAGTTGTATAATCGAGATAATCTTTGTATTTCAAGAGGGTTGATGTTTTTCTAGAGAGAGAAACAAGAGAGAGAAGTGAGAGAAACTATGTGTATTTCCTTAAGAGAATAAAACAACCAACACCCCTTTCCATGGTGGAAAGGGGTTTATATACCTAAGTCCTTAAGTGGACTTGGGCCTCCGGCCCATGAACATGCTCATGGGTCGGGCTATTCATAAACATTACTTAAACAATACTACGAGCCTATAACTATATTGTTGGAGTGACCAAGACTTTCTTTATACGTAAAACGTATTTCCAACAATACATGTTTTAACCTAAGTATTTGTATACACTTTAATTGAATTAAATCATGCTTATATTTAATTTAATCTTGTAACCTATAGTTTATTTAATTAACAGAATATTATTAATAAACTATACTATAACTACATGACTTATGATATTAATACAACTTAATTCTAAATATGGAAACTTTCTAATTCAAGAAACTTACTATTGTTGGAAACTTTCTATTTTTTGAAACTGATCTATTTTAAGCAGTTAATCTATTTTTAGAAACTTTCTATTTTTGGAAACTTTCTATTTTAGAAAACCTTCTATTTTTAGAAAGTTACTTATTATTACACAACAAGTATAATAATATAAGAAACACAAGTAATACTTAATCAGAATATACACAATACATGATAAACACAACATAACGTTAAAATCAGTAAAACAAGACATGAACATATAAAACAAGCTAATACATGATATAAAACCAATTACGTACTCAGTAATCAGAATACTTATACAGGTATACTATTTATGTAGCATTAGTGAGATCGAAGTAGGACTGTCTTTCGTTCGTCTTCTTCGTTCACTGGACATAAGGTACGTGAAGGTCTACGAGATTTATGGCCTATTCTATGTAATGGATTTGGTGGATTTATGTGGTTGATTGATTGATAATTAATGAAGAAATGAAGGAAAGAGATGAAGGATTAGAGAGAGAAAGGAGAGAAGGGAGAGAATTGTAGAGAGAGAAAGTGAAATGGAAAAATGATTAATTGACAAATGTGAATCAACAACCCCCTCCTAACATGCTAGGAGGGGTTATATATAGCCCACCCTACATGTGGGCTATATGGACCATACATAAAGTAAATAGATCACGAGCCCATTACATAATTATCGTTGGAGCGACCGATCCTTCATAAATACGTAAAACGTATTTCCAACAATCTCCCCCTAAGGGAGGTCGCTCCAAGTTACAAAGTTCTAAATAGTCTATAACTCGTGATCTATGCTAACTAAGATGTGACCGAGACTTTATTGGGAAAAACGTATTTCCAACAATCTCCCCCTAAGGGAGGTCACATCTTTTTACAAAATCTTAAACCTAGCATCTATGCTTGAGTCTTCGATCTTGTTCTTGTGAATATGCTTGATGTGATCTTTGACTTTAGTCTTGAGCATGTTTCCTTGCCTTGACCTTGTGCATTCTTCACTTGTGATATTTGCCTCTTTGTGACTTCATGTTCCACATACTTATACTTTTAAATTCTTGAAAGCTTCAGAGTTTGATACAGCGGAAGACTTGACCTTCAGGCTTTCTTGAATTTGTTGAAGTACTAATTGTATGTAGTATAAGCATGTGGTGACGACTTCTTCTGGATTGTACACCGCAATGCCACCTTCTTGTTACGCTGCATAAGACAGTTAGCAACAAAACAATATACACGGATGAAATGGCCTTGAACATTTCATTCTAATTCGGTAGCAATTTACCTCCGGTCGGTGAAGACCGTTGGACGATATTAAATATCGTACTTGTGGCAGGTAGTTTCAATAAAGAACCTCCTTGACAAGATTTCGCGGGTAAACCCGTTCTCTTTACTCGACCGTCCAAAGCTGACTGCGAACGTAAAGAGTGGATCATTTGGATAATATTATCCGCATGATTTGAAGCCGTCAATTCATGTTCCTGGAACAAGTGAAGTTCAATTAAGAACCGCACCATCGTTGCTTTCCAGTTGTCACTAGCTTGATTCATATAGAATCTTGCAAGTTACCTACCAAGTGCTGTTTGATGTTAACACTAGAAGGATTTCCACTCGTCACTGTGATCAATAAAGAGTCACTCTGAGTGTTCTGGCAAGATCATATGATAATGCGAAGAGGCCTGGAACGAGTTTAAGTTCATTTAAGAATTAAACCACTGTTGCTTTCCAGTTATCACAAGTTTGATTCATAAAGAATCGCACAAGTCACCTACCATGAGCTTTTTGATGTTCGCTCAAGAAGGATTTCCATCTTCATTGTAGATACTTTCGTATTACTCGGATGTTCAGGCAAGATCATGAAGATTTTGCGTAGGACTCTTAAAATCTTTCTTACTTTTCACAGTGTGTGAAGAAGCAAGGAATATGAAAGTGTGTCCTAATGAGATATATGATGATCTCAAATGGCTCTAGACTCGATCGTGCATTTTGGATTTTTAGTGATCGGAGGCTGGAGAGGAGTGCCACCTTTTCAATACCAATTTATTCGGAGTGAATAAATCAATAGATAACGTGTTGATCTCCGTGTGATTAAAACAAATACCTTTTGAGAGATATTTGAGTTAGCTGGGAAGGGTTGTGCATTGCATCACTGGGTCCATGATGTCTTTCTTCAATACCGAGAATCATTAGCAAAAATGACCTCAATAGCATATGTATTGACCCGGTTTCTGCCTAAAGTTGTAAGGAGGGCTTCTTTCTTTACACCCTTTATCTTTACAATTCTTTTTCATTCTTCAACCCCTTCAATGCTTACCAATACGTCATCACTAGCACCTTGTTGTGATTGTTCCAGTGCTAACTTAAGTACTTGGTCGGCATTCAGCTACGTTCACAATCTTTCTCCATCTTTCCTAAGGACTACTATTTCTAGCTATGGAATGTCCTTGGGAAGATTCCTCCGGTTCTAGAGAAATCATTGGACTTTAACCTATCCTACCATCCTTATGTCACCACAATCTTCACCGTCGTGAATAGAGATGTTTTGGGTAAGTGTATGTCACCATGAAATCCATTTTGAAGTGCAAATCCATTTTGCTCCCCCTTAACATATGCCACGATATCCGAAAACATTTTGCATATGTCGGGATGAGCTATCACGTTAAGTCAAACCATTTATGATTTATCATATCCCATATTAAATCACATTTTCTCCCCAATATTAAAAATATTAACCCAATCGATGTTTTTAATATCAATTGATTTAATAGCATTTTAAGAAAATTTGGGAAGAAAAATGCAAGTCCAATTATCTTCATGAATAACACAAGCTCCCCCTCAAATTAATGAGGGTGTGCTGAAACGTAAATTAAATACCTTTTAAACACAAGTGTAAGGTATTTATTACGAGCAAAGATCATATATAATAATGAATTCACAAGATTAACAATTTACGAGGTTGGACCTGAATGATGGAGAACATCATATGAGAGATTCACATGGTTCTTGTTCACGAATGCTGGTCACCTCGTCACGTCCCCGAGAAAATTAATTCCCGTTGTTGAGTCAAAGCTTTCCGGTGAAAAGCTTGACTTGATTATGAAAAGCGGGTTGCTATCTGAAATAATAGCAAACCATTTGGAGCATGTTTTAAAATCATTTGAACTTCTGCTCGAACTTTATTTACAACCCCGTGTCATTATTGAATGACATTTCTAGGTTCGTAAATATTATCGATTCCAGAAGACATGCTCGTTTTATCAAAACGTTTTTGAACACACAATTTTGAAAGATTTAGAAAAACCTTTTGAGAAATTCTCGAAAAATTATGTTCAAAGTTTTGAAAAAACAATTACTTGAGCTTAAGATGTTGAATATCTTACAAAGCGAGCTCAAGTCCGAGAAGTTGTAAACTTCCCGTTGTTAAGGATAAGTTTATCATCGGCGATAAACTTTCCTTTTATCTGAAGAACGAGTCCTAAGCTGACATTTACTTAGAAGTCGTTTTTCATGAGCTTGAAAACTTTGACTGTTTTAACGGAAAGCTCATGACCGAGAAAGGTTAATTTCTCGTTATGAAGAAAAGTTCTCTTATTTAAAAGATACACTTTCCTTTCTGAGCTTAAAACTTCGAATGTTTTAATACAAGCTCATGACCGAGAAAGGTGAATTTCTCGTTAAGAGGATAAGTTATCATAAACGATAAGCTTTCCTTTATTTTAAGTTCGAGTTACAGTCTGACATTTAACTGTAAGTCATATACACGAGCTTAAAACCTTTGAATGGTTTAAATGTAAGCTCGTGTCCGAGAAAATTTAATTTCTCGTTGTAAGGATAAGTTTATCATCGGCGATAAACTTTCCTTTATTTGAAGCACGGGTTATCGTCTGATATTTAACGATAAGCCATGATGCATGAGCTTAAAAACTTGGAATGTTTTTTGATATAAGCTCATGCCCGAGAAAAATGAATTTCTCGTTTTTAGGATAAGTTTACCATCGGCGATAAACTTTCCTTTCTTTGAAGAGCGAGTTATAGTCTGTGATATGACTATAAGTCCTTGTGCAGCTTAACCATGAATCCCCTGAGACATTTGTTTCTCTGATATCTGCTTCTTCAGCAACCAAACTCTAAGAGTGTCCTTAGTTGAACGGTATACAACGATTGAACTGCTTCGTTCTTTTGGAACATCAACTTTGGTACCTGCATTCTCATTAGGAGTTTGTATACTTTTGCATGGGTTAGAGATATCTATTTGTGAAGCACGTGGGGGTTCACAGTTGGCTTTACTTGTGTCAGAGGTGGCCTGAGGGGATGATTCACTTGTCTTAGTTGGCAAACGTTTCCTTTTATAGAAAACCTTAAGTTCAGGCTTAAGTGATGTATCATCCTTTGCAATTTCCTCCCTAGTAGTCTTCGTAGAATCAGAGACTATCCTAGTTAAAGGGCACTCGTTTCCTACAAGAGTGAAAGTTCTACCAGTAGGGCGCCACATTTTACCAAAGGGTTTGATTTTAGCGACCCACTGGGATTTAAGTCTAGCACGGGAGTTCACCTCATTAAGCAATTTTTTTATACAAGCATCATGATTTGCCGTAAAGACACATTTTCTACATGTTTTACAAGTAGCATATTGAATGTCCGAGTAAGATCTAGAATCCCTAGACGATTGATTGATGCTCCTAGGATTGGACATGCTACGGTTAGCAGTGTTGGGTAAACTAGAAGGCATCTGACTAGGTTTGGAATTCCTATCTCTTACATGTGTCTTTTGCTTAGCTTCCCTAAGATCAGATTCATGGCCAACGTCATTTGAACTAGTTCTAGACGTGGTCTTGGTATTTTTAGGGAAACTAGAGGCAATCATATGATTTGGTCTTGCTAAAGCTGGAGTGATCACATTGGGCCTAGTTGCTGGAGTGACTGGTCTAATAAGATGAACCAAATCAACTTGGGAGGCAAACCGCGGTCTCGAGGATTGTGGTCGCTCGGATCTAAATGCAGTAGGTTGTCTGACAATCGGTTGTCTGACGAACTGATTTGTAGGCGGTTTCCCCAAGATTGATGGTTTTTCAAGCTTAGTGTCCACACTAGGTCCTTTACTTTTCCTTAACTCGTTTTTCAACGCAGCTATAGCAAAAACCTTTTCCTGTACTTGGGCCTTTAAAGTCTCATTTTCTTTGAGCAAGTTATCTTGGGATGCCAACTTAGATTCAAGCAGTTGAATTTGTTTCAAAAGATTATCTTTTTCAGCTTTAGAATCTAGAACAGTTTGATCCAATTTTCTTTCAAGAACAACGTTTGACTTTTCAAGTTTTTCAAAATATGTTTCAAATTTGTCCGTTTTCTTAGAAAATTCAAGTTTGGCATCCTCAAGGTCTTTAGATTGCCGAGCTACGATCGTTTCGAGCTCTTTAATCTTGGAATCAGAATCAGTTAACGAGGCAGTTATAAAACATTTATCATGATGAACTATAGCATTTTGAACACTTTCTCCCCCATTATGACTCACATCGGATGAATCATTGTCCATCCCATGTTTGTCATAATTAGGTTCAGAATGCTCAATATGCGGCATGTCATCAGCATATACATCATAACCAACATCACATTGTACCATGTTTGCAGGCTCTTCGTCATAAATGGGTAAGGTGTCATCAAGAGAAATCCCGTGAACATTCCCTGACGTACCACTGGTATCATGTTGTGCTCCTGATTCCGTGCTCTTGCCATCTTTAGGCTCCAAGTTGTCAACCGTATGACCAGGTTCCTCTTGCATCGAAGAGTCTTGCACTCCATTAACATACACTTGCTGAAGTTGTGATCTTTGATATATCGAAGACGAGACCGATGACATGAGTTTCAAAATCGTATCACGGAAAACTCGAAGCTCGGTATGTGTATCTCGAAGAAACGATTGGCAAATCATTGAACTTTCAGGCTTGATGATATTAAATTGGAGGAAAGGCGTGAGGTGTGTCACAAGAGCCTTATAGGCAAGTACCGATGCAGAGTGATTAAAGTTTCCATGGTTGAGTTGCTCGGCGATTTGGGTCAAAGCGGTAAAAATGGAGTCGATGAATATATGACGATCTTGTCCAAAGATTGTCACAAATTCGCTCCCTCCTTGAATCCCCGAAAGAGTGACAAGATGAAACTGAAGCATTTGAAATGAAGTTATACCACTTTCTCTAGCCTTGTCGTGCATTTGATGCAAGTCTCCCTCTTTAAGTGTCGATTTTAACGATTCCATTGGTAATCGAGGAAAAATGATGTGGCTGTTGTTGTTGTCGGGTTTGAACAATACGACTTGGCTCAAAAATTGTTATCGGCTCAAAAGATTATGAATAAAACCCGATCAAAAATCCGTAATTGCTAAAAATATATCCCGTCACTTTCACTCGTAAATTTGACTTCAAATCCGGCCAGAAAAATAAACTTAACTAACTAAAAAAAATGAATTTAAAAATATAAATATATAAAAAAAATTTGCTTAACTTTTAACTTAACTAAGATAATAAAAACGTCTTTTTACTTTTTTTTTTTAAAAAAAAAACTTATACTGAACTAAAATAAAACGTAATATTTTACTTTTTAAAAAAAAAAAAAAAAAACGTGTCCAAAAAATGTTTTACTCGGCTAAATAAAAAAAATGTTTTACTAAGAAAAAAAAAATACTTAGCTAAAATAGAATAAGGAAATAAAAAAAAATAAAAAAAAAAAATAATGGTTTACTGAAAAAAAAACGTGTACACAAGATATAACTAAAATAGAAAAAAGGAAAGAATCAAAAAAAATCTGATCTAGTTATCTCCGTCAAACAAAACACGTGGCCCAATAAGCGAAATCCCACCGCCCCACTCCTTGTTTACTCCGCCTAATATTAAATACCGTTTAATCTCTCTCTCTTTCCTCACAAGTTACAAACCGGCTCCAACTCTCTCTCTCTCTACCAAAGCTCTCAAACCTATCAATCTATCTCTCTCAATCTCAAACACAGAACCCAAACAAAGGAACTCTCTCTCAACTTTAATCTCAAAAACCTAATCTAATCACACCACTTATCACAAATCACAGGTAGCTTCATCAAAAACTATCTCCTCCGACTCTTTAATTTGCTCAGGAAATAAAGTCTTCAAGATCCTTAATATAGGGTCTCGGGTAAGGTTTATGTTAATGTTTGTTTGAGTCTCTCTCTCTACTGTTGTGTCTTTCTTGTGAGTCTGTGAGAGTGAGTGGGTGAGACGAGAGTCTGTGAGGTTGTTTGTGAGAATGGGTGTCCGTTGGAGAGTGTCTGAGAGGTTGTTTTGGTAAACGAGGGTGGGTTTGCGTATACGAGAGTGTTTGTGTGAAGCGGTTTATCGAGAGGTTTTGGTTTGGGGTGAGGGTCTGTGTCGAGAGAAATATGGGGGAGAGAGTCTGTTGTCTTTGTGGGAGGGAGTCGAGGGTGGGGAGGTGTCGTGTAAAAGATTTGAGTGGGTCTAAATCCTTTTTGGTGTCAGTCTGTCGAGTCAGTTTTTAGAAAAAATGGAGTCTTCTGTTGTGGGTTGGATGGGTGGATGGGTGTCGGTTAGTGGGTGTGACGGTTAGGGTGTGGGTTGAGTTAGAGAGAGATTGTCGAGGGTGATTTGTTTGAGTCTAGGGTGGAGGGGTCAGAAAGAAGAGACGAGGGAGAGAGTCTTGGGTGTGTGATTGTCAGTCGAGAGAGTCGAGAGTCAAAGTGGTGAGGTTGTCGAAGGTTTGTTCAGACGAGAGGTGAGTATGGTGTGAGTCAGTTAAAGGTTTTGAGTCTTGTGTTGTTTAGGTTTTGAGTCTTGGGTGTATGTTTATTTTGAGGGAATGAGTCTATTCAAAAGACGATGATTTGCCCAATTTGTCCGTTATGTTTGAAATGGTTTCATTCGGAACTTTTCATTCATTCGGAAGAGTTCCGAATCGGAACTTTGTTCTTGATCCGGAAGTTCTTGGTTCGGAAGTTCTTGATCCGGAACTTCTTGATCCGGAACTTCTGGCTTGATCCGGAAGTCCTTGATTCGGATGTTGTTGATTCGGAACTTTTGGCTCACTCAGAAAAAATTCTTCACCCGGAACTTTTGTATCAGTATTGATGGACAAAATATGGACAGTTTTGATGGACCAAGATGGACAAAAATGAAACTGAAAACTGATTAAAAATAAAAACTGAAAATTAAGAAAGAAAGGTTTGACAGATTAGGTAGTTTGACCAAAAAAAATTAAAAAAGATCCAAAAATAACACTGATAACTGATAACTGGACAAAACTGAGACCCAATAGATTAAAAAAATACTAATTATAAAAATATTGATTAAAAAACTAAATAAACTGTTTATATAAAAAAAAAATAGAAGCTGATTAAAGAGATAAAAAAGGATAAAATTGATAAAAAAATTTAGAAATTTATAAACTTGATAGATTAAAAAAAAACAAGAAGAAATACAAACTTTTTAAGGTTTTATATAAAAAAAATTGATTTTTATATAAAAATTTGTGATTTTTTATCTAAAAAGTAAGTTAATTTGAAGATTTGATATGATTTAACATATAAAAATACAAACTTTTTATAAAAAATACAAACTTTTTATGATTTAAGCATGATTAAATCAAAACCCACCAAAATCAAACAAAATAAAAGAAGAATAAACCAAACTAACCATGGCTCTTGATACCAATTGAAGGTCTACGAGATTTATGGCCTATTCTATGTAATGGATTTGGTGGATTTATGTGGTTGATTGATTGATAATTAATGAAGAAATGAAGGAAAGAGATGAAGGATTAGAGAGAGAAAGGAGAGAAGGGAGAGAATTGTAGAGAGAGAAAGTGAAATGGAAAAATGATTAATTGACAAATGTGAATCAACAACCCCCTCCTAACATGCTAGGAGGGGTTATATATAGCCCACCCTACATGTGGGCTATATGGACCATACATAAAGTAAATAGATCACGAGCCCATTACATAATTATCGTTAGAGCGACCGATCCTTCATAAATACGTAAAACGTATTTCCAACAGTACGGATTTCTCGTCCTTTCAGTATGGACATTCTTTCCTTATTAGGATTCCCCATCTGCAGCCAACTGTTTTCCTAGTATTTGTTTTATATGTTTCATACTTATATAGAGCCTAAGCCATATACATGCATGACCAGCGTCACCTAGTTATGGAGGTACCATTACCATAACACTGGAGGCACTAGTGTTATGACTTCCACACGACGAAGTGATTGCTCGTGGCGTCCCTTTTTAGTTTTGACCATTGTTATTATATTATCATGTGGGGCGTATGGGTGTATCCTAGTTACATGTTTAGCAGCATTATTAGAGTGAATGCGATGTGTGCCTTGCATCCTTCACTAGGAGCTGATCCCTGCTACGCAGACTAATTAATTAGAGGCAACACCTCTAATTGCATGACGAGGTCTCCCCTCCAAGTATTCATGCACGGTGGAACCTCATGACCTATATGGGCTATTTGGCTAATTAAACAGATTTTTATAGAAACATAAGTCTTTTCAAAATATAAAACCAGTTTTATAAACATGAATCCAGATTACTTAGAACTTATGATATTCCGCTGTTATTAGTCTTATATGCTTACGTTATTCCATGTGATACTTGTATATCCGTGCACTGAGCGTTATGCTCAACCGTTTTCCTTTCACGTTTCCAAATGGCAGGTACTCAAGGGCGCTCGTAGACTTTAAGCGTATGTGCATATGGATTGGAACCTTTCTAGCCTTCTCTACATTATGCATTACATCATACATTTTGCTACTTATTTCCATGGACATTGTTTAGTCCTTTTCCTTTACAGTACTTATGTTTGTGTGTGATGAGCTTATACTTTGGGGTACCGATGATTGTTTCCGGTATTTCCTTTTATGGTCATGTAATGTATAAAGACATTTTCCTTGTATGCTTTGATGACACGCCATAATCACGCGTGACATTCCATTTACCAAAATGAGGTGTTACAATTTCAGAGTCATTCAAGATTATCATTTCATGAACTTTCAAGTTACCAATTAGTTCATCAAGTGATAGTGTTGTGAGATCCTTTGATTATTCAATCGCCGTGACTTTATCTCTCTGAAGGCCTACGTAATACTTGGATTATCTATCTATGGAGATGATTACAAAAGAGAGAGATAGATGAAGAACTAGATAGAGAAAGAAAAGAGAGGTTGGAGAGAAAAAAGAAATATTAGATTGAATAATAGAAAATGTGAGAACCAACCCCTCCTAACATGTTAGGAGGGGGTATATATAGCCCACCATACATGTGGGCTTTGTGGGTTATATGTACGAGCCCATATAACGTATGTATTGTTGGAGTGACCAATCCTTCCTAAATACGTAAAAACGTATTTCCAGCGATCTCCCCCTAAGGGAGGTTACTCAAAACAAGGGGTTACCCGAGTTACAATAATAAAATAAACCTAGCATACTAGGCTTGTATTGAGCTCGTAGTCTTCGGATTTCTTTTCTTTTTCTGTATCTTGTGAATATGCCGATGTAATCTTTGACTTAAGTCTTGAGCATGTTTCCTTGCCTTGAACTTGTGCATTCATCACTTGTAATTTTCGCCTCCTGGTGACTCATGTTCCACTCACTTATACCTTTATAAATTCTTGAAAGCTTCAGAGTTTGATACAGGGGAAGACTTGATGTTGAACTTTCTTGAAATTGCTGAAGAATGTTAACTACATAAAGTATAAGCATGTGAAGACGACTTCCTCTGGTACACCGTAACGACACCGTATTCAAATGTAGTAACATAAGTAGACACGTACGAAATAGCTTTGACATTTCATTCTAATTTGGTAGCATTTTACCTCCGGTCGGTGAAGACCGTTAGACGATATATAAAATATCGTACTTGTGGCAGGTAGTTTCAATGAAGAACCTCATTTACAAGATTTCGTTACTCGACCGTCCAAAGCTGACTGCGAACGTAAAGATTGAATCATTTGGATAAAACTATCCTTATGATTGAAGCTGTCAATTCATATACCTGGAACAAATGAAATTAAACTAAGAACCACACCATCGTTGCTTTCCAGGTGTCACGAGCTTGATTCATATAGAATCTTGCTAGTTACCTACCGAGTGCTGTTTGATGTTAACACTAGAAGGATTTCCATTCGTCACTGTAGATACTAAATCGTATTACTATGAATGTTCTGGCAAGATCACTGAGATTTTACGTAGAGGCCTGGAACGAGATTTAGATTCAATTAAGAATTAAACCATTGTTGCTTTCTAGTTATCAAAAGTTTGATTCATAAAGAATCGCACTAGTCACCTACCATGAGATTTTTGATGTTCACTCAAGTAGGATTTCCATCTTCATTGTAAATACTTTCGTATTACTCAAATGTGCAGGCAAGATCATGAAGATTTTACGTAGGACTCTTAATATCTTTCTTACTTTTCATAGAGTGTGAATAAGCAAGGAAATATGGAAATGTGTCCTAATGAGATTATTGATGATCTCAAATGGTTCTAGACTCAATCGTGCATTTTGGATTTTAGTGATCGAAGGATGGAGATGAGTGCCACCATTCCAATACCAATTTATTTAGAGTGAATAAATCGATAGATAAGGTGTTGATCTCCGTGTAACTAAAAAAATACATTTTGAGAGATATCTGAGTTAGCTGAGAAGGGTTGTGCATTGCATCACTGGGTCCATGATGTCTTTCTTCAATATCGAGCATCATCAAAAAATGATCTCAATATCATATGTGTTGACCCGGTGTCTGCCTAAGTTGTAAGGAGGGCTTCTTTCTTTAGACCCTTTATCTTTACAATTCTTTTTCATTCTTCAACCCCTTCAATTCTTACCAACACGTCATAACTAGCACATTGTTGTGATTGTTCCAATGCTAACTTAAGTACTTGGTCGACATTCAGCTACGTTCACAATCTTTCTCCATCTTTCCTAAGGGCTACTATTTCTAGCTATGGAGTGTCCTTGGAAAGATTCCTCTGATTTTGGAAGAATCATTGGACTTAACCTATCCTACCATCCCTATGGTACCACAATCGTCACCGTCGTGAAATAGATAGGGTATGGGCAACTGTATGTCACCATGAAATCCATATTGAAGTACAAATCTATTTTGCTCCCCCTTAACATATGCCACGATATTCGAAAACATTTCACATATGTTGGGATGAGCCAGCATATTAAGTCAAACCATTGAATTAATTGATCTCAATATTAAATCATATTTTCTCCCCTATATTAAAAATATTAACCCAATAGATGTTTTTAATATCAATTGATTTAATGAAATTTTAAGAAAATTTTGGAAGAAAAATGCAAATCCAATTATCTCCATGATTTTCACAAGCTCCCCCTCAAATTAATGAGGATGTACTTGATACGCAAATAAAAATATGCATGGTCAAAAATCATATATAATAATGTATTCACAAGATTAATAATTTACGAGGTTGGACCTGAATGATGAGAACATCATATGATAGAATCATATGGTTATTGTCGGCAAATGATGGTATCTCCCGTAACGTCTAAATTTATCTCCTCCTTTTCGAAAAGCGATAATCTTTCACGACACCATATGTGTGATTGGTATCGTTGTCTTGATATCAATTGTAAACTTGGTTATGACGTCTTGACAGCAATTGAAAGATGAATACTTCGTCTTGGCACCAATAGTTAACACCGGCAATTCACAAATAATTTACATCGAAGAATCTGAATGCTAGATAATTGCTCCCCCTCAATTGTTGACCCGTGTTCTATCTAAAAGCTGTAGTCGTCGTTTGAGTAGTCGCATTGATAGTAGTAAAAGCATACATTTTAGAAAAAATGCGTACATGCGGTAAGTATTAAGTGCACGGTTTAGGAAAACCGCGTACAAATGACCCAATGAGACTGTTCACCAAGGAGGATTAAGTGTGTGTCAAATTTTTATAGTTATTGATTGATATTAAAAGATGAAAATAAATAAAGAAAAATGATAGCTTAAGATTAATTTAAACTATGACGAAAAGTAACGTAAAACGTAAAAACGTGACGAAAAAGAAATTTTATCTAAAAAATAATAAAAATCACCAGAAAGACCTAAATTATACAAATAAGGTATAAAAATCAATATAATGTTTTTTACACTTTTTAATAATTATTATTTAATTATAAAGTTGTTTAAAAACTCTAAAATAAAATATGTTAGCCTTCAAATTTGAGCGACTAACGGAATCACAATAGTTTCATAGCCGGGACTTACATGGGCTAATATTGTCATATGTAAATAGTTCAAGTCCCGAGATATATACCCCTCCGTACTTCCATGGAGAGGCGAGGTTCTTCATTTCTTGTTTTCCTTTCTCTCTCTAATAAAACACATATTAGAGTATCTCTCTCTCTTTTTCTCACTACAATGGCTAAACACCTTTTTAATCCTCCCCGACCTCCGGATCTTTACCCGTGTTATTGGTTAATAACAAGTTAACAATTTGTATCAGAGCTAATCGGGGGTGTTTTGTGTTTTTGGTTCGTGTTTGTGTTTGAATCGATAGTTTTGTGTTCTTATCCATCATACTTTTGACAAGACCATCTCGCGATTCTGAGCGTACATGTCAGATGATGCTTCTGAGTTTTCGTAACCATCATACTTTTGACAAGAACATCTCTCGATTCTGAGCGTACACGTTAGATGATGCTTCCGATTGTTCGTAACCATCATGGGGAAAACGTGTACTTTGGAGTACTTAGTTCAACTTCCAGGGGGAAGTATTCTACAAGCGTGAGAAGATTTGTTGCTGATTTCTTGCATGTCCCCCCAAACACATAATCATGGATACCAAAAATGTCAAGGAAGCAGTTACTTTGTGTGGTTTGCTTCTTCTTTTACAAAATTCTGTTGTGCACTTTAAATGTCAAAGATAGAAGATTGGTCAAGCTACAGATTCTGCTCAAGACAGGGATATTGGTTTGGGGGGAAGCTGATTCAGAAGCTTCGTAAAAAATAAGTCTATGAAGAAAGCTTTTCAAGACATGTAGTATGAATTGGGGGGAAGTTAATCCAGTTCATACATGATACAATGGTTCCTCAACAAGAAAAGACAAAGTGAATTCAAACTTGGGTACAAGTTTTTCTAGAAGACTTGAAGACAAGGACATCATCCTCTGCATTGGAAGCAAACTTAAAACTGTCATATTTTGTTGTATTTGCATATGTTAGGAACATTGTAAGTTATTCCGCATGTCTCCACATTGGGGGAGATTGTTAGCCTTTAAATGTGAGCAACTAACGGAATTACAATAGTTTCATAGTCGGGACATGCATGGATTAATATTGTCATATGTAAGTAGTTCAAGTCCCGAGCTATATATACCCCTCCATACTTCCATGGAGGGGTGAGGTTCTTCATATCTTTTTTTCTTTTTCTCTCTAATAAAACACATATTAGAGTATCTCTCTCTCTCTCTCTCTCTCTCTCTCTCTCTCTCTCTCTCTCTCTCTTTATCTCATTACAATGGCTAAACACCTCTTTAATCCTCCCAGACCTCCGGATCTTTACCCGTGTGAGAAAACGATTAAATGAAGAGAAAAATATGAAATTTGTCCTAAAAGTCTTAATAAGTGTATAAATGTTGGGAAAAATCAAATAAGCAAAAAATGTGCCTTAAATAAGCTAGTATGGGCTTATATGCTAACGACTTTAATCAAATAAGCAAAACTGAAAACCCTTAAATATTAAATGTTGTAAAGGTATACCAAGACTAAGATCCTGGCACACCGGTACAACTCATTACTCATGCTCGACAGGTTGTGAGTTCGAGCCAGGCCGGGGGAGTTTTTTTAATACTTGTTTTGTTTTATTTTTCTTTTTTTTTCAATGATAAATCAACACTCCTTGACTAACTTTTGTTTATTAAAAATTATCAATAAGCACTAAATGATTACAATAAGCCAAAAAAGGAACTCAGATTATGAAAATAAGCAATAGCCCGTTTATATTGACAGTGAGAACTTATATGATGGCAGTGGGAAGGGTTCTTCCCACTGATTGATCACAAAGAGTGATTATAGCCTAGTCTGGCTTGGTTACTTGTTGTTTTTGGGAGCACAAGGCACACCCACAACCAGTTGGGTTGTGGGGAGTCACACAAACAAAAAACACTATTCAAACAAATCACACCACAAATCCACATGAACAAGTCATTAAGACATGACATATAGAAAAATACACTAGTTGCTGATGTATGTGGTATGATAGTGAGTTAAGGCCACAAGAACTAGAAATCAAGCAAACCCACCCTCAAAATACTAGCATACAACTTTAAACATAACCTAAATCTAGCTGCTAGCAAGATTACACACCACAAAACTCCCAAACAAGATCAAATCTACCAACTGTGCAGACAACATTGTTTTTGGTTATATTTTTGGCACTTAAGTGGATTATAAGCTACCCAAACTTACCAAAAAAGTTTCCAACACTTTATCAAACTAGCATACAGTCCTAGGTCAACTAATTTCCTAACATTTACCATAATCACAAACCTCAAAGCCCAAAATCAAATCATATTAAGCTTGTTAATTGTTTCTTAATAGATTTTACAAATTCTTGCAAATTTGACTAACCTAATAACTGGTTTAAGCAATAATCAAATTAACTAAGTACTAACCCAGACACTAGGTTTAAGCATAGTTGGTTGATTAATGTTGTCACCCACTACCCAAAACCAACAGATCCAAACACCCCTTTAATTCAAGAAAACAAGATTTTTCAAACACTTTTAAAAAATATTTACTTGAGAACTTTTTATAAATCACTTAAACATGTATATACTACTAAATCAACACCAAATCAAGAGAAAAACACCAAGTTATAGCATATTTAACACAATTCGCTTTCACCACCAAGAACAAGCAGATTTGATAACATAAAGAAAAAATGAAAATGATTACCAGCTATAGGCTTGTTCAGCCTATAGAATCACCAAATCCTTAGTGCTCCTAGCTGGTGGATATGTGAGGGCCTTTGTGAAAGGTTGCAATGAGATGAAGTGGGGAAGGACTACAACAGTCCAACACCTAGACTACAGCAGTCTAGATGTTATGGTCTCTTTGGAATCCATGTTAAGAACACACCACCAAAAAGGAAAAATCCAAGTTTCCAACTTGGACCAAGAGCTTATCAAAAAACTTCTTGGTTCACGCTTTCAACAATAAGTATTAGCAAACAAAAAAAGAAATAACTAAGAAATCTTTTTGAAGCAAACTTAATAGAATCACGTAACAAAATAACAAATGCTATATTTTTCACATATATTTGATATTCAACAAGAATATTAGATACACATGATCAAAATATATCATTTGGGTCCCAAAAATATTTAAAACAAATTTTTAGAAAACTTGGTGAATTTAAAACTAAACTCAAAATTTTAAACACTGATTGAAAGGCAACTTAGAAACAATAACAAGTAAATGGATCTTGGGTTCACACGAATTATACCAACTTTGTTTTATTATAAAAAGAAAAGGGATTAAAAATTTTTTTGGTGAAAAACCAAGAAAAAGAAACTAAACTAAGTCCCTAGGTGCCTTTATATAGAAGGCATACATGATTCTTGAATGTAAAAACAAATATAAACCCTAATGATGAAAGCCCAATATTTCCCTTTGACGAATTTGAATTTAGAAATTTGGTCTAGAGGTCAAAGTTTCTTCATGTGATTTACCTGCTAGAATCATGTGGTGTTGGCAGTAACAAAATGATCAAGACCCTTGATTCTTAGTGGTGAACACGCAATAGGATCAACACCCTCCAATTCCCTGCTAAGTTTTGTTGTGTTCCCATTTTTGGTGCATGGCACACATAGGTGGGTCACTGTGGGGACGAGGATAAGGGTTTGAGGGCATAGTTATGAATGAGAAATGGTTAATCAAGCATCTGTACTTGGTTAGGGTCAAATTGTTAGTTTTAGTGGACTTAGGATTTTTAGGGTTTATGCACAAACAGTTCATCGTTTGATCCATAATGAGGGTGATTAGGGTGTTTGCTGCCTAATTTAACTAATAATAAATTCTATTTGAAATTAATATTAGTGAAATTAATACGGGTAAAGGTATGAGCTACGGGGTGGATTTGGTATTGGGCTTTTGGGTATTGAGATGGGTTTAGGTTATAAACATGGCAGGTTTGGTCCCTATTGTTTCTAAAAGTTGGCAAACCAAGTATTATGGCAGATTTTGTGATTTCCTTTGATATAAACTTTACCCTAATTACACAAACAGTCCTTGGAACTTTGCAACATGTATTAAGGACTAGTTTTGTAATCTTGGATATTCTTCTGGGGCCATTCTTGTCATAACATGTATCTTCAAGGACCATAGTTGTACAAGCTGATTCTTCAAGGGTATAAAGTGATAACTTGTAAAACTTGAGGGACCAATCTTGAAATTTCTACAAACTTCAAGGACTTTCTTGGAAATTCATAAATCGGGTCCGGTTCTTCGTATGGCTTCGTTTCCCCTGTTCGTTTTTCCTTGATTCTTGTGATCTTTTTATCTTTTTCACGATATCCGTACCTAAATACGCATTGAACAAACACAAGCATATATTTGGCACTTTTAATGATATTTTAACCTTTTTAGCCTGTTTTGGACGATGAGACTATGTATAATTGCGGTCTCATCACTCCACCTACTAAACCATTGTCGTGACCTCACGTAATGCTAGAATAAAGTATCATAGCACTTCCAAAATTCAGTTTTATTCTACATATATTGAATATTAAACTTACTAAACTAATACTACATGTGTTTTAGACATAATGTATGATTTTCATCGCAAAATGGGACTTTTAGGTTCATAGAATAAGAACATGTAAATGCCTCATAGAGATAAGTTTGTCGTCCTCGATTTTTACTCAATTCAATTCTAAGCGTGTAACGAGATCATTTTCATTGTAAGTTAGTAATGCTAACACTACTCGTATGCTCTAATCACGTACTTAGACTCCTTTATTCCTAAGTGGTATCTCTTATATTTTATTTTTGTCTTGAATGATCATAATGATGCATTTTTTACTTATGCGATAATAGAGATTAAGGTCCAAAAATAGAAACGAAACGGTGTAACCAAAATCATCTAATTAACAACTTCTCCTAATAGACAACGATGTCAAAAAATTAACTTTATAGAAACTAGAAGAGGGGGCTGAATAGTTTCTCATCGGTTTATCTCCTAATTAAAATTCCTTTCAATTAGGTGAGTGACAAAACTATCTATTACTTGAAAGCTAGTTGCATAATGATTAGGTTCAATTCTAATGCATTAACAATAAGTAGTAAGTGTAATGATGATTAATGTAAGTGATGAGTATAGAAAGAAACAACCTAGTAGGAAGACACCAAAATCTATAGTGGTTCGGCAATGAGGCTCTATCCTCGTTCCTACTCCACTCCTCTAGTACACCTTACTCGAGATTTTTACTATATCCACAAGCTCTCTTCTTGGCGGAGAAAACCTTACAACGTCGCTTACATTATTTTCCCACACTAAGCTAAATGTCGAGACCTAATCTTAGCTAGGACCAATCTACACAACGTCGCCCACTTCACCATTTTACGACACAAGGCTAGATGTCGAGTTCTAATCCAAAGCTAGAACCAATCTTCACTACGTTGCCTACTTTATCATTTTCCGACACAAGGCTAGATGTCGAGTTATAATCTAAAGCTAGAACAAATCTTCACGATTCTTCACTTTGAAGCTAAGTGAGAACTTCACACAACACAACTACACATCACTTTATAGTTTAGTGAGAACTCACAAGACACAACCACATCACTTTATAGTTTAGTGATAACTAACACAACTTATTACAACTCAACTAAATATATCCAAGTACACACATGTAGCTTGGATCTACACAACACAAATCCAAGCACACACATATGCAAAGGATTTACACAACTCTAATCCAAGTATTCACACATAGCTTGGATGAACACAACTAGTACAAGTATTCCCAAATACATTGGATCTACACAAGACACAAATAAACAAATGATGAACATGACTAGATCTTTAGAAGAGGATGATCTTCATCAAGGCTTCATCTTTAATCATATCACAAGTGTGTGAGTGATCTTCTCTTTGACAAGGTAAAGAAGGAGATCAAGAGGATAATCATAAGTAAACATACTTAACACATTAAGTGATCATTTACAAAAGACTAGGATTAGATGGGAGAAAGAAGGATGAAAGAGATGTCCAAAAAGGGTTGATGAAAATGCAGATTTGATCCACTATTTATAGAAGACAAATCCCAACGGCTAGCTGGGGGCGGTTCCTTAGCTACCCAGGTGGTTCCTTATTGATAGGGAACCGCATAGGCACTTAAGGAACCGCGGAGTGTAGACTCTGCTCCTTTTTGTCTTTTAGTGAATTTGAAATATCTGAGGCTGTTTGAACCTTCAAAGGATATTCTTATGGCATTTGGAATATGCCATATTCAAATTTACATTTTCATTTTAATAAAACATTTTCTTAAAAATAAATTTTATTAAGTCTTTTGTTACATTTGACAAAAGTGAGTTGTAAGGCTAATCACTTTTATGATCACTAAGCATGATTAAGATATGTTATTGTAATGATTATTACCTTGATGATAGTGTTTGTTAGATAATTCGTTTTATGATTGTGTTTGACAATAAATGTCTTTGTAATTTGTCATGATCAAAACTAATAATGATTAATTAATACTAACAATGTTTTTAGGCATTGCTTTGCATTAACAATCTCCCCCTTTTCGATTACGACAAACTATAAACTCATTTACGTAAAATACAAGATTATTTGAATTATTAACGAGGTTATCACTATCATTTCTCCCCCTTTGTCGAAGCAAAAAGTTTAGCACAAGTCTTTGAAGAAGAAAAGAACCGGACTTTGCTAGTAGCTCCCCCTTGGTGCTTAGTCCCCCTTGCTTGGGGTACCAAGTAAATGAGCTAAGGTGACATGCTACACAATGGTTAGAAGAAAGAAAAGAAACACCAATGTATATATGTGGACTACCTACTAACTAACTTGAGAGGGATAAGAAAAAGAAATCTCAAATTATAAGCAAGTATTTGCTAAGTATGTCCAAAGAGTGTGTATTGACAACATCATAGTTCAATTGGTGGAATAAAGGAAGAAAAGAAAGATCCAAACCAATCAAATATGATTAAAATGTCAAGGAGTTAAAATTTATAATTTATGGAATCACCCATAACTAATTGTAAGTTTTAATCATGATCAACTTTTTAACAAATGTGTGAAAAAGAATGAGTGGGAAAGATAACACACATAACATTCATATTCCACAAATATGAAATAACATACAAGAGAAATATTCATACACACAATATGAATATTTAAAGCAAAAAATATGGAAAATAAACCACAAAGCATAGACTACTCTAATAGTGATAATCTTCCAAGACTGCTTAAGTTTTATTGAGTCAAACAACTAAAATACAGAATGTGCCTTAGTTGGAAAAGAAAGACGACGAAGCATCATTCGAAGTTTTATTCACGGGAACAAAAACTTTGAGAGGAGGTCGAGTGAGGAGGAATTCAAGGAAATTTAGCTTATCATAGATATGAGCAAGTTCAGTTTATTGAAAACGACAACAAGCACATGAGGAACCATGATGCAAAACAAAGTCGTTAGATGGGGGAGGTCCATCAAAATGAGAGCTTGGTGGAGAGGGAGATAATGGATAAGAGATGTATTCTCAATGCCTAGTGAGATTAGGAATTGAAGATAGGTCATTGAGTTGTGGAGGGTTGAAAGGTTTAGGTGGTGGTGGAAGAATTTCCTTTTCTCTAGTAATTGGATTTATATAGTAAGTCTCATTCTAATATTTAATCGGAGAGAAAGAAGAATTCTTGGAGGATTTGGGAGAAGATGAATCATGAGGATTCTTGTTCTTCTTGATCCAAATGGGTCGAACCGAGATTTTTGGTTTCTTTGAAAGCTTATAAGAAGAAGCTTTAGGTTGAGAAGATTGTGACAAAGATATGTCAAGGTTAGGAATGGAAGAGCTAGGCATTATGAGGGATGAAGAGAAGAACTCCTAAAAGAAAAAAAAATTAAAGAAAATAGAGAAGGCAAAGATTTGAAATGAAAACAAAAGGTTTTAGGGAATGTTTAGCCAAATTGGGTAAATAAAGAATCTTAACCAGGACAGTGGTAAAAGAAGAAATACAAAAAAATAAGCAAAAAATGGCTTTCCCGTACGCGGTTCCTTAAGAGAGCCCGCGGTTCCATATCGATATGGAGCCGCCTAGTGGCTAAGGAGCCGCGTCCAGTGGACCGCTGATACAAGGCTTTTGCCCGTATTAAAATTAAAGTTCTTTGTGTTCGGTCTAATCGAATTGATCCTGGTTTAACTATGCGACTCAGTCGTTCTTTGCTGGAAACAAATAGTTGTGTCGTTGTAGTAAAATAAAAGGTGCAAAGACTTAAAAGTAAATAGCAGTTAAAATAAAATGGCGAGAATTAAAAAGGTGACGAAAAGTAAATGGCACTTAAAGTAAATAACGCAAACTTAAAACTATCTAAGGCAAACTTAAAACGCAACTAAAGCTTAAACTAAGGCAAGGCTAAAATAAATCTAAGGCAAGTAATCTTAAAGTGCAACTAAGGAAAAAGGCGGGAAAAGTAAAGCTTAAAAATTAAAAACTGAAACTAAAAATAACCTGAAAACAGCTCATTCGGAATAATCCTTCGTTCGGAATAATCATTCATCCGGAATGTCACCTTCGTTCGGAATGTTAGCCAAAACCCTTGATCCGGAATAAAATGCTCACTCGGAATAATGGTTCATCCGGAATATGTCACTTATCCGGAATAATCACTATTCCGAATGAACACCTTGGTTCGGAACAATTGTTGATCCGGAATAAAGTCTTGATTCGGAATATATTCCGAATGAACTCAAACTCCTTGATTCGGAAAATAAGACCTTGATTCGGAATATTCCGAATCAATTCCCTTGATTCGGAATGTTGTCTTGATTCGGAATGTTCCGAATGAACTCCTTCACTCGGAATGTTCCGAATGAACTCGTTGATCCAGAATACTTTCCCTTGACTCGGAATAATCTGCTGATCCGGAACAAATCTTCAAAACCTTCGTTCGGAATGTTCCGAATGAACCCTTGATTCGGAATATATGATATTCCAAATAAAGGTGTTTGATTCGGAACAAATTCTTCACTTGGAATGTACCTTGATTCGGAACTAACAGCTTGATCCGGAATAACCAACAACCAAACCTTGATTCAGAATAAGTGCTTTGATCCGGAATAATCTGGGAAACAGTAACAGAAACGAAGAACAAGGAGAAAAGAAAGAACACAAATCTAAACCAATCTAATCAAATCAAACCAAAAGATTAAGCAAGACTAACCACAAATGATCTAATACAATAACCTATCAATCCAAATCAACAAAATTAACAAATATAACCAAAATAATCAAAACCCACTTTAATCAAATCAATAAAATAAGAACATGAACATGAACAATGAACATAAAGATTAAAGATTAAAGAAAGGTAGATAGAAGATGAACAATAAAAGTAAAGATTGACAAGAATTAAAAGAAAATTTACTTGAAATTAAAGGTATTTAAGGTGAAAGACAATTAAGTAAATGCCATGTATTTAAATTGCAATTAAAGTAAATGGTGGAAGACTAATTGTCATACTTAGTCAACAAGAACAAATGAATATCCTAATGATCTATTTATAGGGAGATTAGGGAGGTGCTTAGGAAGCTTCCTCCCCTCTTTCTTCTTTTCTTAATTGCATGATTAAGTCCTTGTCTTCTTAATCTTTTGACTTTAACGACTTTGTCTCGGGATTTCTTTAAACTCGTCTTGTAATTCTTCAATAAATTAGACTTGAGTTTCGGCTTTTAGTAAACTTCCGTCTTTTGAATTTTTCTTTGATAAATCTTCAGAATTGGTCTTGGACTTCCGTTCTTTTTGCACTCTTGATTTCTTGACTTCGTCTTTTGTCTTTTTCTTCGATAAAAGCTCGTAAATGCCCGTGTTTTCTCCCCTTTTCACATTTTCGTCCTAAATCACAACAAAAACACAAACCACGCATAATTTCGACATTTACGACATAAAATACACGTTTTGGCTCGGTTATTATTGTAATTAAGTGGTAAAAAGGATGGGTGTTTACACACCTATCAAATCCCCTACACTTGACCATTGCAATGTCCTCATGCAATGCATTAGTTACAAAGCACGATTACACTTTTCATCATGATCAATCCACATTGGCCTTTATTAAAGAGATAGAAAATAACAAAACAAGTAAAGAAATCAAAAACATACCTTAGGGTTTTGAAAATGCCATGAATGATCATCATCCTCAAGTTTTTACTTTCTCCAAACCAAGCTTAAAAACGAGATCATTGTTATTATAAGTTAGCAAACTAACACGAACTCATGTGGGCTAATTGTTCACTTAGACTCCCTTATTCCTAGGTGTATCTCTTATATTTTATTGTTGTCTTGAATGATCACGAGGATGCATTGTTGACTTATTTCGATAGTTTATTAGGCTGAAAACAAAGTGGGACGATTTAATCAATAGTTAGCTAAAGGACAAAATCTTTTAAAACTGCTTCTCGGGACCTCATAAAGTTCATATCTTGGCATAACTTGCTTCGCGATTTGAGACCTTTCTTTGACCGATATTTGGCAGCGACTTCATACTTCAAATCTTGAGAGACGTTCTTGAAATTATGGTCTTCTCTTCATAATAGGAATTTCTTCACTTGAAGTTTTGAGAGATTCTTCATATTTGGACCACGACTTCTTCATTTTTCTCCAATCTTTGTTTTGGACTTTGATATACAACGATCCGCCTCCTTTTACGACTTGGATCTATTTATCCTCATACCTTGCTAGGGTCTTTTCGGATACACTTCTCCATGATCTTTTGGGAGTATTTGCTTTTCGTCGTGTGTCTCGATCCTTCATATTGATCTTTGAATAATGATACTTCACATCACTTTGGATCTTTAGCAACAAAATGTAGCCCTCATGCCTTGTTTGGGCCTTTTCGGACTCGCCAATCTTTGCATCCCGCTTCAATAAGTTATGCCTTGGATATGAACTCTAATCCATACCGAGCAACTTTTAAACGATCTTGGGCTAGAAGCTAAGTAACTTTTCAAATCGTACAACCTTATTTATTGCAGATAAATTTATTAGCAGGCGATGGGAGAATAGGCTTATAATTAACTCACATAAATTCACAAAAGAACACCAAACTTATAATTGACTCTATCATCTCTTGTTCTCCACAATTTAAAATCTCAAGGAATGAGACTCGTGGATGCTTAGCCTATTAAATCAAAGTTTTGGGTTTTCGAGTCGTCTATAGGATCTTGCAAACTCTTAGACTTTTTCAAGTTTAGAAATCTCATTTTAAAGTTCCCTTGATAAACAACTCTCTAGGATCAGTTATAGGAACTTGCGAAAAGTTCTTGTTCTTAACCCCTGAGAGTTAAGACTTTCTCGTTTTATAGCTCCCTATATAAAAGCCGAGAAAAACTTGACTTAAACACGTTAAGGATACTAGCTAGAGTAACTTAGATAAGTAAACTCGGGTTGAGTCAAAAGATTCACAACGTTTGAAAATTAAAACGACTTTATTAAAAATTTATTCTAGCAAAGAAAGAAAATAACTATACAAAGGGAAAAACTAATAGGCCAAAATAGATCAAAAATTTTGAAAAATGTCAAAAAATTGATTTTCCGGTTAAAATGAGGACAAATACAAGGAAAAGGCCACTTAACTTCGATAGAAGTCCCCCCTACACTTAACATAAACATTGTCCTCAATGTTTAAGCATATGGGAGTAAACTCCCCTACACTTCAGACATTGTGCACTTTGTTTAAATCTCGCTAAGGAAGAGACAACTAAAGAGATTCCTATTTTAATATTGGAAAATATAAAATAAGTAATCGAAAAGAGTTTAGGATAGAACCGGGAAGATGGGAACACGGAATCACGGTCGTCAAAAATCATCAAGAGTGGATCATTGAGCGCTCGAATCCCTGAATATAAGAAGAGAGGAAATATGAAACACCAACGGGTCTCCCCTACACTTAGGATAAAGATAGCTAAAAGATAGATACATGTGTTGCCTCCCAAGAAGCGCTTGATTTTTGTTCACCGAGTCGTGAGCCTTACTCGACCTTGATTAGCATAGGAAGAAGCATGAAACATATCCACCGGGATCAAAGACATAGTTTTCGTCCATCAAATAGCACAAGCTTAAGGCGAACAAGGCAAGCCAAAGAAGAGTAGGCAAGGTTCCCTTAAGCAAAGATGGAGCACGGTGGAAGCAAGGGTGAAGAGGTGCAAGCAGATTCCCAATAGTTCCAAAGATTTTTCCTTTTACTTCATCAGATGGATACTGAGATGGCTGAAGAATATCGATACCGGGGTCGAACACCTTTTCCTTTAGGGGAAAATAGCACGCATGCTCAGCAGAATTTGAAGATGATCCACGAAGAAGATGCACAACCTCGTCCTCAGAAGGTGGACAAAGAGATGTTAAATCATACGTGCTGCGGATGTTGGTGTCGTCCGGTTGCTTCTCCTTTGAAAGAATTTTCTTCAAATCCGAAGTAGGATAAAGACCATAAGCATCAAAGTCTAAAGGAGGAGCATCACTCTCATGAGGGAAGTATGTATTGAGAAAAGTTGAAAAGTCTTCCTCAAATGAGTAGTCATCCAAAGTAGGATCAAGTGATGGCGGAGGATCTTCATCATGAGAAGAATCACTCGAAAGAGTATCGGCCTCATCAAAATCATCATAAGTGGGCATGTCGGGATACTCGGAAGTCAAATCATCATAATCATCCGAACCTGAGCTAGAATCATCATCATAAGCATCAAAGATCGGTGGAGAATCATATATAGGAGAATGTTCCAAATTGGAGAGAGAATCATCCACATCATCTTGAAAAAGTGGATTATCAATGCAAGACTCGAATAGCGGATTGTTGTAGATGACAAAATCATCAAGCACATTAATCATATTCGCTGATTCTCTTCCAAAGGATTTGCTTGTAAGATTCCCCATTTCAAACACTTGTGCATCATCCCCGACTCTTAAAATGAGCTCACATTTATCCACATCTATTAAAGCTCGACCGGTTCTCAAAAATGGGCGTCCAAGTATTAACAGAATACGAGGATCCATTTCATAATCAACAACGACAAAGTCGACCAGAAAAGTGAATGTGCCAACTTTAATGAACACATCTTCGGCAATACCAACGGGGTAAGCGAGAGTGCGATTGGCTTGCTCAAGAGTCATTTTGGTGGGTGTAAGGTCGGGCAATGATAACTTTTTCCAAACACTTAACGACATCAAATTAATACTGGCCCCGAGATCGGCTATGGCAGTAAATTTGTCGGTTTGGTTAAAAGTACAAGGTAGCACAAAACGACCAGGATCTCCAAGTTTTTCCAGAAGTTCTTTAAGAATAACTGCAGAACAGTTTTCATTTAAGCGTGTGTTGGCGAGCTCAACCAGCTTCTCCTTCTTGTTAAGCAATTCCTTGAATGCTTTGACAAATTTCGGCATGTGAACAAGTGCTTCAACAAGGCTAATGTTGAAATTCATTTGAGAGATCATCTTCAAATAATTCGACACCTGAATGTCATCCTTGGTGTGCATTTTGGCCTTGCCTAAGCGAGATGGATAAGGAATATTGGGTTTAGGTGGTGAAGGTGTAGGTGTAGCAGGTAAAGGTTGAGATGTTGAAGGTGGGGTTGGTGGAGGTTGAGATGTTGAAGGGTTCTTCTTGGGTACATCGTCATGACGAGGCGGAGACGGTAATGGTGTACTAGTACTAGGTGTGGGAGGAGTAGGGATAAATGGTGGTGGAGGAGGTGTAGATGATGGGGGCGGAATAGGTGGTCCTACTAAAGTAACTCCACTAAGGGTAGTAATAGCACTCACATTCGCTCGCGGATTGGTGACGGTGTTTGAAAGTAGAGAACTCGAGGTAGAGGGTTGAGTGGTGGGTAAGAAACTATCCAGCATATTCTTCAAATCATTCGTTTGATTGCTGAAGGAGGATTGAATATTATCTCGAAGCTCGGATCTAATGTCATTCCCTTGCTTGGTGATATCTCCTTTCAAATTGATAATTTGGCTCTGTAGATTCTTGATTTGCTCTCCTTGGGTTCTCATTAAGGCTTCAACATCGTGATTGATGGGTGGGGCTTGTTGAGCGGGTGGGTGATAAGGATTAGAAGCTCTAGGTGGGATTTGGTTGCTTCTATTGTAGTTGTTGTTGGGGTTTTGGTTTTGAGGAGAAAAACCGGGTGAAAGGTAGTTGTTTGATCGGTAACTCAGCAAATTTCGATCCCCTTGAGGTCGGGCTTGGTAATTTTCCGGTGAATAATTACCATAAGCTGCATACACGTTTTCTGGATTTCCTTGAGTAGAAGGACAATCAGTGTATGAGTGTGGACCGCCGCATGTCTCACAAGAAGGTGCTACTGCTTTAACTTGTTGTTGGTTTGTAGCGAGAAGCAAGATATTTTTGTTCATTTCGGCTATCATGCGGGTGAATTCGGTCATGTTGGGGTTTGCTGAAGTAGAAGAAACATTGACTCTCGGGTTGTTCCTTGAAGAAGCGGAGGAATCCCAGTTTTTGTGGTGAGTAGTCATGTTCTCAGTAAGCTCTCTACACTCCTCGGGTCTCCTTTTCATAAATGTGCCACCGGCGGCTGCATTAATCGTATCACGATCACGAAAAGTCAAAAGGGTTGTAGAAAGTATCAATTAAGGTCACAGGGAGCATGTTGTGGTTTGGACAACGATCGATCAAAACATTATATCTTTCCCAAGCATCAAAGAGAGATTCATCGGGTTCTTGCATGAAACCGCTGATTTGATTGCGAAGGCTCGTGACCATGGATGGTGGAATGTAGCGCGACAAAAAGCGTTGAGTCATGTCATCCCAAGTATGAACGGAATTCTTCGGGAGACGATCAAACCATTTCTCGGCGTGGTGTGATAAAGTGTGTGGAAAGAGTTGAAGGCGAAGGACATCCATTTTGGCACCGGGCAACTTAATGCTTTGAGTGATAGTAATGAATTTGTCGAGGTGTTTGTTGGCATCATCATCAGGCATTCCTCGAAAAGGATTTGTTGGCACTTGCTGAATCATGTGGTGCTTCAACGAAAACTCCGGAGCCGTGATTTGCATCGGCGCAATCGGTCCTCCTCGTCCAAACATGGTGGGTTGACAAAGCTCTTCCATTGTCCGAAGACCGGGCTGTGGAAGAACATTGTTGTTGTTATTATTGAGGTGTGGTGGATTATTGTTGTTGTTCACACCTGCCATATCTAAATCTTCTCGAGTCTCGGGCTCTTGATAATATGAAGATCTAGTACGCATACACCTACAAAGGCAAAAGAAAAAGAAACCAAACACAAAGAGAATATATATACACAATAAAAATAAAATCTTTTTGGAGTTTTGAAAAATTTTAATTTTTTTGGATTTTTACAATTTTTTAATTTTTATGGTTTTTTGAAATTTTTAAGCAAGAAAATAACGCTCACGAATGAACGGATCCCAAAAAGCAACGCGTCTCTCACAGAAAACCGTTAATCTTTACGAAAAGAGCCGGCAGCGGCGCCATTTGATACAAGGCTTTTGCCCGGATTAAAATTAAAGTTCGTTGTGTTCGGTCTAATCGAATTGATCCTGGTTTAAATATGCGACTCAGTCGTTCTTTGGTGGAAACAAATAATTGTGTCGTTGTAGTAAAATAAAAGGTGCAAAGACTTAAAAGTAAATAGCAGTTAAAATAAAATGGCGAGAATTAAAAACGTGACGAAAAGTAAATGGCACTTAAAGTAAATAACGCAAACTTAAAACTATCTAAGGCAAACTTAAAACACAGCTAAAGCTTAAACTAAGGCAAGGCTAAAATAAATCTAAGTCAAGGTAATCTTAAAGTGCAACTAAGGAAAAAGGCGGGAAAAGTAAAGCTTAAAAATTAAAAATTAAAATCTGAAACTAAAAATAACCTGAAAACAGCTCATTCGGAATAATCCTTCGTTCGGAATAATCATTCATCCGGAATGTCACCTTCGTTCGGAATGTTAGCCAAAACCCTTGATCGGGAATAAAATGCTCACTCGGAATAATGGTTCATCCGGAATATGTCATTTATCCGGAATATTCACTATTCCGAATGAACACCTTGGTTCAGAACAATTGTTGATCCGGAATAAAGTCTTGATTCGGAATATATTCTGAATGAACTCAAACTCCTTGATTCGGAAAATATGACCTTGATTCGGAATATTTCGAATCAATTCCCTTGATTCGGATTGTTGTCTTGATTCGGAATGTTCCGAATGAACTCCTTCACTCGGAATGTTCCGAATGAACTCGCTGATCCGGAATACTTTCCCTTGACTCGGAATAATCTGCTGATCCGGAACAAATCTTCAAAACCTTCGTTCGGAATGTTCCGAATGAACCCTTGATTCGGAATATATGATATTCCGAATAAAGGTGTTTGATTCGGAACAAATTCTTCACTTGGAATGTACCTTGATTCGGAACTAACAGCTTGATCCGGAATAACCAACAACCAAACCTTGATTCGGAATAAGTGCTTTGATCCGGAATAATTTGGGAAACAGTAACAGAAACGAAGAACAAGGAGAAAAGAAATAACACGAATCTAAACCAATCTAATCAAATCAAACCAAAAGATTAAGCAAGACTAACCACAAATGATCTAATAACAATAACTTGTCAATCCAAATCAACAAAATTAACAAATATAACAAAAATAATCAAAACCCACTTTAATCAAATCAATAAAATAAGAACATGAACATGAACAATAAACATAAAGATTAAAGATTAAAGAAAGGTAGATAGAAGATGAACAATAAAAGTAAAGATTGACAAAAATTAAAAGAAAACTTACTTGAAATTAAAGTATTTAATGTGCAAGACAATTAAGTAAATGACATGTATTTAAATTGCAATTAAAGTAAATGGTGGAAGACTAATTGTCACACTTAGCCAACAAAAACAAATGAATATCCTAATGATCTATTTAAAGGGGAGATTAGGGAGGTGCTTAGGAAGCTTCCTCCCCACTTTCTTCTTTTCTTAATTGCATGATTAAGTCCTTGTCTTCTTAATCTTTTGACTTTAACGACTTTGTCTTGGGATTTCTTTAAACTCGTCTTGTAATTCTTCAATAAATTAGACTTGAGTTCTTCGGCTTTTAGTAAACTTCCGTCTTTTGACTTTTTCTTTGATAAATCTTCAGAATTGGTCTTGGACTTCCGTTCTTTTTGCAATCTTGATTTCTTGACTTCGTCTTTTGTCTTTTTCTTCGATAAAAGCTCGTGAATGCCCGTGTTTTCTCCCCTTTTCACATTTTCGTCCTAAATCACAACAAAAACACAAACCACGCATAATTCCGACATTTACGGCATAAAATACACGCTTTGGCTCGGTTATTATTGTAATTAAGTTGTAAAAGGATGGGTGTTTACACACATATCAACCGTAGACCATGATTTTCAAAAGTTTTCGAGAAAATAAGACTTTTTCAAAATTTTGCAAATCTTGGATTTTTACCTCTTTTAGCACTAGAGTATGCTAGGGTCGCATAAAAGCAACACATTCACAAAGAATATCTTGACAAAGGGTGACAAAATATTTAGATAACATTTTGATTCAATTTTAAGTCAAGTTTTTAGAGGTTGTGATAGATTTAGGTTCAATTTTAAATAAATTTAAGTTGATTAATGTGACCATATAGGTTAAAACACATAAAACTAAATCTATAGATCATCCTCATGAGAAAATCATGAAGGAAAGGAAAGGAAATACAAGAAAGGAAATAACAAGTAACTAATACAAAGTTAGCTAAAACTAGGTCTTGAATACATAGTCCTCTTTGGCTTGACCTTCTTTAAAAGCATTTTATTTTGAAAACCATCATTCATCTTCTAGGAGGAGAGGGCATGGAGAACAAGTAAGCAAGAAATCATGCAACCTTCTATGAAGACCAAGCATCTCCAAGCTTATGTTTTGAATGATGTAGCTATTATAGAGACAACATGGGCAATTTGCACCATGAGCTTTTAGGAAACCAAAGAAGTAAGGATCACCTACGAAGTGAGGAATAGGAATGCCCAAGATAGGAGCATTAGTGTTTGAGGGAGGAGGAGGTGGTGGAGGCATAGTGTCCAAGGGTGAGATGGGAGAATTTGGTGGAGTGAAAGGAGAGGTAACCAAAGGCTCAAGGACAAAAGGAATGCTTTGTAGAGGTTGAGGTTGAGTATTCCCATCCAAAGGAGGACTAGGAGTGAATGGAGAGGAAAGCTCATTCATTCTTGATTGAAATGAAGAGGAGGTAGAACCATGTGAATGGTTAGTACCATAAGTTGAGTTTGTCTTTCATGGAGCAAAGGGTGGTGAAGGTGATGAGGAAATGAGAATAGGATAAATCTCAGTTTTGGGAGTGTGAAAGGATGAAGGACCAATATTAGGTAACTTAATCTTAATTTTAAGAATTCTTTTGGAAGAGGAGGTTTTGGAAGAGGTTGATGTTCTAGTGGATACAATGGTTGTGTGTTAAGGTTTAGAGAAGAGTTTAAGGGATGAAGAACACAATCAACAAGAGAGATTTAAGAAGAGAAGGGAATGATCGAAACTAGGAATGGGTTAAAATCATTTTTGGTGAATAATGAAATTACATAGCCTAGTTTAGGAAAGTGAAAGTTTTTGCAAAATATTTATCAAAGTTTTACATAGATTACAGAAAACAGTGTAAAGCAAAGCTTCTGTCGAAACAGTGACTGGCGGTTCCTTATGTAGGGCCGCGGTTCGATATGGATAAGGAACCGCGGGGATGATAAAGAACCGCCACCAGTAGGTTCAAAAAATGGCACTTCCTGAAACATTTGCTAGCCCAGATCTTATACCAAGGTTTATCAAGCCAAAGTGAAATATAAACCAAAATTTAGGAAGCTAACGAACACATAATATGCACAAAGCTATGCAAATTGAAGGATCAATAGCATAGGCTATTAGGATTAAAATACTAAGTAATCCAAACACAAAGTATTAGTTAGCAAACATAAGATCCTAAAAACAAAAAGGGAATAAGGATATATTATATAACAATTCAAACATGTTTACAAACATGTTAACCTTGATAAACCATGCTTCGTTTCTTCTTCTTGCCAAGTCCCTTGATCAATTTGGTTATTCTCTTGAACGATCCTCTTGACTCCACTGGATGATCATACAACTCACGTTGGGTTTTAAGATTAGCTCGGTAGACATCCTCAAGACCAAAGTTCTCCGGAAGTCCACTAGTGGCATAGTGAGGAGGAGGGATGATTTCTTCTAACCTTCACTGAAAGTTTCCTTGGATAGGTGAGAGTTACTCGAAGAGCCAACGTGAGCACTTGTGCCTACGCCACCACCATCACTTGGTGACATGTCAAAGTCCTCATCATCGGACTCTTGTGGATCGGACTTTCTTGAACCTCGATCATTTCTAGGCTTTCGTGGTTGTACCCTTTCAATAGGTAGCATGACACGTTCGACCAAACGAAAGAGAGAAATGTTGATGTCGGGATAATCTTCACCAACCTTCTTAAGAAGGCGAGTAAGGAGCATGGCATAGGGAAGATTTGTTTTGGGTTTGGAAAGAGCATAAGTGATTCGTCGAGCGATGTAGTATGTAAGATTGTACTTGGCGTTAGTAGCGATGCAACATAACATGTGCGCCATACACGCCGGAATATGATCCTGGTTTCCGCCAAGACAAAATACATTCTCCCTAAGGATGTCGGCCCAACGGACCATACGATCATTTAGGTCGCTTAAGGGAACCTCATAGCGTTTTACTCGACGCTTGGTAGAGTGGAGGCTTCTTACAATGTTTCCACTACGCTCTTTACAAATGACATCAAGAATGTAGTCAAGGTCAATCTCTTCATTTTCATCTGAAGCACAGTCGAATGGTTTAAGGAGATAATCAAGTTTCCAGTTATCAGTAAATCGACAAGTGCCCTCAAATGGAACACGAAGAGCTTGACCAAAGTCTTCAAGAGAGAGTTTAATGATTTGACCTTCAAGGATGAACCTAACATATACTCTACCATTATCATAAACGAGAGAGTATGTGCTAAAGAACTCTAAGAGAAATTCGGTATATATATCCTCTTTGATGTCCAACAAACAATCAAACCCAATTTCTCCAAACATCGATCGAGTATATATATATCCCTCAATATCCTCTTCGACAACTCTACCCTCGTGAAAACAACGTTTTTGGAGTGGGGAATAGGTGTTTGTAAGTTGAGGGGAAGCACACATTTCAGAAACGTTTGGCATATATTGTCTAGTGTATTGGTGCTCTTGTTGAAATTCCGAAGGCATGATTAGTACCTAATGTGACAACCATGGTTTTGGGGTTCGTCACTTCGAATATAGTTTAGGGTGTTTTGTTCAAATATGTGCTTTTATGTGCTTATGTCTTTATTTTGTGTGTTTGGAGTGAGGCTTGGATATCGTTATGGGTATATGGTACTCATAAGTAAATTGAGGAACGGTGATTTCATGTTCATGAGCTCACAAGGTAGTGACTATGAAATGAGATGGTGTTATTTCGTGGTTTTACGTATACGTATATGTATTATAGAAAATCGTATTTTTACGATTTAAGGTTTACCATTAAGAGGTCTCAGATGAGGTAATTAGTCGGGGAATAATTTACGGGATGGTTTTAAGTCATTTAGAACTTATTTGTATAGTTTATTTTATATTCTAAGAGTTTTTATAAAACAGTATACTTTTACGTCTTTTACGGTATACGCGTAAATTGACTAGTTTTACGGTTTAGCGGTTTTGGAGGTTTTAAGAGCTGAAATAAATTAAGGGAATTTTAGGTAATGATAATTAATAGTTAATTTACAGTAAATAATAACAAAAAATAAAGAAAAAGGCTATTTGGGTCGGTTATGGGCCAATTTGGTGGAAGGAGGTTAGAAAATATGGAAAGTTTTGGTTTTAGCCTTAAAATTTGGATTAGGAAAGGTGTTTTAATATAAATTAAGACCCCTAAAAGGCCATGAACGACTTATATCAGCTATAGGGTCGACAATACATCAATGGAGGTTACGGTTTTCAAGAAAATCAATCCCTGAAGATTAGAGGTAAAAATCATGTTCTAATTACGTTTTTATTAAATAAATCATGTTTCTAGTTCATGTAAACATCAATTATGATGGATTTAGAGTTAGGGAAAAATTATAATCTGAGAATTAACGTTATTATAGTGATTAGATAAGTTAGGGCTTGTGATTAAATAAATTATGAATAATTAATTAGGTTAATTCAATTAAATTCGTAATTAAAAATTGGGCAGAATTTTTTGTGCATTGTTTTGATCATATATAGAGTTCTACAAACTTTTAATTTTAGAATATTATATCCCTGAAAAGGTAATTAAATTGGCTTTCAAATGCAAGAAACTAGAATTGATTTGGAGGTCGGGAAGTGGGTCAAAAACAGGTTAGAACAGTCAGTGGTCAAAGCAGTTTTGAAATCATTCGGGTTTAAATTAATGTTTTAAGATGTTTTGGGTACTTATGATTATAATTGGACCTTCACACGAACATGATACTTAGATTATATACTAAAAAAAGATCTGGAGAAGGTCTAAACAAATGGGTTAGGGTAAGACCCTCGGATCATAACAAACTTTTCATATGTTCAAAATCATATATATATATATATATATATATATATATATATATATATATATATATATATATATATATATATATATATATATATATATATATATATATATATATATATATATATATATATATATATATATATATATATATATATATATATATATATATATATATATATATATATATATATATATATATATATATATATATATATATATATATATATATATATATATATATATATATATATATATATATATATATATATATATATATATATATATAAAGGCCTTAATAGTAGCTTTAAGGTTGCGGCCAAAGGGGAGAGTTAGCTAACACATGTAAGGGCATAGGGTTTCTTTACAGGGCATGTTATTTTTGTTAGGGGGTGTTCGACCAATAGTTTGAAGTATGAAAAATGGGACCGTTTTGGTTAAATGTTAACGGGACGAGTTATGAACTAAACTAAGTTAAGGGTTTTATATAGAGGTGTAATGAGATTCATATGGCATATAAATGGGGTTAAGTTATAGGATAAGGTTAGATATTCATCATAGATTGATGAGCCATTTTGGTATGTGGTTCATGTCTTGATTGTATACGTTTGTGCGTTTAGATTTGTGCTAGAGCGCGGATACTTGGAGAAGCTTGTTCAGGTGAGTTTCATAGTCCCATGTCTTTTTATGATTTGATTTCCAGATGGGACGAAAGAGACACTGTATGGTTTTGTAAAGAATGATGTGATTGTTTTTATGGTTTGTGATGGACTTGTGTGTACACTTATGTGATTAACTGCTATGTGATTCTTGATTGTGTACCGTCTCAGTTATTGTGGTTTGACTTGGTACCAAGGGGATGTTGACAAAGCGGGGCCTTGGGATTGGTTCATAGGTGTATGGGCGCCTATGGGACCATGGTTATTGGTAAGGCTTGGAGCCTTGGAATTATGGTTATTGGTAAGGCTTGGAGCCTTGGATTTGTGGTGATTGGTTAATCTTGAATGCTAGTTGTTAATACATAGTTGTAGCATATTGTCTATATGTTCTTTTGTTAGTGGTTGTTATTCACGGCTTATAATTGATTTGGGGTTGGAGTCTAAACCGATGACTCTTACCAACTTTATGTTGACATGTTTTAGTGTCTCTTTTAGGTGAGAATGTGGTTAAGCGTGAGAATAGGAGTTGTTAGCTGGAAGGCTTAGGATTGCATTTGGAGGAACCCCCTTTACTCTTAGTCTTTATTTTATGTTTGAATAAGTGATACATTGTGGACGCCTATATGTTGATGTGTGTATTTGTATGTCTTTGGTAAGGGGTAGACCTGTTACATACTTACCTAGACGCCTACATTTTTTGTGATATTGTCATGACATTGTGTCACCCATTTATTATATTTCCATTTCATTTAGTTATCTCTATAGACACGCTATTGTTGTGATGATATCCATACGTCGCACCCCATATTCCGCCATGGTGGGGTGTGACAGAATGGTATCAGAGCCTGGTTATAGAGAATTAGGTTTCCTAGTCTAGTAACCTAGTCTATAGCTTAAGGATCCCTACATATAGGCGTCATAGCAATATGTGTGCATGGTTTTGATTGTATAATCTGAGTATTGTTGATTCGTTTTCTGTGAGTTTTGACTAGTATGGATTGAACTATAGTCGTTCATACTTAGTCACATGTTAATTTCTGTTTTGCTTTTGATATATAAATTACTTTCAATATAGTAAGTTATTTGGTGTACCTAATGTATAGTATTTTTCTTTTGATGTTTAAGTCATGTTCCCTAAGAATCATGTTGGTGATTCGAGTTACTAGAAGTAGGTGGATAGGAAGGATTTTAAGTTGTTTCCACTCTTTTGGGCGACATGAATTATAACTGATTATGATGTTGTGTTGGAGTTTGTCTATCCTGTTTTAGCTAGACTATGGATTTATGTATTCCAAGAGTTTTACTATGTTATTTTAATAGATGGAGTTTTGGACCTTATTGTTTATGTGGTTTTGAGCTTATGTGAGTAGATGGATTTATGAGTTATATGTTGTATTGATTCTTATAAGTGTCATCATAGGAGGGAGTGCATTGAGGAAAGGGTAATTGTATAAGTATGGTGGCCAACATACTTATACAAGTACCACAACTTCAATGGGTCCTCAAGTATGATTGCATGAAAGAGGGTTAGTACATGCTTGTATATGATGAGATGTGGATTTTTGGGTATATGTATAATATATGGGTTTATGTAATGGTTGCCTACGATAGGGCTATTTTTGAGTATATTATATGTTTTGGGTTATAGTCATGTTGTGTGATTATGGGGTCACACGATATGGACTAGTATTAGTGATGGGTTTTATGCCTTGTTGTAAGATGGTGATTACTCGTATGGAAAAACGAGTGTATGACGCGATTGATTGATCTGACATGTATGGAAACGAGTATGTTTTGGGTGATTTAATAGGTATATATATGCGGATGTATATATACTAGTATGTGTTAAGTTATTATATATGGTCGTTCAGTAGTTATTATAACTTGAACGTACCTTGTGTTTGCTCATGTTTTATGGTGCTGGAGTTTGATGGAGTTCCAACGATGTTTTGAGTCTTTTGATGTGTGTCTACATTCGGGTATGTATTTTAATTAATGAGAAATACTGAATTTTCTTACAAATAAGTGTGGCTAATTATAGGAAAATGGTTTTGAAAATAATTTGTAAGTGTATGGTATGATATCGTGACTTACATAATTTTTTTAAAGTTTGTGGTAGTATGCTATAAAAAAATTTGTCTTGAAAATAATTGGATTAGTTTTCTATGTAACATATGATAATACATTTTAAAGGGGTAAAGAAATTTTACAAAAAATTTCTTAAGTGGAGTTAAAATTTTAGAAGTATTTAACTAGACGAAAAGAATAAGGGTTGTGGTTGATGATGGATTTGAGGTGGTTAAGAACAAGAAGAATACGAGTAAGAAGAAGCAACCACAAGTTACAAGTATCAAGTTAACTAAACCGGCTCTTAATCTTCAGTTTCGTAATGTTGAGAGGGGTGAGACCTCTAAAGCTACGGGTAAGAATCCTAAGCCGGCTGCTCCTATGCTTAAGAAGGGTTTCTTGAATAACAAAGCTTCGAGTTTTGTAGCGAAGACTAATTATAAGGAGAAGAGTTCTCATAATTCTTTTAGTGCTCTTTGGGATAAGATAGATGATGGTACAGATTGGGAGGATGGTTTTAACACCAAGGAAGATGTGATTAATGCTAGTGATAGTGAGGTTGAAGAAGTCATATCGATTGATGATCGGCATGGTTCTCGTCAGCCTGATGTTCGCTCTAAGTGTTAACCGTGATGTCGTTTTACTTTCATTGTTCATGCACCTTTAGGTGGTTTTTTCCTATTGGTGTTATCTGTTTTGTAATTGTTTAGTAGGATCATATGGCATGTCATATGATATAGTGGTTGTTCAAGCTATTGCTTGAGGTTAATGTAGCATTGCAGCTACATTCCATTGTACTTCAACGCTTTTTGGGAATATTTTTTACCGGGGTTGTGTCCCCTTTACCCAAAAAAAACTAGACGGAAAGAGTAAAAAGGGAGATTTTATTATAGTAATGATAAAAAAAACCACACCTTGTAAATGTGTAGTAGTTTAGTTATAACCAGCCTAAATGGATTTTATAAAATAATAATAATAATAATAATAA
The DNA here is from genome assembly GCA_025667525.1 of Glebionis coronaria. Classification (NCBI taxonomy): domain Eukaryota; kingdom Viridiplantae; phylum Streptophyta; class Magnoliopsida; order Asterales; family Asteraceae; genus Glebionis; species Glebionis coronaria. The sequence goes on along the minus strand of CM046881.1, from coordinate 293,887,405 downwards.
TAATAATAATAATAATATAGTATAAAATGAAAATAAAACATTGTATTTTATTAACATGTATTGGTTTCATAATAACAAGTAAAATAAGTTTAATACGGGTAAACAAGGTAATGGTTAGAATAAGATTGTACTATACTAACTAGTTGATATCTTTGATAAAATAATGAAGATAAAAGATGAGTTTATGGTTCAAAACGGGTATGATTGGTTTTAGTAGTATTGAAGTTTGGTTCTTATGAGGAGTAACTAAGTGGGGCGAAAGTTTAAAATTTTCTGAGGTATCGAAATTTGGTAATACTAACCGTGACGAGTCTAATTTTTCGTTTTTGGCGCACTCCATTGAATCTTTCAGATTACATTGTTTCGTTTTAAGTTGTTTTGGCTAGGGTTCATTATGGTTGATCTTTCGGTTTACCCTATAATTATTATGGGATGCGATCGTTTGGAATTCTTTTGGTACACGTCATGGTTGATTTAGTTATGCGGTTGTGGAAACGTTAGGATGAGAGGATAGAGTTGGGTAGTATTACCTATTGTTAGATATTAGAATGGAGAGATGTATTTTGGTTTAAAGGTTGTGTTGAAGGAATGATTAAGATTTGTGGAGTTTTGAAACTTAGATTGGTTACGGGAATAAGGAATAAGTAAAGTTAGTTGACTGGTCGTGGGAATGAGATGTCATGCTATGAGAAGTTGGTTGAAGTACCATTAGGAGATTGATGAAAGTACTAGCGGATGTGAGGGTAGAGTAGAATGTGACAAGTCTAACATTTTCAGGTAGTTAAATATTTTCTCGTATAATGTTTTGAAACTTATTTTTGTGTTGGTTGACGAACTCACAATTTACGGATTTAAATTTGGGCTTACGTGCATAATTTGGCGTCTTTTACGACTAAACCGGAAACCTTAGGATTACGTATTTACGTTTTTGAACTCCGTTTTTGATGAGACAATTTTTATTGGATTCGTTTTGTGACGGTGATTCATAATTTATAAAAACGTTTTTCGTAAAACGACCCGAGGGCACGCAAATCGAGAAAACTAGAATCGAGAAATACCCGTAAACTAGTGAGATGGGACAAAACACTTTGCCCCATCCCACTAGCTTACATGGGACGGCCAAAAACACCTCACCACCATAGGTGGCACTAACTTAACTTGTTTAAGAACAAGTGTAAGCCTTAGCTTACACTTTAGGCTAAACTACCACCAAACTTTACAAAACCAACACATGGTTTTCACTTAACCATTTCATCCATGCAATTTACTCTCAAACTCTCTCTACTTCACCATCTATGCCGTCCCATATCAAGCCATAAACACCATTTTTGATCTCTTCCAACTACAAACCACATGTTTACTAGTCCTATCAAGGTGTTTCCTTGAAACCTTGATCATTTGGTGGCCATATAACCAACTTTGGAGGTGATTTGCTTGTGTCCTAGGGCTGATTTTCCAACATATGATCTTGCTATTTGATGGTCTTGGAGATACTTGTTGTGTTCATCAAGTTCTTGCCTTCTTAAAACAAGAAATCCACTTGGATTGGTAAAGAAGATCATCCTCTACATTTTTCTCTTATTATTTTGTAAAGAACAAATGTATTTTCTTTCATTTTGTATATGTATATGATGTATATATGATGATAAAAATGTTGTGTGGGGATCAAGTGTTGATAAACATGCTTAAAAATGATGATAACCATAAGAAATGAAGCTAAAATCATGTCTAAATAGTTGGCTGTATAAAAACAGTAGATAACTAAATAAAGAACTGATAAAAATGCATGGTTTGATCTATTTACAGTAAAGTAGATGATGTTATACACATGTGAGAGTTGGCCATGCAATGGAATCAAAATAATGAGTGAGATATGATCAAAACAAGTTAGGTGGTCCAATCTGAATAAGCAGTTTTGTAGGGACTGTTAAGGCAACTTAAGCTTAAAATGGGCAGTAGCTATAACTAAGTTATATTTAGCACATATCATGAAGAAGTTGTCATTTAAAAATGAGCTTCTAAGTCATTGTAGAACTCTAGATATGATAAAAATGGTGAATGTGAAGTTAAAAATCAGATTTTGGAAATAATGTTTATTATTATTATATAAGCACTCACTTTATAATTTATAAAATGTAAAGTATAAACCCACTAACTTGTAAAACTTAATTATATAAATGTATAAAAGGTTAATTAAATGGGTAAAATATATAAATGGTGATAAAAGTAATATTTATAAGTAATAAAAACTATAAACTTTATTTTTACGACTTTTTCGGCTATCGCCGTGAAATTAACGTTTTTCATCAAATAAAACTTAGACGACCAAACCCGTCTAATGTAAAGTTTATAAAAGATATATACTGATGTATAAGTAACTAAGACAAGTAAAAACCGATAAAACCCGAACTATAAGAATTACGGACATTTACGAGCTAACTAAACCTATTAGACTAATAATTGGACTTAATAAGATAAATACTTGTAAAAAGAATTATTTGGGCTTAACCCAATAGGGCCCAACATGAAAAGTATATATATACTGATCATATAAGTATATAATGGGTAAAAACAAGTAAAAGAACTTATAAAAGACTTAATGAACTTAAAATAGGTAAAATCGGTAAAACTAGTGAACTAGTAAGACGATACTAAAACGTAAACACTAAAATGAGTAAATGAGGATTTATAAACCCACTTGATCATCATCATATGTACAATAATCATATATATGTATATTGTTATTTTGATAAAAGTCATTGGACCGAGTCTAAGACCGATTATTATTTATATAGGTTTCCGTGACCGAAGCACGCCCGTAGCCGATAATCCGCCTTTCGTTAACAACGTGAGTTCATAGCCTCGCACTCTTTTAAATGTTTTATAAAATGATTTGTAAACCCGCGAGGGAGATAACATGCTAGATTTTTATAAAAATAGAACACAAGTAGTCCCGATTGTATGCTTAATGAGATGGACCCGAATGATGCTATGACCCTATATTCGAGACTAAAAGGATTATTAGTAGTTAGGTTATGTCACTTAAAGTCCCATTAGCATGAATTGTGAACTACCGGGATTTGGTAGACGCTTATGCATTTGATAGTACTATTTGGGGACGATCACCCCAGTTCGCGCCTTGACGGTTGATCCCCGTCGTACCACATTGATTGGTAAGCGAATTTATGTATGAGAAGATTCCATAGCGTGATTTTTGTGACGACACGCTAACTTAGATGGGCAAATTGTTTGTCGGGTTCGCGGCCCGCTGTTTTCACAGTAAGGTAACAATGTCATGCGGCTAATAATAATCCTAATGCAATATAAGACATAAATAATAAACGATAATGACGCTATTACGATGAATATATTACCTATCATGGTAATATAGAGACTGCGGTCTCATGGACGGTTTCAGATGTATGCTTGATTTATATATTGCCTGACTAGCAATATGTGGACTTACTTCCGATATTATACTTGTGTTCTGATTTTAAATGATTGTAAATGATTGTTTTATATAACGGTTTTCATTAAACTCTATGAATTCACTCAGCATTCGCTGATATGATTTTTGCATGTTTTCTATCTCAGGTGCTTGAAGGTAATCCGGATGGAGATCGACTCTGATGGCCCACACTTAATATTAAAAATGTTCATTCGATTTGTGTTTTGTAAACTTAATGACCTGTATAATTTGGGACCTGTTGTACACTTTTAAACCTTTTTATCGAATGAATGTTTGTTAAACCTTGTACAACCATTTTTATGTGTTGTCTATGATTGGAGTTATTGTGCTATCCCGTAACACTCTGAAAGACCCTTCCGCTGTACCGATATGAAAAATGAGAGTGTTACAGTTTGGTACCAGAGCTCTCGTTGTAGAGAACAAAAGATTTTTTAAAAACCAAGGTTTTGAACAAAACTTTTCAAAATCTTTTGACAATGAACATTTGAGAAAATATTTGAAAAATCTTTTGACTATAACGGTGCCAGAGATCTCCGACGTTACCAACAAGCCTTATTGAGAAGATATATATTTTGATATATATAATTTAATTTATATATATGTATATATCGTGATTTCATTATGTAATTGTTTAACTAGTATGTTATCCTAATACGAGATAAATATATATAAATGCAGATTGTCATGGCTGACCCTAATATTCCTGTAGAAAACCATGCTATTCCCGAACCTAATATAGAAGATGATCCTTATTTAGACTTAGTAGATTTTGATATTGATGACGAGGAGGAACCATTTGAGGATCCCGAGCCCGAGTTAGGACTAGGAGATCAGATTGCCCCTCAGGTTGACTTAGTAGAGAATGAGATTGAGAATGTGGGTAATGAGGACGTGGATATTGAGAATGCTGATATTGAGAATGAGAATGAGATTGGGTTAGATGAGTTAGATGATGAGATAGACGACGAGGATGTCGAGGAGGATGTAGGTATAGAGGTTGAGGTTGATGACGATGAGGAAGCTGAGCTTATATATCCGTATGATGTTCCAGAGGGCGAGCCTTTGCCCCCACCAGTTTGTTTGTCTGATTCTGAGGATGAGTTACCTAGGGATGAAATGTTTGAATCGTCTGAATCTGATTCTGAATCAGAGGAGGATGAGGATGACGATGCACCTGACGGTACCGACGGTATTGCTGCTCGTAGACGTGAGATAGGAGAGTAGTCTAGTACTCGAGAGGCTACTCATATTGATGGTCTTGCACCATGGGCCTTGAGACGTGATCTAGATGCTTCCCGTGTTAAGAGTTGTGTGACAGAGGTTGGATTAGGTGTTGTTCAGACTCAGGTTGCTTATTTGGAGTCGAAGGCAAAGATTGGAGAGAAAGAGCGAGAATTGCTTAGTTTGGATTTGAGTGATGTAGAACGTGGTTTGAATGAGGCTTTTAGGAGGTTATCGGTGTTGGAAAGTGGTGAGTATGTGGCTATGAAAAGAAAGGTGAATTCTTTGGAGATTCAGTTGAGTGTGGCTCGTGCGATGCGTGAGAAAGCCGAAAAGGAGCTGAATGTATCCGTGGGTTGGAACAGTAGATTTTATGCCGACATGGTTGAAAGAGGAGTAATCCGTAAGCGCCCAGCTGAAGATGTGTCTAGTGATCGTCCGGCGAAGATCCAGAAGACGATGGATGATGGACCATCTGGCGGTTCTCAGTAGACCAGTCTGTATTTAGTAGTGACCTTTAGATCTTTTGTGTTTGTAGCTTTGACTGAACCGACTTGTTAGTTGTAGACTTGGCACGAATTTTGAGTGTATATAGTGTTAGAACTTTGATATGGATGTACTAAGACAATACTTTTGTTTCAGATCGAATGAAATATGTATCTTGTCTTGAATTCCATATTGTGCCTTATTTGTATCTTGATTATGAATTCGATCCATATTATATGAATCCTTTGTTGGATGAATGCTTAATGCTTTGAAATTGTGGAATTATAGAACTATGCCGCCCAAGAAGGCTGTGACTGAGGATGATGTACGTAGGATTATTACGGAGCAAGTTACCGCATCTATGACTGAATTTATGGCAAATGCTAGAAATGAAGCTGGCGGTAGTGGAGCTGGCGGTAGTGGAGCTGGCGGTAGTGGAGCTGGCGGTAGTGGAGCTGGCGGTAGTGGAGCTGGCGGTAGTGGAATTGGCGGTACTAATGTGAATGTGAATGCTAATAATGTGAATGCTAATGCTGGAGGAAATGTAGGAGGACTTGGAACGAATGCACCTGAAGTTGGTGGCTGTACTTATGTGACGTTCATGAAGTGTGAACCTCTACCTTTTAATGGAACTGAAGGTGCTGTAGGACTAAGTCAGTGGATCGAGAAGATTGAATCAGTGTTTAGGATTAGTAAGTGTAAGGAGGAAGATAAGGTGACTTTTGCTATGGCTACTCTTAAAGGTCGTGCGTTGACTTGGTGGAACGGGAGAATTGCTTTCATGGGTCTTGATGCTGCTAATGCTACTCCTTGGGCTGAAATCAAGAAGTGGATGACTTTGGAGTTTTGTCCTCGTAGTGTGATCATTAGGTTAGAACAGGAGTTGATTCATTTGAGAATGAAGGGTGTGGACATTGATAGTTATACGAATCGATTCCATGAGTTGGCCTTGCTATGTCCTCGATTGGTTGAACCCGAAGAGATCCGAATTGAGCAATATGTGAAAGGGTTAACCAGGAATATCCGGGGGGACGTGACATCATCGAAACCACTTACCATTGATGATGCTGTTCGAATGGCTTACCAACTCATTGGACAGATAATTCAGGATAAGGAAGATGAAGCCCGTGTAGGTGAGAAAAGAAAGGGAGACGGTGACCGTGTAGATAGAGGTGATAATAGGAAGAATTTCAATCGCCGTCAGAACCAGAGAAAGGGGAATGCAAATGCTATTACCAACAATGCACCGCGCAACGATGATAGATGTCCTAAGTGTGGCAACAAGAGGCATCCTGGCGACTGCTGGAAGTGCCGAAATTGCGGAAAGCTTGGACACAAGGTTGAAAGGTGTAAGAAGGGAACGATTTGCTTCAACTGTAATGAAGAAGGTCATAGGAAATCGGAATGCCCCAAGTTGAAAGCGATTGTACCTGGAAGAAACCCCCAGGGTGGTATCTACCAACTTGGAACAATTGAGGTGAAGAAAGAGGATCCGAATGTCGTTACCGGTACGTTTTTACTCAACAATCATTATGCTGTTGCTTTATTCGATTCGGGTGCCGATAGGAGCTTTGTATCCACTAAATTTAGTGCCCTTATTGATATTGAACCTGTTGAGATAAGTACCAGTTACGAAGTGGAATTGGCTGATGGTAAATTAGTGAAAACTAATAAGCTATTAGAAGGATGCTCTCTAAATCTCTTGAACCATTCCTTTCCGATTGATTTGATGTTGATAGAATTAGGTAGTTTCGATGTTATTATTGGTATGGATTGGTTGTCGTTGAATAATGCTACTATTTTATGTGGAGAGAAGAAGGTTAAGATTCCTCTTAGGAATAGAACGTTAGTAATTGATGGTAGTCGAGGTGAATCCCGTTTGAAAATCGTTTCATGTATTAAAGTCCAAAAGTACATCAGGAACGGTTGTGAGTTATTCTTAGCTCAAGTGACCGGGAATGAGTCTAGGGAGAAACGATTGGAAGATGTACCTATTATTTGTGAATTTCCTGAGGTATTTCCTAAAGATTTACCAGGACTTCCACCGATAAGGCAAGTAGAGTTTCGAATCGATTTAATTCCTGGTGCTGCACCGGTGGCACGTGCGCCTTACCGATTAGCCCCTTCTGAATTAAAGGAGTTATCTGAGCAACTTAAGGAGTTGTCTGATAAAGGTTTTATTCGACCGAGCTCGTCGCCTTGGGGAGCTCCAGTCTTGTTCGTTAAGAAGAAGGATGGATCTTTTCGTATGTGCATTGATTATAGGGAACTGAATAAGTTGACAATTAAGAATCGATATCCTTTACCTAGGATTGATGATTTGTTTGATCAACTGCAAGGATCTAGTGTGTATTCTAAGATAGATTTGCGGTCAGGATATCACCAACTTCGCGTCCGTGAAGAAGATATTCCTATAACTGCATTTAGAACTCGTTATGGACACTATGAATTTCAAGTAATGCCATTTGGGTTAACTAACGCACCTGCGGTTTTCATGGATTTAATGAATCGAGTGTGCAAGCCCTACTTGGATAAATTTGTGATTGTGTTTATTGACGATATTCTAATCTATTCTAAGAATGAAGATGAGCATAGAGAACATTTGAGGATTGTTTTGAAGTTGTTGAAGGATGAAAGATTGTATGCTAAGTTTTCGAAGTGTGATTTCTGGTTGGATTCTGTGCAATTTCTTGGTCATGTGATTAACAGAGATGGAATTCATGTTGATCCTGCAAAGGTTGAAGCTATTAAGAATTGGTCTGCACCGACAACGCCAACGGAAGTGCGACAGTTCTTAGGATTAGCTGGCTATTATAGGCGATTCATTAAAGAATTTTCTTTAATAGCTAAACCCTTGACTAAGCTTACTCAGAAGAATAAATCTTTCGTTTGGGGAAGTGATGAAGATGGAGCATTTCAGACATTGAAGCAAAAATTATGTAGTGCGCCAATCTTATCATTACCCGAAGGGAGTGAAGATTTTGTAGTGTATTGTGATGCATCTCTTAGAGGTTATGGAGCTGTGTTGATGCAGAGAGAGAAAGTGATAGCTTATGCTTCTAGGCAATTAAGGAAGAATGAGGAGAATTATGCTACTCACGATCTTGAGCTAGGAGCGGTGGTCTTTGCTCTTAGGTTGTGGAGGCATTATCTGTATGGCACCAAGTGTACGGTATTCACCGATCACAAAAGCCTACAGTATATTCTCGATCAGAAGGAGTTGAACATGAGACAACGAAGATGGATAGAGTTGTTGAGTGACTATGACTGTGATATAAAATATCACCCAGGAAAAGCCAATGTTGTTGCTGATGCGTTGAGTAGGAAAGATAGAGAGCCTATCAGGGTGCGTTCTCTAGTCTTGACCGTGCACAATAATTTGCCTGAGCAAATTAGAAATGCGCAAATAGAAGCTTGTAAGAAGGAGAATTTTGTTAATGAAGGGTTCCGAGGAGAAGGAGATCCTTTAGAGGTTAGAGCTGATGGAGTGAAATGTTTAAGAGGTCGTATGTGGATACCTAAGTTTGGAGGCTTAAGAGATTTGATTATGTTAGAATCCCATAAATCTAAGTATTCCATTCATCCAGGATCTGATAAGATGTACCATGATTTGAAGAAGTTGTATTGGTGGCCGAATATGAAAGCTGACATAGCTATGTATGTTCTTCAATGCTTGACTTGTGCTAGAGTTAAAGCTGAACATCAAAAGCCACCAGGACTACTTCAACAACCAAAGATTCCTGAATGGAAGTGGGAGCGAATTACGATGGACTTTATCACCAAGCTTCCTAGAACATCATCTGGAAACAATTCGATTTGGGTTATTGTCGATAGACTAACCAAATCAGCACACTTCATTCCGGTTAAGGAGCAGTTCTCACTAGAGAAGCTGACTCGAATATACCTGGATAATGTCGTATGCAAGCATGGAGTGCCTGTATCGATCATTTCAGATCGAGATCCTAGATTCGCATCGAATTTTTGGAAATCTCTCCAAAGATCTTTGGGAACGAATCTCGATATGAGCACTGCTTATCACCCCCAGACTGATGGGCAGAGTGAAAGGACGATACAAACACTGGAAGATATGTTGAGAGCTTGTGTGTTAGACTTTGGTAAGAATTGGGATAAACATTTGTCGTTAGCAGAGTTTTCGTATAACAATAGTTACCATTCTAGTATTAAGGCTGCACCGTTTGAAGCTTTGTATGGTAGGAAGTGTAGATCTCCTGTATGTTGGAGTGAAGTTGGGGATACCCAGCTCACGGGACCGGAATTGATCCGGGAGACTACGGAGATGATAGTTCAGATTAAGAAGAGGTTGTTGACTGCCCGTAGTAGACAGAAAAGTTACGCGGATGTGCGGCGGAAGCCAATGGAGTTTGAAGTGGGTGACCGAGTAATGTTGAAAGTATCGCCATGGAAAGGCGTTATAAGATTTGGAAAACGAGGAAAATTGAATCCCCGTTATATTGGACCCTTTAAGATTCTATCTAGAGTAGGTCCGGTGTCTTACAAACTAGAGTTACCCCCAGAACTTCATGGTGTTCACAACACATTCCATGTATCTAATCTGAAGAAATGTCTAGCAGTGAGTGATGAGAAAATTCCGTTAGGTAAGGTTCGAATAGATGGGAAGTTGCATTTTATCGAAGAGCCCGTAGAAGTTATGGACCGTGAGGTAAAGCAACTGAAACAAAGTCGGATACCTATTGTCAAGATCCGATGGAATTCAAAGCATGGACCGGAGTATACTTGGGAACGAGAGGATGAAATGTGGAAGAAATATCCGCACCTCTTCGATTTCAAAAAGAAACGGACATCCAAATGAAATGGATCACGAGGACGTTGATCCCTTTTAGGAGGAAAAGCTGTGACAAGTCTAACATTTTCAGGTAGTTAAATATTTTCTCGTATAATGTTTTGAAACTTATTTTTGTGTTGGTTGACGAACTCACAATTTACGGATTTAAATTTGGGCTTACGTGCATAATTTGGCGTCTTTTACGACTAAACCGGAAACCTTAGGATTACGTATTTACGTTTTTGAACTCCGTTTTTGATGAGACAATTTTTATTGGATTCGTTTTGTGACGGTGATTCATAATTTATAAAAACGTTTTTCGTAAAACGACCCGAGGGCACGCAAATCGAGAAAACTAGAATCGAGAAATACCCGTAAACTAGTGAGATGGGACAAAACACTTTGCCCCATCCCACTAGCTTACATGGGACGGCCAAAAACACCTCACCACCATAGGTGGCACTAACTTAACTTGTTTAAGAACAAGTGTAAGCCTTAGCTTACACTTTAGGCTAAACTACCACCAAACTTTACAAAACCAACACATGGTTTTCACTTAACCATTTCATCCATGCAATTTACTCTCAAACTCTCTCTACTTCACCATCTATGCCGTCCCATATCAAGCCATAAACACCATTTTTGATCTCTTCCAACTACAAACCACATGTTTACTAGTCCTATCAAGGTGTTTCCTTGAAACCTTGATCATTTGGTGGCCATATAACCAACTTTGGAGGTGATTTGCTTGTGTCCTAGGGCTGATTTTCCAACATATGATCTTGCTATTTGATGGTCTTGGAGATACTTGTTGTGTTCATCAAGTTCTTGCCTTCTTAAAACAAGAAATCCACTTGGATTGGTAAAGAAGATCATCCTCTACATTTTTCTCTTATTATTTTGTAAAGAACAAATGTATTTTCTTTCATTTTGTATATGTATATGATGTATATATGATGATAAAAATGTTGTGTGGGGATCAAGTGTTGATAAACATGCTTAAAAATGATGATAACCATAAGAAATGAAGCTAAAATCATGTCTAAATAGTTGGCTGTATAAAAACAGTAGATAACTAAATAAAGAACTGATAAAAATGCATGGTTTGATCTATTTACAGTAAAGTAGATGATGTTATACACATGTGAGAGTTGGCCATGCAATGGAATCAAAATAATGAGTGAGATATGATCAAAACAAGTTAGGTGGTCCAATCTGAATAAGCAGTTTTGTAGGGACTGTTAAGGCAACTTAAGCTTAAAATGGGCAGTAGCTATAACTAAGTTATATTTAGCACATATCATGAAGAAGTTGTCATTTAAAAATGAGCTTCTAAGTCATTGTAGAACTCTAGATATGATAAAAATAGTGAATGTGAAGTTAAAAATCAGATTTTGGAAATAATGTTTATTATTATTATATAAGCACTCACTTTATAATTTATAAAATGTAAAGTATAAACCCACTAACTTGTAAAACTTAATTATATAAATGTATAAAAGGTTAATTAAATGGGTAAAATATATAAATGGTGATAAAAGTAATATTTATAAGTAATAAAAACTATAAACTTTATTTTTACGACTTTTTCGGCTATCGCCGTGAAATTAACGTTTTTCATCAAATAAAACTTAGACGACCAAACCCGTCTAATGTAAAGTTTATAAAAGATATATACTGATGTATAAGTAACTAAGACAAGTAAAAACCGATAAAACCCGAACTATAAGAATTACGGACATTTACGAGCTAACTAAACCTATTAGACTAATAATTGGACTTAATAAGATAAATACTTGTAAAAAGAATTATTTGGGCTTAACCCAATAGGGCCCAACATGAAAAGTATATATATACTGATCATATAAGTATATAATGGGTAAAAACAAGTAAAAGAACTTATAAAAGACTTAATGAACTTAAAATAGGTAAAATCGGTAAAACTAGTGAACTAGTAAGACGATACTAAAACGTAAACACTAAAATGAGTAAATGAGGATTTATAAACCCACTTGATCATCATCATATGTACAATAATCATATATATGTATATTGTTATTTTGATAAAAGTCATTGGACCGAGTCTAAGACCGATTATTATTTATATAGGTTTCCGTGACCGAAGCACGCCCGTAGCCGATAATCCGCCTTTCATTAACAACGTGAGTTCATAGCCTCGCACTCTTTTAAATGTTTTATAAAATGATTTGTAAACCCGCGAGGGAGATAACATGCTAGATTTTTATAAAAATAGAACACAAGTAGTCCCGATTGTATGCTTAATGAGATGGACCCGAATGATGCTATGACCCTATATTCGAGACTAAAAGGATTATTAGTAGTTAGGTTATGTCACTTAAAGTCCCATTAGCATGAATTGTGAACTACCGGGATTTGGTAGACGCTTATGCATTTGATAGTACTATTTGGGGACGATCACCCCAGTTCGCGCCTTGACGGTTGATCCCCGTCGTACCACATTGATTGGTAAGCGAATTTATGTATGAGAAGATTCCATAGCGTGATTTTTGTGACGACACGCTAACTTAGATGGGCAAATTGTTTGTCGGGTTCGCGGCCCGCTGTTTTCACAGTAAGGTAACAATGTCATGCGGCTAATAATAATCCTAATGCAATATAAGACATAAATAATAAACGATAATGACGCTATTACGATGAATATATTACCTATCATGGTAATATAGAGACTGCGGTCTCATGGACGGTTTCAGATGTATGCTTGATTTATATATTGCCTGACTAGCAATATGTGGACTTACTTCCGATATTATACTTGTGTTCTGATTTTAAATGATTGTAAATGATTGTTTTATATAACGGTTTTCATTAAACTCTATGAATTCACTCAGCATTCGCTGATATGATTTTTGCATGTTTTCTATCTCAGGTGCTTGAAGGTAATCCGGATGGAGATCGACTCTGATGGCCCACACTTAATATTAAAAATGTTCATTCGATTTGTGTTTTGTAAACTTAATGACCTGTATAATTTGGGACCTGTTGTACACTTTTAAACCTTTTTATCGAATGAATGTTTGTTAAACCTTGTACAACCATTTTTATGTGTTGTCTATGATTGGAGTTATTGTGCTATCCCGTAACACTCTGAAAGACCCTTCCGCTGTACCGATATGAAAAATGAGAGTGTTACATAGAAAGTGTCTACTAATGGAAGGATTAACACATAAGGGAATTGGTATAGTTATGGAGGCAATGTAGTAGTAGACACGTGAAGGAAAACATGGATGTGAAAGAATGATTGCTAGGAGGCTGATTAATGGTGAAGTACAACAAGTAAGGAAGAGTGAGCCATTGAGGGGTTGAAGTACCTTTAGAAATATTGTGGTAGAGGAGTGCGTGAAGAGCTACATCATGAATCAAGGAGCTGAAAGGACTACATGCCGGCTGCTAGAAGGAAGCAAGAGATTTCGAAGGAGTCACAGAAGTTGCAAGGACTGGAAAGCTGACAAGCACTATTATGGGAATCTCCATATGGTTCGTGACGAAGAAGGATAGATCGAGTACCAGAGTGGAGTTACAAAGAGCTGAACTAGTGGATCGTGATGAATTGAATACATACCATGGGAGATTAAGAACTCGTGGAGGTAACAAGGGGAGTCGAGTGACTACGCGGATAGAGTTTTTGTGGCAATCAATATCGAGGGATGAGTAGTGAAGCTGAGCTGAATAAGTTCACGGAGAAGTGATTAGAGAGTCGGTTTTGTGAAGGTGTTATGAAAGATCTTTGGAAGAGACAGTGATGCGTTATCTAATGCACTAGCAATTTACATAGATTTGATGAATGAGGTATGGAATTTCTGTTAGACGTGATAGGGTAGAAATTAGGGAGAACCATGGAAGGAGAGAACCAAGTATTCCTAGAAGATGATGACTGAAAGTACCTCATGTTGGGTGCAAGATCAGAATAGAAGTATGAGATTTGAATAAGAATTTAAAATATGGCTTAGTTTAGTCAAATGGGAACTAATATGGGTATATGATGAGAGAGTGATCCGCATGGGATCACATAAAACTCTAGTCTGTCCCTATTAGGAGGGAGTAGGAGAACAGATCGTGAGGAAAAACAAGTGAAGCTACTTGGAAAAATTTTTAGGTATAGATGACTTGAAAGACGGGAAGCATAACATCGTGATGTATGTCAAGAGCTGAGGAAGAAGAAGGAAGTGTGGATAGATGCGAATCATGAATGAAATAGGTCGAGATAAGAACCGAAGGTAAAACTTTGGTATAGCCTAATGAGTAGACTAAGGCACTAATCATGCTAATACTGTTGTAGTGTGGAAAGGAAATGGTACTGACCTATACTGTTTGATTGGAAGGCTTAGTATCGATAATCGAATGGTTGAGGAGTTATAGATGTGATGTGTCATGAGAGATGAAGGGCTTGGTCTAACTGAGATTACCGTCCTTTTGGCTATGTGTATAGATCATAAGTTTATTTGGATTGGAAGAGCCTCGTTGTGATAAACTAATCAATATGTTAAATATCGTCATAGGTCACTTGTGTAAGGAAATTGGAATTTTTAAGTAGTTTGCGGTATGGACTAAAGGGAGTTGATGAACATGATTGGATATGAGTATATCCAGCTAATTGGAAAATGATGGACGAAGTGGGAAATTGATACTTGTATAGGAGTCGTGTTGAGAGCTTGGGTGACTGATTTAGAGGGATGTGGGAAACTCGTTAGCGATGTCTGAGTTTTCATATAATGATAGTTATCAAACTAGAAGTCGATGAATGCCATTTGATGCACTATATGGAAGGATAGGGTGAGTTGTCCTTATGGTGGACTAAAATTCGTGAAAGAGACTACTAAAGTGGAAATGGTGTTTGTGGAAAGGATGAGAGTAACAAGAGATGATATATTGAAAAAGAGGAAATCACTAGAGTTTAGTGAAAAAGTTATGTAGGAAGTTTCACCCATAGTAACGGGCGCCATGTTTAGGAAAAAGGGAAAAGTTTATGTCGAGTTTTGTAGGTCTATTTATGATCTTTTAAAAGATTGGACCAGTAGTTTATGGCTATATAATCACCTGGGGAATTGAGTGGTGTACATGATATATTTCATGTATTGAGATTTGGGAAATTTGGTTTGAGAATGCATATTTGCATGTATGGTTATTCAGGATTTGTGTTAATAAGATCTTCGTTCTATCAAAGAGTCATTTGTGAAATTTATGGATTGTGAGGTCAATAGTTTGGGAATGAATTTAAATATTGTTGGTTAGTATATGTGGTATATTGAGTCATGAACTAAGGTACACATGGACATGAGAAGACTTCATTTTGAACAAGTATCCTCATGGGATTTGTTGTTTGTGTGTTTGATCCTAAGGAGTAAATCTCGGGACGAGATTTCTATTTGGAGGGAGTGATGTGACAACCATGGTTTTGGGGTTCGTCACTTAGAATATAGTTTAGGGTGTTTTGTGCAAATATGTGCTTTTATGTGCTTATGTGTTTATTTTGTGTGTTTGGAGTGAGGTTTGGATATCGTTTATGGGTATATGGTACTCATAAGTAAATTGAGAAACGGTTATTTCATGTTCATGATCTCACAAGATAGTGACTATGAAATGAGATGGTGTTATTTCGTGGTTTTACGTATACGTATATGTATTATAAAAAATCGTATTTTTACGATTTAAGGTTTAGCATTAAGAGGTCTCGGATGAGGTAATTAGTCGGGGAATAATTTACCGGATGGTTTTAAGTCATTTAGAACTTATTTGTATAGTTTATTTCATATTCTAAGAGTTTTTATAAAACTGTATATTTTTACGTCTTTTACGGTATACTCGTAAATTGACTAGTTTTACGATCTACCGGTTTTGGAGGTTTTAGTAGCTGAAATAAATTAAGGAAATTTAAGGTAATGAAAATTAATAGTTAATTTACAGTAAATAATAAAAAAAATAAAGAAAAAGTCTATTTGGTTCGGTTATGGGCCAATTTGGTGGAAGGAGGTTAGAAAATATGGAAAGTTTTGGTTTTAACCTTAAATTTGGATTAGGAAAGGTGTTTTAATATAAATTAAGACCCCTAAAAGGCCATGAACGACTTATATCAGCTATAGGATCGAAAATTCATCAATGGAGGTTAGGGTTTTCAAGAAAAATCAATCCCTTGAAGATTAGAGGTAAAAATCATGTTCTAATTACGTTTTTATTAAATAAATCATGTTTCTAATTCATGTAAACATCAATTATGATGGATTTAGGGTTAGGGCAAAATTAAAATCTGAGAATTAATGTTATTATAATGATTAGATAAGTTAGGGCTTGTGATTAAATAAATTATGAATAATTAATTAGGTTAATTCAATTAAATTTGTAATTAAAAACTGGGCAGAGTTTTTGGTGCATTATTTTGATCATATCTAGAGTTCTACACACTTTTAATTTTTGAATCTTATTTCCCTGAACGGGTAATTGAATTGGCTTTCAAATGCAAGAAACTATAATTCAATTAGAGGTCAGGAAGTGGGTCAAAAACAGGTTACAACAGTCGGAGGTCAAAGCAGTTTTCAAATCAGTCGGGTTTAAATTAATGTTTTAAGATGTTTAGGGTACTTAGGAGTATAATTGGACCTTCACACGAACATGAGACTTAGGTTATATATTAAATAAAAGATCTGGTGGAGGTCTAAACAAATGGGTTAGGGTAAGACCCTCGGATCATAACAAACTTTTCATATGTTCAAAATCAGTATATTTTGGATAGGTAAAAGTATATATATATATATATATATATATATATATATATATATATATATATATATATATATATATATATATATATATATATATATATATATATATATATATATATATATATATATATATATATATGGAGGCCTTAACAGTAGCTTTAAGGTTGCGGCCAAAGGGGAGAGTTAGCTAACACATGTAAGGGCATAGGGTTTCTTTACAGGTCATGTAATTTTTGTTAAGGGGGTGTTCGACCAATAGTTTGAAGTATGAAAAACGGGACTGTTTTGGGTTAAATGTTAACGGGACGAGTTATGAACTAAACTAAGTTAAGGGCTTTATATAGGGGTGTAATGATATTCATATGACATATAAATGGGGTTAAGTTGTAGGAGAAGGTTAGATATCCATCATAGATTGATGAGCCATTTTGGTATGTGGTTCATGTCTTGATTGTATACGTTTGTGTGTTTAGATTTGTGTTAGAGCGCGGATACTTGGAGAAGCTTGTTCAGGTGAGTTTCATAGTCCCATGTATTTTTATGATTTGATTTCCAGATGGGATGAAAGAGACACTGTATGGTTTTGTGAAGAATGATGTGAATGTTTTTATGGTTTGTGATGGACTTGTGTGTACACTTATGTGATTAACTGCTATGTGATTCTTGATTGTGTTTATGATTTGGATTGTGGGACACGTAACGTATCAGTTATTGTGGTTTGACTTGGTACCAAGGGGATGTTGACAAGGCGGGGCCTTGGGATTGGTTCATAGGTGTATGGGCGCCTATGGGACCATGGTTTATTGGTAAGGCTTAGAGCCTTGGATTTGTGGTGATTGGTTAATCTTGAATGATAGTTGCTAATATATAATTGTAGCATATTGTCCATATGTTCTTTTGATAGTGGTTGTTATTCACGGCTTATAATTGATTTTGAGTTGGAGTCTAAACCTATGACTCTCACCAACTTTATGTTGACGTGTTTTAGTGTCTCTTTCAGGTGAGAATGTGGTTAAGCGTGAGAATAGGAGTGGCTAGCTGGAAGGCTTAGGATTGCTTTTGGAGGAACCCCCTTTCCTTTAAGTCTTTATTTTATGTTTGAATAAGTGATACATTATGGACACCTATATGTTGATGTGTGTATTTGTATGTCTTTGGTAAGGGGTAGACTTGTTACATACTTACCTAGATGCCTACATTATTTGTGATATTGTCATGACATTGTGTCACCCATTTATTATATTTCCATTTCATTTAGTTATCTCCATAGACACGCTATTGTTGTGATGATATCCATACGTCGCGCCCCATATTCCGCCATGGTGGGGTGTGACACCTAAATAAACACACAAATATTTCCCCAATTATTCATATGTTACATATAAACCAAAAATAAAAAACAGGAGAATGTGTTTCATCAATCTCTTGACAAACAAAGGTTTAATCCTTATCATTCTCATACTCATAATGTACCTAGTTCATCATTGACAATAACACATTGATCATGTAAGATCAACAATGAACTTGAAAATTGGTTTTTGAAAACAAGATTTCTAGGCAAGCAATTAACAATGCCATTACCAACTTGTTCATGGGTTCATATCAATTCCATCAATCAACCAAAATTGTTTAGTCAAAATTCGGATTTCTTCTACAAGTGGGTTTTAGTGAAATCTCAATGAATATGAACCTAAGGAATCATAGTAACAATACTAGGTCAACTCTTATTCCTAGTAAGGTTCTAATTCAATGTCAATTTTAAAAATCCCCAATTATGAACGTATGAACCCTAGAACAAATTAGATGAAATTGAAAGAAATGACTTACATATAATTGATCTTGGATGAAGGATGAGCGAAACCCACAAATCGAAATCAATTAATCTTGAGTAATTGAAGGTTTTGGAAAATTAACAATGGTGGAAAACTGGGTATTCTCATCACTATGTTGGAGAAGGTGTTGGGAATAAATATAAGTATATTAGTTACCATTGCTAGTTGGTCAAAGGTTCCCCTGCTAGAGTAAGTTCCCCCTTCTAGATAACAAAGGGAGGGGGATTGGTTCCCCTGCTGAAGTCAAAGACCTTGCCGCTAGAGATAAACTTGGAATAGATTATAACGCGTTTCTGTTACTACTCCAAGATACTTTCCAAGTGTGTTAGTAGTAATCTTGTACGTGAGTCCTTGTACTATAAAAGGACTCACTAGGTTATCATGCAATGTGTGTCTTTCTCTATTGTCTTTCATTTCACACTTTAAGGTTTTTGTAACCCAAATACCATTACTGGGTATTCTTATATCTTTGATATATTAAAGTTTAACGTTTGCTTTAGTCATTTGTTCTTGTGTTAAACACTACATTTCGCATCTTGTTTAGTTACCTTGTATTGCAAAGTTTCTCTAGTGTTAGATTGAATCTATTCTATATATCACAACCCTTAAACAAGCTAAGGTTTAAGATCTGAGTTTGGGATCAACAAGTGGTATTAGAGCGGGTGTCTCTTGATACCTAGGAGAATCAGGATGTTTAATTTCGTTGTTGTGAAGATTTAGGGTTTATGTTAAAACCCAAAATAAATAATTTTTGTTGCTGTGATTTGTGAGGACGTTGCTGGTATGTCCGTATGTTTGATTAAGAAAATGCTACGGTGGTTATGTCACGGACCATTAATTCATTCCGTTTTTGGTTTCATTTAATCATCATACGAATATAAATTTGGGTCAGACGCCCTAAAAGCCATCTGATGAAGGAGTCAAAAGTAGCCGCTGAATTTTGTGACTCATTCAATCTTACGTTAACATAGCAGCTTGACTACCGATATTGAAAGTGAAAAGGTATTATATTCGTGAGTTGCTAGTTGTTGTCACATACGCATTGAATGATTTATATGTGATACATACATTATTCCCAATGTATTGTTATTTTCATGTGAATGTTCCCACTGTTGGTCGGTGTAAAAACAAACGAGGTGGATATATGGTCCCATTGGTTTACATATGCAAAGTTTTAAATGTGTTCACACGAATGGGTAATGATTGTGTGTTCACACGGGATGGTGTAAAAATTAATGGGGACTATGACGTGACTTGATGGTATACAAGAAGCAAAAAGGGATTGCTAAGTTGCATTCATGTGGCACCGAATATTGGTTATTTATTATATGATTCACGTGAAAGGGTAGCAACATGAGGCGTCTGTCTCAAACATTGAATGTGGTTTTGGGTGGAAAGCAATAAAGGTCACATGATGGATGATTGACGTGGAACGGTTTGATGTTACGTGACCTTAGCAAGGGTTATATGGTGCTATATAATAAACAGTAAGCTCTTTTCATAGTAGGTATAATTTTTAGTTGTCTTTGTTTGTGTTATTAATTTCACTGTGATAAATTGATTCCCAATTAGTGTGGGTTTGGAATAGTAATAACAAAAACAGGGGCATTAAAAGTTACCCCTGCTTTCATTAAAAGTTCCCCATGCTACGATCCGCCTGCCTTCAATAGTTCCTCCTGCTTTCATTAATAGATTCCCACTATTTTTGAAAGTTCCCCATGCTGTCAGATATGAGTTTTGGGACAGCTGTGACTTGGAGTTTGGTTATTCACAGAAACTGGTTTAAAGGTATAAAGGCTTGATTTAATTTTATTGATTACAAAGAAATTTTTTTATCCTTTATTTGAAGATGAAGAAGATTTTCGTGGGTATGGGTTTTATGCTTACACGCTTAGTGACAAAGTGATACATTATCTAGGAATATGTTATTTCTCTTATGGTACTCTATGCACATATTTTCTATCACTTGAAGGAGTTACATTATCGTGCTCAGTGTCTCGTTTCAAAGGTAAAAGAGGATTTTTGTATACAAGGGCACTTTGTCTCGTGGTTAGTGCAAGATATAGAATGCAAGTTCGGGTTATTCTACTTCATCATCAAGTAAGTTATAATTAGATTTCTTCATATGTAATCATTCCATAAAGCCTACAGAATTGAAGATTCATCAATGACTAGCACACTTTAAGGGGAAGCTCATTTGATAAAGTGTTAGTCATTCACATATGACATTGAGGTGAAGGTTTTTGCTACAGCTCATTGGTATTACTACAACTAATGTAGGTATCTACTGCTCAAAATCATTTTTATTAGGATCTGTGGCCTATGTGCTTCATGGAGGGTATTTTGAAAAGTGGAATACTTGGTTTTGATGTATGATATTGGTTAGTAGTAGTTGAAAATCAAGGTTGTTCATATAGAAGACCCCTATTTGATCATGTCAAAAAGGGGAAGTTGTCTACAAAGAATGTTCAGCCTGTTGATCTTTGATGTTGTATGCTTAAGGGGGAGTGTTTTGACATCATCAACTAGGGGATGATTGTTGGGCTAAAAGTCGATGAGTCAAACACTATGGCAAGAAAGACCAAATAGGACATTATCACTACTAGAGTTCCCACTGCTGGAGATCCCCCTACTGGAGTTCTCCCTGCTGAGAAACTTTGACCAAACCAAGAACAAAACCCTCATTACAACCATGTCTTTAGACTCTTCCTCAAATAACAACAACCACAACAACCTCAAACTACCCATGCTAGATCCTGAAAACTTCGAATTATGGGAATTCAGGATCCAACAATACCTCAAGATAGAACATTATGTTCTCTGGAAGATCATAGAGTTTGGTGATCAATTCCCCAAAACAATGGTGGTTGAAGATGGTGTTAAGGGAGAAGATAAACCTGAAAGCTCCAAAGGTGAAGCCAAAAAGAAATCTGCTGCTCTTTGTGACAAGGAAATACTGGGCAGAAGGCATGATGTCAGGGTTCACAGTTCCTTGCTATTGGCTCTACCTGATAGACATCAGCTAAGATTCAGAAAGTTCAAAACAACTAAGGAACTCTGGGAAGCAATAGGCAAAAAATTTGGAGGAAATGAAGCTACAAAGAAGAATAAGAAGAAGAATCAAATGCTTGATCAATTTGCTTCTTTCAAAGCAATTGGTGATGAAGCAATTGGTGCCATCTACAATAGGCTTCAAGATCTGGTGGCTCAGTTGGAGTTCTTTAAAATAGAAGTGACAAGAGAACAGGTGAATACCAGGTTTCTTAACAGTCTTCAAAAATAATGGTTCGTCTATAAAGCTATTTGGTAGAATAGGGATGATATAGATGACAAGAATATTGATGACATATACAATAACTTGAATGTTTTTGAGCCAGTGGTAATTGAGATGAAGTCAGTAGGAACCATCCCCACCAATTCAAGTGGATCTACTGATTCCCCTGCTAACATGGCTTTCATATCCCACAGTAGTGGAATCTCCAAAAGCAGCGGAATCGAAGTTGGCCCTGCCACCCATTCACCTGCTACTAAATCTGGATCATCTTATGATGAAGAAAGGCCTCAGTCTTGACACTGCTTGTGCTTTCATATCATCCCAAGGGCCACAAGGATCTACTGTGTTACATGAAGATCTGAGTCAAATAAGTAAGGAAGGACTAGAGGAGATGGACATCAAGTGGAACATGGCTCTACTTAGCATGAGAGCTAACAGGTTTTACAAGAAGTATGGGAAGAAGATCTCTATCAATCTTTCTGATGTAGCTGGATTTGACAAAACAAAGGTTGAATGCTACAACTATGGCAAGAAATGTCATTTTGCAAGGGAATGCAGAGGACCTAAGACTAGGATCAGCAATAGGAAGGAAACCAGGGATGATGATTTTGGTGCTAAGGCTATGGTAGCCATGCAGGGGATAGATGGAGCAGGTGGATGGGATTGGAGTGCCATGACAGAGAGTGTTGAAAGAAATCAAGCCTTGGTTGCTGAGGAAAAAGAGGAAGAGTTTGCTCTTATGGCCATGTCAAGCTCTAGCTCAGACAATGAGGTATATGACGATTCATATTGTACTAAAGCTTGTAGGAAAAATACTGAGTCATTGAATGATCAAATAAAAAAGATAAAAGTTGATTATATTAATTGTGACAATGACCTTGATAATTACAAACGTGCTTTAGAACAACTAGAGTCCACCATAAGAGAGTATAAACAAAGAGAATGTGATTATAGAGATCACATTGTGATTCCAGAGAGAGATGCTAAAGAAAATAATGATTCCATTAAGGAATTGACTGCTGAACTAGAAATTTTTAGATCTAATAAAAGGATAGATGAAGAAACTGTTGAAAATTTTGGAAAAGCTTCTAAAGATTTAACTAAAGCAGTTGAAGTTGGACAATCTCCTAGGGACAAAACAGGTTTTGGTGTTAAAAATGAGAATGCTACCATACCACCACCTCCTGCTAATATTCATGCACCTTTTCCTAGAAAAGACTTGTCTTGGACTGGTCTCTCTTGTTTCAAAAAGCAAGAAGATATTGAGTTTGACTTAAGTGCTTACATACCTAATAGTATTGAAACAGAAGAGCCACTAGTGAAAAATAGTATTGTTAGGGACTTCGAAAAAGAACAGATTGCTTTAAAACAATGGAAAATTGATAAACCTGTTCTCTTTTCAAGAGAAGGACTTTTTGGAAGCGATTCTAGTTCTAAGAGTAGTTCACCCAAATATAAAACAAGATCAAAATCCTCTAAGTCCACTGTTAAATATGCTGGTATGTATAGGTCTGTTAGATGTAATCAGAGAAATTGGAATGACCAAAAGTCTCATCAATTAGGAGAGGACTTTGTGATAAATACCAAACCTTGTTTCACATGTGGTAGCTTTGATCACACTTATCAAGACTGTCAGGCACCAATGGAAGTAGTGGCTGCAAATCCTTTAAAGGACATGCAACCTAAAGCCATTCTTCTGAATGCAGGGGCAAAATCCTTTTCCCCTGCCAAGTATGTTGCCCCTGCCTTGAGAAACAGGGTTTCTGACAAGTATGTTGTTCCTGCTCTAAGGAAGGTAGATGATGCATATCCCAAGACCAGCTCTTCCATGACCAACCCAGCACCTCATAATGCATATAAATATGTCTGTAGAACTTACCAACACATCAATAGAGGCCAAAACAAAAGATGGGTTCCCTCTGCTAAGCATAGGGATTTCCCTGCTAAATCTGGGGTATCCCCTGCTAGCAAAGTTTTCCCTCTAGGAACATGGGAAGATGGGGAAAAGCTATGAAAGCCTCAACTCGTTGGGTTTAGGTACCCAAAAGGGGTGCTCAGTCTAATGGTGTATCTCTAGTCTTTGATAAGCTATCCTATATTGATACACGAGGTAGATCCAAGTCTGTAATGGCTTGGGTCCCCAAGAAAAACTAATTTGTTTTTCTTTTTTACAGGTGACAAAGAAGATCAGGGATGATAAAGCATATTGGGATAGTGGATGCTCAAGGAGCATGAATGAACATAAATCTTATTTGTCTAACTTTGTTCCCCTGCATGACAATGATGGTGTTTCTTTTGGAGATGGGCATGGAACAATCACAGGAAAAGGAACTATTGTCACCAATGGGATGACCTTTGACAATGTTTACTTGGTGAAAAAGCTCAAGTACAATCTCTTCAGTGTGTCACAGATGACTGATAACAAGAATTTTGTCTTGTTTACAGATACTGAATGTCTGGTGTTAGGAAAGGAGTTTGTCTTACCACCAAACACTCCTATTGTACTCAGAACACCAAGACAAAAGAACATGTATACAATTGATCTCAAGGACATCTCTCTTCAAGACAATGAAACCTGTTTCATTGCCAAAGCCTCAGTTGATGAGTGTAAGAAATGTCATAGAAGACTTGGTCATCTTAATTTTAAGAACATGAACAAACTGGTAAAATATAATCTGGTTCATTGTCTTCCTTCCAAGTCCTTTGCCAATGATCATACTTGTGCTGCTTGTCTGAAAGGGAAGCAACATAGAGCATCGTACAAGTCAAAAACAAGTATGTCCACTACCAAGCCATTGGAATTACTGCATATGGATCTTTTTGGTCCTACTTCTGTGGCAAGCATAATGAAGAAATGGTACTGCCTAGTTATTACTGATGATTTTTCAAGGTTCACATGGACATTCTTTCTGTTTGAAAAGAGTGACACAACTGATGTACTCATTGGGTTCATCAATCAGATTGAACTTTCCAAAAGTATGAGGGTAGTGACCATGAGATCAGACAATGGTGGTGAATTCAGAAACAAGAAACTGGACACTTTCTGCATAAACAAAGGAATAAAGAGGGAATTCAGTATTGCAAGAACACCTCAACAAAATGGAGTTGCAGAGAGAAGGAATAGGACACTCATTGAAGCTGCAAGGACTATGATGTCTGATTCCAAGCTTCCAGTTATCTTTTGGGCTGAGGTTGTAGCCACTGCTTGTTATGTTCAAAATACGGCCTTTGTGGTAAAGGCACACAACAAGATCCCTTATCAACTGTTCAATGGAAGACCTCCTTTAGTTGACTTTTTTAAACCATTTGGATGTCATGTGATCATTTTGAACACAATTGACAATCTAGGCAAGTTCAGTGAAAAGGGGGATGATGGGTACTTTGTTGGTTATTCATTAAACAGCAAGGGATATAGGGTCTTCAACAAGAAGACAAGCAAAGTAACAGAAAATCTCCATGTGGATTTTCTTGAAGACAAGCCTGAAGATGTACAAACAGGTCCTGATTGATTCTTTGATATTGAAGTTCTTTCAAAATCTATGAATTATATACCCGTGTCTCTACAAAATACTAATATTTCAGGTACTAAAGAACCAACTTGTGTGGAGAAACCACCATTGAGGTATATGAATGTACGCTCACTGTCTCCCATTGAAGCTGCTCCAAAAATAGGTGAAGAAGATGTTACATCTCAAAGGAAAGAAAAACCAATCTCTTCCCCTACTAAGTCAACTTCTGAAAGCAGTGGAATGGATGAAAGCAGCGACATCCAGGATTCCCCTGCTAGACCAAATGCTTCCCCTGTTAACAAGGATCCAGCTGTCAATGATGCTAATGATGAAGAAAGAGAATCCCCACTCATTCCCTCATCCTCACCTATATCTGGTGGCCTACTTATGCCCAGTAGTGGAAGAAGAATAATTAGGAGTGGAGGTCCAAGTTATTCAGAGCTGCATTCAGCTCATCAGCATCCATCCCTAGGTCATGCGGTATCATTTGGAAGCCCTTTTGAGGAGTTCTTTCCCAATCAAGATAGTCCCATCAATTCTGATTTGGAAGAGGGTGAAACAGAAGTAATCAAGAGAATGCAGCCTACCTACAAGGTCAATAAAGATCACCCCTATCACAAATCATAGGTGATCTTGAAGCTCCTAGACATACAAGGTATTCAGCAAAGGAGCACAACTTAATTGCTAACATTACTATGAAGTTCAATCATGACAACATGCAATGCTGTCTGTTCACTGCATTTCTGTCACAAGAAGAGCCAAAGAAGATTTTCCAGGCTTTAAATGATCCAAGTTGGGTTGAAGCCATGCAAGAGGAGCTCTTACAGTTTGACATTCAAGAAATTTGGATTCTGGTAGATTGTCCAAAATGGGAAAGGCCTATTAGGACAAAGTGGGTGCTCAGGAACAAAAAGGATGAGAGGGGCATTGTAGTAAGAAACAAAGCAAGACTAGTGGCACATGGATATACATAGGAAGAATGAATTTGTGACAATCCGTCAATTTGAGGTCGATATTTTATTCTCAACTATTATTTAAAAATCATTATTTTATTATTAATTGATGAACTCACTCACTTTTGGGAAGAAATAAGGGTTTACGTCTTAAAGTTGCATCGACTACGTCTAAACCGGAGAACTCTACGTTACGTGCTTACGTTTACATACACCGTCGTTGTGACAGTCCGACATTTCAGGAAATAAATTTATTCTCGAATATTATTTTGAAATTTTAATTTGTGTTGGTTCATAAACTCACAAATTTACGAGAAGAAATTAGAGCTTACATGAATAATTTAGCGTCTTTTACGATTAAACCAGAAACCCTAGGTTTACGTATTTACGTTTTTGAACTTTGTTTTTAATGAGGCAATTTTTATTAGATTCGTTTTGTGCCATAGATTTATAATTTATAAAAATGTTTTTCGTAAAACGACCCGAGGGCACGCAAATCGAGGAAACTAGAATCGAGGAGTACCCGTAAATTAATGGGGATGAGACAAGTTTACAATTTCCACCCCCATACATGTGGTGGCCAAAGCTTAACCAACACACCAAAATGTGTCAAGTATACACACACACTAAGGACACTTGTCCTTAGTGCATGCACAAACCACTAAACTAACAAAACTAGCCAAGGTAAACCATCTACTCTCATTTCATACATGCAAACCACACACAAACTCTCTTGGCTCCTTATGAATGTCCCATATCACCCAAAAACAACCCATTAGATGAAAAATTCAACCATAAATCATATGCATAATTTACATATGATGAAAACCCATTGAAGTTATGAAGATTAGAGGTGATTTTAACAACTAAAAAGGATTTTATATGGAGATTAAGGGCTGATTTTTGGAGGACTCTACAAATACTTGGTGATCCTAGAAGTGGTGTTGATATCTCATAAGATTGGTTACCCAAAATCAAGTCTTGTTCATCCAAAAACTCATCGTTTCATCACTTTGGTGGTATAGAGATTCTTTATTCCTATCCTCTTGTTATTTTGAATATGTAATCTGGTATTTTCTTTATTTATGTATATGTATATGATGATGAATGATGATCAAAAATATTATGTGGGGATCATGTGTTGATAAACTTGGTTAAAAAGATTGAAAACTACATGTAAAAGTGATAAAATCATGCTTAAATTAGTAGGCTGTATAAAACAGTAATGATCTTATGTTAAACTGTTCAAATGGCATGGATGAATTAATATACAGTAAGTTATAAGACTTGTACACATGTGAGAGTTGGCCATACAATGGAATCCTTAAAATGAGTGAGATATGATCAAAACAATATTGAATTCCAAATCTGTATAGTCTGTTTTGGAAGAACTGTTAGAGACATTTAGAGGTTGATTGAGCAGTAGCTAAAACTGATTTAATTGTAGCACATATCAGGTAGTTTGTGGTGTCCAAAAATGAGCTTCTATCTCCTTGTAGAACTCAAGATATGGTAAAAATGGTGAAAGTGAAATTCATAATAAGATTTATAAAATAAAAGTATATATTATAAAATTAGCACTCAAGTAAAACTAATATAAAATGTATACCTAAAACCCACTAACTTATATATTACTTATAAATAAGTATATACTTTGATAAGTAAATGGGAAATTTTATAAAAATGGCAATTTGATAAGTTTTATAAGTTATAAAACTATATACATAAGTTTTACGTCTTTTCGGCTAAAACCGAAAGATTAACGTTTTCGTCAAATAAAACTTAGACGGTCGGACCCGTCTAATGTAAACTTTTTATAACTCATATACTGATGTATAAGTATATTTGACAAGTAAAAACCGATAAAACCCGAGCTTTATAACTTATGGACATTAACGGGCCAAAATAGCCTTATTGGACTATTAACCCGACAAGTTTGGCTAAACACTAATGGACTTACTCATTGGGCTTAACCCACTTGGGCCAAACATGTTAGTATAGGCCTGATAATAAAAGTATAAATGGACTAATATAAATAGTTGAACTCTTAATGGACTTTAATGGGCTTATTGGGCCTTAATATGTAAATGGATTGAAACTAGTATAACTAGTCAAAAATTTGACTAACACATAACACTATAATGTGTATGAAGAGATAAAATCCCACTTGATCATCATCATACTTATGATATCATCATATATACATAGCCATTATTTTTATAAATTCATTGGACAAGGGTCTAAGACGAGTATTATTTGTCTAGGTTTTCGTGATTGAAGCACGTACCGTACATCCAAATCGCCGATAACCGCCTTCCTCAATCAACGTGAGTTAATAGCCTCGCACTCATTAAAATGTTTTTATGAAATGTTTTATAAACCCGCGAGGGATATAACATGTTAGTTTTAATAAAATAGGAGACCAGTTGTCCCGGTTGTTTGTTTATTGATTTGGACCCGAATGATTATATGACCCGATGAATGATTTTATGACCCAATGTATGAAATATAATGGATTATTATAGTTAGGTTATGTCACTAAAAGTCCCATTAGCATAAATTGTGAACTACTGGGATTTGGTAGACACTTATGCATATAATAGTACTATTTGGGGAAGATCACCCCAGTTCGCGCCTTGACGGTTGATCCCCGTCGTGCCACATTGATTGGTAAGCGAATTTATGTATGAGAAGATTTATATAAGCATGATTAGTGTGACGACATGCTGTTTTAGATGGGAAAATGAGTTTCGGGTTAGCTACCTGTTGTTTGTTGTAGTAAGGTAGCAATGTCATGAGGCTTATAATAATCCAATAACGAAAATACTGCTATACGCATTGAATTACAATATATTGCCTGACTAGCAATACGGGGTCTTATTATTGATATTGTGTTCGTGTTTTGGTTTTACATAACCATATTCAAATAACGGTTTTTATTTAACTCTATACAACGTTATAAAACGTATTGTATGATGTTTTTACGACAATGGTTGGTATAATGGTTTTGAAGGCAAAAGCCTATATTATGATTTTGACAAGGATTTGTATAAAATGTTTTTGGCCTATTTTATGGCCTACTATAAAGATTTGTAGAAAAATGATTTTCGGTAATAAATTTATACCGATGATATATTAATGGGTTTCATTATACTCTATGAATTCACTCGGCGTTTTCGCTGACCTTTTCTTTTAACATGTCTTATCTCAGGTACTTGAAGGTAATTCTCGGGAAGACAACAAGAATTCATGGCCCGCACTTAATTAACAATTTCCATTCAAATGCTTTGTAAAACTTGTATGAAATACTATGACTTGGGACCTATGTAAATTTGATATTCATGAATGGAAAATGCTTTATTATTAAACGACGCGATTTAATCGTTGTCTATGATTTGAGTAATGTGCTATCCCGTAACACCAACGACTCTTCTGCTGAACTATAGTATGAATATTTGGGGGTGTTACAGTTTGGTACCAGAGCTCTCGTTATAGAGAACGAAAGATTTTTAAAACCAAGGTTTTGAATAAAACATTTCAAAATCTTTTAACTATAAACATTTTTCTCAAAATGTCTACAAATCTTTTGACTATAACTGTGCCGAAGAATTCCCGAGTTACCGACAAGGTCAGACTGAGAAGTGTTATTTTTATAAATATATAACTTAGATTATATATATATATATATATATATATATATATATATATATATATATATATATATATATATATATATATATATATATATATATATATATATATATATATATATATATATATATATATATATATATATATATATATATATATATATATATATATATATATGTTGTAATTTGATTACATGATTGTTGATGATTATTTTAATACTTATACGAGGTATTTATACGACGTAGATTGTCACAAGAAACCCTAACTCCTCTAGAAAATCAGTCGAAGCTATTCCCGTAGGAAATTCTAGCTATTCCATATCTAAACCAACTTGTGGATGTTCATGATCCCAACAAAATGGTTGATATTCGTAGAAATGTTGATATTAGTTGATTGTGATCTTAAAGAAGAATTGGCGAGATTAAATCTAATATCGATGTCATGACGATCTTTCCTTATAGAGTGGAGTTTGACAAAACGATACCACCTGGAAAGGTGTCATCTGATTCGTTGTCACCCAATTCTTAAATTGAAATCGAAAGGGTGAATGTTGCACTTGAGCCTGTCCTTGGAGCCTTTACCCAAAAGCCTCATGCCACTAGTACCTTTCCGAGAAGTCTAATTGAATGTGTGAGTCATTTCATACTAGTGACTCATTTGATAACTATTGATGAAAGAGCTATAGGATTGGAAATTAAGTGTTGTTCATATCGAACTTTTATTGCCCTTTCAAGGTCTAGGAATAAGGATGAAAGTATTGGAGAATGAGGTAGGATATCGTACTGAGTATAAGTTGGTTGAAACTTGAATAAAGTAAAATTTAACCCGTATGGAATATGAGATTGTTAAGAGGAAGTCGTTGAGTCCTGTGATTGATTTATAAGGTTTTAAATGATTTTTGGTTCGTGTTAAGGGTTGTTCCTAGGCCATTGTCTAATGACGAGGATGCCCAGTGTCCAAGTAATAAATCGAAGAAATCTTCTTCTGAAATTGGGACCGCTGGATCTTTCGGGACATGTGGAACACCTAATGACTCTTGTAGATTAGTATTCATTGTGGTATCTTTTAAAAATCCCTAACTTAACTGAGACATCAGTTGATAGGATGAGATTTTGGAATTGTATGACATGGCAACACGTAATCTGTTGCGGTACACATTTGACTTGTTTGTGATTAATGAAAAGATTACCTTTGATTGCTAAATTTTACATGTATCGCTGTTATCTATCTTTTCTTGCTTGTTCCTAATGTTCGCATTAGTGATGCAACCATTGAACAAGTACTCATCTCGATTTGAGTTACGTTGTGGATTATTTTTTTTAGTACCATCGAGGTCATGAACCTCATGATTAATTGGCTAAGATCATTTCCTATTATATTGTAGCTAGTTCTTGGTGAACAACTATTCATCACTCTTTTGCATATCACTCATTGTTTTTATAAGTTAAAACAGTATCCCTTGATGAAGATTGAATTTTCATCACCATATGGATTATTCAAAGTGAGATTTATAAATAATCTTTATTGAAATGAAGTTGTTTATGAAACACCTTGGAAAACTTAATTGTTTCCATAACAAAAAAAAACTCTGTAAATTTATTTTTGATTCTCATTCAAGAATTAAGCATGAAAATATTTTTATTTTAAACATGATGACAAAGTTTTGATGAACTGAGTATTGCATCGTTAATCTTAAATTGTATATAGTTGCGCGCCTACATACAAATTGGAAGGGACCATACAAGGCTGATTAGTAGTCACCATGAAATTATTAATAGACACTAAATCTTTTTATGAAATGTTTTATAAACCCGCACTCTTCCCAATCAACGTGAGTTCATAGCCTCGCACTCTTTTAAATGTTTTTATGAAATGTTTTATAAACCTGCGAGGGAGATAACATGTTAGTTT
The DNA here is from genome assembly GCA_025667525.1 of Glebionis coronaria. NCBI lineage: Eukaryota > Viridiplantae > Streptophyta > Magnoliopsida > Asterales > Asteraceae > Glebionis > Glebionis coronaria. The sequence continues at coordinate 293,855,540 of CM046881.1, read as the reverse complement.
TAATAAAATAGGACACCAGTTGTCCCGATTGTTTGTTTATTGATTTGGACCCGAATGATTATATGACCTGATGAATGATTTTATGACCCGATGTATGAAATATAATGGATTATTATAGTTAGGTTATGTCACTAAAAGTCCCATTAGCATGAATTATGAACTACCGGGATTTGCTAGACGCTTATGCATATAATAGTACTATTTGGGGAAGATCGCCCCAGTTCGCGCCTTGACGGTTGAACCCCGTCGTGCCACATTGATTGGTAAGCGAATTTATGTATGAGAAGATTTATATAAGCGTGATTATTGTGACGACACGCTGTTTTAGATGGGAAAATGAGTTTCGGGTTAGCTACCTGTTGTTTGTTGTAGTAAGGTAGCAATGTCATGCAGCTTATAATAATCCAATAACGAAAATACTACTATACGCATTGAATTACAATATATTGCCTGACTAGCAATACGGGGTCTTATTATTTATATTGTGTTCATGTTTTGGTTTTACATAACCATATTCATATAACGGTTTTTATTTAACTCTATACAATGTTATAAAACGTATTGTATGATGTTTTTACGACAATGGTTCGTATAATGGTTTTGAAGGATAAAGCCTATATTATGATTTTGACAAGGATTTGTGTAAAATGTTTTTGGCCTATTTTATGGCCTACTATAAAGATTTGTAGAAAAATGATTTTCAGTAATAATTTTATACCGATGATATATTAATGGGTTTCATTATACTCTATGAATTCACTCGGCGTTTTCGCTGACCTTTTCTTTTAACATGTCTTATCTCATGTACTTGAAGGTAATTCTCGGGAAGACGACAAGAATTCATGGCCCACACTTAAATAACAATTTCCATTCAAATGCTTTGTAAAACTTGTATGAAATACTATGACTTGGGACGTATGTAAATTTGATATTCATGAATGGAAAATGCTTTATTATTAAACGACGCGATTTTTAAGCGTTGTCTATGATTTGAGTAATGTGCTATCCCGTAACACCAACAAGTCTTCCGCTGAACTAAAGTATGAATATTTGGGGGTGTTACAACATTGATTATGATGAATTCTTTGCTCTAGTCGCCATAATTGAGGCCATTAGACTATTCTTGGCCTATGCTTCTTATATGGACTTTATAGTTTATCAGATGGATGTCAAGAGTGCCTTCTATGCTTAGCAAAGCGTTTGCCAAGTTGATGTAGGACAAATTTCAAATGAGTGCCATGGGTGAACTCAACTTCTTCTTGGGGTTACAAGTTCAGCAGAGGAAAGATGGGATATTCATCTCACAAGACAAATATGTGGCTGAAATTGTGAAGAAGTTTGGCATGTGTGAAGGAAAGAAAGTTTCCACTCCAATGGATAAGGATCACCCATGGGGCAAAGATGGTCCTGGAAAGCTTATTGATGTCAGGAACTATAGATCTATGATTGGATCTCTCATGTACCTTACAGCTTCAAGACCCGACATCATGTTTGCAGTCTGTTTATGTGCGAGATACCAAGTGGCACCTATAGAGTGTCATCTATTTGCTGTGAAAATTTTTTTTAGGTATCTAAAGTGTCATCCAACTTTAGGACTTTGGTATCCTAAGGAGTCACCATTTGAGCTGATATCCTACTCAGATAGTGATTATGCTGGTGACAACAATGATAGGAAGTCTACAACAGGTGGATGCCAATTTTTGGGAAGCAGGCTTATATCTTGGTAGTGTAAGAAGCAGACTATTATGGCCACATCCACAACTGAAGCTGAGTATGTAGCAACTGCTGCATGTTGTGGTCAAGTTCTTTGGGTTCAGAACCATCTGCTTGATTATGGGTATAGTTTTCTTAAAACCAAGATATTTATTGACAACAACAGCACCATTTACATTATTAAGAATCCTGTTTTTCATAGCAAGACTAAACATATTGAAATAAGACATCATTTCATAAGAGACTGTTTTGAAAAAGGATTAATTGTCCCAGAGAAAATTAATATAGAACTTAATGTTGCTGATCTTTTGATAAAAGCCTTTGAAGTGGGGAGGTTTCAGTACTTGGTTGCAAGTATTGGGATGGTTTCTCCCTAAAACTTGATGTTGATTTTGTCTTGTATACCCAGGAGTGTTTTATTGCTGTTGTTGTATATATGTTAGTCATTTTTTTCATCATTATTCATTTCACTGCTTTTGAACAAAGATTCCCCTACTGGGTTCATTTCCCTGCAAAATAGTTCTTCTCTTAAGCTGGCTTTGTTCCTTTTAAAAGTGGTTATATATGGTTTTAGACTAACAATGCAGAGATTCAAATGGTGCATACTACACTCATAGGAGAATCAGGTATATGCTCTATGTTTTAGGGGAGATTAGGTCACACCTTTAGGATTTAGGGTATCCATAGGATACTCATATATGATTCTAGATCATATCCATTGGTGAGTAAGGTTTCAGAATGATGAAGACTTGTTGCAAAGCTTGTCAGAATTCTGAAGCCTTGAGGCACTGTAATGTGTACTTATACTTCTTTATTAAACAACTTGCTGTCTAGATTTAGATGTTTAGTACACATTGCCAAGACTAAATGGCCATAGGTAAGGGAAAGGTAGGGATGGTGACTAGGGTATGCTTATTTTCTTGGGTTGACCAGGTGCAGGGTGGCCTATGTGTTAACTTTTTGTGCTTAGAACATTGTTGAATGGAGGACTCTTGAGTTTCTGTGTATCTTCCTTGTGTATACAAGGGTGTGCATTAGAGCAGAGCCATTTAGCATTGGTCTCTTCATGATTAGTCTAATACCTCTAGGAAAGTTTCCCCTGCTTTCACCTTTCGATTCCCTTGCTTGATCAATATTCCCCTGTTTGACTGTTGATCGACAATACTGTTACCCCTGCTTATAGCCGTTGGGCCTGCTTGCTAAAATTTTGGTTAGGGAATATTTTATTCTTTTCAAAAGATATTTAAGGCGCTTTCTTCGTTGATTGGTAATCTTTTCTTTATTATTTCAAATAAATTACTTTTATATCAAGATTTATCTTTGATATTTTTGCAATTTGAATTTTTGGTCCAATCATAGCTCTTCAATTCGCCTATAAAAACTTAATTCCCTTAACCAACGGGTCCATCTCTCTCCCTCGATCAAATCCCACCTAACCCTCACCATTATAAACCTTCAAACATTTTCAACTTTTATCATGTCTCTCAAAATTGCTGCTTTTGTCTAAATCCATGACCAAAACAGTGGATGGAGGGGTAATAATTTAAAGCATAGTAGATGGTCATCCCAAGGTGATTACACTTGCCTCCATCAGAGACAAGCTTATTCTGGATGATGAGGATGGGATAACCAACCTACCTGAGGCTGAAATCTTTGAGGGTCTTGTTAAATTGGGGTACACTCTTTCTGATGATCAAAAATGTAAGTTTGCTAAAGGTCAGTTTTCCCCACATTGGAAATATTTGATTCATACAATTTTGCAATGTTTATCACCTAAAACCGCTGCTTTTAATGAATCTGGAAGTGAAGTTGCTTCTGCCCTGATATGCTTAGCAACAGGGAGAAAGTACTGTTTTTCTCAAATGATTTTCAAAGGAATGGTCAAAAATGATACAAGTAGTACTAAATTTTGTATGTACCCAAGATTTACATAACTTTTGCTAAATATGAGTGAACATGGTCCTATCAAACACACAAGGTATTTTTTAGCCACCAAACACTCTACCAAACTGTTTACCACACTTCTTGCACCATCTCCACAATTTTCTGGCAGGGTTGTTCCACTCACTATCATCATGATGAAATAAATCAGACAAGAAGAAGCTAAGACAAAAACAGCCACACACAAACCATCTGATTCCCCTGCCAAGAAACTACCCCCTGCTAGTACTCTACCCCCTGCTGATCCAAAACATGAAAGGAGAACTAAATCTAGGTTTTCCAGGTCTCCCTTGCCTGGTGAATCTTCACAAGTAGTAGAGAGGAGAGCCTCCAATAGGTTGGAGCACACTGAGGGTTTGGCTGCCACTACTGTCTCATCCTCAAGGGGTGAGCAAGATAGTGACACCATGAGTAAGTCCTCTCCCTCACTCAGTGATACCTAAAAAGGGGAGAAATTCCCTTCTAGGGTTGAGAGCAGAATGCAACCAATGACCATATTGGAATTGACGAATATGTGCATGAGCTTGAAAAAGCAAAATGCACAACTTGTACAAACTGTCAAAAAGCAAGGTCTGGTTATCAATAATTTGGAAACCAGACTTGCTACACTTGAGGGGCCAAGCTTATCATATCTACAGATGAGGATGCTTCCAAAGGGGAGGAAGTTCCTAATACAGAATAATCTACTCAGTGGTATGAATATCCTGGTGGTCAGGGTCTAGAACAAGGAAAGATAGAAAGTGGTGAGAAAGGGACTGAGAAAGGAAGTGCTGAGAAAGGAAGTGATAAGGGGAGTGCCACAAAAGAGATTGCTCAAACATTGTTGACTATGGGCAATCAAGAAGAAGCCCCATGATTCAAAAATTTCCCTTGCTATAACTGATCCCACTACTGTAAGTCTTTCCCCTGCTAAGCCTATCACTCAAACATTTGTTCGAAAGAATAGAAGGAAACCAGCTCAAAAGGGAATTACAATTAGAGAACCTGCAACTAAAGCCAAACCAGCACCAGGAGTGGATCCAAAAGACAAGGGAAAAGGGATCATGGTTGAACAGCCCAAGAGGAAATACATGCACAGAACTCCTGAACAGCAAAGGGCTCAAGAAGAATATGATGAACATGTAGCTCTCAGACTTCAACAAGAAGAGATTGATATGCAGAATCTGAGAATGTAAAAGATGAGTCCTATAGAGATGCTTAAGCAGATTGAAAACATGCATAGAGAGTTGGATGAAAGGGTTCCTCATGTTCAAGAATTTCTAGATCAATAGGAAAAGGAGTTAGTAAATGCTCCTTTGGAAGACATGTATGAATTGATTTGCTTAGTCTACAAATATCAAAATGAGTATCTAGAAAGAAGGGAAAATCAGATTCAGAAGGTAAAGTACTTGAGACCTGAGAAGGGGAGACTGGCACACTACAATGTTTTGCTCAAGAGACATAAGAAGTGGACTGATGGTCATTTCAGTAACATGACCTTTGAGGAGACAGAGCAAGCAGTCAGACCAGTTCTAAGAGAGTTAAATGTGGAAGACTTCATGGCTATCAACTCTCCTGAGGAAGCTGAGTATCTCAGGAGGCAAAATGAAGTATTACAAAAAGCTAGGGAATCTAGAAAAAGAAAGGCTGAAGGAACAACAGTGGAAACTACACAAGCAGGTGCATCAACCCAAGCAGGTGCATCATCACAAGCAGGTGCATCATGACAAGCAGGTGTATCATCACAAGCAGGTGCATCATCTCAAGCAGGTGCAAGTCTTCCAGCAATTGAGAGATATGTACTCAATGCACAAAGAGCACCCAAAAGACTCAAGAGGATGGAGAAAGTTGGTATAGTTACTAAGGAGACTCAGCGTCCCTCGAATGAAGAAATAGATAAGCAGCTTATTGTGCAAGAAAATGATGAAATCTCACCTAGTGAGCTTGGGAAGAAATTTGCCATAGTGGAATATGCTGTTTATGAACACAGGGGGATGACTTGGTGGAAGCTTACAAGAGCTGACAATACAGCACAGACATTTCTAAGTCTAGATGTCATGTTTCAAACTTTGGATAGTGAGGACTTAGAAGATCTATGGAAGATTTTGAAGAAGACCTTTGCTGCAAAGCCTCCTACTATGGATGGTGTAGAGAAGGATTGGGTGATCTAGGAATGCATGCATAGAATGTATGAGCATGAATTGTTTAATCCCATATTTGATGCAGTAAATGGAGGAAATTTGTTGTATTGGAAGCTATTTACCAATTATGGGGTCTATGAGATAGTTATGGAAGGGGTAAGTGTTTACTTGATTAATCATCGTTACTATCCTTTCAGTCAGGAGACCTTGAAGAAAGTAGCACTGGCTGACTTGATTCTGTATGCTAAAGCACCTGTTGCTTATGATCTGGCAAGGATGATGTATAGTCAGCTTTGGCCAGGAACTTTGTAAGCACCCTCATCAGCTAGTATTTATTCAGAAAGTTGTCTTTAGGTGAAAGCACAAGTTTAGGAGAGGATTGTTGGGAATAAATATAAGTATATTAGTTACCCCTGCTAGTTGGTCAAAGGTTCCCCTTCTAGAGTAAGTTCCCCCTTCTAGATAACAAAGACAGGAGAATTGGTTCCCCTGCTGAAGTCAAAGACCCTGTCGCTAGAGATAAACTTGGAATAGATTATAGCGCGTTTCTGTTACTACTCTAAGATACTTTTGCAAGTTTGTTAGTAGTAATATTGTACGTGAGTCCTTGTACTATAAAAGGACTCACTAGGTTATCATGCAATGTGTGTCTTTCTCTATTCTCTTCATTTCACACTTTAAGGTTTTTGTAACCCTAATACCATTACTGGGTATTCGTATATCTTTGATATATTAAAGTTTAACGTTTGCTTTAGTCATTTGTTCTTGTGCTAAACACTACATTCCGCATCTTGTTTAGTTACTTTGTATTGCAAAGTTTCTCTAGTGCTAGATTGAATCTATTCTATCTATCACAACCCTTAAACAAGCTAAGGTTTAAGATCTGAGTTTGGGATCAACAGAAAGGAGAGAAAGAGTTTTTGAAAAAGTGATTTTTAATAAAAACTGGCTCTTTACTCGCGAGTACTGGACGCGGGTCCTTATCGATAAGGAACCGCCTGTTTAAACCGCGTCGATAAGGAACCACCTACAGTGGCGTGTTTTTAACAAGGAAAATCATAGAATTTTTCAAAACCAAATTTTTCTAAAAACCTTAAAATATGTCTTAAGCCTTTAGGAAATCACTAGACCACCACAACACTAGGTAATAATGCCTTATTGAAGGATTACGAGTTGAATCGAGATAGGAAAAGACCGAAACGGACAAACGACTACTCGTAGAAAAGAAGCAAAGAGGAGAGGAGTCAAGAGAAGTGAATCAAGACCAAGAACATTTCTTAAGAGACAAATGACATTCTTCAAATCGAGGAGACGAAGAGCTTGTGTCATATATAGTGGCTTAAGACGTGCCTTTCCGGCGAAAGTCTAAACGGCTTTGGTAATGAACTATACCAAGAAACTGTGATACATAGAATAAGATCATTTTAAAGAGTAGTCTTATTCTATTTCAATATGCGAGCAAAGTATAAATTAACTTTCTCCCCCACATGATCGGATAATTATCGTTAGGATTTACAATAACAATATCCTTGGAATATTTCAATTCCAAATGTGTAAAATCCACCTACAACTTAATGAAGTAGTTTGGTATCTCAAGGGATTCATCAATCATCCTAGAGATGATCTTAATTGCACAAGTTACACATGATATTGGGCCTACTAACCGTAAGGGTGCAAAACATGGAAATCATGCTTGATATTTTAAGCTTCTACTAACTCACTCTACATCTCCATAGTGAGTCAAGTATCCAAGCAATGAAGGTTTGAGAGGGAAAAAGGGAAGAATCACAAACCACAAACAAATGTCAAGGAAAGGATGCCAAGAACAAACATATAGTCAATTAATGATCAAAATAATGATCAATAGGGCGTGTGAAAGAACGAAAACGTACCTTGGCCACAAATTTCATTCCAAGCTTACAAGGAACCAATGCAAAGCCCAACCATGACTAAAGTGACTACTAAGTCTTCAGGGACTAGTATCACTCCCATCCATCTTGATATCATCATTCAATTATGTTGGAAATCAAAGAAGATGAGTCTTCTACAAGTGTAAGTAAGTCAATCCACAATCAATTGAATGATTCATCTTCATGAGTACCTACACATAACAAGATGCAAACTAGTAGATACATTTCAAGAGTAAATCTAAAATGCATTAATACTACTAATCTAAATGAGATGCAATATTATCAATTAAAAGGCTTATTTTCAATAAAAAATTGTTTTGACCAAAGAGAAACTTTAGTAAAACTTAACCTTCTAATTTGAGGAGAGAATGGATCGATCCAAGTTTTACCAATTGTAGAAACTAGAAGGGGGGATTGAATAGTTTCTCATCAATATATCTCCTAATTAAATTTCCATTCAATTAGGTGAGTGACAAAACTATCTTTTACTTGAAAGCTAGTTGCATAATGATTAGGTTCAATTCTAATGCATTAACAATAAGTAGTAAGTGTAATGATGATGAATGTAAGTGATGAGTAAAGAAAGAAACAACCTAGTAGGAAGACACCAAGATTTATAGTGGTTCGGAAACGAGGCTCTATCATCGTTCCTACTCCACACCTCAAGTACACCTTACTCAAGATTTCCATTATATCCACAAGCTCCCTTCTTGGCGGAGAAAACCTGACAACGTCGCTTACATTTTTTTCTGACACTAAGCTAAATGTCGAGACCTAATCTTAGCTAGGACCAATCTACAAAACGTCGCCCACTTAACCATTTTACGATACAAGGATAGATTTCGAGTTCTAATCCAAAGCTAGAACCAATCTTCACAATGTTGCCTACTTCACCATTTTCCGAAACAAGGCTAGATGTCGAGTTCTAATCCAAAGCTAGAAACAATCTTCACGACTCTTCACTTTGAAGCTAAGTGAGAACTTCACACAACACAACTACACATCACTTTATAGTTTAGTGAGAACTCACAAGACACAACCACATCACTTTAGAGTTTAGTGAGAACTAACAAAACTTATTACAACTCAACTAAACATATCCAAGAACACACATGTAGCTTGGATCTACACAACACAAATCCAAGCACACACATGCAAAGGATTTACACAACTCTAATCCAAGCATTCACACATAGCTTGGATGAACACAACTAGTCCAAGTATTCCCAAATACATTGGATCTACACAAGACACAAATAAGCTGTGACAATCCGTCAATTTATGGTTGATATTTTATTCTCAATATTTATTTGAAAACATTATTTTAATGTTACAATATGAACTCACTTATTTCTGGGAAGAAATTTGGATTTACGTCTTGAAGTAGCGTCGACTACGTCTAAACCGGAGGATTCAACGTTACGTGCTTACGTTTACATACACCGTCTTTGGTGACAGTCCGACATTTCAGGAAATAAATTTATCCGTGAATATTATTTTGGAGTTTTAAATTTGTGTTGGTTCATAAACTCACAAGTTACGAGAAGAGATTAGAACTTACGATTTTATTTTAACGTCCTTTACGACTAAACCGGAAACCCTAGGATTACGTATTTACGTTTTCGAACTCCGTTTTTGATGAGACAATTTTTATTGGATTCGTTTTGTGACGTTGATTCATAATTTATAAAAACGTTTTTCGTAAAACGACCTGAGGGCACGCAAATCGAGAAAACTAGAATCGAGGAGTACCCGTAAATAAATGGGGATGAGACAAGTGGGACACTTGCCCCACCCCCATCAAAACCGGCCACAATAGCCCACCAAATCAACTTGGTGGCAAGCTTTCACTCATGTAACATACACATGTCACACAAGCTTACACACTAAGCTAACTTTCCACTAACAACTTACCAAAACCACTAGCTAGTTCATTTCTTCCATTTACAACATGCAAAACCATCTCAATTTCCTCTCTACTCTCTAAAGATGCCGTCCCATATCCACCCCAAAAACACCCTTTGATCTTGATTCAACCATGAAATCCTATGTTATACTTGCATATGTTGAAGCCCTTTTGAAACCCTATTGATTGGTGGTACTTATAACATCCAAGGAGGAGTATTCATGGTGTCTTGGGGCTGATTTTCCACAAGGTGATCATAAAGATTGATGGTCTTAAAGATGGTGTTAGCTAAGCACAAGTTTCTCCATCAAAAACCATGTCCAAATCATAACCTACATCAACTTGGTGGTATAAAGATTGTCCTCCTCATCTTCTGGTTATTTTGATTATGTAAACATGTATTTTATTACCTATTGTATATGTATATGATGATTATATGATGATAAAAATGTTATGTGGGGATTTGTTGTTGATAAACATGATTAAAAAGGTGAAAAACCATATGAAACAAGGTTAAAATCTTGCTTAAAAATGTTGGCTGTATAAAACAGTAAAGAAACAGGTCATGGACTGATAAAATGATGAAGTAGAATGTATTTACAGTAAGCTATGGGTCTTGTACACATGTGAGAGTTGGCCATGCAATGGAATCATTGTAATGAGTGAGATATGATCAAAACAAGTTTAAGATACAAATCTGAGTTCACTGTTTTGGACGATTTTTAGAAAATATTTAAAAGATGATTCAACAGTAGCTATAGAAGAGTTAAATGTAGCACATATCATTTAGTTTATGTGATAAAAATTTGAGCTTCTATCTCCATATAGAACTCAAGATATGGCAGTTTTGGTGAAAGTGAAGATAAAAATCAGATTTTTGGAAATTAAAGAATAATACTATTATATAAGCACTCAAAATTTAAATAGTATAAAATATAAATTAGAACCCACTAACTTATAAAACTTATTTATATAAATATGTACAATGATAAATAAGTGGAAATTTTATAAAAATGGTAACTTGTAATGTTTTATAAGTTATAAAAACATGATTTTTACGACTTTTTCGGCTAATACCGTAAAATTAACGTTTTTGCTAAATAAAACTTAGACGGTTGGACCCGTCTAATGGAAACTTTATAAAACTTATATACTGATATATAGACATGTATAACAAGTAAAAACCGATAAAACCCGAACTTTATGGCATACGGACATTAACGAGCTAAGTAAACATATTGGACTAATACTTGGACTAATAAATGGACTAAATAAGATATAAACTTGTAAAAAGAAATTATTGGGCTTAACCCATTTGGGCCCAACATGAAAAGTATACATACTGATAAAATAAGTATAACAAGGATTAAAACAAGTTAAGGAACTTATAATAAGTTTATTGGGCATAAAACACGTAAATGGGTAAAACTAGTAAACTAGTATAAAAGTTATCGACATATAACACTAAAATGAGTAAACGAGAATATGTAAACCCACTTGATCATCATATATATATAATCATCATATGTATACATAATTGATATTTTTATAAAGTCATTGGACATGAGTCTAAGACGAGTATTATTTGTCTAGGTTTCCGTGATTGAAGCACGTACCGTACGACCGAATTGCCGATAACCCGCCTTCCCACATCAACGTGAGTTCATAGCCTCGCACTCTTTTAAATGTTTTATAAATGCTTTATAAACCCGCGAGGGAGATAACATGTTAGTTTTTATAAAAGTTTGGACACCATTTGTCCCGATTGTTTGTTTATTGATTTTGGACCCGAATGATTGAATGACCCGATTGTATGACCCGATAAATGATTAATGGACCCGATAGATGAAATTAAATGGATTATTAAAGTTAGGTTATGTCACTAAAAGTACCATTAGCATGAATTGTAAACTACCGGGAGTTGGTAGACGCTTATGCATTTAATAGTACTATTTGGGGACGATCACCCCAGTTCGCGCCTTGACGGTTGATTCCCGTCGTGCCTCATTGATTGGTAAGCGAATTTATGTATGAGAAGATTTCCATAGCGTGACCTTTGTGACGACACGCTACTTTAGATGGGCAAAATTGGTATCGGGTTAGCTACCCGTTTTGGTTTAGTAAGGTAACAATGTCATGCGGCTTGTAATAATCCAAAACTAATGAAATACTATTAGACGCATTGAATTACGAAGTATTGCCTGACTAGCAATACGGGGTCATACTATTGATATTATGTTTGTGTTTTGGTTTTCATAACCATACTCATATAACGGTTTTATTTTCATACAACGTCGTAAGACGTATTGTATGACGTTTTTACGACATTGGCTCGTATAATGATTTTTAAGGCTTTTTATAACCATATTCATATAATGGTTTTATTTAATCTATACAACGTTGCAAAAACATATTGTATGGTGTTTTTAACGATAATGATTCGTATAACGATTTTTAAGGCAAATGCCTATATTATGATTTTCGATAAAGATTTGTATAAAATGACTTTGGCTATTTTATGGCCTATTAAAATGATTTGTACAAAATGATTTTCAGTAATAATTTTATACTGATATTATATTGATGGAATTTATTAAACTCTATGAATTCACACGGCGTTATCGCTGACCTTTTCTTTTAACATGTTTTATCTCAGGTACTTGAAGGTAATTCTCGGGAAGACAACAAGAATTCATGGCCCGCACTTAAACAATATTTTCCATTCAAATACTTTGTAAAACTTTGTATGAAATATAATGACTTGGGACCGATGTAACTTTGATATTTATGAATGGAAATGCTTTATTATTAAACGACGCGATTTTTATGCGTTGTCTATGATGTGAGTAATATGTTATCCCGTAACACCAACGAGTCTTCCGCTGAATTGAGTTGTATGAATTTGGGGGTGTTACAGTTTGGTATCAGATCTCTCGTTATAGAGAACGAAAGATTTTTTTTAAACCAAGGTTTTGAATAAAACATTTCAAAATCTTTTAACTATAAACATTTTTCTAAAAATGTCTAAAAATCTTTTGACTATAACGGTGCCGAAGAATTCCCGAGTTACCGACAAGGCCAGACTGAGAAGTGTTATTTTAATATATATATAACTTGGATTATATATATATATATATATATATATATATATATATATATATATATATATATATATATATATATATATATATATATATATATATTTGATGTAATTTTATTACATGATTGTTTGATGATTATTTTGATATTTATACGAGGTATTTATACGACGTCGATTGTCACAAGGAACCCTAAATCCCCAGTAAATTAGTCGAAGCTATTCTCGTAGGAATTCTAGCTATCCTAGATCTAAACCAAGTTGCAGATATTTATGATCCCAACAAATGGTTGATATTCGTAGAAATATAGATATTAGTTGATTGTGAAGTTTAAGAAGAATTGGCGAGATTAAATCTGATATCGATGTCATGACGATCTTTCCTTATAGAGTGGAGTTTGACAAAACGTTACCACCTAGAAAGATGTCATCTGATTCGTTGTCACCCAATTCTTAAATTGAAATCGAAAGGGTGAATGTTGCACTTGAGGCTTTCATTGGAACCAGTACCCAAAAGCCTCATGCCACTAATACCTTTCCGAGAAGTCTAATTGACTGATCAAGTCATTTCATATTAATGACTCATTTGATAATTGTTGTTGTAAGAGCTAATAGGATTGGAAATTAAGTGTTGATTCATATTGAGATTGTATTGCTTTTACAAGGCCAAAGAATAAGATTGAAAGTATTGGAATATGAGGTAGGATATTGAATTGAGTATAAATTGGTTGAAACTTGAATAAAGTAAAATCTAACCCGTATAGAATATAAAATTGTTAAGAGGAAGTCATTAAGTTTTATGATTGAATTATAAGGTTTTAAATGATTGTTGATTCGTGTTAAGGGTTGTTCGTAGGCCATTGTCCACTAATGAGGATGCCCAGTGTCCAAGAAATAATTGAAGAAATCTTATTCTGAATTGAGACCGATGGATCTTCCGGGACATATGGAACACCTAATGACTCTTGTAGACTAGTATTCATTGTGGTATCTTTTAAAAATCCCTAACTTAACTGAGATATCATTTGGTAGGATGAGTTTTGGAAATTGTATGACATAGTGACACGCAATGTGTTACGGTACAATTTGACTTGTTTGTGATTAATGAAAAAGACTACCTTTGATTGCTAAATCTTACATGTATCGATATTATCTATCTCTTATTGCTTCATCCTAATGTTCGCATTAGTGATGCAACCATTGAACAAGTACTCATCTCGATTTGAGTTACGTTGTGGATCATTCTCTTTGTATTCCTAAGTGCCATCGAAGTCATGAATCTCATGATTAATTGGCTAAGCTCATTTCCTATCATATTGTAGTTAGTTCTTGGTGAACAACTCTTCATCACTCTTTTGCAGATCACACATTGTTTTGATAAAGTTAAAGCGGTATCCTTTGAGAAAAATTGAATTTTCATCACTATAAGGATTATTCAAAGTAAGATTTATAAGTGATTGTTATCGAAATAAAAGTTGTTTATGAAAAGCTTTGGAAACTTAATTATTTCCATAAACAAAGAAAATCTTTGTAAATATATTTTTGATTCTTATTTAAGAATTAAGCATGAAAATGTTTTTTTATTATAAACATGATGATAAAACTTTGACGAACTGAGTATTGCATCGTTAGTCTTGAAAATTGTATATAGTTGCGCGCCTACATACAATTTGGAATGGACCATGCAAGACTGACTAGTAGTCACCATAAAACTGATTAATAAACACTACATTCTCTTTAAAGATTGTGAAAGATTAAATTTTATGAGATCTGCAAGAAGTGAAAAATAAGGACAAAGTGTTAGGGATACCTATATATGTGCCTGTAGCATCTATTCTTCTGAGTCGAATTTACTCATCTGCGGAATTTTTCTTATTTGACAATTGATATTCCCATTCTTGTCCAATTCTCCCGTAGTGAGATTCTTAGGAAAAGTATCTGATTACCGAGTGTTGATACCCGACTGGATGTATTGACGTTCTTATCATTTCTTATGATTTGATTTCATTTGAATGACCTGGGTAACGATCCGAGGAGCTTTCGAATGCGTACTCAAATTATGAAAACATGGGATATAATCATATTCGTTAAATGTTTTCGTCTGTACCTGATTTGAAATTCTCTCGTGTAGATTAAGCATTGACCTTACTCTTTTAAGGTAGTTATGTCTCCTGATATCCTTGAACTTGTGAAGGATTATGAGTTATTATTAGTCTTTTGAGAAGTTCACATCTTATCGACGGCAACGAAACTGGAAAGTTAGTAGTGCCAGCAGAATGGATTGATTGATTATGACATGACGACATTGTCTTAATTGATGGGGACTCGAGTAGAATGCCCCTAAATGATAAGATGTTGATTATCAAAAGTGATCTAAATAATTCTTGATGGATGACCATATCATGCTTTTAGACTTGAAAAATATTACCATGAATGGTTGTGAACTAATTATAGATATTATAATCTAGAAGGAACCTAATATGTATTTATTAAAAGATGTTTATCTTATCTGAAACTTTAGGAGGTATTTGTTGGTGAATTACCTAGACTTTCGCCATTAAGGCAAGTTGAATTTGGTATTGATTATATTCTCGATGCTGCACCTGTGGCTTGTGCACTGCACGTCAGCACCATCTAAATTAAAGGAATTACCGTACAACTGAGAGAGTTGTCGGAGAAAGATTTTATTATACCAAGCCTGTCATCCTGAAGAGCTATGGTGTTATCATTCCTTATATTTATAGATTACTATAAACTGAGTAAATTGACAATCGAAAACAATATCCATAACTCGAAATGGAAGATTCGTTCGATCATTTACGAGGTTCTAGCGTATGTTTTAAAGATTTGATCCACGGCATGGTTATCATCAACTTCGCATCTGCGAAGAAGATTATGTATTCCAATCACTACATCCGGTACTTGTAATGAACATTATGAGTTTCACGTGATGTCGTTTGGATTGACTAACACACATGTAGCATTCATAAATTTGGTGAATCACGTGTGTAGGCTGTAATTTGATAAATTCATGCTCGTAATCATTAAGGACCATTTATTTGTTTATAAGAATAAGAATGAGTTAATAATTATTTATAGTTTGCCCTGAATTGGCCGAACAACGAAAACTTGTACCTTAAATATTTAACATGTGATTAAGGACTTAATCCTTTACATAAAATGACCGTTGGATTGATAATGGTAAGATGCATGCATATTGACTCTTCAAAAATTTAGAGCCCTTTTAAGACTTTGGATTTTACCAAAAAGAAATGGAAATATGTTTTGGCAAATGTTTTAACAAAGGATTTTAAAGGGATTATTCCCTTATACACTAAACATTTAACTAAACTTCTGTTTAGGGGTAAATGTTTGTGTATACCTCAAGACAACTTAAGAGGGATTGAGGAAACCATTTAAAACATGACTTGAAATTTGAAACGATAATTTTTACTTTGCAAACTAAGAAAACTTTGACCAAAGTATAAACAAAGGTTTTTCGAACATTTACGAAATCTTATTAAATATTTTCGATAAATCAACAAAAATCTTGCTAATTAAATACAAATTATCTTTGAACATTTTATATAATTGGTCGAACTAAGAAATTTAAAACTTTTACGTTTACATTTCATAAAAATTGAATATTTAATATTTAATTAATTATAATAATTATCGACGCTTTAGACGACGGATAAAAATGATAGTAAAGACGAAACTAAAACATAGAAGATATGAAGAAAGAAATTTTGAATAAATACGGTTGTGATATTTATTTCATTAGGAAGGTGAACGTAATTACTGACACATAATATAGAAAGAATATCTGAGTAAATTGTGAACATGATAATTATAACATCATGAGAGGTGAATATAGATACCGACGCATTATGTAGAAAAGATAAAGAACCAATTGTGACATGTTCCCTTAATAATGAAGGTGCAAAATAAATTGCCGAACAATATAAAAATAAACAATGCTTATTAGAAGAATAACATAGATAATAAAAGGGGTTCGCGGCTAATGTGAACCATCAGAATTATGAAGCCGATGGCGTTAAATGTATAAAAGACCACATATGATTGTCTAAATATGGAGGATTGTGAGATATAGTTATGTTGGAATTTGTAAGTATAAGTATTATATGTATGTCATTTTTGACTAAAAGTATCTTTGTTTGAAGAAGTTGTACTAGTGGCAACTATGAAGGCAGACATCGCCTCATACATTAGTAAACGTCTAGCTATTACAAAGGTCATCATCTGAATTTGATACGATTTGGGTCATCGTCGACAGACTGACCAAATCTGCTAACATCATTCCTGTTAATGATAAATGCAAAAGAGTTATGTAAACATAGTGTGCTTGTATCAAACATCTATATCAAGATCCTCGCTTCGCATCGAATTTCTAGAGATTTGCTCAGAAATCATTGAGAACGAACCTTGATGAGAGTACTATGTACCATCCCAAATCGAAGGGACGAGGTAAAGTAACGATACAGAGTAATATAAGTGTTGTTTTATGTATGAATGAATGACCTTTGGTAATAGACCGTATAATCGTTTTCCTTTGGAGAGATTATCATTGATAATCATCGTATTAGGATTGAGATCGAATCTTGTTAGGATCTAAATATTAGAGCATTTGTAAGCCGGAGTTGATATGAAGACACCCGACATACACCCATTGTGAGTTGGACATGTCTTTTAGGTTTAAGGTTTCCTATGATGGCGAACCTAACCTTACAAAATACCCGACCCGCGATACCTGAAATGATTGTTGAAATTAGGATTTGATTATTGACAGCCGGTAGTAGGCAAGAGGTTATGTGAATATGAAATGTAGATCTTGAAGTGCCAAATGGGTAGCGAAGTTATGCCACAATTTTTAACCTTGGAAAAATGAATTCATGATCTGACAAATCATGGGATATAAGTCCCCGTTGTATGGGACCATTGAGATGATGTAAAAGTTGGGATTGAAAGGCATATAAGCTGGATCTACCCTAGGACTTCAAGAACTGCGTGAATTATGATTCGTATATCGAACTTGATGGAATATCTATCAAGTGAGAATCTGATTATTCTTAGTAGAGCTTAGATCGGCGAAAAGTTGCATTCATCAAAAACCCGTGAACATCATGGATAGAGAAAGTAAGTCAACATTAAGCCTGATCTTATTCCCGTAGTTATGTTTGATGAAACTCGCGTATTATAATGGATTACACTTGTGAGAAAAGACCGAGTGTGGAGGAAATACCCACATGGCTTTAACTCTATAAGAAGCGAGTAGTAAAGTAAGATGATCTTTGAGGACAAAGATCCTGTTTAAGGGTAAATGCTGTGATAATCCGTCAATTTATGGTTGATATTTTATTCTCAATATTTATTTGAAAACATTATTTTAATGTTACAATATGAACTCACTTATTTCTGGGAAGAAATTTGGATTTACGTCTTGAAGTAGCGTCGACTACGTCTAAACCGGAGGATTCAACGTTACGTGCTTACGTTTACATACACCGTCTTTGGTGACAGTCCGACATTTCAGGAAATAAATTTATCCGTGAATATTATTTTGGAGTTTTAAATTTGTGTTGGTTCATAAACTCACAAATTACGAGAAGAGATTAGAACTTACGATTTTATTTTAACGTCCTTTACGACTAAACCGGAAACCCTAGGATTACGTATTTACGTTTTCGAACTCCGTTTTTGATGAGACAATTTTTATTGGATTCGTTTTGTGACGTTGATTCATAATTTATAAAAACGTTTTTCGTAAAACGACCCGAGGGCACGCAAATCGAGAAAACTAGAATCGAGGAGTACCCGTAAATAAATGGGGATGAGACAAGTGGGACACTTGCCCCAACCCCATCAAAACCGGCCACAATAGCCCACCAAATCAACTTGGTGGCAAGCTTTCACTCATGTAACATACACATGTCACACAAGCTTACACACTAAGCTAACTTTCCACTAACAACTTACCAAAACCACTAGCTAGTTCATTTCTTCCATTTACAACATGAAAAACCATCTCAATTTCCTCTCTACTCTCTAAAGATGCCGTCCCATATCCACCCCAAAAACACCCTTTGATCTTGATTCAACCATGAAATCCTATGTTATACTTGCATATGTTGAAGCCCTTTTGAAACCCTATTGATTGGTGGTACTTATAACATCCAAGGAGGAGTATTCATGGTGTCTTGGGGCTAATTTTCCACAAGGTGATTATAAAGATTGATGGTCTTGAAGATGGTGTTGGCTAAGCACAAGTTTCTCCATCAAAAACCATGTCCAAATCATAACCTACATCAACTTGGTGGTATAAAGATTGTCCTCCTCATCTTCTTGTTATTTTGATTATGTAAACATGTATTTTATTTCCTATTGTATATGTATATGATGATTATATGATGATAAAAATGTTATGTGGGGATTTGTTGTTGATAAACATGATTAAAAAGGTGAAAAACCATATCAAACAAGGTTAAAATCTTGCTTAAAAATGTTGGCTGTATAAAACAGTAAAGAAACAGGTCATGGACTGATAAAATGATGAAGTAGAATGTATTTACAGTAATCTATGGGTCTTGTACACATGTGAGAGTTGGCCATGCAATGGAATCATTGTAATGAGTGAGATATGATCAAAACAAGTTTAAAATACAAATCTGAGTTCACTGTTTTGGACGATTTTTAGAAAATATTTAGAAGATGATTCAACAGTAGCTATAGAAGAGTTAAATGTAGCACATATCATGTAGTTTATGTGATACAAATTTGAGCTTCTATCTCCATATAGAACTCAAGATATGGCAGTTTTGGTGAAAGTGAAGATAAAAATCAGATTTTTGGAAATTAAAGAATAATACTATTATATAAGCACTCAAAATTTAAATAGTATAAAATATAAATTAAAACCCACTAACTTATAAAACTTATTTCTATAAATATGTACAATGATAAATAAGTGGACATTTTATAAAAATGGTAACTTGTAATGTTTTATAAGTTATAAAAACTATAAACATGATTTTTACGACTTTTTCGGCTAATACCGTAAAATTAACGTTTTTGCTAAATAAAACTTAGACGGTTGGACCCGTCTAATGAAAACTTTATAAAACTTATATACTGATATATAGACATGTATAACAAGTAAAAACCGATAAAACCCGAACTTTATGGCATACGGACATTAACGAGCTAAGTAAACATATTGGACTAATACTTGGACTAATAATTGGACTAAATAAGATATAAACTTGTAAAAAGAAATTATTGGGCTTAACCCATTTGGGCCCAACATGGAAAGTATACATACTGATAAAATAAGTATAACAAGGATTAAAACAAGTTAAGGAACCTATAATAAGTTTATTGGGCATAAAACACGTAAATGGGTCAAACTAGTAAACTAGTATAAAAGTTATCGACATATAACACTAAAATGAGTAAACGAGAATATGTAAACCCACTTGATCATCATATATATATAATCACCATATGTATACATAATTGATATTTTTATAAAGTCTTTGGACATGAGTCTAAGACGAGTATTATTTGTCGAGGTTTCCGTGATTGAAGCACGTACCGTACGACCGAATTGCCGATAACCCGCCTTCCCACATCAACGTGAGTTCATAGCCTCGCACTCTTTTAAATGTTTTATAAATGCTTTATAAACCCGCGAGGGAGATAACATGTTAGTTTTTATAAAAGTTTGGACACCATTTGTCCCGATTGTTTGTTTATTGATTTTGGACACGAATGATTGAATGACCCGATTGTATGACCCGATAAATGATTAATGGACCCGATAAATGAAATTAAATGGATTATTAAAGTTAGGTTATGTCACTAAAAGTCCCATTAGCATGAATTGTGAACTACCGGGAGTTGGTAGACGCTTATGCATTTAATAGTACTATTTGGGGACGATCACCCCAGTTCGCGCCTTGACGGTTGATCCCCGTCGTGCCACATTGATTGGTAAGCGAATTTATGTATGAGAAGATTTCCATAGCGTGACCTTTGTGACGACACGCTACTTTAGATGGGCAAAATTGGTATCGGGTTAGCTACCCGTTTTGGTTTAGTAAGGTAACAATGTCATGCGGCTTGTAATAATCCAAAACTAACAAAATACTATTAGATGCATTGAATTACGAAGTATTGCCTGACTAGCAATACGGGGTCATACTATTGATATTATGTTTGTGTTTTGGTTTTCATAACCATACTCATATAACGGTTTTATTTTCATACAACGTCGTAAGACGTATTGTATGACGTTTTTACGACATTGGCTCGTATAATGATTTTTAAGGCTTTTTATAACCATATTCATATAATGGTTTTATTTAATCTATACAACGTTGCAAAAACGTATTGTATGGTGTTTTTAACGATAATGATTCGTATAACAATTTTTAAGGCAAATGCCTATATTATGATTTTCGATAAAGATTTGTATAAAATGACTTTGGCTATTTTATGGCCTATTAAAATGATTGGTACCAAATGATTTTCAGTAATAATTTTATACTGATATTATATTGATGGAATTTATTAAACTCTATGAATTCACTTGGCGTTATCGCTGACCTTTTCTTTTAACATGTTTTATCTCAGGTACTTGAAGGTAATTCTCGGGAAGACAACAAGAATTCATGGCCCGCACTTAAACACTATTTTCCATTCAAATACTTTGTAAAACTTTGTATGAAATATAATGACTTCGGACCGATGTAACTTTGATATTTATGAATGGAAATGCTTTATTATTAAACGACGGGATTTTTATGCGTTGTCTATGATGTGAGTAATGTGCTATCCCGTAACACCAACGAGTCTTCCGCTGAATTGAGTTGTATGAATTTGGGGGTGTTACATAAACAAATGATGAACATGACTAGATCTTTAGGAGAGGATGATCTTCATCAAGGCTTCATCTTTAATCACATCACAAGTGTGTGAGTGATCTTCTCTTTGGACAAGGTTAAGAAAGAGATCAAGAGGATAATCATAAGTAAACATACTTAACACATTATCCACTATTTATAGAAGACAAATCCCAATGGTTAGGTGGGGGCGGTTCTTTAGCTACCCAGGCGGTTCCTTATCGATAGGGAAACGCATAGGCACTTAAGGAACCACGGAGTTTAGACTCTGCTCCTTTTTATCTTTTAGTGAATTTCAAATATCTAAGGCTGTTTAAACCTTCAAAGGATATTCTTATGGCATTTGGAATATGCCATATTCAAATTTACATTTTCATTTTAATAAAACATTTTCTTAAAATAAAGTTTATTAAAAATCTTTTGTTACATTTGACAAAAGTGACTTTTAAGGATAATCACTTTTATGATCACTAAGCATGATTAAGATATGTTAGTTTAATGATTATTACCTTGATGATAGTGTTTGTTAGATAATTCATTTTATGATTGTGTTTGACAATAAATGTCTTTGTAATTTGTCGTGTTTAAAACTAAGAAAGATTAATTAATACTAACAATGTTTTTAGGCATTGCTTTGCATTAACAAAGTTAACAAGTGAGATTCGATAAACACGGTTTTATGACGGTTTTGAACATGAGACTTATTACCAAGACTTTTATACGCCCCCTAACGGATGGGCCTTATTATCATAGGTTTGCCTCCGCTTTTTAGGGCTTCGGTCTTTCCTTGCCTTTTATTTAACCTCGCCATGAGGTGTTTATTATGTCCAAAGACGTATATCCTCAACGTAAAACGTAATTTTAGATCTTTAAAGCTTCAAGATTTAGAACATTATCGCAAATGTTGCAAATGTGAAAGACATTAGAAAAAATTATTTTCCCCGGGAACTCTCTCTCTCTATGGGCGATTTCGCAAACCCTAAATTCTTGTGCCTCCTTTTTTGATCATGTTAGTCATCAATCATCATTTAACGTTTGCTTAGTGTTCGTATCATTGTTTGATGTATTGATCTACGCAGCTAGTGTAGTGAGTGAGGTAGGCTACGTGATTTATTCACTCCCTATTTATCGCAATGAGCAGCTAGTCCCGTTGATTATACGTCTTCTTGATTGTCAATAAGCACTCTTTAACTGATTCGACGTGATCTAAAGGATCCTTTCTAGGGGGGTTTTTAGGGTTTTGTGATCTGGTCTTAGGGTTTTTTTATCTTAATATTTTATTATTGTTTTGACAATTTTTTAATGGAAGTGGGTTAGGGCTTGGTTTGCTCGTGGTGGCTGAAACCCTAATTAGGGTTTTGGTTTTTTCGTGCCTCAACATCATGATTTCTGGTACATTTAGATTATGTGTTTAAAGAGAGAGATGGATAACAATACGAAGGATAAGCATGCTGGAGGGACACAAAGTTCTCTTTTGCATGATTTGACGGCAAGGTTTAAGAAGACTGATGGGATCACTATGCAGCCTAAGAGGGGGCCATGTTAATTGAACCTCTTAAGGATGCTCCTAAACAATCTTTTGTTGCAGCATTAGCATCGGAGCAGCCTAGGAGGACATTAAAGTTTCGTACACTACATAGTGCATTGCCTGCTGCTAATATGGATTTTGTGTTGCCAATGGAGACTATTTCCCCTATCAAACATAAATTCGCTAATTCTTTGGTGGGCTTATTTGTAGGAAAAGGAATTGCTTTTCCTTTGGTTGAAAATTATGTCAAAAATACGTGGTCGAAGTTTGGTTTTCAAAAACTAATGAGGGATGATGAGGGATTTTTTACTTCAAGTTTGCTTCGAATGATGGCGTAGAACATGTACTAGAACAAGGACCATGGCTTATTCGTAACACCCCACTCATTCTCACCAAGTGGACCCCTGAGTTAGCTTTAACGAAGGGTGAAGTGACTAAGATTCCAGTATGGGTGAAGATTTACAACATCCTAGTTCTTGCGTATTCGGAGGATGGCCTTAGTTTTATAGCTACGCAGATAGGAAAACCTATTTTTCTTGATGCGTTTACTAGCTCTATGTGTGGTGACACTTAGGGGCGTATTGGGTATGCTAGAGCTCTGATTAAAGTTAGTGATCATAAAGATCTCAAACAAGAAATTGTCATGGGTGTTCCTTTGGAAGATGGTACAGGGCACAAGGTCATTCGGATGCAAGTTGAGTATGAATGGAAGCCACCCCTTTGTTCGGAGTGCAAGATCTTTGAGCATTGTACTGACCAATGTCCAAAAAGCATCAAGACTAAGCCGGTGGAATCTAATAAGGTGGCTGATCAGAATGATGGTTTCAGGGTTGTTACGTGTAGACGGAGGACGGATAAGACTAAGAATACTAACAACTCTCGTGCTTATGAAGGGATAAAAATATATAAACCTAAGACAGCAATGATTTGGGGAAAGGGTAATAAGGGACCAGATAAAGATAAGATCAGCAAGGAAGAGTTACTCACGCTAAAAAATAACTTTGATGCTTTACTTGTTGATTATGATGTGGGAGACGGGGGAGAACCTAGTACTTCTGCGGGGATTATAAACAATGGTGAGGATGTTCATGCAGTGGAATCTTATGATGAGAAGGATGATGAAGAGGTGGTTCTTGAAACACCACCAAGCGCGTTCAAGGGGGCAAGCACTCCCTCACATCACGTTTCCCATGTTTAGTGTCGCGTCCTGGAATATACGGTGCTTGAACCGTGCCCCTAAACAATCGGAGGTTCGGCATGTTGTTAATGAAAATAGGTTAAGTGTGTCGCTTTTCTTGAATCTCATGTTGAAGTTTCAGTATTTTCTGATGTTTGTACGAGGGTGTTTAGATCATGGGACTGGACATCTAATGCTAGTTTATGTGATAAAGGCTGTCGTATTATGGTGGGGTAGGATACGGCTGTGGTGATGCTGATGCTTGTTGCCCAGACTAGACAAGAAGTCCATACCAAAATTGTCCATAAAAGCACTAACAAAGTGTTTTTTTGTACGTTTGTCTATGCAGATAATAACTATATTCATAGACGAAAACTATGGAATGATCTAGCCATTCATAAGCAGGTAACTCGTCAGGAGTCTTGGGTTCTTATGGGTGATTCTAATGTTGCCCTCAATATAGAGGACACATCTTCAGGGTCGTCAACTGTTAATGCAGCTATGAACGACTTTAAAGATTGTATTAACTCTATTGAAGTTATTGATGCTGTGAGCACGGGGTTACGTTACACGTGGAACCAGAAACCTAGAAGTGGTGGGGGTATACTGAAGAAACTAGATCGGGTCATGGTAAACATAAATTTTTGTGGCAGTTTTCCAGGTGCATATGTTGTATATCAGCCGTACCGTAATTCTGATCATGCTCCATCCGTTCTACGTATCCCTGATCTTGGAAGGTCCAAGCCTAAACCTTTTAAGTTTTTCAATTTTTTGGCTTATAAGGCTCAATTTCAGGAGGTGCTTGCTCAGAAATGGGATGGGAATAGACCTGGGCACTTTATGTATCGGCTTGTGCAAAATCTTAAGGTGTTGAAGACTCCTTTACGCAAACTCTTGTATGCTAATGGTAATATTCACGAGCGTGTGTCCCGTCTGCGTACTGAATTGGATGAAGTTCAAAAAGCCCTTGACACTAGTCCGAATGACAACGTTCTAAGGGATGAGGAGTCAGTCTATGTTCAAGCGTTTAATGAAGCAAAATTGGATAAGGAACGGTTATTGAAACAAAAAACGAAGGTGGACTGGTTGGAACTTGGTGACTCGAACTCAGCTTATTTCCATAAATCGGTCAAAAGCAGGAACCATAGAGTTCGTATTGAATGTATTCCTGATTCTGCCAATGTAGAGGTGATGGGCACACAGGTACCACACGTTTTTGTTACTCATTTTCAGAACTTTTTAGGTATTGCTACTCCGTGTATGCCTTTGGAGTGGAATGATCTTTTCTTATGCAAGGTTCATTCCGCTATGAATAGCTTTATGATTCGACCTATTTCTGATAATGAAATTAAAGATGCCATGTTTGCAATTGGTGAGGATAAGGCCCCGGGGCCTGATGGGTACACTTCAGCTTTCTTTAAACATGGTTGGGACATTGTTGGTAGTGATGTGTGTAAGGCTGTGAGGGATTTTTTTGTGAATGGTCAAATCCTGAAAGAGATTAATCATACTATTCTTACGCTTATCCCAAAGGTTGCGACTCCAACAAAAGTTACTGATTATAGGCATATCTCTTGTTGTAATGTATTATACAAATGCATTAGCAAGATTGTTACAGTCCGTATTATGGAGGGTATTAAAGAAGTTGTGGGGGATAACCAATCTCCTATTATTCCGGGGAGGCGTATTACAGACAACATCCTTCTTACCCAAGAATTGATGCATAATTATCATAGAAATAAGGGGTCCTCGAGGTGTGCGTTTAAGATTGATATTCAAAAAGCTTATGATACCGTTGGTTGTCGTTTTCTTAAATGCATTTTATGTAAGTTTGGTTTTCATACTACTATGGTGAAATGGATTATGGTCTGTATTACTTCTGTTTCGTACTCGATCTCCATTAATGGTGATGTTCATGGTTTCTTCAAAGGTAAACGTGGCCTAAGACAGGGTGATCCATTATCGCCTTATTTGTTTACTCTGGTTATGGAGGTGTTGACATTGATTCTTAAACGTAGGGTTCATGATTCTACTTCTTTCCAGTTTCACAAGAACTGTGAGGAGCTAGGTATTATTAACTTATGTTTTGTTGATGACTTGTTTATCTTTGCTAGAGGAGAAGCCAATTCAGCCAGAGTTATCATGGATTCCCTTAACGAGTTTAAGTTGGTTTCGGGATTGACCCCTAGTTTACCTAAGAGTACTGGATATTTTTGTAATGTGCCGTTACATGTAAAACTTGCTATTTTGGATATTATGCCATTTGCCGAAGGTACATTACCGGTGAAATACCTTGGTGTGCCTCTTATTTCTACTAGGCTTTTTCCTCGAGACTGCAAAATTCTTGTGGAACGAGCTAAAGATCGTATTGGTGATTGGAAGAATAAGTCGCTATCTTTTGCGGGCAGGCTCCAACTTTGTAAGTCGGTTATTTCCTTTTTGCATGTTTATTGGGCTTCAGTTCTTGTTATCCCTATAGGAATTATTCATGATATTCAGCAAGCTATCCGGGGTTTTTTGTGGTGTAATGCGGATTTAGCGAAGGGAAAGGCTAAAGTTGCTTGGAATCACATTTGCCTCCCAAAAAAGGAAGGGGGTCTTGGTTTGAGGAATCTTGCTATTTTTAATGAAGCCTTAATGACTACTCACATTTGGAACCTTGTAAGTAATAAAGAGTCGTTATGGGTGAAATGGATTCACATGTACAAACTCCGTGGGCGTTCTTTATAGGATGTGCCTATCAGGTCTGATTTGAGCTGGGGATGGCGCAAGATCTTACAACTACGGGAGAAGATTCGACCATATGTTTGGAAGAATATTGGTAATGGCCAATGTACTTATATGTGGCATGATAGGTGGGATATTCATGGTCCTCTTAGTAGCTTGCTAACTCTACGTGACATTACGAGGGAGGGATGTGGATAATCAGAAAGCATGGCCGATCATACCATCCATGATACAGGGGTGTGGCCTCAATCTTGGCTCGTGAAAGCTCCTATTCTACAACAGGTTCCGGTTCCAGCCCGTACTGACCAGTCGGATGCTACGTTATGGAGAGACTCTCAAGGTAATCTCCTCAGATTTTTTGTTGCTCAAACCTGGGAAGTTTTACGTGATCGAGGTGCAATTGTACCTTGGTATAGAATTGCTTGGTTTCCTCACTGTATACCGAGGCATGCTTTTCATCTGTGGCTCGTTATGAGGCGTAGTCTGAAGACTCAAGATCGCATGAGGCATTGGGACTTGTTTAATACAAATAACGACCAACTTGTGTGCCCGTTGTGTGAAACGCAAATGGATTCTCATGAACATCTTTTCTTTGAGTGTTCCTTTGCCGAGCAGGTTTGGTTTGGTGTACGTTCAATAGCATGTATGGAGAACATTGGACCAAGGTTAGATGATATTTTTCAGTACCTTATGCCTATTGCAAGGCAACGTACGGCGTTGAGTGTTTTTGGAAGACTTATTTTTGCTGCTACTGCATACTATGTGTGGAATTAACGGAATGCTCGTCTTTTCAGAAAGGTCAAGCGCTCCAGGACAGAAATAGTTGACATCATAATGGTTACGGTTTTGAAACTCTTAACGTTCAAATTTAAGAATACAACGGCTGTTAATGAATTGTTGGCAAGATGGAAGATGAATGCTTTGTTTAGGCTTTATGTCTAGATTGATTCGTTTGTGTTTTGTTTTAGTTCTGCGTTGTAGGGCATGTCCTACACGCTCGTAATTCAAGTTTTTCTTGAGGTTAATATGGTACACAACCACATTCTATTGTACTTAATTTTTATTGTGATTAATACCATTTACCGGGGTAGATACACTTTTACCCCAAAAAAAAGATTTAAGACATTCATTTCAATTTTTGCATAGATTTTTCGGCCTTGTGAGCTTCGAATTTTTGCTTGATTTAGGTGAAGAAGTGCTTAAATTATTATTGGGTGAAGCTTTCGATTATTCGGGTTGCCAATACTTCAAAACCGTGATGCTTGCGATTCTCAAATGTTTTCCCAATTTAATTACATGGAAGCTATCAGAATTAATTAGAAATTAACAATAGAGACTAAACCACTAAGTCAATATTTATTAACAATTCGGAGAATAAGCAAATTGTGGAAGCATAGTTTGGTTGGGCCGGTTCGACAACTCTCCTGGGCCGTTAATCGTCTTGACCGGTCCTGAGTGATGCTGCAAACAATAGAAAACCGGTTAGACGTGGACCCGGGGCCGGAGCCCTGGGGTCCACCATCGATGGTCTAATTAGTATCGTGATGATATATTGTAAAAGAGGTGTAAGTATGAGAGATAACCTGATCATAGTATGATCCCCCTACCCCTGTATTTATAGGACTAGGGTTTCTTGAAGGATAAGTAAGGTCTATAGGCCACGGGCCTCTTGGGTCACAGGCATCTTGGGTCACCGGCCTGTTATGTCGGGCCTTATATTGACTATACATCGACATGTCCCCCAGTCTAGTATGATATGGTTCATGACCATGTTATGCTAGACTCATTCATGTGTCACGCTTACTAAGTAACCGTGTGCGGCTTGCTGTTAGGACATCCTCATGGGCCGTCCATAACATATGGCTCCACTCGTAGTGGGCTACCTTTAGTAAAAAGATGATGGGAAACTATGCGAATAGTGAGCGCAGCCACTATACGTGATCATGTTCCCCAGTCTAGTATGCGAGGTTTTCACCAAGGTTACTAGACTCTATACCATAGCTACTTGTAAGCGTATCCACATCAAAAGAAATGGGGAACCCGTATACGTAAGACGGGTGGGTGTGCTCGAATGCTTGGTTTCTCGTGATTAGACGGTAAGGACCCCGTAAGAAGAAATGCGTTCTATAGCCGGGGTAACACTGGCGTCGACAAGCTATAATTCTTATACATCCCTAACGTGAGGATGATAAGAAGGTTTTATGAAGGTGGAGGTGGAACCCGTATGTTGCATCGTGAATATTTTGAAGACGTACGTCAAGTACCCACTAATGATACAACATACTGCGAATATTGCATTCGGCTTGAGGCCAACAGAAGGCATACATCTGTGGCAAGGTGATGCGGAATTTTTACATCCGTCTTACGGCCACAAATCAGTTAATAACTTAAAAATTTTCACAATTTTTTCCGAACTAAAAGCAGTTGATCAGGCCCCGTCTAATTAAGGTGAAACAATGTAAAATTTGGAAAAATCATTCCGTAGCCGGGCAAAGTAATTCGCTGTGGAAGGCGTACTTCCACAACAATGATATGAACCAACGGAAGACATACTTCCATGGCAAAAAGTATGAGCCAGTGGAAGACCTGCTTCTATGGCAAACAATGAGACAGCGGAAGATGTACTTCCGTGGCGAAGATAATAAAAGAGTGTGCGGAAGGAGTATTTCTGCGGCAAAGATAATGAGCTTATGGAAGAGATACTTCCAAGGCGAAAATAATGAGCGCGTGGAAGAGATACTTCCACAGCGAAAAATAATGCGCACATGGAAGAGATACTTCCACGGCGAAATAATGAGCACGGGGAAGAAATACTTCGACGGGGAAGATATTGAGCGCATGGAAGAGATACTTCCACGGCGAAAATAATGAGCACGTGGAAGAGAAACTTCCACGGCGAAAATAATGCGCACATGGAAGAGAAACTTCCACGGCGAAGATAATGCGCACGTGGAAGAGATACTTCCACGACGAAGATATTGAGCGCGTGGAAGAGACACTTCCACGGCAAAAATAATGAGCACGTGGAAGAGAAACTTCCACGGCGAAAATAATGCGCACATGGAAGAGAAACTTCCACGGAGAATATAATACGCACGTGGAAAAGATACTTCCAGGACGAAGAGATTGAGCGCATGGAAGAGATACTTCCATGGCAAAAATATTGAGCACGTGGAAGAGAAACATCCACGGCGAAAATATTGTGCACGTGGAAGGGAAACATCCACGGCGAAAATAATGCGCACACGGAAGAGATACTTCCACGGCGAAGATAATGCGCACGTGGAAGAGATACTTCCACGACGAAAATATTGAGCGCGTGGAAGAGATACATCCACGACAAAAATATTGAGCACGTGGAGGTGATACTTCCACGGTGAAGATAATGCGCACGTGGAAGAGATACTTCCACGCAAAGATATTGAGCGCGTAGAAGAGATACTTTCATGGCGAAGATATTGAGCGCGTGGAAGAGATACTTCCACAGCGAAGGAATAAGCCAACAAAAGGTGGACTCCTACGGCAAATGAATACATCCAAAGATATTCGTGTGACCTGCACGGAATAACGGTACAATTATACCCTGGTAGCACCCCAAGTTTGATGGTGCTACACTCGATTTAGCAGTATTAAACTTAACCAAGTCTCGCTTTGTTTCACATTAAATTTATAACACGACATGTTATTTATGAAGAATGTAATATCATAAAGGGTCCTTATGGGTGAGGCAAACTCATTACGTGCGGGCCTGCCGCTACTACCATAAGGACGACCAGGAGAGGCTGGTCAGTTGTTAGGTGTGCACGATTGTGTCTTTATTCAGTCATAGTATACTAGCTGTAAAACTTGCTACGACGTCATTAATAGCAAAGGGTCTAAAAAGGATACATGATACGTTGTCGATGGGGTTGCATCCCTCTTGCACGACAAGTCTAATTAGTAGGTTAGACCTTTTCCTCTTATTCCGCCTGGGAACGATAGGTACATGTACAGCCCGTCGGGCTTAAGATGTCCGAATGTATGGATTAATATATATATATATATATATATATATATATATATATATATATATATATATATATATATATATATATATATATATATATATATATATATATATATATATATATATATATATATATATATATATATATATATATATATATATATATATATATATATATATATAGGGGAGCGTTATTGTGGTGAACACTCTTAATGTCGGTTATAATAAGAACACATGTGAACCGTTAGCTTACTTATTTTTGATGTTATTGTTTATGAGATTCAAGGTATTATTAATTGAGGGCATTGAGTGGCATACATGTAATAAAATAAAAGTTCAATGTCATTATATATCAATTTATTAAATTTGGTTTAGCTATTCCGAAGGTTACAGTTACACATATGCGTTGTTTCCTCATTTTAATTTATTAAACAATTCTATCTTTGACGATTTCTTGTTGATACATTTAATTTTTATATGAATCTAAAATAAGACGATGTTAAAACGTTGATATGATGTTTAGGCAACTACTCTCTCTTTATGGGCGATTTCGCAAACCCTAAATTCTTGTGCCTCCTTTTTTGATCATGTTAGTCATCAATCATCATTTAACGTTTGCTTATTGTTCGTATCATCGTTTGATGTATTGATCTGCGCAGCTAGTGTAGTGAGTACGATAGGCTACGTGATTTATTCACTCCTTATTTATCGTAATGAGCAGCTAGTCCCGTTGATTATAAGTCTTCTTGATTGTCAATAAGCACTCTTTAACTGATTCGACGTGATCTAAAGGATCCTTTCTAGGGGTTTTTTAGGGTTTTGTGATCTGGTCTTAGGGTTTTTTTTATCTTAATATTTTATTATTGTTTTGACAATTTTTTAGTGGAAGTGGGTTAGGGCTTGGTTTGCTCGTGGTGGCTGAAACCCTAATTAGGGTTTTGGTTTTTTCGTGCCTTAACATCTTGGATTTCTGTTACATTTAGATCGTGTGTTTAAAGAGAGAGATGGATAACAATACGAAGGATAAGCATGCTGGTTGCATGATTTGACGGCAAGGTTTAAGAAGACTGATGGGATCACTATGCAGCCTAAGAGGGGGGCCACGTTAATTGAACCTCTTAAGGATGCTCCTAAACAATCTTTTGTTGCAGCATTAGCATCGGAGCAGCAGGAGGACATTAAAGTTTCGTACACTACATAGTGCATTGCCTGCTGCTAATATGGATTTTGTGTTGCCAATGGAGATTATTGCCCCTATCAAACATAAATTCGCTAATTCTTTGGTGGGCTTCTTTGTAGGAAAAGGAATTGCTTTTCCTTTGGTTGAAAATTATGTCAAAAATACGTGGTCGAAGTTTGGTTTTTAGAAACTAATGAGGGATGATGAGGGATTTTTTTACTTCAAGTTTGCTTCGAATGATGGCGTAGAACAGGTACTAGAACAAGGACCATGGCTTATTCGTAACACCCCACTCATTCCCACCAAGTGGACCCCTGAGTTAGCTTTAACGAAGGGTGAAGTGACTAAGATTCCAGTATGGGTGAAGATTCACAACGTCCCAATTCTTGCGTATTCGTAGGATGGCCTTAGTTTGATAGCTACGCAGATAGGAAAACCTATTTTGCTTGATGCGTTTACTAGCTCTATGTGTGGTGACACTTAGGGGCGTATTGGGTATGCTAGAGCTCTGATTGAAGTTAGTGCTCATAAAGATCTCAAACAGGAAATTGTCATGGGTGTTCCGTTGGAAGATGGTACAGGGCACAAGGTTATTCGGATGCAAGTTGAGTATGAATGGAAGCCACCCCTTTGTTCGGAGTGCAAGATCTTTGAGCATTGTACTGACCAATGTCCAAAAAGCATCAAGACTAAGCCGGTGGAATCTAATAAGGTGGTTGATCAGAATGATGGGTTCAGGGTTGTTACGCGTAGACGGAGGACGGATAAGACGAAGAATACTAACAACTCTCGTGCTTATGAAGGGATAAAAATATATAAACCTAAGACAACAA
Source organism: Glebionis coronaria (assembly GCA_025667525.1). Lineage (NCBI taxonomy): Eukaryota > Viridiplantae > Streptophyta > Magnoliopsida > Asterales > Asteraceae > Glebionis > Glebionis coronaria. Next base: position 293,822,481 of record CM046881.1, on the reverse strand, counting down.
TGATTTGGGGAAAGGGTAATAAGGGACCAGATAAAGATAAGATCAGCAAGGAAGAGTTAGTCACGCTCAAAAATAACTTTGATGCATTACTTGCTGATTATGATGTGGGAGACGGGGGAGAACCTAGTACTTCTGCGGGGATTATAAACAATGGTGAGGATGTTCATGCAGTGGAATCTGATGATGATAAGGTTGATGAAGAGGTGGTTCTTGAAACACCACCAAGCGCGTTCAAGGGGGCAAGCACTCCCTCACATCACGTTTCCCATGTTTAGTGTCGCGTCCTAGAATATACGGGGCTTGAACCGTGCCCCTAAACAGGTTAAGTGTGTGCGCTGTTCTTGAATCTCATGTTGAAGTTTCAGTACTTTCTGATGTTTGTACGAGGGTGTTTAGATCTTGGGACTGGACATCTAATGCTAGTTTATGTGATAAAGGTTGTCGTATTATGGTGGGGTGGGATACGGCTGTGGTGATGCTGATTGTTGTTGCCCAGACTAGACAAGCAGTCCATACCAAAATTGTCCATAAAATCACTAACAAAGTGTTTTTCTGTACGTTTGTCTATGCAGATAATAACTATATTCATAGACGACAACTATGGAATGATCTAGCCATTCATAAGCAGGTAACTCGTCAGGAGTCTTGGGTTCTTATGGGTGATTTTAATGTTTCCCTCAATATAGAGGATACATCTTCAGGGTCGTCAACTGTTAATGCAGCTATGGACGACTTTAAAGATTGTATTAACTCTATTGAAGTTATTGATGCTGTGAGCACGGGGCTGCGTTACACATGGAACCAGAAACCTAGAAGTGGTGGGGGTATACTCAAGAAACTAGATCGCGTCATGGTAAACATAAACTTTTGTGGCAGTTTTCCAGGTGCATATGCGGTATATCAGCCGTACCGTAATTCTGATCATGCTCCATCCGTTCTACGTATCCCTGATCTTGGAAGGTCCAAGCCAAAACCTTTTAAGTTTTTCAATTTTTTGGCTTATAAGGATCAATTTCAGGAGGTGCTTGCTCAGAAATGGGATGGGAATAGACCTGGGCACTTTATGTATCGGCTTGTGCAAAATCTTAAGGTGTTGAAGACTCCTTTACGCAAACTCTTGTATGCTAATGGTAATATTCACGAGCGTGTGTCCCGTCTGCGTACTGAATTGGATGAAGTTCAAAAATCCCTTGACACTAGTCCAAATGACACGTTCTTAGGGATGAGGAGTCAGTCTATGTTCAAGCGATTAATGAAGCAAAATTGGATGAGGAACGGTTATTGAAACAAAAAGCGAAGGTGGACTGGTTGGAACTTGGTGACTCGAACTCAGCTTATTTCCATAAATCGGTCAAAAGTAGGAACCATAGAGTTCGTATTGAATGTATTCGTGATTCTGCCAATGTAGAGGTGACGGGCACACAGGTACCACACGTTTTTGTTACTCATTTTCAGAACTTTTTAGGTATTGCTACTCCGTGTATGCCTTTGGAGTGGAATGATCTTTTCTTATGCAAGGTTCAGTCCGCTACGAATAGCTTTATGATTCGACCTATTTCTGATAATGAAATTAAAGATGCCATGTTTGCAATTGGTGATGATAAGGCCTCGGGGCCTGATGGGTACACTTCAGCTTTCTTTAAACATGGTTGGGACATTGTTGGTAGTGATGTGTGTAAGGCTGTGAGGGATATTTTGTGAATGGTCAAATCCTGAAAGAGATTAATCATACTATTCTTACGCTTATCCCAAAGGTCGCGACTCCAACAAAAGTTACAGATCATATCGATTGATGATCGGAATGGTTCTCGTCAGCCTGATGTTCGCTCCAAGTGTTAGCCGTGATGACGTTTTACTTACATTGTTCATGCACCTTTAGGTGGTTCTTTCCTACTGGTGTTATTTGTTTTGTAATTGTTTAGTAGGATCATATGACTTGTCATATGATGTAGTGGTTGTTCAGGCATTTGCTTGAGGTTAATGTAGCATTGCAGCTACATTCCATTGTACTTCAACGCTTTTGGGAATATATTTTACCGGGGTTTGGATTCCCCTTTACCCAAAAAAATGCATTAGCAAGATTGTTATAGTCCGTATTATGGAGGGTATTAAAGAAGTTGTGGGGGATAACCAATCTGCTTTTATTCCGGGGAGGCGTATTACAAACAACATCCTTCTTACCAAAGAATTGATGCAAAATTATCATAGAAATAAGGGGTCCCCGAGGTGTGCATTTAAGATTGATATTCAAAAAGCTTATGATACCGTTGGTTGGCGTTTTCTTAAATGCATTTTATGTCAGTTTGGTTTCCATCCTACTATGATAAAATGGATTATGGCCTGTATTACTTCTGTTTCGTACTCGATCTCCATTAATGGTGATGTTCATGGTTTCTTCAAGGTAAACGTGGCCTAAGACAGGGTGATCCATTATCGCCTTATTTGTTTACTCTGGTTATGGAGGTTTTGACATTGATTCTTAAACGTAGGGTTCGTGATTCTACTTCTTTCCAGTTTCACAAGAACTATGAGGAGCTAGGTATTATTAACTTATGTTTTGCTGATGACTTGTTTATCTTTGCTAGAGGAGAAGCCAATTCAGCCAGAGTTATCATGGATTCCCTTAACGAGTTTAAGTTGGTTTCGGGATTGACCCCTAGTTTACCTAAGAGTACTGGATTTTTTTGTAATGTGTCGTTACATGTGAAACTTGCTATTTTGGATATTATGCCATTTGCAGAAGGTACATTACCGGTGAAATACTTTGGTGAGCCTCTTATTTCTACTAGGCTATTTCCTCGAGACTGCAAAATTCTTGTGGAACTAGCTAAAGATCATATTGGTGATTGGAAGAATAAGTCGTTATCTTTTGCGGGCAGGCTCCAACTTTGTAAGTCAGTTATTTCCTCTTTGCATGTTTATTGGGCTTCAATTCTTGTTATCCCTATGGGAATTATTCATGATATTCAACAAGCTATCCGGGGTTTTTTGTGGTGTAATCGGGATTTAGCGAAGGGAAAGGCTAAAGTTGCTTGGAATCACATTTGCCTCCCGAAAAAGGAAGGGGGTCTTGGTTTGAGGAATCTTTCTAATTTTAATGAAGCCTTAATGACTACTCACATTTGGAACCTTGTAAGTAATAAAGAGTCGTTATGGGTGAAATGGATTCACATGTACAAACTCCGTGGGAGTTCTTTTTGGGATGTGCCTATCAGGTCTGATTTGAGCTGGGGATGGCGCAAGATCTTACAACTACGGGAGAAGATTCAACCATATGTTTGGAAGAATATTGGTAATGGCCAATGTACTTATATGTGGCATGACAGGTGGGATATTCATGGTCCTCTTAGTAGCTTACTAACTCCACGTGACATTACGAGGGAGGGATGTGGATTATCAGAAAGCGTGGCCGATCATACCATCCATGATACAAGGGTGTGGCCTCAATCTTGGATCGCGAAAGCACCTATTCTACAATAGGTATCGGTTCCAGCCCTTACTGACCAGCCGGATGCTACGTTATGGAGAGACTTTCAAGGTAATCTCCTCAGATTTTCTGTTGCTCAAACCTGGGAAGTTTTACGTGATCGAGGTGCAATTGTACCTTGGTATAGAATTTTTTGGTTTCCTCACTGTATACCAAGGCATGCTTTTCATATGTGGCTCGTTATGAGGCGTAGTCTGAAGACTCAAGATCGCATTAGGCATTGGGACTTGGTTAATACAGATAACAACCAACTTGGGCGCCCGTTGTGTGAAACGCAAATGGATTCTCATGAACACCTTTTCTTTGAGTGTTCCTTTGCCGAGCAGGTTTGGTTTGGTGTACGTTCATTAGCAGGTATGGAGAACATTGGACCAAGGTTAGATGATATTTTTCAGTACCTTCTGCCTATTGCAAGGCAACGTACGGCGTTGAGTGTTTTTGGAAGACTTATTTTTGCTGCTACTGCATACTATGTGTGGAATGAACGGAATGCTCGTCTTTTCAGAAAGGTCAAGCGCTCCAGGACAGAAATAGCTGATATCATAATGGTTACGGTTCGTTTGAAACTCTTAACGTTCAAATTCAAGAATACAACGACTGTTAATGAATTGTTGGCAAGATGGAAGATGAATGCTTCGTTTAGGCTTTATGTCTAGATTGATTCGTTTGTGTTTTGTTTTAGTTTTGCGTTGTAGGGCATGTCCTACACGCTCGTAATTCAAGTTTTGCTTGAGGTTAATGTGGTACACAACCACATTCCATTGTACTTAATTTTTATTGTGATTAATACCATTTACCGGGGTAGATACCCTTTTACCCAAAAAATAAGACGATGTTGTGCTTAAATGATATTGATTCACACCTATTATTTGATACTCCATAGTCTTGCTAAATTGATAAAATATGTATGTGCTACACAGATACAAATATTTATACACACATCTTTGAATATAGTTTGATACAACTTTTAGCAAAGTAAATGACACAAATAAGGATGAGCATTTTGATCTGAATTTTGAAATCGAACCGGAATCGTTTCGGAATAATACCGATTCTCGGTACCCGAATCTTGTTTGGGATGGTACAGAGACTACAAAATAAGGTGAAAAAAAATTTGGGACCACTAATTCGGGACGGGACCGGTACCAAATCGGGAAATTCCAGAAAAAATGGGAAAACCCGATTTCCTGGTACCGATACCGATACTCGTCCGTGTACCGATACCCGAATCCCGTTCGGTATGATACCAGTACCACTAATTTATGCTTAGAAAATATTCGGTACCACTAATTCAGGACGGGTTCGAGACGGCACTGGTACCGTGCTCATCCCTAAACACGTAATAACAACTTATCATAATCTTATTGATACACAACCTAGAAAAAAAACAATAAAATATTAACGCACGCCATCTGCTACAAAATTCATCTGAAACCATCATTTGATACTTGAAAAACCGAATGTAGTGGTACAAAAGGTGAGTGTACGTACTAAACCATGAAATACGTAGAAGAATAGCAAATGGATAAATTAAAGAGTGATATTGATGTGCCACAAAAAGTTATGATATCGGTACAAAATTAGCTAGGGAGCACAACATCAACTTATCCACAAGAACATATAATTTCATATGCCATAAACCTTCAACTGATACACTGATTGTGCAACTTATGCATAAGCAATACACTAAAAAAATAGTATATCTCTACACTAGTTTGAGATCACGAGTCTCTATCTTAACAGAAGAACTACCACATGCATCGAAGATGGTATGACGACGACGACCTCAAACGGTGACTAAAACCAAATGCTTTTCTCTCAAGAAAAACTAAAAATGATACATCAAAATATTTGTTAAAATATAGCATGGTACCGATCTCATACCGAACTAGCGGTACCGATTTTTTTAGCATGAATTAGTCGTACCGGTATCATATAGAATGAGATTCAGATATTAGTACCGGTACGAGTATTGATACCGGTACCGGAAAATCGGTTTTTCACTTCCTTTTTTTGGAAATTTTCAATATTGATATCGGTCCCGTATCAGATTAGTTGTCTCGATTTTTTTTCACCTTAATTCGCAGTATTGTACCGAACAAAATTCAGATACCGAAAACGATTCCGGTTCGATTTCAAATTAAAATGCTCATCCTACACATAACTGATGATACAAATTGGAATGATGAAATGAAATATCACTAAAATGGATATATGATACAATAATCTTAACAAATGAAATATTGATATATTAAAAATGATACATTACTAAAACCAACCAAAGAACCAGCGACTTGTGTTTCAACACATATTATCAAACCCAAATCTGGAAATGAAAGGAAGATCCGCAGATTATGCTCGTCAAGACAGACTACACCCACCGATTATTGATACACGAAGATCTTTGAATGAACAAATACAACCAATCGAAACGAGCGTCTTTGTTGTTGAATCACGGTTACAACCACCGGCAGAAGATGATATTGAACATAAAATCTATCGGCCTCTAATACATGACCGAACATGTATCATCAGCAACATATATCACCTGCATTTTTTTTACATTTTTCAAGATGTATCAACTACAACGACGGCCGCCGAACTCATTAAAGGTGAAGGAATAACGCGGTTGTGAACCGGCTAGAGCAACAATGACATAAAGGAGACCAGATCTGTGATACATCTCGCTAAAAATATGGAAGCCGAAAAAGGTTGTGATGTCGCATTGACGGCGATTGAGAGGAACTTGAGGGATAGGTTTTGGCAACCTTGGTTGTAAAGAATGGAAGATCAAATTTTTTCAAAGAGGGAGAAACTCTTTTTAATTTTTTTTATCGTGGGTTTTCATGAGATGTAAATACGCAAGTTATTTATTAAATTTAAGAAATTTGTAAATTACCTAAGTAACCTTTTCATTCAATGAGAAATTTAATTATAATTTTTTTTCCTTTTTATGGTTAATGACACATGTCTTATTCTTGTTGGTGCCTATTATAATGCATTTTAAGTTGTAACTCACATGAACATAAATCTATATATATATATATATATATATATATATATATATATATATATATATATATATATATATATATATATATATATATATATATATATATATATATATAGGGTGGAGTTATTCTACAAAAAATCTTATAATAAAAAGGATAGGGTGAATTGTGGGGGTGACATGTGTCATCCTTTCAAATTATTATTTCACACCATATTGTCATGTCATGTCATCTAACTTTAAAAAAATTATTTTTTTGAAAATAATTTTCAAAATAAAAAAAAATTTCAAAATTTTTTTATCGAAATTTTTTTTTTCCAAAATTTTTTTTTTCAAAATTTTTTTTTGGGAAATTTTATTTTTCAAAAAAAAATTTTCAAAATCTTTTTTTTCGATTTTTTTTCAGAAATCTTTGTTTTTCGATTTTTTTTTCAAAAATATTTACTGCATCACGGTTACATGTTTTACTGCATCACAATTAAATTTCGTAAAAAAACATTCAAAATTTTTTTAGAAAAATTTTCATTCTTTTTTACTGCATTATAGTTACATGTTTTAGTACATCATGTTTATAAATCAATGCATTACAATTTTAATTTACTACATTATACTGCATTCACCAATGTTTTAATTATGATGTACAAAATTATAATTATGATGCGGTAAACTATTACATTAATGCACCAATAATACAAGTGATGACTAGTGATATACTTTTTATTCTCCAACGGATAAGTATAATGCATTTACTTATAATATATTAATGTCATAATTATGATGCATTAAGGTTATAAATTACTACACCACTCGTGATGTACAAAACTTATAACTAAAATGCGGTAGACTAGTATTATAATGCACCAAAAATACAAGAGATACTAATGATATAGTTTGTATTCTCTAACGGATAACTATAATGCATTTACTTGTAATGTATTAATGTTATAATTCTTTTGCATTAAGGTTATAAATTACTCCATCATTCGTGAAGCACAAAACTTATAACTATGATGCACTACTTAAGTTTGGTGCATTAAAATTTTAACTTACTGCATCATAGTTATCCATATAGAAAATCAGTGTTATATTATTAGTAATCACATGTATTTTTGGTGTGTGATAGTTATAATTTGTCACATCGTAGTTTTGAATGTGTTGCATCATATATATGAAAATTAAACCATAATTATAAGTTTTATGAAGAAATTAGGATGCAATAACTTAAAACCGTGATGCATTAACTTATAAATATGATGCTCTAAAACGTATAATTGTGATGCACTGGAATTTTATTGATGTGTTGTAGCGAATCACACATAAAATTTCAGTGCATCAAGACTCTAAATATGGTGCATAAAGGTAATAAATTAGTTCCTTATTCTTGATGTATAGAATCATCTAACTATGATGCACAAGATTTTTTTCCATACTAGTTCAAAAAAAAAAATTAATTTTCAAAAGAAAAGACATTCGGAAAAAAAATTTCAAAAAAAAAACTTGGAAAAAAAACCGAAAAAAAATTTCGAAATAAAATATTTTTTGAAAAACAAAAAATTTTTGGAAAAAAAATTATGAAAAAAAAAATTTTGAAAATTTTTTTTTTTTAAAAAAAATTATCTGAAAATTTTTTTTTTTTGAAAAAAAAAATTTTTGAAAAAAAAAATTTTCAAATTTTTTTTTTTGATTTTTTTATTAAAGAGATAATGTTTGATAATGTTGTGAGAAGGTGACACATGTCGCTCCCACATTCATCCATTCTATTTTATTTATTCTATTATAAGGATTGTTTTATTTTACCCCAGATCTATATATATATATATATATATATATATATATTTATATATATATATATATATATATATATATATATATATATATATATATATATATATATATATATATATATATATATATATATATATATATATATATATATATATATATATATATATATATATATATATATATATATATATATATATATATATATATATATATATATATATATATATATATATATATATATATATATATATATATATATATATATATATATATATATATATATATATATATATATATATATATATATATATATATATATATATATATATATATAGAGAGAGAGAGAGAGAGAGAGAGAGAGAGAGAGAGAGAGAGAGTGGGGTTATTCTAAAAGAATATTTATAATAAAAAGGGTGAGGTGAAATCCTAGCCCTTGGATCAAAACCACCAAAATTAATCAAAAGTTAGGAAAAAAATGGTGTCATTTTTATAAACTCTAAAACTTTAGGGTAACTTCTGTAAAAGTCTTTAAATTAAACCCACCCAGTATTAAAAGCGATTAAAAACACATAATCAAAAACACACACACACATTATACACACTAAATCTGATAAAAAAACACACACACAATCACGCAATAAAGATCAGTCCATACTGAATCTCAATGTTTTGATCATATCCATTAGCAACGATTGATGATTGTGTCGTCGATGGTTCCGATGATCGGATACGCTAACGACGATCCGAAAAGATATATCAGTGATGGTCGTTGATTGCAACGGTGGTCGATGACGCAGTACGATATCAAACATGTAGAACTTTGTGTGTAAGTGTGTTTTTATTATAACTTTGTGTGAAAGTTGTATACAGAGTGTTTGATAAAATGTCTAAACTAGACTTTATAACTGTGAAACACTTAATTCACAATGTGATGCAGTAAGATATACAGTAATGGAGTAGATCGTAACTACAATGCGGTAGAAACATACATGTGACGCAGTAGGATATAAAGTAATGTAGTAGAACGTAACAGTAATGCAGTAAAAGCTATTTGTAGTGTTTTTATAGTTTTTACTGAAACTTTATTTCTACTATATTATATTTATACTCCTGTGCATATGCTTGAGTAGGATAAAGTTGTATTTGAGGTTTTGTCAAAATTAAGTATTTGTATGTAATATATAAGTGATTTGGTAAATTTATAACTGTGATGGGGTAGGATTCACACTATGATTGAGTAGAATTAATATTATGATGGAGTAAAGCTAATACTATGCATATGATTTGGTAAAATTAGAACTGTAATGGAGTAGGATTATTTTTAATGTGAATATGCTTAAGTAGGATAATGTTGTGTTTGAGGTTTTGTCGAAATTAAATATTTGTATGTAATATAGAAGTGATTTGGTAAAATTATAATTGTAATGGAGTAGGATTAACATTATGATTGAGTAGAATTAATATTATGATGGAGTAAAACTAATACTATGCATGTGATTTGGTAAAATTAAGTATGTAATGTAGTAGGATTAATACTATGATGGAGTAGAATTAAAACTATGTTAGAGTACAACTAATACTATGCATGTGATTTGGTAAAAATAGAAATGTAATGGAGTAGGATTAATACTATGATGGAGTAGAATTAAAACTATGTTGGAGTACAACTAATACTATGAATGTGATTTGGTAAAAATAGAAATGTAATGGAGTAGGATTATTTTTTAAGTGTTTTGATAAAGAAAGTTGCATACAAAGTGTTTGACAAAATGACTCAACGCGAATTTCTTACTGTAATTCAGTAAATTTATATTCTGATACAGTTGTTTTGAACTACATTGTGTTCCTTTAATGTCTCAACTAGAATTTGTTAATGTAATGTCTCAACTAGAATTAAAAACTATAATGCACTAAAATGTGTGTGTGCTAAAAAATGAACTATGATGTAATAGGTTATTCTACTACATTGTAGTCTTTCATTCTATTGCATTATAGTTTTATTCTACTACATCGCAGATTCTATGTAATGAAGTAGGTTTTGTACGGTAATGCATTAGGATTTATACTATAAAAATAGGTTCTCTACTACATTATTGTACTATACCTAATGCATTATTGTACAAAACCTACTACAAACAGTACAAAAACTACTACATTGAGTAATGAACTAGAACTTGAACTGAAATGCAGTAGGATTATGTGTGATGTACTAAAATGTGAACTGAATGTAGTAGGATTGTGTGTGATGTATTAGAACTGAAATGCAGTAGGTTTTATACCTATTGTTTTTAATGCATTAGAACTTAATATTTACCATCTTATACTGCATGATAGTTTAGATTCTAATTTATCGCATAATATATTTTGGTATTCTCATGAATAAATATTTGAACTATTGTTACATAGGAAAAAAAAACGCAGGTGACAAAGCAAGGTGCATTTAACAAGCCACAAATACTAGATTGCATCCTCTAATACCAAATGATACACTCCAATTCAAAAATGGTGCGGTACAAAATTGCATTGAACGCGTAACAAAGATTATTGGAGGATACTCGTGGATCATTTGAAAACAATGTTTAAACTTTATTAGATGTAACACTTTGGAATACTTAATGTCTACACAATATTGTACATTTTGATGATGACAGTGTTTGTTCGTACTCATATTTTATATTCTACTATATTTTTGTCTTTAATTCTACTGCATTTATATCTTTCATTCTACTGCATTATAGTTATATTATGTTTCACTACACTAATATTCTACTGCATTGCATTCATACATTAAGTATCACAATATATTTTGTTAATGCATTAAAGTTATAAAGTTAGTACATCTCAGATTTAAAAAGTTAATGTATTAAAATGTATCTTATAATGCATTACACTCAAAACTAGTACATCTCACTTAAAATTCTATTACGCGAATGAATAACAATAAAAAAATAAAAGAAAAAAAGTAGAAAAGACATCATTTTCGGTGTTGTAGATTCTTTTAAACGAGCTCTATTTGGCAAATCTTTTTTCTTTTCTTGGATTTCTTTGATGTTGGTAATAATTTGGTAAAGTCTTGGAATTGTGACATCCTTTCTCTCCACATATGAACAAGCCATTCTCTTCGATAGTCCTTCAGCTCTGGGTCTAAACCTTGAAAAGTATCTAGTAGTAGTTAATATGAATTATACTCAATTATAGTGTTAATCCTACTCCATCACAGTTATACTTTTTACCAAATCACATGCATTGTATTAGTTTAATCCATCATAATATGAATTCTACTCAATCATAGTGTTAATCCTACTCAATCGCAGTTATAATTTTACCAAATCACATGCATAGTATTAGTTTACTCCATCATAATATGAATTCTACTCAATCATAGTGTTAATCCTACTCAATCGCAGTTATAATTTTACCAAATCACATGCATAGTATTAGTTTACTCCATCATAATATGAATTCTACTCAATCATAGTGTTAATCCTACTCCATCACAGTTATAATTTTACCAAATCACATGCATAGTATTTGTTTACTCCATCATAATATGAATTCTACTCAATCATAGTGTTAATCCTACTCAATCACAGTTATAATTTTACCAAATCACATGCATAGTATTAGTTTACTCCATCATAATATGAATTCTACTCAATCATAGTGTTAATCCTACTCAATCACAGTTATAATTTTACCAAATCACATGCATAGTATTAGTTTACTCCATCATAATATGAATTATACTCAATTATAATGTTAATCATACTCCATCACAGTTATACTTTTTACCAAATCACATGCATAGTATTAGTTTACTCCATCATAATATGAATTCTACTCAATCATAGTGTTATAATTTTACAAAATCACATGCACAGTTATAATTTTACCAAATCACATGCATAGTATTAGTTTACTCCATCATAATATGAATTCTACTCAATCATAGTGTTAATCCTACTCAATCGCAGTTATAATTTTACCAAATCACATGCATAGTATTAGTTTACTCCATCATAATATGAATTCTACTCAATCATAGTGTTAATCCTACTCAATCGCATTTATAATTTTACCAAATCACATGCATAGTATTAGTTTACTCCATCATAATATGAATTCTACTCAATCATAGTGTTAATCCTACTTCATCACAGTTATAATTTTACCAAATCACATGCATAGTATTTGTTTACTCCATCATAATATGAATTCTACTCAATCATAGTGTTAATTTAAAATTTTACCAAATCACATGCATAGTATTAGTTTACTCCATCATAATATGAATTATACTCAATTATAGTGTTAATCATACTCCATCACAGTTATACTTTTTTTTTTTAAGATCTTTTTGAGCAACCCTAATTCTCTCTCTATGGCGATTTCAGCAACCCTAACTCATTCCGATGCCTAGATCATTCCTGTTGCTTTTCCATTCATTGATTAACGGTTTTATCTGTTTCTAATCGATTGTTCTTATCTTGTCGCTGTTCAGTGTGAGTAAGGTAGGCTTGGGATTTTATCCCTCCCTATTTTTGCTGTGATCAGTGGACAAACCGGAGATAGGATATATTCTGGTGTGATCGGATAACATCTTTAATTAATTCGACGTTAAGCTTAGGTTTTTTTTCTAGTGCGCCGCTTTTAGGGTTTGTAGGTCTAGTCATAGTAGGGTTTTGTTTTTTCTGATGCATTGTTATGAAAGTGATTTAATTCCGTGTGGCGATTCGTGTCTAAACCCTAATTAGGGTTTGGGCTGTTTTTTGGTGTTTTTGGTTTTTATTTAGTTTAGAGAGATGGTTCCTACTAATCAGGATAAACATGGGGTACCGGCTGGAGGATCAAAACTGCTGCAATCGATTATGGGTGCTAGGAAACCAGTGCGTGCGGTGTCTGCTGGTGTGACTATTCATGCAAACCCTAATTCGAAATTAGGGTTTCAGGAAGGTGCGTCGAAGGTGGTTTCTGCTAGTACGGAGGATGTCTGTGAGGACGTAGCTGGGGGTAAAAAAGATCACAATGTGTCGTTTGCTAACGTTGTCCAACAACAGCAATACAAGCAGGTGGTTAAGATTTCAAAAATGCAAAACTCAGAGACGGTTATGGGTGCTAAAGTGACACTCCCTCTGGACTCTGTAGAGGAGATTAGCTCGCGTTATGACAATACGTTGTATGGTTATTTTATAGGTAAACGTTTGGCGTTTCCTTTGGTTGAAAATTATGTTAAGAATACATGGGCTAAGTTTGGATTGAAGAGGGTTCGTCTTCATGCTGATTTCTTTCTCTTTCAATTCGAGTCACGAGCAGGCATGGAAAAGGTTTTGGAGAATGGGCCTTGGCTTATTAGGCTAGTTCCTTTAATTCTTAATGTTTGGTCATATGATGCAGATATTCGCAAAGAGGAGGTGAGAAAAGTTCCAGTTTGGGTTAAGTTACATCACGTACCAATTGTCGCATATTCAGAGGTGGGACTTAGCTTAATTACATCGCAGCTGGGGACGCCTTTAATGTTGGATACATACACTAGTAATATGTGTCTAAATTCTTGGGGTCGGAGTACTTATGCTAGAGCTTTGATAGAGGTGTCTGCTGATGAGGAGTTGTTGGACTCTTTTGCGGTTGCTGTTCCATTAGGAAGAGATAAGGGGCATGCTCTTGCGACTATTGAAGTGGAGTACGAATGGAAGCCACCAAGGTGTTCTACATGTTGTATTTTTGATCATACTAATGACGCATGTCCTAAAGTGCCAAAACCTACTGTTGAGGTGAGTGATAATACTGTTGATGGATTTACGGAGGTGAAAAAGCGAAAGGACAAGAAAAAACCGCAAGCTAGGGGGAGGCAGATTGATGGTATCATATTAGGCAAACCACAGCCTAATTTTCATTATAAACGTAAAGACAAAGGGAAAGTGGTAAATAATGTAGATCATTTGAATGGTAACGTGGGGCAGAGTATCCCTAGTAGCAGCATTGATAGCTACAGGGTCACGAAGAAGGCCACATCGGCTACACCCTCAGTTGCTACTACAAATTCGTTTAGTGCTTTGAATTTAGATGAGGAGGATGCATGGGATAAATCGCAGCCACCTAAAGATCTCAATATTATTAATGAAAGTGATGATGACGAGATTGACGAGCATATAGTAATCAATGAGGGACTTCACCCGGGGGCAAGCACTCCCTGTAACGACAGTTCCCAATGATTAATGTTGCATCTTGGAATATACGGGGTATGAATTTCTCCCTAAAACAAAATGAGATTCGGCAGGTAATCAGTGAGAATAAGTTGTCTGTTTGTGCAATTCTGGAATCACATGTAGCAGCTTCTAATCTAGACCGCCTATGTAAGTATGTTTTCCGGCATTGGGATTGGGTTTCTAATGTGGCTCAGTGTACTAAAGGTACTAGAATTATTGTGGGATGGAATCGCAATGATGTTGACGTTGCGGTTATTCATCAAGATTTTCAAGTTGTGCATACAAGAATCTGGATCAAAGCGGACTGTAAAGAGTTTTTTTGCTCCTTCGTGTATGCTCACAACAATTACATTGTGCGTCGTTCCTTGTGGAATAGTCTTGGTTTACATAAGTGCTATGTTCGCAATAGGGCCTGGTGTCTTCTTGGGGATTTTAATGCATCGCTTTTTGTGGCAGATTCTACTGCTAGCAGTTCGAGTATGGATATTTCTATGCGTGACTTTAATGATTGTGTGGCCAACATTGAGGTCATGGATATTTCGCAAACAGGGCTGCAATATACGTGGACTCAAAAACCACAAGGAAGGGATGGGATTCTTAAAAAGCTTGACCGTGTTATGGTCAATCTTAAGTTTAATGAGTGTTTCATTGGTGCTCATGCTGTATTTAAGCCTTATCGAATTTCAGACCACTCTCCTGCTGTCTTAACTTTGCCTACGCATAGCAAAGAAAAGCCAAGACCGTTTAAGTTCTTTAATGTTGTCATTCATAATGAAAATTTCAGAGAGACTGTCCATATGGGATGGAATCGGCAGGTTTCGGGTTTTCATATGTTCCAGGTGGTCAAAAAGCTTAGGGGTCTTAAAAAACCTATACGCAAGCTCCTTAGTGAAAAGGGTAATCTTCATATTAATGTTCAGTTACTGCGTGACAAGTTGGATAGGGTTCAGACAGCTTTGGATGGTGATCCTAGTAATCTGAGCCTTCGGTTAGAGGAGGCTGCTATTGTAGGTGAGTTTAATGAGGCTCTGCTGATTGAGGAGAGGTTCCTTCAACAAAAAGCGAAAGTTGATTGGCTGAAAGAGGGCGATAGTAATTCGGCTTACTTTCATAAAATAGTTCGAAGTCGCATGAGCAGGAATAGAATTGATGCAGTGATGGATAATACAGGTACTGTTCATCAGAATGAGGCTGTGGCGACTGCTTTCATTAACCATTATGAAAATTTTCTTGGTCAACCTGGTGTTACGAATGATTTTGACAGCCAAGATTTGTTTTCGACATGTTTATCGCCTACCGATGCAGATTTCATGGTGCGGCCTATTTGTATTCAGGAAGTCAAGACTGCCATGTTCTCTATGGGAAACGATAAGTCTCCTGGGCCTGATGGGTTCACAGCTGCATTTTTCAAAAGTTCATGGGATATTGTGGGTTCGGATATTACCTTAGCTATTCAGGAGTTTTTTAGGAATGGGAAGCTTCTTCGTGAATTGAATCACACTATCATAGCTCTCATCCCAAAGGTTCAGACCCCGACGTGTATTAATGACTTCAGACCCATATCATGCTGCAATGTCCTTTTTAAGTGTATTAGTAAGGTGATTGCGAATCGTATTAAAGATAGTCTTAATACGTTGGTTAATCCTAACCAATCTGCGTTTGTTCCGGGACGATCTATCTTGGATAATATATTACTTACTCAGGAGATTATGCATCAGTACCATCTTGATCGTGGTGCTTCTCGATGTGCTTTTAAGGTGGATATCCAGAAAGCTTATGATACGGTGGATTGGGGTTTCTTGAGGAAGAGTTTGGAGTGTTTTGGTTTCCATAATCGCATGATCGCTTGGATTATGGAATGTGTCACGACTACTTCTTTCTCTATTAGCATAAATGGAGTGCTTCATGGTCATTTTCAGGGGAGACGGGGTCTTCGTCAAGGTGACCCATTATCTCCTTACTTGTTTACTTTAGTTATGGAGGTTCTCACTCTTATGCTTCACCGGCGGGTTAGTAGGTCTCAACGTTTTACTTATCATCGCTTTTGTTCCAAATTAGAATTGATCAATCTTTGTTTTGCGGATGATCTTTTTTTATTTGCTCATGGTGATGTTGATTCGGTTGTGGTCATTAGAGATGCTTTAGAAGAATTTCAAAATGCCTCGGGTCTTGTTCCAAGTATGCCGAAAAGTACTGCGTATTTCTGCAATGTTCTAAACCACACCAAAATATCCATTCTTCAGGTTCTTCCGTTTGAAGAAGGGAAACTTCCTGTTCGATATCTTGGTGTCCCGTTGGTGTCATCTAGGCTGGTTTTCCGTGATTGTAAGATTTTGATTGATCGTGTTAAGGATCGTGTTAATGACTGGAAAAACAAGTCTCTTTCGGTGGCTGGTAGACTCCAGTTAATTCAGTCGGTTTTGAGCTCGATGCACATCTATTGGGCGTCGGCCTTTATTCTTCCTTCTAGAGTGCTGCTAGATATTGAGCAAGTAATGCGGGGGTTTTTGTGGTGTCCTGGTTTATCTAACAAAGGTAAGTCTAAAGTGGCGTGGGAAGTGGTTTGTCTACCGAAAAAAGAAGGAGGGCTTGGCATTAGGAGGCTGGATATATTTAACAAGGCCCTTATGATTACTCAGTTATGGAAGCTTCTATCTCTTAAGGAATCGTTATGGGTCAAATGGATCTATGCCTACAAGATTAAAGATAGGAATTTTTGGAATATTCCTTATAAAGGTCCTATGTCATGGGGCTGGAGGAAACTTCTCCAACTCCGTCCTCAGATTCGCAGATTTATTTGGTATTCGTTGGGGGATGGTTCGCGGGCGTCGCTTTGGTTTGATACCTGGAATCCGATATGTCCTCTTGCTGAGTTAGTCTCTTCACGTGACATTTTCAGGGCTGGTTTGAATTTATCTTCTAAGGTTCGTGATATTGTGTCATCGGGTGCGTGGCAATGGCCGAATGGTTGGTTGCTGAAGTACCCCCAACTTGCTGAAATTGTCGATCCTGTTTTGCGGGATAATGTGGGTGATTCTCTGGTTTGGCGTGAGCAGGATGGTTCTACTAGCCCGTTCTCGGTTCGAACAGTCTGGAATAGCATTCGTCCTAGAGGGGATCTTGTTTCCTGGTACCATGCGGTTTGGTTTCAGAACTGCATTCCTCGACATTCTATTAACATGTGGCTTATTATTAAACAGCGTTTGAAGACTCAAGATCGGCTTAGCTCGTGGGACGTTGCTGCTGGTCTTCCGATTATTTGCTCGTTGTGTGAGTCCTGCTGTGATTCGCATGAACACTTATTTTTCGAATGCTCCTATTCGGTGCAGGTATGGGATCATGTTAAACGATTGGCTAGGCTTGAATCTACAGGTCCGTCTTTGGCATCTATATTGCTTCATATTGGTCCTTATATGCATCGGAGATCAGCTCGTAGTACGATTGGGAAACTTGTAGTAGCGGCCTGTGCTTATTATATTTGGCAGGAAAGGAATAGAAGAATGTTTACAGGAGCTAAGCGAACAGCTATGGAGCTCATTCAGTGCATTATATCCAACGTTCGCCTTAAGCTACTTTCTTGTCAATTTAAAAGATCTACAGATGGATGTGCATTTGTTAGGCTTTGGGAGCTGCCTGAAGCGAATCTTCTTAGGTCATAATGTTTTGGTGTTTATGTACTATTAGATGGTACTTTCCTGTTGGTACCATAGGGTATGTAATTGTTGGGTAGGTATTCATATGGTCTGTCATATGAGTTTTGGTTGTTCAAGTTTTGGCTTGAGGTTAATGTGACTATCAGTCGCATTCCATTGTACTTAAACTGATTTTTTGGTATAATATATTTTACCGGGGAGGGAATCCCTTTTACCAAAAAAAAATCACAGTTATACTTTTTCCCAAATCACATGCATAGTATTAGTTTACTCTATCATAATATGAATTCTACTCAATCATAGTGTTATAATTTTACAAATTCACGGGCACAGTTATAATACCAAATCACATGCATAGTATTAGTTTACTCCATCATAATATGAATTCTACTCAATCATTGTGTTAATCTTACTCAATCACGGTTATAATTTTACCAAATCACATGCATAGTATTAGTTTACTCCATCATAATATGAATTCTACTCAATCATAGTTATAATTTTACCTTAGTTTACTCCATCATAATATGAATTCTACTCAATCATAGTGTTAATCCTACTCAATCACAGTTATAATTTTACTAAATTACATGCATAGTATTAGTTTACTCCATCATAATATGAATTATACTCAATTATAGTGTTAATCCTACTCCATCACAGTTATACTTTTTACCAAATCACATGCATAGTATTAGTTTACTCCATCATAATATGAACTCTACTCAATCATAGTGTTTTATTTTTACCAAATCACATGCACAGTTATAATTTTACCAAATCACATGCATAGTATTAGTTTACTCCATCATAATATGAATTCTACTCTATCATAGTGTTAATCTTACTCAATCACGGTTATAATTTTACCAAATCACATGCATAGTATTAGTTTACTCCATCATAATATGAATTCTACTCAATCATAGTTATAATTTTACCAAATCACATGTGTAGTATTAGTTTACTCCATCATAATATGAATTCTACTCAATCATAGTGTTAATCATACTCAATCACAGTTATAATTTTACCAAATCACATGCATAGTATTAGTTTACTCCATCATAATATGAATTCTACTCAATTATCGTGTTAATCCTACTCCATCACATTTATACTTTTTACCAAATCACATGCATAGTATTAGTTTACTCCATCATAATATGAATTCTACTCAATCATAATGTTAATCCTACTTAATCACAGTTATAATTTTACCAAATCACATGCATAGTATTAGTTTACTCCATCATAATATGAATTCTACTCAATCATAGTGTTAATCCTACTCAATCACAGTTATAATTTTACCAAATCACATGCATAGTATTAGTTTACTCCATCATAATATGAATGCTACTCAATCATAGTGTTAACCCTACTCAATTACAGTTATAATTTTACCAAATCACATGCATATTCAGTCACTTTTACTCAATTTCAAAAAAAAGTAAAAATTAATAAATCCTAACTCATGAATATGAACATCAACAAATATCTTAGAGCATCACAATTCAACTTTTACCAAATTACATGAAAAATCAATCACTTTTACTTATTTCTGAACAAAATGCAAATACTAATATATCATAACTCTTGCATATGAACATCAACAAAGATCAATGAGCATCACAATTCAAATTCTATCAAATCACATGCATATAATCACTTTTATTTATTTATAGAAACAAAAAACACTAATAAAGCCTAACTCATGCATATGAACATCAACAAAGATCCTACAACATGACAGTGCAATTTCTACCAAATCACATTCATATTCAGTCACTTTTACTTAGTTTCGATAAAATAAAAAACACTAATAAATCGTAACTCATTCATATGAACAATAGCAAATATCCTACCACATCACAGTGCAATTTCTACCAAATCATTGGCATACTTTATCACTTTTACAAATAACTTTTACTACATTACTGTTACGTTCTACTACATTACTTTATATCCTACTGCGTCACATATATGTTTCTACAACATTGCAGTTACGATCTACTACATTACTGTATATCTTACTGCATCACATTGTGAATTAAAGTATCACAATTATAAAGTCTAGTTTAGACATTTTATCAAACACTTCGTATACAACTTTCACATTTTCTATATTTTGTTACAGATCTATTCAAATTCAATTTGTTAAAATTCATATACATGCAATCGAATATCAATATAACAACATTAGTCTTGGTAACAGTAAAAACAATTAAAATCACTTACTTTCACCATTGATGATAAATTAAGGTTACGAAATCAAACTTTAAATCTGAGGTTATAATTACAATTACACAATAAACAATGGCGATTTTATGGTGGAGAATGTGATGGACAAGGTGGGGAAGGTGGTGGATAAGGTGGAGATGGTGGTGGTTAACGGTGGGAACGCGATGGTTACAGGTCGAGAGGTTAGAAAAATGGTGGTTACCGATCATGGATTGGTGGAATGAAATGAGATAATGAATAGTTACAGAGAAAAAAATAATATATATACTGTCATATTGAAAATTACAAAACCGCCCCTGAAGTTTTATAAATTAAAAAAAGACACCATCTTTTTTGTGAAAAAAGGGGGGACACATGGCAGCTTGTGGTTTCACCTCACCTATTATATTATAAATTTTTTTTATTTTACCCCAACTCTCTCTATTTATATATATATATATATATATATATATATATATATATATATATATATATATATATATATATATATATATATATATATATATATATATATATATATATATATATATATATATATATATATATATATATATATATATATATATATATATATATATATATATATATATATATATATATATATATATATATATATATATATATATATATATATATATATATATATATATATATATATATATATATATATATATATATATATATATATATGTATCCTAAACAGTCACTTAATATTAGACGTGCACATATTTATCTATGTATATATTGAAAGATGCAAAAATTTATCGTAATAAAATAAATCCGCATAAAACTAAAAGATATAAATAATATCCTGGTAATAAGTTAAAAGATATACGTAATATCATATTAATAGACATAACAAATTTTTTAATATAAACGATACAAAAAATATCTTTAAGTATTTAAAAAAATAGACAATATCCTGACACCTATTAAAAAAGATATGCGTAATATTTTTATGTCTATAATATTTTTAGTAGATTTATATAGTATATTTTACTAATATATACAAATTGTATTGGGTATATTGCGGAAGGACGGACCCATAACCGCGGATAGAAAGTAAAGTATATATATGAAAATATACTAACGCTATCACTATACTATCCGAAGATATATACAGTATCATTGTATTTTAATATTTGATATAATAAAATAAGTGAAACTCTTTTTCCTTATAAAAAGCCAAGGATATATATATTTTAAATGTATATATGTTTCAAATAAATACCCAATCATGAATAGACTGGCCAATAGAGGCCCTTTAATAGCAATATTGTAGACCAAGATAAATATGGCTAAGACAAGTTTGGTAAACGCCGAGGTGGCTTGAACACATGGTTGTGCGATTCACCTCGAGTTAATTCGCACACATAGAAGTATGTATAACATAATATAGTGAGTGAATAAAAATCATAATATGTCGGGGTAAATAACCACAGACACAAAATAAAAAATATTTAAATGTACAACCTTACACGGGAGACGCGGCTCATGATCGTAGTGAAAAAATAAAATATCACGCGAACGAGCGCGGATGGATGGGTCATGGCCGCGGACAAAAAAGGTCGGATCGCGACACGACATTAGAAGGCCGGGACGCGGCATATATGAAAAATATGATAATCAAATTAAAAGATATGCTTAATATCTCATATTCGTAAAGATTATTGACAACATATTTTTTGAATATATAAAGGATATATGTAATATCTTTTATTAATTTTTAAAAATATAACTAATATTTTGTCACCATAAAATATATGGATAATATTTTCGACATTTTTACAAAATATATAAGTAAATAATATATACAAATTCTAACAGACTGATAACATTTTTTACCGATTAAAATATCTATTTTAAGAGAACAATATATTAATGTTGGTAATTTTTGTGTGCAATTAAGTTGGTTTTCCTCGACTCACTCGAATTCATATCGGAATTAACACAAGATTAATTGTTCTTGGTGAATAAAATATTTTTGGTATTTTGAAAACTAAAAACTATTTAATTAAAAACTATTTAATCTAATTAAAAAGACAATATGTAATTTAAAAGTAAATACTTTTATACTATTAAAATTTTAAAAACTTAAATAAACTAGTTTAAACAAAACTATTGAAAAAATCATAAACTAATTTAAATAAAAAATAATTTGAAACTAAACAAAATTAATTAAACTAATTTAAAAACTATTTTGAATTTTAATAAAATTTAAAACTAATTTTATGTGAAACTAAATTAAAAGACTAATTTATAAAAACAATTTTAAAATTCTAAAAGTAATAAAAATATTTATTTTGTTTATTTTTTTTAAACTTTATAAATTAAAACTTATAAAAAATCTTTTTATTAAACTCTAACTAACAAAAACGTGAATTTAAACTAATTAAATAAACTGACAGCACTAAAAGACCTATATTAATTAAAAAGTCTAAAGTTAAACACAAATAAAAGCCTAAAGGAGTTGGTTATGTCGTATGGTGGTTCAACTGAAGGTCAAGGGTTCGAGTCTCGTGCCAGACGAATGAAGATATTATATTTTTGGAATAAAAATTTTTGGACAATCAAATAGTTTAAACCAACAGACCAATTGGGTCTGTTGCATTAACAAATCAACAAATCTCAAATCCAAATAAGCATAAAAGCTAAAGAACAATAAGCAAATCCAAAACTAAACTTAATGAAATCTAATAAGCAAATGAGTCCTAAATAAGTCCTAACAAGAAAATAATCAGCCAAATCTTAAACTTAAAAATAAGCAAATCAGCAAATGAAATTAAATCAGATAAGCAACTAGACTAAACAGAAAATAAGCAATAGGATCTAAACGAAAAATAAGCAAACATCAAACTAAAGCTAAGCAGATAAAATCTAACAATACAAAATCAGATAGGCTAATATATCAATGAAATCAAATAAGCAGTTTCAAACACTACTGAAAATAAGCACACGATACTACTAATCTTAGAAATTAGGAAACCCAAACATTAATACAACTAGATAAGCAGACTTTAGCAAAACGAAACTAAGCAGATCCAATCAAACTCAAATCCAAACAGTAACACAACTTAAACATTAAGCATATAACAAATTATAACTAATAAACTAAAACTTGTAAAATAAAAAGAGATCAAACCTGATGACGAAACCTTTGGGAAGTAGGAAGGCGCTGAACCCCCTATATGAACCAAATCAAAACGACACCACCTTACCCAAATATTATCATCATCATCGAACCATCATCTACTAACGAACCAACAGTGTATTCGAACCTGATTTTATATAAAACTTCCAGTAGGGAAGTTCATCTACCACATTTATTTTATATTAATTCATCCAAAATCAGAATAAATATAAATTGCAATTAACTTTAAATAAAAAAGAGACACGAATTAAACTGAAAGTAATTTTTATTAATAACTGAAAATTAAGTACAATACTGAGAAAATTAAAATTATAATTTAACCTAAATACTAATTTGCATAAATTAAAAATAAAAATAAAAATGGCACTCATGAATTACAGAATGAATGGGTTTTTATAGGGAAACCCTAGAAACCTTCTTGATGAACTTGGTGTGCAAAGAAATAAATCCCAGCCGCTCTTTTCTTCTTCCTTCCTTCTCTTTCTTGATCAATGGTGGAAATAACACTCCCTTGCACACGGAATGCCAACGTGTCAAGGGGTGTGTTTGTTGTGTTTCTTTCTTGCATATGTGTATCCTTTTTATTGGTGGATTGGGGAATATTGGTTGTCACAGCCAATCAAAGACAAGATAGGAGCCACGTCACTTTGAGGACCACCCATTGTGCAACTCCGATTAAGGGGGTGATTTAATTGAGGGATGTGAGTAGCACGCGCCTTAAATCAACAATATGGTGAAAACCCCCAATTTTTTGGGTTAGTTAGGGTTTGGGGTAAAAGTGGGTATGGCTGCATATTTCTTTGGTTGTAACGAAGGGGAGAGAAAAGGTAAAGTTTGGTGTGTGAGTGAATTTTGTTTGACTGAGTTATGGTTTGACCAAGACTTTATCTTTACAAAGTTAAAAACTTTGTGTCCACCGTTTCCTTCTTTCCTTGGGCTTGGACCCAACTCATAATGATTCAACATTAAATAGATTTTGGTTATTGGGCTGTTAAATGGACCCATATTGTAAACATATTTAATCCGTTTGCATATCTTTGTTTATCATGGGCCATGTATTGGGCCTTGGTGAATACTTATTTCCATTAATGGGATTTTGGGCCCAATAGTCCAATGTGGGACCCACAAGCCCATTTATCTTCATAAAAAGTTAAATCCACTAAAATCGAGCTTGATTTTGGCTTCCTTGCTCTTTCCTTTAAACCCGTGTCGATTTGCCGATTTTCGTGATCTTTGGTTCACTTTTGGTTTCTTGACTTTGTCTATTTCTTGGACTTTTCTTCAACATTTGACCATGAAATCCCGTGTTTTCTTTCCTTTTGATCTTTTGTACCTATTTCACACAAACACACAAAACCACGTGTAATTCCGACTTTTACGATACTAAACACATGATTAGGTCTTGTTTTTCCTTGATTTTATTGGTAAAAGGATAAGTGTTTACACACTCATTAAATCCCCTACATTTGACCATTCCAATGACCCCATGCAATGCATAATTTTAAAGCATAAAGTTACGTTTTTTCTCATAATTAATCCATCTTGGCCTTTATTAAGATATACTATTACTATTATGATGAAAAGATAAAAACTTTAAAGGAAACCAAAGTTATAACAATTTATTAACTTGGAAATTATTTGATGGAAGAAACTCGTAAAGTAATCTAAGACTTAAATTAGGGCTTTGGTGTCATGAATATTAATCACCCTCAAGTTTCACGTTCCCCATACCAAGCTTAAAAACGAGATCATTGTTTACCATAAGTTCTTAAGTTAAATCCACTTATATAAGATAATTGTGTAATACTTTTTCTCCAATTCCTAAGTTGTATCTCTAGCTTTTAAGGATTGTCATTCACCCGTAGGCTCATTTGACTTATTTGATAATTATTAGTCCAAAAATGAAGGCAAAACGATGCAAACCCGACACTCAAAACCTAACCTCGTCCTCAAAAACGTTGTTACTAAAGTAAGCCCACATCAAGGAAAATTTAACACGATTTGGGGAATAAATTCCCGGACCCAAAATTTTTTTTTTTTTTTTTGGTAAAGGGTTTAAACCCGGTAAATATATTAACCAAAAAAACATTTAAGTACAAATGGAATGTGGCTGAGATACCACATTAACCTCAAGCAAAAAACTTGATAAACTAGTGTGTATGACATGCCATAACCACACAACACCTATCAACCAAAACAAAAACAAGAGCCTCTATATTTCTTGAACCACCAATGAGGAATAACCAGCAAGAGGAAGTCTTGGAATAGGGCAAACATCCCGCCACTCCACCAGCAACACAAAGGAAGCAAAGAATCCATATGAGGTCGCCTCCTTAAAAAACCTTTACGAGAAAAACCCTGCGGGAAAAACCTCAAAAAGGAAAAAAGAGTACGACCCTCACGTTGAAAAAAGAGTACGACCCAAAATTTGGCCAATAGTACTACTTATTAATTATTCCTCCAAAGTCATGTTGACTTTATGTGGAGTTTAGCAAATTCACATCATATACCCTTAGGCTCTTTAAGATGTAAAAGTGCTCCTCATCTATTGTCCACACCCTAAGGCTCCTTGAACGATAAACAAGGGAATTGATTTTTGATAAATTTTTATTCAACACTTACCATGCCATACACCCTAAGGCTCTAATGACAAGGTTCGTGCTACATGCCCCACACCCTAAGGCTCCTTGAGGTCATGTTTTAATCTTATTCTTTCTTTATTTATGATATATATAGTAGGCCAAATTCCGCGGTCCCATGGTCTGAATACCTCCTACTTAGTGGTTATGAGCCACCTTAGTCGGAAGTCCACAACGCTGGTACCCTCAATGTGTTCATGCTTTAATTACAAGGAGATAAATGATTTGGCTAAGAGTTAAGATATCGAATCTACACCGCAAAAATCCTCATTTATTAAGCAATTAAATATACAAGCGGGAAGAAAGAGCCACAAAAACTCATATAAGCAAGAATTATCCCTTAAACTTATTATCAACTCTATCATCTCTCGTTCTCCACAATTTAAAATCTCAAGGAATGAGACTCGTGGATGCTTAGACTAATAAACCAATTAAGGTCCATATGGTTAAGGATACTAGCTAGAGTAAACTTGGATAAGTAAACTCGGGTTGAGACAAAATTTTCACGACGGGTCTAATATATCAAAGACATCTAAACTTGTTAAAACCATTTTATTTTATTTATTTATTTTTTACTTTATTCTTGAAATGGAATTAATAAATACGATGCGATGATAAAAGGAAAGAAAATAAATGAAAATACTACTAGGCCAAAATAGATCAAAAATTTGAAAAACGTTGAAAAATTTAAATTTTCCGGTTAAATGAGGTCAAATTCATGGAAAAGCCCACTAAAATTCGATAGAAATTCCCCCTACACTTAATATAAACATTGTCCTCAATGTTTAAGCATGTGGAAGTAAACTCCCCTACACTTAGGACATTGTGCACGTTGTTTAAATCGAGCTAAGAAAAGAGACAACTAAAGTGATTACATTTATTCAACTTATTTATATACAAGTATGAACCACAATAGCAAAACCTTATCGAAGAAACCGGGTACACGGGAACACGGGATCACGGGTCGCGTCAAAAACACCAAAAGTGGATCATTAAAGCACATGTCCCTGCACAATCACAACATACAAACAACCTACTTGGCTCCCCCTACACTTATTGGTGGAAATGGGAGAAGGTAAAAAGGGTGGAAAGGATGGAAAAGGTAAAAATCTAACCTAGTTATACGATGCTTGATTTATTTATCACGAGTCTCTAGCTCGACTCGATTTCCCGAATATCATCATTCAAATGGGAAAATCATGGGAAAACCGAGATTTCCAAGGGAGGAAAATCTCTCCATGATAAAGGGTGAAATAAAGTCATATAAGGAATACCCCATGAAAATCCACCCGGGTCAAACACATAATTTCCATCACAAAAGGAAATAAACCCCAAAGTGGTAAAATCACATAAGTCAAAGAAAAGAGGGGTACCCTTAGTCAAAAATTTCTTACGAGGAAAGGTGTTATGGTGATATGGCAATGATAGCACTAAAGTCTCTATTCCGGGATCAAACACCGGTTCCTTAACGGGAAAATAGCAAGAGGTGTTGACATTTAAGCTCAAAATATCATCATAATCCAAAGTGGGGGAGTCGTCCTCTTCCAAACTTGATGTGAAAACATAAGTATTATCAGAGTCATAGGAAAACTCTTCCTCATGAGGAAAATAGGTATTTAGAAAGATATCTAAATCCTCCTCAAATGGAATATCCTCTAAAGTAGGAATGATCTCTAAGAGTGGAGGATCTTCCTCAAAAGTCATGACTTCTAAAATTGGGGTATAAAAGTCAAAAGGAGTCTCCATGGAAGAATCACTCATAGAGATATGAGGTGCATTAAGATCATGGGGTGGGTCATCAAAGTTAATGAGATCACTTAAAGAAGTGTCATCATCATAATCATCAAAGATTTGTGGATCAAAAATGGGTGGGTCAAAAGTGGGTGGGTCAAAAGATAGGTCGTCTAAACTGAAGATAGTGTGATCACTTGAAGAAGTGTCATCACTATAGGTATCATAAATAAGAGTTTCAAAATTTTGAGGCTCTAAGGGAAGGGATGAATTTATCACAAAATCATTTTGATTAGACGTTTTAATTCCAAAAGGATTAATAAAAATCTCTTCATTATCATAATTAAGAACATCAATCATATTGACCGACTCTTTTCCATTTGATTTAGTTATGATTTTTCCCATTTTAAAAACTTGTTGTTCATCCCTAACCCAAAGAATTAACTCCCCTTCGGCCACATCAACTAATGCTCTTCCGGATCGTAAGAATGGTCTACCAAATATTAACGGAATACGAGGATCCATCTCATAATCGACGAAGACAAAGTCCACGGGAAAAGTGAATGTACCAACTCGAACAAAAACGTCTTCGGCGATACCAACGGGGTATGCGAGAGTTCTATTAGCTAACTCGAGAGTCATGCGAGTCGGTACAAGGTCGGGTAATGATAACAGTTTCCATACCGAAAGTGACGTAAGATTGATGCTAGCACCGAGATCCGCTAAAGCCATACAATCATCAATTTGAGGAAACGGGCAAGGTAACACGAATCGTCCGGGATCTCCTAGCTTTTCGGGAAGCTCTTTGAGAAGAATCGCGGAACAATTCTCATTTAAACGAGTGTTCACGAGCTCAACCATTTTTTCTTTCTTATTAATCAAATCTTTGAACATTTTCACAAATTTAGGCATTTGGGCAAGTGCTTCAATAAGGCTAATGTTGACATTCACGTTGGAAATCATTTTCAAAAAGTTGGAAACATGAACGTCATCTTTGGTGAGCACTTTAGCCTTGTCCAACCTAGAGGGATAAGAGATATTGGGTTTAGACTTTGAAGGTTGAGAAGGAGAAGGACTCGCTTCTTGAACAACCTTAGGGTTGGGCTCTTTGGGCAATGGAGAACTAGTACTAGGAGTGGTAGTGGGAGGAATCACCGAAGGGGGAGTAGGATTACTCATTATGACCTTCGGGCCTTGTCTCTCCTTTATGGGGGAAGAGATGGAAGGTCCCACTAAAGTGGCCCCACTTCGAGTAGTGATAGCACTCACATTAGCACGAGGGTTAATCTCGGTATTAGAAGGTAAGGCTCCTTGGGGTCTAAGGGCTTGCAACATTTGCACGAACTTCATATCGGTGGACTCTTGCATTTGTTTCATAGTTTTCTCATGTTCGGTCAATTTTTGTAGAACCAATTCCATTTGAGGATTATGCATGTTCATTTGATTATACCCTTGATTGTTAAACCCTTGATTAGGAAAACCTTGGTTTTGATATTGAGGTTGAAAACCGTTGTTATTATGAAAACCTTGGTTGAAGTTATTAGTTTGAAACCCTTGATTTTGACCATTAAAATTCCCTTGATTTGCATTCCCTTGAAAATTTCCTCTTTGAGGAGCTTGGTTCCTATTTTGGGCGGGTGGGGGTGGTCTTTGTGGAGCTACAAAACTCGGGGGAGCCAAATAGTTAGTACTCTTATAAGACAAATGGTTAACATCAACATTTGGTTTGAATTGAACCCGTTCATTTTCATTGTTGTTATAAGCATAAACTTGTTGTTATTGAATGTAAACCTTGTCACAATTAAAATACGAATGTGGTCCACCACAAGTCTCACACGTTTCACACGTCTCTTTTAAGGCATTAACTTGACAATTGATAGCTTTGGTATTGTTAGCGGTTTGTAGAGCAATTGATTCAACAAGCGAAGTAAGCTTATCAATTCTCTTTTCTTTCTCATTAGTACTAGCACTTGCCATAGTAGCCCTAACACTCTGGTTTGTACTTTTGCCTTGTTTTCAATTATTGCCCAAGCCTCGTTCATGGATTTCACAAGAATATTTCCCCCCGCGGTACTATTAAGTGAGTCTTGGTCATTAAGAGTTAAGCCATTGTAAAACGTATTGATTTGATGCACTTTAGTGAAACCATGTTGTGGACATTTTCGTAAAATCTCCTTAAAACGATCCCAAGACTCACTAAACGTTTCCCCATATTTTTGTTCAAAGGTAACGATGTCATTCCTTAAAGAGGTGGTCCGTGATGGTGGGAAAAAGTAGTTAATGAACTTGGTCTCTAAGTCAATCCATGTTGTGATACTTTGGGGTGGTTCCTTATCAAGCCAACTCCGGGCTTGTCCCTCGAGGGAAAAAGGAAAGAGTTGTAAACGAATGTCCTCTTGTGGCACCCCATTGTATTTGACGGTGTTTGCCAATTGTATGAAATGTTTGATATGAGCGTGTGGGTCATCATTAGTACGGCCTAAAAATGGTGTAGCGGAAACCATTTGAATAAAACCCGTTTTAAGTTCAAAATTGTTTGCTCCAATATCCGGCACCACAATCGCGTCATCGTTTCCTTCAACGTGAGATTGTAGAATCTCAATCATTGGTCGATTATCCGTTGCCATCGTATTGTCGAAAGCTCGATTCTCGGGATCGGCTTGATTGACGGTCTTTTTCTTTTTCTTCTTCTTCTTTTTGGAAGAATTAGAAGTATTTGGTACACCAATCGGTATGTATGTACGCGCGCGAGTGCGCATACAATTAAATCAAGGAATGAGGTAGGAGACCTCGGTCGACTTTGAGAGGAAAGGTATTATCCCTCTCGATGTGCAATATTAAAAAGCAACAAAAATATATACTTAATACTACTTGAGTTGGCAAACCAATAATCGGTCGTCCCTCTCAATATACGCACAAGCAAGCGGGGAAACGAGGTGGCACAAAGCACTTAAAAACCTTTTTCCTTAGACGACCTTTTATAGCGCGTCGCCTTATACCCACCTTATAGTTTGTATATATCGAGTTCAAACTACTTACTAGTATTTATCTATTTTGCCTTGATTTTTTTGTTTTTGATTCGAACACAATAGTTAGGTGATGAAATCCCAACTAAGGTCTTATTTGTAAATAGGTAAATTAATTGTGCTACGTAATATAATATCGTAAAAGAAAAATCTTTTTGTATTTTTTTAAGAAAAATATATATTCACAAGAAAAAACGAAAGAAATCGAAATAAGAAAAATAACAATAATACGTAATATTTTTGGTGTAGTACTTTAGGAAAAGTATTACTTTTTGATTTTTAATTTTTTTGGTGCAAATCTTAGGAAAGAGTTTGCTTTTGATGATTTATTGATTTTTTATGTTTTTGATTTTTTTAACAAGAAAAGTAACGTTCAAAATTGAACGGATCCCAAAATCCAAATCGTCAATCGTAACGAGCGAAGCGGCAGCGGCTCCAATTTAATGTTGGTAATTTTTGTGTGCAATTATGTTCGTTTTACTCGACTCACTCGAATTTAATGTTGGTAATTTGTTTGGACAATCAAATAGTTTAAACCAACAGACCAATTGGGTCTGTTGCATTAACAAATCAGCAAATCTCAAATCCAAATAAGCATAAAAGCTAAAGAACAATAAGCAAATCCAAAACTAAACTTAATGAAATCTAATAAGCAAATGAGTCCTAAATAAGTCCTAACAAGAAAATAATTAGCTAAATCTTAAACTTAAAAATAAGCAAATCAGCAAATGAAATTAAATCAGATAAGCAACTAGACTGAACAGAAAATAAGCAATACGGTCTAAACGAAAAATAAGCAAACAGCAAACCAAACCTAAGCAGATAAAATCTAACAATACAAAATCAGATAAGCTAATATATCAATGCAATCAAATAAGCAGTTTCAAACACTACTGAAATAAGCACACGATACTACTAATCTTAGAAATTAGGAAACCCAAACAGTAATACAACTAGATAGGCAGACTTTAGCAAAACGAAACTAAGCAGATCCAATCAAACTCAAATCCAAACAGTAATACAACTTAAACATTAAGCAGATAACAAATTATAACTAATAAACTAAAACTTGTAAAATAAAAAGAGATCAAACCTGATGACGAAACCTTTGGGAAGTAGGAAGGCGCTGAACCCCCTTTATGAACCGAATCAAAACGACACCACCTTACCCAAATATTATCATCATCATCGAACCATCATCTACTAACAAACCAACAGTGTATTCGAACCTGATTTTATATAAAACTTCCAGTAGGGAAGTTCATCTACCACTTTTATTTTATATTAATTAATCCAAAATCAGAATAAAGATAAATTGCAATTAACTTTAAATAAAAAGAGACACGAATTAAACTGAAAGTAATTTTTATTAATAAATGAAAATTAAGTACAATACTGAGAAAATTAAAATTACAATTTAACCTAAAAATTAATTTGCATAAATTAAAAATAAAAATAAAAATGGCACTCATGAATTACAGAATGAATGGGTTATTATAGGGAAACCCTAGAAACCTTCTTGATGAACTTGTTGAGCAAGGAAATAAATCCCAGCCGCTCTTTTCTTCTTCCTTCCTTCTCTTTCTTGATCAACGGTTGAAATAACACTCCCTTGCACACGGATTGCCAACGTGTCAAGGGGTGTGTTTGTTGTGTTTCTTTCTTGCATATGTGTATCCTTTTCATTGGTGGATTGGGGAATATTGGCTGTCACAGCCAATCAAAGACAAGATAGGAGCCACGTCATTTTGAGGACCACCCATTGTGCAGCTCCGATTAAGGGGGTGATTTAATTGAGGGATGTGAGTAGAACGCGCCTTAAACCAACAATATGGTGAAAACCCCCAATTTTTTGGGTTAATTAGGGTTTGGGGTAAAAGTGGGTATGGATGCGTATTTCTTTGGTTGTACCGAAGGGGAGAGAAAAGGTAAAGTTTGGTGTGTAAGTGAATTTTGTTTGACTGAGTTATGGTTTGACCAAGACTTTATCTTCACAAAGTTAAAAACTTTGTGTCCACCGTTTCCTTCTTTCCTTTGACTTGGACCCAACTCATAATGTTTCAACATTAAATAGATTTTGGTTATT
This sequence comes from Glebionis coronaria, assembly GCA_025667525.1. Lineage (NCBI taxonomy): Eukaryota > Viridiplantae > Streptophyta > Magnoliopsida > Asterales > Asteraceae > Glebionis > Glebionis coronaria. The sequence continues at coordinate 293,789,463 of CM046881.1, read as the reverse complement.
GGGCTGTTAAATGGACCCATATTGTAAAAATATTCAATCCGTTTGCATATCTTTGTTTATCATGGGTCATGTATTGGGCCTTGGTGAATACTTATTTCCATTAATGGGCTTTTGGGCCCAATAGTACAATGTGGGACCCACAAGCCCATTTATCTTCATAAAAAGTTAAATCCACTAAAATCGAGCTTGATTTCGGCTTCCTTGCTCTTTCCTTTAAACCCGTGTCAATTTGCCGGTTTTCGTGATCTTTGGTTCACTTTTGGTTTCTTGACTTTGTCTTTGTCTCTTTCTTGGACTTTTCTTAAACATTTGACCATGAAATCCCGTTTTTTCTTTTCTTTTGATTTTTTGTACCTATTTCACACAAAAACACAAAACCACGCATAATTCCGACTTTTACGATACTAAACACATGATTTGGTTTTGTTTTTCCTTGATTTTAGTGGTAAGAGGATAAGTGTTTACACACTTATTATATATCATTGGTAACTTGGCAACAAAGTATGTTGCAATGAAAATTGTAAACAATAGATGGAGTTTTATCAGTAAAAGGTTTACTGGTTAGGTGATTCATACTAACATATACAATTAAATATACACTAAACAAGGCACTGCCATATTTGTAGGCCAATAATATGTTGCAAAAAAGTGTTGCCTCAATAATACATATACACATTAAAAAATCACTCGGTTGTCATCTTCAATTGATTGAAGCATGATATTTTTTTTTTTTGGGTAAAAGGGTCTCATCCCCGGTAAAATATATTCCCAAAAGCGTTGAAGTACAATGGAATGTAGCGGCAATGCTACATTAACCTCAAGCATACAGCTTGAACAACCACTAAATCATATGACATGCCATATGATCACTAACAACCAATTACAAAGCATATTACACCAATAGGAAAAAACCACCTAAAGGTGCATAAACAATAAAAATAAGCAATAATCATGGTAAATGAGAAGTGCGAACATCCGGCTGACGAGAGCCATGTCGATCATCAATCTCAATATCTTCGTCAGTCTCGCTATCAGCATTAATCACTTCATTTGTACGACCACCACCATCCTCCCAGTCAGTATCACCATCTCCTAAACCACTTAAAGCACCAAACGAATTCTGGTTACTTGTACCCGGTTTACTATCTAATCCGAGCACTTTATTATTCAAAAAACCTCTCTTAAGAAGCATGATATTTTAGTGTCAAATATTACGTAAATTAACCATAACTGTTTTATGCATACAGACGCATGCTTAAACATGTCTTTAATAAAGCATGCATCTAAATATAGGTGCTAAAAAACGTCAAATCGTGTATGGTAAAGTACCAATAAATTTTTAGAGAATACTAGTGTGAAATGACCGCGAATAACAATAAAATATGTCTAATCGTGCAGACTATCACGAAAGAATGCGACACATGATTTTTAAAAAATAAAATATATTCGAACGTGCGAACTAGCGCGGAAGGATGAACCATAACCGCGGAGCAAATATAAATGAAATAAGTCTGGACGTGCGGATTACCGCGGACGGGTGGAACCAAATAACAGCGGCTATCCAAACTTATAATAGCAAATACTGATTTTTTATTTTATCCGTCAATTTTGAGATTTAGAATATCTAAAAGATATGCTATGGTATCTTTCCTAATATTTTCATTGTATATTTTCATGAAGATATGCGTATATACGTATAGGAAAATATATACCACAAGCTGTAGAATGGCTTAAACAGAATTAATATAAGTGCCTAACATGACCATGATGACGAACATGTCATGAAGCGTTTACAATAATCAGGACATGACCGAGATGTACGCATGGCATAAGCATATTAGATATTAATACATTTGTAAGTGAACTTGAATGACGAGTATTATCAAACATATCTAATAAACCATGCGATATATATAGAACATGTATGCGCATGGCAGTGGCAGTAAAAAGAAAGAATAGAAAAAGTTCAGTGTTATCGACTATCGCCCTGATCTTTGCTTTTTGGTATTATGAGACCACGAACATAGTTTAGTCAGGGTCTTATGGATGGCGCCAACTTGTTGAAACATAGTTTGGCTGGGCCGGTTCGACGACTCTCCTGGGCCGTTAATCGTCTTCCTCGGTCCTGAGTAATGCTGCAAACAATAGAAAATCGGTTAGACGTGGACCCGGGGTCGGAGCCCCGGGGTCCACCTCCGACAGTCCAATTAGTATCGTTATGATATATTGTAGAAGAGGTGTAAGTATGAGAGATAACCTGATCATAGAATGAGCCCCCTACCCCTGTATTTATAGGACTATGGTTTCTTGAAGGATAAGTAAGGTCTATGGGCCGCGGGCCTCTTGGGTCGCGGGCATCTTGAATCGCCGGCCTGTTAGGTCGGGCCTTATACCGACTATACGTCGACACAAATAATTAGGACACATGAGTTTTTGAAAGAATACGCGTACTATACGTTTAGCATAGTAACTTATAATTAACACTATCATTTCTCGTCTTCATTTAAGAGACATAGCCTAAAAATAGTTAAGGAATCGACGCTAAGTGCTCAACACGCACGGTCGAGTAAAAAATTACTCTTATGCTCACCATCGGAAAATCTACATTCGTGTCTTAAATACTTATGAAAAACTAGAAATTTTTTAAAATTTGATCATTTTTAGCCTTATTTGCAAAAAAACAATAAACAAAAAGATAAACTTTGGAGAGCGTGAAGGTTTAGTAAGGCCGCGTATCTATTCACCCGCATACTAAAGTTAAACATTATCCTCAATGTTTCGAGTCTAAGGGTGAAACACCCCTATACTAGAGACGAAAAGTCGAATGCTTAATCTAGCTTGGAAAGGCTTTAACAATTAATCTTAAGCCATTTATGAATTGTGCGAAAAGATAATTGTTAGAACCTAAAAGGATATATCATTGGATACTGGAAAATTTTCATAGCAAATGATCGAAGCTCGAGTAAAACGAACACGAGATGCTTCAATCCTGATGATAATGACCTAGATATACACAATCACAAACAACCACGGAAACAACGGGTTGGAAGGGCACCAAATCCCCTCACATAAGAAAGCAATAATATGTACATGGATAAGCATGGGATCTCCCCCACGAGGCACCTCGTTTTTTATTCCTGGGTCATGAGCTCGACTCAATCCCCTCAATCTAATTATCATTAGGGAAGGTGACTTGGTCGAGGTCGTCCATAGAAGGGACTTCCCCACCAAAGTAGCGCTTAAGCCTATGACCATTCACCTTGAAGTTAGGACCATCATTTTGAGCTAGCTCGATAGTCCCATACGGAAACACTTGGGTGATGGTGAACTGTAACACCCCATTTTGATAAATGGAATGTCACGCGTGATTATGGCGTGTCATCAAAGCATACAAGGATAAATGTATAAAACATCACATGACCATAAAGGAAATACCAAAAACAAACATCGGTACCCCAAAAGTAGAACTCATCACACACAAACATAAGTACTGTAAATGAAAAGGACTAAACAATATAGGTCATGAAAGGAAAACGGCTGAGCATAACGCTCAGTGCACGGATATACAAGTAAAGCATGAATAATATAAGCATATAAGCATAAAGAAGCGGAAAAGACTAAGTCATGGATAACCTGGTATATCCCAGTAAACTGGTTTTATAGTTTGAAAAGCCTTATGTTTATCTTATAAAAACTGTTTAACATGTTTACCATTAGCCAATATAGGTCATGAAATATCAACGTGCATGAATACTTGGAGGGGTGACCTCGTCATGCAAATTAGAGGGGCTTCATCTAATTTATATATTAGTTTTGCGTAGGAGGGATCAGCTCCTTGTGAAGGATGCAAGGCACACACCACATTCACCTGAATAATCTGCTGAAAACATGTAACCTAGGATGCACCCATACGCCCCACATGATAATAATAATAATATGGCCAAAAGCTGAAGGGACGCCACGAGCTATCACTCTGCCGTGGTGAATTCATAACATTGGTGCCTCTAGTGTTATGGTTATGGTACCTCCATAACTAGCTAAAACTGGTCATGCATGTATATGGCTTTAGGTATCTAATTAAACATAAGCAATCAAAACATATAAAACATATACTGGGGAAAACAGTTGGCTGCATACGGGGAATCCTAATAAGGAAAGAATGCCCATACTAAAAGGACGGAGAATCCGTACCTTGTGTCCAGTGAACGAAGAAGACGAACGGAACAGAGTCCTACTTCGATATCACTAATGCTACATAAATAATATACATGTATAAGTATTCTGTTTACTGAGTACGTAACCGATTTTATATCGTGTCTTAGCTTGTTTTATATGTTCATGTCATGTTTTACTGATTTTAGCGTTATACTGCGTTTATCATGTATTCTGTCTATTCTGATTAAGTATTACTTGTATTTCTTATATTATTATACTTGTTGTGTAATAATAAGTAACTTTCTAAAAATAGCAGGTTTCCTAAAATAGAAAGTTTCTAAAAATAAAAAGTTTCCAAAAATAGATTGTTTCCAAAAATATAAAGTTTCCAAAAATAGAAAGTTTCCATAAATAGATCAACTGCCTTAATTAAATAAGTTTCTAAAAATAGAAAGTTCCCATAAATAGATTAGCTGCCTTAATCAAATAAGTTTCTAAAAATAGAAAGTTTTCATAATTAGAAATAAGCTGGATTATTAAGCTAATAATATACAAGCTTAAGTTTTACTGATTAATATTTTAAGTCATGTGATGTATAGAATAGTTTATAAATTATTACATGTAAATTAATAAACTATAGGTTATAAGATTTAATTAAATATAACATGATTTAATTAAATAAAAGGTAATAATACTTAGGTTAAAACATGTATTAATATTTATTATTAATGTAACCTAAGTCATGATAATTAATTAATTATAAGTCATGTTTCAATAATTAATTAATTTCTTAGTCTAAATTTAACTAATAAAATACTTAGGTTAAATCATGTATTATTAATAATAATAATATAACCTAAGTCATGTCCAAATTAAACTAATCCATAGCATGATAAATTAATTTAATTAATCTTGTAATTATTTAACTTGTAAAAATAAATACTAAATCTTGAAAAATAAACCGTGAACCGAACCCGTGTTTTAAACCTTAACATGCCATGAACCTTACCTGTAAACCCGTGAACCGGCCCGAACCAAAACCCTACCACCAACCACCACCCACAGCCATAGCTGCGATGGTGGCTAGTGGCTGCATGCCATCGGCGGCTGTTGTCGCTGCCTCACCGCTCCCCCGTCCAACACAAACAGCCAACGGCGCAAGCCTGTGGTGCTTGCTGCTGCGCCGAGACCCACACCGAGCCCTATAGGGGTCTCGGTTATGGTTAACAAGGGACACCGAGAGTCTTTGACTCTCGGTTGGCTGCCGAACCCAAACAAACCAAACAAAACCCCCTTTTCATGATTTAATTAATCCCATAATATGTTTATTTAATTGTTTTCATAGATCTAATCATAAACATAATTAAATAAAAAAATAAAGATTAAGGTTTTGTGTTTTACCTTGACGTGTGATTGAAAATAACACGAACACGAACCAATTAACCAAGATCCAAAAATCAATATCGAATTCCCCTTTGTCTTGTGTAGGTGTCGCGGCTATGGGGTCCCAAGGAGTTAGGGTTTTTAATTTTTCTGTAAAACTATTTTTATGAAAACTCTGTAGTTTTAGTTTTTATTAATTAAACCAAAAATGGGCTTATGGGCCCCCTTCTTCCTTGTGTGTGTGCCGCGGCTACATGGGCCCACCAAGGGGAAACCCGGTGTTTTCCCTGTTCTAAAATATTGCGTGTTCTCGTGTCGTGTTTACGTGTTTTATTTAGTTATTGTTCGTGTCGTAATATATTTATTGGTAATCGTAATAAATATACGTAAATACATAATAATAAGCTCGTGATTATTTATGTTCATGTTTTCATGTTCGTATGTTCATGATTATAATTATTGTTGAAATAATTATTAATTCAAGAGATTTGGTATGTAAAAAGTTATCGTTTCGGTCTTTTCGAATTGATTACCAATTTCAAGTGCGACTCAGTCGTTCTTGGTGGAAAATAAAATGGTTTGATTATCTATTTTGAACTGAAAGCAAATATGAAAATGTCGTTGAGTAAAAATAAAAGCTTTAACAATTAAACTAAAAAATACGAGTTAAAAATAAATGATAAAAACTTAAAAACTTAAAAGTGAATTTAAAACTTAAAACTTAGTAAAAATAAACATTTTAACCCATCGGAATGTAAAATATCGGAATCCCGTCGGAATAGTATCGGAATAAACCCGTCGGAATTTATCAAATGAATTTCTGTCGGAATAATGAAATAGTATCGGAATAATGGCAAGTAAAACTATCGGAATAATCCGTCGGAAAGCAATCGGAATAATGATAAACACACCTGTCGGAATATCAAATAATCACCTCCGTCGGAATCCCGATCGGAATAACCGTCGGAATCCAAAACCCTTTTCCGATACGCAGATCGGAATGAAGCGTTGGAATGTAGAACCCTAATCCGATGAAGGTATCGGAATACCCGTCGGAAAAGGGTTTACCTTTCCGATGGAATGGAATCCGTAATAAGCAAAATCAATAAGCTCCGTTTTTAAAAAGCACAATCCAAAACTTTACCAAATTTTTAATGAAAAGAACTAAACAAGAACGAATAAGAACTTTTTCAAAACTCTAAATAAGCAACTTTTTAAACAAACCTTGAAAATACGAAACCTTTTAGAAAACTTAAAAGTAAATAAGCTAAATACAAAATAAGCCAATAAGCATGAAAAGCTTAAAGCTCAATCGTATGAAAGCTTATATATGAATAAAAAGATAAACTTTTTAATCACATAAACATCAAGATTAAACAAGATCAAGGATTATCACGAATAAAAAACAACTCAAAAATAAAGAAAGGTAGAAGAAGATTAAGATCAAAACAAGATTAAACTTTTAAAAAGTAAAGATTTGATTCACACAAGAAAGAAATAAAAATGAAGTTTTCCTAGTGAGAGAAAGTTGAACACTTTCTCTCTCTAAAAATTAAAACTACAAAAATGAAAAAAAATGAACTAATTAACTAACTAACTAACGCCCTCCTAATGACACATTAGGAGGGTATATATAGGAGGTGGGGAGGTGCATGTGTTGCTTCCTTTTTCTTTCTTCTCGTCTCGACTCGATTTAAATTCTTTGTCTTTCTCAACGTCGTCTCGGGATTTGTCGATATAAATTGAACTCATTTTTAATTTTCTTCTATAATTATACTTGGTTCTTCGACTTCATTAAACTTCCGTCTTTAGACTTTTTCTTCGATAAATCTTCAGAATAGGCCCTGGACTTCCGTTCTTTTTTCACTCTTGATCTTTTGATTTCGTCTTTTCTCGTTTTCTTCGATAAAACTCGTGATAGCCCGTGTTTTCTTCCTTTTTCATATTTTTATCCTAAAACACAATAAAAACACAAACCACGCATAATTCCGAATTTTACGACATAAAATACACGTTTTGGTCTTGTTATTATTGGAAATAAGTGATAAAAGGATAAGTGTTTTCACATTTATTAAATCCCCTACACTTGACCATTGCAATGCCCTCATGTAATGCATTAATTTCAAAGTACGGTTTACATTTTTCATCATAAATAACCCACCTTGGCCTTTATTAAATACTAAACACTAAGGAAACTAAAAGATAGAAATATATACAAAACAAGTAAAGAAATCAAAGACTTACATTGGGGTTTAGGCTGTCATGAATGTTTATCATCCTCAAGTTTCACGTTCCCCATACCAAGCTTAAAAACGAGATCATTGTTATTATAAGTTAGCAAACTAACACAAACTCATGTGGCCCAATTATTCACTTAGACTCCCTTATTCCTAGGTGTATCTCTTATATTTTATGATTGTCTTGAATGATCACGAGGATGCATTGTTTGACTTATTTCGATAGTTTATTTAGGCCGAAAATAAAGTGGGACAATTTAATCAATAGTTAGCTAAAGGACAAAATCTTTTAAAACTGCTTCTCGGGACCTTTTAAAGTTCATATCTTGGCATAACTCGCTTCACGATTTGAGACCTTTCTAGGACCGATATTTATCATTGACTTCATACTTCAAATCTTGAGAGACGGTCTTGAAATAATGGTCTTCTCTTCATAATCGAAATTTCTTAGTTTTTGAGATATTCTTCATACTTGGACCACGACTTCTTCATTTTTCGCCAATCTTTATTTTGGATTTTGATATACAACGATCCGCCTCCTTTTAGGACTTGGATCTATTTATCATCATACCTTGCTAGGGTCTTTTCGGATAGACTTCTCCATGATTTTTAGGGGAGTATTTGCTTTTCGTCGTGTGTCTCGATCCTTCATATTGATTTTTGATAAATGATTCTTCACATCACTTGGGATCTTTAGCAACAAAATGTAGCCCTCATGCCTTGTTAGGGCCTTTTCGGACTCGCCATTCTTCACATCCCGCTTCAATAAGTTATGCCTTGGCTATGAACTCTAATTAATACAGAGCAACTTTTAAACGATCTTGTGCTAGAAGCTAAGTAACTTTTCAAATTGTACAACCTTATTTATTGCAATTAAATTTGTTAACAAGCGATGGAAGAAAAAGCTCATAATCAACTCACATAAATTCATGAAAGAATACAAAACTTATAATTGACTTTATCATCTCTCGTTCTCCACAATTTAAAATCTCAAGGAATGAGACTCGTGGATGCTTAGCCAATGAAATCACAGTTTTGGGTTTTCAAGTCATCTATAGGATCTTGCAAATTCTTAGACTCTTTCAAGTTTGAAATTCGCATTTTAAAGCTCCCTTGATAAATGACTTCCTAGGATCAATTATAGGAACTTGCGAAAAGTTCTTGTTCTTAACCCGTGAGAGTTAAGACTTTCGCGTTTTAAAGCGCCCTATATAAAAGCCTAGCAAAACTTGACTTAAACACGTTAAGGATACTAGCTAGAATAAACTTGGATAAGTAAAATCGGGTTGAGTCAAAAGATTCACAACTTTGAAAAATTAAAACCACTTGATTCAAAATTTATTCTAGCAAAGAAAGTAAATAACGATAACATAGGAAAAACTACTAGGCCAAAATAAATTAAAAATTTTGAAAAATGTCGAAAATCAAATTTTCCGGTTAAAATGAGGACAAATTCATGGAAAAGCCCACTTACTTCGTTAGAAGTCCCCCCTACACTTGATATAAACATTTTCCTCAACGTTTAAGCATGTGGGAGTAAACTCCCCTACACTTAGGACATTGTGCACGTTGTTTACAATTTTGCTAAGGAAAGGACTACTATAGTGATTTTAGTGTGAACATATAAGATATGAAATATTGAATCACAACAGTTTAGGATAGAACCAGGAAGACGGGTACACGGGATCACGGTTCGTCAAATGTCATCAAAAGTGCTCTTTGAAGCTTTAATCCCTGCACAACATAAGAAACAAGACAACAAACACCTACGGGGCTCCCCCTACACTTATTATGAAAACGGTAAAGGATAGATCAACGGGTTGCCTCCCAAGAAGCGCTTGTTTTTGTTAACCGAGTCACGAGCCTGACTCGACCCAGAACTAATTCAAGGGAAACGTGGTGAGGGATGGAATCATCTCTTGAGAGATGTACTCACCAAAGTACAGCTTCACACGCTGGCCATTCACTTTAAAATTAGGCCCATTTGGTTGAGAAAGCTCAATGGTGCCATAAGGGAAGACTTTGGAGACGGTGAATGGACCAGACCAACGGCTCTTCAGCTTGCCCGAGAAGATCTTCAACCGAGAGTTAAAGAGTAAAACTTGATCACCAGCGTGAAACTCTCGGTTCTTAATCCTTGCATCATGAATGATCTTGGTCTTCTCCTTGTAGATCAATGAATTCTTATAAGCTTCATTCCTTAGTTCATATAGCTCGTTGAGTTGAATCTTCCGAAGACCACCGGTTTTGTTGATATCAAAATTGGCCCACTTCAAGGCCTAGTACGCCTTATGTTCCAGCTCAATAGGGAGGTGGCATGCCTTCCCGTACACAAGACGATATGGAGTGCAACCAATAGGTGTCTTATATGCGGTACGGAAATCCCACAAAGCATCATCTAACTTATCGGCCCACGAGGCACGATGCTCTCCCACAGTACGCTCTAATATTCTCTTCAATCCACGGTTAGATATCTCGGCTTGACCATTTGTTTGGGGATGATAAGCGGTGGAAAGACGGTGATTGACACCGTACTTAGCCATGACTCGAGCAAATTGATCATTGCAAAAATGAGTCCCGCGGTCACTTATGATAGCACGAGGAACACCGAATCGAGCAAAAAGTTGTTTCAAAAAGTTCACAACCACCCTCGCATCGTTCGTAGGGAGAGCCTTTGCTTCAACCCATTTGGATATGTAGTCAACGGCTACGAGGGTGTACTTGTTCCCTTTGGATGATGGAAATGGCCCCATAAAGTCGATACCCCATACATCAAAGATTTCACATTCTTGTATGAAATTTTGAGGCATCTCATCTTAATGTGTGATCTTGCCTTGGAGTTGGCAAGCATCACAATGTTTAACCATTTCGTGAGCATCACAATAAATGGAGGGCCAATAGAATCCAGAGTCGAACACTTTCTTCGCGGTGTAATTAGGACCAAAGTGACCACTGGTGGGTCCTTTATGGCAAGCTTCAAGGATTAATAAAGCTGCCGGCCCATCAACACACCGACGAATGACAAGATCCGCACATTGTTTGAAAAGGTAAGGGTCGTCCCAAAAAATAGTGCTTAATGTCCTTAAAGAACTTTTGATTTTGCTGGGACGTTAACCCTTCCATGAGAATTCCACCCGCCAAATAGTTTGCAATTTCCGCAAACCATGAGGTTTCATCAATATTGGAGTTAATAGACATCAAGGCCTCAAGGGGAAAAGAGTCATTAATCTCTTGATTTGGGAGCTCCCCTTGATAAGGATCCTCGAGTCTACTAAGATGATCCACGGCTAGGTTTTCCGCTCCCTTTTTATCACGAATTTCGATTTTAAATTCTTGTAGGAGCAAAACCCAACGAAGAAGTCTTGGCTTGGAATCTTGCTTGGTTAACAAGTACTTCAACACGGAATGGTCGGTATAGACAATGGTGGTGGAAAGGACAAGATAGGAGCGAAATTTCTCAAAAGCATACACTACAGCTAAAAGCTCTTTTTCCGTAATGGTATAATGCAATTGAGCCCCCGTCATTGTCTTGCTAGCATAATGGATTGGTTGGAAGTGTTTGTTCACTCTTTTGCCCAAAACTGCTCCAATAGCAAAGTCGCTAGCATTACACATCAATTCAAAAGGTAACTCCTAATTAGGGGTAACCAAGACCGGTGCCTTAGTTTGTTTATCCTTAAGAAAATTGAAAGAGTCAATACACTCTATAGAAAAGATAAAAGGAGTATCTTTTTCCAAGAGGTGGGTCATTGGGCGAGCGATTTTAGAACAATCTTGAATGAATCGACGATAGAAGCCCGCATGACCAAGGAAACTTCTCACACCCTTTACGGTTGAAGGTAGAGGTAATTTAGCAATAACATCGACTTTAGCATGGTCGACTTCAAGACCGGATTTGGAGATTTTATGTCCAAGAACAATACCTTCTTTTACCGTGAAATGGCAGTTTTCCCAATTAAGAACGAGACGAGTGTCTTCACACCGTTTGAGCATATGTTCTAAATTGGCAAGGCAAGCAGAGAAAGAATCACCATAGACCGAGAAATCATCCATAAAGACTTCCATAGTTTCTTCAACCATGTCATGGAAGATAGCTATCATACACCTTTGGAAAGTCCCAGGAGCATTGCATAAGCCGAAAGGCATTCTTTTGTAAGCAAATGTTCCATAAGGACAAGTGAATGTGGTTTTCTCTTGCTCTTTAGGATCGATGGGAATTTGAAAATACCTGTAGAAACCGTCTAAGAAGCAATAGTAGTCATTACCCGCTAAACACTCAAGCATTTGACCCATGAAAGGGAGAGGGAAATGATCCTTGCGAGTGGCATCATTGAGCTTGCGATAATCTATGCAAACTCGCCAACCCGTGACAAGTCGAGTAGGAATCAACTCGTTATTTTCATTGGGAACAACGGTTATTCCGCCTTTCTTAGGCACACAATGGACGAGACTAACCCATGGCGAATCTGAAATTGGGTAAATCATTCCGGCATCTAGAAGTTTGATAATTTCTTTCTTGATGACGTCATGAATTTTAGGATTAACCCTTCTTTGGCTTTGGATTGCGGGTTTAAAGTCATCTTCCATGAGAATTTTATGAGTACAAAAGTTAGGATCAATTCCGCGAATGTCGGAAATTTTCCAAGCAATTGCTTTCTTATGATTCTTCAGCACGTCGATAAGTCTAGATTTTTCTTCTTCTTTCAAGTCATTTGCGATGATGACGGATAACTTCTTATGTCTTCAAGGAACACGTATTCGAGATGAGATGGTAGATCCTTAAGCTCTAAATTCGGAGGATTTTTGATGGAAGGCGTAGTCAAATTCGGATCATCGATATAGATTTCCTTAGGAGATGGTGGAGAAATATGGTCCTCGTTGAGAAGTTTCTCAATGGTACGAATGTCTTCATCCCAATTAGCGGGAGAATCATCATATTCTAAGTTCACATCCCCCAAAGTTGCTTCAAATTCTTTCAAAAGGAAGTCACTTTCTCCAAATGGAGTTAGTGATGGAGCAATAAAGGCAGCGGTCTCAACAATGGGTAGAGAAGAAGAACCACTTTTACAAACGTCTTTGAAATGCTCTTCACAAACCTCATCAAGAACGTCAATGAAATTAGCGCTCTCGTGTTCATAAGGTTGCTTAGAAAGTTTACCCATGTTGAAGACGATTTTATCGTCACCAACTCTCATGATTAATTCGCCCACGGCTACATCAATGAGAGTGCGACCGGTCCTCATGAATGGACGTCCAACGATTAATGGAACACGGGGATCCAACTCGTAGTCAACGACAACAAAATCCGCCGAAAAGGTGAATTTGTCGACACCGACGAAGACATCTTCGGCTATCCCCACCGGATAAGCAACCGTACGGTTAGCTAATTCCAATGTCATTCGTGTGGGGAATAGCTCGGGTAGAGATAATTGTTTCCAAACACTTAATGGCATTAAGTTTGTACTAGAACCTAGATCGGCTAGGGCCATACAATTCTCTACCCCGGGGAAGTTGCAATGGATGAGAAAATGACCCGGATCACCAAGTTTGGTGGGTAATTTTCTTAAGAGCACTGCGGAGAAATTCTCATTAAGTTGGGTCTGAGCCATATCAACAAGCTTTTCTTTGTCACTGAGAAGATCTTTAAACATTTTAGCATATTTCAGCATGTGAGCGAGAGCCTCAGAAAAGGAGATGTTGAAATTCAATTGTTTAAACATTTTAAGAAAGTTAGAAACCTAAATATCATCCTTGTTCTTCAACTTCTCTTTCCTCAACCTTGAGGGATAAGGTATATTGGGTTGAGATGAAGGCTTTGGAATGGAATTCTCACTCACATCCTTGGGTGTGGGTGGTGGAGGGGTGGAAGTAGAAGGTGGAGGAATTGGAGAAGGGGACTCGTTTTCCTTTGTCACAATCACCGATGTAGGTGTAGGAAGCTCGGGTTCCTTTAAACCTTTGCCACTTCGGGTGGTGATTGCTTTCATCTCCCCTCTTGGATTAGCAACGGTGTTACTCGGAAGATAACCCGAACCAGAGGCTTGATTACTTTGGAAGAAACTAGCCATCATATCCCTTAAGTCATTCGTTTGACTGCTCAAAGAGTTTCGCATGTCGGCTCGAAGATCATTCCCTTGTTTCGCCATATCTCCTTTCAAGTTGATGATTTGTCTCTGAAGATTCTGCACCAGCGTGTCATTAGTCCTCATGTAAGTTTCAACCTCGTGATTAAATACGGTGGGTTGGGTGGGAGGAAGAGCATGGTAAGCAGGTGGTTGACAAGCGGGTTGTTGGTAAACTTGGTTGTTTCCTTGAGGTGGATATAGGTTTCTTTGGGTTTGATATTGATTTCGAGCTCGTGGTTGGTTTTGATTGTTGCGATTGAGGTTGTTTTGGTTTTGAGGAGGAAAACCGGGTGGTGAAAGGAAGTTGTTTGAACGATAACTGAGCAAATTGCGGTCACCTTGAGGACGAGCTTGATAGCCTCCCGTACAAAATTTACCGTTAGGGCATACATATTTTCCGGATTGTCATGAGTCGAAGGACAATCGGTGTATGAGTGAGAACCCCCGCATATTTCACATGACTGGCTTAAAGCATTAACTTGCGCATTGATGTTTTTGGCATTGTTGGCGGTTTGTAGAGAAAGTGCTTCAACAATCGAAGTGAGCTTATCAATTCTCTTGTCGGCATCAATAGTACTAGCAGTAGCCACATTAGCCCGAACACTCTTAGTTTGCACTCTAGACTTATTCTCAATAATGTCCCACGCGGCATTTGAAGACTTAACCAAAATATTACCCGCCGAGGCACTATTTTGTGAATCTTGGTCATTCATGCTTAAACCATTGTAAAAAGTATTAATTTGATGTACTTTTGTGAAACCATGTTGTGGACACTTTCTTAAAAGTTCCTTAAAATGGTCCCAAGATTCACTAAATGTCTCACCGTACTTTTGTTCAAAGTTAATGATTTCATTCCGCAAAGCGGTAGTACGTGAGGGTGGGAAAAAGTAGTTGATGAATTTCGTCTCTAAATCCGACCACGTAAGAATACTTTGTGGCGGTTCCTTATCAAGCCAATGTCGGGCTTGTCCCTCTAAGGAGAAAGGAAAAAGTTGCAAGCGAATCACCTCTTGTGAAACCCCATTATACTTGACCGTATTAGTGAGTTGAAGGAACCTTTTGATATGGTCATGAGGATCATCAAGTGTACGCCCCAAGAATGGTTGAGCAGAGACCATTTGAACGAAGCCGGATTTGAGCTCAAAGTTGTTGGCTCCAATCTCGGGTGTGACAATAGCATCAGTGTTGCCCTCTACTTGCGATTGCAAAAGCTCGATCATTGGTCGATTGTCCATGGTGACAATAGGTGGAGTTTCGACTTCGGCTTGAGTTGCTTTCTTCTTACGAGCACGGGTACGCATGCACACCTACAAAAAGAAAAGAAAGATAGACAAGAAATATTTTTGGTTTTTTTATGTTTTTCTATTTTTTTGAATTTTTGAAAATTTTATATTTTTTTTGGATATTTGAAATTTTTTGACACGAAAAATAACGTTCAAAAGTGAACGGATCACAAAATCCAACGCGTCTCTCACTAAAAACCGTTAATAACGAAAAGAGCCGACAGCGGCGCCATTTAGTACAAGAGATTTTGTATGTAAAAAGTTATCGTCTCGGTCTTTTCGAATTGATTACCAATTTCAAGTGCGACTCAGTCGTTATTGGTGGAAAATAAAATGGTTTGATTATCTATTTTGAACTGAAAGCAAATATGAAAATGTCGTTGAGAAAAAATAAAAGCTTTAACAATTAAAATAAAATTACGAGTTAAAAATAGATTATTAAAAACTTAAAAACTTAAAAGTGAATTTAAAACTTATAACTTTGTAAAAATAAACATTTTAACCCATCGGAATGTCAAATATCGGAATCCCGCCGGAATAGTATTGGAATAAACCCGTCGGAATGTATCAAATGAATTTCTGTCGAAATAATGAAATAGTATCGGAATAATGGCAAGTAAAACTATCGAAATAGTCCGTCGGAAATCAATCGGAATAATGATAAACACACCCGTCGGAATATCAAATAATCACCTCCGTCGGAATCCCGATCGGAATAACCGTCGGAATCCAAAACCCTTTTCCGATACGCAGATCGGAATGAAGCTCGGAATGTAGAACCCTAATCCGATGAAGGTATCGGAATAACCCCGTCGGAAAAGGGTTTACCTTTCCGATGGAATGGAATCCGTAATAAGCAAAATCAATAAGCTCCGTTTTTAAAAAGCACAATCCAAAACTTTACCAAATTTTTAATGAAAAGAACTAAACAAGAACGAATAAGAACTTTTTCAAAACTCTAAATAAGCAACTTTTTAAACAAACCTTGAAAAGACGAAACCTTTTAGAAAACTTAAAAGTAAATAAGCTAAATACAAAATAACCCAATAATCATGAAAAGCTTTAAGCTCAATCGTATGAAAGCTTGTATATGAATAAAAAGATAAACTTTTTAATCACATAAACATCAAGATTAAACAAGATCAAGGATTATCACGAATAAAAAAAAACTCAAAAATAAAGAAAGGTAGAAGAAGATTAAGATCAAAACAAGATTAAACTTTTAAAAAGTAAAGATTTGATTCACACAAGAAAGAAATAAAGATGAAGTTTTCCTAGTGAGAGAAAGTTGAACACTTTCTCTCTCTAAAAATTAAAACTACAAAAATGAAAAAAAAATGAACTAATTAACTAACTAACTAACACTCTCCTAATGACACATTAGGAGGGTATATATAGGAGGTGGGAAGGTGCATGTGTTGCTTCCTTTTTCTTTCTTCTCGTCACGACTCGATTTAAATTCTTTGTCTTTCTCGACGTCGTCTCGGGATTTGTCGATATAAATTGAACTCGTCTTATAATTTTCTTCTATAATTAGACTTGGTTCTTCGATTTCATTAAACTTCCGTCTTTAGACTTTTTCTTCGATAAATCTTCAGAATAGGTCTTGGACTTTCGTTCTTTTTTCACTCTTGATCTTTTGATTTTGTCTTTTCTCGTTTTCTTCGATAAAAACTCGTGATAGCCCATGTTTTCTTCCTTTTTCATATTTTTTTCCTGAAACACAATAAAAACACAAACCACACATAATTCCGACTTTTACGACTTAAAATACACGTTTTGGTCTTGTTATTATTGGAAATACGTGGTAAAGGGATAAGTGTTTTCACACTTATTAATTATCGTGCATTAATATGTATAAAACACTTATCGTGTAATAACACGTACGTAATACTTGTAATTTCCTAATCGTGAAACGTAAACGTGCTAAATAAGGAAAGTTTTAATCCTGTACGTACGATCATAAGGGTACTATTCATGGTAAAAGCATGCGGGTTTTACAACTCTTCCCCCCTAAAAAGAATAATTCGTCCTCGAATTTTAGATAATGTAAACTGGAAAAAGAAGAACATACCCGAATTCAAAATATGAAATGAGGGTAAGAAGCCCAGATAGACTCCTCCGTTTCCCAAGTGGCTTCTCGCTCGGTATGATCCCTCCAAAGGATTTTGACGAATGGAATTGTCTTCCTCCTCATGACCCGTTCTTGTCGGTCAAGAACTCGTTCGGGTTCTTCTATAAAAGTGAGATCTTCACGAATCTGTTCCAGTGGATACTGAACCATGTGAAGGGGATGATACTTGTACCCTCTGAGTAAGGACACATGGAAAACATCGTGATCATGAGAAATCTACGGAGGTAACGCTAAACGGTAAGATACTTCACCGACTCGCTCAATGACATCAAACGGTCCGATGAATCGAGGACTGAGCTTCCCTTTGATTACAAAACGTCTATCACCACGTGCCGGTGAAACCTTAAGGAAAACGTGATCTCCTACGTTAAAGTGTAAGTCCCTACGATGCTTGTCGGCATATGACCTCAACATGTCTTCTAATGTCTGAATCGTTCACTCCGATTGCCCGTCTGTTTGAGGATGAAAAGCCGTGCTAAGCTTAAGTTTTGTCCCCCAAGCTTTCTACAGACTTGTCCAGAATCGCGAAGTGAAACGAGGATCTCTGTCTGAGACGATGCTGGATGGAGCACCATGAAGTCTCATAATCTCCTTCTTATAACTATCTGCGAGTTTACTGACCGAATCTTCCTTGCGGATCGGTAAGAAATGAGCTGATTTGGCAAGTCGATCAACGATAACCCAAATCGCATCGTGCTTCCTCTTTGTCTGCGGAAGACCGGTAACAAAATCCATGGTGATCTTGTCCCACTTCCACTCTGGAATATCTAACGGTTGGGGAAGACCGCCAGATCACTGATGCTCGATCTTAACCTGCTGGCAGGTAAGACATTTGGAGACGTAAGTCGCAACATCCTGTTTCATACCACTTGGTCGAACCAGGATGAATAGAGAGTGGGGAGCTATGAGCCTCAGCTAACAATGCTTCCCGGAGTTCTTGATCATCAGGAACACAAAGTCTCGTGCCCTGCCATAAGATACCATCTACGTCTGCCCGAAATTCTGTCTGCTTCTCCAAATTCTGAATTATCGCCCAAATTTCACCATCATCTTTCTGAGCTTCCTTGATCCTAGAGAGTAACTCGGGTTCCACTCTAAGTTAGCCCAGTAACTGTGTTGTCCACGTAACATGATCTCTATGTCTAGTCGCTCCAAGTCTCTTATGATTTCCTCCTTAATTTTAATGTCGTTTATCATTCTGGACTTCCTGCTAAGTGCATCTGCCACTACATTCGCCTGGCCGGGATGATACTGCAGATCAATGTCATAATCCTTCAACAGCTCTAACCATCTCCTCTGTCTCATGTTCAATTCACATTGAGTGAATTATACTTCAAGCTCTTGTGGTCTGTGAAAATGTCACATGATTCTCTATACAAGTAGTGCCTCCATATCTTCAATGCAAACACAACTGCTGCAAGTTCTAAGTCATGCATTGGGTAATTTTCCTCATAAGGCTTAGGCTGCCGTGAAGCGTACGCGATCACTTTCCCATGTTGCATGAGAACACAGCAAAGTCCCTTCCCCGATGCATCACTGTAGATCCAAAATCCACCTGTACCAGATAGGAGAGTAAGAATCGGTGCAGATACTAATTTCTGCTTTAGGTCTTCAAAGTTATTCTCTCTTTCTTCAGTCCAGACGAATTTCTCCCCTTTCCGCATCAGTTTGGTCAATGGTAGTGCTAAAGGGGAAAAGTTCTCCATGAACCTACGGTAGTAACCAGCTAAGCCTAGGAAACTACGGACTTCAGTCGCTGATGTCGGTCTTGGCCACTTGGTAATACCCTCAACCTTTGCTGGATCCATCGTGATTCCTTCTGCTGATATCATGTGACCTAAGAATGCCACGTTGTCTAACCAGAACTCACACTTAGAGAATTTAGAATACAACTGCTTTTGGCGAAGAATCTGTAATACTGTACGAAGATGGTCTTCGTGTTCCTCCTTGGACCTTGAGAATATCAGGATGTCGTCAATGAAGACAATGACGAACTTGTCCAGAAATTCATGGAAGATTCTGTTCATCAAATCCATGAACACTGCTGGAGCATTGGTAAGGCCAAATGGCATGACTACAAATTCGTAGTGACCATAGCGTGTACGGAAAGTAGTCTTGGCGATGTCCTTCTCCTTAACCCGTAGCTGATGATAGCCCGACCTTAGATCAATCTTGGAGAAATGTTTAGCCCCTTGGAGTTGGTCAAACAAATCGTCTATGCGTGGTAGTGAATACCTATTCCTGATGGTAATCTTGTTGAGCTCACGATAGTCTATGCAAAGACGCATACTGTCGTCGTTCTTCTTAACGAATAAGACCGGTGCACCCCATGGAGATGCGCTCGGTCGAATGAAGCCTCGTTCCAGAAGTACTTGCAATTGATCCTTCAGCTCCTTCAAATCTATGGGAGCAATGCGATAAGGATCCTTGGAAATCGGATCAGCTCCTGGGATGAGCTCGATATTAAATTCTACTTCACGTGCAGGTGGTATGCCCGGAAGTTCTTCTGGAAATACATCTGGAAATTCTGACACTATCGGCTGATCCTAAATTGATGGGGATTCAGCATCCATGTCATGAACAGTAGCTAGATAGCCCTCACAACCATGTGAAAGTAATGCACGTGCTTGCAGAGTTGATATGATTTGTACAGACCTTCCGGGTACAAACCCGTTGTGAATGTACTCTGGCGCATTAACATCACCGAAGATGACTCGATATGAATGTCAGTCTATGGTGGCATGATGCTTGGATAGCCAATCCATGCCCAAAATCATGTCAAAATCATTCATGTCCAGCGGAAGTGCGTCAACAAGACGAATCTTGTCATAAAACTCTAGGGGAAGGCTCTTGTACACATGTGTTATGCGTACAGAGTCTCTTAAAGGCGTGGAAATATTCAGTATATTTTCTAGTGGCATGGGGAGTATCCTATCATTCTTGGCATAAGCAGTAGAAATGACCGAGTGAGTAGCACCCGTGTCAAAAAGAACACATGCAACATGACCATACATATACAAGATTCCAGTGATGGTACCTGTAGACTTGTTGGCCTGATCGCGAGATTTCGTGTACACGCGTCCACTAGTAGGAGGCGTCTTGGTATCAGCATGTCCTGATGTGCCCTCCATTTCGCCCTTGCGGCAGTCCTTCATGCGATGGCCAGGAAGACCACACTTGAAGCATGCGTCGTTGTCGCGGCGACATGGCCCTGGGTGCCTATGGTTGCAGGTTGTGGAAAGAGGATGAGTATATCCTCCAGCAGGTGTCCTGACTGGCTGTGAGCCTGATAAGAACAATATACATGAGACTTGATAATAGGTACAAAGGACAATGCGGATAATTCGTAAGATGGAATACCAGTGATAGCTGGACGGTTAGACTATGAACCTCTCTGGTTCTGGTCCCTCCCGTTACCATGATTCCTGGTAGAATATTCTCTAATGTGTCAGAATTAGGAATTATAGAATGTAATCATAAGAAAATGAGTAAGTAAAAGGACCTACTATTGTTGGAGTGTCCGGCGTTGTCACGGTAATTATCATTACCGCCACGCCTATCCATAGCAGAACGGTCGCGAGTCTGACCGTTTCCCTTGGGCTGAGTAGGCTGTTGCTGAGTAGCCGGCTGAGACCGGTCCCCAGTCTTCTGCCTGGAAGATACAGTTTAAAAAAGATGTAAATATGCTGAAAGAATACGGTTTGGTCACCGTTGAATACGAATGTTTACCTCTTCTCGGGTCTCTCTGCTTCCCCGAACTCTTTTCTTTCTTGCAGCATCTCTAGCTTGTGTGCTGCATCGGCCACTTGTGCCACCGTGTTGAACGTATCACACACCAGGTTGTTTGCGACTGATGTACGAAGAGCCCACCGGAAGTGGTGTGCTTGCTCTTCGGGAGTACCTGCTGGTGCACCAAGAAAACCAGCCAAGCGAAGAAAGCGCTGCATGAACTCGTTGCTATTCTCCCCAGCTCTCTGTCGGATTCTATGGTACTCTCTCTTCAGCTTGTCTTGCTCAGCATTGGGATAGAACTGTCCCATCACCAAATCCCTGACCTGAGCCCAAGTCAAACCAGCCACCCAATTATCACCTCCCTCAGACTGCTTTAGTGCCGTCCACCATGATAGCACATCACCTTCGAACCGGTAGTAGGCCAACCTCGAGTTGAAGACGGGGTCACAGCCCATAGCGTCGAAGATCTTCTCAATGTGAGCCAATCAGCTTTCAGCTTCACTGGGGCTATCTGTTCTCTCGAAAGCTCGAGGGCGTAGCTTATTGAATCTCTCTAGCCATGTGACCAATGTTGCTAGAGGAGGAGGAGGAGGTATTGGGTGTTGCTGCTGATTGTTGGCAGCCTGCACCTCATCCCAGATTTTGTTCCTCAGCTGAGGAAGCATATCTTGCATTGCAGCTTGGATTGCTGCATTGAGTTGTTCCTGCTCGCGTGTGAGAGAACCATCTGATAGTATAACATAAAATACATGATTAAACTGATCAAAACATAAACTATATACATGAAAAAAGAATTATACCAATAAATCATGAGAAAATTTTTAAGCGCGAGAGTGAACGCCTATGGTCAGTTCACTCAAAACAAAAGACATGGCGAGGGAATGCCAATGGGTCGGTCCCAAAGTTAAAAGTTTCGATAAAAGCAGATGCGACTAAATAGGGCCAGTCCTGTACCAATCATTACTTAGTCATAAACCTGTGACAATGACATATATATATATATATATATATATATATATATATATATATATATATATATATATATATATATATATATATATATATATATATATATATATATATATATATATATATATATATATATATATATATATATATATATATATATATATATATATATATATATATATATATATATATATATATGCATGAAAATGATGAATGCATGAAAACCGACAGTCAGTTCTAGGAAGACCATAGTGACTACCCACTAATCACAGGTCAAAGCGTTGGGTCTAATACCATAATTGTAACACCCTATTTTGGTAAATGAAATGTCACGCGTGATTATGGCGTGTCATCAAAGCATACAAGGATAAATGTATAAAACATCACATGACCATAAAGGAAATACCAGAAACAAACATCGGTACCCCAAAAGTAGAACTCTTCACACACAAACATAAGTGACTGTAAATGAAAAGGACTAAACAATGTCCATGGAAATGAGTATCAAAGTATAATGAAATGCATAAAGTAATGAAGGCTAGGAAGCTTCCAATCCATATGCACGTATGCTTAAAGTCTACGAGCGTCCTTGAGTACCAGCCGGTTTAGGAACATGAAAGGAAAATGGCTGAGCATAACGCTCAGTGCACGGATATACAAGTAAAGCATGAATAATATAAGCATATAAGCATAAAGAAACGGAAAAGACTAAGTCCTGGATAACCTGGTATATCTCAGTAAACTGGTTTTATAGTTTGAAAAGCCTTATGTTTATCTTATAAAAACTATTTAACATGTTTACCATTAGCCAATATAGGTCATGAAATATCAACGTGCATGAATACTTGGAGGGGTGCGCAAATTAGAGGGGTGGCCACTAAATTATATTTAATTTTGGGTAGGAGGGGTCAGCTCCTTGTGAAGGATGCAAGGCACACACCACATTCACCTGAATAATCTGCTGAAAACATGTAACCTAGGATGCCACGAGCTATCACTCCGCCGTGGTGAAGTCATAACACTGGTGCCTCCTGTGTTATGGTTATGGTATCTCCATAACTAGGTGAAACTAGTCATGCATGTATATGGCTTTAGGTATCTAATTAAACATAAGCAATCAAAACATATAAAACATATACTGGGGAAAACAGTTGGGCTGCATACGGGGAATCCTAATAAGGAAAGAATGCACATACTGAAAGGACGGAGAATCCGTACCTTGTGTCCAGTGAACAAAGAAGACGAACGGAAGAGAGTCCTACTTCAATATCACTAATGCTACATAAATAATATACGTGTATAAGTATTCTGATTACTGAGTACGTAGCTGATTTTATATCGTGTCTTAGCTTGTTTTATATGTTCATGTCATGTTTTACTGATTTTATCGTTATACTGCGTTTATTATGTATTATGTCTATTCTGATTAAGTATAACTTGTATTTCTTGTATTATTATACTTGTTGTGTAATAATAAGTAATTTTCTAAAAATAGCAGGTTTCCTAAAATAGAAAGTTTCCAAAAATAAAAAGTTTCCAAAAATAGATTGTTTCTAAAAATAGAAAGTTTCCAAAAATAGAAAGTTTCCATAAATAGATCAGCTGCCTTAATTAAATAAGTTTCTAAAAATAGAAAGTTTCCATAAATAGATTAGCTGCCTTAATCAGATATGTTTCTAAAAATAGAAAGTTTCCATAATTAGAAATAAGCTGGATTATTAAGCTCATTATATATAAAAGTTTTACTGATTAATATTCTAAGTCATGTGATATATAGTAAAGTTTATTAATTATTACATGTAAATTAAATAAACTATAGGTTATAAGATTTAATTAAATATAACATGATTTAATTAAATAAAAGGTAATAATACTTAGGTTAAAACATGTATTAATATTTATTATTAATATAACCTAAGTTATGATAATTAATTAATTATAAGTCATGTTTTAATAATTAACTAATTTCTTAGTCTAAATTTAACTAATAAAATACTTAGGTTAAAATCATGTATTATTAATAATAATAATATAACCTAAGTCATGTCCAAATTAAATTAATTCCATAGCATGTTAAATTAATTTAATTCATCTGGTAATTATTTAACTTGTAAAAATATATAATAAATCTTGAAAAATAAACCGTGAACCGAACCCGTGTTTTAAAACTAAACATGCCATGAACCGGACCCGTAAACCCGTGAACCGGCCCGAACAAAAACTCCACCACCAACCACCACCCACAGACGTAGCTGCGGCGGCGGCTGGTGGCTGCCTGCCATCAGCGGCGTCTGCTGTCGCTGCCTCGCTACTCCCCCGTCCGACACAAACAGCCACTGGCGCAAGCCGGCGGTGCTTGCTGCCGCGCCGAGAACCACACCGAGCCCTATAAGGGTCTCAGTTGTGGTTAACAAGGGACACCGAGAGTCTTTGACTCTCGGTTGGCTGCCGAACCCAAACAAACCAAACAAAACCCTCTTTTCATGTTTTAATTAATCCCATAACATGTATTTAATTGTTTTCATAGATCTAATCATAAACATAATTAAATAAAAGATTAAAGATTAAGTTTTTGTGTTTTACCTTGACGTGTGATTGCAAATAACACGAACACGAACCAATTAACCAAGATCCAAAAATCAAAATCGAAATCCTCTTTGTCTTGTGTAGGTGTCGCGGCTATGGGGTCCCAAGGAGCTAGGGTTTTTAATTTTTCTATAAAACTATTTTTATGAAAACCCTTTAGTTTTAGTTTTTATTAATTAAACAAAAAATGGGGTTGTGGGCCCCCTTCTTCCTTGTGTGTGTGTTGCGGCTACATGGTCCCACCAAGGGGAGACCCTGTGTTTTCCGTGTTCTAAAATATTGTGTGTTCTCGTGTCGTGTTGACGTGTTTTATTTAGTTATTGTTCGTGTCGTAATATATTTATTCGTAATCAAATAAATATACGTAAATACATAATAATAAGCTCGTGATTATTTACGTTCATGTTTTCATGTTCGTATGTTCGTGATTATAATTATTGTTGAAATAATTATCGTGCATTAATACGTATAAAATACTTATCGTGTAATAACACGTACGTAATACTTGTAATTTCCTAATCGTGAAACGTAAACGAGCTAAATAAGGAAAGTTTTAATCCTGTACGTACGATCATAAGGGTATTATTCATGGTAAAAGCATGCGGGTTTTACATGAACGCTCCGGACCAATGCGATTTCAACTTGCCGGAAAATATTTTCAATCGTGAGTTAAAAAGCAACACTTGATCTCCAATGTTAAAAACCCATTTTTTAATTTTAGCATCGTGAAACTTTTTAGTCTTTCCCTTATAAATCAATGAATTTTCATAAGCAATGTTTCTCAATTCATCCAATTCATTAAGTTGCATTTTCTGGTGTTTTCTCGCGGTCTCCATGTCATCATTACAATGCTTTAGGGACCAATAAGCTTTGTGTTCGAGTTCAATTGGTATGTGACAATTCTTCCCATAAACAATCTTATAAAGGGTGCACCTAATGGGCGTCTTATGAGCTGTACGAAAGGCCCATAAAGCATCGTCGAGTTTGTTGGAACAAGATTGTCGAATTTCTCCTATCGACCTCTCCAAAATTCTCTTCAAAGCTCGGTTTGAAACCTCGACTTGCCCACTCGTTTGTGGGTGATAAGCCGTAGAAAGACGAAGTGGGTTCCACAATGGGTTCCATAATCGCTTATAATAGCGCGAGGGGTTCCAAACCGAGAGAACAATTGTTTAAAAAATTAAACTACCACACGAGCATCATTCGTGCGCAAAGCCTTAGCTTCTACCCACTTAGATAGGTAGTCAAAGGCGAAAAGGATATACTTATTACCACGAGATGATGGGAAAAGTCCCATAAAGACAATTCCTCAAACGTCAAAGATTTCACAAACTTGGATTATAATTTGAGGAATTTCATCTTTTTGTGATGATTTTCCTTGACGTTGGCATGAGTCACATGACTTAATAAGTGCATGTGCATCTCGGTAAATATTAGGCCAAAAGAAATCAGGATCGAACACCTTCTGAGCCGTGAGATTAGCACCATGGTGACCACCCGTGGGCCCATCATGACAAGCTCTAAGGACATTATTATCTTTGGTGCCAAATACACAAACGTCTAATGATTTGATCCGCACAAACTCGAAAGAGATAAGGGTCGTCCCAAAAAAAGACTTGACATCTCGGAAAATTTTTCTCTTTTGTTGAGTCGTCATATCCTTGATGATGATGTTACCCGCATGGTAGTTTGCAATATCCGTAAATCATGGGGTAGATGAGTCTTCCTTGGTAATCACTACACCAAGTGTCTTGAGAGGAAATGTTTCGGTAATTTCTTTGTTCTCGAGCACGTTTTGGTGAGGATCTTCCAAACGAGAGAGGTGATCGGCCGCGAGATTCTCGGCTCCCTTTTTGTCAAAGAGGAGAATCCAACGAAACAATCTTGGCTTAGCATCAAGTTTAGCGAAGAGATACTTGATAGCCGAATGATCCGTATACACTATGCTTTTAGTCAAGATGAGATAAGGTTGGAATTTCTCAAATGCATACACCACGGCAAGTAATTCTTTTTCCGTTGTGGTGTATTTAAGTTGAGCCTCGGTCATCGTCTTGCTAGCATAGTGGATATGCAAAAAGTGTTTTTCTTGACGTTGCCCCAAAACGGACCCTATTGCTTAATCACACTAGTACAAAACATGGTATCTGTCACACTAAAAAAGAGTGACCGTAGGCATACAGTCACACACGGTTTTTTTGTCTTTGTGACTAAAGGTCTCGCGACCGTAGGTACACTACGGTCACTATCTGATCTTTGTGACGATAACCAGCAAAAAAATGTGACAAATACTCGAAAATGTGTGACGAACTAGGTACAGTATTTGGTGTTTTAGTGAATATGTGTGACGGTAAACACTCTACAGTTACACCAGTTTTGTTTAAGAGTGACTATTGTTTATAAATTTGTCACATGAATATACAATATGTGTGACATTTACTATGTGATTAGTGTATTTTGTGTGACTATATGCATCAAATAGTCACATGAAGGGTATGTTTGTGTGACCTTTTATGACAGGTAGTCACACAACTTATGCTAATGGCTCTGAGTTTGTCACATATAATTAACCAAAGAGTTACCAATAGTAGTAATAAGTGTGACTGTATGCTTTGTCAAGTCAAGCCAATTGTATTTTGTGTGACTATATGCATTTAATAGTCACATGAATTGTATGTTTATGTTACCTTTTATGACATGTAGTCACACAAATCATGCTAATGGTACTGAGTTTGTCACATACAAATAACCAAAGAGTTACCAATAGTAGTAATAAGTGTGACTGTATGCTTTGTCAAGTCAAACCAATTCTATTTTGTGTGACTATATGCATCCAATAGTCACATGAATTGTATGTTTGTGTTACCTTTTATGACATGTAGTCACACAAATCATGCTAATGGTACTGAGTTTGTCACATACAATTAACCAAAGAGTTACCAATAGTAGAAATAAGTGTGACTGTATGCTTTGTCAAGTCAAGCAAATTGTATTTTGTGTGACTATATGCATCAAATAGTCACATGAAGGGTATGTTTGTGTGACCTTTTATGACATGTAGTCACACAAATTATGAAAATGGCTCTGAGTTGTCACATAGAATTAACCAAAGAGTTACCAATAGTAGTAATAAGTGTGACTGTATGCTTTGTCAAGTCAAGCCAATTGTATTTTGTGTGACTATATGCATCCAATAGTCACATGAATTGTATGTTTGTGTTAACTTTTATGACATGTAGTCACACAAATCATGCTAATGGTACTAAGTTTGTCACATACAATTAACCAAAGAGTTACCAATAGTTGTAATAAGTGTGACTGTATGCTTTGTCAAGTCAAGCAAATTGTATTTTGTGTGACTATATTCATCCAATAGTCACATGAGTTGTATGTTTATGTGACCTTTTATGACACGTACTCACACAAATCATGCTAATGGAACTAAGTTTGTCACATACAATTAACCAAAGACTTACCAATAGTAGTAATAAGTGTGACTATATGCTTTGTCAAGTCAAGCAAATTGTATTTTGTGTGACTATATGAATCCAATAGTCACATAGAATTGTATGTTTGTGTGACTTTTTATGATATGTAGTTACACATTGGAATGTGAATAAGTGTGGCTATGTTTCATCTTCTAGTAACCTTTCAGAATTCAACAAAAACAAATAACAAAATTCTGGAAATCAAATTTCAATTGCCTTAATATATAAAATTGAATGTACATAATCAAATCAACAAATGTAATGTCGTATTATTCTCAAGTAACATACTTTTCACATAGAATCACATTTGTAAAGACTTTGAATCACCGTATTGTAAAGTCTTTTGAGCCTTGTTATTCCTAGCTTGTTTCTGCATATGAGTAATAGTCGTAAATGTACTGCCTGCTGGAACATTCATCGAGCGCTTAGATCCTATCTTTGATGCACTTTCAACAACAGCTTTCATGGTATTTGGTGGTGTTGTTTCCTGTATGGAAACAAAAGCCGTGTATTAAACATTGAACTAAATATGAAAACCTATGTATATGTAGGATGATAAATCAAGTGTATGTACCTCTTCCAAAAATAACCTTTTCCTTTGGCCATGCCACGAAACTACCTTTTACATCCTTAACAGTTTTAAAACCATTATTTCTGTCATCAGGTATGAATGTTGCATCCACTATGGATTCATCAACTAAAACTTTGTAGCAATTTTTTGGTAGTGGTTGGTTATGAATCATTACATTGTCTCCATCCTTAGACTTGTATACCCTACCGTTACCAATGATAATTGTCCTAGATATGTTCCACATTTTGCACTTAAATGTCTGAAGAAAAAATGATTACATGCGTTAATCAGAAATAAATTAAATAAGTGATTATATGAAAAATGATGAAATACTTACATCTGGTAGTGATGGTGGAGACTGATTTACTTTTGATTTAGAAGGTGTACGCTTCTTTCGTAATGATGCAATAGGTATGTCTTGTTGTGTCGAGGGAGACAGATTTTGTTGCGATCCGGAAGCTGGATAAATATCTTCTTGAGATTGGGAATTTTGAAGTGGAGACTTCTTTTCCAACGATCTAGTCTTATTTTTTGCTAACCTAGTTCTAGTAGGTACCTGCATATATATATATATAACACAATAAATAAGTCATGTATAGTACAATTTAGAAACCAAACATGGTTTTTTTATAACTTACCTTCTCCGCAGTTGCAGTTGCAGCTGTAGTTCTAGCGTCCAAATCCTTGTTCGAAGTTGTAGTTGTCTTAGACATTGGAAATAACACACCCTTCTGAAGTCCACCACCACTGATCGACGTCCTTTGCTCTTCACTAGGTATTTTGTTTAATGTATTATGTTCTAGTTGTAATACCTGCATTATATAAGTATGTTAATTGTTATTGGTATTACAGACTGAAAATCATCAAATCAAAATTAGAAAACTAGTCTTACATTTGACTGACTTGGCATTAACTCGACTATATTAACCCCTTGGGTAGACATAACTTTCAACATTTTTTCAATAGTTTCCTGAGTTTGTGACAGCTTGGTGTTTAATTCGGCGACAGTATTCTCTTTTTCTTTACCCGCTTGTCTCTCCTTCTCAAGTTCATTTTCAAGCAACGCAATCCTTACATCTGTTCCTTGTTTCCTTCTAGGTAGATCAATAAACTTCCTACACGTAACTCTGCCTCCCACTCCTCGTGCATACCCTCCCTTTTCCTTTCCTAATACATGTGATAATGAATCTAAGCCACTATCAACCGTCAAGGTTCCATCTCTGATCTGTTCCTCTGCTTCCAACTGCACACAAAAAATGGTAAATAATTTATTATACGAATATAAACATTATATAAAAATTTTTGCAATAAAACTTACAATCTTAGTTCCAACTTTGATTGTTTCATCATCCGTCTCTTTTTCTTCTTTTCTAACCTTTCAATTAAACCACACTACACCACGGGGGGGGGGGGGGGGGGGGGGGTTTGATCTGGTGTAATTTCTTTTATGATCTTCCAAACATCAAATACATATAGATGAAAATTTAAACCAACATGGACAATAGTGTTAGAATATTACACAAATATAACCTTACCATTTTCTCTTTTATATATACATAACCACCACGTCCCATTGTATGCTGATAAAGAGACTTGGAACGCGCCAATTTATTAGCAGCTGATTTCACCTAACAAAAAAGATTACTGGATGAGAAGTTGCCAGTACGTAACAGACTGTGTTTGTCATACGGAGTTTCCAAACAATGCATAGATACGGTGTTTATAAATGTAAAACGAAACAGAAATTAACAACCTTAAATTCTTCTGTCGCCGTGTGGTTTACAAAAGCAACCCAGTGTTCGGCATTGACGATTGCTTTGTAATTCTTTGGAACTACATTTAGTTTTTCAGGATTATCTAGGTTGGGAACTATGTGCTTTAATGTCAATTTGCTTCTGAAATTTCTAAGCAGTTCACCTAGCTTATTCATAACCAACTTTTTGTAGGACACATCAAATTCAAACTATTGCTGCACATATTAACATAATGTTAAAGTAAATGTAGCAATACGACTAATAGTTGGGTAAAAAAATTTGTATTTGTACCGTGGTTTCAGTCCAATGTTTCTCTCTTGCTTCCTCCTTCACATCTTTCCACGATAGAATCTTAAATCCTATCTGCTCCCGAACCGTGTCTCCTAAAAAACTTATAAACAATGATCTGTTTAGCCCTGATATTCTATTCAGTGCATCAAAGTTCACATTTATCTTCATGACATCTTGTTTTCCATATTTTATTCGAAACTTGGATAACCTAGTTATACCCCTCTTATTAAAAACCTTATGTTTACTGATGTCTTCATCCTCATCTGATTGATCAGCATAATCCTCTAATTCATAACCTCCTTCATTATCGTGATTTACATCATCATTATTAACCAAATAATCATCATCATTAACAATATAATCTTGATCATTGTTTTCAGTGTTCCTGATTATTGACATGTGTACAAGAACAATAAGTGGAAATGGTATGAAACTAGTGAAAAATTAATTGAGATGGAGTTAGAAAATTATGGTATATTTGTGATTTTTGAGAAAAATAAGGATTTGAGATGGAGATGGAATTAGAATATTATGGTAACTGCATATGCATTAACTTAGCATGGACATTCAAAAGTTTTGTGAAAAATTTGGCTCCAAATACAAAAATTAAACAACCAAATATTTTTAACTCCAATTTGCCTCCAAATTAAACATTCGAACTATGTAAACTTTCCCTTTGAGTTTCCTGGTAAAAATAAATTTTGAACAGAATTTTATACTATTTTACACATTTTAACATTCAACCAAAAACCTTTGATAGATAATTGATAATTGCTTGAGTACAGATATTGAATTGTACATGAACTTAAAATAATTATATTAACTAGTTAACAAACCATATTGTTGATTACAGATAATTGATAATTGTTTCATATTGCTAGTAATGCATACAAATCTTTTAAATTGTTGCAACCTGTAGTTTGATAATACCACAGGTGCCTAGCAATACCATACCAACAAAACTCAAAGAAATTGTTCATATTAAACAGGGAGAACTGACATCATCCAACCTTCCTTTTGCCTTTGTTGTTGCTCCCCTCTACAACATTCCTTGACCGACCCTTCTCAGCAATTTCTTTCCAGGTTTCTTTGGGTAAAGGGGAATTCCAAACCCCGATAAAATATATTCCCAAAAGCGTTGAAGTACAATGGAATGTAGCTGCAATGCTACATTAACCTCAAGCAAATGCCTGAACAACCACTACATCATATGACAAGCCATAATTACAAAACAAATAACACCAGTAGGAAAGAACCACCTAAAGGTGCATGAACAATGTAAGTAAAACGTCATCACGGCTAACACTTGGAGCGAGCATCAGGCTGACGAGAACCATGCCGATCATCAATTGATATGGCTTTTTCAACCTCACTATCACTAGCATTAACCACATCTTCCATGGTTTTAAAACCATCCTCCCAATCTGTACCATCATCCATCTTATCCCAAAGAGCACCAAAAGAGTTATGAGAACTCTTATCCTTATCGTTAGTCTTAGCTACAAAGGTCGAGGTTTTGTTATTCAAGAAACCCTTCTTAAGCATCGGAGCTGCCTTCTTAGGATTCTGACCCGTAGCATTTGTTTTAGAGGTTTCGCCTCTCTCAACATTACGAAACTGAAGATTAAGGGCTGGTTTGTTAATTTAATACCTACAACTTATGGTTGCTTCTTCTTACCTTTATTCTTCTTGTTCTTGACCACCTCTAACCCATCATCCACCACATCCTTAGTAGCATGAGCAACCCTTCCTTATGCACTTTCGGACACATGTCACTAGAATGATCAAAGATCAAGCATGTAGAACATCTTGGAGGTCTCCATTCGTACTCAATATCAATCGTAACCAATGAATGCCTTTTATCACGACCATTAGGGACAGCAATTACCATCGAATCCAATAACTCCATATCAGTTGAAACCTCAACGAGCGCCCGAGCATATGTACTTCGACCCCACGAGTTAATACACATATTACTCGTGTAGGAATCCAACATAATAGGTGTGCCAATTTGGGTCGTGATAAGACTAAGACCAACCTGCGAATAAGCAACAATCGGCACATGATGAAGCTTAACCCACACCGGTGCTTTCTTAATCTCCGCCTTTTTTAAATCAGTAGAAGGCGACCAGATATTCAAGATAATAGGAACGGTTCTAATCAACCACGAGCCATCTTCAAGAACTCCTTCCATTCCTTCCTTATTATTGAACTGAAAAAGGAAGAAATCTGCATGAAGTTGAACGCGTTTCAATCCATACCGTGCCCACGTGTTTTTAACATAGTTCTACACAAGCGGAAAAGCTAAACATTTTCCAATAAATTGCCCATATAACGTGTGCGCAAATCTTGATTCAACCTCTTCAACAGTATCATAAGGAATTTCAATTCGAGCTCCCTCAACATGCTCATCACATCTTAATTCTGAAATTTTCACTCTCTTTGTACTCATCTGAGTCATGACATTCGTGCCTTGAAGAACCGATACAAAGGATCCTCGCTCTTGCTGCATATTAGCCATGACATCCCCATCTTTATCAGGAACACCTAGCATGTTACTTTGTATCAAACCAGGTTTAGCACATGCATTCTGACTAGACACACTCACGGAGTCAGTAACAACGACTTTTGGACCAGAAGTTTCAATCTTCGAATGATCATTCGGCCTTTCAGCCGTAGATACATCTGCTGCCTGAAGACTAGACGTCATACTCCCTCCATTGCCAGCCATACATCCATTAGACACATTAGTCATCATCCTAACTGACCCATCGCTAGAATCAGCAACACGTAAACCACTAACCTTCTGATCACCACAAGGGTTTTTTAATACCTCAGCAGCCATTGTTAGGCCAGTCTAAATATTAGGATCATTACCTTTCGGAACGAGTCCCCCATTCTGACCAAACACAACGTTTTCAAGCTTTTCTTGATGTAAATCACCTGCACTTCGAACATCAGCTTCC
Source organism: Glebionis coronaria (assembly GCA_025667525.1). NCBI lineage: Eukaryota > Viridiplantae > Streptophyta > Magnoliopsida > Asterales > Asteraceae > Glebionis > Glebionis coronaria. The sequence continues at coordinate 293,755,792 of CM046881.1, read as the reverse complement.
TTCAGACGCTTCATACGAGCAGCCAATCCATCCCAATCAATCGGAACAGGTTCCACCTTCTTCATATCACCAAACCCAAAAAACCCTAAAAAATAAACAAACCCTAATTGTCGACACCAGCAAGAACAACCCCAACAGCACCCTAAACGACTCCCATAAAAACAATGATAATCTAAAACACGATCTGATTTGCACAGCGAAACCCTAACTAGCCGTGTAAGAATACCCTCAAAACGAAAAATAACCTACAACATCAAACAATTCGAATAAAATTAATGTTAATACAACATCATCATTCATAAGAGATTGAATGATGAAACAAGTTAAAGACGAATTAAATAGGTAGAAGAAACGGCGGCTAGACAAAGGGAGAAGCCATTTTTAGGGTTTCTTAAGCAAAGGTGGTAAGGTTTTGTCAAACTCCACTCTATAAGGAAAGATCGACATGACATCGATATCAGATTTTAATCTCACCAATTCTTCTTCAATATCACAATCAACTAATATCAACATTTCTACAAATATCAACCATTTTGTTGGGATCATACATATCCACAACTTGGTTTAGATCTGGAATAGCTAGAATTCCTACAGAAATAGTTTCGATTAATTTGCTAGGGAAGTTAGGGTTCTTTGTGACAATCTACGTCGTATAAATACCTCGTATACGTATTAGAATAATCATTAAACAATCACGTAATCAAATTACAACATATATATAATACAAGTTATATATATATATATATATATATATATATATATATATATATATATATATATATATATATATATATATATATATATATATATATATATATATATATATATATATATATATATATATATATATATATATATATATATATATATATATATATATATATATATATATATATATATATATATATATATATATATATATATATATATATATATATATATATATATATATATATATATATATATATATATATATATATATATATATATATATATATATATATATATATATATATATATATATATATATATATATATATATATATATATATATATATATATATATATATCGTGGAGTTATTCTAAAACATATCTTATAATAAAATAAATGAGGTGAAATCTCACCCTTTGGATCAAAATCACCTAATTTGATAAAAAAAATGGTGTCTTTTTTGTAAACTCTCAAACTTTAAGGGTAATTGTAGAAATAATTAAAATTAAAACGTCCAAATTAGCCCGATCAAAAAACACACACTTCACATACTAAAAAACGATCAAAAAACACACAGTACACTCTGAATCCTCTCGAATCCACCAAATCCACCAAATCAAACCTATCGAATCCTCTCGAATCAAACAAATTAAACAACGCATACTCTGGTAATTTTTTTTAAAATTTTTTGATTAATTTTTGAATGATTTGTGTTAGAATGTGTTAAAAATGATCTATGATGCTCTAGAATGCGATAGGATATCAAACATATATAAGGTTTTGTGTAAGTGTGTGTTTATGATTGATGTATAAAATGTGTTTGATATAATGTCTCAATGAGAATTATAAAGTTCTCTTTGATATAGAAATGATTTGGTAAAATCATAACTGTGATGGAGTAGGAAACACTATGATTGAGTAGAACTAATATTATGATGGAGTAAAACTAATACTATGCATGCGATTTGGTAAATTAGAACTGTAATGGAGTAGAATTATTTTTAATGTGAATATGCTTGAGTAGGATAAAGTTGTATTTTGAGGTTTTGTCGAAATTAAGTATTTGTATGTAATATATAAGTGATTTGGTAAAATTATAACTGTGATGGAGTAGGCTTAACACTATGATTGAGTAGAATTAATATTATGATGGAGTAAAACTAATACTATGCATGTGATTTGGTAAAATTTTAATAATAATAAGCAAATTTTATTCTACTACATTACAGTTAAATTTTAATGCACTGTAATGCAGTAGGTCACTTGCATTATTCTTTCTACTACATTAATGTTTAATTTTAATGCACTGTAATATATTACGATACTTGCATTTTTATTTCTACTACATTACAGTTTAATTTTAATGCATTGTAATAAAGTAGGTTACGTACATTCTTCATATGCATGATTTAATGCATTAAAACTTTATTTCTACTACATTAAGGTTTAAATTCTAATGTATTTAATGCAGTAGGTTACTCGTGTTGTTCATATGCATGATTTACTACATTGCAGCTTTACTTCTACTACATTACAGTTTAATTTTAATGCATTGTAATAAAGTAGGTTACGTACATTCTTCATATGCATGATTTAATGCATTAAAACTTTATTTCTACCACATTAAGGTTTAAATTCTAATGCATTTAATGCAGTAGGTTACTCGTGTTGTTCATATGCATGATTTACTATATTGCAGCTTTATTTCTACTACATTACAGTTTAATTATAATGCATTGTAATGAAGTAGGTTACGTACATTCTTCATATGCACGATTTAATGCATTAAAACTTTATTTCTACTACATTAAGGTTTAAATTCTAATGCATTTAATACAGTAGGTTACTCGTGTTGTTCATATACATGATTTACTACATCGCAACTTTATTTCTACTACATTAGTGTTATTTTATGTTCTATTACATTAAAGTTATTTGGTGCTGCTATTTTATACTAGTAAATGAATATAGTGCACTAACAAAATAACTGTGTTAAATTATGATATAAATAACAGTGATTTAGTAGAATATAATTGTAATGAAGTAGAAAATATTTGTAATGTATTTGTAGTTTTTTACTACATTATAACTTTATTTCTACAACATTATACTTATACTCTACTACATGTTAGTTTAAATTCTATTGCATCACATAATATATTTTGCTATTTTCATGAAAATGCTTGAACTGTTATTACACAGGTAAAAAGAACATGCAAAAAATACACAAGCGACAAAGGCATATGCATTTACCAAGCTACAAGCAGTAGATTGCATCCTCAAATACCAATTGATACACTCGAATTGAAGGGCGAAATGGTGCACAGATGCATTGAGCGCGTAACAAAGATTCTTGTAAGATACTCGTGGATGGTGGATCATTTATAGACAACACTTAAATTATATTAGATGTAATACTTTGGAATACGGAACGTAAATACGATGTATTGAAATTTTAATGATGACAAATTTTGTATAATATTTACTACTATTGATTACTGTTGATATGTGAATGAACATAGATGCATTAAGTTATCAAGTATGTTGCAATAAAAATAATATTGCATCTGGCGACTACAGCTAATGCATCACAATATTGTTTTACTTCGTCAGATTGTTACCATACTACTGAATTGCAATATAACTTTACTCCATCAAAATAATACTTTAGTACATCATTGTATTATTTTACCACATCACAATGACTATTTTACTACATCATAATGTGAATGCTATTGTATCAAAATATAATGTATATTTTAATGCGTTATAATACACCAAACAAATAAGATAATATACAGTATTAATTATTATTCATAAAACAAAAGGATACCGAGTATATTTAAAATACAATAAGATACTTTTGTATTCATGTTTGGTAACAAATACTATACATCTTAGAACCGAAAACATGGCTTGTAAGTAATAATTTGATATCTATACACTACTTATTTTGAATATAAAACGAATAATGAAACATTGCTTGTAAGCTTTACGGGTACATATTATGTGTCCAGATCTTGTCGCTCTTGTCGGCTCTTCTTGTTGCTTGCTGTTCTTTGATGGTGGCCACTTCAATGGGCATGCTTTTAAATTATGGCTCTTTTTCTACACAGCCACTACACTTCCTCGTTTTATTACTTTACTGCATCACTGTGTTATTTTCCTGCATTACAATGTAAACTTTACTACATCAAAATGTATATTATACTCCATCACAATACAATAGACAATCTTACTGCATCACGCTTTTATACCTACTCCATCATAATGAAAAGCTACTTAACTTTAAGACCAGTAACAACCATTTAACTCTGAAAATCACAGTATTTATATCTAAACCTAATACGTGCCAAACATCAGCACAATATTACCAAAGACTATAACAACCATCTAAATTCATTTCAATACTTCATACAATAACAAAATTCGATTAACTTCACTTGATCAATAAGAAATAACATAAATGTTATATACATTAGTGAATCTATAGAATCATTAATGTGAATTACAAACTAAAATATTATAATGCGGTAAAAAATTATATGTATATTACAAATAGTTTCTACTGAATTGTAGTTATGTTTTATTGCATTACCGTATAATCTACAACATTAGTGTATATCATACTGTATTATTTTATACCTAACTGCATTACTATATATTCTACAACATTACCGTATATTCTACAACATTAGTGTTTTACAACATTAGTGTTTTACAACAGTACCGTATATTCTACAACATTACCGTATATTCTACAACATTAGTGTTTTACAACAGTTATGTTTTATTGCATTACCGTATATTCTACAACATTGGTGTTTTATTGCATTATTTTATTGCATTATTTTATTGCATTACGGTATATTCTACAACATTAGTGTATATCATACTACATTATTTTATTGCAGTACCGTATATTCTACAACATTACCGTATATTCTACAACATTACCGTATATTCTACAACATTAGTGTTTTACAACAGTTATGTTTTATTGCCTTACCGTATATTCTACAACATTAGTGTTTTATTGCATTACCGTATATTCTACAACATTAGTGTATATCATACTGCATTATTTTATTGCAGTACCATATATTCTACAACATTACCGTATATTCTACAACATTAGTGTTTTACAATAGTTATATTTTATTGCATTACCGTATACTCTACAACATTAGTGCTTTATTGCATTATTTTATTGCATTACCGTATATTCTACAACATTAGTGTATATCATACTGCATTATTTTATACCTAACTGCATTACTATATATTCTACAACATTAGTGTTTTACAACATTAGTGTTTTACAACAGTACCGTATGTTCTACAACATTACCGTATATTCTACAACATTACCGTATATTCTACAACATTACCGTATATTCTACAACATTAGTGTTTTACAACAGTTATGTTTTATTGCATTACTGTATAATCTACAACATTAGTGTTTTATTGCATTATTTTATTGCATTACCGTATATTCTACAACATTAGTGTATATCATACTGCATATGAATATCGACAAAGATCAATGAGCATATGAATATCGACAAAAGGCAAATACTAATATATCATAACTCATGCATATGAATATCGACAAAGATCAATGAGCATCATGGTTCAACTTCTACCAAATCACATGCAGTAGAAAACTATAAAAACACTACAAATATAATGTAGTAGAAATAAAGTTGTGATTCAGTAAAAACTATAATAACACTACAAATAGCTTTTACTGCATTACTGTTACGTTCTACTACATTACTTTATATCCTACTGCGTCACATGTATGTTTCTAACGCATTGCAGTTACGATCTACTCCATTACTGTATATCTTACTGCATCACATTGTGAATTAAGTGCTTCACAGTTATAAAGTCTAGTTTAGACATTTTATCAAACACTTCGTATGCAACTTTCACATTTTCTATATTTTGTTACAGATCTAAGAACATGTATGTATTAAAAAAACAAGATATAATGTGAATCAAACTTTTAAAATTTTATGTCAAATCTAACCACATACCAACTGGGGAACGCTTGTCAACAATGGCGCTGGTGGTGCGGTGGCGAAAGTACGATGGTCAGAAGGTGGGGAAGGTGGTGGTTCAAGATGGAGAAGATGGTGGAGAAAATGATGGAGAAGACGGTGGTTGGTTACGGTTGATATGATACAGTCGATCAAAAATAGGGAACGATGTGTTTGTGAAAAAAAACCAAATTATATAGGTTTAAGAGTTTTTTTAAAAACGGCCCCTGAAGTTTCTAAAATTACAAACGTACACCTTTTTTTTTGGAAAAAGAGGAGGACACATGGCAGCCTGTGGTTCCACCTCATTTATTTTATTATAAGTTTTATTTTATTTTATCCCAACTCTCTCTCTCTCTCTCTCTCTCTCTCTCTCTCTATATATATATATATATATATATATATATATATATATATTAAAATAACACTTCTCAGTCTGGCCTTGTCGGTAACTCGGAAACTCTTCCGCACCGTTATAGTCAAAAGATTTTTAAACATTTTTCTCAAAATATTAATTTAAAAATATTTACAGCTAAAAGATTTTGAAATGTTTTATTCAAAACCTTGGTTTTAAAAATCTTTCGTTCTCTATAACGAGAGCTCTGATACCAAAATGTAAAACCCCCAAATTTACACAATTCAATGCAGCGGAAGAGTCGTTGGTGCTACGGGATAGCACATTACTCAAATCATAGACAACGCTTAAAAATAGCGTCTTTAATAATAAAGCATTTTCCATTCATAAATATCAAATTACATAGGTCCTCAGGTCATTATATGTCATACAAAATTTACAAAACATTTGAATGGAAATTTTATTTGAATGCGCGCCATAAATTCTTTTTGTCGTCCCGAGAATTACCTTCAAGTACCTGAGATAAAACATGTTAAAAAGGTCAGCGAAAACGCCGAGTGAATTCATAGAGTTTAATAAAAACCATTAGTATATCACCGGTATATAATTATTACCAAAAATCATTTTGTACAAATCTTTGTTGTAGGCTATAAAATAGGCCAAAGACATTTTATACAAATCTTTGTCGTAAATCACAAAATAGGCTTTTTCCTTCGAAACCATTATACGAACCATTGTCGCAAAAACATCAAAACGTTTTATAACGTTGTATAGAGTTAAATAATACCGTTATATGAAAATGGTTATGTAAACCCAACACATGAACATAATATCAGTAATAAGACCCCGTATTTCTAGTCAGGCAATATATTATAATTCAATGCGTATATCAGTATTTTTGTTATTAGATTATTACAAGCCACATGACATTGCTACCTTACTATACCAAACAACGGGTAGCTAACCCGTAATTCCTTTGCCCATCTAAAACAGCGTGTCGTCACAATAATCACGCTTATATAAATCTTTCATACACAAATTCGCTTACCAATCAACGTGGCACGACGGGGATCAACCGTCAAGGCGCGAACTGGGGTGATCTTCCCCAAATAGTACTATTATATGCATAAGCGTCTGCCAAATCCCGGTAGTTCACAATTCATGCTAATGGGACTTTTAGTGACATAACCTAACTAATAATAATCCATTTCATTTCATTCATCAGGTCATATAATCATTCGGGGTCATATCAATAAGCAAAAAATCGGGACAACTGGTGTCCTATTTTATTAAAACTAACATGTTATCTCCCTCGCGGGTTTATAAAACATTTCATAAAACATTTATAAGAGTGCGAGGCTATGAACTCACATTGATTGGGAAAGGCGGGTTATCGACGATTTGGATGTACGGTACGTGCTTCAATCACGGAAACCTAGACAAATAATACTCGTCTTAGACTCTTGTCCAATGACTTTATAAAAACAATGGCTATGTATATATGATGATATCATAAATATGATGATGATCAAGTGGGTCTTTATCTCTTCATACAACCTTATGGTTCAAGAAATGACTTAAATATAATTGATCTTGGATGAAGGATGAGTGAAACCCCCAAATCGAAATCAATTAATATTGAGTAACTGAAGGTTTTTTTTTTTGGGTAAAAGGGCATCATCCCCGGTAAAATATATTCCCAAAAAGCGTTGAAGTACAATGGAATGTAGCGGAAAAGCTACATTAACCTCAAGCTAACTAGCTTGAACAACCACTAAATCATATGACATGCCATATGATCTCTTAACAAACAGTTACAAAACAAATTACACCAATAGGAAAAAACCACCTAAAAGTGCATAAACATTGAAAAAATGAAATCATCATAATGCATGAGAAGTGCGAATATCCGGCTGACGAGTTCCATGGCGATCATCAATCACTATATCTTCGTCAGTCTCACTATCAGCATTTACCACCTCATCTGTTGGGCCACCACCATCCTCCCAATCAGTGCCATCTTCCATCATACCACTCAAAGCACCAAAGGAATTCTTGTTGCTTGTCCCCGTTTGACTAGAATCAGGAGCCAAAACCTTATTATTAAGGAAACCCCTCTTAAGAATAGATCCATCCTTCTTTGGAGCATCCGGAACTGAAGTACCTAACGACTCCTTTGGTTTAGTCGTCTTAGAACTACCCCCTTTCTCAACAACACGATAAGCAAGATTAAGAGCCGGTTTAGTTAATTTAATCCCAGCAACCTGATGTTGCTTGTTCTTACCCTTCTTCTTCTTATTATTATTCACTACCACAAAACCATCATTATCATTATCCATACGAGCTTCATCTACATCAACAACCTGTGTAGCAACCTTACTATTGACAACCAAAGACAACTTAGGACATTTAGAATCAATGTGATAAAAAATGAGACAAGTAGAGCATCTAGGAGGAGTCCACTCATACTCAATATCAATAGTCACCAAATTATGCCATTTATCTTTCTCAATCGGGATAGCAACAACCATGGATTTTTTAAGAACATCCGCAGCAGAAACCTCAATAAGAGCACGAGCAAACGTGCTCCGACCCCATGGATTGATACACATACTACTAGTATAAGAATCTAACATAATCGGACGACCAATCTGAGATGTAATCAAGCTTAGACCAACTTCAGAATACGCAACTATAGGAACACGGTGCAATTTGACCCAAACCGGAGCCTTCCTAATCTCTGCCTTATGCAAATCAGTAACAGACGACCATACATTAAGAATTAATGGAACTTGACGAATCAGCCACGGCCCATTCTCCAAAACACTTTCCATACCATTTTTAGTCTCAAATTGGAATAGAAAAAACTCGTCCTGAAGTTTCACTCTTTTCAATCCATACTTGGACCAAACGTTCTTCACATAATTTTCGACTAGCGGAAACGCTAAACGTTTTCCGATAAAATACCCAAATAATGTATTACTAAGGCGTGATCTTACCTCCTCAACAGCATCAAATGGAAGGGCCACAGTAGCCCCTATTACGTTCTCATCATTATGCAACTCTTGGATATGAATCGTCTTATTGGATGCAGGTTGCATTATTGACGCAAATGTTTTTCCATTTTGATTAGATGAGCTCTCCTCACCTCTAGGCTGAACCGAAGGGTGCAAGTAAGTGCCTTGGCTAACAGGCAAAGTTTGCCCACTTTGAGTTGTTCCAGCAGCAACATTTAACATGTTTCCATGCCCTATAGGATCCCAAACCGAAGTTGTAGCAGCAGCACTGGTACGTACCACAACAGGCCCTAGTTCTTGAGCCGGCTTATCCCGAGCAGCATTCCAACGATCATGAGAAAGAGATCTCCCACAATTGTTGTCATTACCAGCAACAGACTGCACCTCATCCGCATTACTAGTCCTAGTCAAATCCTCAATGGGATTCACTCCCGGTGACGAATCCTGAGAATCACCCTTAAGTCTTTTCATTCGATCTCTAAGCGCATCAAGGTCAACAGAAAACGGATCTGTGTTAACCATTCAAACGAAGAACAATCTCTCTCAAAACAATCATGAAACGACACAACAACAGCAATAACCAAAACCCTAGCCGTCACTAGAAGACAAACAGCCGCCACACTCAAACAAAGCCCTAATCAAATAATAATAAAATAATAACTTGAACAGACACAAAAACCTATTAAACTTAATCAAAAAACGAAACCCTAATCATCTCCAAGATTACTGGAACCCGGATCACAACATCAAGATGACGCAGGATTAAAGTAACCAGATTGATAACCAATCAATGAATCAATAAACAAATGAAGAATTATTTTATGTAAACAATAAACACATCAAGAGATGAAACGTTTAAAGTAAACAAAAAACAAATTAATCAGAAGATTACTGAAGCAGGGAGATCGGAAATCAAAAGGAAAAGAAAAAAGGAGACACCATTGATAAAGCTAGAGAGAAAATAGGTTTTTTTTTTACGACGGTTATGATCATGTCCTCATGCAATGCATTAGTTACAAAGCACGTTTACACTTTTCGAGTAACTGAAGGTTTTGGAAAATCAATAATGGTGGAAAACTGGGTATTCCCGTCGCTATGTTGGAGAAGAGAGAGAATGAGTGTTTGAAAAAATAATTTTTAAAAAAACCAGCACTTTAATCGCAAGTACTAGACGCGGTTCCTTATCGATAAGGAATCGCCTGTTTGAGCCGCGACAATAAGGAACTGCCTACAGTGGTGTGTTTTAATCAAGGAAAATCAAAGAAATTTTCAAAACCAAATTTTTTTAAAATCCTTAAAATATGTCTTAAGCCTTTCGGAAATCAATGGACCACCACAACACTAGGTAATAATGCCTTATTGAAGGATTACGAGTTGAATCGAGATAGGAAAAGACCAAAACGGACAAACGACTACTCGTAGCATAGAAGCAAAGAGGAGAGGAGTCATTAGAAGTGAATCAAGACCAAGAACATTGCTCAATATACAAATGACATTCTTCAAATCGAGGAGACGGAGAGCTTGTGTCATATATAGTGGTTTAAGACGTGCCTTTCCGATGGAAGTCTAAACGACTTTGGTAATGAACTATACCAAGCAACTTTGTTACATAGAATAGGATCAGTTTCAAGAGTAGTCTTATTCTATTTCAAAATGTGAGCAAAATATAGATTCACTTTCTCTCCCACATGATCGGATAATTATTGCTAGGATTTACAATAACAATATCTTTGGAATATTTCAATTCCATATGTGTAAAATCCACCTACAAATTAATGAAGTAGTTTGGTATCTCAAGGGATTCATCAATCATCCTAGAGATGAGCTTAATTGCACAAGTTACACATGATATTGGGCCTACTAACCGTAAGTGTGCAAACCATGGAAATCATGCTTGATACTTTAAGCTTCTACTAACTCACTCAACATCTCCATAGTGAGTCAAGTATCCAAGCAATGAAGGTTTGAGAGGGAAAAAGGGAAGAATCACAAACCACAAACAAATGTCAAGGCAAGGATGCCAAGAACAAACATATAGTCAATTAATGATCAAAAGAATGATCAATAGGGCGTGTGGAAAAACGAAAACATACCTTGGCCACAAATTGCATTCCAAGCTTTCAAGGAACCAATGCAGAGCCCAACCATGACGAAAGTGACTACTAATTCTTCAAGGACTAGTATCACTCCCATCCATCTTGATATCATCATTCAGTGATGTTGGAAATCAAAGAAGATGAGTCTTTTACAAGTGTAAGTAACTCAATCCACAATCAATTAAATGATTGATCTTCATGAGTACCTACACATAACAAGATGCAAACTAGTAGATACATTTCAAGAGTGAATCTAAAATGCATAAATACTACTAATCTAAATTAGATGCAATATTATCAATTAAAAGGCTTATTTTCAATAAAAGATAGTTTTGACCAAAGGAAAACTTAAGTACAACTTAACCTTCTAATTTGAGGAGACAATGGATCGATCCAAGTTTTAAAGTATAATATTCTTCAAAGATCTCGTGTCACCATCACTCTGATACCAATTGTAGAAACTAGAAGGGGGGTTGAATAGTTTCTCTTCGGTTTATCTCCTAATTAAAATTCCTTTTAATTAGGTGAGTGCAACACTATCTCTTACTTGAAAGCTAGTTGCATACACAATGTAATAATGAAAGCTTTTCAATGGCATGGGAACGATTTATGGAAATGTTACATGAATGTCCACACCATGATTTTTTGGAATTGCATCAAATAGATACTTTTTACAATGGGCTTAATGATCATGAACGAGATTATTTGAATGCCGCCGCGGGTGGTAATTGTATTCTGCAAAACGACCGACGAAGCTTTAAAGATTATCGAGAATAGATCTAGAGTTTAAAACCCTCGTAACACACCGAGTGTTTCCAATATGGGTTCGTCATCATCAACATCGTCTCGTAACATTAATGCCTTACATGATGAAGCAAATGAGGAAAATTGGTTTTTTGATAGGTTTTCGACGCTTATGACACATTGGAAAGCACAAGATACTTTGAATTCCGCATGGGTTAAAGCGGTTAAAAAGAGTTGTTTATCTTGTGGTGGAGCTCATGATCTTTCCGAGTGCATTACCGCCAGTGGTAACACTTCGAGTGCTTATGTAGCAACAGGAACTTACAACCAAAACAGCCAAGGTTCCCGCCCAAATCAAGATCCACCAAATCAAAATGCTAACAACTATCGAAACAACAATCAAAATGGTGGTTATCAAGGCAATTCACGTAATTATAACAAAGCGAATTATCAAAGTGGGAATGGAAAAGTTTCAAATCAAAACCAAAAACGTGATTTTCAAAACACTACACAAGGTTTTCAAAATGCTCACACTAAAAATATTAATGAATGTTAAAAGAAAAGGTCAGCGATAACGCCGAGTGAATTCATAGAGTTTAATAAATTCCATCAATATAACATCGGTATAAAATTATTACCGAAAATCATTTTGTAAAAATCTTTGTAATAGGCCACAAAATAGCCAAAGTCATTTTATACAAATCCTTATCAAAATCATAATATAGGCTTTCGCCTTCAAAACCATTATACGAACTAATGTCGTAAAAATATCATACAATACGTTTTATAACGTTGTATAGAAATAAAAACCGTTATATGAATATGGTTATGAAAAACCAAAACACGAACATAATATCATTAGTAAGACCCCGTATTGCTAGTCAAGCAATATATCGTAATTTTGTGCGTATAGCAGTATTTCGTTATTTTGGATTATTATAAGACGCATGACATTGTTACCTTACTACAACAAACAACGGGTAGCTAGCCCGAAACTCATTTGCCCATCTAAATTAACGTGTCGTCACAATAATCACTCTTGTGTAAATCTTCTCATACATAAATTCGCTTACCAATCAATGTGACACGACGGGGATCAACCGTCAAGGCGCGAACTGGGGTGATCGACCCCAAATAGTACTATTTTATGCATAAGCGTCTACCAAATCTCGATAGTTCACAATTCATGCTAATGGGACTTTTAGTGACATAACCTAACTTTAATAATCCATTTCCTTTCATATATCGGGTCATACAATCATTCGGGTCCAAATCAATAAACAAACAATCGGGACAACTAGTGTCCTATTTTATAAAAATTAACATGTTATCTCCCTCGCGGGTTTATAAAACATTTCATAAAAACACTTAAAAGAGTGCGAGGCTATGAACTCACGTTGATGTGGGAAGGCGATTATCGGCGATTTGGATGTACGGTACGTGCTTCAATCACGGAAACCTAAACAAATAATATTCGTCTTAGGCTCTTGTCCAATGACTTTATAAAAATAACAATTATGTATACATATGATATTTTGTACATATGATGATGATCAAGTGGGTTTATATATTCTTATATACTCATTTTAGTGTTCATGTATTGGTAACTTTTTACTAGTTTACTAGTTTTACCTATTTACGTGTTTTAGGTCCAATAAGCCTATTATAAGTTCATTAACTTGTATTAATCCATTTTATACTTCTATTATCAGTATTTATACTTTACATGTTGAGCCCAAATGGGTTAAGCCCAATAAGTAATTTTTATAAGTGTTTAACTTATTTAGTTAAATTATAAGTCCAATTATGCTAACTTAGCTCGTTAATGTCCGTATGTCATATAGTTCGGGTTTTATGGGTTTTTACTTGTATTAGATATTTATACATCAGTATATGACTTTTAAAAACTTTACATTAGAGGGGTTTGATCGTCTAAGTTTTAATTGACGAAAAACGTTAATTTTACGGTAATAGCCGAAAAAGTCGTAAAAATCATGTTTATAGTTTTTATAACTTATAAATCTTATTCAACTACCATTTTTTATAAAGTGTCCATTTATTTAACCTTATACATATTTCTATAAATGAAATTTATAAGTTAGTGGGTTTTAATTCACATTTTATACTATATTAGTTTGAGTGGTTATATAATACTATTAAACATTAATTCTTCAAAATCTGATTTTTAGTTTCATCTTCACCATTTTTATCATATCTTGAGTTCTATAAGGAGATAGAAGCTCATTTTTGGATTTCATAAACTTCATATTATGTGCTACAAATAAGTTAGGTATAGCTACTGCTCATTCTATGTTTAACTATCCTTAACAGTCCCTACAAAACAGACTATTCAGATTGGTACACTCATTTTCTTTTGATCATATCTCACTCATTTTGATGATTCCATTGCATGGACAACTCTCACATGTGTATGACATCTAACACTTACTGTAAATGGATTCCACTTTATCATTTTATCAGTTAAACCTTTGGTTACTTACTGTTTTTATACAGCCATCATATTTAGCAAGATTTTAACCATTTTACATGTGGTTTTCCATCTTTTTACCCATGTTTATCAAATCTATCAACACCAAATCCCCACATAATATTTTTAATCATCATTCATCATCATATACATATACATAAATAAAGAAAATACAAGATTACATAATCAAAATAACAAGAGGATAGGAAGAACAATCTCTATACCACCATTAGTGATGAAAAGATGAGTCTTTGATGAACTAGGCTTGGATTTTGATGGCAAAACTTGTGATAAACCAATATCATCTTCAAGTCTACCAACCTTTATAAACTTTTCATGGAAAATCAGCCATATGACATCAACAAATCTTCTCCTTTGATGTTTGAATCACCTCCAATCTTCAAAGCTTCAATGTAGCATCATCATGTGTATGAGTAACACATGATTTTATGGCTAACATAGATCAAATGAGGGTTGTGTTTGATGATGGTTGGACAAATTTTAGAGAGATGAGATAGTTTGGTGAGTGGTTTGCATGAGTTGCTAAGTGTAAATGGTATGAATGAAGTGGTTTTGGTGGTTTTGTGCTAAGTTAGCTTACATGTTAAGCTTATGCTAAAATGTGTTAGCTTTCTAGCTAAAAGGGTGCCACATCTTATGATGTGGTGTCCTCTTTTGGCCATCTCTTTTGAGTGGGGTGGGATAAACTTGTTTTGTCCCATCCCACTAATTTACGGGTATTCTTCGATTCTAGTTTCCTCGATTTGTGTGCCCTCGGGTCGTCTTACGAAAAACGTTTTTATAAATTATGAATCAACGGCACAAAACGAATTTAATAAAAATTGTCTCATCAAAAACGGAGTTCGAAAGCGTAAATACGTAATCCTAAGGTTTCCGGTTTAGTCGTAAAGGACGTTAAATTAAAATCGTAAGTCCTAATCTCTTCTCGTAAATTTGTGAGTTTATGAACCAACTCAAAATTAAAATCCCAAAATAATATTCACGGATAAATTTATTTCCTGAAATGTCGGACTGTCACCAAAACGGTGTATGTAAACGTAAGCACGTAACGTAGAATCCTCCGGTTTAGACGTAGTCGATGCTACTTCAAGACGTAAATCCAAATTTCTTCCCAGAAATAAGTGAGTTCATAATATAACATTAAAATAATGTTTTTAAATAATATTTGAGAATAAAATATAAACCATAAATTGACGGATTGTCACATCATTTACCCCTAAACAGGATCTTTGTCCTCAAAGATCATCTTACTACTCGCTTCTTATAGAGTAAAAGCCATGTGGGTATTTCCTCCACATTCGGTCTTTTCTCACAAGTGTAATCCATTACAATACGCGAGTTTCATCAAACATAACTACGGGAATAAGATCAGGCTTATTGTTGACTTACTTTCTCTATCCATGATGTTCACGGGTTTTTGATGAATGCAACTTTTCGCCGATCTAAACTTCATTAAGGAATAGTCAGATTTTCACTTGATAGGCATTTTATCAAGTTCGATTTACGAAACATAATTCACGCAGCTCTTGAAATCCTAGGGTAGATCCAGCTTATATGTCTTTCAAACCAATCTTTTACATCATCTCAATGGTTCCATATAACGGGGACTTAATTCCCATGATCTTTCAGATCGTCTATTCATTTTTCCAAGGTGAAAATTTTTGGCATAACTTCGCTACCCATTCGGCACTTCAGGATCTACATTTCATATTCACATAACCTCCTGCCTACTACAGACAGTCAATAATCAGATCCTAATTTCAACAATCAGTTCAGGTCTCGCGGGTTGGGTATTTTGCAAGGTTAGGTTCGCCATCATAGGAAACCTTAAACCTAAAAGACATGTCCAACTCACAATGGGTGTATGTCGGGTGTCTTCATCCCAACTCCTGCTTACAGATTCTCTAATATATATCCTCACAAGATTCGATCTTGATCCTAATACGATAATTATCAATGATAATCTCTCCAAAGGAAAACGATTTCACAGTTTATTACCAAAGGTCAATCATTCAAACATAAAAAAACACTTATAGTATTTTGTATCGTTACTTTACCTCGTCCCTTCGATTGGGGTGGTACAC
This sequence comes from Glebionis coronaria, assembly GCA_025667525.1. NCBI lineage: Eukaryota > Viridiplantae > Streptophyta > Magnoliopsida > Asterales > Asteraceae > Glebionis > Glebionis coronaria. The sequence goes on along the minus strand of CM046881.1, from coordinate 293,739,227 downwards.
AGTACTCTCTCATCAAGGTTCGTTCCCAATGACTTCTGAGCAAACCTCTAAAAATTCGATGCGAAGCGAGGATCTTGATAGAGATGATCGATACAGGCACACCATGCTTATATAACTCCTTTAAATACAAAAGAGTCAACTTCTTCATCAAGAATCTATCATTAACAGGAATGATATTAGCAGATTTGGTCAGTCTGTCGACGATGACCCAAATCGAATCAAATTCAGATGATGACCTTTGCAATAGTTATACGTTTACTAATGTATGAGGCGATGTCTGCCTTCATAATTTTCCATTAGTACAACTTCTTCAAATAAAAATACATTAAATCATAAATGTCATGAATAAAATACTTATACTTACAAGATTCCAACATAACTATATCTCACAATCCTCCATATTTAGACAATCACAAGTGGCCTTTTAATCATTTAGAGCCACCGGCTTCTCAATTCTAATGGTTCACATTAGCCGCGAACCCCCTTTTATTATTTATATTATCCTTCTTACAGGCATCAATTATTTCTAAATGTTCGAGCAAATTACTTTGCACCATCATTATTACGGAACACAATCCTAATTGATTCTTTATCCTTTCTATATTATGTGTCAGTATCTACATTCATCTTCCCTGATGAAATAATTATCATGTCCGTATTTATTCAAAAATTATATCTTCACATTTTCTGAGTTTTAGTTTCTTCTCAACTATCAATTTTATCTGTTATACTCAATCCGACGTCTAAAGCGTCGATAACTATTGCTAGTAATTAAATAATAGATATTTAATTTTATGAAACGTAAACGTAAAAAGTTTTAAATTTCTCTGTTCGTCCACTTATAGGAAAATGTTCAAAAGAATAAATTTGAATTTAATTAACACGATTTTTGTTGATTTACTGAAAATAATTAGTTAGATTCGTAAATGTTTGAAAAATCTTTGTTTATACTTTGGTCACAATTTTCTTATTTGACAAGCAAAAATTGTCGTTTTAAATTTCAAGTCATGGTTTCCTCAATCCCTCTTAGGTTGTCTTGAGGCATACACAAACATTTACCCCTAAACAGGAGTTTAGTTAAATGTTCTGGGTATAAGGGAATAATCCCTTAAAAGTTCTTTTTGATAAAACATTTGTCAAAACATATTTGCACTTTCTTTTTGGTAAAACCCAAAGTCTCAAATGGCTCAAATTTTTAAAGAGTCAATATATATTCCATTATTTATTAATCACACGGACAAATAATGTAAAGGATTTAGTCTTTAATCACATGTTAAATATTTAAGGTACAGGTTTTCACTACTCGGCCAATTCACGGCAGTCTATAAATAATTATTAACTCCTTCCTATTCTTACAAACAAACAGATGGTCCTTAATGATCACAAGCATGGATTTATCAAATTACAGCCTACACACGAGATTCAAAAAATTTATGGATGCTACATGTGTATTAGTCCATCCAAATGACATCACGTGAAACTAATAATGTTCATCACAAGTTCTGGATGTAGTAACTGGAATAGATAATCTTTTCGCGGACGCGAAGTTGATGATAACCATGCCGTGAATCAAATTTTCGAATATACGCTAGAACCTTGTAAATGATCGAACAAATCTATCATCATGGGTAGGGGATATAGATTTTAAACGTCAATTTACTTAGTTCACGGTAATTAATAAACATAAGAAATGATAACACCATAGCTCTTCATGATGACGAGCTTGGTAGAATAAAAGTCTTCTCCTACAACTCCCTCAGTTGTAGGGTAATTCTTTTAATTTAGATGGTGCTGACGTACAGTGCACAAGCCACAGGTGCAGCACCGGGAATATAATCAATACCAATGTTCAACTTGCCTTAACGGCGAAAGTCTAGATAATTCACCAGCAAATACCTCCTAAAGTCTCAAATAACATGAACATTTTTTTTACATTTACTTTAAGTTCATTATAGATTATAATATCTATGACTAGTTCATAACCATTCACGGTATAATTTCAAGTCTAAATGCAGGATATTGTCACCCATCAAGAATTATTTAGATCACTTTTGATAATCAACATCTTATCATTTAGGGGAATTCTACTCGAGTTCCCATCAATTAAGACAATGTCGTTATGTCATAATCAATCAATCCATTCTACTAGCACTATCAAATTTCCAGTTTCATTGCCGTCGATAAGATATGAATTTCTCAAAAGACTAATAATAATTCATAATCTTTCACAAATTCAAGGATATATGGATACACACCTACCATTAAAAGAGTAAGGTCAACGCATAATCTACGCGAGAGAATTTCAAATCAGATACAGATGAAAACATTTTATGAATATGAATATATTCCATGTTTTCATAATTTGAGTACGCATTCGAAAGCTCCTCAGATCGTTACCCAGGTCATTCAAATGAAATCAAATCAAAAGAAATGATAGGAACGTCGATACATCCAGTCGGGTATCAACACTCGGTAATCAGATACTTTTCCAAAGAATCTCACCACGGGAGAATTGGACAAGAAGGGAATATCAATTGTCAATTAAGGAAATATCTATAGATGAGTAAATTCGACTCAGAAGAATGAATAGTACGGGCACATATGTAGGTGTCCCTATTAATATGTCCCTATTTTTCACTTCTTACAGATCTCATAAAATTTGATCTTTCACAACTTCAACGAAAATGTAGTGTTTATTAATCAATTTTATGGTGACTACTAATCCGTCTTGCATGGTCCCTTCTAATATGTATGTAGGCGCGCAACTATATACAATTTCAAGATTAACGATGCAATACTCAGTTCATCAAAATTTTATCATCATGTTTATAATAAAAACATTTTCATGCTTAATTCTTAGATAAGAATCAAAAATAAATTTACAAAGATTTTCTTTGTTATGAAAACAATTAAGTTTTCCAAGGTGTTTTATAAACAACTTCTTTTCGATAACGATTATTTATAAGTCTCACTTTAAATAATCCGTATAGTGATGAAAATCCAATCTTTCTCAAGGAATACCGTTTTAACTTTATGAAACAATGAGTGATCTGCAAAAGAGTGATGAAGAGTTGTTCACCAAGAACTAACTACTATATATCAGGAAATGAGCTTAGCCACTTAATCATGAGGTTCATGACCTCGATGGCACTCAGAAAGAATAATTCACAACGTAACTCAAATCGAGATGAGTACTTGTTCAATGGTTGCATCACTAATTCAATCATTAGGATGAAGCAATAAAAGATAGATAACATCGATACATGTAGGATTTAGCAATCAAAGGTAGTCTTTTCATTAATCACAAAAAGTCAGAATTATACCGTAACACATTGTGTGTCACTATGTCATACAATTCCAAGAACTCATCCTATCAACTGATGTCTCAGTTAAGTTAGGGATTTTTAAAAGATACCACAATGATTACTAATCTACAAGAGTCATTAGGTGTTCCATCTATCCCGAGAGATCCATCGGTCCCAATTCAGAAGAAGATTTCTTCAATTTATTTTTTGGACACTGGTCATCCTCATTAGTGGACAATGGCCTAGGAACAACCCTTAACACGAACCAACAAACATTTAAAACCTTATAATTCAATCACAGGACTTAACTACTTCGTCTTATCAATCTCATATTCCATACGGGTTAAATTTTACTTCATTCAAATTTCAACCAACTTATACTCAATACGATATCCTACCTCATTCTCCGGTACTTTCAACCTTATTCATAAATCTTAAAAGGGCAATAAAGATAGATATGATCAAAACTTAATTTCCAATCCTATAGCTCTTACAACAATAGTTACCAAATGAGTCGCTAGTATGAAATGACTCGATCATTCAATTAGACTTCTCGGAAGGTACTAGTGGCATGAGGCTTTTGGGTAATGGTTCCAATGACAGCCTCAAGTGCAACATTCACCCTTTCGATTTCAAATTTAAGAATTGGGTGACAACGAATCAGATGACACCTTTCCAGGTGGTATCGTTTTGTCAATCTCCACTCTATAAGGAAAGATCGCCATGACATCGATATCAGATTTAACCTCGCCAATTCTTCTTCAATATCGCAATCAACTAATATCAACATTTCTACGAATATCAACCATTTTGTTGGGATCATAAATATCTACAACTTGGTTTAGATCTGGAATAGCTAGAATTCCTACGAAAATAGCTTCGATTGATTTACTAGGGGATTTAGGGTTCCTTGTGACAATCTACGTCGTATAAATACCTCGTATAAATATCAAAATAATCATCAAACAATCATGTAATAAAATTACATCATATATATATATATATATATATATATATATATATATATATATATATATATATATATATATATATATATATATATATATATATATATATATATATATATATATATATATATATATATATATATATATATATATATATATATATATATATATATATATATATATATATATATATATAATCCAAGTTATATATATATTAAAATAACACTTCTCAGTCTGGCCTTGTCGGTAACTCGGGAATTCTTCGGCACCGTTATAGTCAAAAGATTTTTAGACATTTTGAGAAAATGTTTATAGTTAAAAGATTTTGAAATGTTTTATTCAAAACCTTGGTTTTAAAAATCTTTCGTTCTCTATAACGAGAGCTCTGGTACCAAACTGTAACACCCCCAAATTTATACAATTCAATACAGCGGAAGACTCGTTGGTGTTACGTGATAGCACATTACTCACATCATAGACAACGCTTAAAAATCGCGTTGTTTAATAATAAAGCATTTCCATTCATAAATATCAAAGTTACATAGGTCCCAAGTCATAATATTTCATACAATATTTTTTTTGGGTAAAGGGGAATCAAGACCCCGGTAAAATATATTCCCAAAAGCGTTGAAGTACAATGGAATGTAGCTGCAATGCTACATTAACCTCAAGCAAAAGCTTGAACAACCACTAAATCATATGACATGCCATATGATCCTACAAACAATTACAAAACAAATAACACCAATAGGAAAAAACCACCTAAAGGTGCATGAACAATGAAAATAAAATGACATCAAGGCTAACACTTAGAACGAACATCAGGCTGACGAGCACCATGCCGATCATCAATCGATATGACTTCTTCAACCTCACTATCACTAGCATTAACCACATCTTCCTTGATATTAGAACCATCTTCCCAATCGGTGCCATCATCTATCTTATCCCAAAGAGCACTAAAAGAGTTTTGAGAACTCTTCTCCGTATTATTAGGCTTAGCAACAAAACTCGAGGCTTTGTTATTCAAGAAACCCTTCTTAAGCAGGGGAGTTGCCTTCTTCTGACCGGTATCACTTGTCTTTGACGTTTCACCCCTCTCAACATTACGATACTTAATATTAAGGGCTGGTTTCGTAAGTTTAATGCCAGAAATTTGTTGTTGCTGCTTATTCTTCCCCTTGCTCTTTGGAAATTATTTGAATGGAAATTGTTGTTTAAGTGCGGCCATGAATTCTTGTTGTCTTCCCGAGAATTACCTTCAAGTACCTGAGATAAAACATGTTAAAAGAAAAGGTCAGCGATAACGCCGAGTGAATTCATAGAGTTTAATAAATTCCATCAATATAACATCGGTATAAAATTATTACCGAAAATCATTTTGTACAAATCTTTGTAATAGGCCACAAAATAGCCAAAGTCATTTTATACAAATCCTTATCAAAATCATAATATAGGCTTTCGCCTTCAAAACCATTATACGAACTAATGTCGTAAAAATATCATACAATACGTTTTATAACGTTGTATAGAAATAAAAACCGTTATATGAATTTGGTTATGAAAAACCAAAACACGAACATAATATCAATAGTAAGACACCGTATTGCTAGTCAGGCAATATATCGTAATTTTGTGCGTATAGCAGTATTTCGTTATTTTGGATTATTATAAGCCGCATGACATTGTTACCTTACTACAACAAACAACGGGTAGCTAGCCCGAAACTCATTTGCCCATCTAAATTAGCGTGTCGTCACAATAATCACGCTTGTGTAAATCTTCTCATACATAAATTCGCTTACCAATCAATGTGGCACGACGGGGATCAACCGTCAAGGCGCGAACTGGGGTGATCGTCCCCAAATAGTACTATTATATGCATAAGCGTCTACCAAATCTCGGTAGTTCACAATTCATGCTAATGGGACTTTTAGTGACATAACCTAACTTTAATAATCCATTTCATTTCATCTATCGGGTCATTTAGTCATTCATCGGGTCATACAATCATTCGGGTCAAAATCAATAAACAAACAATCGGGACAACTAGTGTCCTATTTTATAAAAACTAACATGTTATCTCCCTCGCGGGTTTATAAAACATTTCATAAAAACATTTAAAAGAGTGCGAGGCTATGAACTCACGTTGATGTGGGAAGGCGATTATCGGCGATTTGGATGTATGGTACGTGCTTCAATCACGGAAACCTAGACAAATAATACTCGTCTTAGACTCTTGTCCAATGAATTTATAAAAATAACAATTATGTATACATATGATGATTTTGTACATATGATGATTATCAAGTGGGTTTATATATTCTTATTTACTCATTTTAGTGTTCATGTATTGGTAACTTTTTACTAGTTTACTAGTTTTACCTATTTACGTGTTTTAGGTCCAATAAGCCTATTAAAAGTTCATTAACTTGTATTAATCCATTTTATACTTGTATTATCAGTATTTATACTTTACATGTTGAGCCCAAATGGGTTAATCCAAATAAGTAATTTTTATAAGTGTTTAACTTATTTAGTTAAATTATTAGTCCAATTATGCTAACTTAGCTCGTTAATGTCCGTATGTCATATAGTTCGGGTTTTATGGGTTTTTACTTGTATTAAGTATTTATACATCAGTATATGACTTTTAAAAACTTCACATTAGACGGGTTTGATCGTGTAAGTTTTAATTGGCGAAAAACGTTAATTTTACGGTAATAGCCGAAAAAGTCGTAAAAATCATGTTTATAGTTTTTATAACTTATAAATCTTATTCAACTACCATTTTTATAAAGTGTCCATTTATTTAACCTTATAAATATTTATATAAATGAAATTTATAAGTTAGTGGGTTTTAATTCACATTTTATACTATATTAGTTTGAGTGCTTATATAATACTATTAAACATTAATTCTTCAAAATCTGATTTTTAGTTTCATCTTCACCATTTTTATCATATCTTGAGTTCTATAAGGAGATAGAAGCTCATTTTTGGATCGCATAAACTTCATATTATGTGCTACAAATAAGTTAGTTATAGCTACTGCTCATTCTATGTTTAACTATCCTTAACAGTCCCTACAAAACAGACTATTCAGATTGGTACACTCATTTTGTTTTGATCATATCTCACTCATTTTGATGATTTCATTGCATGGCCAACTCTCACATGTGTATGACATCTAACAATTACTGTAAATGGATTCCACTTTATCATTTTATCAGTTTAACCTTTGGTTACTTACTGCTTTTATACAGCCATCATATTTAGGAAGATTTTAACCATTTTACATGTGGTTTTCCATCTTTTTACCCATGTTTATCAAATCTATCAACACCAAATCCCCACATAATATTTTTAATCATCATTCATCATCATATACATATACATAAATAAAGAAAATACAAGATTACATAATCAAAATAACCAGAGGATAGGAAGAACAATCTCTATACCACCATTAGTGATGAAAAGATGAGTCTTTGATGAACAAGGCTTGGATTTTGATGGCAAAACTTGTGATAAACCAATATCATCTTCAAGTCTACCAACCTTTATAAACTTCTCATGGAGAATCAGCCCTATGACACCAACAAATCTTCTCCTTGGATGTTAGAATCACCTCCAATCTTCAAAGCTTCAAAGTAGCATCATCATGTGTATGAGTAACACATGATTTTATGGCTAACATAGATCAAATGAGGGTTATTTTTGATGATGGTTGGACGAATTTTAGAGAGATGAGAGAGCTTGGTGAGTGGTTTGCATGAGTTGCTAAGTGTAAATGGTATGAATGAAGTGGTTTTGCTGGTTTTGTGCTAAGTTAGCTTACATGTTAAGCTTATGCTAACATGTGTTAGCTTTCTAGCTAAAAGGGTGCCACATCTTATGATGTGCTGTCCTCTTTTGGCCATCTCTTTTGAGTGGGGTGGGATAAACTTGTTTTGTCCCATCCCACTAATTTACGGGTATTCTTCGATTCTAGTTTCCTCGATTTGCGTGCCCTCGGGTCGTTTTACGAAAAACGCTTTTATAAATTATGAATCAACGGCAAAAAACGAATCTAATAAAAATTGTCTCATAAAAAACGGAGTTCGAAAACGTAAATACGTAATCCTAAGGTTTCCGGTTTAGTCGTAAAGGACGTTAAATTAAAATCGTAATTCCTAATCTCTTCTCGTAAATTTGTGAGTTTATGAACCAACTCAAAACTAAAATCCCAAAATAATATTCACGGATAAATTTATTTCCTGAAATGTCGGACTGTCACCAAAACGGTGTATGTAAACGTAAGCACGTAACGTAGAATCCTCTGGTTTAGACGTAGTCGATGCTACTTCAAGACGTAAATCCAAATTTCTTCCCAGAAATAAGTGAGTTCATAATATAACATTAAAATAATGTTTTTAAATAATATTTGAGCATAAAATATAAACCATAAATTGACGGATTGTCACAAAAGAAGATGGAGAACCAAGTTTAGAGGACTTGAGATTCACCTTAAGGTTTCTTTTGGATGAGGATGTTTTGGAGGAGTTGGATGTTCTAGTGGATAGCATGGTTGAATGTTGAGGTTAATAGAAGAGTTGAAGGGATGAAGAACACAATCAACAAAAAAAAAACCCTTTTTCTCTCTCCCCCTAGGCGATTTCCGGCCACCTTCTCCGGCTTCTTTTTGATTCTTTCTGATCTTTAAACTTGTGATTCTATGATTCTATGATTCCTCGACAATCGAATTAGGGTATACTTTGTTTTTAGGGTTTGTTTTATCCTTCTTTTAAAAGGATTTAATCGATTCTAATTAACAGATTAAACCTTTTTTCGATTTGTTTCGAGGTATTAGACTATTAAGGGTTGCGATCTGTTTCATAGTTTTTATTTTAGAAAGTCTCGATTTGAGTTTGGATAGGCTGGCCGATCACTCTTTTCTAATGAAATCGCTTAGTGATTTATCAATCCTTGTTATCAAAATAATATTTTTCACAAGGATTTGATTTTGTTAAAACCGAATCCCAAACCCTAATTTTTTAGAGTTTCGATTTGTTTATCTTATTTTTCAGGGATTCTGTTTTTTCTCTTGTTATTTGGTGTGGCTGTGCGTTATGATATAACCATTTTAGGGTTTCTTTATTGCCAACTGATTGGTGATGAATCACTATTCGTCATCTGTCTTTTTTGGGATGTAATGGCTGTTGCGTATCTACAAGAAAAACCCTTTTTAGGGTTTGTACTTTTTTTTTGCCATGGGAGGTCTATGTGATGGTGCTATATAGCTGCGATTGTGAGTTTTCACAGGTGATGTTTATGGACGTGGGTTATGGGAGAGGTTTGCTTGCTTGTTCTGGTCTTGGTCTTTACCAATCATGTGGTGCTGCTAGCTTGTGTTCTCTAACGGTGTTACTCATCCTCATCAGTTTGGAGATACATTATTTGGCTGTGGGTTAGGGTTTAATAACCTAGTGTTTACTAGGTTCATGTTGCGCATCTCATGGTGCCTGGTGTTTCGGCGGTTGATTGTTAATCAACCTTGTGTGTGGCATGATGTTTGGCGTCTTGACGATACCCTAATTTCTAGGGTTCTAACTTGTATTATGGTGGCTGTTCTAGGTCATATTCGTGGATGCGACATCATGTTGGTAATGCTTGGGGGATGTTAGCAAGTATGTTCTTGGTGTGCATACTTGTCTATGATGTTCTTCGTTCGTTGCATGTAATGTAATGAGTTGGATATGAATCCTTTGCAAGGGTTCTTGGTTACGCATGGTTTATGCTGTGCATGGAAGTCGTGTTTACTTGTTATGATACACATGTGGATTCTCTCTTGAAACTAGGGCTAATTCTTGGTCCTCGTACAATCTCCGTCTTTGATTAGCATTCTTATTCTCCGAGAAGGTTGTTACGGACGCCTTGGGGTTCCCCAAGCGTCGTATTTTTAAGAGTTGGGAGTGAAGATGAAATACTTGGATTTATGGTTCTTCAAGTTTATATTATAGTTTTTCTTCTTATGTAAGTCATGAGAGTGACAAGTCACCCTCATGTTAGTTGTTGCATATTATTTATATTATTTATGTGCATTGTATTGCCCATGTAACGGGCTGTGATATAGGACATCACCTATATCCATTGTACTTCAACGGTTTTTTGGTGTAATGCATTTTACCGGGGTATTGATTCCCTTTTACCCAAAAAAAAAAAAACACAATCAACAAGAGAGGGTTTAAGAAGAGAAGGGGATGATCCAAACTAGTAATAGGTTAAAATCATTTTATGTGAACAATGAAATTAGGTAGCCTAGTTTAGGAAAGTGCAGGTTTATGTAAAAGTTTTATCAAAGTTTTACACACATTAAAGAAAACATTGTAAAGTAAAGATTCTGTTGAAATAGTACTGGGCGGTTCCTTACGTAGATCCGCGGTTCCTTATCGCTAAAGAACCGCGACTTTGATATAGAACCACGACCAGAGGAGTTTGAAAATAGCACTTCCTTATACTTTTGCTAGCCCAGATTTTATACTAATGTTTATCAAGCCAAAGAGAACTAATAATCAAAGACAAGGAGGCTATCTAATCACATAAGTTACAAAGAGCCATGTAAATCGAAAAATCGATACCATGGAAAACTAGGATTAAAATACTAGGCAATCCAAACACAAATTGTTAGTTAAAGAATACACAACATCCTAAGAATAGAGATAAGAGAAGCGATAGAGTTCAAAAATCCATAAATTTTTACACACATGTTAATATCACAAGAGTGGTATATATCATTCATCTATGATCATTTCCTCCTTGCCTTGAGTCACTTCTGATTCGATCCTAAAGATGAAGATTGAGATAATACTGATAGTCAGAATCAATGTCTAGTGAAGACAATTGAGAGATAGATGATGACAAATCATAACGAGAAATGAGAGAATTGTCTTGAGAGACGTTTTCATCCTCATTTGAGTCATGTGTGCGAATTAAAGGGACTTTTCCTTCAATGGGAAACATGACTCGAACCACAGAGTGAAAAGAAGAGGGATTAAGAGGAGGATGATCAAGAAGAACTCTCTTAAGAAGCCGTGAGAGAATCATGGCATAAGGAAGAGTAGACCGAGATCCATTGAGAACAAATATTATCCTTTTAGCCATGAAAAATGCAAGGTTGTATGGAGTAGTGGTAACAACACAATACAACATATGTGCAAGACAAGCAGGCACATGGTTGCGAACACCAACCAAACACATTGCATTTTCCCTAATGATTTTGGCCCAAGGGACCATAAAATCACTAAGATCGCTAGTTAGTAATTCCCAAGGAGTGAGAGCACGAAGTTCTCCTTCAAAATTACCAAGAATAGGATGTTCACGAGGTGAAGAAAGGGCACGAGAGATGGCCGAAGCCGAAGGAATCTTAGTCGAGTAATGCACATCAACAGGGGCCGATTCTAAGTGGTTTACACCCCAAGCATCGTTGAACCTACATTGACCTTCGTATGGAACTCCGAGAATCTCACCAAATTCCTCGAGAGTGTATACAAAGGTTTTCCACTTGATGGAAAATCTTAAAGATAAACCATTGTTGATGTGTATTAACTTGAATGAGTTAAAGAATTCCATGAGGAAAGAAGGAAAGATTGGCTCATCAATATCAAGCAAAAAATCGAATCCAATGGTATTGAACATGAATCGAAAGAAATCAAGTCCACAAAGGTTAGAAGGAACAATACGTCCTTCATGGAAACAACGAGACTCGAGATTATGATAAGTGTTTTGAAAAGAGCGAGTTTGATTAGTCAACGAAGGATTAGGCATGTATCTTCTAGTGAGTAGATGGTCGTTTTGATATCCTGTGGTCATGATGATAGTACCTATAAAATAACATATAAACATATTTCTCCAATTACTCATATGTTACATATAGATCAAAAATCAAGCAAAGTGAGAATGTGTTTTATCAATCTCTTGATAAATCAAGGTTTAATCCTTATCATTCTCATATTCACAATGTACCCATTTCACCATTGATCAAAACATATGAACTATGTAAGATCAACAATGAACTAGAACAGATTTTTTCTCTCCCCTCTAGGGGCGATTTTTGGCCGCCTCCTCCATCATTTTTCCGGCCACAACCTATGTTTGATCGTATCTCTATCATCTAACAAATATGCTCGTTCTGATTGTCTAGTTTTGATTTATATCATGTGGTTTCTTTTTTGAAGGATCCTTTGATAACCTAATTAGATCATCATAACTGGTATGTTGTTTTTGTGGTATGCAATCGATCACTTAGGTCTGTGTTATTATTGGAGGAGGCGCGCTTTCTTGACTGATAATCATCATAAGAAAATCGTTCTTAGTTTTGAGGGTTTGGTGCACGATCTGTGTTACTACACCGAGATCAAGGAAACCCTAGTTACTAGGGTTTTGGCTATATGGTTCATTAATTCTGATCTTGAGGATCGTTTGTGATGTTGGCTTGTGATTTACATGATGAAAACCTTTTTAGGGTTACGTTTTGCCGATGCTGTATTAGATCTTTCATGGTTGCTTCTGAAGATCGGCAGTATGTTTTATGGGTGCGACGGCGAGATCAAGAATCCCTAGGTATCTAGGGTTTTTCCTTGTAATGAGTATTATTTCTGGTTTTGTCGAGATTGGGTGTCTAGTGCTTTGATTGTTTATATCGTAGTTTTGCTTATGGTATATATGTATGGACTCGCTGATCAATCATGGGTAGTTAATTCGTTGTCATGTCGTTTGTGATAACGGGGACCTTCGGTTCTTCTAAGTATTCATGATATCGCTGTTTGGTTTTTTTGTTCGTGGACGGGTTGTAGCATTACGTGGAGGTGTTCAGTTCATGGGGAGATAGAGATCAGAAAACCTAATTGCACTAGGGTTTTCTTTGCTCATGTGATTATCACGTGTGGTACCAAACTTTTCATAGGGACGAGTTTGGTTTTGATTTGCTCTTACCCTCATATTTCATGCATTGCTGGTGTTACTTGAGCCATGTGGTGGTCACGCGATGTGATCATCAATGCTTTTTATTTCATGAAATTATCATGGAGGAGAAAATCACGGAGGAAATATCGGATGATAAGTTTATCAGATAAACATATTTGAAAGTGATTGATGATATTTGTGGGGTCGCGTGGGTTAAAAGTTGTGGGATACAAATCAAACGTGGTTTGGGTTGTGTAGCTTCGACTCATGTTGATGTTTGAGCTTGCTTTTAGCGGCTTAGTACGTCCACTCGGCAATCTTATCTTGAGACGGAAAAGTGCTGTTTGCTCTATAAGTTGAAAACTTGGGTTGTGTAATTTAAATTTAATTTGTAATGGTTTTCAATTTATTTTGGTAGTTATAAGAGTGGTATGTCACTTTTATGTAGGGTTTTGGTTCGTGCACAATATATATGTGCTGGTTGTTGCCCATGTAACGGGTCGTGATGTTAGGACTTCACCTACATCCGATTGTACTTCAGCGTTTTTTTGTGTAATATATTTTACCGGGGATAGTCCCTTTTACCCAAAAAAAAAAAAAACAATGAACTAGAACATTGGTTTTTCAAAACAAAGTTTTTAGGTAAGCATTTAACAATGCCATTACCAACTTGTTCATGGGTTCATATCAATTTCATCAATCAGCCAAACTATTTAGTCAAAATTCAGATTTGTTCTACAAATGGGTTTTAGTGAAATCCCAATGAATATGAACCTAAGGAATCATAGTAACAATACTATGCCAACTCATATTCCTAATAAGGTTCTAATTCAATGTCAATTTCAAAAAGCCCCAATTATGAATGTATGAGACCTAGAACAAGTTAGATGAAATTGAAAGAAATAACTTACAATTATTTGATCTTGGATGATGGATGAATGAAACCCACGAACTTGAATCAATTAATTTGAGTAATTGAAGGTTTTTGAAGCTCAACAATGGTGGAAAAACAGAGAAAACATTTGTTGTGTGTGAAGGAGAGAGAAAGACTAGTTTGAAAAAGTTATTTTAATAAAATTGGTGCTCTGACAAAAGATACTTCCCGCGGTTCCTTATCGATAAGGAACCGCGCTATTGAGCCGCCGAGATAAAGAACCGCCTACAGAGGCAGGTTTTTATCAAAGAAAAACGATGAATTTTTGAAAACCAAAACTTTTAAAATACTTAAAAATATATCTTAAACCTTTTAGGATATCACTGGACCACCACAACACTAGGTAATAATGCCTTGTGGAAGGATTACGAGTTGAATCGAGATAGGAAAAGACCGAAACAAACGAACGACTACTCGTAGCGAAAAGGCAAAAGGAGAGGAGTCAAGAGAAGTGAATCAAGACCAAGATGATTGCTCAAAGGACAAATGACATTCTTCAAATTGACGTTGTGAAGAGCTTGTGTCATATATAGTGGTTTAAGACGTGCCTTTCCGGCGATAGTCTAAACGGCTTTGGTAATGAATTAAACCAAGCAATTTTGATGCATAGAATAAGATCATTTTCAAGACTAGTCTTATTCTATTTCAAAATATGAGCAAAGTATAGATTCACTTTCTCTCCCACATGATCGAATAATTATTGCTAGAATTAACAATAACAATATCCTTGGAATATTTCAATTCCAAATGTGTAAAATCCACCTACAACTTAATGAAGTAGTTTGGTATCTCAAGGGATTCACTAATCATCCTAGAGATGAGCTTGATTACACAAGTTACACATGATATAGGACCTGCTAACCGTAAGGGTGCAAACCATGGAAATCATGCTTGATACTTTAAGCTTCTACTAACTCACCCTACATCTCCATAGTGAGTCAAGTATCCAAGCAATGAAGGTTTGAGAGGGAAAAAGAAAAGAATCACAAACCGCAAATAAATGTCAAGGAAAGGATGCCAAGAACAAGCATATAGTCAATTAATGATCAAAAGAAGGATCAATAGGGCATGTGGAAGAACGAAAGCGTGCCTTGGCCACAAATTGCATTCCAAGCTTTCAAGGAATCGATGCAATGCCCAACTATGACTAATAGTGACTACTAAGTCTTCAAAGACTAGTATCACTTCTACCCATCTTGATATCATCATTCAGTGATGTTGGAAATCAAAGAAGATGAGTGTTCTACAAGTGTAAGTAACTCAATCCACAATCAATAGAATGATTTATCTTCATAAGTACCTACACATAACAAGATGCAAACTAGTAGATACATTTCAAGAGTAGATCTAAAATGCATTTATACTACTAGTTTAAGTAATATGCAATATTAACATTTTAAAAGGCTCATTTTCAACAAAAAATAGTTTTGACCAAAGAAAAACTTTAGTACAACTTAACCTTCTAATTTAAGGAGACAATGGATCGATCCAAGTTTTAAAGTACAATATACTTCAAAGATCTTGTGTCACCATCGCTCTAATACCAATTGTAGAAACTAGAAGGGGGTTGAATAGTTTCTCATAGGTTTATCTCCTAATTAAAATTCCTTTCAATTAGGTGAGTGTACAAAACTATCTTTTACTTGAAAGCTAGTTTCATAATGATTAGGTTCAATTCTAATGCATTAACAATGTATAGTAAGTTTAGTGAAAGCTAGTTTCATAACGGGGAGTTGTTTGGTTGGTTTAAGGGTAAGAGAGGGCTGCGGCAAGGGGATCCTTTATCGCCTTACTTGTTTACTCTTGTGATGGAAGCTTTAACGCTTATTCTACGGAAACGGGTGAGGTCTATGGAAGATTTTCAGTATCACCATCTTTGTGAGAAAAACCGCATTATTAATCTGTGTTTTGCTGATGATCTTTTCTTGTTTGCCCGTGGTCACATTGAATCGGTTCGTCTAATTATGGATGCTTTGGATGAGTTCAAGAATGTCTCGGGTCTTGTGCCTAGTATCCCGAAGAGTACTGCTTTTTTCTGTAATGTCCCGATTCATGTGAAGAATAGCATTCTTACTTTGCTGCCCTTTGCTGAAGGTATGTTGCCTGTTCGGTATCTTGGTGTTCCGCTTATTTCTTCCAGGTTGCTTTATCGAGATTGTAAGGTGTTAGTGGAGAAACTTGAGGGAAGAGTTAATGATTGGCGGAATAAATACCTCTCCTTGGCTGGCCGGATTCAACTTATTAGATCGGTTCTATCGTCTATGCATATTTACTGGGCCTCTGTTTTCATTCTGCCTGCTCGGGTCATTCTTGAGTTGGAGCAGCTTCTTCGTGGGTTTTTGTGGTGTCAAGGTGAGATGAAACGGGGTAAGGCTAAAGTTGCGTGGGTTGATGTGTGTTTGCCTCAGCGTGAAGGGGGATTGGGAATTCGTAGGCTTGATGACTTTAATACTGCCCTTATGACGACGCATATTTGGAGTCTCTTGGCTAATAAGGAATCGTTGTGGGTCCAGTGGGTCCATTCTTATAAGCTTAATGGTCGGAATTTTTGGGATGTTCCTTGTCTTGGTGATACGAGTTGGGGTTGGAGGAAGCTTCTGCTGATTCGTCCTCGTGTTAGGTCGTTTATTTGGCATAAGATCTTCAATGGTAGGTCTACCTCTATGTGGTTTGATAGGTGGGATCCCATCTGTCCTATTCGTGATGTTTTGACTGTTCGTAATATTGTTCGTTCGGGTTTTTCTCTTACGGATACGGTTAGTGATCTTATACTTAATGGTGCTTGGAAATGGCCGGCTGATTGGGCTGATCGGTTTCCTCATGTTGTTGCTATACCAGTTCCGGAGATTCATGATAATCAACCTGATGTCATGATGTGGCGTGATAGACAAGGTGGTTTTCAACATTTTTCGGTGGCTTGTGTCTGGAACACTATTCGTGCTAGTGCGGCTGAGGTGGGTTGGTATAATATTGTTTGGTTTGCGCATTGTATTCCTCGGCATGCTGTGCATCTTTGGTTGGTTATTAATCAAAAGTTGAAGACTCAAGATAGGCTGAAGCAATGGGATGTCGGCCCTAGTGTTGACTTAAACCTGCTAAGATGCCCCTTGTGTAAGATGATTCAGGACTCTCATTCGCACTTGTTCTTTGAATGTACTTTTTCGCTACAGGTTTGGTGTAAAGTTCGTGCTATGGCTGGAATGGAAACTCTTCCAACTTCGTTGGCTGATATCATTTCGATCCTTATTCCCATTTCTAAGGGCCGTAATGCTTTTAGTATTATTGCTCGGATTATAGTAGCGGCTAGTTCCTATTACATTTGGATGGAGCGGAATTCCAGATTGTTCAAGAAGACCTCTTTGACGGTTGATCAGCTTGCTCTAATTATTTGTGATACTGTTAGGCTTAAGCTCGTTACGTTCAAATTCAAGAAGATGTCGAATCGATCCTCTTCTCTTCTGGATCGATGGAAGCTTCCTCGTGTTTGTTTTAATCATCATGGTAATGCAACGTGAGGGTCGTACTCTTTTTTCCTTTTTGAGGTTTTTCCCGCAGGGTTTTTCTCGTAAAGGTTTTTTAAGGAGGCGACCTCATATGGATTCTTTGCTTCCTTTGTGTTGCTGGTGGAGTGGCGGGATGTTTGCCCTATTCCAAGACTTCCTCTTGCTGGTTATTCCTCATTGGTGGTTCAAGAAATATAGAGGCTCTTGTTTTTGTTTTGGTTGATAGGTGTTGTGTGGTTATGGCATGTCATACACACTAGTTTATCAAGTTTTTTGCTTGAGGTTAATGTGGTATCTCAGCCACATTCCATTTGTACTTAAATGTTTTTTTGGTTAATATATTTACCGGGTTTAAACCCTTTACCAAAAAAAAATAGTGATAATGAATGTAAGTAAAGAGTAAGAAAAGAAACAACCTAGTAGGAAGACACCAAGATTTATAGTGGTTCGAAAACGAGGCTCTATCCTCGTTCCTACTCCACTCCTCGAGTACACCTTACCCGATATTTCCACTATATCCACAAGCTCCCTTCTTGGCGGAGAAAACCATACAACGTCGCTTACATTATTTTCTGACACTAAGCTAAATGTCGAGACCTAATCTTAGCTAGGACCAATCAACACAACGTCGCCCACTTCACTCTTTTATGACACAAGGCTAAATGTCTTCTAATCCAAAGGTAGAACCAATCTTCACAAAGTTGCCTACTTCACCATTTTCTAACACAAGGCCAGATGTCGAGACCTAATCCAAAGCTAGAACCAATCTTCACGACTCTTCACTTTGAAGCTAAGTGAGAACTTCACACAACACAACTACATATCACTTTATAGTTTAGTGAGAACTCACAAGACACAACCACATCACTTTATAGTTTAACGAGAACTAACACAACTAATTACAACTCAACTAATCATATCCAAGTACACACATGTAGCTTGGATCTACACAACATAAATCAAAGCACACACATGTGCAATGAATGTACACAACTCTAATCCAAGTATTCAAAAATAACTTAGATAAACACAACTAGTTGAAGTATTCACAAATACATTGGATTTACATAAGACACAAATAAACAAATGATGAACATGACTAGATCGTTAGGAGAAGGTGATCTTCATTAATGCTACATCTTTAATCACATCACAAGTGTGTGAGTGATCTTCTCTTTGGACAAGGTAAAGAAGGAGATCAAGAGGATAATCATGAGTAAACATACTTAAAACATTGAGTGATCATTTACAAATGACTAGGATTAGAAAGGAGAAAGAAGGCTGAAGAAGATGTCCAAAAAGGGTTTATAAGAATGCATATTTGATCCACTATTTATAGGACAAAACATCCAACGGCTATATCTGGCTGCGGTTCCTTATCGATAAGGAACCACCGTAGGTGCTAAGGTATTGTCGGTGTAGAGTCCGCTCCTTTTTGTCTTTTAGTGAATTTGAAATATCTGAGGCTGTTTAAACCTTCATAGGATATTCTTATGGCATTTGGAATATGCCATATTCAAATTTGCATTTTAATTTTAATAAAACATTTTCTTAAAAATAAAGTTTATTAAAAATCTTTTGTAATGTTTGACAAAAGTGAGTTTTAAGGCTAATCACTTTTATGATCACTAAGCATGATTAAGATATGTTAGAGTAATTATTATTACCTTGATGATAGTGTTTGTTAGATAATTCGTTTAATGATTGTGTTTGACAATAAATGTCTTTGTAATTTGTCATGACCATAACTAAGAAAGATTAGTTAATGCTAACAATGTTTTTAGGCATTGCTTTGCATTAACATGATCTTTGCCTGGGACTCTTCCGAGATACGCCTCCTTCTTTTCATCTGTGGGCTGGGCTCCATATCGTGTTGACACCTGTCTACGTGCTTTCTTTTGGCGCTGGTGCTAGAAGTACTGTTACCCCCTTCGAGTGTGTCTATGTTACGGATGGTGACTACTCCATCTTGTACTAGAAATTTCAACATACCATGTGTTGTGGAAGGTACTGCGTGTAGTGTCTTTAGTGTCGGCTGTCCAATTATCCCGTTGTACGATGATTGAGACCGCACAACCATGAAATCCATCCACTCCGTTGTCAACTGTTCTGCGTTTCCAATGGTCACCTGTGTACAGAGGTGTCCCCGTGGTCGAGTTTTATCACCGCTAAACCTTGTAAGGATCTATGCTGTTTCCTCTAGCTCCTTCCTTATTTCCCATGGCAACCGCGCGAAACAATGTTCGTTTAATAAGTTCGCTGCAGACCCCCCGTCGACGCACATGCCTTCTATAGTGTGGTCCCTGGGGCGTTGTCAATTTTCAGTGATGGTTGTATTTTTAGACTTCTTTAGGACAACAAGGTAATTAGGGTAAGTACGACAATTTAGGAAAACCGTGCATAAATGACCCAAAGGTGAGTTCGTTCTCAAGGAGGCTTGTGTCTTGTATGTTAAGACATGATTAAATGTTTGGATTAATCTTAAGAATAGAAAATGAGAAAGAAGAAAATGATGACGGATACGAGGAAAATTAAACTACGACGAAAGACGTAAACGTAAAACCGTAAGACGTGACGAAATTTAAAAATTATCCTAAAAATTCCTAGAAAATCAAAATAAATTCAAAAAAAATGCAAATAGAGTTTATCAAGAATCAAAACTTACTCAAACCTTTTATTTAATTAAATAATAATTTGTTAATGCTAATTAAAGCCCAAAAAATCAATTTAATTAATAAAAAGCCCAAAATAAGTTTTTTCAATTTGTAAAACTAAAAAATAACTTGATTAAACTAAAAACTATTTTTGAATAATTTAAAACTAATTAAGACTATTTAAAATGATTAAAACTTAAAATTAATTATTAAAATAATATTAAAATTTTGAAATTTATAAAAAATTCTAAAAACTTGCAAACTAATTTATTTTAACTTAAGTAAACAGAAAATGAAAGTGAAATGACCAAATTACCCCTAATGGGCCTCCAAATGGGATAAAAGTCAAAACAGTCCAAGCTTAATGGACTTTTTGGTCCAATAAACAAAAATCAACCAAATAAGCTGAAAAGTTCCGGTCTAGCTTAAAATTCAATTTTAAACACAAAACTCTAAAGGCCCTAAAGCTGAATCAGTGCTTATCACAGCTTAATAAGCAAACAGCTTATTCTTAATGGGCTTTTTGGCCCATTAAGCCATAAGCTAATGCCATAAGCTGAAATTTGACACACATCCTTCTTATGAGATAATAAAGCTGTTTGTAAAAAGAATTTTTGAATAAGCTCAAGAAATAAGCCTGAAATAAGCCAAAGCTCTCTACACAAAATGACAAAATAGTCGTTTTCGAGTTCTAGACCACTTCAAGAGCTGATTCAACTTGCAAAAGGTTTTAAATCACTTGATTAAGCTTAATAATCAAAAAGATTTCAAATAAGCAGTCTGAATAAGCTGGAAAAAGCAATAAGTTGTTTGGTAAAAAGTCAACTAGTTCGTTTTCTAGTCAAACCTAAAAGTCAAAGGCTCAAAAGGTCCAGATTAGTCAAATGGGTCAAATGAGTAAGATTGATTATCAATTCAAAGTTGTTGTACGTCTAAATAAGCTAATATGGCTTATGAATAAGCTGATGACCAAAATACACTAGCAGTGGCTGGTAGCAGTGGGAAATCAAGGCACCCCAAACACCCCTTTAACTTTTGAAAATCAAATTTTACTAAGCCAAAGTGTTTTTCAAGTTTAACCAAACTCAATCAAGCATCATAACAACATCATCATACACTTAGAACACATTTGCATGCATAAGAACACACCAAACACTAGCAGATACCAAAAATCACTTTTTACCAAATTTTGACATATTTTTGGATAAAAATGACAAACCTCATGAATGTACATCCAAAATCACAAATGTTATAGCTTATAAGCCTAGCTAAACAAGGCACAAGCTTCCAGTAACACCTGCTGTAGAACAATGATAATCTTTATGAATCAAGAGGGTTGATGTTTTCTAGAGAGAGAAACTTAGAGAGAGAAATGAGAGAAACTATTTGTTATAACTTTGAGAAATGAAAAAACCAACAACTCTTTCCATGGTGGAAAGAGGTTTATATACCCAAGTCCTTAATGGACTTGGGCCTCCGGCCCATGAACATGCTCATGGGTCGGGCTATTTAATAAATGTTACTTAAACACTACTACGAGCCTATAACTATATTGTTGGAGTGACTGAGACTTTCTTTATATGTAAAACGTATTTCCAACAATCTCCCCCAAAGGGAGGTCACTCCAAATTTACAAAGTCCTAATCTAGCATGTTAGATCTTGTTCTTGAGCTCGTAGTCCACTTTCTCTTTCTTTCTTTCTTTTTCTTCTTTTTGTGAATATGTGTTGAATAATATCAGCCTTTTGCTTGGAACACGTTCTTTTGGCCTTTCACGTGCAGTCTTTATCTTCTTGTGATGTTCGCCTCTTAGTGACTTCATGTCCCACACACTTATCCTTTGTTGAATTCTTGAAAGTTTCAGAGTCGATACAGCGGAAGACTTTTAGGTCAAACTTTCTTGAATTTGCAAAAGTATTTGATGTAGAAGGAATAAGCATGTGAGGACGTCTTCAACAGGTACACCGCAACGCCACCGTCTTCGAATGCAGCAACATAATAAGACACGAATAAAATGGCTTTGACATTTTATTCTAGTTTGGTAGCATTTTACCTCCGGTCGGTGAAGACCGTTGGACGATATTAGATATCGTACCTGTGACGGATAGTTTCAGTTAAGTAACTTCCTGACAGGATTTCGCGGGTAAACCCGTTCTCTTTATTCGACCGTCCAAAGCTGACTGCGAACATAAAGAGTGAATCATTTGGATTAAAAATCCTTATGACTGAAGCCGTCAATTCATGAAACCTGGAACAAGTGAATTTCAATTAAGATATTCACCATCGTTGCTTTCCAGTTGTCACAAACTTAATTCAAATAGATTCTTTCTTGTCACCTACCAAGTGCTGTTTGATGTTAACACTAGAAGGATTTCCACTTGTCACTGTGAACACTAAAGAGTGTCACTCTGAGTGTTCTGGCAAGATCATACGATAATGCATAGAGGCCTGGAACGAGTTTAAGTTCAATTAAGAATTAAACTACTGTTTCTTTCTAGTTGTCACAAGATTGGTTCTTAAAGAATCGCACGTGTCACCTACCATGAGCTTGTTTGATGTTGGCTCAAGCAGGATTTCCATCTTCATTTTAATACTTGCGTATCACTCGGATGTTCTGGCAATATTACAAGAATACTGCGTAGGACTCATAAGATCTCTTACTTTTCACAGTGTGTGAAGAAGCAAGGAATAAATGGAAAGTGTCCTAATGAGATTTTTGATGTTCTCGTGGCTCTAGACTCGATAGTGTGTTTTGATTTAGTGAGCGATGGCTGGAGAGGAGTGTCACCTATTCAATATCAGTCTTTTCGGAGTGAATAAACCAATAGATAACGTGTTGATCTCCGTGTGATTAAAACAAATACCTTTTGAGAGATATTTCAGTTAGCTGGGGAGGGTTGTGCATTGCATCACTGGGTCCATGATGTCTTTCTTCAATATCGAGAATCATTAACAAATGATCTCAATAGCATATGTATTGACCCGGTTTCTGCCTAAAGTTGTAAGGAGGGCTTCTTTCTTTACACCCTTTATCTTTACAATTCTTTTTCATTCTTCAACCCCTTCAATGCTTACCAATACGTCACTAGCACCTTGTTGTGATTGTTCCAGTGCTAGCTTAAGTACTTGGTCTGCATTCAGCTACGTTCACAACCATTCTCCATCTTTCCTAGGACTTCTAATTCTATCTAGGGAATTGTCCTTGGGAAGATTCCATCGGTTCTGATGAATCATTGGACTAATACCTATACCTACCACCCTTTTGTCACCACATCCGTCGTGAATTAAGTGTGTTTTGGGTAAGTATTGTCACCATGAAAAATCTTTGAAAACATCACTTAAAGCACTTGTGATATTGTAATCAAAGTTTTTGTGCCTTAAGTTTTTTGATCATCAAAAACGCTCCCCCTTAACATGTGCATTACACATATTAAGTTGGTTTATCTTTTAAGCCTTTTTCATTGTTTAGCCAAATATCTTAAGTCTCCTTAATCCTATTTTCTCCCCTTTCCAAAACGTTAACCATCAATATTTCAGATATTAATGGATTAACCGGTCTTTGGGTAATAAAATGAAATTATATGTTGGCCAAAGAACATATTAATGCTCCCCCTCAAATTAATGAGGGTTAGTTGTAGTGCTTGAGTATGATAGTTTTGAAAGATTTAGAATCTCGTGAGAAATTCTTGAAACATTTTCATACTTTCACACTACAACAAGCCACAAAAGCACAATATTTACAATATTAACATATTCACAAATTAACCAATATGGAATACACCTGAGATAGTACGACCCATTAGATGGATCGGTCCACAAGCCTGTGATGTGCTCCATATGGTCTGCCCCCCACGAAGCGTTCGATACTGCAGATCAACCGTCGATGCCTTAACTTCGCCTCAATCATCTGGATGGTGTGGTTGGCACTCTTCTTAAATCGGCCTACCCATCTGTACTTTACCTCTGGAAGACCTTTTCCTGAGTTGAGCATCAATAGCTTGTCACGTACATGCTTGAGAGTACCATCGCTGAACTTGTGCAGTTCTGAGAGTCGCATGTATTGCATGACCTCTGCTTCATTCAGGTAAAATATGCCCATCTCTGGTTGGAGTGTACCCATGTATGGTTCCTTAGCTTGGTGAAAACGACTCATTGGTGTTGTGTGAGGTCGTTCTAGATTTAGCCTGGATTGATAACTCTCTACTCCAAGTTGTAAGTCTTCAACCCTTTGCTTGATCACAATTCTACGAGTGAATTGGCGAATGTTGGAGCTTAGGGCAATGACTTCATCGGGGTCTAAGTGAGGGACCTTGCCTTGAGCCAAGAGGAGTAGAAAATCTTCAATATCTTTAAGTCGTAAGAATTGAAGATCCCCTTCACTGACACTATAAGTCTTACCGTCCTCTCACTTGAATCTAATATCTTTCAAATACGAATATCCGAATATATGGTGAAAGCTAACTCCATGTATGCTTGAGATTCGACGGGTAGCAATTATAGGTGTACCTTTCTTGGTGTGATTATAGAAGTAGTAATGTGACAATCCGTCAATTTATGGTTGATATTTTATTCTCAAATATAAATTAAAAATATTATTTTAATGTTATATTATGAACTCACTTATTTTTGGGAAGTAATTCGGATTTACGTCTTGAAGTAGCGTCGACTACGTCTAAACCGGAGGATTCTACGTTACGTGCTTACGTTTACATACACCGTTTTTGGTGACAGTCCGACATTTCAGAAAATAAATTTGTCCGTGAATATTATTTTGGAATTTTAATTTTGAGTTGGTTCATAAGCTCACAAATTTACGAGAAGAGATTAGGACTTACGATTTTAATTTAACGTCCTTTACGATTAAACCAGAAACCTTAGGATTACGTATTTACGTTTTTGAACTCCGTTTTTTATGAGACAATTTTTATTGGATTCGTTTTGTGCCGTTGATTCATAATTTATTAAAACGTTTTTCGTGAAACGACCCGAGGGCACGCAAATCAAGGAAACTAGAATCGAGGAATACCCGTAAATTAGTGAGGTGGGACAAAATACAATTTCCCACCCCACTATAGCATGGGACGGCACAACATGACACCACATCAAATATGTGGCATCATGTTAACTTGTTACTTACAAGTGTAAGCTTAAGCTTACAACTTAAGCTACCAAACCAACTAAAACCATCAACCTAAACACATACCACCATTTACTCTTGTAAATAAACTAGAAAATCCTCTCAACCACACCACCATTGCCGTCCCACTTTAAGCACAAACACCCCTTCTTGATCTTTTCTAGCCACAAAATACTTGTTATCTAGCTATATCATGGAGTTACCTTGAAGCCTTGATCACTTGGTGGCCATTTTAACAACAAAGGAGGTGATTTTCTTGTGTCCTAGGTCTGATTTCTCAACTTATATTCTTGGTGTTTGATGATCTTGGAGTTACATTTGGTGTTCATCAAGTTCTTGTCTTCCAAAAACAAGATATACTCTTGGTTGGTAAAGAAGATCATCCTCTCCATTTTCTCTTGTAATTTTTGTAAAGAACAAATGTATTTTCTTTCTTGTTGTATATGTATATGATGAATATATGATGATAAAAATGTTGTGTGGGGATGAAGTGTTGATAAATATGCTTAAAAAGATTAATAACCATAAGAAACAAGGCTAAAATCATGATTAATTTGTTGGCTGTATAAAAACAGTATGTAACCAAAACTTGAACTGATAAACTTGCATTGTAGAATCCATTTACAGTAAGGACAAGATGTTATACACATGTGAGAGTTGGCCATGCAATGGAATCATTAAAATGAGTGAGATATGATCAAAACAAGATGAGTGTGCTAATCTGAATAAGTTGTTTTGTAGGGACTGTTAAGCATAGATAAACTTAAAATGAGCAGTAGCTATAACTAAGTTAATTGTAGCACATAATATGAAGTTCATTCCATCCAAAAATGAGCTTCTAATTCATTTTAGAAATCTAGATATGATAAACATGGTGAAGATGAAAATAAAAATCAGATTTTGAAGAATTAATGTTTATTACTATTATATAAGCACTTAAATTATATAGTATAAAATGTGAAATTAAAACCCACTAACTTATGAATTTCATTTATATAAATATCTATAAGGTTAAATAAATGGATAAATTATAAAAATGGTAGTGGAATAATATTTATAAGTTATAAAAACTATAAACTTGATTTTTACGACTTTTTCGGCTATTACCGTAAAATTAACGTTTTTCGCCAATTAAAACTTAGACGATCAAACCCGTCTAATGTAAATTTTTTAAAAGTCATATACTGATATATAAGTAACTAATACAAGTAAAAACCGATAAAACCCGAACTATAGGACATACGGACATTAACGAGCTAAGTAAGCATATTGGACTAATAATTGGACTAAATAAGTTAAACACTTATAAAAAGTACTTATTGGGCTTAACCAATTTGGGCCCAACATGTAAAGTTTAAATACTGATAATATAAGTATGAAATGGATTAATACAAGTTAATAAACTTATAATAGGCTTATTGGACCTAAAACACGTAAATAGGTAAAACTAGTAAACTAGTAAGAAATTACCGACACATAACACTAAAATGAGTAAATGAGGTATGTAAACCCACTTGATCATCATATATATATATCATCATCATATGTATACATAATTGTTATTTTTATAAAGTCATTGGACAAGAGTCTAAGACGAGTATTATTTGTCTAGGTTTCCGTGATTGAAGCACGCACCGTACGTCCGAATTGCCGATAACCCGCCTTCCCACATCAACGTGAGTTCATAGCCTCGCACTCTTTTAAATGTTTTTATGAAATGTTTTATAAACCCGCGAGGGAGATAACATGTTAGTTTTTATAAAATAGGACACCATTTGTCCCTATTGTTTGTTTATTGATTTGGACCCGAATGATTGTATGACCCGATAAATGATTAAATGACCCGATAGATGAAATTAAATGGATTATTAAAGTTAGGTTATGTCACTAAAAGTCCCATTAGCATGAATTGTGAACTACCGGGATTTGGTAGACGATTATGCATATAATAGTACTATTTGGGGACGATCACCCCAGTTCGCGCCTTGACGGTTGATCCCCGTCGTGCCACATTGATTGTTAAGCGAATTTATGTATGAGAAGATTTCCATAGCGTGACCTTTGTGACGACACGCTAATTTAGATGGGCAAATTGAGTATCGGGTTAGCTACCCGTTGTTTGGTTTAGTAAGGTAACAATGTCATGCGGCTTATAATAATCCAGTTAACAAAATACTACTATACGCACCGAATTACGATGTATTGCCTGACTAGCAATACGGGGTCATACTATTGATATTATGTTCGTGTTTTGGTTTTCATAACCATATTCATATAACGGTTTTTTTTAACTTTGTACAACGTCATAAGACGTATTGTATGATGTTTTTACGACATTGGCTCGTATAATGATTTTTAAGGCAAATGCCTATATTATGATTTTCGACAAGGACTTGTATAAAAATGACTTTGGCTATTTTATGGCCTATTACAAAGATTTGTACAAAATGATTTTCAGTAATAATTTTATACTGATATTATATTGATGGATTTTATTAAACTCTATGAATTCACTCGGCGTTATCGCTGACCTTTTCTTTTAACATGTTTTATCTGAGGTACTTGAAGGTAATTCTCGGGAAGACATCAAGAATTCATGGCCCGCACTTAAATAATAATTTTCCATTCAAATGCTTTGTAAAACCTGTATGAAATACAATGACTTGGGACCTATGTAAATTTGATAATTATGAATGGAAATGCTTTTATTATTAAACGACGCAATTTTTATGCGTTGTCTATGATGTGAGTAATGTGCTATCCCGTAACACCAACGAGTCTTCCGCTGTATTGAATTGTATAAATTTGGGGGTGTTACAGTTTGGTACCAGAGCTCTCGTTATAGAGAACGAAAGATTTTTAAACCAAGGTTTTGAATAAAACATTTCAAAATCTTTTAACTATAAACATTTTTCTAAAAATGTCTAAAATTCTTTTGACTATAACGGTGCCGAAGAATTCCCGAGTTACCGACAAGGCCAGACTGAGAAGTGTTATTTTAATATATATATAACTTGGATTATATATATATATGATGTAATTTTATTACATGATTGTTTGATGATTATTTTTATATTTATACGAGGTATTTATACGACGTAGATTGTCACACGGAAACCTAAATCCCCTAGTAAATTAATCGAAGCTATTCTCGTAGAAATTCTAGCTATCCTAGATCTAAACCAAGTTATGGATATTTATGATCCCAACAAAATGGTTGATACTCGTAGAAATGTAGATATTAGTTGATTGTGATATTGAAAAAGAATTGGCGAGATTAAATCTGATATCGATGTCATGACGATCTTTCCTTATAGAGTGGAGTTTTACAAAACGTTACCACCTAGAAAGATGTCATCTGATTCGTTGTCATCCAATTCTTAAATTAAAATCAAAAGGGTGAATGTTGCACTTGAGGCTGTCATTGGAACGATTACCCAAAAGCCTCATGTCACTAATACCTTTCCGAGAAGTCTAATTGAATGTATGAGTCATCTCATACTAGTGACTCATTTGATAACTATTGATGAAAGAGCTATAGGATTGGAAATTAAGTGTTGTTCATATCGAGCTTTTATTGCCCTATTAAGAACTAAGAATAAGATTGAAAGTATTGGAATATGAGGTAGGATATCAAATTGAGTATAAGTTGATTGAAACTTGAATAAAGTAAAATTTAACCCGAATGGAATATGAGATTGTTAAGAGGAAGTCGTTAAGTCCTGTGATTGAATTATAAGGTTTTAATTGATTGTTGGTTCGTGTTAAGGGTTGTTCCTAGGCCATTGTCCACTGATGAGGATGCCCCGTGTCCAAGAAATAAATTGAAGAAATCTTCTTCTGAATTGAGACCGATGGATCTTCTGGGACATGTGGAACACCTAATGACTCTTGTAGATTAGTATTCATTGTGGTATCTTTTAAAAATAATCCCTAACTTAACTGAGACATCAGTTGGTAGGATGAGTTCTTGGATTGTATGACATAGTGACACGTAATGTGTTACGGTACAATTTAAACTTGTTTGTGATTAATGAAAAGACTACCTTTGATTGCTAAATTCTACATGTATTGATGTTATCTATCTTTTATTGCTTCATCATAACGTTCGCATTAGTGATGCAACCATTGAACTAGTACTCATCTCGATTTGAGTTACATTGTGGATTATTCTTTTTGAGCGCCATCGAGGTCATGAACCTCATGATTATTTGGCAAAAGCTCATTTCCTATCATATTGTAGTTAGTTCTTGGTGAACAACTCTTCATCACTCTTTTGCAGATCACACATTGTTTTTATAAAGTTAAAACGGTATCCTTTGAGAAATTTAATTTTCATCACAATAAGGACTATTCAAAGTGAGATTTATAAGTGATTGATATCAAAATGAAGTTGTTTATGAAACGCTTTGGAAACTTAATTATTTCCATAACAAAGAAAATCTTTGTAAATTTATTTTTGATTCTTATTTAAGAATTAAGCATGAAAATGTTTTTATGATGATAAAAGTTTGACGAACTGAGTATTGCATCGTTAATCTTGAAATTGTATATAATTGCGCGCCTACATACAATTTAGAATGGACCATGCAAGGCTGATTAGTAGTCACCATAAAACTGAATAATAAACACTACATTTCTTTGAAGATTGTGAAAGATTAAATTTTATGAGATCTGCAAGAAGTGAAAAATAGGGACATAATGTTAGGGACACCTACATATGTGCCTGTAGCATTTATTCTTCTGAGTTGAATTTACTCATCTGTGGAAATTGTCTTATTTGACAATTGACAATTCTTTCTTGTCCAATTCTCCCGTAGTGAGATTCTTAGGAAAAGTATCTGATTATCGAGTGTTGATACCCGACTGGATGTATTGACATTCTTATCATTTCTTATGATTTGATTTCATTTGAATGACCTGGGTAACGATCCGAGGAGCTTTCGAACGCGTACTCAAATTATGAAAACATGGGATATATTCATATTCGTTAAATGTTTTCGTCTGTATCTGATTTGAAATTCTCTCGCATAGATCATGCGCTGACCTTACTCCTTTAAGGATTGTTATGTCTCCATATATCCTTGAATTTGTGAAGGATTCTGAGTTATTATTAGA
Source organism: Glebionis coronaria (assembly GCA_025667525.1). Taxonomy (NCBI): domain Eukaryota; kingdom Viridiplantae; phylum Streptophyta; class Magnoliopsida; order Asterales; family Asteraceae; genus Glebionis; species Glebionis coronaria. The sequence goes on along the minus strand of CM046881.1, from coordinate 293,708,666 downwards.
CTTTTGAGAAGTTCACGTCTTATCAACGGTAATAAAACTGGAAAGTTGATAGTGCCAGTAGAATAGATTGATTGATTATGACATGACGACATTGTCTTAATCGATGGGAACTCGAGTAGAATTCCCCCAAAGATAAGATGTTGATTATCAAAAGTGATCTAAATAATTCTTGGTGGATGACGATATCCTGCATTTAGACTTGAAATTAAACCATGAATGGTTGTAAATTAGTCATAGATATTGTAATCTAGAAAGAAGCTAATATGAATTTATTAAAAAGATGTTTCCGTTATCTGAAACTTTAGGAGGTATTTGTTGGTGAATTACCTAGACTTTTGCCATTAAGGCAGATTGAAATTGGTATTGATTATATTCCCGGTGCTGCACCTGTGGCTTGTGCACTGTACGTCAGCACCATCTAAATTAAAGGAATTACCGTACAATTGAGAGAGGTCGGAGAAAGATTTTATTCTACCAAGCTCGTCATCATGAAGATCTATGGTGTTATCATTCCTTATATTTATAGATTACTGTGAACTGAGTAAATTGACAATCGAAAACGATATCCATGGCTCGAAATGGAAGATTTGTTCGATCATTTACAAGGTTCTAGCGTATGTTCTAAAGATTTGGTTCATGGCATGGTTATCATCAACTTCGCATCTGTGAAAAAGATTATCTATTCCAATCACTACATCCGGTACTTGTAATGAATATTATGAGTTTCACGTGATGTCGTTTGGATTGACTAATGCACATGTAGTATTCATAAATTTGGTGAATCTCGTGTGTAGGCTGTAATTTGATAAATTCATGCACGTGATCATTAAGGACTATCTGTTTGTTTATAAGAATAAGAATGAGTTAGTAATTATTTATAGATTGCCCTGAATTGACCGAACAATAAAAACCTGTACCTTAATAATTAACATGTGATTAAAGACTTAATCCTCTATACTATTTGACTATGTGATTAATAAGATAATGGAATCTATATTGATTCTTCAAAAATTTAGAGCCCTCTTAAGGCTTTGGGATATACCAAAAAGAAAAGTGCAAATATGTTTTGACAGATATTTATCAAAGAAATTTTTAAGGGATTATTTCCTTATACACAAATCATTTAACTAAACTCCTATTTAGGGGTAAATGTTTGTGTATACTTCTAGATAACCTAAGAAGAATTTAGGAAACGATATAACTTATTACTGGAAATTTGAAACGACAATTTTTACTTTTCAACTAAGAAAATTTTGACAAAAGTATAATTCGAACATTTACGAATCTTATTAAATATTTTCGATAAATCAACAAAAATATTGTTAATTAAATTCAAATTTAATTTTTAAACATTTTCATATAATTGGATGGACTAAGAAATTTAAAATCTTTACCTTTACGTTTCATAAAAAATGAATATTTAATATTTAATTAGTTGTAATAAGTATCGACGCTTTAGACGTTGGATTGAGTAAAACGGATAAAAATGATAGTTGAGAAGAACCTAAAACCTAGAAAATATGAAGAAAGAAATTTTGAATGAATACGGTCATGATACTTATTTCATCAGGGAAGATGAATGTAGATACTGACACCTTATATAAAAAGGATAAAGAATCAATTACGATGTATTTCTTAATAATGAATGTGCAAAATAAATTGCCGAACAATTTAAATATAAACGATGTTTGTAAAAAGGATAATATAAATAATAAAAAGGGGGTTCGCGGCTAATGTGGACCATTAGAATTAAGAAGCCGATGGCGCTAAATGTTTTAAAGACCACTTGTGATTGTGTAAATATGGAGGATTGTGAGATATAGTTATGTTGGAATCTTGTAAGTATAAGTATTCTATTCTTGTCATTTCTGATTTAATGTATCATTATCAGAAGAGGTTGTACTGATGGCAAATTATGAAGGCAGACATCGCCTCATACATTAGTAAACGTCTAGCTATTGCAAACGTCATCATCTGAATTTGATTTGATTTGGTTCATCGTCGGCAGACTGACCAAATCTGCTAATATCATTCTTGTTAATGATAGATTCTTGATGAAGAAATTGTCTCTTTATATTTAAAGGAGTTGTGTAAACATGGTGTGCCTGTATCGATCATCTCTATCAAGATCCTCGCTTCGCATTGAATTTCTAGAGATTTGCTCAGAAGTCATTAAGAACGAATCTTGATGAGATTACTGTGAACCACCCCAATCGAAGGGACGAGGTAAAGTAACGATACAAAATACTATAAGCACTATTTTATGCTTGAACGATTGACCTTTGGTAATGAACCATATAATAGTTTTCCTTTAGAGAGATTATCTGTAACACCCCCACATTTACAACGCAGCGGAATACAACATTGGGGGTGCTACTTCATAATACAAGCTCACGAGTCACAGTAAACGTATTTTAATATAAACGTTTACCAACGATGATTTCATCGAAAGATCAGAGTTACAAGGTCCCAATAAATTAAGAAAACTTATTTTCAAATAAGTTGCAATATACAAGTTTTTGTTTTATCTTTTTAAAAGAAAGGATTTTTATCCAATGTACAAAGTTCACCAAGTCCACTTCCTTCGATATCCGCATCCAATCCTATCCAAGCATGCCAATATAAACCTGAGATAAACATGCTTAAAGTCAACAAAAATGTTGAGTGAATCCATAGAGTTTATAATTAGTAACTTTGAACACAAGCTTAATAAACATTTTATTCATAGAACAATCAAACGATACTAGAGCCACGAACCGAACCTTAACCATGTGCCCAACCTGGAGTGAGACACTCCCAATACTAAATACAATATATCCTCGTATGCTTCTCGCAAGACAACATACTCCAGATAGGTCGTTAGGCCAAAATATATCTATTATTATTGCACTAGCGTTTACCGGTTATCGGTAATTAACGGTTCATGAAGGAAAGGCCAACATAACACTCATCGCAACGTTCACATAAAAGCTACTTGTGTTCGATTTTCTAAAACAAGCATGTATCCCCCTCGCGGGTTTGAAAAGCATTAAAGAATTTAAATGCGAGGCTATGAACTCACCTTAAGCCAACGAGAATAATGATGTAGAAGTACTGAAGTTAGATCAACGATGACACGAACAATGGTCTCCTAGTATCACCTAGAAGAAACGGTGCCTTAATATCGAGAAATAAACACACAAGACAAAAACAAACAAAATATGCAAGAAAAATCAATGGTCGTGATATTGCGTTACTAGGTACTTTCTAAACCAAGTTAAATACACCCAAACACCTCTTTAGGACCTGATATAAATCAATTACATCCTCATCTATTTATAGGTCTTAATCAATCCATTTACAAGGCATTTACGTTATTTAACCCGTTTCAAAACATACCTTTATAAAAATTCTGCCCATGCCCCAACTTAATGAAATCATATCTCAACATCCATAATAGGTATGGACATGAGGTTTTCGCCTCAAACTAGATATAAGATCTTAGTTTACTGATATTACAAGAAAAATAACCCAAAGTGTTTAGATCCTAGGTGAAACTACCATTTTACTCTCAAGTGTCAAATCTGATTATTTAAAACATTTTTACGTCTAACCGTTTTTAATGTAATTCCCAAACCATAACTCCTTTTTATCCGAAACGAAAGCTCAAATATAATTTTATCTAAATACTACTGTTATGAATCATGAAATATATTACTCACTTTGTAAAGACCTGGACATAAATCTATTTAAAAATCTGGACACCATTTTTAGTTCTTTAAGCCATTTTAGTCATAACTCCATCATTCGGAAGGATTACGGCTCTACCCAAGGAACCACATGGTCCTAATATATTTTACTATTCAAAAATGTAAATACCCAGTAGTACCCAATGTAAAAATAATTCGTTTTAGGCCAAACAATCTGCTTAGTAAATTCTGAGTTTGTTTTTAAGACTAGCTTGCTAATTTAGACGTATCTCACTCGTCCGGAAGAGATACGGCTCCATCCAATTGACAAAATGGACCTGAGATTATAACCTGTACATTTATATAAAAATACAGTAGGCTTCAAGACAAAAATATTAAAAAAAAGTGCTGAACTATCTGCACAACACTATAAAAAACTTAATAAAACTAGTAAAACCGTTTTGATCATAACTTGGTCTTCCGGATGAGTTACGGAACCATCCAACTCACCACTTATACCTTAATTTATTATCTATACCACCAAGTCATTAAATCACAGAGCCCAAGTCAAAAATAATTGGGAATACCACAGACCACCTGCTGTCCCAATTTTATTTATTCAAACATCACTTTAAATCCAATCTATCCTATCCCAATATCAATTCCAAACTAAGACCTAATGCCATATCACTTTCATGATCATCTAAATGAATGAATTCATCAATAAATCCCAGAAACAAAAATAATAAATAATAAAATTAAATTAAACAATAATCAAACATAGATTAGGGCTTACAATGAGGTTAATTGAAGAAAAACACGAATTAATCATCCACTCCTATCGGGGCTGTTTTGATCGAACGACCGAAGAGACCAAGAAAACAACTCCTTTATGATTTTAAACACAATCTAAGCCTTCTATTTATCCCATAAATCCATCCCTCAAACTCTTTTTAAAAGATTTTTACACAACTCCTTTATTTCTTTGATTCAAGGTTCCAAACTTTGCATAGGCTAATTTCTAGTGATTATAAAGGATGGATTATGATTGCATGTTCAAAATAAGATGGTGATGGTGGTGATTTGATGATGATCATGGCTGAATATGGGAGGAAGAAGAGTGATTTGATTTTAGAGAGAGAAAGGTGTGAAGGTAAAATGTGGTTTTGAAAGAATAAAAAGGAGTAAATGAAGAAATTAATCCCATTGGTGGGCATGGGTGGTGTAAATCCGGTTTTGAGGTGTCCAAGGGGAAGGAAAAATATATTTTCTTCTCAAATATAAGTTTTATAAGGTTTATAAAGTGTTATGTAAGCATTTAAAGGTGAAAACGCGAGTTTTAACATAAAATCGGGCTTACCGGGTAACGTAGAACTCTTGAAAGGTGGTGTGACCCACGTTTGTAAATATAAATACTTAAGTTCATATAATATTATTAGTGAATCTATATGGATGTTAAAGTTAAATGTTTAACAAAAGGTTTGACGGTTTAAGCTAAATGCGTAGTTTTTAGACAAAACGCAATAAAAATCCAAAAAGTCAAGTAAAATGTTAAAGTTAGTTTTTATAAGTGATTGTAGTATTTTAAGTATATTATAATCTATGTGAGACACTAAAATAGTTAAAAGCCCTAATCATGGTTTGAAATTAGCAAAACGCGAAAAAAACGCAAACCGAGTAAATCATATACATAACATTTAACTCAAAAGTAAAATGAAGAACGAAACATGAATAAAATATCGATCTCGAAAATATGGGTTATTACATTATCATTGATAATTATCGTGTTAGGATCGAGAGCGAATCTTGTTAGGATCTAAATATTAGAACATCTGTAAGCAGGAGTTGGGATGAAGACACCCGACATACACCCACTATGAGTTGGACATGTCTTTTAGGTTTAAGGTTTCCTATGATGGCGAACCTAACCTTACAAAATACCTGACCCGCGAGACCTGAAATGATTGTTGAAATTAGGATCTGATTATTGACTGCTGGTAGTGGGTAGGAGGTTATGTGAATATGAAATGTAGATCTTGAAGTGCCAGATGGGTAGCGAAGTTATGCCAAAAATTTTAACCTTGGAAAAAAATGAATTAATGATCTGAAAGATCATGGGATATAAGTCCTCGTTGTATGGGACCATTGAGATGATGTAAAAGTTGGTCTGAAAGGCATATAAGCTGGATCTACCCTAGGACTTCAAGGACTGCGTGAATTATGTTTCGTAAATCGAACATGATAAATGTCTATCAAGTGAAAATCTGATTGTTTCTTAGTAAAGTTTAGATCGGCGAAAAGTTGCATTCATTAGAAACCCGTGAACATCATGGATAGAGAAAGTAAGTCAACATTAAGCCTGATCTTATTCCCGTAGTTATGTTTGATGAAACTCGCGTATTGTAATGAATTACACTTGTGAGAAAAGACCGAATGTGGAGGAAATACCCACATGGATTTAACTCTATAAGAAGCGAGTAGTAAGATGATCTTTGAGTACAAAGATCCTGTTTAGGGGTAAATGTTGTGACAATCCGTCAATTTATGGTTGATATTTTATTCTCAAATATTAATTAAAAATATTATTTTAATGTTATATTATGAACTCACTTATTTTTGGGAAGTAATTCGGATTTACGTCTTGAAGTAGCGTCGACTACGTCTAAACCGGAGGATTCTACGTTACGTGCTTACATTTACATACACCGTTTTTGGTGACAGTCCGACATTTCAGAAAATAAATTTGTCCGTGAATATTATTTTGGAATTTTAATTTTGAGTTGGTTCATAAGCTCACAAATTTGAGAGAAGAGATTAGGACTTACGATTTTAATTTAACGTCCTTTACGATTAAACCAGAAACCTTAGGATTACGTATTTACGTTTTTGAACTCCGTTTTTTATGAGACAATTTTTATTGGATTCGTTTTGTGCCGTTGATTCATAATTTATTAAAACGTTTTTCGTGAAACGACCCGAGGGCACGCAAATCAAGGAAACTAGAATCGAGGAATACCCGTAAATTAGTGAGGTGGGACAAAATACAATTTCCCACCCCACTATAGCATGGGACGGCACAACATGACACCACATCAAATATGTGGCATCATGTTAACTTGTTACTTACAAGTGTAAGCTTAAGCTTACAACTTAAGCTACCAAACCAACTAAAACCATCAACCTAAACACATACCACCATTTACTCTTGCAAATAAACTAGAAAATCCTCTCAACCACACCACCATTGCCGTCCCACTTTAAGCACAAACACCCCTTCTTGATCTTTTCTAGCCACAAAATACTTGTTATCTAGCTATATCATGGAGTTACCTTGAAGCCTTGATCACTTGGTGGCCATTTTAACAACAAAGGAGGTGATTTGCTTGTGTCCTAGGGCTGATTTCTCAACTTATATTCTTGGTGTTTGATGATCTTGGAGTTACATTTGGTGTTCATCAAGTTCTTGTCTTCCAAAAACAAGATATACTCTTGGTTGGTAAAGAAGATCATCATCTCCATTTTCTCTTGTTATTTTTGTAAAGAACAAATGTATTTTCTTTCTTGTTGTATATGTATATGATGAATATATGATGATAAAAATGTTGTGTGGGGATCAAGTGTTCATAAATATGCTTAAAAAGATTAATAACCATAAGAAACAAGGCTAAAATCATGATTAATTTGTTGGCTGTATAAAAACAGTATGTAACCAAAACATGAACTGATAAACTTGCATGGTATAATCCATTTAAAGTAAGTACAAGATGTTATACACATGTGAGAGTTGGCCATGCAATGGAATCATTAAAATGAGTGAGATATGATCAAAACAAGATGAGTGTGCTAATCTGAATAAGCTGTTTTGTAAGGACTGTTAAGCATAGATAAACTTAAAATGAGCAGTAGCTATAACTATGTTAATTGTAGCACATAATATGAAGTTCATGCCATCCAAAAATGAGCTTCTAATTCATTGTATAACTCTAGATATGATAAAAATGGTGAAGATGAAAATAAAAATCAGATTTTGAAGAATTAATGTTTATTACTATTATATAAGCACTCAAATTATATAGTATAAAATGTGAAATTAAAACCCACTAACTTATAATTTCATTTATATAAATATGTATAAGGTTAAACAAATGGATAAATTATAAATATGGTAGTGGAATAATATTTATAAGTTATAAAAACTATAAACTTGATTTTTACGACTTTTTCGGCTATTACCGTAAAATTAACGTTTTTTGCCAATTAAAACTTAGACGATCAAACCCGTCTAATGTAAAGTTTTTAAAAGTCATATACTGATATATAAGTAACTAATACAAGTAAAAACCGATAAAACCCGAACTATAGGACATACGGACATTAACGAGCTAAGTAAGCATATTGGACTAATAATTGGGCTTAACCCATTTGGGCCCAACATGTACTTATTGGGCTTAACCCATTTGGGCTTATAAAAAGTACTTATTGGGCTTAACCCATTTGGGCCCAACATGTAAAGTTTAAATACTGATAATATAAGTATGAAATGGATTAATACAAGTTAATGAGCTTATAATAGGCTTATTGGACCTAAAACACGTAAATAGGTAAAACTAGTAAATTAGTAAGAAATTACCGACACATAACACTAAAATGAGTAAATGAGGATATATAAACCCACTTCATCATCATATATATATAAAATCATCATATGTATACATAATTGTTATTTTTATAAAGTCATTGGACAAGAGTCTAAGACGAGTATTATTTGTCTAGATTTCCGTGATTGAAGCATGCACCGTACGTCCGAATTACCGATAACCCGCCTTCCCACATCAACGTGAGTTCATAGCCTCGCACTCTTTTAAATGTTTTTATGAAATGATTTATAAAACCGCGAGGGAGATAACATGTTAGTTTTTATAAAATAGGACACCATTTGTCTCGATTGTTTGTTTAGTGATTTGGACCCGAATGATTGTATGACCCGATAAATGATTAAATGACCCGATAGATGAAATTAAATGGATTATTAAAGTTAGGTTATGTCACTAAAAGTCCCATTAGCATGAATTGTGAACTACCGGGATTTGGTAGACGCTTATGCATATAATAGTACTATTTGGGGACGATCACCCCAGTTCGCTCCTTGACGGTTGATCCCCGTCGTGCCACATTGATTGTTAAGCGAATTTATGTATGAGAAGATTTCCATAGCATGACCTTTGTGACGACACGCTAATTTAGATGGGCAAATTGAGTATCGGGTTAGCTACCCGTTGTTTGGTTTAGTAAGGTAACAATGTCATGCGGCTTATAATAATCCAGTTAACGAAATACTACTATACGCACCGAATTACGATGTATTGCCTGACTAGCAATACGGGGTCATACTATTGATATTATGTTCGTGTTTTGGTTTTCATAACCTTATTCATATAACGGTTTTTATTTAACTTTGTACAACGTCGTAAGACATATTGTATGATGTTTTTACGACATTGGCTCGTATAATGATTTTTAAGGCAAATGCCTATATTATGATTTTCGACAAGGATTTGTATAAAAATGACTTTGGCTATTTTATGGCCTATTACAAAGATTTGTACAAAATGATTTTCAGTAATAATTTTATACTGTTATTATATTGATGGATTTTATTAAACTCTATGAATTCACTCGGCGTTATCGCTGACCTTTTCTTTTAACATGTTTTATCTGAGGTACTTGAAGGTAATTCTCGGGAAGACATCAAGAATTCATGGCCCGCACTTAAACAATAATATTCCATTCAAATGCATTGTAAAACCTGTATGAAATACAATGACTTGGGACCTATGTAAATTTGATAATTATGAATGGAAATGTTTTTATTATTAAATGACGCGATTTTTATGCGTTGTCTATGATGTGAGTAATGTGCTATCTCGTAACACCAACGAGTCTTCCGCTGTATTGAATTGTATAAATTTGGGGGTGTTACAAGTAAGCCGACTTCTTATTGCCCCGCCAATGTGAGATGCCTAATTCCGCATATTGATCATATTCCTTGACAAGCTCTGTGCTCCATAGGTCTGAAACTTTATCTTCAATCCAAGGGATATCCTCCAAGTTTACTGCTTTGCCCATTGTTAATGATGTAGCATACTTGTCTGCGCTGTTTTCTAAGAAGTCCAGATCACGGTTGGTAAAGTATTACATTGGCAGGTGCTTGGCTGCTGCAATAACTGAGGGTGTTAGTGGAAGAAGGATTGGAGCTTGTTCACCTGATGCTGTTGACTTGATTGCTTTCATGAGCTCATTGAAATGATATTCTCCCTCAGTTTCGGCAATCTTCATGGAAGACCAAAAGTTCTTGTCTTTGATCTTTGTTTGAAGAGTTATTGTATCAATGCTAGGCACTCCATATTTATCCATCAAGAATCCAGAGAAGTCGATAGGATTATTGAGGAATTGTGTGAGATCTGCCTTTTCACTGTCAGAAATTGTACGTGCGGTTGCTGCCTGTGTAAGCCATGGCTGCACTAGAACCGTCTCATCAATAGTGAACGTATCAACAAACTCAGGATCTGGTTGAGTTAAGTCATCAATATCCATATCGATGCAGTGCTGAGGTGGAGAGTTACGTATCACAGATGGTATCGGTTCGTCTTCTTGCATAGGTTCGTGTTCTATAGGTGCTGTTGAAGAAACATTAGTAAGAACCGGTGCAGTAAGCATACCTGTGTCTGTTTCTATATGATGTTGAACAGGAGTAGGCGGTGGAGAGTGATGTTCCATAGACGGTGATGGTTCGTCTTCAATCATTGGTTCGTCTTGTACCAGTGGCACTACAGGATCTTTTTGTGATACACTAGTAAGAACTAGTTTAGATGACTTACCTGTGGTGTTGTCAGTGGTTTCACCATGCTCGTCAGTGGTGATGTTTTCACTCTCAGCTTGTTTATCGCCAACTTTTCTTTTGAACATGCATCACTTTATGATAATAAAGAATATCGATTTCCATGGTTGCCCGATTTTGGAAGTATGAAACTGAGATAAGGTATTAATTTTTCCTTCATAGTGCAAGTCGCGAATAACTTGAAGCATTGCTGCTGCATTTGGATTAGGAACATACTTTTCACCGGTTGCTAACCTAGGGAATTTGAACAGATGCCTGAACAGAGATAAGTTAAGGTTTAATTCCTGCTTATTGATCTGGAATGTAATCACCCTCTTAGATAGTTGTGATCCCGGGGATAAGAATGCGGTGGCCCAAAATTCTTGCATATAAATTTCGGGAACCGATGCAGTGATTCTAAGGACATGCTTCAGTGGTGACATGTCGAGGATATCTGTGGCTACTTTGAAAGCAGCATAGTTAGGATCAAAATCCTCTCTCAGACGGAAATTGTTCTCTGCATTTGGGAGCCTATCAGTGAGAGGAACTAGTTGGATGTCTTGTTGTTGTTGTTGTGTTTCTGTGAGTGCCATGGTTCCTGTTTTATATCATATAAGCACAATTTGATATATACAAGCATATTCATCGAATTATCCATGAAAGAAAACCAAAGCATGGGATTAAGTACCACAAAAGTTATCACATTAAACATATTAAGATAAGACAGACAATGTCCAGATGAAGCACAGTCAATACATTAAGACTAGAAACCTAACTGCATGGAAGCATGACATAGACATGTTATTCAAGGGACCCAATTAACCTAGTTATAGTAACTTGAAGATTTAGGTTTCCTGGTTGACATGACCAATACTTAAGTGGGAGAACTAGTATAACGCTGACTACGAGGTTCCACCACCACTTCAGTAGGCCTAGGGAATACTACAACCTCAGTAGGTGTAGGCAAAGCCTTAACGTCAGTAGATTTTGGTAAAACCTCAACCTCAGTTGGTGTTTGTAAAACCTCAACCTCAGTTGGTGTTCGAACAACCTCAATCTCAGTAGGTTTTGGTAAAACCTCGATCTCAGTAAGCGTTCGTAAAACCTCAATCTCAGTAGGATTGAACTTAGCAGCAGATGCGTGTTGGCAAGTTCTCTCTCCCCTATGGGGCGATTTCCGGCGCCGCCACCACCATTATTTTCCGGCCAAACCGATTCAAACTAACGCATCTACCTGTTAACGTATAGTCTGATCTTGGTGATGTCTTTGGTCTCCCTTTTCGGGTTCTATTGATATTATTTAGATTTGCTATTATTAACAATGGTATGCAATAGTTTTAATTGGGTTGTGTTCTTTTTGTGGTGGTGGCGTCGATCTATCTTTATTATATAATAAAGAAATCGTTCTATGGTTTTTATAGTATTGAATCATTAACCCTACTTTTTTAGGGTTTCATTTTTCAGGATTTGATGCGACGGTTGGTGGTCTGTGATGGATCCGGAGGGGTAATGCTTATATTTACTTGGATCTTCTTTGCTATTGGGGTGGCCTGTGATGTTCATTCACTTGGTCGGTCCTTTGGTTCCTTGACGCTGCAGGATTACGATGAAACCCTAATTTGGTTAGGGTTTTTTTTTTCAGCGTAAGGGTCCTGGGTTTTCAGCACGTTGTCATGGGTTACATTGATCATTATAAAGGCTTATTATGAGGTAACATGATCCTACCTGTTGGTGGCAACGGGTTTATCTCGTTTAAGATCAATTCTAAACCCTATTTTGGGTTTCGATGTATGACGACGGGGACCTTCGGTCCTGATGATTACTCAGTTATGGGTTGGTGTGTGGGTGGCTGGTCAATGATGGCGTTCGTTGTTGGTGGATGTCAGATTGGTGATGATTGTGGAGGTCAGGGTTGGGGAGAGGGGAATTTGTGATGCTTTATCGTAGGCTAGGGTTTGTGGCTGACGATCAAACCCGAGTCTGGTTAGGGTTTCGGTTCGATATCATGATGTTGGATCCGGTGTAGATCATCATCATGTTATGGTTGTTTGATACGTGATAACCTGGTGCGTTTCAAGGGTTTTGCGTATTCATGTCATTTCTTTTGCACGTTATTGGTTTGCATCTATACAAATACAGGTCTGGAGTGCGTGCATCGTTTACTGGTATGTGGTGTGGATCTGCGTGGTGGGTCTTCATCAATATTGTAGGGTTTCTGCTGTCATCTACATAATCATCAGTTCTGGACTTTACCAGCTGCTTGTTTAGTCTGATGTGCCGGATACTACTACGTGGTTGTATAAGTTAGGAACACATTATGGTTTGTTTATCTATTCTTGTTTCTCAACTTATTTGGTAGTTCTAAGAGTGGTTTGTCACCCTTAGATAGGATTCGAGTTGTTGCACGTGTTGAGTGCATGGTTGTAGCCCATGTAACGGGCCGTGATGTTAGGACTTCACCTACATCCGTTGTACTTCAACGTTTTTTGGTGTAATATATCTTTTACCGGGGACAGTCCCCTTTACCCAAAAAAACTTAGCAGCAGATTCCATAGGCTGAGAACAAAACACAATATATGGAATAAATAATTTTATCTCTTTAGTTTACAAAAAATTTCAACTTATAAGATAAGAAGAATTTTTGTAATAAGAAACCTTTCAAGTATTCTTATGAGAAAAAATTAGTTTAATTCCAATACAAATTGTGTTCGTGTGAAAGGCCTTAATTCTAACGACCTCGACAAAGTCTATGTCAAAAATCGAATGAATAAGGAATGAACAAGCTATCTTAATAAACAGTGACACATAGTACTTAACAACACCCAACAATACGCAAAAAAAACCCTATAGCCATCTTAATATCCAACTAGAAGTTCCATCGCAATGTCTAAGAGGGTTCCATCTTACTATTGAGTGCCATCGTAAAAGCCAACTAGGGGTTCCATCGCAAAGTCTACTATTGAGTTCCATCGTAAAAACCAACTAGGAGTTCCATCGTAATGTCTACTATTGAGTGCCATCGTAAAAGCTAACTAGAGGTTCCATCGCAATGTCTAAACAATCATCGTAATGTCCGTCGCAATCTAGCATCGCAATACGCATCGCAATGACCATCGCAATGTTGCATCGCAATACTCATTGCAACATGTCATCGGAATGACCGTCGCAATGTAGAATCGCAATACCCATCGCAATGAGGCATCGCAATACTCATCGCAACATGTCATCGTAATGACCGTCACAATGTAGCATCGCAATACCCATCGCAATGAGGCGTCGCAATACTCATCGCAACATGTCATCGGAATGACCGTCGCAATGTAGCATCACAATACCCCATCGCAATGATCATCGCAATATGGGCGACAAAACCAATGTAAACCTGGGGATTCGATTCTATGGGCACGAGACTGATCCTTTAGCCTATGCATGCAAAAGCTAAGTAATTTAGATCAAATAAACAACGATCCCTTACGTTCTTACACCATTCGTGCATAAATCCACCTAAAACCCTAATTAGGAGATTAGCCTAATAGAACTAGATCCAGGATTAGGGACAGTGAAACAATATAGGCAAGTTATAAGTGATACCTAGATCAGTAAACTCAGTAGATAATCGCAGCAAAAAGATGGATGTGAGATCTTGTCTATGGCGGCAAGAAGTAGTATGAGTGTGTGTGCAATCAGACGGGAAAGAGAAGAAACAAACGGGGTAGAAGGGTTTTGACGAAAGTCAAACTTTTCTAACCATATTTGCCAATATTGCAAATTGGTCCCCCCAAGTTTGAAACATGTGATAAAACTAGTGAAAAGACTAGTTAACAACACACTATCCCGATTTCTTTTGAGTTGCAAGCACAAACACGCCAATAAAACCTAAGGCCAAATCTAAAATCCATACAAGGCACACATTACACATAATGCACATAAGGTAAGATGACAGACAAATTATGTGAAGACCAAATCATGTTCAAGATGATTTGATATTTGCTCCCCCTCAAATGCTGATCCGTTTTCTATTTAAAGAGCTGTAGTCATTGAATTTAATGAGACAAATATCTATGAAGACATTTTTTGTTTAATGATTTTCTGAAAGTATTCTAGGGGCAATAACAAAATAAGTGCACTGAAACGTACACTAAATTGTGTTAGACCAAGTTATAAAGTAAACTTGATCCCTTACAAGGTTTTTAAGTAAACCTTGCCCGAGAAAATTAATTCCCGTTGTGAGCCAACGTTTTCAAAAGAAATACGTGACTTTAATGCGGAAAGCGGGTTGCAGTCTGAAATAACTACAAGCCATAATGGGCATTTTTTAAAACTTGTACAACTTTTATACGGACTCTATTTATGGCACCGTGTCAATTTTAATCGACATTTCTAAGGCCGTAAATATTACCGTACTAAAAGACATGCCCGATTTTTAAAAAATGAAAAAATATTTTTGGATTTTCTTGATTTTATATTTTTTATGGATTTTGTATGTTTTATATTTTTTATGGTTTTTCTATGTTTTATATTTTTGTATTTCTCTTTTGGTGGTTTAAATATATACGATAATATACAAAATCACGATCAAAGGATACTCGATAATAGTTTACCACCACTATTCTTCAGATTCTTCTACCAACTCCTTAAGTGTCGCTGGTAAGAATGATTTCATGCTTAGCTTTTCGATCAAAAACTCTATACGTCCTCGATCTAAGGCCTTTGTGAATATATCTGCCAGCTGATACTCAATGTTGACGAAGTACAGTTCGATCACTCCATTTTCCACTTGCTATTTGATGAAGTGGTAGCGTATGTCAATGTGCTTCGCCCGGGAATGTTGAACATAGTTACAGCACAGAGCAATTGCACTTTTGTTATCACAGTACATCGGGATTTTGTTGAATCCAAGACCGTAGTCAGTTAATTGTGATCTCCTCCAAAGAACTTGAGCACAACAACCGGACATAGCAATGTATTCAGCCTCTGTACTTGATATCGTAGCGCTTTTCTGCCTATTAGATGCCCAACTAATAAGTCTATCTCCAAGAAGTTGCACACTGCCAGAAGTGCTATGTCTAGTATCTTGACACCCAGCATAACCCGCATCTACATATGAGATTAGTGTAATAGAGGAATCCTTCGGATACCACAGACCACGATTAAGTGTTCCTTTAAGATACAGAAAGATCCTTTTCACAACATGTAAGTTCTTTTCGATAGGCCGAGCCTGATACCGAGCACACATGCATATAGCAAATTGCAAATTAGGCCTGCTAGCAGTCAGATAGAGAAGGGTGCCAATCATTCCACGGTAAAGTTTAGGATCGACAGCTATCCCTTCCTTACCTTCATCTAACTTGGATCTCTCCACCATTGGAGTATCCACGGGGTCACAGTTTTCAAAATGATACTTCTTTAATGATTCAAGAGCAAATTTGGATTGATTAATGAAGATGCCTCTGGGATTCTGAGAAATTTGCAACCCTAAGAAAAATGAAATTTTTCCCATCATCGACATCTTAAACCGTGTGGACATAATTTCTCAAAATCGTCAGACAATCGTTGATTAGTAGCAGCAAATATTATATCATCAACATAAATTTGTACCAGTATCATGTCGTTGTCCACCTTGAGAATGAATAATGTTGGGTCCACTTTGCCTTTGGAGAAGCCTTTTGGAGATGAGATACGACGATAAGAGATCGTACCACGCGCGTGGAGCTTGTTTCCACCTGTAAAGAGCCTTCTTGAGCTTGTACACGTGATTAGGATACTCCGAGTTGACGAATCCATTCGGCTGGCTTACATAGACATCTTCCCTTAATTCACCATTGAGAAATGCCGTCTTAACATCCATTTGGTAGACGATCATATTCATGTGAGCAGCATAAGAAAGGAATAGTCTAATTGCCTCCAATCATGGAACAGGAGCAAAGGATTCTTCAGAGTCAATACTCAAAGCTTGTTTGTAACCTCTAGCAACCAATCTAGCTTTGTTCTTCAGCACTCCACCTAACTCATCGAGTTTAACCTTATATACCCACAACAATATAAGGATTTCAAAGTTGCTGGGTAAAGGAACTAATTCCAACACTTCAAGACGTTGGAATTCATTAAGTTCCTCTTACATGGCTTCAATCCAAGATGATTTGGTCATGGCTTGTTGCCAGTTTTTAGGTTTAGTGTCTGAAAGAAATGCATCAAAATAGCAATATAATGCATGTTCTTGGAGTTGGTGGCGTGCTAAGACTGGTCGGTTGATGTCACCAATAATATTGCGGATTGGGTGATCCTTTGTCCATTTTGTATTGTGAGTTTCAATCCGTGGTGGTCGGGAGTGAACGATAGCAGGAGCTTCCTCTAAGGTAGACGCACCGTTAGGGTTTTCGGGTATTTGTGAACCAAAGAACGGAAGCTCTTGTAAGTGAGCATATTCCAAATCGTGATCATAGGGATCCTCTTCAACATCATTAAGAACGAGGGGGAGTGATGATTCAGGTGTAGTTTGTGAATTGGTGGGGGATGGGGCATCTGGTTCAAGAGTAACAGTAGATGTCTCGGACTGATTTCCATTATCTTGAGCAACAACTTCGGGAATCGGAGCTACTGCTACAGGTGCTGGAGAATCATTACTCGGTGGATCAAAGAATTCATCAAACATAGGTTGAAATAACTCATCCCACTCGGACCTTGTAGGTGGTATAAATGATGGAGAAGTAGGATTGTTGGGAGTTAATCCGGAACTGATTTTACCGGTTCCCATCTCATGTAATGCGGGTTCAGAGCTGAGTTGCTCAGAAGCCATCGCTGTCAGCTCATCAAAATCGGCATCAAAGTTTCTACAATCTTGCCAAGACGACGGTTATAAATTTGGTAAGCTTTCTTTGCAGGCGAGTAACCAATGAAAATTCCAATATCAGCCTTCGGTTGAAGTTTCCCAAATTCTCACTATTGGTGTTTAGATACCAAAGTGCACCAAACACATGAAGAAATGAAATATCGGGTTTGTGTCCATGAAGTAGCTCATATGGAGTTTTACCATGGCGTTTACGGATGATGGAGCGGTTTTGGGTATAGCATGCGGTTGCCATTGCTTCAGCCCATAAAAATAAAGGAGCATTCTCATAAATCAACATAGTTCTAGCAGCTTCTATAAGTGTAGTGTTGCGTCTTTCAACGACACCATTTTGTTGTGGAGTGCGACCCACGGATGTTTCATGAGAAATACCAACCTTTTCATAATAATTTCGAAGAATATGATTAACGAACTCAGTACCGTTATTAGTTCAAATGCGGCGAACAGTAGCATTAAGGCGTACTTGGATCATTTTTAAGAAAGTAATAATATATTCTGGTGCTTGATCCTTGGATGTTAAAAACTTTACCCATGTAAACCTTGAGAAATCATCCACCATGACGAGGATGTATTTTCTATCACTCACACTAGCCGTACGCATTGGCCCGCAAAGATTCATGTGCAAAAGATACAGTGGTTCTTGGTTGGTGTCTTCTGCTTTAGGTTTGTAAGATTTCTTGGTGTTTTCCCCAAAGAATACGCGGAACATAAATGATCCTTGTCGAACTTAAGTTTTGACCACGAACAAGTTCGTTTCTATCCAAATAGTTAATAGCATCAAAGTTAAGGTGAGATAACCGGCGATGCCACAACCATGACTTGGTCTTAGATGCTTTGGAGAGCAGGCAAACAGGAGAGGCGGCCATCATGTTTTGAATCAACAGTGTGTAGAGATTATCCCCTCGAGAACCCTTTAACAAATCATTTCCTGCAAGATCGCGAATAAAGCAACCCTAGAAATCGTAACATTCCTAATTTGGTATTCACCATAACCTATAATCTTCGCAATATGGTCGTTGCCGACTTTAACCGTTCCTAGAAACTTGCTGACGAAATTTCTGAGCATCGAGCGGTCTCTAGTCATATGTTTGGAGCACCCCGAATCCAAATACCAAAGAAGAATTTGGACGACCTGAAAATATTACCAAACAAAGACAATGTATCGGAATCTAGTTGTTCCTCTGAGTTAGTAGGTACAGATGTAATTATCTTAGATTTGCTATCAGACGAAACTTTAGGCTTCCAGATTTTCTTACTAGTTGTTGTCTTAGATTCTAGTTGTCTAGTATTTTGAGGTACTTTTTGACTGTGGACATTACCACTGGTAGGCACAATAGTGGGGGCAGACCTAGTTAAAGGGCGCTTTATCCATTTCTTAGTGCTAGTGTTCCTATTTAAAGGACGCTTGGACCTAACTTCCGTGGATGTGATCCTAGTTAAAGGGCACTTAGTTCCATTAGCAGTGAAGGTCCTACCAGTGGGTTTCCATTGCCAACCAACTTGGGTGAATTTCTTCCCCATTGGAATCCATTCAAGATTGTTCTTAATAGAATACATTTCATTCACATGATCAACAAGGCATAAATCATGACGCTGAGAAAACATGCATTCATTACAATTCCAACATTTTAAATTAGAATTCACATTTTGCTTAGGTTTCCATTCAGAGGGAGAACCTTTTGTCTTAGCTACATGATTCTTTTTATTTAAAACTGAAATAACATTCCTAGGGTGAACTTCTACTTTCATATTGGCAGTCCTACTAGTGGAAGGCTTGATCTTATCTTTCTTGTCTTGAGATCCTTTAGCCTTAGTAGACATAATTACTCCTGTAGAAGCCATGGGAACATTAGTGACAGATTTTTATGTAGCCTTGATGGGTGTGTTTAAAATAGCTTTAGATCCTGGATTCTTATTGAATGGAGTAATGGAAATGGTGGGAGTTTGCTGTTTCGGGGGTATAGATATCGGTTGCCCAATGTACTCTAAGTTTGCTAAACAATCCTGAACGCGATCCACATATAGTAAAATCTCATATATAAGATGACGTGTGGGATCTAGTTCACGCATGTCATCAATGATCTCTCTTGCGAGATCAGCATGTTCTAAGGCATGGCAAACTTAGTGGGACTCTTATTAAATTTTGGATCCCGATATAGCACACGTGGGTTGGTTTAGGGAGCACTAGAGGTCGAGGCAGAGACAGTAGCTGGATTATCAACACTTTCTCGTCCTTTGAGTTGAAGTGTCTCCTTTAATTCTGCTATAACCATGTTTTTGTCTATGAGCTGAATTTTTAGGTCAGAGGTTTCCTCACATTTCTTGTTCAGTTGGTCAATTAATGACTTTTGCTATGTCGCATTAAAAGCGAAGCGTTCTTCTATTGAACCAGAATTTTGTGAGTCACCCTGCCTTACTTGTTCATGCTCTCCTAGTATAGAATTAATTCTATTTTCTAGGACATGATTCTTAGTCTCTGCAGCCTCTAGTTCCGTTTTTGTTTCTTGTAATTATCTCTTAATTATCATCATCTCTTCCTCTAAATCCTGAACCATCTGAATCATCTTGTCACTTGTCTCAACGGAGTTTCCACAATCATTTGGTTTTGAAAGAGTTTCGTTTTTAGATTGATTTTCAATTTCAAGAGATATAGAATGTTGTTGAAGCTCATTAAAACTCTTTGAAAGTGTGTTATACAAAGCTTGAAGCTTTAAAAATTTAGCGTTGGATTCATGTCAAGAATGATTATCTATAGTATTCACATGTTCAACAATATTCACATATTCATGCACATCATCACAAATATTCATAGTAGATGAAATCTCATGAGTATATTTAAAAGTAACAACTTGCATCACTTCGAGAGACACCATATGTTCTAAGAATCGGTCATATTCGGATAAAATATTTTCTTTTTCAATTAAATGTTGTTCATAAGCATCATCCATTTCATAGAAAACTTTTTGAACTTCACCAATTTCAAACTTAGATTACGCGCTAGATCATAGACTCCATTTTTAATATGGTTCACAAACGGAACGATCTATTTCTCAAACACCGTTTTCATGTGTTCGAACGCCCATTCTCCAGCGGTTAGAGCCGTTGAAGTCGTACATTCCAGGATGACCTTGTCAAACTCGGTAAGGTATCGCTCAATCTCTTCTAAGCTGAGCTTTACCGTACTAACCGGTGGAAGATTCGTAGGAATTTCCTTCGGTTGGTCCGAGTTAACGAGTGTAGGAATTATACTAAGGCATTCTCTAGTAGGCATGAAAGTGGATGTTTGGATAGTTCTCTTTTGCATATTAAATCGAGTTCTAAGATCTGTTGTAGCATTTTTTGCATTCATTTGAGCATAATCATATTCAGGATATGTAGGAAGTAATTTTAACCACTTCTCTTCATATGGTGTCATATTCTCAGAATCATTCAAGAACACAATCGGATCTAATACCAATCCTAACTTGGTTGCATCATAAAGTCGTGGGTTATGGTGAAGCGCTTGCTTTGCATGACCCGGGTTAGGTGGTAGGTCTATTAGACGCGATAGATTGAACTCTTTAAATGATGCATGAAACAAGTGTACTAGATGTGAAGTAGCGTATTGTTTTAAAAGCTTAATTTCCGTTTCTTTTATTCTTTCAGACGTCTTAATTTCCGTTTCAATCCGTTTGGACTCAAGAATTTTGGAATCCGTTTGAAGCTGTTGAAAATTATTAACGACTGACTCTTTTTCTTTAAGTTCATTCAAAAGATTTGCTCTTAAACTCTCAATTTCTAGCAGATTGTCCATTTGAACTTTCCTAAACCTATCAAATTCAGGATTGGTTATGGTAGTGGACACTGGAGTCAATTCCAAGGTTTTAACCTTTTCTTTATGCAAAGCAAGCTCGGCAGATAGAGTCTGATTAACATTAAGGGTTTCAATTACCGCATTATTCATTTGGCTAAGCAAAGATGCTGAGACCATAACCAAATCAGGTTGAGCAGACGAATTGGTATTCGTAATAGCTCTCGGTTGTGGTTCACTCAATGTCTGGGGACTTGCATTGATATTGCTATCATTGTTTGTCTCCTCGATTGAGTTACAAACCACCGGAGGCTGTTCCGAATACTCAGACACTTGCTCAACTTGATAAGGTACAATACTAGTATCTGTAGCAGTATTTGGTACCTCAGAAATTGTATCAGCTCCATAAAGTGAAAGATTTGCCATGAGAGATGCTTTGGCGGTGTTGAGATCATTACAGTCAGAGTCGTATGCATCCAAATCATCACATTGATATGCGGCATTGTTTGCGATCGCTGCTATGAGACCGTCAGTGTCCGCTACTCCCGGATCTGCGAGAAATGCCAACTCTTCTTCATCGAGCTCACGTCCTTGGGCTTGAGAATTCACCAAGTAGATCTTCTCCTGAAACCATGTGCCGTCCCTTTTCCTCTTGGGCTGCTTGCACTTTCGGGCCATGTGCCCTTCCCCTTTGTAGTTGTAGCATATAATGACCTTCATTTTGCCAGTGCTATTTCCTCTTGTAGCAGCAGTGTTAGATGAACGTGCACCAGCATTAGATGAATTGGGTCTCCCCTGAATTGGTTGCACCATGACTCTGCCATCCTGAATTGTAGCCTGTTGTCGAGAGTTAGAAAAGTTCCTTAACTGATTGTTAGTTGTTGCTGGACCTCTATAACCTCGTTTGTTCAATGTTTGAGTGAGATAAGCAGACATTTGAGCAAGTATATCAGTAGGACTATCCCCTTGTCTAAACTCAGGGATGGGGATCTCATCATCACAGTAGAATGTTGGTGCTGATTGAGCTACAAGTTGATTTGATGGAGCACTAACTTGTTGTGAGTAATGGGGTTGAGGAGCCTCAAATTGTTGATAGGTAACAGCACGGTTTGTTGGAGGTTGATAAGGTGAATACTGGTGTGAAGCATAAGGTAATGTATGTGAATCTCCTTGTGATGATGTTGCTGGTTGCTTGTATTGTTGGTGATAAGATGTAGGTGGTTGTGGCAAGATCGAGTACTGTGGGATGCTTGGTGTTTGATACAGTGGTTGATAGGAAGATTGGTTTCCCAAAGCAAACGGAGAGTTGTGATATGACAATGTAGGATTGTTTTCCATTAGTGCCAATGGTTCATGATAAGATCCCTGAGAAATGCGTTTTTGGATCACGTGCTTCTCGTATTGTTGCAAGAAAGCATAGAGTTGATCTAAATTTGACTTGTGCAAATCTCGAATCATCTTAACATCGGTGACATACTGACTCCATTCTTGGGGTAACGTGTTCAAGAACTTTGTGTTTAGTCGAAACTGTTCAATCCTTAGACTATACACGTTCATGTCATTCATCAAAGTGGTGAAACGCCAGTAGTAATCGTGAAGAGTCTCCCCTGGAATGTATGTAAACCTATCAAACAAGTCATACAATTGACACTCTCGTTCTTGCTTAGTTAGAGATGTCCCTTGTAACAAAACAGCTAGTCGATCCCAAAGATCCTTTGCCACTTTATGTTCACATACCATTCTAAAGATATCGGGTGGAAGGGCTTGAAGAATTGTCTGAACAACCCTTTCATCTGCATCTGCAATGATTTTGTTAGCATCGGTTAACTCATGATACTCCCTTGCCCTTGTCACATTGTTGACGGTAACCTCTCCCCAATCTAATGGACCTTTTTCAATTGATTGAAGCATAAGTAGACCACTGGGTTTGCCCATGATGTACGTTTTCATGCGGCCTTGCCATGCTTCAAATAAATATTTGATGAGCAAAGGTGGGCGAGTGTCGGTACCCGAGATGATTGAGATATCGGTAAGCAAAGTCATGTGTTGGCATATATGAATGTGAATTCATTTTATGATCCCTTGAAAAAAGATTATCAAACAATGATCGAGCAATGAAATACGTTTAAGTGTTTTAATGTTGTTGAAACAAATATGTTGTTATCTTGATGTTGTGTGTTTTAGTGAAAATTACAAACTTGAAAAAAAATACTCTAAATGACTCAAATCGCAATATCCAATCGCAATAACCAATCGCAATATCCAATCGCCATATCCAATCGCAATCTATCTCAATCGCAATAATGAATCGCAATCTCTATCGGAATATCCAATCGCAATCTCTAAATGACTCCAATCGCAATATCCAATCGCAATATACAACTCAATATTCAATCGCAATATACAGCGCAATATTCAATCGCAATAACAGCCAATCGCAATCTCAATCTGAATATCCAATCGCAATCACCAATCGTAATAACATCCAATCTGAATATGTATCGCAATCTCCAGTCGTAGTAACATCCAATCGCAAACACAATCTGAATATGGATCGCAAAGAGAAACCCTTTTCCTTTGCGATGGTTCCAATCGCAATAACGGGCTGTTCCGAGATTTTTGCTAAAAAATGAGATTTTTGACAAGAAATCCGTGATTTTAACCAATCCAAAGTACCCAAATCTCTACCACAACTATATAGAAGATATATGGAACGCTTGGACTCACAAAAAACACAAAAAAATTGAATCTTGGGTAAAGATCAATTAAAAACGTAAGAACACACTAAAATAAGTATGAACAACACAAAACCAACCTCTATTTCATCCCATAGCTCTTGATACCAATTGTAGAACAATGATAATCTTTATGAATCAAGAGGGTTGATGTTTTCTAGAAAGAGAAACTTAGAGAGAGAAATGAAAGAAACTATTTGTTAGAAACAACCAACACCTCTTTGCATGGTGGAAAGAGGTTTAAATACCCAAGTCCTTAATGGACTTGGGCCTCCGGCTCATGAACATGCTCATGGGTCGGGCTATTTAATAAATGTTACTTAAACACTACTACGAGCCTATAACTACATTGTTGGAGTGACCGAGACTTTCTTTATACGTAAAACGTATTTCTAACACCTGCTAAGATCAAGAAAGTCAAAAGCAACAATTTATAACAGAAAAATGAAAAATGAAACAGATTCTTTCAAGCTTTGTACTCCACTCCTTGAATATCCCCAAGCCTAGACCTCATTCCACCTTGATAGTCTACTTATCAGGGTGAGATGATCAATCAAAGACCAAAAATTTCAAGTGTTTGTACCAAAGACTTAGAAACAAATCAGGTTTCGAAAAAACTTTGAAACACTTGCACAATACTCAAATCCAAACTTTGAAACTTAAAATCAACAAACTTCAAACATTACAAATTAACAAATAAGATGGCACTTAGATTTCGTCACAAGATTCAAACACTTTTTTCATTCATAGAAACAAAGTATTTACAGAACTTTGACCAAAGGAAAAACCAAGAGCAGGGTAAAATGTGTAACCCCAATGCCTTTATATAGGCTACAAGTAAACTAAAATGCTGAATAAAAAACTAGAAACCCTAGTTATGAAGTTCCTCGTTTTCCCTTTGAAGTTTTGAATGTTGTTGACTGAATTTGGACTTGGAGCTATTACATGTGCGTTTTCTTTGTTGTATAGTGATCTTGAACGTCCAAGCATGCTTAGAAATGAAGCAAGGGTTGTGGCACGTTGATTTCCTGACATGGTTTTTGTCTTCGTCTATAAAGTAGTAGGGGAAAGCTCATGTGACAATTGTGGTGAGGTAGCAACAAAGTTATGAGTTGGGTTTTGTTAAATAAGGCCTTAATCATTAATTTGGAAAAGATTAACCCTTAATTTTTGGTGATTAACGAATACCCAATTCGTGTTCTTGGTGAAATAGTAGTTGTTTGATCTTTGTTTGGGTTTAAAAAGTTGTTTAGCGTGAGTTTATAACTAATTAAACAGTTATTTATTAAACAGGTGTGAGTGGATGGTGAGTTGGCACAATGGTGGGTTTTGATTGGCTGGTGGGATTTAGTGGGGCGCGTGGCACACAGGGATAGGTCTAGGTATCTTTCTTGTCGTCCAACTTTGGCCCCCCATTTCTTCTTTTGTTGTGTTTTCAAGTTTAACATCATATAAACTATAATACCTTTGTTAATGAAGTTTTGTTTTTTAAACTTTGGCCACAAAACTTTTGCAAAGGTATTTCAAGGACTTGTTTTGTAATTTGATGATATTTGAAGGGCTGTTTTTGGCATGTATTCAACCTTCAAGGTCTTCACTTGTATTCTTGTCTTCATGGAGGACAAAAAGTGACAAGTCTTCAATTTTGAGGGACCATTCTTGCCAATTCTTCAAAGTTGAGGGTCCTTTTTGTAAATTTGACAAACTTTAGGGACCAAACTTATAATTACGAATATAAAAGGGTTTAAAGTGTCAATTCCTCAATAATGAATGACCCTTCTTGTACAATCTTCAATTCTTCAAGGACTTTTCTTGGAAAATCAACTCTAGGGCCCGGTTCATTGTGCATCTTCTTTTCCCGTGTTCGTTTTTTATTGATTCTTGTGATATTTTGTCATTATCTCAATATCCGTACCTAAAATACATGTTGAACAAACGCAAGCATATATTTGGCACTTTTTATTATATTTTAACCATTTTAAGCCCGTTTTGGACGATGAGACTATGTATAAAAGCAGTCTCATCACTCCCCCATACTAAACCATTGTCGTGCCCTCACACAATGCTAGAATAAAGTATCATAGCACCTCCAAAATTTATATTTATGGACTTTTATTGAATCATGAACTACTACTACTACTTGCGTTTTAGACATAATGTATGATTTTCATCGCAAAATGGGACGTTTAGGTTCATAGAACAAGAACACGTGTATGCTTCGTTAGAAATAATTTCGTCGTCCTTGATTTCCACCCAATTCCATCCCAATCATGTAACGAGATCATTGTCATTATAAGTTAGTAATGCTAACACTACTCATATGCCCGAATCACGTACTTAGACTCCCTTAATCCTAAGTGGTATCTCTTATATTTTATTTTTGTCTTGAATGTTCACGAGGATACATTTTTACTTATGCGATGGTAGAGATTAAGGACCAAAAATAGAGTCATAACACTGTAACCAAGACCATCGAATTAATAACCCCCCCCTAATAGACAACGATATCAAAAAATTAAGTAAACAAGAAGGATCGATAAACACGCTTTTCTAACGGTTTTGAACATGAGACTTATTACCAAGACTTATATACGCCCCCTAACGGATAGGC
Source organism: Glebionis coronaria (assembly GCA_025667525.1). Classification (NCBI taxonomy): domain Eukaryota; kingdom Viridiplantae; phylum Streptophyta; class Magnoliopsida; order Asterales; family Asteraceae; genus Glebionis; species Glebionis coronaria. The sequence continues at coordinate 293,682,138 of CM046881.1, read as the reverse complement.
CTTATTATCATAGGTTTACCTCCATCTTTTAGTCAACTCTGCCATGGAGCTTTTATTATGACTTTGGTCTTGCATTGCCTTTTATCTAACCTCGCTATGAGGTGTTTATTATGGCCAAAGACGTATATCCTCACGCTAAAGCGAATTTTGGATCTTTAAAGCTTCACAGATTAAGGCTTAATCACTTTCAATTTGGGCATAGATTTTTCGGCCTTGTGAGATTCGAATTTTGCCTAATTTAGGTGAGCACTTGAAATCTTATTATTGGGTGAAGCTTTTGATTATTCGGGTTGCCAACACTTCAAAACCGTGACGCTGGCGATACCTTAATGTTTTCCCAATTTAATTAAATGGAAGCTACTAGAAAAGACTAGAAACCAACAATCAAGACTAAACAGCTAAGCGAATACTTATTAGCAAAATATATATAAAAGCGAAGGGAGAATAAGCAAACAACAAGAACACATGAGTTTTTGAAAGAATACGAGTACTCTACGTTTAGCATAGTAATTTATAATTGACTTTATCATTTCTCGTAAAAAATTACGAGTGCTCAACACGCATGATCGAGTAAAAAATTACACTTATTCTCGCCATCGGAAAATCTACATTCGTGTCTTCAGACACTTATGAAACATGAGACAATTTTTAAAATTTGGCCATTTTTAGCCTTATTTACAACAAAACGATAAACAAAAAGATAAACTTTGGAAAGCGTGAAGGTTTGGCAAGGAAAGTATCTATTCACCCCCCATACTAAAGTTAAACATTGTCCTCAATGTTTCGAGTCTATGGGTAAGATACCCCCATACTAGAGACGAAGTCGAATGCTTAATCTAGCATGGAAAGGGCGGAACCATTAAATCAATAGCCGTTTATGAGGTATGCTAAAAACCTAAGGTTAGAACAATCAAGGGTATATAATATGGATATCGAGAAATTATTCAAAGCAAACGATCGAGTGCTCACGTAAAACGAACACGAGACGCGCCAATCGTGAAGATAATGATCATCTAGAAACCACATATCACAAACAACCACGGAACAAGGGTTGGAAGGGCAAAAATCCCCTCACGTAAGCTACATTAGAAAGCGATAATATGTACATGGATAAGCATGGGACTCCCCCACGAGGCAGCTCGTTTTTGATTACCGAGTCATGAGCTCGACTCGATCCCCTCAATACTAATTATCATTGGGGAAGGTGACTTGGTCGAGGTAGTTCAAAGAAGGAACTTCCCCACCAAAGTAGTGCTTCAACCTATGGCCATTCACCTTAAAGTTAGGACCATCATTTTGAGCTAGCTCGATGGTCCCATAAGGAAACACTTCGGTGATGGTGAATGTTCCGGACCAACGGGATTTCAACTTTTTGGAAAAGATTTTCAATCTTGAGTTAAAAAGCAACACTTGATCTCCAATGTTAAAAAGCTGGTTTTTAATTTTAGAATCATGAAACTTTTTAGTTTTCTCTTTATAAATAAATGAATTTTCATAAGCAATATCCCTTAATTCATCCAATTCATTTAACTGCATTTTCCGGTGTTTTCCCGCGGTCTCAATGTCATCATTACAATGCTTTAAGGCCCATTTAAGCTTTGTGTTTGAGTTCAATTGGTAAGTGGAAATTCTTTCCATACACAAGCTTGTAAGGAGTGCACCCAATGGGCGTCTTATGAGCGGTACGAAAGGCCCATAAAGCATCGTCTAACTTATCCGACCAGGATTGTCGGTTCTCTCTATCGATCTCACCAAGATCCTCTTCAACGCTCGGTTTGAAACCTCGACTTGCCCACTCGTTTGTGGGTGATAAGCCGTAGAAAGCCGATGTGTAACCCCATATTTCTTTAGAACCCTTTCGAATTGGTCATTACAAAAATGGGTTCCACGATCGCTTATGATAGCATGAGGAGTTCCAAACCGAGAAAACAATTGTTTCAAAAACTTGACTACCACACGAGCATCGTTCATGGGAAAAGCCTTAGCTTCCACCCACTTGGATAGGTAGTCAACGGAGACAAGGATGTACTTATTACCACGAGATGATGGAAACGACCCCATAAAATCAATTCCCCACACGCCAAAGATCAAACACACTTGGAAGATATTTTGTGCCATTTCATCGTTTTGTGAGGCTTTTCCTTGTCGTTTGCATGATTCACACGACTTGACAAGTGCGTGCGCATCTCGGTAAATAGAAGGCCAAAAGAAACCGGCATCAAACACCATCTTCGCCGTGAGATTAGCACCATGGTGACCACCCGTTGGTCCCTCGTGACAAGCTCTAAGGTTATTAGATGCTTCGGTGCCAAAAACACAACTTCGAATAATTTGATCCGCACAAGTCCGAAAAAGGTAAGGGTCGTTCAAAAAATAGAACTTGACGTCATGAAAGAATTTTCGTTTTTGTTGAGTCGTCATACCCTTAATGATGAAGTTGCCCGCATGGTAATTTGCGATGTCTGCGAACCATGGGGTGGACGAGTCTTTCTTGAATTCACTACACCAAGTGTCTCGAGAGGAAATGTTTCGGTGATTTCCTTGTTCTCGTACACACGTTGGTGAGGATCTTGCAAGCGAGAAAGATGATCGGCCGCTAGATTCTCGGCTCCTTTTTTGTCAAGTATTGTGACATCAAATTCTTGTAGGAGGAGAATCCAACGAAGCAACCTTGGCTCTGCATCTTGTTTAGCCAAGAGGTAATTGACTGCCGAGTGATCCGTATACACGATGCTTTTGGTCAAGACGAGGTAAGGTCGGAATTTCTCAAATGCATACACCACGGAAAGGAATTCCTTTTCTGTTGTGGTATACTTAAGTTGAGCATCGGTCATCTTCATGCTAGCATAGTGGATAGGCAAGAAGTTCTTTTCATGAAGTTGCCCCAAAACGGCCCCAATAGCGTAGTCACTTGCATCACACATGAGCTCAAAGGGGAGGTTACAATTGGGAACAACAAGAATGTGAGCTTCGGTAAGTTTCCTCTTAAGGATTCCAAAGGCTCGTACACAATCTTCGTTAAAGACAAAAGGAGCATCCTTTTCGAGGAGATGTGTAATAGGTCGAGATATCTTTGAAAAATCCTTGATGAATCGACGATAAAAGCGCGCGTGGCCTAGGAAACTCCTAACTCCCTTGACGGTTTTGGGATGGGTAATTTGGCGATGATGTCTATCTTAGATTTGTCTACCTCAATCCCCGCTTTTGAAACCTTGTGCCCTAAGACGATTCCTTCTTTAACCATAAAAAGAAATTTTTCCCAATCGAGCACAAGGTTGGTTTCCTTAGATGTTTCAACATATGTTTCAAAATTCCTAAGCACGAAGTGAACGAACTACCGAACACGAAAAAGTCATCCATAAAGACTTCCATCGTCTTCTCGATCATGTCATGAAAAATAGCCATCATGCACCTTTGAAAGGTTCCCAGTGCATTGCAAAGTCCGAATTGCATTCTACGATTGGCAAACATTCCATACGGACACGTAAACGTAGTTTTTTCTTGATCACGAGGATCGATGGGGATTTGTAAGTAACCGGAAAAACCATCTAAGAAGCAATAAAAATCGTTTCCCACAAGACGCTCCAACATTTGATCCATGACGGGAAAGGGAAAATGGTCTTGTCGAGTGGCGTCATTCAACTTACGATAGTCGATACACACCCTCCAACCGGTCACGAGTCGGGTTGGAATTAACTCATTGGCATCGTCTGGCACAACGGTCATTCCACCCTTTTTAGGGACACAATGAATGGGACTCACCCAAGGGCTATCAGAAATAGGGTAAATCATTCCTGGGTCAAGGAGTTTAAGGACCTCCTTTTTGATGACGTCGTGAATTTTGGGGTTCACCCTCCTTTGACATTATATTGCGGGCTTGTAGTCTTCCTCCATTAAGATTTTGTGCGTACAAAATTTAGGATCGATTCCCTTAATGTCGGATAGTTTCCACACAATCGCCCCTTTGTGATCCTTTAAGACATCGATAAGTGCGGTTTTTTCATCGTCCGAAAGATCCTTCGCAATAATAACCGGAAACTTATCGTCTCCTTCCAAGAATATGTATTCAAGATGAGGAGGAAGATCTTTCAACTCGAGGATTGGTGGTTCCTCGATTGAAGAGTTGGGTTCAATACTCATAACCTCCACTGGCGGAGGAAATGGGAAATCGTTGAGAAAATCTTGATAATCGAGAAGTCCTCATCATTGTCGAGGTCTTCATTACAAGTTCGAGGTACATCAAACTCTTCCAAAGTAAAACCACCTCTTTTAAATGGAGTGAAGGTTGGTGTCGAGTTATCAAGAATAGGATCGAGCATAGTGGGATTGCCACTATTTTCTTCATCAGCAAAACATAAAAATTCTTGTGAGAACTCTTCGCAAATGACATCGATCATATCAATGTAGTTTATGGCCGCGATAGAATAAACATGAGAATGTTTAGAGTTTTGAGTTGCGTTTATAACAAGTTCCTCGTCATTGAAACGTAAGGTGATTTCCTTGCATGCACATCAATCAACGCTCTCGGCGTATCTAAAAACGAACGACCTAAAATGAGAGGAACTTGAGGATCCGTGGGAATATAGGCTACGGTAAAGTCTACCAGATAATAGAACTTTCCCACTTTCACAAAAACGTCTTCGACCAATCTACATGCGGGAATCGTGGAATGATCGGCCATCTCGATAGACATTCTTGAAGGAGTAAGATTAGGAAGATTGTGTGACTTGAAGATTGCAAGAGGCATCAAATTAATATTAGCACAAAGATCAGCCAAGGCATAGCATTGTTCCATATCTTGAATACCAATTGGTATTAAGAACTTACCGGGGTCACTGACTTTTTGAGGAATGCGGTTAAGATAAACCGATGAACAACTAGACACTTTTTTCAATTTTCCCTTGTTGTTCAACATACTCTTAAAGTTGGCGGCAAAACAAGGCATCATAATCAAAGCGTCGGCAAAACTTATGTTAAAATGCAAATCACGAAACATCTTAATAAAAAGATCGAATTGGTAATTGTCACGCTCTTGAAATTTCTCCTTACGAAGTCTCGATGGGTAAGGCAAGGGTGGTGTGGGTTGGGGCATAGGCATAGCCTTTGGAATCTCGGGTTCCAATGATGGTAATGGGTCAATCGTAGGTGTGGATTGAGCGGTACTTCGTGGGATTGGGATATGCTCCTCTTCGACCACCACCTCGGGTTCTTCCTCAATTTCCTCCACCGTAGGAGTAATTGGTTGAGGAGTTGGTTCCTTAAAGGTCTTACCACTACGAGTGGTAATCACTTTCATCTCTCCCTTCGGATTAGACACGGTGTTACTAGGTAGACCACCCGAAGAAGACGGTTTACACATTATAGCCTCAAACATGCTTGAAATTCTATCCTCAAACTTAGATTGCCTTTTATCCGCCTTAAGCATCTCTTGTTTAATCTCATGTTGGCCATGCTCCATTTTTTGTTGATTTTGTTGTAACTTTGAACTTTGCTCTCCATTTTGTTTGTATGATTCTTAAGGTCATTTGCAAGCTCGTTTTTCAACTCATTTTTCAAATTATTCTTAAACTCGGATCTTAGGCTAATTATCTCCCTTTGTATGTTATCAAACATAACATCATTACCGTTTGCATAATCAACAAATTCATTTGTAAGATCTTTTACGTTTTGCAAACCTTTGTTGTTTTTTGAAAATCACGGTTTTGATTTTTGTTTTGCACTTGATTATTAGCCCCTTGATTCCCATAGTTGTTACCCTTATAATTTTTCCTTTGATTTCCTTGGTAACCAACTTGATTGTTTCGATGAATTTTTAGCATTTTTATTTGGTGGAAAACCCGGTGGAGTCAATTCATTAGAGCGGGTAACTTGACCGTTTTGGTTATAAGTTCCCGTGGCCGCGTAGGCACTCGAAGTGTTACCACCGTTGGTAATGCACTCAGAGAAATCATGACTCCACCACAATATATACAAGAAACCTCAACCGCTTTAGCCCTAGCGGGAGTGGGTTGTTCAACAACTTTAAACTCAATTAACAATCCTTTAAGCTTATCAAATATTTTGTTCTCCAAATTTGCCTCTATTTGGCAAGCATCGATGCTATGTGACAATGAAGGCGAAGACGAAGCCTTGTGAACACTCGATATGTTACGAGGACTATAAACCTTGGACCTATTCTCAATGATCAACAACGCCTCATCGACCGTTTTACAAAAAAAATTAGCACCCGTGGCGGCATTAAGATAATCACGCTCATGATCGTTCAAGCCATTCTAAAACGTGTCGAATTGATGCAAGTCGGAAAAACAGTGATGAGGACATTCATGTAACATTTCCTTAAACCTATTCCAAGCCGTTGAAAAACTCTAATTATACTGTTGTGAAAACTTTCAAATCTCGTTTTTCTAGTGCGTAGTATTAGAGGGCAGGAAAAATTGGTTTACGAACTTCGAAACGAGATCCTTCCACGTCAATATAGAATTGGGTGGCTCTTTCTCTAACCAAATTTTAGTGGGCCCCGATAAGGAATACATAAAAAGAATCATCTTAATCGAGTCGTTCGAGACGTCCTTAAACTTGAAAGTGGCGGTGAGGCGATTGAATTGGCAGATGTGGGTATGAGGATTGTCCTTTTCGTCACCACGAAACTTGTTGGTTTGGATCATGGACAACAAACACGCCTTAACATCAAAATTCTCCGCAAGGATAGCGGGAATCACAATAGCCTCTCCATAACCCTCGGTGGGTGCTTGAAGAAACTCCATCATAGTACGATTAGTCATGGTTGCTTCTTGTTCTATGATGGGTTCGTCAATTGGAGATTCTTCACTAGAAGGAGTTCCTTCCTTTCGGTTTCTATGTTTACGTGCACGTCTTGCTTGGTTACAAGTTTGCATAAACATCACGTACAACGTGGGGATGAGCAAACAAGATTCTTTTGAGTGTTTTTAATTTTTTTGTGCTTTTGATTGTTTTTTACTTTTTTGGATTTTTGTGATGTATTACGTAGACACAAATCTAAAAATCTCTCCTCAAATCAAATCTCCTTATTAAAGGAGCCTCAAGGAATGAAAACGATCACGTTGAGTGAACGCCTTCGATGACTTTAGAACGTTGGTGGAACACCAAAACGTTCAAGAGGGTTTAATCTTTGAAACCAAGAAAATATATAGATACGTAGATAATACTTTGGTTGGCAAACCCTCGATTAGCCCTTTTTCTCTTAACACGCACAAGCAAGCAGGGGAAACGAGGCGGCGTGAAGCACTTAAGAGCCTTTTTCCCTTAGGTCGTGAAATACAACCGCCTTATACCCACCTTATAGTTTGTGTTAATTAAAATCAAGCTTCTCGAAAGTAATTATCTATTTCGCCTTTTTTTCTTTGTTTGAGATTCGAATACAATTATTGAGTGATGAAATCCTAAATCAAGGTTGTGTTTTCACACTTTTGGAGTACTTGTGAATTTATTGTGGTACGTATACAATATAGTAATAATATTCGCATAAAAAACAAAAACCGATAATACGTTTGCTTAGAGTGCTAAAACACACAATTACTATTTATGGTTAATATAAAAACAAAATTTATTCAAATCAAAACACAACATGCCTCCCCGAGAGTGGCGCCAAAATTATTGTAATTTCACACTCGTTTAGGAAAACGAGGTAAATAGGGTAAGTACGACGATTTAGGAAAACCGTGCACAAATGACCCAAAGGTGAGTTCGTTCTCAAGGAGGCTTGGTGTGTGTGTTAAGACTTGATATAATTTGTGATTAATATTAATGGAAAGAAACAAAATAGAAAAGGATGACGGTTACGATTAAAATTAAACTACGATGAAAGACGTAAACGTAAAACCGTAAAACGTGACTAAATTTAAAAGTTATCCTAAAAATTCCTAGAAAATCACAATAAATTCCAAAAAAATGCAAATAGAGTTTACCAAAAATCAAAACTTACTCAAACCTTTTATTTAATTGAATAATAATTTTTTAATGCAAATTAAAGCCCAAAAAATCAATTTAATTAATAAAAAGCACAAAATAAGATTTTTCAATTTATAAAACTCAAAAATAACTTGAATAAACTAAAAAATATTTTTGAAAATTTTAAAACTATTTAAAACTATTTAAAATGATTAAAAATTAAAATTAATTATTAAAATAATATTAAAATTTCGAAATGTATAAAAAATTCTAAAAACTTGCTAACTAATTTATTTTCACTTAAATATACAGAAATCAAAAGTGAAATGACCTAATTACCCCTAATGGGCCTCAAAATGGGCTAAAAGTCAAAAAAGTCCAAGCTTAATGGGCTTTTTGGCCTAATAAACAAAAAGTCAACCAAATAAGCTGAAAAGTGCAGTCTAGCTTAAAATTCAATTTTAAACACAAAACTCTAAAGGCCCAAAAGCTGAATCAGTGCTTATCACAGCTTAATAAGCAAACAGCTTATTCTTAATGGGCTTTTTGGCCCATTAAGCCATAAGCTAATGCCATAAGCTCAAATTTGACACACATACTTCTTATGAGATTATAAAGCTGTTTGTAAAAAGAATTTTTGAATAAGCTCAAGAAATAAGCCTAAAATAAGCCAAAGCTCTCTACACAAAACGACAATAGTCGTTTTCGAGTTCTAGACCACTTCAAGAGCTGATTCAACTTACAAAAGGTTTTAAATCACTTAATTAAGCTTAATAATAAAAAATATTTCAAATAAGCACACTGAATAAGCTGGAAAAAGCAATAAGCTATTTGGTAAAAAGTCAACTAGTTCGTTTTTTAGTCAAACCTAAAAGTCAAAGGCTCAAAAGCTCCAGATTAGTCAAATGGGTTAAATGAGGAAGATTGATTATTAATTCAAAGTTGTTGCACGTCTAAATAAGCTAATATGGCTTATAAATAAGTTGATGAACAAAATACACTAGTAGTGGCTAGTAGCAGTGGGAAAGGGTTCCCACTGTTTGACTTAATTGACTTGCCTTTTAAGAGAGATTAAGTAGGTTTCTTTGGACAATCAAGGCACCCCTACAACCAGTGAGTGTAGGGAGTCACAATCAAACAAGAAAACACAATTTAAACCAGCCAATTAGTATAATCAATTCAAAATGTTCACAGACCTAGCACAGATCAAATCATTTCATACACTGGTTCAATGATTAGATCTAGATTAAGGCCTATTTGATGTTATTGATATGAACAGATGATCACAAAAGCTTTTTACTGATATACTTGACCACAAATCCAAACTCAAACCCCTAGATCTATTCAACAGGTTGCAAGATCAATGATTTATCACTTGTTATACCTAGTTTAGCATTAGATCTAAGTGTTCAAAAATTTGCCGGCCAAATCAACAAGATACAAACTTTTTATGGCTACTTGTCTGATTTAAGTGTTACAAACCACACAATATGCAGATAAACTCTTAACTCAGCTATATAAGCAAGAAAAACATTAGTGCACACCTAACACTCACTTAATTTTACCAAACCCCAAAGCATGACAAACCTCATGAATGTACATCCACAGTCACGAATGTTATAGCTTATGTGCCTAGCTACACAAGGCACAAGCTTCCAATAACACCTGCTAAGATCAACAAAGTAAAAAACAAAAATTTATAACCGAAAAATGAAAAATGAAACAGATTCTTTCAAGCTTTGTACTCTACTCCTTGAATATCCCCAACCCTAGACCTACTCCACCTTGATAATCTAGCTATCAGGGTGAGATGATCAATCAAAGCCCAAAAATTTCAAGTGTTTGAACCAAAGACTTAGAAAAAAGCAGGTTTTGGAAAAACTTTGAAACACTTGCACAATACTTAAATCCAAACTTTGAAACATAAAATCAACAAACTTCAAACATTAAACAATAAAAAATAAGATGGCACTTGGATTTCGTCACAAGATTCAAACACTTTTTTCATTCATAGAAACAAAGGATTTACAGAACTCTGACCAAAGGATAAACCAAGAGGAGGGTAAAATGTGTAACCCTAATGCCTTTATATAGGCTACAAGTAAACTAAAATGCTGTATAAAAACTAGAAATCCTAATTATGAAGTTCCTCATTTGCCCTTTAAAGTTTTGAATTTTGTTGTCTGAATTTGGACTTAGAGCTGTTACATGTGAGTTTTCTTTGTTGTATAGTGATCTTGAACGTCCAAGCATGCTTAGAAATGAAGCAGGGGTTGTGGCACGTTGATTCCCTGACATGGTTTTTGTCTTCGTCTATAAAGTAGCAGGGGAAAGCTCATGTGACAATTGTGGAGAGGTGGCAACAAAGTTATGAGTTGGGTTTTGTTAAATAAGGCCTTAATCATTAATCTAGAAAAGATTAACCCTTAATTTTTGGTGATTAACGAATACCCAATTCGTGTTCTTGGTGAAATAGTAGCTGTTTGATCTTTGTTTGGGTTTAAAAAATTGTTTAGCATGAGTTTATAACTAATTAAACAATTAGTTATTAAACAGGTGTGAGTGGATGGTGAGTTGGCACAATGGTGGGTTTTGATTGGCTGGTGAGATTTAGTGGGGCACGTGGCACACAGGGATAGGTCTAGGTATCTTTCTTGTCGTCCAACTTTGGCCCCCATTTATTCTTTTGTTGTCTTTTCATGTTTAACAACATATAAACTATAATCCATTTGTTAATGAAGTTTTGTTTTTTAAACTTTGGCCAGAAAACTTTTGCAAAGGTATTTTAATAACTTGTTTTGTAATTTGATGATATTTGAATGGCTGTTTTTGGCATGTCTTCAACCTTCAAGGTCTTCACTTGTATGCTTGTCTTCATGGAGGACTAAAAGTGACAAGTCTTCAATTTTGAGGGACCATTCTTGCCAATTCTTCAAAGTTGAGGGTCCTTTTTGTAAATTTGACAAACTTTAGGGACCAAACTTCTAATTATGAATATACAAGGGTTTAATGTGTCAATTCTTCAATAATGAAGGACCCTTCTTGTACAATCTTTATTTCTTCAAGGACTTTTCTTGGAAAATCAACTCTAGGGCCCGGTTCATTGTGCGGCTTCTTTTCTTGTGTTCGTTTTTTATTGATTCTTGTGATCTTTTGTCATTTTCTCAAGCATATATTTGGCACTTTTTATTATATTTTAACCATTTTAACCCCGTTTTGGACGATGAGACTATGTATAAAAGTAGTCTCATCAGTCAGCGACCCGACTCTATTGTCCATATTTGAAAGAATAGGGAATGCTATTTCTTTATCGTGCGAAAATTCCGTGACCACCCTTCTTTGCATGAAAGATTTTTCCCTTTTCTACCATATATATGGTTATGGGTTTATCCTTCTGTTTCTTCACTTCATACTTCTTCATATCCGTGTTCTTTCTCTAGTCTCGTATCAAGTAGTTCAGCTTCCCTGCTTTTACCAGGCTCTCAATGTGCCTTTTCAATTGAATGCACTCATCAGTAGCATGCCCTTTATCATCATGGTATTCGTAATGCTTTGTGTTATCCCGTTTATCTACTGGTCCCATCATTGGGCTAGGCTTTGGAAAACTTGCTCCTTCTGATAGGAATTTCTCCCTGGAGGTTTTTTAAAGCGGGGTGAACTTGTTGTTGTTGGTGTTGCGCCCTTGCTTTGCCTCTCCTTGGAAGTCTAACGTGCGACTGATGTTTTGCCCATATGATTGTTTCTTGGGCCTGTCTTGGTACTTGTAGCCTGAAGCCATCTGCCTGCTATCTGCTGCTGCGGTTTCTCCTTGGATAAATGCTTGGACCTTTTTCATTACCCCATCGAATGTTGTCGGAGTTCTGTCGTTCAACTTTTTTTTATTAGGTCCAGATTTGTGATGCCTGCGAGGAATTCATAAATTTTAAGAATCTCCGGGTAATCCTTAATCTGGTTGCATTCAGATTTGAAGCGCTCCATGAAGTCTTCGAGGCTTTTGTTGTGCGTCTGCTTCACTCTCGCAAGTGAAACCGGGCTTTCGTCGTACTTCTTCTGCTGCACATAATTTCTTAGGAACGCTCTCCGAAGTTCTTCGAACCATGAATGCTTCTTCGCGAGAGACGGTCGAACCATGTCCGAGCGTTCCCGATGAGCGTTGAGTTGAACATGTGACACCACACGGCTTCCGGCCATTGCTCTATCCCTGCCTGAGATTCGAACACTTTTAGGTGATCATCTGGATCTGTTGTACCGTCGTAGATCTTGACGTTGGACGGCATGCGTCTTTTTTTGTTATCCCTGAAAGTATTTATGCTTCTGAAAAACACGCTTCCTTTCTCTCGACGCCATAGCAAGGTCCATTGATCTTCACCTTGTATCCTTGGACTTTTTGGTTCCCTGCGGTGTTTTCTGTCGTAGTAAGAGGAATCAGAGTCCCCAGTGGATGAAGGGGAGACCCTTTTATGGCGGGGGTGGCGGTCGCTATCATTAGAGTCCGAGGAATCTTAACTTGAAGAGTTCCTCGCGCATCCTTCCAGTAATCTTATTCCTTTCCTGAACTTGCAGATCTTGAGATGAATCTTCTTCCAAGGGGCCCAGTCTTTTAAGGGCGCTTCGTCTACCAGTAGTGTGACAATCCGTCAATTTATTGTCGATATTTTATTATCAAGTATTATTTAAAAATCATTATTTTAATGTTATATTATGAACTCACTCATTTTTGGGAAGAAATTTGGGTTTACATCTTAAAGTAGCATCGACTACGTCTAAACCGGAGAACTCTACGTTACGTGCTTACGTATACATACACCGTTTTTGTGCCAGTCCGACATTTCAGGAAATAAATTTATTCTCGAGTATTATTTTGAAATTTTACATTTGTGTTGGTTCATAAACTCACAAATTTACGAGAAGAAATTAGGACTTACGTGCATAATTTAGCGCCTTTTACAATTAAACCGGAAACCCTAGGTTTACGTATTTACGCTTTTGAACTCCGTTTTTGATGAGACAATTTTCACTAGATTCGTTTTGTACCGTAGATTCATAATTTATAAAAACGTTTTTTGTAAAACGACCCGAGGGCACACAAATCGAGGAAACTAGAATCGAGGAGTACCCATAAATTAGTGGGGATGAGACAAGTTTACACTTTCCCCACCCCCACTAAGGGGCGACAAACCTTCACCAACACACCCCTTGATGTGTCCATTTTATAACAAAACTAAGGACACTTGTCCTTAGTTTTCACTCAAAACCATCCAAAACCTCAAAACTAGCTACACATACCATCTAACTCATTTGATACATGCAATCAACACACAAAACTCTCTCTACCCCCTCTCCTTGCCGTCCCATACTCCACCCCAAAACACCCCATTTGATCAAAAATTAAACCATGAATCTTGTGTTTAACTTGCACAAGATGAAAACCTTTTGAAGTCTTGTTGATTTGAGGTTATCCTAACATCCACAAAGAAGTTTTCCTTGGAGTCTAACGCTGATTTTTCTCAAGGTGTTCATATATTTGGGTGATCTTGAAGGTGGTCTTGGTTTATCAAAAGATTGGTTATCAAAAACCAAGTCTTATTCTTAGCTTTTCACTATCTTGGTTGATAACAAGATCATTTCTTCTATTACCTTGTTATTTTATAAATGTAATCTTGTATTTTATTTATAAATGTATATGTATATGATAATAAATGATGATCAAAGTATTATGTGGGGATCTTGTGTTGATAGATTTGGTTAAAAAGACTAAAATCTACGTGTAAAAATGTTAAAATCATGGTTAAATTTATAGGCTGTATAAAACAGTAAGTAACCATATGATAACTTGGTAAAATGACTTGGATTATTGAATATATAGTAAGATATATGATTTTTACATGTTTGGGGAGTTGGCCACTCAATGGAATCAATAAAATGAGCAAGATATGATCAAAATACTATTAAGGTTCAAATATGTATAGTCTATTTTGGACGAATTATTAGGGATACTTAGAGGATGATTGAGCAGTAGCTAAAGGAGTTATTTGTAGCACATATTATGTCGTTTGTGCTGCCCAAAATTTGAGCTTCTATATCCTTGTAGAACTCAAGATATGGCAAAAATGGTGAAAGTGATTTTGATAATCAGATTTGGAAATAAAAGTATATAATATAAAATGAGCACTCAAGTAATACTATTATAAAATACATATGTAAAACCCACTAACTTATGATAATACTTATAAAATAAGTTATATACTTTGATAAATAAGTATGGCATTTTTATAAAAATACAAACTCAAATGTTTTCTAAAGTTATAAAACTATATATATGAGTTTTACGTCTTTTTGGATAAAACCGAAAGATTAACGTTTTCGCTAAATAAAACTTAGACGGCCGGACCCTTCTAATGTAAACTTTTTATAACTCATCTACTGATATGTAAGTATATTTTACAAGTAAAAACCGATAAAATCCGAGCTTTATAACTTATGGACATTAACGGGCCAAAGTAGCCTTATTGGACCATTAGCCCAACTAGTTTGGCTAAACACTAATAGACTTACTCATGGGCTTAACCCACTTGGGCCCAACATATGAGTATAGGCTTGGTATTGAAAGTATAAATAGACTAATATAATGTATTGGGATTTTAATGGGCTTATTGGGCCTTAATATGTAAACAAGTTAAAACTAGTGTAGCTAGTCTAAAATTTTACTAACACATAACACTATATTGATGAATAAAGAGATAAAATCCCACTAGATTGTCATCATACTTATAATATCATCATATATATACACAGCCATTATTTTTATAAAGTCGTTGGACAAAAGTCTAAGACCGATTATTATTTGTCTAGGTCTCCGTGATTGAAGCACGCACTATCGCCGATAACCCGCCTTTCCCAATCAACGTGAGTTCATAGCCTCACACTCTTTTAAATGTTTTATGAAATGTTTTATAAACCCGCGAGGGAGATAACATGCTAGTTTTAATGAAATAGGATACTAGTTTTCCCGATTGTTTGCGTATTCATATTGACCCGAATGATTATATGACCCGATGAATGAAATGAAATGGATAATTATTAGTTAGGTTATGTCACAAAAAGTCCCATTAGCATGAATTATGAACTAGCGGGATTTGGTAGACGCTTATGCATATAATAGTACTATTTGGGGAAGATCACCCCAGTTCGCGCCGTGACGGTTGATCCCCGTCGTGCCACCTTGAGTGGTAAGCGAATTTATGTATGAGAAGATTTATATAGCGTGATATTTGTGACGACACGCTAACTTAGATGGGAAAATTGTTTGTCGGGTTCGCGGCCCGCTGTTTGATATAGTAAGGTAGCAATGTCATGTGGCTTATAATAATCCAATAACGAAAATACTGATGTACGAATTGAATAACAATATATTGCCTGACTAGCAATACGGGGTCTTATTACTGATATTATGTTCATGTTTTTGGTTTTACATAACAATTTTCATATAACGGTTCTTATTTAACTCTATACAACGTTATAAAACGTATTGTATGATGTTTTTGCGACTATGGTTCGTATAATGGTTTTGAAGGCAAAAGCCTATATTATGATTTACGACAAAGAATTGTATAAAATGTCTTGGGCCTATTTTATGGCCTACGACAAAGAATTGTATAAATGTTTTTCGATAATGATTATATACCGATGATATATATTAATGGTTTTTTTAAACTCTATGGATTCACTCGGCGTTTTCGCTGACTTTTTAACATGTTTTATCTCAGGTACTTGAAGGTAATACTCGGGAAGACGACAAGAATTTATGACCCGCATTTAAATAAAATTTCCATTCAAACGTTTAGTAAAATTGTATGAAATACTATGACCTGATGACCTATGTAAATTGATATTTATGAATGGAAAATGCTTTATTATTCAACGACGCGATTTTTAAGCGTTGTCTATGATTTGAGTAATGTGCTATCCCGTAACACCAACGACTCTTCCGCTGAACTAAAGTATGAATATTTGGGGATATTAAATTTTGGTACCAGAGCTCTCGTTATAGAGAACGAAAGATTTTTAAAACCAAGGTTTTGAATAAAACATTTCAAAATCTTTTAACCATAAATATTTTTAAATAAATATTTTGAGTAAAATGTTTAAAAACCTTTTGACTATAACGGTGCCGAAGAATTCCCGAGTTACCGACAAGGCCATACTGTGAAGTGTTATTTTAATATATATATAACTTGGATTATATATATATATATATATATATATATATATATATATATATATATATATATATATATATATATATATATATATATATATATATATATATATATATATATATATATATATATATATATATATATATATATATATATATATATATATATATATGTTGTGATTTGATTACATGATTGTTTGATGATTATTTTAATACTTATACGAGGTATTTATACGATGTAGATTGTCACAAGAAACCCTAACTCCCCTAGCAAATCAATCGAAGCTATTCCTGTAGGAATTCTAGCTACTCTAGATCTAAACCAAGTTGTGGATAATTATGATCCCAACAAAATGGTTGATATTCGTAGAAATGTTGGTATTAGTTGATTATGATTTTGAGGAAAAATTGGCGAGATTAAATCTGATATCGATGTCATGAAGATCTTTCCTTATAGAGTGGAGTTTGACAAAACCTTACCACATAGAAAGGTGTCATCTGATTTGGTGTCACCCAGTTCTTAAATTTGAAATCGAAAAAGTGAATGTTGCACTTGAGGCTGTGATTGGAGCCTTTACCCAAAAGCCTCATGCCACCTGCACCATTCCGAGAAGTCTATATGAATGGGTGAGTCATTTCATACTAGTGACTCATTAGATAACTATTGTTGTAAGAGCTATAGGATTGGAAATTAAGTGTTGTTCATGTCGAACTTTTATTTCCCTTTCAAGGTCTAAGAATAAGGTTGAAAGTATTAGAAAATGAGGTAGGATGTAGCATTGAGTATAAGTTGATTGAAAACTTTAATTAAGTAAAATTTAACTCGTATGGAATATGAGATTGTTAAGAGGAAGTCGTTGAGTCCTGCGATTGAGTTATAAGGTTTTAAATGATTGTTGGTTCGTGTTAAGGGTTGTTCCTATGCCATTGTCCAATGACGAGGATGCCTAGTGTCCAAGAAATAAATTGAAGAAATCTTCTTCTGCATTGGGACAGGTGGAACACCTAATGACTCATGTAGATTAGTATTCATTGTAGTATCTTTTAAAATCTCTAACTTAACTAAGACATCATTTGGTAGGATGAGTCTTTGGAATTGTATGACATGGCGACACGTAATGTGTTACGGTATAATTTTTGACTTGTTTGTGATTAATGAAAAGACTACATTTGATTGCTAAATTTTACATGTATCGATGTTATCTATCTTTTCTTGCTTCTTCCTAATGTTCGCATTAGTGATGCAACCATTGAACAAGCACTCACCTCAGTTTGAGTTGCGTTGTAGATTCTTCTCTTTGTATTCCTGAGTGCCATCGAGGTCATGAACCTCATGATTATTTGGCTAAGCTCATTTCCTATCATATTGTAGTTTTTGGGTAAAGGGGACACAACCCCGGTAAAATATATTCCCAAAAGCGTTGAAGTACAATGGAATGTAGCTGCAATGCTACATTAACCTCACGCAACAGCTTGAAAAAACCACTATACCATATGACATGCCATATGATCCTACTAAACAATTACAAAACAGATAACACCAATAGGAAAAAACCACCTAAAGGTGCATGAACAATGAAAGTAAAACGACATCACGATTAACACTTAGAGCGAACATCAGGCTGACGAGAACCATGCCGATCATCAATCGATATGACTTCTTCAACCTCACTATCACTAGCATTAATCACATCTTCCTTGGTGTTAAAACCATCCTCCCAATCTGTACCATCATCTATCTTATCCCAAAGAGCACTAAAAGAATTATGAGAACTCTTCTCCTTATAATTAGTATTCGCTACAAAACTCGAAGCTTTGTTATTCAAGAAACCCTTCTTAAGCATAGGAGCAGCCGGCTTAGAATTCTTACCCGTAGCTTTAGAGGTCTCACCCCTCTCAACATTACGAAACTGAAGATTAAGAGCCGGTTTAGTTAACTTGATACCTGCAACTTGTGGTTGCTTCTTCTTACCCTTATTCTTCTTATTCTTAACCACCTCAAATCCATCATCTACCACAACACTAGTAGCATGAGCGACCACTTCCTTGGGCAATTTCGGGCACCTATCATTAATATGATCAAAAATCAAGCATGTAGAGCATCTAGGTGGTTTCCATTCGTACTCAATATCAATCGTAACCAAAGAATGACCTTTATCACGACCTTTTGGAACAACAATTACCATCGAATTCAGTAACTCAACATCAGCTGAAACCTCAATAAGAGCACGCGCGTAGGTGCTACGTCCCATGAGTTAGCACACATATTACTCGTATAAGAATCTAGCATATTAGGTGTACCAATTTGGGTAGTGATAAGACTAAGACCAACCTCCGAATAAGCATCAATCGGCACATGATGAAGTTTAACCCACACCGGCGCTCTCTAGATCTCCGCCTTTTGCAAATCAGTAGAAGGCGACCATATGTTCAAAAAAATAGGCACGGTCCTAATCAACCACGGACCATTTTCAAGCACTCCTTCCATTCCTTCCTTCGAATTGAATTGGAAAAGGAAAGAATCCTCGCGAAGTTGAACATGTTTCAGCCCAAATCGAGCCCACGTATTCTTAACATAGCTTTCCACAAGCGGGAAAGCTAACCGTTTACCAATAAAATGCCCATAAAGTGTGTTTGCCAAACGCCATTCAACCTCTTCAAAAGCATCATAAGGAATAGCGATTCGTGCTCCATCAACACACTCCTCACAACGTAACTCAAAAATTTTCACAACCTTAGTACGCTGATTCAGGACAGCCTCATTTTGAACTATCGATGCAAATGATCCCATCCGTTGACCTAAATCCGATTTAGAAGGAATCTGAACCCATCGTGATCCCCTCTCTTGCTTGTCATTAGCCGTAACATCATTTAGAGCGCCTTCTGATTTCAGACTAGCATCAATAGCAGTTTTTAAAGAACTATCACCTTGAGTAAGAATAGGGTTTTCAGCCATAGTACCATCATCTTCCTCAGGACTTGACGTCATACCCCCACCACGTATACTGTCCAACTCACCCATTAAATTATCAGTCTTATCAACAGCCATCAAATTAGGGTTACGAAGTATCCCAGCAGCCATATTAAGACCAGCCATATTAGTGTTTTGTATCTCCCCAACAGCCGCTTGTTTCTGTGTTTCATCACAAACCTCACCACTCACTGCCTTCAATCTCTGCATACGCTCGGCAAGGCTATCCAAATCCACATGGTACCCACGACCCTCCATCTCCAACACCAAAACCCTAACTCGAAAAAACCTTAAAAAACGAAATACCCTGATCTCCAAATTGAATCAATACAACCAATATTTAAACAGATCACAAACAATAAGGAACATAAACAAAAATGACAAAACGGCACAAACCCTAAATCTAATTAGATCCTAAACCCTAACAACGGATGTCTTTGCAACACAAGATCTATGAAACGCAAACCCTAAACACAAGTAATACACAGATCTTAAGAAGAAACAACCATAACATAGGTTATGGCGTAACCCTAAAATCAGTATAAAACAAATGAAATATGGTGGACGTTCACAAATAACATGCACAAAAAGAAAACCGTGAATTAGGAGGTTAGAAGAATGATCAGAAAAGAGATAAAAAGTGGCCGGAAATCACCATTTTTTAGAGAGAGAATATTAGGGTTTTTTTTGTAGTTAGTTATTGGTGAACAACTTTTCATCACTTTTTTGTAGATCACTCATTTTTTTTAAGTTGAAACAGTATCCCTTGATAAAAATTGAATTTTCGTCACCATATGGATTATTCAAAATGAGATTTATGAGTAATCGTTATTGAAATAAAGTTGTTTACGAAATGCTTTGGAAAACTTAATTGTTTTCATAACAAAGAACATCTCTGTAAATTCATTTTGATTCTTATTCAAGAATTAAGCATGAATTTTTTTTTTTAAACATGATGACAAAGTTTTGACGAACTGAGTATTGCATCTTTAATCCTAAAATTGTATATAGTTGTGCGTCTACGTACAATTTAGAAGGGACAATGCAAGGCTGGTTAGTAGTCACCATGACATTGTTAACAAACATTACATTTTTCTTTGTAATTGTGAAAGATTGAAATTTTATGAGATCTGCAAGAAGTGCAAAATAGGGACATATTGTTAGGAACACCTACATATGTGCCTGTACCATTTATTCTTCTGAATCGAATTTACTCATCTGTGGATATTGCCTTAATTGACAATTGATATCCCCTTCTTGTCCAATTCTTTCATGGCAAGATTCTTTGGAATCTTTACTAATTATCGAGTATTAATACCCGACTGGGTGTATCGACGTTCCTATCATTTCTTTTAGTTAGATTTCATTTGAATGACATGGGTAACGATCCGAGGTGCTTTCAAATGCGTACTCAAATTATGAAAACATGGGATATATTCATATTCGTTAATGTTTTCGTCTTTATCTGATTGAAATTCTCTCGCGTAAATTATGCGTTGACCTTACTCTCTTTTAATGTTAGTTATGTCTCCAGATATCCTTGAATATGTGAAGGGTTATGAGTTATTAGTATTCTCTTGAGAAGTTCACATCTTATCAACGATAATAAAACTGAAAAGTTGGTAGTGCCATTAGAATGGATTGGTTGATTATGACATGATGTCATTGTCTTAATTAATGGGAACTCGAGTGGAATTCCCATAAAAGATAAGATGTTGATTATCAAAAGTGATATAAATAATTCTTGATGGATGACCATATCCTGCATTTAGACTTGAAATTTTACCATGAATGGTTATGAACTAGTCATAGACCTTGTAATCTAGAAAGAACTTAAAGTAAATTTACTAAAAGATGTTTCTGTTATCTGAAATTCTAAGGTATTTGCTGATGAATTACCTAGACTTTCGCCATTAAGGCAAGTTGAATTTGGTATTGATTATATTCCCGGTGTTGCACCTGTGGTGTGTGCACCCTACTTCAGCACCATCTGAACCAAAAGAATTACCGTGCAACTGAGAGAGTTGTCGGAAAAAGCTTTTATTCTATCGAGCTCGTCATCATGAAGAGCTATGGTGTTATCATTCCTTATATTGTTGATTACCGTGAACTAGGTAAATTGACGATCAAAATCGATATACGTTACCTAAGATGGAAGATTTGTTCGATCATTTACAAGGTTCTAGCATATATTCAAAAATTTGATCTACGGCATGGTTATCATCAACTTCGCGTCCGCAAAGATGATTATCTATCCCAATCACTACATCCAGAACTTGTAACGAACATTATGAGTTTCACGTGATGTCGTTTGGATTGACCAATGCACATGTAGCATTCACGAATTTAGTGAATCACGTGTGTAGGCTGTAATTTGATAAATTCATGCTTGTGATAATTAAGGACCATATGTTTGTATCTAAGAATAAGAAGGAGTTAATAATCATTTATAGACTGCCCTGAGTTGCTCGAGCAATGAAAACCTGTACCTTGAATAATTAACCAGTGATTTGAGGCTTAATCCTTTACATTATTTGACCGTGTGATTGATAGATAATGGAATATATATTGACTCTTCAAAGATTAGAGCCATTAAGGCTTTGGGTTATACCAAAAAGAAAGTGCAAAAATGTTTTGACAAATATTTATCAAAGGATTTTTAAGGAATTATTTCCTTATACCCAGATCATTTAACTAAACTCCCTTAGGAGTAAGTGTTTGTGTATACCTCAAGACAACCTAAAAGAGATTGAGGAAACCATACAACCCATAACATGGAATTTGGAACGACAGTTTTTGCTCTTCAACTATGAAAATTTTGACCAATGTATAAACAAGATTTTTCGAACATTTACGGATCTTATTACTTATTTTTGATAAATCAACAAAAATCGTGTTAACTAAATTCAAATTTATTTTGAACATTTTTCTATAATTGGACAAACTGAGAAATTTCAAAATTTTACGTTTACGTTTCATAAAAATTAAATATTTATTATTTAATTACTTGTAATATTGATCAACACTTTAGACGCTGGATTTAGCAAAACTAATAAAGATAATAGGTGAGAAGAAACTAAAAATTAGAAAATATGAAGAAAGAATTTCTGAGTGATTATGGTTATGATATTTATTTCATTTGGGAAGGTGAATGTAGATACTGACACGTTATGTAGAAAGAATAAAGAATCAATTAGGATGTGTTCCTTAGTAATGACTGTACAAAATAATTTGCCCGATCAATTTAGAAATAACTAATGCTTGTAAGAAGGATAATATAGATAATAAAATGGTTTCGCGGTTAATGAGAGCCGTTAGAGATGAGAGCCGATGGCGTTAAATGTATAAAAGGTCATTTGCGGCTGCCTAAATATGGAGGATTTTAAGATTTAGTCATGATGGAATCTCATAAGTTTAAGTATTCTATTCATGCCATTTTTTATTAAATGTATCTTTATCTGAAGAAGTTGTACTGATGACCAAATATGAAAGCAGATATCGCCACATACGTTGGTAAACATCTGACTTTTGCGAAGGTTAAAGCTGACGCCAAAAATCCATAAGGATTGCTTCTACAGGTTATAATTCTTGTTTGGAAGTGAGATAGAACCACCATGGATTCTTATGATTAATCTTCCAAGGTCATCATCTGGATTTGATTCGATTTGGGTCATCGTCGATAGACTGACCAAATCTGCTAATATCATTCTCGTTAATGGTAGATTCTCGATGGAGAAATTGACTCTTTTGTATTTAAAGGAGTTGTGTAAGCATGGTGTGCCTGTATCGATCATCTCTATCAAGATCCTCGCTTCACATCGAATTTCTAGAGATTTCCTCAGAAGTCATTGGGAACGAATCATGATGAGAGTACTGTTTACCACCCCAATCGAAGGGACGATGTAAAGTAACGATACAAACACTAGAAGTCTTGTTTTATGTTTGAATAATTGACCTTTGGTAATGAACGAGATAATCGTTTTCCTTTGGAGAGATTATCATTGATAATTATCGTTTTAGGATCGAGATCGAATCTTGTGAGGATCTATATAATGAGCATCTGTAGGTAGGAGTTGGGATGAAGATACCCGACATACACCCATTGTGAGTTGGACATGTATTTTAGGTTTAAGGTTGCCTATGATGACAAACCTAACCTTACAAAATACCCGATCCGCGAGACTTGAAATGATTGTTGAAACTAGGATCTGATTATTGACTGCCAGTAGTGGGAAGGAGGTTATTTGAGTATGAAATGTAGATCTTGAAGGGAGGTGGGTAGAAAATCTATGCCAAGAATTTTTCATCATGGAAAGATGAATGGATGATCTGAAAGATCGTGGGAAACTAAGTCCCCGTTGTATGGGACCATTGAGATAATGTAAAGATTTGGTTTGAGAGGCATATAAGCTAGATCTACCCGAGGACTTCAAGGGCTGCATGAATTATGTTTCGTATATTGAACTTGATGAAATGTATATCAAGTGAAAATCTGATTATTTTAATAAAGTTTAGATCGGCAAAAAGTTGCATTCAACAAAAACCCGTGAACATCATGGATAGAGAAAGTAAGTCAACTTAAGCCTGATCGTATTCCCGTAGTTTTGTTTGATGAAACTCGCGTATTGTAATGAATTACACTTGAGAGAAAAGAACGAATGTGGAGGAAATGCCCACATGACTTTGACTCTATAAGAAGCGATTAGTAAGATAAATCGATCTTTGAGGACAAAGATCCTCTCTAGGGGTAACTGCTGTGACAATCCGTTAATTTATGGTCGATATTTTATTCTAAAGTATTAGTTAAAAATCATTATTTTAAAGTTATATTATGAACTCACTCATTTTTGGGAAGAAATTCGGGTTTACATCTTAAAGTAGCATCGACTACGTCTAAACCGGATAACTCTATGTTACGTGCTTACGTCTACATACACTGTTTTTGTGACAGTCCGACATTTCAGGAAATAAATTTATTCTCAGTATTATTTTGGAATTTTAAATTTGTGTTGGTTCATAAACTCACATATTTACGAGAAGAAATTAGGACTTACGTGCATAATTTAGCGCATTTTACGATTAAACCGGAAACCGTAGGTTTACGTATTTACGCTTTTGAACTCCGTTTTTTATGAGACAATTTTTACAAGATTCGTTTTGTTCCGTAGATTCATAATTTATAAAAACGTTTTTCGTAAAACGACCCGAGGGCACGCAAATCGGGGAAACAAGAATCGAGGAGTACCCGTAAATTAGTGGGGATGAGACAAGTTTACACTTGCCCCACCCCCACTATAGACTGTTTTGGACGAATTATTAGGGATACTTAGAGGATGATTGAGCAGTAGCTAAAAAAGGAGTTATTTGTAGCACATATTATGTAGTTTGTGCTGCCCAAAATTTGAGCTTCTATATCCTTGTAGAACTCAAGATATGGCAAAAATGGTGAACGTGATTTTGATAATCATATTGGAAATAAAAATATATAATATAAAATGAGCACTCAAGTAATACTATTATAAAATACATATGTAAAACCCACTAACTTATGATAATACTTATAATATAAGTTATATGCTTTCATAAATAAGTATGGCATTTTTATAAAAATACAAACTCAAATGTTTTCTAAAGTTATAAAACTATATATATTAGTTTTACGTCTTTTCGGCTAAAACCGAAAGATTAACGTTTTCGCCAAATAAAACTTAGATGGTCGGACCCGTCTAATGTAAACTTTTTATAACTCATCTACTGATATGTAAGTACATTTGACAAGTAAAAACCGATAAAACCCGAGCTTATAACTTATGGACATTAACGGGCCAAAGTAGCCTTATTGGACCATTAGCCCAACTAGTTTGGCTAAACACTAATGGACTTACTCATGGGATTAACCCACTTGGGCCCAACATATAAGTATAGGCCTGGTATTGAAAGTATAAATGGACTAATATAATGTATTGGGCTTTTAATGGGCTTATTGGGCCTTAATATGTAAACAAGTTAAAACTAGTGTAACTAGTCTAAAATTTTACTAACACATAACACTGTAATGTTGAATAAAGAGATAAAATCCCACTTGATCATCATCATACTTATAATATCATCATATATATACATAGCCATTATTTTTATAAAGTCATTGGACAAAAGTCTAAGACCGAGTATTATTTGTCTAGATTTCCGTGAATGAAGCACGCACTATCGTCGATAACCCGTCTTTCCCAATCAACGTGAGTTCATAGCCTCGCACTCTTTTAAATGTTTTATAAACCCGCGAGCGACATAGCATGCTAGTTTTAATAAAATAGGACACTAGTTGTCCCTATTGTTTGCTTATTGATACGGACCCGGATGATTATATGACCCGATGAATGATTATATAACGCGATGAATGAAATGAAATGGATTATTATTAGTTAGTTATGTAACACCCCCAATTTCGGGTCATAGCAGCGGAAGGGTCATTGGGTGTTACTGTCATGGTTCAATCTCAATATCATAGAAAACGCCTCAAAACGAGTCATTTTAACAAAACATACATCCATTCATTATTTAAAGATAAAACAGTTCACACACGGTCCCAAATAGTTTCAAAGTTTACACAACATAACAAACTACAAAAGTTTCATTGAATGGACATAGTTTAGAAAAGCGGGCCAAAACATTTAAATTAAGCAAGCTGCATGAAACCACCTTCCTTGAGTGCATTCTTCATGGACCTGAGATAAAACATGCTATAAAGTCAACAAAAATGCTGAGTGAATCTATAGAGTTTAAATTAAATAAACGAACACAAGTATTCTGAATAAACCTTCCATGGTTGACAATCATGTGGATCAGACATAATCATCGTTGTTATTACATAAGCCTCATGACATTGAACGTTAACATATATTATTTCAGCCCAACACATCTAGCCAAGAGCGTATATTTCTCTTATACAATTGCATCCGATGTTTCATTACTAGTGTATCACAACACCACACAATAGCTAGTCGCGACCGGACTGGGCGTCACCCCGATAGATCTATCCATAGTATTAGTGTTCATTCGATAAACAATTCATGAATCAATGGGTCTTTTAAGGCTAGAAGCAAACCTATGTAAATAACGTTCATCTAGCATACAATCGGGTCCTTTGTGTTCTATTTTTAAAACAAGCATGTTATCCCCCTCGCGGGTTTTAAAATACTTTACAAGATAGTATAAAAGCGAGGCTATAGACTCACCTTGGTAGAATAGTAGTAATGCGACGATCGCCAACGATAAGTGATGCCCGTTAGATACGAAAACCGCAACCTACCAAATAAGACGCGTTCGTTAATAAACGACTCAAGTATAAATAATAATTAAATAATACAAAACTCAAATTTATAAAACCATGACAATCCCAAAAATAATAATAGTACAAGTGTACTTCTATACCCTTTCACATGTTAGCTTTATTAGACTATATCATCGATAAAAATCTGCCGATACTTACCGAAAGTACAAGCTCATTTACCTTACTTAAACTATTCCGTTTTCGACGAAACTTGGTCACAAACTCACATATAATATGAATAAGAGTAAGTTTAAGTATCATTCAAAAATATTACTTCTAAGGCTTTCTGCCCGACGTATCTATGAGTTACAAAAACCGGACAGATTTACGTCTTTGACTCGTAAAACCATTTTGACATATCTAAACAACTCCATTTATAAAACCGATACTAGAATTTGAAAATAGACTCATGACCAGAGGTTTAGAATTTAACATCAGTCCTTGAACATTTTTAAAACTCATTCTATAGTCCCCGAGATTCAATCCAAATATCGACAACAATTTTCGGATTGTGCCGATACTCGTCTCCCGGTACACGAATACTAAAATTGTTGTAAATTCGCACTCGTTTGGAGTTGGAAGTCCTACTTTATATCAAATCGAAGCTAACGAAATTCTCTACAACCCTATCTGATAAGATAAACAATATTCATGTAGTAAGTTACCCAAAAAATGCCTTGAACTCACTGCATAAAAATACATGTTTAAAAATCATACTAAAACAACATTTTGATCAATTTTAACCAATTTTATACTTCTTATATTACCCTAATATCATCATAACACATGTATCTAACTCATAGAACCTTGCATGTTCAATTTAATAAAATCATTTATAAAAATTTATACATGCAACAATACCCCATTCAAATATAATAATAATAACAACATGTTTCACCATAAAAATGGATCAAACAACATGTTCTTCATCAAAAATTGAAAAGAATATAAAGTGAATGCATGTGGGAAAAATTTAAACCAAAATGATCCTTGTTGAATTTGTAAAGTGGGTCTTTTATTAGATTAGGATGAATCAAACTAGAACTTGATTTTTGATGATGGTTTTGGTGATAGGGTGGACGGCAAACAAGAGGAAGAAGAGAGAGATTTTGTGATTTTTTTGTAAAAATAAATTTTAATAATAAATTAGATAGTAGAAAAATTATTTATAGTCCAAGGTTAGGGTAGATTTTGCCAATTAGGTATAGTTTTGGACCAAAAAGTAATTAAATAAGTTAAAGGGTAGAAAATGACTATTAGTCAAAGTTGAAAATATTAACGGGACTCGAGTTTCGTAAAAATACTTTTCAATAGTTAAAACACTTCATAAATATAATAATAAAGCTTCGACACGACTTAAAACGTAATTAAATTGAAAACATCGAAAATATAAAATATCGAGACAATCGATAATAAAACATAATTTTTGGGCATCCGTCGGTATCACGATCACTAGTAGTTCTCGTCATTCGTTAAAACGTAAAGCACGAGAAATAAAGATTAAATAAAATAAAATCATTTTTATGATAAATTGAGAATATAATATCGATACCTAACGTATTCCTTGACGGTTTTCATCTAATCGACATTCTTTCGTTAGTTTCAAGTCATAACCTTCTCGATTAGTCGAAAATTTAAAGTTCTCATTAAAGTAAACACGTAATACGTAATAGTCGAGATTAAAATAACGACCTGAAATTGACGGATTGTCACATTATCCCCACCAAATTAGGATCTTCGCCCTCGAAGATCAACTTGCGTTCTTGCCCGATCGTTTGTTGAAATCAGAGAGATGAGGGTAATTCTTCCACATTTGGTCTTCTCGTTCCCAAGTATACTCCGGTCCTCTTCGAGAGTTCCATCGAACTTTGACGATAGGGATTCGGCTTTATTTTAGTTTCTTGACCATACGATCTATGATCTCGATTGGTTCTTCAATAAAGTGCAACTTTTCATCAACCTTAACTTCGTCCCACGGTATAACGAGTTCTTCATCGGATAAACACTTCTCCAGATTCGACACATGAAAAGTGTTATGAATCCCATACAGTTCTTGTGGTAGTTCAAGTTGGTATGCCACGGGTCCTACTCTAGATGTAATCTTGAATTGTCCGATATAACGAGGACTTAACTTCCCACGTTTTCCAAATCGTACAACACCTTTCCATGGTGATACCTTTAGCATAACCTTATCTCCCACACTAAACTCCAATGGTTTTCTTCTCACATCCGCATAACTCTTCTGTCGGCTTCGCGCAGACAACAACCTATTCTTGATTTGCACAATCATATCTGTCGTCTCCCTAATCATATCTGGTCAAGTGAGTTGAGCATCACCAACCTCACTCCAGCTCACGGGCGATCTACATTTTCTCCCATAAAGTGCTTCAAAGGGTGCAGCTTTAATACTCGCGTGATAACTGTTATTGTACGAGAATTTAGCCAAAGGTAAGTGCTTATCCCAGCTACTTCCAAAGTCTATCACACAAGCACGCAACATATCCTCCAATGTTTGAATAGTTCTTTCGCTTTGCCCATCAGTTTGCGGGTGATAGGCTGTGCTCATATCCAAATTGGTTCCTAAAGATTTCTGAAGTGATCTCCAAAATCCAGAAGCAAAACGACTGTCTCTATCGGAAATGATTGAAATAGGAACACCATGCTTACACACGATCTCCTTCAGATAAAGGTCGGCAAGTTTCTCCAAACCAAACCTCTCGTTGATTGGAATAAAATGAGCGGATTTAGTTAAATGGTCGACAATAACCCAGATTGTATCGAACCCAGACGGTGTCCTTGGGAGTTTTGTGATGAAGTCCATCGTATTTTGCTCCCATTTCCAGATTGGAATTTCAGGTCGGACAAGTAATCCTGACGGCTTCTGATATTCAGCTTTCACTTTTGCACAGTTAAGCATTTCGTGACGTATGTTGCAATATCAGCTTTCATATTCGGCCACCAGTATAACTTTTTCAAGTCTTTGTACATTTTGTCCGATCCAGGATGAATAGAATACATAGACTTATGAGATTCTAACATGATCAAGTCTCTCAGTCCACCATAGAATTGTAACCAGATTCGACCTCTCAAACATTTGATACCATCGGATCGCGTCTCAAATGTTTCACCATCTCCTCTAAATCTTTCGGCCGCGATATGTTTCTTCTTACATGATTGGATTTGTGTGTTTCGGATCTGCTCAGGTAAGTTATTATAAACTGTCACCACCAAAGCACGCACTCGAATCAGTTTCTCCCTTTCCTTTCGACTTAACACGTCAGCTACCACGTTCGCCTTTCCAGGATGATAACGAATTTCGTAGTCGTAATCACTCAAGAGTTCAACCCATCGACGTTTCCTTATATTCAACTCCTTTTGATCCAGTATGTATTGTAGGATTTTGTGATTAGTGAATACTGTACACTTCGTACCATACAGATAATGTCTCCAAAGTCGTAGAGCAAAAACCACAGGCCCCAATTCCAAGTCATGGGTAGTGTAGTTCTCCTCATTCTTCCTTAACTGTCTAGAGGCATATGCGATCACCTTTTCACGTTGCATGAGAACAGCACCGTATCCTTGAAGAGATGCATCACAATAAACAACAAAGTCTTCACTTCCTTCAGGTAACGATAAATTCGGTGCATTACAGAGTTTCATCTTCAGGGTTTTGAAAGCTTCTTCTTCTTCATCGCCCTATACAAATGATTTATTCTTTTGAGTCAGATTAGTTAATGGTTTCGATATCAAAGAGAATCCTTCAATAAACCTTCGCTAGTAACCAGCCAAACCTAGAAATTATCGCACTTTAGTTGGAGTAGTGGGAGCACTCCAATTCTTAATGGCTTCAATCTTCGCAGGATCAACATGTACCTCACTTTTATCAATCACATGTCCGAGAAATTGTACAGAATTAAGCCAAAAATCACTCTTTGAGAATTTAGCGTACAACTTTTCGTTCTTTAACAAGTTCAAGATAATTCTTAAGTGTTCGGCATGCTCTTCCTTGATCTTCGAGTAGATTAGAATATCATCGATGAAAACGATCACGAATTTATCAAGATACGGCTTACAATTGCGATTCATTAAGTCCATGAATACAGCAGGTGGATTAGTCAAACCAAAAGGCATAACTCGGAATTCATAATGACCATAACGAGTTCTAAACGCCGTAATAGGAATATCTTCCTCGCGTACACGAAGTTGATGGTAACCAGAACGAAGATCAATCTTGGAGAAAACACGAGAACCTTGAAGTTGATCAAATAAATCATCAATTCTTGGAAGCGGATAACGGTTCTTGATCGTCAACTTATTCAGCTCTCGGTAATCGATACACATACGGAACGAATCATCTTTCTTCTTAACGAATAAAACAGGATCTCCCCAAGGTGACGAACTCGGTCGTATAAAACCTTTATCAGATAGTTCTTGCAATTGCACAAACAACTCCTTCAGCTCGGATGGTGCTAAACGATATGGTGCATGAGCCACGGGTGCAGCACTAGGAATTAGATCAATTTGAAATTCTACTGGCCTTGGAGGCGGAAGCCCTGGAAAATCTTTCGGAAACACTTTTTTTTGGTAATGGGTTACCCCGGTAAATATATTAACCAAAAAAGCGTTTAAGTACAAAGGATTGTGGCTGAGATATCACATTAACGTCAAGCTACATGCAGCTTGTTAACAAAGACTATGAACATCAAAAGCCCTAACCGAATCTAGAAGACAAAACTAAACTAGATAAAAACCAAGATGTGAACATGAAACCGCGCTCACTCTTCAGCATCCAACACCACCATGATAGGAGCACGATGAATCCAAATGAGTCTGCCTCCTTAAAAAACCTTACCAAAGAAAACCCAGTGGGAAAAACCTTGGACAAGGAAAAAAGAGTACAACACTCACCCGGCACACCTATCATGGAACAATTCTGGAGCTCGGCACCCTCCATTTGTCAAGCAGCAAACTTGACCTGGTAGATAATTTCTTGAAACGGAAAGAAATTAACTTCAAACGAATAGTATCACATAGAATCTGAAATAACTGATCAACAGACATCCGCTTCTTCTTGAATAGTCGTGAATTACGTTCCATCCAAATAAAATAAGCAGTAGCAGCCAACACAAGACGATCAAGAATGCTAACACATGATTTCCCATTCGAAAGTGGAATAATGTTGGGTCCACTAGATGTGGATCTTGCAGCCTGTCAGGAACGGTGAACGACTTCTGTAATCACAAGTCTATTCACAGAGAGACTCTATACACAATATAAATGCAGAATACAAATATAATAAAGAAGAACAGAATAACTATAAAGACTTGATCCTTTCTAAGGATTTCTAATATTGATAATGACTAGAACTACGTTTGATAAAGGTGTGTCTAACCCTTCTGCCTAAGGTTCCTTTTATACTACAAGAAAACCCTAATACAGCATTAAACAAAACGTGTAAAACTGATATGCATATCCTTTCCTAACATATCTCATGCATATCCTAACAGAATAATAAATAAATAATAAAGTTTGACTATGACTAGGACCAGGAGCACGACTTGCTCCTACTACTACTAGGACCAGGAGGAACTACATACCTCCTAGTCTACCTATTACAATTAACTATTCCAATGGTCCTAACAATCCTCCCCTAAACTTGAATTTGACCTGTTGAGTTCAAGTTTCCTGGTAAAACGTGCAATAATGCGTGAGGATTGAATCAACAAAAGAAACAGAAGCATCAACAAGATAAGTAACAGAAGAACCGCCGCAACATGGAACACTAGAAGCTTCTCCAAAGCTTGAAACAAATCAGCATCGTGTTGAATCTTTACAGCAACATGAGCAGATTTGATGAGCCTTTACCAAGTAGCTGCTCGCTCTTGGGCTAGCCAGTCTTTCTGGTGGAATAAGCATCACCCTGGGAGACCAGAACCCAGCCTAACTCTTAGAACGTGAATCAATGGTGAGTGGGGGTACCCTGATGATTTTAGGCAAACCATCACAGCCGTCAACGGATTTGATATGTCTTTACCAGAAGCCGTACCCCTCTGGACTCGCCAACTCTCAGCAATGAAGCATCGGTGAGTTGAAAACCCTATAGATTTAAGCAAGCTATTACAGCTATCAAAGGATTTGATAAAATCTTTACCAAGAGCCATACCCCCTTGGATTAGCCACTTTTCAGTCTAGGACCATGGCAAGTGAAAACCATCCAGTTTTGGGTAACCTGGCAACCATCAATGGATTTGAGAATCACACCAGGAGCCGTACCCTCAAGGTGAATCAACTCTTTCTTGTCGATTAGACATGGTGAGTTGAGGACCATTTGTTGTGAGGACCAAGTCCAACACCAGATGAAACCAGTAACCAGCACACGTATGAATCAGCAACCAGAACCCAAAGTGTGAATCAGCAGATGGTATTATACCCACAAGTATAAAATCCATGATGTGTTGAAAGTATAAGCAGATATTATATAAAAAGTATAGTTTTTTTAATTTAATTTTATTTATTTTATTTTTTTTAAAAAAACAATTTGTGTTAACTAGAATGAATGAAAGTCACCAATCACTTTACATATTGGTGAAAAGAATGTGAGTATTAAAAAATGAGCAAAAACACAAAACATAAAACTTACAAACCAACCATTTCAGAGACCAGAAGCAACCATCTTATCCGCTTTCAAACGAGCCTGGATCCCTTCCACCAATGCAGTTGCCGTAGAAGACTCATTCCCGGAGGGAGCATTAGAAATCTGCAAGTGACAAGCCAACATAACCTCCATCGAAGCAATCGTCAACGGATAATCCAAGTCTGTGAGCATAAATACCATATGACCAGATTCCAACTCTAACATATGCACACCACATCCCGCATATAACTTCCATCGCTGAATAACCCATTGCAGCTGATCCTTCCAGACACCCGAAATAGGAGCATGGGGAGGGGCATCAAGCATCATCTTTAAATCAGCCCATACTCGCAGACCAGGCCAGGAAGACACAGCATTAGGATCAACAGGCATGCCGGTATCCACAAACCCATATAAAGCCATAAGATCCTTACGATCCGCCCAAGACAAAATACCCTGCAGACCTGAAGCAAACCAAACAGACCCATCACTAAGAGTAATCCGATGAGATACCGTACCAGGAAGAGTCGTGGAACACGCAACCGTCCAACTAGTAATATATCTATTTCCCAAAGGCAAATCAGAGTCACTATCAGAAGCTGCATCAATAAGATTTTCGGGAGCACGCTTCTCATAGGAACGGTCTTGCCACGTCGAACACGTCGAGCCAATTTCTTGCGAAGCGAACGGCGAGGTGTGGGATCACTAGGCGAGGGTTTAACCTTTACCTTTACCTGAGCAGCAGAGGTGGGAGCAGTAGAAGTAGAATCAATAGTTTGCCCACCCAAAGGATCAACATGAGCTGCACTAGAAGAAGGAACAGGTTGAGAACTCGGCACGGGTGGTGATGGTGATGCCATAGCAGGTGTAGCAGCAGTGGTGGTTGTGGTAGCAAAGGTGGTGGTGATAGCATGTGTGGTGGTGGTAGCAGGACCTGAAGAAGAAACCGGAGGAGCAACCGAAGGAGTAGAGGTGGTACCAACTGTAGAAGCAGCAAAGACCGATGGAATAGCAGCAGAACCAGGAGTAGTATGAGATGTAGGACCAGTAGTAACAGCAGTTGAAGAAGTGGTCACCACACGTGGAGAAGGACGATAAATAAATCGCTCCGGAATTGGGGTGCTCTGATGCTTGACCATTCTTTCATAGAGTGCTTTAAGTTCATCAAAAGACAAAGCCCGAACCCTGTCCCACTTCCAACCAGTAGTGAAATAAGCAGCCGACTGATACTTCACATATCGTTGCATCTGCTTTCGCTCCTCAGCTCTTGACAAAGGTCTGTTTTTACGCTTCGCACGAAGTTGTGCAGCAAGCGCCAACTGATGCTTGCGCATCAACACCATGGCCCGAGGAATACAGTTATGCTCATCCACATCTGAACCAAAAAGATCAGTGAACTGGGAATAATCCTTGGTAAGAATAGTCAACACCTGCATCCAATCGCTGTCATTCCAATGCATAGCATCATGCTGCACTTGCTCACGTCTCTTCTGTTGAAGCGCTTCCTCCTCAGCCCGAGCAGCTTGATCAATTTTGGCTTGCATCCTTTGAGCAGCCTCCTCACCCAACCTATCCTCCTCAAGCTGTCTGCGTGTACGCTTGCGAGGTGGTGAGGGAGCATCAGTCATGGGAGCCTTCCCCTTTGGATCATGGGATGGACCAGCATTGGAACCAGCAGTAGGACCAAGAGCACCTCCCATTGGTATGGAAACAACATCAGGAGAAGGAACACTGGAGGAAGTCGGAGGAATCGGCAAATCATCATACAATTTATCAGCAAAGGCAGCCTTTGCCAAAAAAGTCAAACCATCCTCAACACGATCCTTAACCTCCTCATCAGAATCAAAGCCCACCACATGCTTCTTTCGTCGTCTTTGCTGAGTTTCCAAAGCTTTGATACGATCAGCCATGGGAAGAACAAATTCCCTAGTAAGCTTCCGGTGTTGATTCAAATCTGCTTCCAAGGACAGAATCCGTGCATGATACCTGTGCATAAGATCAAGTAGAGAAGTGTAATAGGCTCCTCCGCTTTCCCACCAAGAGGACTTGGATCAGGGAAGGCGTCATTGGAACCAGAAGCAACAAATGGGTCAACATTAGGAGCACTAGCACCAAAAGGCTTATCAGAGGAGTGTGGAGCAGGACTAGGAGGAGGAGTCTCCACAAAGGGAGACGAATGTGGCAATAAAGAAGGAGCAGTCTTAGAAGTGGATGGCCTTTCAACCACCACCTCCTCAACCGGCTCTTCCTCAACCACATGAGGTGCACCACCAGCATGATCCTCCTCCTCCATCAGGTCATCACCTAATTGAGGTTCCTCCCCGGGTTGTTCAACCGGAGGAACCACAACATCAGGAGGACCCTGAGCCAGCCCCAACATGGCCTCAGTTAGGGGCCTCCATTCCCCGCTAAACCCATGGACCATGTTATAATACACTTTGGCAGTAAGGTTAGAAGGCACATGTTCAGCCCTATCACGAGGTATACAAACAAGTATCTGTTGTAAAAACCTAGGATACATCAGAAACTTATTCCTAGAACCAGCACTAGACAGATTGCTAACCATCCCCTCAAACAAATAACGAGAGAAATTAAAAACCCTACCCTGTGATAAGCAAATGAGACCAGTAGCCAAAGGAGTAGGGAAAGCATCCCAACTCCCAGACTTGGGACTTAAACAATGAATCAGAAAATGCACTAGCAGCTTCCATTGGGGGGAAAACCTATTCTTTTGGAAGTTAAACTTCCCCCCATGATTATACCCAAGTGCAGCCATCCCCTCCAACACCTCCGCATTGGGGATGGAAACAACGCCACCTTCATCTTGAAGATGAAGGGAATTTCGAATAGAAGCCTTAGAAACCACGTATGAACGTCCATCTATGGTAGCATAGAGTTCACGTGGACGACCAACCACAGCCACAAGACGAGCAGTAGCCCAAAACTGACGAATGACACTATCATACACAATGGGACACACAGTAAACACATACCTGAGGTTTGAAGCCTCAATGAAGTCCAGAATGTCAGTGAAATCATCACGGTGTGGACCATCTCCTAGATAGGCGACCTTGTTGTGAGCAGGTTGGTATACCAGGGCAGCCATGGATCTTGATTAATTGAATGGAAGATGATTTTTGTTAGGCTTGAGAGAGTAGGATCGGATGTGTGTGTGTTATGAGTGAGATGAATGAGTCAAGGGGGGGTTAATTGACCATAAATAATGGTGTGAGTAACTGTTCATTGACCCCTAATAATGGGGGGTTGCCCTTTCAAATTAGACAGTTATTACAAAGTAACCACTTGCCCCTTTTAACATTATTTCCAAATTCCAATTTACCAAAGTTAAATAAGAGTATAAATACCAGAATTTGAATGCGTTGACTAAAAGTCAAAGCGCACAATGGTCAATACTAGAAGCAGAATGTGGTCAACAGAAGTCAATAAGATGAACAGTGTAACACCCCCAAATTTATACAACTCAGTTCAGCGGAAGACTAGTTGGTGTTACGGGATAGCACATTACTCACATCATAGACAACGCTTAAAAATCGCGTCGTTAAATAATAAATCATTTCCATTCATAAATATCAAAGTTACATAGGTCCCAAGTCATTACATTTCATACAAAGTTTTACAAAGTATTTGAATGGAAAATATTGTTTAAGTGCGGGCCATGAATTCTTGTCGTCTTCCCGAGAATTACCTTCAAGTACCTGAGATAAAACATGTTAAAAGAAAAGGGTCAGCGATAACGCCGAGTGAATTCATAGAGTTTAATAAATTCCATCAGTATAACTTTGGTATAAAATTTGTACCAAAAATCAATTCGTACAAATCATTGTAATAGGCCGTAAAGTAGCCAAAATCATTTTATACAAATCTTTATCGAAAATCATAATATAGGCATTTGCCTTAAAATCAATATACGATCCAATGTCGTAAAAACATCATACAATACGTCTTATGACGTTGTATAAAATCAAATAAAAACCGTTATATGAATATGGTTATGAAAACCAAAATACAAACATAATATCAATAGTATGACCCTGTATTGCTAGTCAGGCAATACATCGTAAATCGGAGCGTCTATTAGTATTTCGTTAATTCGGATTATTATAAGCCGCATGACATTGTTACCTTACTAAACCAACAACGGGTAGCTAACCCGATACCAATTTTTGCCCATCTAAAGTAGCGTGTCGTCACAAAGGTCACGCTATTGGAAATCTTCTCATACATAAATTCGCTTACCAATCAATGTGGCACGACGGGGATCAACCGTCAAGGCGCGAACTGGGGTGATCGTCCCCAAATAGTACTATTAAATGCATAAGCGTCTACCAACTCCCGGTAGTTCACAATTCATGCTAATGGGACTTTTAGTGACATAACCTAACTTTAATAATCCACTTAATTTCATCTATCGGGTCCATTAATCATTTATCGGGTCATACAATCGGGTCATTCAATCATTCGGGTCCAAAATCAATAAACAAACAATCGGGACAAATGGTGTCCAAACTTTTATAAAAACTAACATGTTATCTCCCTCGCGGGTTTATAAAGCATTTATAAAACATTTAAAAGAGTGCGAGGCTATGAACTCACGTTGATGTGGGAAGGCGGGTTGTCGGCAATTCGGACGTACGGTACGTGCTTCAATCACGGAAACCTAAACAAATAATACTTCGTCTTAGACTCATGTCCAATGACTTTATAAAATAACAATTATGTATACATATGATGATTATATACATATGATGATCAAGTGGGTTTACATATTCTCGTTTACTCCTTTTAGGGTTATATGTCGATAACTTTTATATTAGTTTACCAGTTTTACCCGTTTGCGTGTCTTAAGTCCAATAAGCTTATTATAAGTTATTTAACTTATTTTAATTCATTTTGTACCTATATTATCAGTATGTATACTTTCTAAGTTGGGCCTAAATGGGTTAAGCCCAATAATTTCTTTTTACAAGTTTATATCTTATTTAGTCCAATTATTAGTCCAAGTATTAGTCCAATATGTTTACTTAGCCCGTTAATGTCCGTATGCCCTATAGTTCGGGTTTTATTGGTTTTTACTTGTTATATATGTCTATATATCAGTATATAAGTTTTATAAAGTTTACATTAGACGGGTCCAACCATCTAAGTTTTATTTAACAAAAACGTTAATTTTACGGCAATAGCCGAAAAAGTCGTAAAAATCTAGTTTATAGTTTTATAACTTATAAAACTTAACAAGTTACCATTTTTATAAAATGTCCACTTATTTAGCCTTTTACATACTTATATAAATAAAATCCATAAGTTAGTGGGTTTTACTTTTACATTTTATACATTATAATTTGAGTGCTTATATAATAGTATTATTCTTTAATTTCCAAAAATCTGATTTTTAACTTCATCTTCACCAAAAATGCCATATCTTGAGTTCTACATGGAGATAGAAGCTCAAATTTTTATCACATAAACTACATGATATTTGCTACATTTAACTCTTCTATAGCTACTGTTGAATCATCCTTTAAGTATTTTCTAAAAATCGTCCAAAACAGTAACTTCAGATTTATACCCTAAACTTGTTTTGATCATATCTCACTCATTATTTTGATTCCATTGCATGTCCAACTCTCACATGTGTACAAGACCCATAGCTTACTGTAAATGGGTTCTACTTCATCATATTATCAGTTTACCACTTGGTTCTTTACTGTTTTATACAGCCATGCAAATTAATCAAGATTTTAACCTTGTTTCATATGGTTTTTCACCTTTTTAATCATGTTTATCAACAACAAATCCCCACATAACATTTTTATCATCATATAATCATCATAAATATATACAATAGGAAATAAAATACAAGTTTACATAATCAAAATAATAAGAAGTTGAGGAGGACAATCTTTATACCACCAACTTGATGTAGGTTATGAGTTTGGCATGGTTTTTGATGGAGAAACTTGTGCTTAGCCAACACCATCTTCAAGAACTCCAATATTCATCAACTCCTTGTGGAAAATCAGCCTCATGACACCATGAAAACTCCTCCATGGATGTTATGAGCACCACCAATCAATAGGGTTTCAAAGTGGCTTCAACATATGTGTAAATAACATGGGATTTCATGGTTGAATCAAGATCAAATTGGGGTGTTTTGTGAGAGATATGGGACGGCCAAAATGGCTTAGAGAGAGAGAGTATGTGTTTTGCATGGATGAGAAATGAGTTGAGTGGTTTCTAGTTAGATGGTTTTGATGTAACTTAGCTTCAATGTGAAGCAAAAATGGACAAGTGTAACTATAAGGCTTAAAACTTGACACCAAAGTGTTGAGGTGTGGTGTTGTAGCCGTCCCATGTAAGCTAGTGGGGTGGGACAATGTATTTTGTCCCATCTCACTAGTTTACGGGTATTCCTCGATTCTAGTTTCCTCGATTTGCGTGCCCTCGGGTCGTTTTACGAAAAACGTTTTTATAAATTATGAATCAACGTCATAAAACGAATCCAATAAAAATTGTTTCATCAAAAACGGAGTTCGAAAACGTAAATACGTAATCCTAAGGTTTCCGGTTTAGTCGTAAAAGACGTTAAAATAAAATTGTAAGTCCTAATCTCTTCTCGTAAATTTGTGAGTTTATGAACCAACACAAATTTAAAACTCCAAAATAATATTTATGGACAAATTTATTTTCTCAACTGTCGGACTGTCACCAAAGACGGTGTATGTAAACGTAACCACGTAACGTTGAATCCTCCGGTTTAGACGTAGTCGATGCTACTCCAAGACGTAAATCCAAATTTCTTCCCAAAAATATGTGAGTTCATATTGTAAATTGTTTTTAAATAATATTGAGAATAAAATATCAACTGTAAATTGACGGATTGTCACAGCATTTACCCCTAAACAGGATCTTTGTCCTCAAAGATCATCTTACTACTCGCTTCTTATGGAGTTAAAGCCATGTGGGTATTTCCTCCACATTCGGTCTTTTCTCACAAGTGCAATTCATTACAATACGCGAGTTTCATCAAACATAACTACAGGAATAAGATCAGGCTTAATGTTGACTTACTTTCTCTATCCATGATGTTCACGGGTTTTTGATGAATGCAACTTTTCGCCGATCTAAGCTCTACTAAGAATAATCAGAATTTCACTTGATAGATATTCCATCAAGTTCGATATACGAAACATCATTCATGCAGTCTTTGAAGTCCTAGGGTAGATCCAGCTTATATGCCTTTCAATCCCAACTTTTACATCATATCAATGGTCCCATACAACGGGGACTTGTATCCCATGATTTGTCAGATCATGAATTCATTTTTCCAAGTTTAAAAATTGTGGCATAACTTCGCTACCCGTTTGGCACTTCAAGATCTACATTTCACATTCACATAACCTCTTGCCCACTACCGGCAGTCAATAATCAGATCCTAATTTCAACAATCATTTCAGATCTCTCGGGTGGGTATTTTGCAAGGATAGGTTCGCCATCATAGGAAACCTTAAATCTAAAAGACATGTCCAACTCACAATGGGTGTATGTCGGATGTCTTCATCTCAATTCCTGCTTACAGATTCTCTAAGATTTAGATCCTAACAAGATTCGATCTCAATCCTAATACGATAATTATTAATGATAATCTTTCCAAAGGAAAACGATTATATGGTCTATTACCAAAGGTCATTCATTCAAACATAAAACAACACTTATATTACTCTGTATCGTTACTTTACCTCGTCCCTTCGATTTGGGATGGTACATAGTACTCTCATCAAGGTTCGTTCTCAATGATTTCTGAGCAAATCTCTAGAAATCTGATGCGAAGCGAAGATCTTGATATATAGATGATCGATACAGGCACACTATGTTTATATAACTATTTTGCATTTATCATTAACGAGAATGATATTAGCAGATTTGGTCAGTCTGTCGACGATGACCCAAATCGAATCAAATTCAGATGATGACCTTTGCAATACCTAGACGTTTACTAATGTATGAGGCGATGTCTGCCTTCATAATTGCCATTAGTACAACTACTTCAGACAAAGATACTTTTAGTCATAAATTGACATACATATAATACTTATACTTACAAATTCCAACATAACTATATCTCACAATCTTCCATATTTAGACAATCACATGTGGTCTTTAAAATATTTAACGCCATTGGCTTCTCAATTTTAATGGTTCGCATTAGCCGTGAACCTCTTTTTATTATCTATATTATCTCTTTTTACAATCATCGGCTATATTTTATATCGTTTTGCAATTTATTTTGCACTTTCATTATTAAGGAACATGTCCTAACTGGTTCTTTATCTTTTTCTACATAATGCGTCGGTATCTATATTCACTTCTCATGATGATATAATTATCATGTCCATAATTCACTAAGATATTCTTTCTATATTAGGCGTCAGTAATTACGTTCACCTTTCTTCATATTTTCTAAGTTTCAGTTTCGTCTCATCTATCATTTTTATCCGTTTTACTCAATCCGTCGTCTAAAACGTCGATAATCATTATAATTAATTAAATAATTATTAGTTAATTTTTATGAAGCGTAAAAGTTTTAAATTTCTTAGTTGGACCAATTATATAAAATGTTCAAAATAAATTTGAATTTAATTGACAGGATTTTTGCTGATCTGTCGAAAATAATTAATAAGATTCGTAAACGTTTGAAAAATCTTTGGTTATATTTTGGTCAAAGTTTTCTTAGTTGAAAAGGCAGAAATTATCGTTTCAAATTTCAAGTTATGGTTTAAATGATTTCCTCAATCTTTCTTAAGATGTCCAGAAGTATACACAAACATTTACCCCTAAACAGAAGTTTAGTTAAATGGTTTGTGTATAAGGGAATAATCCCTTAAAATCCTTTGTTAAAACATTCGTCAAAACATATTTCCATTTTTTTTTTTGGAAAAATCCAAAGTCTTAAAAGGGCTCTTAATTTTTGAAGAGTCTATATGCATACATCTTACCATTTTTAATCCAACGATCATTTTATGTAAAGGATTAAGTTTTTAATCACATGTTAAATATTTAAGGTATAGGTTTTTATCGTTCGGCCAATTCAGGGCAATCTATAAATAATTATTAACTCATTATTATTCTTATATACAAACATATAGTCCTTAATGATCACGAGCATGAATTTATCAAATTACAGCCTACACACGTGATTCACCAAATTTATGAATACTACATGTGCATTGTCAATCCAAACGACATCACGTGGAACTCATAATGTTCATTACAAGTACCGGATGTAGTGATTGGAATAGATAATCCTTTTCGCGGATGCGATGTCGATGATAACCATGTCGTGGATCAAATCTTTAAAACATACGGTAGAACCTTGTAAATGATCGAACAAATCATCCATTTCGAGTTATGAATATCGTTTTCGATTGTCAATTTACTCAGTCACAGTAATCTATAAATATAAGGAATGATAACACCATAGCTCTTCAGGATGACAGGCTTGGTATAATAAAATCTTTCTCCGACAACTTTCTTAGTTGTACGGTAATTCCTTAAATTCAGATGGTGCTGGCGTACAGTGTACAAGCCACAAGTACAGCACCGGAAATATAATCAATACCAATTTCAACTTGCCTTAATGGCAGAAGTCTAGGTAATTCATCAACAAATACTTCCTAAAGTTTCAGATAATCGAAACATCTTTTAATAAAATTCATATTAGGTTTTCTAGATTACAATATCTATAACTAGTTTATAACCATTCATGGTATAATTTCAAGTCAAAATGCAGGATATCGTCATCTACCAAGAATTATTTAGATCACTTTTGATAATCAACATCTTATCGTTTAGGGGAATTCTACTCGAGTTCCCATTAATCAAGACAATGTCGTCATGTCATAATCAATCAATCAATTCTACTGGCACTATCAACTTTTCAGTTTTATTGCCGTCGATAAGATGTGAACTTCTCAAAAGACTAATGATAATTCATAATCCTTTGCAAATTCAAGGATACATGGAGACACAACTATCAACTAAAGAGTAAGGTCAACGCATGATTTACGCGAGAGAATTTCAAATCAAACACAGACGAAAACATTTAACGAATATGAATATATCCCATGTTTTCATAATTTGAGTACGCATTCGAAAGCTCCTCGGATCGTCACCCAGGTCATTCAAATGAAATCAAATCATAAGAAATGATAAGAACGTCAATACATCCAGTCGGGTATCAACACTCGGTAATCAAATACTTTTCCTAAGGATCTCACTACGGGAGAATTAGACAAGAAAGAATTGTCAATTGTCAAATAAGACAATTTCCACAGATGAATAAATTCAACTCAGAAGAATGGATGCTACAGGCACATATGTAGGTGTCCCTAACAATATGTCCCTATTTTTCACTTCTTGCAGATCTCATAAAAATTTATTCTTTCACAATCTTCAAAGAAAATTTAGTGCTTATTCATTAGTTTTATGGTGACTACTAATCAGTCTTGCATAGTCCATTCCAAATTGTATGTAGGCGCGCAACTATATACAATTTCAAGATTAACGATGCAATACTCAGTTCGTCAAAATTTTATCATCATGTTTAAAATGAAAACATTTTCATGCTTAATTCTTAAATAAGAATCAAGAATAAATTTACAGAGATTTTCTTTGTTATGAAAACAAATAAGTTTTCCAAAGCGTCTCATAAACAACTTCATTTTGATATCAATCACTTATAAATCTCACTTTGAATGATCCTTATTGTGATGAAAATTAAATTTTCTCAAAGGATACCGTTTTAACTTTATAAAAACAATTAGTGATCTGCAAAAGAGTGATGAAGAGTTGTTCACCAAGAACTAACTTCAATATGATAGGAAATGAGCTTAGCCAGATAATTATGAGGTTCATGACCTCGATGGCACTCACGAAGAATGA
This sequence comes from Glebionis coronaria, assembly GCA_025667525.1. Taxonomy (NCBI): domain Eukaryota; kingdom Viridiplantae; phylum Streptophyta; class Magnoliopsida; order Asterales; family Asteraceae; genus Glebionis; species Glebionis coronaria. The sequence goes on along the minus strand of CM046881.1, from coordinate 293,638,097 downwards.
TTCACAACGTAACTCAAATCAAGATGAGTACTTGTTCAATGGTTGCATCACTAATGCGAACATTAGGATGAAGCAATAAAAGATAGATAACATCGATACATGTAGAATTTAGCAATCAAAGGTAGTCTTTTCGTTAATCACAAACAAGTCAAAATTGTACCGTAACACATTACGTGTCACTATGTCATACAATTCTCAGAACTCATCCTACCAACTGATATCTCAGTTAAGTTAGGGATTCTTAAAAGATACCACAATGAATACTAATCTACAAGAGTCATTAGGTGTCCTGCCTGTCCCGGAAGATCCATCGGTCCCAATTCAGAAGAAGATTTCTTCAATTTATTTATTGGACACTGGGCATCCTCATCATTGGACAATGGCCTAGGAACAACCTTTAACACGAACCTACAATCATTTAAATCCTTATAATTCAATCACAAAACTTAACGACTTCTATTAATAATCTCATATTCCATATAGGTTAAGTTTCACTTTATTCAAGTTTCATCAAATTTTATACTCAATTCGATATTCTACCTCATTCTCCAATACTTACAACCTTATTCTTCGGCCTTGTAAAGGCAATACAATCTCAATATGAATTAACACTTAATTTCCAATCCTATTAGCTCTTACAACAATAATTATCAAATGAGTCATTAATATGAAATGACTTGATCATTCAACTAGACTTCTCGGAAAGGTATTAGTGGCATGAGGATTTTGGGTAATGGTTCCAATAACAGCCTCAAGTGCAACATTCACCCTTTCGATTTCAATTTAAGAATTGGATGACAACGAATCAGATGACATCTTTCCAGGTGATAACGTTTTGTCAAACTCCACTCTATAAGGAAAGATCGTCATGACATCGATATCAGATTTAATCTCGCCAATTCTTTTTCAATATCATAATCAACTAATATCTACATTTCTACGAATATCAACCATTTGTTGGGATCATAAATATCCATAACTTGGTTTAGATCTAGGATAGCTAGAATTCCTACGAGAATAGCTTCTATTAATTTACTAGGGGAGTTAGGGTTTCTTGTGACAATCTACGTCGTATAAATACCTCGTATAAAAATCAAAATAATCATCAAACAATCATGTAATAAAATCACATCATATATATATAATCCAAGTTATATATATATTAAAATAACACTTCTCAGTCTTGGCCTTGTCGGTAACTCGGGAATTCTTCGGCACCGTTATAGTCAAAAGATTTTTAGACATTCTTAGAAAAATGTTTATAGTTAAAAGATTTTGAAATGTTTTATTCAAAACCTTAGTTTTAAAAATCTTTCGTTCTCTATAACGAGAGCTCTGGTACCAAACTGTAACACCCCCAAATTTATACAACTCAGTTCAGCGGAAGACTAGTTGGTGTTACGGGATAGCACATTACTCACATCATAGACAACGCTTAAAAATCGCGTCGTTAAATAATAAATCATTTCCATTCATAAATATCAAAGTTACATAGGTCCCAAGTCATTACATTTCATACAAAGTTTTACAAAGTATTTGAATGGAAAATATTGTTTAAGTGCGGGCCATGAATTCTTGTCGTCTTCCCGAGAATTACCTTCAAGTACCTGAGATAAAACATGTTAAAAGAAAAGGGTCAGCGATAACGCCGAGTGAATTCATAGAGTTTAATAAATTCCATCAGTATAACTTTGGTATAAAATTTGTACCAAAAATCAATTCGTACAAATCATTGTAATAGGCCGTAAAGTAGCCAAAATCATTTTATACAAATCTTTATCGAAAATCATAATATAGGCATTTGCCTTAAAATCAATATACGATCCAATGTCGTAAAAACATCATACAATACGTCTTATGACGTTGTATAAAATCAAATAAAAACCGTTATATGAATATGGTTATGAAAACCAAAATACAAACATAATATCAATAGTATGACCCTGTATTGCTAGTCAGGCAATACATCGTAAATCGGAGCGTCTATTAGTATTTCGTTAATTCGGATTATTATAAGCCGCATGACATTGTTACCTTACTAAACCAACAACGGGTAGCTAACCCGATACCAATTTTTGCCCATCTAAAGTAGCGTGTCGTCACAAAGGTCACGCTATTGGAAATCTTCTCATACATAAATTCGCTTACCAATCAATGTGGCACGACGGGGATCAACCGTCAAGGCGCGAACTGGGGTGATCGTCCCCAAATAGTACTATTAAATGCATAAGCGTCTACCAACTCCCGGTAGTTCACAATTCATGCTAATGGGACTTTTAGTGACATAACCTAACTTTAATAATCCACTTAATTTCATCTATCGGGTCCATTAATCATTTATCGGGTCATACAATCGGGTCATTCAATCATTCGGGTCCAAAATCAATAAACAAACAATCGGGACAAATGGTGTCCAAACTTTTATAAAAACTAACATGTTATCTCCCTCGCGGGTTTATAAAGCATTTATAAAACATTTAAAAGAGTGCGAGGCTATGAACTCACGTTGATGTGGGAAGGCGGGTTGTCGGCAATTCGGACGTACGGTACGTGCTTCAATCACGGAAACCTAAACAAATAATACTTCGTCTTAGACTCATGTCCAATGACTTTATAAAATAACAATTATGTATACATATGATGATTATATACATATGATGATCAAGTGGGTTTACATATTCTCGTTTACTCCTTTTAGGGTTATATGTCGATAACTTTTATATTAGTTTACCAGTTTTACCCGTTTGCGTGTCTTAAGTCCAATAAGCTTATTATAAGTTATTTAACTTATTTTAATTCATTTTGTACCTATATTATCAGTATGTATACTTTCTAAGTTGGGCCTAAATGGGTTAAGCCCAATAATTTCTTTTTACAAGTTTATATCTTATTTAGTCCAATTATTAGTCCAAGTATTAGTCCAATATGTTTACTTAGCCCGTTAATGTCCGTATGCCCTATAGTTCGGGTTTTATTGGTTTTTACTTGTTATATATGTCTATATATCAGTATATAAGTTTTATAAAGTTTACATTAGACGGGTCCAACCATCTAAGTTTTATTTAACAAAAACGTTAATTTTACGGCAATAGCCGAAAAAGTCGTAAAAATCTAGTTTATAGTTTTATAACTTATAAAACTTAACAAGTTACCATTTTTATAAAATGTCCACTTATTTAGCCTTTTACATACTTATATAAATAAAATCCATAAGTTAGTGGGTTTTACTTTTACATTTTATACATTATAATTTGAGTGCTTATATAATAGTATTATTCTTTAATTTCCAAAAATCTGATTTTTAACTTCATCTTCACCAAAAATGCCATATCTTGAGTTCTACATGGAGATAGAAGCTCAAATATTTATCACATAAACTACATGATATTTGCTACATTTAACTCTTCTATAGCTACTGTTGAATCATCCTTTAAGTATTTTCTAAAAATCGTCCAAAACAGTAACTTCAGATTTATACCCTAAACTTGTTTTGATCATATCTCACTCATTATTTTGATTCCATTGCATGGCCAACTCTCACATGTGTACAAGACCCATAGCTTACTGTAAATGGGTTCTACTTCATCATATTATCAGTTTACCACTTGGTTCTTTACTGTTTTATACAGCCATGCAAATTAATCAAGATTTCAACCTTGTTTCATATGGTTTTTCACCTTTTTAATCATGTTTATCAACAACAAATCCCCACATAACATTTTTATCATCATATAATCATCATAAATATATACAATAGGAAATAAAATACAAGTTTACATAATCAAAATAATAAGAAGTTGAGGAGGACAATCTTTATACCACCAACTTGATGTAGGTTATGAGTTTGGCATGGTTTTTGATGGAGAAACTTGTGCTTAGCCAACACCATCTTCAAGAACTCCAATATTCATCAACTCCTTGTGGAAAATCAGCCTCATGACACCATGAAAACTCCTCCATGGATGTTATGAGCACCACCAATCAATAGGGTTTCAAAGTGGCTTCAACATATGTGTAAATAACATGGGATTTCATGGTTGAATCAAGATCAAATTGGGGTGTTTTGTGAGAGATATGGGACGGCCAAAATGGCTTAGAGAGAGAGAGTATGTGTTTTGCATGGATGAGAAATGAGTTGAGTGGTTTCTAGTTAGATGGTTTTGATGTAACTTAGCTTCAATGTGAAGCAAAAATGGACAAGTGTAACTAATATTGTTTTTAAATAATATTGAGAATAAAATATCAACTGTAAATTGACGGATTGTCACAGCATTTACCCCTAAACAGGATCTTTGTCCTCAAAGATCATCTTACTACTCGCTTCTTATGGAGTTAAAGCCATGTGGGTATTTCCTCCACATTCGGTCTTTTCTCACAAGTGCAATTCATTACAATACGCGAGTTTCATCAAACATAACTACAGGAATAAGATCAGGCTTAATGTTGACTTATTTTCTCTATCCATGATGTTCACGGGTTTTTGATGAATGCAACTTTTCGCCGATCTAAGCTCTACTAAGAATAATCAGAATTTCACTTGATAGATATTCCATCAAGTTCGATATACGAAACATCATTCATGCAGTCTTTGAAGTCCTAGGGTAGATCCAGCTTATATGCCTTTCAATCCCAACTTTTACATCATATCAATGGTCCCATACAACGGGGACTTGTATCCCATGATTTGTCAGATCATGAATTCATTTTTCCAAGTTTAAAAATTGTGGCATAACTTCGCTACCCGTTTGGCACTTCAAGATCTACATTTCACATTCACATAACCTCTTGCCCACTACCGGCAGTCAATAATCAGATCCTAATTTCAACAATCATTTCAGATCTCGCGGGTCGGGTATTTTGCAAGGATAGGTTCGCCATCATAGGAAACCTTAAATCTAAAAGACATGTCCAACTCACAATGGGTGTATGTCGGATGTCTTCATCTCAATTCCTGCTTACAGATTCTCTAAGATTTAGATCCTAACAAGATTCGATCTCAATCCTAATACGATAATTATTAATGATAATCTTTCCAAAGGAAAACGATTATATGGTCTATTACCAAAGGTCATTCATTCAAACATAAAACAACACTTATATTACTCTGTATCGTTACTTTACCTCGTCCCTTCGATTTGGGATGGTACATAGTACTCTCATCAAGGTTCGTTCTCAATGATTTCTGAGCAAATCTCTAGAAATCTGATGCGAAGCGAAGATCTTGATATATAGATGATCGATACAGGCACACTATGTTTATATAACTATTTTGCATTTATCATTAACGAGAATGATATTAGCAGATTTGGTCAGTCTGTCGACGATGACCCAAATCGAATCAAATTCAGATGATGACCTTTGCAATACCTACACGTTTACTAATGTATGAGGCGATGTCTGCCTTCATAATTGCCATTAGTACAACTACTTCAGACAAAGATACTTTTAGTCATAAATTGACATACATATAATACTTATACTTACAAATTCCAACATAACTATATCTCACAATCTTCCATATTTAGACAATCACATGTGGTCTTTAAAATATTTAACGCCATTGGCTTCTCAATTTTAATGGTTCGCATTAGCCGTGAACCTCTTTTTATTATCTATATTATCTCTTTTTACAATCATCGGCTATATTTTATATCGTTTTGCAATTTATTTTGCACTTTCATTATTAAGGAACATGTCCTAACTGGTTCTTTATCTTTTTCTACATAATGCGTCGGTATCTATATTCACTTCTCATGATGATATAATTATCATGTCCATAATTCACTAAGATATTCTTTCTATATTAGGCGTCAGTAATTACGTTCACCTTTCTTCATATTTTCTAAGTTTCAGTTTCGTCTCATCTATCATTTTTATCCGTTTTACTCAATCCGTCGTCTAAAACGTCGATAATCATTATAATTAATTAAATAATTATTAGTTAATTTTTATGAAGCGTAAAAGTTTTAAATTTCTTAGTTGGACCAATTATATAAAATGTTCAAAATAAATTTGAATTTAATTGACAGGATTTTTGCTGATCTGTCAAAAATAATTAATAAGATTCGTAAACGTTTGAAAAATCTTTGGTTATATTTTGGTCAAAGTTTTCTTAGTTGAAAAGGCAGAAATTATCGTTTCAAATTTCAAGTTATGGTTTAAATGATTTCCTCAATCTTTCTTAAGATGTCCAGAAGTATACACAAACATTTACCCCTAAACAGAAGTTTAGTTAAATGGTTTGTGTATAAGGGAATAATCCCTTAAAATCCTTTGTTAAAACATTCGTCAAAACATATTTCCATTTTTTTTTTGGAAAAATCCAAAGTCTTAAAAGGGCTCTTAATTTTTGAAGAGTCTATATGCATACATCTTACCATTTTTAATCCAACGATCATTTTATGTAAAGGATTAAGTTTTTAATCACATGTTAAATATTTAAGGTATAGGTTTTTATCGTTCGGCCAATTCAGGGCAATCTATAAATAATTATTAACTCATTATTATTCTTATATACAAACATATAGTCCTTAATGATCACGAGCATGAATTTATCAAATTACAGCCTACACACGTGATTCACCAAATTTATGAATACTACATGTGCATTGTCAATCCAAACGACATCACGTGGAACTCATAATGTTCATTACAAGTACCGGATGTAGTGATTGGAATAGATAATCCTTTTCGCGGATGCGATGTCGATGATAACCATGTCGTGGATCAAATCTTTAAAACATACGGTAGAACCTTGTAAATGATCGAACAAATCATCCATTTCGAGTTATGAATATCGTTTTCGATTGTCAATTTACTCAGTCACAGTAATCTATAAATATAAGGAATGATAACACCATAGCTCTTCAGGATGACAGGCTTGGTATAATAAAATCTTTCTCCGACAACTTTCTTAGTTGTACGGTAATTCCTTAAATTCAGATGGTGCTGGCGTACAGTGTACAAGCCACAAGTACAGCACCGGAAATATAATCAATACCAATTTCAACTTGCCTTAATGGCAGAAGTCTAGGTAATTCATCAACAAATACTTCCTAAAGTTTCAGATAATCGAAACATCTTTTAATAAAATTCATATTAGGTTTTCTAGATTACAATATCTATAACTAGTTTATAACCATTCATGGTATAATTTCAAGTCAAAATGCAGGATATCGTCATCTACCAAGAATTATTTAGATCACTTTTGATAATCAACATCTTATCGTTTAGGGGAATTCTACTCGAGTTCCCATTAATCAAGACAATGTCGTCATGTCATAATCAATCAATCAATTCTACTGGCACTATCAACTTTTCAGTTTTATTGCCGTCGATAAGATGTGAACTTCTCAAAAGACTAATGATAATTCATAATCCTTTGCAAATTCAAGGATACATGGAGACACAACTATCAACTAAAGAGTAAGGTCAACGCATGATTTACGCGAGAGAATTTCAAATCAAACACAGACGAAAACATTTAACGAATATGAATATATCCCATGTTTTCATAATTTGAGTACGCATTCGAAAGCTCCTCGGATCGTCACCCAGGTCATTCAAATGAAATCAAATCATAAGAAATGATAAGAACGTCAATACATCCAGTCGGGTATCAACACTCGGTAATCAAATACTTTTCCTAAGGATCTCACTACGGGAGAATTAGACAAGAAAGAATTGTCAATTGTCAAATAAGACAATTTCCACAGATGAATAAATTCAACTCAGAAGAATGGATGCTACAGGCACATATGTAGGTGTCCCTAACAATATGTCCCTATTTTTCACTTCTTGCAGATCTCATAAAAATTTATTCTTTCACAATCTTCAAAGAAAATTTAGTGCTTATTCATTAGTTTTATGGTGACTACTAATCAGTCTTGCATAGTCCATTCCAAATTGTATGTAGGCGCGCAACTATATACAATTTCAAGATTAACGATGCAATACTCAGTTCGTCAAAATTTTATCATCATGTTTAAAATGAAAACATTTTCATGCTTAATTCTTAAATAAGAATCAAGAATAAATTTACAGAGATTTTCTTTGTTATGAAAACAAATAAGTTTTCCAAAGCGTCTCATAAACAACTTCATTTTGATATCAATCACTTATAAATCTCACTTTGAATGATCCTTATTGTGATGAAAATTAAATTTTCTCAAAGGATACCGTTTTAACTTTATAAAAACAATTAGTGATCTGCAAAAGAGTGATGAAGAGTTGTTCACCAAGAACTAACTTCAATATGATAGGAAATGAGCTTAGCCAGATAATTATGAGGTTCATGACCTCGATGGCACTCACGAAGAATGATTCACAACGTAACTCAAATCAAGATGAGTACTTGTTCAATGGTTGCATCACTAATGCGAACATTAGGATGAAGCAATAAAAGATAGATAACATCGATACATGTAGAATTTAGCAATCAAAGGTAGTCTTTTCGTTAATCACAAACAAGTCAAAATTGTACCGTAACACATTACGTGTCACTATGTCATACAATTCTCAGAACTCATCCTACCAACTGATATCTCAGTTAAGTTAGGGATTCTTAAAAGATACCACAATGAATACTAATCTACAAGAGTCATTAGGTGTCCTGCCTGTCCCGGAAGATCCATCGGTCCCAATTCAGAAGAAGATTTCTTCAATTTATTTATTGGACACTGGGCATCCTCATCATTGGACAATGGCCTAGGAACAACCTTTAACACGAACCTACAATCATTTAAATCCTTATAATTCAATCACAAAACTTAACGACTTCTATTAATAATCTCATATTCCATATAGGTTAAGTTTCACTTTATTCAAGTTTCATCAAATTTTATACTCAATTCGATATTCTACCTCATTCTCCAATACTTACAACCTTATTCTTCGGCCTTGTAAAGGCAATACAATCTCAATATGAATTAACACTTAATTTCCAATCCTATTAGCTCTTACAACAATAATTATCAAATGAGTCATTAATATGAAATGACTTGATCATTCAACTAGACTTCTCGGAAAGGTATTAGTGGCATGAGGATTTTGGGTAATGGTTCCAATAACAGCCTCAAGTGCAACATTCACCCTTTCGATTTCAATTTAAGAATTGGATGACAACGAATCAGATGACATCTTTCCAGGTGATAACGTTTTGTCAAACTCCACTCTATAAGGAAAGATCGTCATGACATCGATATCAGATTTAATCTCGCCAATTCTTTTTCAATATCATAATCAACTAATATCTACATTTCTACGAATATCAACCATTTGTTGGGATCATAAATATCCATAACTTGGTTTAGATCTAGGATAGCTAGAATTCCTACGAGAATAGCTTCTATTAATTTACTAGGGGAGTTAGGGTTTCTTGTGACAATCTACGTCGTATAAATACCTCGTATAAAAATCAAAATAATCATCAAACAATCATGTAATAAAATCACATCATATATATATAATCCAAGTTATATATATATTAAAATAACACTTCTCAGTCTTGGCCTTGTCGGTAACTCGGGAATTCTTCGGCACCGTTATAGTCAAAAGATTTTTAGACATTCTTAGAAAAATGTTTATAGTTAAAAGATTTTGAAATGTTTTATTCAAAACCTTAGTTTTAAAAATCTTTCGTTCTCTATAACGAGAGCTCTGGTACCAAACTGTAACACCCCCAAATTTATACAACTCAGTTCAGCGGAAGACTAGTTGGTGTTACGGGATAGCACATTACTCACATCATAGACAACGCTTAAAAATCGCGTCGTTAAATAATAAATCATTTCCATTCATAAATATCAAAGTTACATAGGTCCCAAGTCATTACATTTCATACAAAGTTTTACAAAGTATTTGAATGGAAAATATTGTTTAAGTGCGGGCCATGAATTCTTGTCGTCTTCCCGAGAATTACCTTCAAGTAATGAGATAAAACATGTTAAAAGAAAAGGGTCAGCGATAACGCCGAGTGAATTCATAGAGTTTAATAAATTCCATCAGTATAACTTTGGTATAAAATTTGTACCAAAAATCAATTCGTACAAATCATTGTAATAGGCCGTAAAGTAGCCAAAATCATTTTATACAAATCTTTATCGAAAATCATAATATAGGCATTTGCCTTAAAATCAATATACGATCCAATGTCGTAAAAACATCATACAATACGTCTTATGACGTTGTATAAAATCAAATAAAAACCGTTATATGAATATGGTTATGAAAACCAAAATACAAACATAATATCAATAGTATGACCCTGTATTGCTAGTCAGGCAATACATCGTAAATCGGAGCGTCTATTAGTATTTCGTTAATTCGGATTATTATAAGCCGCATGACATTGTTACCTTACTAAACCAACAACGGGTAGCTAACCCGATACCAATTTTTGCCCATCTAAAGTAGCGTGTCGTCACAAAGGTCACGCTATTGGAAATCTTCTCATACATAAATTCGCTTACCAATCAATGTGGCACGACGGGGATCAACCGTCAAGGCGCGAACTGGGGTGATCGTCCCCAAATAGTACTATTAAATGCATAAGCGTCTACCAACTCCCGGTAGTTCACAATTCATGCTAATGGGACTTTTAGTGACATAACCTAACTTTAATAATCCACTTAATTTCATCTATCGGGTCCATTAATCATTTATCGGGTCATACAATCGGGTCATTCAATCATTCGGGTCCAAAATCAATAAACAAACAATCGGGACAAATGGTGTCCAAACTTTTATAAAAACTAACATGTTATCTCCCTCGCGGGTTTATAAAGCATTTATAAAACATTTAAAAGAGTGCGAGGCTATGAACTCACGTTGATGTGGGAAGGCGGGTTGTCGGCAATTCGGACGTACGGTACGTGCTTCAATCACGGAAACCTAAACAAATAATACTTCGTCTTAGACTCATGTCCAATGACTTTATAAAATAACAATTATGTATACATATGATGATTATATACATATGATGATCAAGTGGGTTTACATATTCTCGTTTACTCCTTTTAGGGTTATATGTCGATAACTTTTATATTAGTTTACCAGTTTTACCCGTTTGCGTGTCTTAAGTCCAATAAGCTTATTATAAGTTATTTAACTTATTTTAATTCATTTTGTACCTATATTATCAGTATGTATACTTTCTAAGTTGGGCCTAAATGGGTTAAGCCCAATAATTTCTTTTTACAAGTTTATATCTTATTTAGTCCAATTATTAGTCCAAGTATTAGTCCAATATGTTTACTTAGCCCGTTAATGTCCGTATGCCCTATAGTTCGGGTTTTATTGGTTTTTACTTGTTATATATGTCTATATATCAGTATATAAGTTTTATAAAGTTTACATTAGACGGGTCCAACCATCTAAGTTTTATTTAACAAAAACGTTAATTTTACGGCAATAGCCGAAAAAGTCGTAAAAATCTAGTTTATAGTTTTATAACTTATAAAACTTAACAAGTTACCATTTTTATAAAATGTCCACTTATTTAGCCTTTTACATACTTATATAAATAAAATCCATAAGTTAGTGGGTTTTACTTTTACATTTTATACATTATAATTTGAGTGCTTATATAATAGTATTATTCTTTAATTTCCAAAAATCTGATTTTTAACTTCATCTTCACCAAAAATGCCATATCTTGAGTTCTACATGGAGATAGAAGCTCAAATTTTTATCACATAAACTACATGATATTTGCTACATTTAACTCTTCTATAGCTACTGTTGAATCATCCTTTAAGTATTTTCTAAAAATCGTCCAAAACAGTAACTTCAGATTTATACCCTAAACTTGTTTTGATCATATCTCACTCATTATTTTGATTCCATTGCATGGCCAACTCTCACATGTGTAAAAGACCCATAGCTTACTGTAAATGGGTTCTACTTCATCATATTATCAGTTTACCACTTGGTTCTTTACTGTTTTATACAGCCATGCAAATTAATCAAGATTTTAACCTTGTTTCATATGGTTTTTCACCTTTTTAATCATGTTTATCAACAACAAATCCCCACATAACATTTTTATCATCATATAATCATCATAAATATATACAATAGGAAATAAAATACAAGTTTACATAATCAAAATAATAAGAAGTTGAGGAGGACAATCTTTATACCACCAACTTGATGTAGGTTATGAGTTTGGCATGGTTTTTGATGGAGAAACTTGTGCTTAGCCAACACCATCTTCAAGAACTCCAATATTCATCAACTCCTTGTGGAAAATCAGCCTCATGACACCATGAAAACTCCTCCATGGATGTTATGAGCACCACCAATCAATAGGGTTTCAAAGTGGCTTCAACATATGTGTAAATAACATGGGATTTCATGGTTGAATCAAGATCAAATTGGGGTGTTTTGTGAGAGATATGGGACGGCCAAAATGGCTTAGAGAGAGAGAGTATGTGTTTTGCATGGATGAGAAATGAGTTGAGTGGTTTCTAGTTAGATGGTTTTGATGTAACTTAGCTTCAATGTGAAGCAAAAATGGACAAGTGTAACTATAAGGCTTAAAACTTGACACCAAAGTGTTGAGGTGTGGTGTTGTAGCCGTCCCATGTAAGCTAGTGGGGTGGGACAATGTATTTTGTCCCATCTCACTAGTTTACGGGTATTCCTCGATTCTAGTTTCCTCGATTTGCGTGCCCTCGGGTCGTTTTACGAAAAACGTTTTTATAAATTATGAATCAACGTCATAAAACGAATCCAATAAAAATTGTTTCATCAAAAACGGAGTTCGAAAACGTAAATACGTAATCCTAAGGTTTCCGGTTTAGTCGTAAAAGACGTTAAAATAAAATTGTAAGTCCTAATCTCTTCTCGTAAATTTGTGAGTTTATGAACCAACACAAATTTAAAACTCCAAAATAATATTTATGGACAAATTTATTTTCTCAACTGTCGGACTGTCACCAAAGACGGTGTATGTAAACGTAACCACGTAACGTTGAATCCTCCGGTTTAGACGTAGTCGATGCTACTCCAAGACGTAAATCCAAGTTTCTTCCCAAAAATATGTGAGTTCATATTGTAAATTGTTTTTAAATAATATTGAGAATAAAATATCAACTGTAAATTGACGGATTGTCACAGCATTTACCCCTAAACAGGATCTTTGTCCTCAAAGATCATCTTACTACTCGCTTCTTATGGAGTTAAAGCCATGTGGGTATTTCCTCCACATTCGGTCTTTTCTCACAAGTGCAATTCATTACAATACGCGAGTTTCATCAAACATAACTACAGGAATAAGATCAGGCTTAATGTTGACTTACTTTCTCTATCCATGATGTTCACGGGTTTTTGATGAATGCAACTTTTCGCCGATCTAAGCTCTACTAAGAATAATCAGAATTTCACTTGATAGATATTCCATCAAGTTCGATATACGAAACATCATTCATGCAGTCTTTGAAGTCCTAGGGTAGATCCAGCTTATATGCCTTTCAATCCCAACTTTTACATCATATCAATGGTCCCATACAACGGGGACTTGTATCCCATGATTTGTCAGATCATGAATTCATTTTTCCAAGTTTAAAAATTGTGGCATAACTTCGCTACCCGTTTGGCACTTCAAGATCTACATTTCACATTCACATAACCTCTTGCCCACTACCGGCAGTCAATAATCAGATCCTAATTTCAACAATCATTTCAGATCTCTCGGGTGGGTATTTTGTAAGGATAGGTTCGCCATCATAGGAAACCTTAAATCTAAAAGACATGTCCAACTCACAATGGGTGTATGTCGGATGTCTTCATCTCAATTCCTGCTTACAGATTCTCTAAGATTTAGATCCTAACAAGATTCGATCTCAATCCTAATACGATAATTATTAATGATAATCTTTCCAAAGGAAAACGATTATATGGTCTATTACCAAAGGTCATTCATTCAAACATAAAACAACACTTATATTACTCTGTATCGTTACTTTACCTCGTCCCTTCGATTTGGGATGGTACATAGTACTCTCATCAAGGTTCGTTCTCAATGATTTCTGAGCAAATCTCTAGAAATCTGATGCGAAGCGAAGATCTTGATATATAGATGATCGATACAGGCACACTATGTTTATATAACTATTTTGCATTTATCATTAACGAGAATGATATTAGCAGATTTGGTCAGTCTGTCGACGATGACCCAAATCGAATCAAATTCAGATGATGACCTTTGCAATACCTAGACGTTTACTAATGTATGAGGCGATGTCTGCCTTCATAATTGCCATTAGTACAACTACTTCAGACAAAGATACTTTTAGTCATAAATTGACATACATATAATACTTATACTTACAAATTCCAACATAACTATATCTCACAATCTTCCATATTTAGACAATCACATGTGGTCTTTAAAATATTTAACGCCATTGGCTTCTCAATTTTAATGGTTCGCATTAGCCGTGAACCTCTTTTTATTATCTATATTATCTCTTTTTACAATCATCGGCTATATTTTATATCGTTTTGCAATTTATTTTGCACTTTCATTATTAAGGAACGTGTCCTAACTGGTTCTTTATCTTTTTCTACATAATGCGTCGGTATCTATATTCACTTCTCATGATGATATAATTATCATGTCCATAATTCACTAAGATATTCTTTCTATATTAGGCGTCAGTAATTACGTTCACCTTTCTTCATATTTTCTAAGTTTCAGTTTCGTCTCATCTATCATTTTTATCCGTTTTACTCAATCCGTCGTCTAAAACGTCGATAATCATTATAATTAATTAAATAATTATTAGTTAATTTTTATGAAGCGTAAAAGTTTTAAATTTCTTAGTTGGACCAATTATATAAAATGTTCAAAATAAATTTGAATTTAATTGACAGGATTTTTGCTGATCTGTCGAAAATAATTAATAAGATTCGTAAACGTTTGAAAAATCTTTGGTTATATTTTGGTCAAAGTTTTCTTAGTTGAAAAGGCAGAAATTATCGTTTCAAATTTCAAGTTATGGTTTAAATGATTTCCTCAATCTTTCTTAAGATGTCCAGAAGTATACACAAACATTTACCCCTAAACAGAAGTTTAGTTAAATGGTTTGTGTATAAGGGAATAATCCCTTAAAATCCTTTGTTAAAACATTCGTCAAAACATATTTCCATTTTTTTTTTTTGGAAAAATCCAAAGTCTTAAAAGGGCTCTTAATTTTTGAAGAGTCTATATGCATACATCTTACCATTTTTAATCCAACGATCATTTTATGTAAAGGATTAAGTTTTTAATCACATGTTAAATATTTAAGGTATAGGTTTTTATCGTTCGGCCAATTCAGGGCAATCTATAAATAATTATTAACTCATTATTATTCTTATATACAAACATATAGTCCTTAATGATCACGAGCATGAATTTATCAAATTACAGCCTACACACGTGATTCACCAAATTTATGAATACTACATGTGCATTGTCAATCCAAACGACATCACGTGGAACTCATAATGTTCATTACAAGTACCGGATGTAGTGATTGGAATAGATAATCCTTTTCGCGGATGCGATGTCGATGATAACCATGTCGTGGATCAAATCTTTAAAACATACGGTAGAACCTTGTAAATGATCGAACAAATCATCCATTTCGAGTTATGAATATCGTTTTCGATTGTCAATTTACTCAGTCACAGTAATCTATAAATATAAGGAATGATAACACCATAGCTCTTCAGGATGACAGGCTTGGTATAATAAAATCTTTCTCCGACAACTTTCTTAGTTGTACGGTAATTCCTTAAATTCAGATGGTGCTGGCGTACAGTGTACAAGCCACAAGTACAGCACCGGAAATATAATCAATACCAATTTCAACTTGCCTTAATGGCAGAAGTCTAGGTAATTCATCAACAAATACTTCCTAAAGTTTCAGATAATCGAAACATCTTTTAATAAAATTCATATTAGGTTTTCTAGATTACAATATCTATAACTAGTTTATAACCATTCATGGTATAATTTCAAGTCAAAATGCAGGATATCGTCATCTACCAAGAATTATTTAGATCACTTTTGATAATCAACATCTTATCGTTTAGGGGAATTCTACTCGAGTTCCCATTAATCAAGACAATGTCGTCATGTCATAATCAATCAATCAATTCTACTGGCACTATCAACTTTTCAGTTTTATTGCCGTCGATAAGATGTGAACTTCTCAAAAGACTAATGATAATTCATAATCCTTTGCAAATTCAAGGATACATGGAGACACAACTATCAACTAAAGAGTAAGGTCAACGCATGATTTACGCGAGAGAATTTCAAATCAAACACAGACGAAAACATTTAACGAATATGAATATATCCCATGTTTTCATAATTTGAGTACGCATTCGAAAGCTCCTCGGATCGTCACCCAGGTCATTCAAATGAAATCAAATCATAAGAAATGATAAGAACGTCAATACATCCAGTCGGGTATCAACACTCGGTAATCAAATACTTTTCCTAAGGATCTCACTACGGGAGAATTAGACAAGAAAGAATTGTCAATTGTCAAATAAGACAATTTCCACAGATGAATAAATTCAACTCAGAAGAATGGATGCTACAGGCACATATGTAGGTGTCCCTAACAATATGTCCCTATTTTTCACTTCTTGCAGATCTCATAAAAATTTATTCTTTCACAATCTTCAAAGAAAATTTAGTGCTTATTCATTAGTTTTATGGTGACTACTAATCAGTCTTGCATAGTCCATTCCAAATTGTATGTAGGCGCGCAACTATATACAATTTCAAGATTAACGATGCAATACTCAGTTCGTCAAAATTTTATCATCATGTTTAAAATGAAAACATTTTCATGCTTAATTCTTAAATAAGAATCAAGAATAAATTTACAGAGATTTTCTTTGTTATGAAAACAAATAAGTTTTCCAAAGCGTCTCATAAACAACTTCATTTTGATATCAATCACTTATAAATCTCACTTTGAATGATCCTTATTGTGATGAAAATTAAATTTTCTCAAAGGATACCGTTTTAACTTTATAAAAACAATTAGTGATCTGCAAAAGAGTGATGAAGAGTTGTTCACCAAGAACTAACTTCAATATGATAGGAAATGAGCTTAGCCAGATAATTATGAGGTTCATGACCTCGATGGCACTCACGAAGAATGATTCACAACGTAACTCAAATCAAGATGAGTACTTGTTCAATGGTTGCATCACTAATGCGAACATTAGGATGAAGCAATAAAAGATAGATAACATCGATACATGTAGAATTTAGCAATCAAAGGTAGTCTTTTCGTTAATCACAAACAAGTCAAAATTGTACCGTAACACATTACGTGTCACTATGTCATACAATTCTCAGAACTCATCCTACCAACTGATATCTCAGTTAAGTTAGGGATTCTTAAAAGATACCACAATGAATACTAATCTACAAGAGTCATTAGGTGTCCTGCCTGTCCCGGAAG
Source organism: Glebionis coronaria (assembly GCA_025667525.1). Classification (NCBI taxonomy): domain Eukaryota; kingdom Viridiplantae; phylum Streptophyta; class Magnoliopsida; order Asterales; family Asteraceae; genus Glebionis; species Glebionis coronaria. Next base: position 293,620,620 of record CM046881.1, on the reverse strand, counting down.
ATCCATCGGTCCCAATTCAGAAGAAGATTTCTTCAATTTATTTATTGGACACTGGGCATCCTCATCATTGGACAATGGCCTAGGAACAACCTTTAACACGAACCTACAATCATTTAAATCCTTATAATTCAATCACAAAACTTAACGACTTCTATTAATAATCTCATATTCCATATAGGTTAAGTTTCACTTTATTCAAGTTTCATCAAATTTTATACTCAATTCGATATTCTACCTCATTCTCCAATACTTACAACCTTATTCTTCGGCCTTGTAAAGGCAATACAATCTCAATATGAATTAACACTTAATTTCCAATCCTATTAGCTCTTACAACAATAATTATCAAATGAGTCATTAATATGAAATGACTTGATCATTCAACTAGACTTCTCGGAAAGGTATTAGTGGCATGAGGATTTTGGGTAATGGTTCCAATAACAGCCTCAAGTGCAACATTCACCCTTTCGATTTCAATTTAAGAATTGGATGACAACGAATCAGATGACATCTTTCCAGGTGATAACGTTTTGTCAAACTCCACTCTATAAGGAAAGATCGTCATGACATCGATATCAGATTTAATCTCGCCAATTCTTTTTCAATATCATAATCAACTAATATCTACATTTCTACAAATATCAACCATTTGTTGGGATCATAAATATCCATAACTTGGTTTAGATCTAGGATAGCTAGAATTCCTACGAGAATAGCTTCTATTAATTTACTAGGGGAGTTAGGGTTTCTTGTGACAATCTACGTCGTATAAATACCTCGTATAAAAATCAAAATAATCATCAAACAATCATGTAATAAAATCACATCATATATATATAATCCAAGTTATATATATATTAAAATAACACTTCTCAGTCTTGGCCTTGTCGGTAACTCGGGAATTCTTCGGCACCGTTATAGTCAAAAGATTTTTAGACATTCTTAGAAAAATGTTTATAGTTAAAAGATTTTGAAATGTTTTATTCAAAACCTTAGTTTTAAAAATCTTTCGTTCTCTATAACGAGAGCTCTGGTACCAAACTGTAACACCCCCAAATTTATACAACTCAGTTCAGCGGAAGACTAGTTGGTGTTACGGGATAGCACATTACTCACATCATAGACAACGCTTAAAAATCGCGTCGTTAAATAATAAATCATTTCCATTCATAAATATCAAAGTTACATAGGTCCCAAGTCATTACATTTCATACAAAGTTTTACAAAGTATTTGAATGGAAAATATTGTTTAAGTGCGGGCCATGAATTCTTGTCGTCTTCCCGAGAATTACCTTCAAGTACCTGAGATAAAACATGTTAAAAGAAAAGGGTCAGCGATAACGCCGAGTGAATTCATAGAGTTTAATAAATTCCATCAGTATAACTTTGGTATAAAATTTGTACCAAAAATCAATTCGTACAAATCATTGTAATAGGCCGTAAAGTAGCCAAAATCATTTTATACAAATCTTTATCGAAAATCATAATATAGGCATTTGCCTTAAAATCAATATACGATCCAATGTCGTAAAAACATCATACAATACGTCTTATGACGTTGTATAAAATCAAATAAAAACCGTTATATGAATATGGTTATGAAAACCAAAATACAAACATAATATCAATAGTATGACCCTGTATTGCTAGTCAGGCAATACATCGTAAATCGGAGCGTCTATTAGTATTTCGTTAATTCGGATTATTATAAGCCGCATGACATTGTTACCTTACTAAACCAACAACGGGTAGCTAACCCGATACCAATTTTTGCCCATCTAAAGTAGCGTGTCGTCACAAAGGTCACGCTATTGGAAATCTTCTCATACATAAATTCGCTTACCAATCAATGTGGCACGACGGGGATCAACCGTCAAGGCGCGAACTGGGGTGATCGTCCCCAAATAGTACTATTAAATGCATAAGCGTCTACCAACTCCCGGTAGTTCACAATTCATGCTAATGGGACTTTTAGTGACATAACCTAACTTTAATAATCCACTTAATTTCATCTATCGGGTCCATTAATCATTTATCGGGTCATACAATCGGGTCATTCAATCATTCGGGTCCAAAATCAATAAACAAACAATCGGGACAAATGGTGTCCAAACTTTTATAAAAACTAACATGTTATCTCCCTCGCGGGTTTATAAAGCATTTATAAAACATTTAAAAGAGTGCGAGGCTATGAACTCACGTTGATGTGGGAAGGCGGGTTGTCGGCAATTCGGACGTACGGTACGTGCTTCAATCACGGAAACCTAAACAAATAATACTTCGTCTTAGACTCATGTCCAATGACTTTATAAAATAACAATTATGTATACATATGATGATTATATACATATGATGATCAAGTGGGTTTACATATTCTCGTTTACTCCTTTTAGGGTTATATGTCGATAACTTTTATATTAGTTTACCAGTTTTACCCGTTTGCGTGTCTTAAGTCCAATAAGCTTATTATAAGTTATTTAACTTATTTTAATTCATTTTGTACCTATATTATCAGTATGTATACTTTCTAAGTTGGGCCTAAATGGGTTAAGCCCAATAATTTCTTTTTACAAGTTTATATCTTATTTAGTCCAATTATTAGTCCAAGTATTAGTCCAATATGTTTACTTAGCCCGTTAATGTCCGTATGCCCTATAGTTCGGGTTTTATTGGTTTTTACTTGTTATATATGTCTATATATCAGTATATAAGTTTTATAAAGTTTACATTAGACGGGTCCAACCATCTAAGTTTTATTTAACAAAAACGTTAATTTTACGGCAATAGCCGAAAAAGTCGTAAAAATCTAGTTTATAGTTTTATAACTTATAAAACTTAACAAGTTACCATTTTTATAAAATGTCCACTTATTTAGCCTTTTACATACTTATATAAATAAAATCCATAAGTTAGTGGGTTTTACTTTTACATTTTATACATTATAATTTGAGTGCTTATATAATAGTATTATTCTTTAATTTCCAAAAATCTGATTTTTAACTTCATCTTCACCAAAAATGCCATATCTTGAGTTCTACATGGAGATAGAAGCTCAAATTTTTATCACATAAACTACATGATATTTGCTACATTTAACTCTTCTATAGCTACTGTTGAATCATCCTTTAAGTAGTTTCTAAAAATCGTCCAAAACAGTAACTTCAGATTTATACCCTAAACTTGTTTTGATCATATCTCACTCATTATTTTGATTCCATTGCATGGCCAACTCTCACATGTGTACAAGACCCATAGCTTACTGTAAATGGGTTCTACTTCATCATATTATCAGTTTACCACTTGGTTCTTTACTGTTTTATACAGCCATGCAAATTAATCAAGATTTCAACCTTGTTTCATATGGTTTTTCACCTTTTTAATCATGTTTATCAACAACAAATCCCCACATAACATTTTTATCATCATATAATCATCATAAATATATACAATAGGAAATAAAATACAAGTTTACATAATCAAAATAATAAGAAGTTGAGGAGGACAATCTTTATACCACCAACTTGATGTAGGTTATGAGTTTGGCATGGTTTTTGATGGAGAAACTTGTGCTTAGCCAACACCATCTTCAAGAACTCCAATATTCATCAACTCCTTGTGGAAAATCAGCCTCATGACACCATGAAAACTCCTCCATGGATGTTATGAGCACCACCAATCAATAGGGTTTCAAAGTGGCTTCAACATATGTGTAAATAACATGGGATTTCATGGTTGAATCAAGATCAAATTGGGGTGTTTTGTGAGAGATATGGGACGGCCAAAATGGCTTAGAGAGAGAGAGTATGTGTTTTGCATGGATGAGAAATGAGTTGAGTGGTTTCTAGTTAGATGGTTTTGATGTAACTTAGCTTCAATGTGAAGCAAAAATGGACAAGTGTAACTAATATTGTTTTTAAATAATATTGAGAATAAAATATCAACTGTAAATTGACGGATTGTCACAGCATTTACCCCTAAACAGGATCTTTGTCCTCAAAGATCATCTTACTACTCGCTTCTTATGGAGTTAAAGCCATGTGGGTATTTCCTCCACATTCGGTCTTTTCTCACAAGTGCAATTCATTACAATACGCGAGTTTCATCAAACATAACTACAGGAATAAGATCAGGCTTAATGTTGACTTATTTTCTCTATCCATGATGTTCACGGGTTTTTGATGAATGCAACTTTTCGCCGATCTAAGCTCTACTAAGAATAATCAGAATTTCACTTGATAGATATTCCATCAAGTTCGATATACGAAACATCATTCATGCAGTCTTTGAAGTCCTAGGGTAGATCCAGCTTATATGCCTTTCAATCCCAACTTTTACATCATATCAATGGTCCCATACAACGGGGACTTGTATCCCATGATTTGTCAGATCATGAATTCATTTTTCCAAGTTTAAAAATTGTGGCATAACTTCGCTACCCGTTTGGCACTTCAAGATCTACATTTCACATTCACATAACCTCTTGCCCACTACCGGCAGTCAATAATCAGATCCTAATTTCAACAATCATTTCAGATCTCGCGGGTCGGGTATTTTGCAAGGATAGGTTCGCCATCATAGGAAACCTTAAATCTAAAAGACATGTCCAACTCACAATGGGTGTATGTCGGATGTCTTCATCTCAATTCCTGCTTACAGATTCTCTAAGATTTAGATCCTAACAAGATTCGATCTCAATCCTAATACGATAATTATTAATGATAATCTTTCCAAAGGAAAACGATTATATGGTCTATTACCAAAGGTCATTCATTCAAACATAAAACAACACTTATATTACTCTGTATCGTTACTTTACCTCGTCCCTTCGATTTGGGATGGTACATAGTACTCTCATCAAGGTTCGTTCTCAATGATTTCTGAGCAAATCTCTAGAAATCTGATGCGAAGCGAAGATCTTGATATATAGATGATCGATACAGGCACACTATGTTTATATAACTATTTTGCATTTATCATTAACGAGAATGATATTAGCAGATTTGGTCAGTCTGTCGACGATGACCCAAATCGAATCAAATTCAGATGATGACCTTTGCAATACCTAGACGTTTACTAATGTATGAGGCGATGTCTGCCTTCATAATTGCCATTAGTACAACTACTTCAGACAAAGATACTTTTAGTCATAAATTGACATACATATAATACTTATACTTACAAATTCCAACATAACTATATCTCACAATCTTCCATATTTAGACAATCACATGTGGTCTTTAAAATATTTAACGCCATTGGCTTCTCAATTTTAATGGTTCGCATTAGCCGTGAACCTCTTTTTATTATCTATATTATCTCTTTTTACAATCATCGGCTATATTTTATATCGTTTTGCAATTTATTTTGCACTTTCATTATTAAGGAACATGTCCTAACTGGTTCTTTATCTTTTTCTACATAATGCGTCGGTATCTATATTCACTTCTCATGATGATATAATTATCATGTCCATAATTCACTAAGATATTCTTTCTATATTAGGCGTCAGTAATTACGTTCACCTTTCTTCATATTTTCTAAGTTTCAGTTTCGTCTCATCTATCATTTTTATCCGTTTTACTCAATCCGTCGTCTAAAACGTCGATAATCATTATAATTAATTAAATAATTATTAGTTAATTTTTATGAAGCGTAAAAGTTTTAAATTTCTTAGTTGGACCAATTATATAAAATGTTCAAAATAAATTTGAATTTAATTGACAGGATTTTTGCTGATCTGTCGAAAATAATTAATAAGATTCGTAAACGTTTGAAAAATCTTTGGTTATATTTTGGTCAAAGTTTTCTTAGTTGAAAAGGCAGAAATTATCGTTTCAAATTTCAAGTTATGGTTTAAATGATTTCCTCAATCTTTCTTAAGATGTCCAGAAGTATACACAAACATTTACCCCTAAACAGAAGTTTAGTTAAATGGTTTGTGTATAAGGGAATAATCCCTTAAAATCCTTTGTTAAAACATTCGTCAAAACATATTTCCATTTTTTTTTTGGAAAAATCCAAAGTCTTAAAAGGGCTCTTAATTTTTGAAGAGTCTATATGCATACATCTTACCATTTTTAATCCAACGATCATTTTATGTAAAGGATTAAGTTTTTAATCACATGTTAAATATTTAAGGTATAGGTTTTTATCGTTCGGCCAATTCAGGGCAATCTATAAATAATTATTAACTCATTATTATTCTTATATACAAACATATAGTCCTTAATGATCACGAGCATGAATTTATCAAATTACAGCCTACACACGTGATTCACCAAATTTATGAATACTACATGTGCATTGTCAATCCAAACGACATCACGTGGAACTCATAATGTTCATTACAAGTACCGGATGTAGTGATTGGAATAGATAATCCTTTTCGCGGATGCGATGTCGATGATAACCATGTCGTGGATCAAATCTTTAAAACATACGGTAGAACCTTGTAAATGATCGAACAAATCATCCATTTCGAGTTATGAATATCGTTTTCGATTGTCAATTTACTCAGTCACAGTAATCTATAAATATAAGGAATGATAACACCATAGCTCTTCAGGATGACAGGCTTGGTATAATAAAATCTTTCTCCGACAACTTTCTTAGTTGTACGGTAATTCCTTAAATTCAGATGGTGCTGGCGTACAGTGTACAAGCCACAAGTACAGCACCGGAAATATAATCAATACCAATTTCAACTTGCCTTAATGGCAGAAGTCTAGGTAATTCATCAACAAATACTTCCTAAAGTTTCAGATAATCGAAACATCTTTTAATAAAATTCATATTAGGTTTTCTAGATTACAATATCTATAACTAGTTTATAACCATTCATGGTATAATTTCAAGTCAAAATGCAGGATATCGTCATCTACCAAGAATTATTTAGATCACTTTTGATAATCAACATCTTATCGTTTAGGGGAATTCTACTCGAGTTCCCATTAATCAAGACAATGTCGTCATGTCATAATCAATCAATCAATTCTACTGGCACTATCAACTTTTCAGTTTTATTGCCGTCGATAAGATGTGAACTTCTCAAAAGACTAATGATAATTCATAATCCTTTGCAAATTCAAGGATACATGGAGACACAACTATCAACTAAAGAGTAAGGTCAACGCATGATTTACGCGAGAGAATTTCAAATCAAACACAGACGAAAACATTTAACGAATATGAATATATCCCATGTTTTCATAATTTGAGTACGCATTTGAAAGCTCCTCGGATCGTCACCCAGGTCATTCAAATGAAATCAAATCATAAGAAATGATAAGAACGTCAATACATCCAGTCGGGTATCAACACTCGGTAATCAAATACTTTTCCTAAGGATCTCACTACGGGAGAATTAGACAAGAAAGAATTGTCAATTGTCAAATAAGACAATTTCCACAGATGAATAAATTCAACTCAGAAGAATGGATGCTACAGGCACATATGTAGGTGTCCCTAACAATATGTCCCTATTTTTCACTTCTTGCAGATCTCATAAAAATTTATTCTTTCACAATCTTCAAAGAAAATTTAGTGCTTATTCATTAGTTTTATGGTGACTACTAATCAGTCTTGCATAGTCCATTCCAAATTGTATGTAGGCGTGCAACTATATACAATTTCAAGATTAACGATGCAATACTCAGTTCGTCAAAATTTTATCATCATGTTTAAAATGAAAACATTTTCATGCTTAATTCTTAAATAAGAATCAAGAATAAATTTACAGAGATTTTCTTTGTTATGAAAACAAATAAGTTTTCCAAAGCGTCTCATAAACAACTTCATTTTGATATCAATCACTTATAAATCTCACTTTGAATGATCCTTATTGTGATGAAAATTAAATTTTCTCAAAGGATACCGTTTTAACTTTATAAAAACAATTAGTGATCTGCAAAAGAGTGATGAAGAGTTGTTCACCAAGAACTAACTTCAATATGATAGGAAATGAGCTTAGCCAGATAATTATGAGGTTCATGACCTCGATGGCACTCACGAAGAATGATTCACAACGTAACTCAAATCAAGATGAGTACTTGTTCAATGGTTGCATCACTAATGCGAACATTAGGATGAAGCAATAAAAGATAGATAACATCGATACATGTAGAATTTAGCAATCAAAGGTAGTCTTTTCGTTAATCACAAACAAGTCAAAATTGTACCGTAACACATTACGTGTCACTATGTCATACAATTCTCAGAACTCATCCTACCAACTGATATCTCAGTTAAGTTAGGGATTCTTAAAAGATACCACAATGAATACTAATCTACAAGAGTCATTAGGTGTCCTGCCTGTCCCGGAAGATCCATCGGTCCCAATTCAGAAGAAGATTTCTTCAATTTATTTATTGGACACTGGGCATCCTCATCATTGGACAATGGCCTAGGAACAACCTTTAACACGAACCTACAATCATTTAAATCCTTATAATTCAATCACAAAACTTAACGACTTCTATTAATAATCTCATATTCCATATAGGTTAAGTTTCACTTTATTCAAGTTTCATCAAATTTTATACTCAATTCGATATTCTACCTCATTCTCCAATACTTACAACCTTATTCTTCGGCCTTGTAAAGGCAATACAATCTCAATATGAATTAACACTTAATTTCCAATCCTATTAGCTCTTACAACAATAATTATCAAATGAGTCATTAATATGAAATGACTTGATCATTCAACTAGACTTCTCGGAAAGGTATTAGTGGCATGAGGATTTTGGGTAATGGTTCCAATAACAGCCTCAAGTGCAACATTCACCCTTTCGATTTCAATTTAAGAATTGGATGACAACGAATCAGATGACATCTTTCCAGGTGATAACGTTTTGTCAAACTCCACTCTATAAGGAAAGATCGTCATGACATCGATATCAGATTTAATCTCGCCAATTCTTTTTCAATATCATAATCAACTAATATCTACATTTCTACGAATATCAACCATTTGTTGGGATCATAAATATCCATAACTTGGTTTAGATCTAGGATAGCTAGAATTCCTACGAGAATAGCTTCTATTAATTTACTAGGGGAGTTAGGGTTTCTTGTGACAATCTACGTCGTATAAATACCTCGTATAAAAATCAAAATAATCATCAAACAATCATGTAATAAAATCACATCATATATATATAATCCAAGTTATATATATATTAAAATAACACTTCTCAGTCTTGGCCTTGTCGGTAACTCGGGAATTCTTCGGCACCGTTATAGTCAAAAGATTTTTAGACATTCTTAGAAAAATGTTTATAGTTAAAAGATTTTGAAATGTTTTATTCAAAACCTTAGTTTTAAAAATCTTTCGTTCTCTATAACGAGAGCTCTGGTACCAAACTGTAACACCCCCAAATTTATACAACTCAGTTCAGCGGAAGACTAGTTGGTGTTACGGGATAGCACATTACTCACATCATAGACAACGCTTAAAAATCGCGTCGTTAAATAATAAATCATTTCCATTCATAAATATCAAAGTTACATAGGTCTTTCATACAAAGTTTTACAAAGTATTTGAATGGAAAATATTGTTTAAGTGCGGGCCATGAATTCTTGTCGTCTTCCCGAGAATTACCTTCAAGTAATGAGATAAAACATGTTAAAAGAAAAGGGTCAGCGATAACGCCGAGTGAATTCATAGAGTTTAATAAATTCCATCAGTATAACTTTGGTATAAAATTTGTACCAAAAATCAATTCGTACAAATCATTGTAATAGGCCGTAAAGTAGCCAAAATCATTTTATACAAATCTTTATCGAAAATCATAATATAGGCATTTGCCTTAAAATCAATATACGATCCAATGTCGTAAAAACATCATACAATACGTCTTATGACGTTGTATAAAATCAAATAAAAACCGTTATATGAATATGGTTATGAAAACCAAAATACAAACATGGGGCGATTTCCGGCGCCGCCACCACCATTATTTTCCGGCCAAACCGATTCAAACTAACGCATCTACCTGTTAACGTATAGTCTGATCTTGGTGATGTCTTTGGTCTCCCTTTTCGGGTTCTATTGATATTATTTAGATTTGCTATTATTAACAATGGTATGCAATAGTTTTAATTGGGTTGTGTTCTTTTTGTGGTGGTGGCGTCGATCTATCTTTATTATATAATAAAGAAATCGTTCTATGGTTTTTATAGTATTGAATCATTAACCCTACTTTTTTAGGGTTTCATTTTTCAGGATTTGATGCGACGGTTGGTGGTCTGTGATGGATCCGGAGGGGTAATGCTTATATTTACTTGGATCTTCTTTGCTATTGGGTGGCCTGTGATGTTCATTCACTTGGTCGGTCCTTTGGTTCCTTGACGCTGCAGGATTACGATGAAACCCTAATTTGGTTAGGGTTTTTTTCAGCGTAAGGGTCCTGGGTTTTCAGCACGTTGTCATGGGTTACATTGATCATTATAAAGGCTTATTATGAGGTAACATGATCCTACCTGTTGGTGGCAACGGGTTTATCTCGTTTAAGATCAATTCTAAACCCTATTTTGGGTTTCGATGTATGACGACGGGGACCTTCGGTCCTGATGATTACTCAGTTATGGGTTGGTGTGTGGGTGGCTGGTCAATGATGGCGTTCGTTGTTGGTGGATGTCAGATTGGTGATGATTGTGGAGGTCAGGGTTGGGGAGAGGGGAATTTGTGATGCTTTATCGTAGGCTAGGGTTTGTGGCTGACGATCAAACCCGAGTCTGGTTAGGGTTTCGGTTCGATATCATGATGTTGGATCCGGTGTAGATCATCATCATGTTATGGTTGTTTGATACGTGATAACCTGGTGCGTTTCAAGGGTTTTGCGTATTCATGTCATTTCTTTTGCACGTTATTGGTTTGCATCTATACAAATACAGGTCTGGAGTGCGTGCATCGTTTACTGGTATGTGGTGTGGATCTGCGTGGTGGGTCTTCATCAATATTGTAGGGTTTCTGCTGTCATCTACATAATCATCAGTTCTGGAGCATTTCTGCTGCCCTATCCGTTTTTCGGGTCCTTTACCAGCTGCTTGTTTAGTCTGATGTGCCGGATACTACTACGTGGTTGTATAAGTTAGGAACACATTATGGTTTGTTTATCTATTCTTGTTTCTCAACTTATTTGGTAGTTCTAAGAGTGGTTTGTCACCCTTAGATAGGTTTCGAGTTGTTGCACGTGTTGAGTGCATGGTTGTAGCCCATGTAACGGGCCGTGATGTTAGGACTTCACCTACATCCGTTGTACTTCAACGTTTTTTTGGTGTAATATATCTTTTACCGGGGACAGTCCCCTTTACCCAAAAAAAAAAAAAAAAAAAAAACCAAAATACAAACATAATATCAATAGTATGACCCTGTATTGCTAGTCAGGCAATACATCGTAAATCGGAGCGTCTATTAGTATTTCGTTAATTCGGATTATTATAAGCCGCATGACATTGTTACCTTACTAAACCAACAACGGGTAGCTAACCCGATACCAATTTTTGCCCATCTAAAGTAGCGTGTCGTCACAAAGGTCACGCTATTGGAAATCTTCTCATACATAAATTCGCTTACCAATCAATGTGGCACGACGGGGATCAACCGTCAAGGCGCGAACTGGGGTGATCGTCCCCAAATAGTACTATTAAATGCATAAGCGTCTACCAACTCCCGGTAGTTCACAATTCATGCTAATGGGACTTTTAGTGACATAACCTAACTTTAATAATCCACTTAATTTCATCTATCGGGTCCATTAATCATTTATCGGGTCATACAATCGGGTCATTCAATCATTCGGGTCCAAAATCAATAAACAAACAATCGGGACAAATGGTGTCCAAACTTTTATAAAAACTAACATGTTATCTCCCTCGCGGGTTTATAAAGCATTTATAAAACATTTAAAAGAGTGCGAGGCTATGAACTCACGTTGATGTGGGAAGGCGGGTTGTCGGCAATTCGGACGTACGGTACGTGCTTCAATCACGGAAACCTAAACAAATAATACTTCGTCTTAGACTCATGTCCAATGACTTTATAAAATAACAATTATGTATACATATGATGATTATATACATATGATGATCAAGTGGGTTTACATATTCTCGTTTACTCCTTTTAGGGTTATATGTCGATAACTTTTATATTAGTTTACCAGTTTTACCCGTTTGCGTGTCTTAAGTCCAATAAGCTTATTATAAGTTATTTAACTTATTTTAATTCATTTTGTACCTATATTATCAGTATGTATACTTTCTAAGTTGGGCCTAAATGGGTTAAGCCCAATAATTTCTTTTTACAAGTTTATATCTTATTTAGTCCAATTATTAGTCCAAGTATTAGTCCAATATGTTTACTTAGCCCGTTAATGTCCGTATGCCCTATAGTTCGGGTTTTATTGGTTTTTACTTGTTATATATGTCTATATATCAGTATATAAGTTTTATAAAGTTTACATTAGACGGGTCCAACCATCTAAGTTTTATTTAACAAAAACGTTAATTTTACGGCAATAGCCGAAAAAGTCGTAAAAATCTAGTTTATAGTTTTATAACTTATAAAACTTAACAAGTTACCATTTTTATAAAATGTCCACTTATTTAGCCTTTTACATACTTATATAAATAAAATCCATAAGTTAGTGGGTTTTACTTTTACATTTTATACATTATAATTTGAGTGCTTATATAATAGTATTATTCTTTAATTTCCAAAAATCTGATTTTTAACTTCATCTTCACCAAAAATGCCATATCTTGAGATAGAAGCTCAAAAATGCCATATCTTGAGTTCCTAGATGCTCTACTTGTCTCATTTTTGATCACATTGATTCTAAATGTCCTAAGTTGTCTTTGGTTGTCAATAGTAAGGTTGCTACACAGGTTGTTGATGTAGATGAAGCTCGTATGGATAATGATAATGATGGTTTTGTGGTAGTGAATAATAATAAGAAGAAGAAGGGTAAGAACAAGCAACATCAGGTTGCTGGGATTAAATTAACTAAACCGGCTCTTAATCTTGCTTATCGTGTTGTTGAGAAAGGGGGTAGTTCTAAGACGACTAAACCAAAGGAGTCGTTAGGTACTTCAGTTCCGGATGCTCCAAAGAAGGATGGATCTATTCTTAAGAGGGGTTTCCTTAATAATAAGGTTTTGGCTCCTGATTCTAGTCAAACGGGGACAAGCAACAAGAATTCCTTTGGTGCTTTGAGTGGTATGATGGAAGATGGCACTGATTGGGAGGATAGTGGTGGCCCAACAGATGAGGTGGTAAATGCTGATAGTGAGACTGACGAAGATATAGTGATTGATGATCGCCATGGAACTCGTCAGCCGGATATTCGCACTTCTCATGCATTATGATGATTTCATTTTTTCAATGTTTATGCACTTTTAGGTGGTTTTTTCCTATTGGTGTAATTTGTTTTGTAACTGTTTGTTAAGAGATCATATGGCATGTCATATGATTTAGTGGTTGTTCAAGCTAGTTAGCTTGAGGTTAATGTAGCTTTTCCGCTACATTCCATTGTACTTCAACGCTTTTTGGGAATATATTTTACCGGGGATGATGCCCTTTTACCCAAAAAAAAAGAAGTTGAGGAGGACAATCTTTATACCACCAACTTGATGTAGGTTATGAGTTTGGCATGGTTTTTGATGGAGAAACTTGTGCTTAGCCAACACCATCTTCAAGAACTCCAATATTCATCAACTCCTTGTGGAAAATCAGCCTCATGACACCATGAAAACTCCTCCATGGATGTTATGAGCACCACCAATCAATAGGGTTTCAAAGTGGCTTCAACATATGTGTAAATAACATGGGATTTCATGGTTGAATCAAGATCAAATTGGGGTGTTTTGTGAGAGATATGGGACGGCCAAAATGGCTTAGAGAGAGAGAGTATGTGTTTTGCATGGATGAGAAATGAGTTGAGTGGTTTCTAGTTAGATGGTTTTGATGTAACTTAGCTTCAATGTGAAGCAAAAATGGACAAGTGTAACTATAAGGCTTAAAACTTGACACCAAAGTGTTGAGGTGTGGTGTTGTAGCCGTCCCATGTAAGCTAGTGGGGTGGGACAATGTATTTTGTCCCATCTCACTAGTTTACGGGTATTCCTCGATTCTAGTTTCCTCGATTTGCGTGCCCTCGGGTCGTTTTACGAAAAACGTTTTTATAAATTATGAATCAACGTCATAAAACGAATCCAATAAAAATTGTTTCATCAAAAACGGAGTTCGAAAACGTAAATACGTAATCCTAAGGTTTCCGGTTTAGTCGTAAAAGACGTTAAAATAAAATTGTAAGTCCTAATCTCTTCTCGTAAATTTGTGAGTTTATGAACCAACACAAATTTAAAACTCCAAAATAATATTTATGGACAAATTTATTTTCTCAACTGTCGGACTGTCACCAAAGACGGTGTATGTAAACGTAACCACGTAACGTTGAATCCTCCGGTTTAGACGTAGTCGATGCTACTCCAAGACGTAAATCCAAATTTCTTCCCAAAAATATGTGAGTTCATATTGTAAATTGTTTTTAAATAATATTGAGAATAAAATATCAACTGTAAATTGACGGATTGTCACAAACAGTGTCCCAGACCAGTACCAGAAGCCAACCATCACTTGACCAAGAAGGATTTATATCCACCAGAAGCCAACCAATAATGACTAGAAGCTAACCAATGAGGACTAGAAGCCAGTCATGAAAGAATATAACCACCAGAAGTGAGCAAAATCCTCCACCAAGAGTAACACACACCACCAGAACCAAGGCAATACGTTGTTACAATCTACCAATATGTTAGTATGTGCAAAGAACTATGTACACGAAGCCTCCCCTTAGGCTTAGCCTCCCCTCAATCCTAGACCTCAAGGATTGACCATCCCAATGTGAACCACCAAGTGGTTGAACCGAGGACCATCAAAGGCTTTTGTCAACAAATCAGCAACATTATCCTCCGTATGAACTTTAAGAACCTGTATCAACTTCTTCTCATTGGCATCCCGTATAAAATGGTGCCGAATTTCAATATGCTTTGTACGTTGATGAAAAACAGGATTCTTCACAATGCAGATAGTACTTTGATTGTCAATGAAGATTTTGGTGTTCATAAAATTGAACCCATAATCCAACATCTGGTTTTGGATCCACAATACTTGTCCACAACAGCTAGCAGCAGCAATATATTCAGCTTCTGTTGAAGAAGTAGCTACTATCGTCTGTTTCTTGCATTGCCATGAAATGAGCCTACGACCCAAAAATGGACAACCACCAGTAGTAGACTTTCTGTCATTATTAGCACCTGCATAGTCACTATCACTATATGCTTCAAGAACAAAAGGTGATTCTTAAGGATACCACAAGCCCAACTTGGGTTGAGCCTTGATATACTTGAAAATCTTCTTAACAGCATTCAAGTTAGAAACCGTTAGAGCCACCTGATGTCTAGAACAAGCACTTACTGCAAACATGATATCCGGACGTGATGTAGTCAAATACATGAGTGAGCCAATCATAGACCTGTACATGTGAACATTGACCGGGGGATCTGGCTCATTCTTGAGTTTGACTTTAGCAACTTCATAAGGAGTTGCTGTTGGTCTAAGAGGATCCATGTCAAACTTCTGAAGGATCTCATGAACATATTTATCTTGACTGATGAAGATCCCTTCCGACTGTTGCTTGACTTGAAGACCAAGGAAGAAGGAAAGCTCTCCCATAGCACTCATCTGAAATTCGCCTTTCATCAAGTGTTCAAACTCATCACACCATTCCTTCTTAGTAGAACCAAAGATAATATCGTCCACATAAACCTGAACAAGAATAATGTCCTTGGTATTCCTCTTAAGAAATAGTGTTTTGTCAATAGTACCTCTTCTATAGCCATTCTTTAACAAGAAAGTTGAAAGACGCTCATACCAAGCTCTAGGAGCCTGATGTAATCCATAAAGAGCCTTGACCACCTTGTAAACTTTCTTGGGATGAAGTGGATCTAAAAAGCCCTTAGGTTGAGTGACATACACTTCCCCATCAATCTTGCCATAGAGAAATGCACTCTTGACATCCATCTGAAAAACCGTAAATCCTACATAAGAAGAAAAAGCCAAAAACAGATGAATAGCCTCAATCCTAGCAACTGGAGCAAAAACTTCAGTGTAGTCAATGCCCTCAACTTGAGTATGGCCCTGTGCGACAAGCCTAGCTTTATTCCTCACGACAATTCCCCGTGCATCCTTCTTGTTCTTGAGAATCCATTTGGTATTGATTGCTGTCTTTCCATCTGGTAAGTTAACTAGAACCCAAACATTCTGAAACAAGAACTGCTGCATTTCCTCCTGCATAGCCTCCACCCAACTTTGATCCTCAAGAGCATGAGTGACTGATCTAGGTTCCACCTGTGAAAGAAAACAAGCAAACAAACATTTTTGAAAGTCCGTATGATTATTACGCTTTTGATCTTCAATATAGCTCACAAGAGCATGATGATCAGACGTGGCCTTCTTATGCATTCTGCGTGTCTTGACCGTAGAACCAGGATCTCCAATGATTTGAGTGGTAGGGTGATATTTGTGGGATTGCAACACTAGATTGGAAGCTACCTCCACTTCTGGTGCCAAGTTATTGAGATCCCCAACAAATTCAGCATCATATGAAGCAGTGTTGAAAATGCCATCTATTGGTTGTTTATGAATATCATCCAGCTTGGTAGAAGACTTCTTTTGATGGTTCCCCAAATCAGAAGGACTTGAGAATCGAGTATGTGAAGCAGACTCACTAGCTGGAATACCAATAGGTGATAAGCTAGCACTAGGGAGTAGAAGCTGGGGCACTAGGAGCAGCTTTGTTAGTAGGCGTATTCAAGGGAAACTCAAAGCCACCTTGAGCCGCTGCTGAAATAGCTTCTTGATGTTGTTTGAGGAGGGTTTCAAGAGCTACTTGTGAATCCAAGACATCCAATGGAGTTGCATCACCAGGAGGAGTAGGAGAGACGATGGTGGAATAGGATGGAACCACAAAAATATCATCCTCGTCATCTGAGTCAGAAAGCCTAGAAGAAACACCTATACAAGAAGTTGCAAACACTTGTGGACCTGCATCATGGTTAGTTTTGAAACGAAAATATCCTAATGAATCACTAAGATAATCAAGATCAAAGTACCATTCAGGACCCTTGCCTTGGATGTTTGACTTCTCTTCAAAATACCTGAGATTTATAGTTTCAATGACCCGCTTGGCTTGGAGATTGTAGACACGATAAGCCCGAGAGTGAGCTGAATATCCCACAATGTATCCTTCATCTACCTTGCCATCAAACTTCCCCAAATAGTCACTAGTATTCAGAATGGTGACAGGACACCCAAACGGCTTCAAATGAGCAATATTTGGAACTTTGGCCGTTAGCAGCTCATAAGGAGTCTTCTTGTGAGGATTGGTAATAGAAACCCTATTCAAAACATAACTTGCAGTATTAACAGCTTCTGTCCAGAACATGGTTGGAAGCTTGGAATCGGCAAGCATTGTTCTTGCTGCTTCTATTAGAGTCATGTTCTTTCTTTCTGCCACGCCATTTTGTTGAGGAGTTCTTGCTGCACTATAATCTCTTTTGATGCCCTTAGCATTACAAAGTGCTATGAGGTCTTTATTTTTGAACTCGGTTCCATTATCACAACGAATACCTTTAACCTTCTTGGACAACTGGTTCTCTATAAGGGTAAGAAAATCTCTAAGAATTGAGTAGGTCTCACTCTTGGCAGCCATGAAGAACACCCACGTAAACCTGCTATATCCATCAGTTACCACCAGACAGAATTGTTTGTGGTCAATGCTTCTAATGGAGGTAGGACCAAATAAATCTATGTGTAGTAGCTGCAATGGTTCAGTAATAAGACTAAGAGCAGTAATGGCCTTGAAGGATGCTTTATGCTGTTTGCCTTTGCTGCAAGCAATACAATTTATATCATTTCTAAATGACTTGGGAGGTAAACCAAAGACCAGATTCAGATTTGCTAGTTTGTGAATGGTCTTAAAGTTCACATGCCCCATCCTTCTGTGCCATTGAGTGGCTTCATCTTCTGAGGCATTAGCAACCAAACATGCTAGTTGACAAGTAGGGTTGACTTCATTCAGCTTGATGCTATAGAGATTGTGTCTTCTAGGGATTCTGAGCAGAACCTGTGAGTCATCCAGAAGTTTAAAGTCTTTGGAGAGCACAAGTGCATCAATATCCGTAAAGAAAACAAACTGCTTCTTGTCACAAATCTGAGAGACAGATATCAAGTTGAAGTGCTGAAGTGCTTCCACATAGTAGACCTGCTCAAAATTTAGATTAGGCGTCTTAATTGTTCCTTTGCCAGTGATCCTGCCTTCACCTCCACCAAAATAGACCTTTCCGCCTTGAAATAGTACAAAGTTAGAGAGAAGACTTTTATTTCCTGTGATGTTCCTAGAGCAACCACTATCAACAATTCCTAGACTAGGATCTTGGTATGGAGTAACCTACAACAACAAGATAAAAGTGCAAACGTTAGTGTCTTAAGGGGACCCAAACCTTTTCAGGTTTGAGCTTGCCTTGTGGATCTTTAGTAGAGAGCCAAGAAGATTAATGAGATCCACCGTTCCTTGGTTGCCTATGCATCATATGGGTATTATTGTTTGACCAAGAACAACCTGCTGAGGGCTTAACAGCAGTTCCCAAACTTCCCAAACCAAAATACATGTGGTCAAAATTATGTGGATAAATTGGATTAAAATTTTGAAAATAGTGACTGGTAGTTCTATTTGTTGTTAATCCCATGTTTCTCCAATGATCATAAGATAATGGAGAGGACCTTCTAGAAGAAGAAAACGATTGAGCACTAGGATTGAGTCTTCTAGAAGTATATGGAGCAACTCCTGGTGGACCAGGAGTAGGAAATGCTTGATGAGCAGAAGCATGTGTGTCATAAAAATCACAATCTTTAATCAAATGAAATGCACTTCCACAAACAAAACATGTTTTAATCGACCTTTTATTAGAATGACATTGTTTCATACTGCTAACATTATTACACACAATTCTAGGAGAAACAATCTTCCTAGGACTCAATAAACCAGGACCAGACACAGTTGACTTAAAAGTAACTTTCTCTTCACACTTCCTAGCACTAGTATGATCATTCGACTTGGAACTTGTAGTTCTCGACTCTTCACTTGAACCACTTGATGCAGAGTCACTGGCTTTGTCACTGAAAGTACACGAGACAAAGTCATTAGAATTAGTAGAACTTTTTGGGGACTCATGCATCTGTGATCCATCCAAGTCAATATGACTAGAAGTAGGCATAAAAGTTCCAGTAAGAGGTGGAGGGACAACATGCATTTCTGCTGCTGGTTTAAACCTATTGTAATTAGGTTCTCCCTCTACCTCTTTGTCGGCATCAAAGACACTCGAAAAAGATAAATCAAACACATCTTCTGAATCAATATATTTATCAAAGCCTAACCCTCTTTTAGTCCTACCAGACATGCTACAATCGATTAATTTTGAAATATTTTTAGGTGCCTTTTGCCATTTTTCAAATCTCAACATTGTAGCATCTAATCTTTCTTGCATCTCCTGTTTTTCTTTGATACTGGCATCTTTTACCTTTTCTGTATATTTAAGCATGTTTGTTGTGTTTTCTAAATCGATGCTCGGTATCCTAATTTTATCCTCATACTCTCGTTGAGTATCTTGTAGCCACCTCTTTTGTTGTTCTAATGTGTTTAAAGAAGCCTTATAGGCTTGAACCTCTAAAAAATACTTATCATTCTGATCATTTACTTCATTAAATTGGGACAACAATTCTGAATATTTATCATGACAACCAAGAGGACAATGTTGTACCTGAGGTGAGATGCCCATAAGAGCAAACTCGTCTGCTTCTTCTGCATCAGATAGATTCCCAGCAATCATTGCAAACACGTCAGTCGAGGATTCAGCTGATTCCAAAGTGGTAGTCTGATGATCATTCCAGTTGACCATAGAGTCAACATATACCAATGCCTTCTTGTCATCTTTTACCTCCTGAACCTTAAAAGCTGAGTATCTGCTCTTCTCCTGGACGTTCTTGCTAGGGCATTCCCTTGCAAAGTGACCTTGCTGCTGGCAGTTATAGCATCGAACCTTGCTTCTGTCGAATCTTGCTGGCTCCCTTGGGTTGTAATTAAATTTTCGACCTACTTTCTTCTCAAACTTGTGAACCCTAAGAGTGAGCATGGCCATCTGCCATTTAAGATCCATTTCATCCAGGTCAAGTTTATCGACCTGCTTGAAGTCATCAAAAGCAAGTTGTTGTTGAGCATCAACATCAGCCACAAAAGAATGAAGAACGGCTTCTACCATACTACCAGACTTGGCTGTAGGATCAGGAGCAGAAGTATGCTGAAAAGTATGTTGAGAAGACATAGAATTGCTTGGGCTACTAGCATATGACATGGGACTGGATGCCATAGAACTCACAAATGCAGAATTAGCAGGAGTGGGAAAATAATCACTTGAATATCCTCTCACATGAGGTTCAAAAGTTTTGAGCTTGCGAAATAGATCATCAAAATTGAGATAGTCAAGCCCACCTTTTGCTTTGAGAGAGATTACCACCTGATTCCATGAGTAGGGTAAAGC
Organism: Glebionis coronaria; assembly: GCA_025667525.1. NCBI lineage: Eukaryota > Viridiplantae > Streptophyta > Magnoliopsida > Asterales > Asteraceae > Glebionis > Glebionis coronaria. The sequence goes on along the minus strand of CM046881.1, from coordinate 293,599,962 downwards.
TCTAAGAAACCTTGCATTAATATCACCATCGTCAGGCTTCGACCGAAGTTGATTCAATTGGCTCAATATCTTTTGGAACCTGTCATACCCTTGAGGTAAACCTTCAGTTTCTGAGATTTTGAATTCTGTGAATTCATCTCTCAGCATGGATCTTCGCATTTTCTTTGACTCCTCATTCCCACCAAACCTTGCTTTTATTCCGTTCCAGATCTCTCTAGCATCATCCAAATGGTAGAAGTCACCCATGTGATCATCAGGAAGAGATTGAAGCAAAATAGTTTTTGCTTTGACCTCCTTCTGAATGGCTATGATTTCTTCATGAGTTTTAGGGTCAAGAAGAGTAATATTACCATTCTTGTCTCTTCCAGTTAGCTTCCTGTTGTTCCCATTCAGAATAACCTTCCAAAGGTCTTGATCAGTATTGGTGATCCACCATTCTATCTTCATTGCCCAACTATCATACTCGTCCTTTTTCAGAAGAGGGAATTTACCATTCGTGTTGGAAACCGTAGCAACGATCTGCTGAGGTTGCACAGTTTTAGGAGTGTTGTCTTCTCCTGTTTGAGTAGAAGTTGAGGCAGACATGATAAAACAAAAATGTCAGTAATAAGAAAACTTGATTCTTCTTGTACAGAGACTCTCCCAGTCTCTGATACCACTTGTTGGGTCCACTAGATGTGGATCTTGCAGCCTGTCAGGAACGGTGAACGACTTCTGTAATCACAAGTCTATTCACAGAGACACTCTATACACAATATAAATGCAGAATACAAATATAATAAAGAAGAACAGAATAACTATAAAGACTTGATCCTTTCTAAGGATTTCTAATATTGATAATGACTAGAACTACGTTTGATAAAGGTGTGTCTAACCCTTCTGCCTAAGGTTCCTTTTATACTAAAAGGAAACCCTAATACAGCATTAAACAAAACGTGTAAAACTAATATGCATATCCTTTCCTAACATATCTCATGCATATCCTAACAGAATAATAAATAAATAATAAAGTTTGACTTTGACTAGGACCAGGAGCACGACTTGCTCCTACTACTACTAGGACCAGGAGGAACTACATACCTCCTAGTATACCTATTACAATTAACTATTTCAATGGTCCTAACAAATAACATGAGCTAATATATCATCAATACGAGGGGGGACAGTATCCATACCTTCTCCGAATGACTGGAACACATTCAGGAAAGTCACGAATGACTGGAACATTTTCGATACGTTTCTCCTTCGATTCCTTCTCCGATACATGAGCTAGGAATAACTCACAACCTCGTTCGATATACTTACGAGCTTTAATGCACGAAACGATTTTCAGTCGAGAATTACATTTATCACCTTCGATAACTAAGGTCTTGTCACCTAAAGGAATCCTAACTTTCTTTTCTCCACACAGAATAGACGCATTATACTTGGACAGCCAATCCATTCCGATAATAACATCAAAACTTCCCAATTCGAGGATCATCAAGTCTATCTTAAAAATACTTTTCAGAAGATTAAGAGAACATCCTAAGAGCGCACGATTGGTACTCACTAATTTACCGTCAGCTAGTTCTACTTCATAACTCGCGTCTAATTCGACCGGGTTGATATCAATTAAGGTACTAAAACTTGTAGACACAAAGCTTTTGTCCGCAGTAGAATCAAATAAAGTTGTAGCATAACGGTTATTCAGTAAAAACGTACCAGTGACAACTTTTGGGTTTTGCTTAGCATCAGTTTCTCTTAGTTGATAGGCTTTTCCTTGATTATCACCACCACGTGCATTCTTCTACGGCTCAGGGCATTAGTTCTTCATGTGTCCTTTACCTTGGTAGTTAAAGCAAGTCACTCCTTTTTTTCCTGGTCCCCAACAGTCTTCAGTCTTGTAACCCAGCTTGTTACACTTTCCACACTTAGCACATTCACCAGTATGAATCCTTTTGTAGCGTTGACATCGGGTTCCCTTATCAGCAGATGCAGTTTCAGTCACTGCATTAGCATTACTCCTCCTTCGGTTCTGATTCCTATTGTGAGATTTACGGTTATCACCTCGATCATCACTTTCCACTTCAGCCTTTCTTTTACTACCTTCAGCAACACCATCAGTCTAATCTTGGATAGTCTGTCCCATCAATTGGTAGGCCATTCGTACAGATTCATCAATATTGGCAGGTTTAGATGAGGTCACATCACCACGGATGTTGGCAGGTAAGCCTCGAATATACTGCTCCAACTTCAGATATTCTGGGTTAACTTTGTTTGGACAAAGTAGAGCAAGTTCATGGAATCTGTTTGTGTATCCATCGATATCAGTACCCTTCAGTCTCAACTGATATAGTTCCTGTTCTAACCTCTGAATAATCCTTGGACAGAATTCCTCGGTCATCCATCTTCTCACTTCAACCCAAGGTGTAGCATAAGCAACATTCATCCCTACAGACGCCATTCTTTCATTCCACCAAGTTAATGCTCGCCCTTGAAGAGTAGCATAGGCAAACATCACCTTGTCTCCTTCCTCACTTCCACTAAACCGAAACACGGATTCCAATCTTTCAAACCATTGCATTAAACCAACAGTACCTTCAGTACCCTTAAAAGTCGGAGGTTTACAGTTCATGAATGAGGTATAAGTACACTTCTTATTTTCAGGAATCACTGGTCTATCAGCATCACCAGTTCCAGCACCAGCATTGTCAGCTCCAGTATTTCCATCTCCAGTATTTCTAGCTCCAGTATTGCCAGCTCCAGTATTGCCTGCACCAGTATTGCCAGCTCTACCAGATCCACCAGCTCCACCGGATCCACTAGCTCCACCGGATCCTCCAGCTCCACCGGATCCTCCAGCTCCACCGGATCCACCAGCTCCATTATTCATATTTCCCATAAATGCATTCATAGCGACCTGAAATTGATCAGCTACTATAGCACGTAACTACGCCTTAGTCATTTGTTTTGGCGGCATGATCCTGTTACACAATTCACATCAAAATGAGTATTCATTCAACGTTTGTGATAACAAAACATGAATAACACGGATAAGGAAATAAATAGATGAAGAGAAACAAGAAAGGATGATAGAACAAAGAATAGAATTTAGACAAGGAACGAAGATTCACGAGGAATGAGTCAAAAGACAAGAATTTCTACTGTGACAATCAGCGTCATTTATAAAGTACGTATTAGTATTATAATAATCAAATAATAAATATTTATAAATAAATAAATGTAATCCATTATGCTTTAAGCATAAATAATAATTAAATATTTATAACATATATATACTTTTCTTATTCTCGTCCATTGGCAACTTAGAGGTTTCGTTTGCAGATGTTATAGTCAAAAGATTTCAAAAATTTATTTTTGGAAAATCTTTTCGTTCTCTGTAACTTGAGCTCTGATGCCAATCTATAACACCCCCAATTTCGGTTCATAGCAGCGGAAGGGTCATTGGGTGTTACTGTCATGGTTCAATCTCAATATCGCCTCAAAACGAGTCGTTTAAACAAAACATACATCCATTCATTATTTAAAGATAAAACAGTTCACACACGGTCCCAAATAGTTTCAAAGTTTACACAACATAACAAAGTACAAAAGTTTCTTTGAATGGACATAGTTTAGAAAAGCGGGCCAAAACATTTAAATTAAGCAAGCTGCATGAAACCGCCTTCCTTGAGTGCCTTCTTCATGGACCTGAGATAAAACATGCTATAAAGTCAAAAAAAATGCTGAGTGAATCTATAGAGTTTAAATTAAATAAAAGAACACAAGTATTCTGAATAAACCTTCCATGGTTGACAATCATGTGGATCAGACATAATCATCGTTGTTATTACATAAGCCTCATGACATTGAACGTTAACATATATTATTTCAGCCCAACACACCTAGCCAAGTGCGTATATTTCTCTTATACAATTTGGAAGTCCCTTAATATGACAATTGTTGAAACTATAACTCGTATAACCACGAAAACACAATGAAATACTTTTCAAACGCGTAATGCTTTATTAACTGTTATAAACAAAGTATTACAAAGTGCTATGAATACACTCATTGAATGACAATAAGAAATGAACCCTAGAACAAGTAAACTAGATTCGAGACTCAAGTTTACAAGGGAACCAATGAGACGCTGGTAGACAGCTGAGGGCTCAGCGGTTCGAAAGTGAGAAATAACTTAGATAATTTATCCAAGCACAAGGGTTGGTTTAATTCTCCTTTCTCACTCCTATTTATAGTGGTACGAGGTTGCTTCCTTAGTGGGAGTAGTTGATATGTGTCGTCTTCTGAGTGGAGGAGTACAACGTATTAAATGCATGTCCAAATCGAGACATACCTTTAAACAACTTTAGGTGAACAGTTCTGCCAACTGTTCACCTTTTGTCCCACTAGGTCATACTAGGCTTTATCTTAAATCTATTGTTTTGTCCCGCTCAAAACACTTGGTAGATTCTCCTGCCTAAACTATAAAGGATTGGACAAGCTTTGCTTTTCTCAGACTTCTAGGGTTCTTAAGTGATCTCTGAGTATTGTCAACTCAGAGATACTTGAACACCAGCACATTCCTTCTACATCCCAGCTATCCATAATCGCTGGTGAGTATGACTTCAGGTTGTCTTCGACTTCTCTAACGTTGTCTTTGACTTGAATATTCCTGGTGTGCCAGCTGAGGCTTTGCCTTCCACTAGTCTGGTCTCTGTCGCTGGTCCTCTCAGCGATCAGTAACACTTAGTCTAATTTAAACAAATCTAGACTGGGCCATACTTAAAACTTTCATTGGCCCAACAATCTCCTCCTATTTGTTTATAAATTATACTAAGTCTAAAATTATTGTAAGTGAGTACACAGCTTCTTCTTACACATAATTTAAGAAACATACCTCAGAGTTTTATTAAACATAAAGAACCTAGTCTATTACAAGAACGCCTAGTGGTGTAAACATAAACAAAAAATAAAAGGTTCTTCAGCGATCGTGGCCTTGATCACAGATTCTATGGGCTTCAACTTTGTCACTCCTGGAGTTGATGATCAACTCAACTTCAAACTCAAAATCATCAGCTAATTTGCAATTCCTTAGGATGCCCTGTTTGAGTCTGATGAGTTGGATAGTTGACGCCAGATGTAGTTCATTCATCCGCTGAAAGCAATACTCACAATTACCATTCATAAAGACCATACATGTCTCTGGTTCTGAGTATACTTTTCCCCCTACTGGTTTAGTGATCTCTTTGGGCAGTACCAGGTTTCTATGCATCCCATCTACAACAATATTCTCAGTGACCAGCTTTTCTACCAGAGGCCCCATTTGGGTTTTCCTTTTCTTTTGTCCTTGAGAAGATTGTTGTTGTGATAGTTTAGGAGGCACATGTACCTTCAGCTTCTTCGCAGTGTCTCTTACCCAATTCAGTTTAGCTTGAATGTTTTTCATCATTTGGGCAGCACCAGGCCCAGTCTTCTTTTGGGCAAGAGACAACATTTCTAACCATTCAGAGAGGCTCAGATCTCTGAGTTTAAAGTCACTGAATACTTTGTAGTTAGTTAGTTGGTTTTCTCTATAAAGGGTCGTCATAATGTTGGGAATAAATCTATGTATATTTGTTACCCCTGCTAGTTGGTCATTTGTCCCCCTTCTAGAGTAAGTCCCCCTGCCAAATAACAAAGGCAGGGGGATTGGTTCCCCTGCTGAAGTCAAAGGCCCTGCCGCTAGAGATAAACTTGGAATAGATTTATACGCGTTTCTGTTACTACTCCGAGATACTTTCCAAGTTTGTTAGTAGTAATCTTGTACGTGAGTCCTTATGTCTATAAAAGGACTCACTAGGTTATCATGCAAAGTGTGTGTCTTTGTCTATTGTCTTTCATTTCATACTTTAAGGTTATTGTAACCCTAATACCATTATTGGGTATTCGTATATCTTTGATATATTAAATTTCAACATTTGCATTAATCATTTTGTTCTTGTGCTAAACACTATATTCCGCATCTTGTTTAGTTACTTTGCATTGCAAAGTTTCTCTAGTGTTAGATTGAATTTATTCTTTCTATGAAAACCCTTAAACAAGCTATAAAGGTTTAAGATCTGAGTTTGGGATCAACAAGTGGTATCAGAGCTTGTTGAGAAACTTTCACTAAACCAAGAATAAAACCCTCATTACAACCATGTCTTCAGACTCTTCATCAAACAGCAACAACCACAACAACCTCAAACTGCTCATGCCGGATCCTGAAAACTTTGAATTATGGGAATTCAAAATCCAACAATACCTCAAAATGGAACACTATGTTCTTTGGGAGATCATAGAGTTTGGTGATCAATTCACTAAAATAATGGCAGTTGAAGATGGCAAGGGAGAAGAGAAAGGTGAAAGTTCCAAAGGTGGTGAAAAGAAGAAATCTGCTACTCTTTGTGATAAGGAAATACTGGCCAGTAGGCATGATATCAGAGCTCATAGTTCATTGCTGTTGGCTCTACCTGATAGACATCAACTAAGATTCTGAAAGTACAAAACAGCTAAGGAACTCTGGGAAGCCATAGGCACAACTTTTGGAGGAAATGAAGCCACAAAGAAGAAGAAAAAGAATCAATTTCTTGATGAATTTGCTTCTTTCAAAGCAATTGGTGATGAATCAATTGGTGCTATTTACAATAGGCTCCAAGATATGGTGGCTCAGTTGGAGTTCTTTGAAATTGAAGTGACAAGAGAACAAGTGAATACCAGGTTTCTAACAGTCTTCAGAAAGAATAGTTCGTCTACAAAGCCATTTGGCATAATAAGGATGACTTAGATAACAAGAACATTGATGACATATACAATAACTTGAAAGTTTTTGAACCTGTTGTCAATGAGATGAAGTGAAAAGGAACAATTACCACCGCCTCAAGTGGAACTACTGATTCCCCTGCTAACATGGCGTTCATATCACAAAGCAGTGGAATCTCCAAAGGCATTGGAATTGAAGTTTGCCCTACTACTTATTCCCTTGCTACCAGGTCTGGGTCATCTTATGATGAAGAAAGGCCTGCAACATTCAGTCTTGACACCGCATGTGCTTTTATAACATCCCAAAGGCCACAAGGATCTACTGTGTTACACGAATATCTGAGTCAAATTAGTAAGCAAGGACTGGAGGAGATGGATATCAAGTGGAACATGGCTCTGCTTAGTATGAGAGCTAACAGGTTTTACAAGAAGTATGGGAAGAAGATCTCCATCAATCCCTCTGACGTGGCTCGGTTTGACAAAACAAAGGTCGAATGCTACAACTATGGCAAGAAATATCATTTAGCTAGGGAATGTAGAGGACCTAAAACTGGGAACAGCTATAGGAAGGAAACCAGAGATGATGATTCTGGTGCTAAGGCTATGGTAGCCATGCAGGGGATAGATGGAGCAGGTGGATGGGATTTGAGTGCCGTGACAGAGAATGTTGAAAGAAATCAAGCATTGGTTGCTGAGGAAAAAGAGGAATATTTTGCTCTTATGGCCATGTCAAGCTCCAGCTCAGACAATGAGGTATATGATGATTCATACTGTACTAAAGCTTGTAGGAAAAATACTGAGTCATTGAATGATCAAATAAGAAAGATAAAAGCTGATTAAATCAATTGTGACAATGACCTTGATAATTACAAACGTACTTTATAACAACTAGAGTCCACCATAAGAGAGTATAAACAAAGAGAAAGTGATTATAGAGATCACATTGTGATTCTAGAGAGAGATGCTAAGGAAAATAATGATTTCATTAAGGAGTTTTTTTTTTGGGTAAAGGGGACTATCCCCGGTAAAAGATATATTACGCCAAAAAAACATTGAAGTACAACAGATGTAGGTGAGGTCCTATCATCTCAGCCCGTTACATGGGCACAACCATGCACACAAAACACTGTGCAACAACTAAATACCCTATCATAAGAGTGACATGCCACTCTTATGACTACTAAACTATATTGGAATAGTACAAGCAGACAAAATATAAGATATGAACCTCTTGCTTCCAACATAGACAATAATTCCAATCCCTCTCTCAGCTGAACCATAGTAAACGAAAACATGTGCCGTTCAATAGAGCAGCATCTTTAAGCATCCTGATATTAACTAAGGCTGCGACGACACCGGTCACTAACAGCTTCAAAGAGGAACTACATCTATAATATTCACAATGTGAATATTATAAGAACCAATACATGATGATAAATACGTCCTTGCCCTTTAACAAAATCGTCTAAATATCTCGGCAGAAGACCCATTACCATAGATCCCAGCTAAGCAGCCTCCACCTGCAAGCAAATGACCATTCTCTCTAAACCCACAACTCGACATAAGCACAAACCACGACCAAACATACAAGTAGTATGGTTTCGAATCACCCAACCCCAATACAGTACAAGTGACGTGAATAAAACACCTCACGCTCCAGCAATAGCAAAAAACAAGAGCACTAAAACCACGGATAGAACTCTGATCTAGTACGTATAGCTATACCAGAACCTGTGCTTGAGTGACATAATCGAAACCCTAATGCCTTGATGATGATCAGGCACAATCACCATCAACATAGAGGATACAACAGAACCTGCAGTATAGCAGCCCTTTGTAATGTCCCGTCAACGAAAACCATAGGAAATATTCAATCCGATCTAAACCCTAATATGAAACTAGGGTTTGTGGTTTCGCTAAGATGCCCAAGAAACTAGCAGACTCCAAAAGAAAGAAACAATATGAACCCTTATATGACTGATTCGGAACCCTAGAGCATCAAATCATACAATACAAGGTGGAGCCGCCGTACAAATCACAAAACCATCATCACTACCCATTGATAAGATGGGTAATCGGTGGTATATGGAGATCCCATAAGATAATAAATAAAGCTCTGGCCACCACCTTCTTAGAATAGAAACACAACCCTATATTCGTATTGCATACCCAAGAACAATAAGCATCGTTAATAGGTAGAGAGGACGATTTTAGGGTTGGTTTATGGCCGGAAATAATAGAAGAAGATGGCGGCCGGGAATCTCCATAGGAGAGAGAGAAAACTAGGGTTTTAGTTTCTTCAAAAAACCCTGGTTTAGATTTATTTTAGCCTTGCCTTAGTTTAAGTTCTAATTGCGTTTTAAGTTTGCCATAGATAGATTTAAGTTTGCGTTATTTACTTTTAGTGCCTTTTAATTTTCGTCACGCTTTTAAATACTTGCCTTTTATTTTAAATTAGACTTAGATTTAAATTATCGTCATTTTCATTTACGTCTTTGCACCTTTTAATTACTACAACGACACAACTATTTGTTTCACCAAAGAACGACTGAGTCGCATAGTTAATCTATTTTTCAATTCGAAGAGACCACGACAAAGAACTTTTAACCTGGCCAAAAGCCAGTTATCAGTTGCCTCCCAAGAAGCGCTTGATTTTTGTTCACCGAGTCGAGAGCCTGACTCGACCTTTATTAGCATAGGAAGAAGCATGACACACATCCACCGGGATCAAATACATAGTTTTCGTCCATCAAATAGCACAAGCTTAAGGCGAACAAGGCAAGCCAAAGAAGAGTAGGCAAGGTTCCCTTAAGCAAAGATGGAGCACGGTGGTAGCAAGGGTGAAGAGGTGCAAGCATATCTTCAGTAGTTCCAAAAATCTTTCCTTTTATTTCATCAGACGGATACTGAGATGGCTGAAGAATATCGATACCGGGGTCGAACACCTTTTCCTTTAGGGGAAAATAGCACTCAGGCTTAGCAGAATTTGAAGATGATCCGCGAAGAAAAGGCACAACCTCGTCCTCAAAAGGTGGACAAAGAGGTGTCAAAACATACGTGCTGCGGATGTTGGTGTCGTCCGGTTGCTTCTCCTTTGAAAGAATTTTCTTCAAATCTGAAGTAGGATCAAGACCATAATCATCAAAGTCTAAAGGAGGAGCATCACTCTCATGAGGGAAGTAAGTATTGAGAAAAGTCGAAAAGTCTTCCTCAAATGAGTAGTCATCCAAAGTAGGATTAAGCATGGATGGCGGAGGGTCTTCATCATGAGAAGAATCACTCGAAAGAGTATCGGCCTCATCAAAATCATCATAAGTGGGCATGTCGGGATACTCGAAAGTAAAATCATCATAATCATCATAGATCGGTGGAGAATCATATATGGGTGAAGGTTCCAAATTGGAGAGAGAATCATCCACAGCATCTTGAAACAGTGGATTATCATTGCAAGAATTGAATAGAGGATTGTTGTAGATGACAAAATCATAAAGCACATTTAATCATATTTACCGATTCTCTTCCATAGGATTTGCTTGTAAGCTTCCCCATTTCAAAAACTTGTGCATCATCCCCGACTCTTAAGTTAAGTTTACACTTATCCACATCTATTAAAGCTCTACCGGTTCTCAAAAATGGGCGTCCAAGTATTAACAGAATACGAGAGTCCATTTCATAATGAACAACGACGAAGTCGACCAGAAAAGTAAATGTACCAACTTTAATGAACACATCTTCGGCAATACCAACGGGGTAAGTGAGAGTGTGATTGGCTAGCTCAAGAGTCATTTTGGTGGGTGTAAGGTCGGGTAATGATAACTTTTTCCAAACACTTAAAGGCATCAAATTAATACTTGCCCCGAGATCGGCTAAGGCAGTAAATTTGTCGGTTTGGTTAAAAGTACAAGGTAGCACAAAACGACCGGGATCTCCAAGTTTTTCCGGAAGTTCTTTAAGAAGGACGGCAGAACAATTTTCATTCAATCGAGTATTAACAAACTCGGCCATCTTCTCTTTCTTGCTAAGCAATTCCTTAAATATCTTGACAAATTTAGGCATTTGTGCTAGAGCTTCAACAAGGCTAAAAGTGATAATCAAAATTGAAACATTCTTCAAATAGTTTGACACTTGAATGTCATCCTTGGTGTGCATTTTGGCCTTGTCTAAGCGAGATGGATAAGGAATATTGGGTTTGGGTGGTGGAGGTGTAGAAGGTGAAGATTGAGATGTTGAATGCTTAAAGGTGGAAGGTGGGGTTGGTGGAGGATTCGTCTTGGGTACTTCTTCACGACGAGGCGGAGACGGTAATGGTGTACTAATACTAGGTGTGGGAGTAGTAGGGGTAAATGGTGGTGGAGGAGGTGTAGATGATGGGGGCGGGATAGATGGGCCTACTAGAGTAACTCCACTACGGGTAGTAATAGCACTCACATTCGCTCTCGGATTGGTGACGGTGTTTGAAGGTAGAGAACTCGAAGTAGAGGGTTGAGTGGTGGGTAAGAAACTGGCCAGCATATTCTTCAAATCATTCGTTTGATTGCTGAAGGAGGATTGAATATCATTTTGAAGCTCGGATCTAATGTCATTCCCTTGCTTGGTGATATCCCCTTCAAATTGATAATTTGGCTTTGCAGATTCTTGATTTGCTCTCCTTGGGTTCTCATTAAGGCTTCAACATCTTGATTGATGGGTGGGGCTTGTTGAGCGGGTGGGTGATAAGGATTAGAAGCTCTAGGTGGGATTTGGTTGCTTCTATTGTAGTTGTTGTTGGGGTTTTGGTTTTGAGGAGAAAAACCGGGTGAAAGGTAGTTGTTAGACCGGTAACTCAGCAAATTTCGATCCCCTTGAGGTCGGGCTTGGTAATTTTCCGGTGAATAATGAACATAAGCCGCATACACGTTTTCTGGATTTCCTTGAGTAGAAGGATAATCAGTGTATGAGTGAGGACCGCCGCATGTCTCACAAGGATTGGCTACCGCTTTAACTTGTTGTTGTTGGTTTGAAGCGATGAGCAAGATATTTTTGTTCATTTCGGCCATCATGCGGGTGAATTCGGGCATGTCGGGGTTTGCTGAAGTAGAAGAAACATTGACTCTCGGGTTGTTCCTTGAAGAAGCGGAGGAATCCCAGTTTTTGTGATGAGTAGTCATGTTCTCAATAAGCTCTCTACACTGCTCGGGTCTCCTTTTCATAAATGTGCCACCGGCGGCTGCATTAATCGTATCATGATCACGAAAAGTCAAACCGTTGTAGAAAGTATCAATTAAGGTAACGGGAAGCATGTTGTGGTTTGGACAACGATCAATCAAAACATTATATATTTCCCAAGCATCAAAGAGAGATTCATCGGATTCTTGCATGAAACCGCTGGTTTGATTTTGAAGGCTCGTGACCATGGATGGTGGAAAGTAGCGCGACAAAAAGCGTTGAGTCATGTCATCCCAAGTATGAATGAAATTCTTCGGGAGACGATCAAACCATTTCTCGGCGTGGTGTGATAAAGTATGTAAAAAGAGTTGAAGGCGAAGAACATCCATTGTAGCACGGGGCAACTTCATGCTTTGAGTGATAGTAATGAATTTGTCGAGGTGTTTGTTAGCATCATCATCAGGCAATCCTCGAAATGGGTTAGTTTGCACCTGCTGGATCATGTGATGCTTCAACGAAAACTCCGGAGCCGTGATTTGCATCGGCGCAATCGTTCCTCCTCGTCCAAACATGGTGGGTTGACAAAGCTCCTCCATTGTCCGAAGACCGGGCTGTGGAAGAACATTGTTGTTGTTATTATTGAGGTGCGGTGGATTATTGTTATTGTTCACACCTGCCATAGCTAAATCTTCAGGAGTCTCGGGCTCTTGATAAGTAGAAGATCTAGTACGCATACACCTGCGAAAGCAAAATAAAACAATACCAAAGAAATAGACAATAAATATACACTATAAAAATAAAATCTTTTTGGATTTTTGAAAGTTTTTAATTTTTTTTTGGATTTTTTAACAATTTTTTATTTTTATGGTTTTTTGAAATTTTTAAACAAGAAAAATAACGCTCACGAATGAACGGATCGCAAAAAGCAACGCGTCTCTCACAGGAAACCGTTAATCTTTACGAAAAGAGCCGGCGGCGGCGCCATTTGATACTTGGCTTTTGCCTAGTATAAAAATAAAAAGTTCGTTGAAGTGGTCTAATCGAATTGATTATTGGTTTTAGTGCGACTCAATCGTTTCTTGGTGGAAAACAAAGATTTGTCGTTGTAGTAAATTTAAATTGCAAGACTTTAAAAGTAAATGACGGTTAATTAAATCTAAACTAATTAAAACTTAAATTGTGCAATATTAAAACTTTTAAAAGTAAAATGATTAAATGACTTAAAACTAAAGTGTGACGAAAATTAAATTTGACAAAGTATTAAAAATGTAACTTAGAAACAAAACAAAGCAAAATATAATTCTAGAGTCCAAATCCCATCGGAATGCTGTCACCATACCATCGGAATGTCAGATCGGAATATAGGTACAAAATCCATCAGAATGTAGAAAAATGTTGTCTATCGGAATAATGAACAATAAGCTATCGCAATAATACTTCAGATCGGAAAGCCTAGATCGCAATCCAAGATCGGAATGTTGCTCATAAATTTGGGCTTATAAAACCTCAAGAGCCGTCGGAATATGCGATCGCAATGTGCGATCGCAATCCCAGATCGGAATGAGGGGAATGTTACCAGATCGCAATTCGTCGGAATTCAAAACCCTTATCCCAATTCTGTCACAATCGGAATGTGGCTAAGTGAGGCTGTCGCAATGTGTAGATTCCCTTCTTTCCGATGGAGTTACAATTTCGCAATAAGCACAAGTCCAAATAAGCTGGAACTAATAAGCTGAATTCAAAAACTTAAATGAAATGGAAACAAAACGAGGCAATAAGCTAAAAAGTTAAAACCTTTCAAAATTTTAAAGACGAAACTTAATAAAATGGATTTTACAAAGATAAAAACTTTTAAGAAAACTTTGAAAACAATTAAGCTAAATACCAAATAAGCACATAAGATTGTCAACTTATGGCTTATTTCGTATGAAAGCTTAAAGGAAAAAGAAAAGACAAAACCTTTAATCAAATAAGAAAATAGATTAAGCAAAAGCTTGCTGAATCCGATTTTAAAACAAACCACAAACAAGAGAAAAGTAGAAGGAGAATGATAAAAGTAACTTGATCAAAGGTAAATAAAGATTAAAGCAACAAAATTAAGAACACTTACTTGGAATTAAAATGAATTAAAGGTGCAAGACAAGTATTTAAATTTGACAATAAAGTAAATGACATATATTTAAATGAGCAAAAATTAAAGATGGAAGAACTAGTGTCACTCTAGCCAACAAAATGAAATGAAATGAACTAAGGCCTATTTATAGGAGGATTAGGGAGGTGCTTAGAGGAAGCTTACTCCCTTCTTTCTTCTTTCTTTAATTGTCATTAAGTCCTTAATCTTCTTAATTCTTTGACTTTAACGACTTTGTCTCGGGATTTCTACTCTCGTCTTGTAACTTCTTCACTAAATTAGACTTGAGTTCTTCGGCTTTTAGTAAACTTCCGTCTTTTGACTTTTTCTTCGATGAATCTTCAGAATTGGTCTTGGACTTCCGTTCTTTTCGCACTCTTGATTTCTTGACTTCGTCTTTTGTCTTTTTCTTCGATAAAAGCCCGTGAAAGCCCGTGTTTTCTCCCCTTTTCACATTTTCGTCCTAAATCACAACAAAAACACAAACCACACATAATTCCGACATTTACAACATAAAATACACGTTTTAGCCCGGTTATTATTGTAATTAAGTGGTAACAAGGATGGGTGTTTACACACCTATCAGACTTATATCAATTGTGGGCGGTTTTTCGAGTAATGGATGAGATGGTTACTTAAGATTAAAACCGTGCTTCCTTATTTTCAGATTTTACACTTCTTATATTTCACGCCAAATAAAGAAAAATTTGCTCAAAAGCAATTTCAACCATTAAAATTAGATAGAGGCAAAATAAGTGGGGGGTTTAATGGTAACACAATTAATTTGTATGAATAAGTCGATGCACTTTCTTTTATGAATGACAATGATCTCGTTTTTAAGCTTGGTATGGGGAAAGTGAAACATGAGGATGATAAGTATTCATGGTACAAAAGCCCTAATCAAAGTCATTGATTTCTTTATGAGTTATTTCCATCAAACCATTTCATGAAAAAAAAATAGACTTTATATTTTGCATTGCATTCCTAAAAATAAAAAATCATGCATCATGTAGCATAGTATAGTATATTAAATCATAAAATGACCAAGGTGGATTAATTATGCGAAAAGTATAATATAGAGCTTTAAAATACCGCATTGCATGAGGCCATGGCAACAGTCAAGTGGAGGGAGTTGATAAGTTTGAAAATACTCATCATTTACAACCTAAAAACAACTTAAAACACGGCCAAATACATTATATTAAATTGTAAATTATGAGAATTACGCGTATATTATATGTTTGTGTATTTTCAAGCAATATAGGTACATTTGAGATACACACGAGCTTTCGAGGGTTTTATTCGAAGAAAAAACGAAGAAAAGACAAAACCGAGCACTCAAGGACTATAGTTGCCGAATTCGCAAAGATTAAAGATTTCAAGTGGAAGTGATAAAAGCTAAATGTTTAAAGTTGCAAATAAACAAAGGGTGAAACTTAAAGGACTAAAAATAAAACTTACTATTAATAATAAAAAAGAGACATTGTCCCTGGATACGTATCTTCTTCATCAATCAAGAGAGAGAAAGAACCATGGCTCCTTATTCCTACAAGATTTTCAAGCCAATTTCATGGAAGATCAAGAAAGATTCAAGAAAATTATAAAAGAGCAAAGATGTTTTTCATGTTCTCCTTTACAACATGGTTCTAAGCAATTAAATCAAGACTCAAGAATGAAGAAAGGCCCAATTTATATCAAGAAACCTAAACCTCGTATTTACATCTGGCAATGGATGATTGGTGGATACACGTTGGCAGTTCACTCCTCAACCTCACATCCGGCTATAAATACCAAGAATTCTCCTCATTTGTACAAGTTAGATTAGGTGTAGATTACACATAGTAGTTAGAGTTAGGATTAGCTAGTTAAGCTTCTAGCTTTTGTATTGATTTCTGTTACAGCTCTTCAAGTAAACCAGTTACAATACTGTTATGTTGTTATAACAATATTCTTCCATTAATGAAAGTTAACTTTTGAGATTTCTTCTTTTCTTCCTCTCTCATTTGCATAACAGTCTTTATCATAAGCTTTTCAAAAATGCTGATGTGATATTTCTGTTTCTTTTAAATCGATTTGTAGATGATCATTTGAGTTCAATCTTTGGTGTCGATCTTAGTTTGAAAAAGCTTTTTGTTGGGTCAGTATTTACTAACCTTGAAGCAACTCTAGGATTTGAATATAAAATCCCCCTAAGTGTTTCATGCTCAGCAGTAAGGCCAGACTACTGAAGGATGACTAGAGGAACAAAGTTCCTACTGAAGACCTTATAGCTGAAGAAAGTTCAGCACTCCCCTTCCAGTGAACTTAGAAGATAAAGGAGTATTCACTTCAAATACTAGGCGGTCTAGTTGATGAAGAACAAGGACTGAAGAAGGGCTTTCAGTTCAGTTTCGCTTGACAATACCAAACTGAATGATGTCGATCTCCTCTAGGATACTGAAGACTCTTTAGTATTCTGATGGTTTGCATTAGGCGGGAAAAGATAACTTTAAGTCAAAGTAGGTTGCTTGTATACTTAGATGTAAGTACAACCTTTATCTTTTCTAGAATAGATTAATATGTACTTTGTACTGTTTATCCAGCATGGGCATAAACCACCCATTGGATAAACCCATGCATTAGTACATACAATATGCAAACCCTAATTACACTGCCTGTATAAGGAGTGTACATTTGGAGAGAAAAGTTTAACCAATACAAGAGCTTAAACTCTAGAAAACCTTTCTCTCTCGATATCAACTAAACCATATAGCCAAGAAGCATATGAACGTTTAGATTGGAGCTTAGAATTTAACTTTGGTTAGACGTTTAAGTAGAGGAGATCAAACCCCATTGTCATTCAACAACTTTGTTATGCCGCAAACAAAGTGGGTTATAGATTCTTTATTTGATTCTAATAAAAGTCTATACGTTGAAAAGTATTTTGGTATTGTTGTTTTAATCTTTCATAGTTCTTATCTATTGTTAAAACAACACACTTGAGTCGAAGTAAGTGTTATTACTTAAGTTAATAAGTAATAACGAATTACAAGGGACCAACAAGTGGTATCAGGGCAGTTTGATTAGTTAAACTCTTATTTTATTAAACTGCTCATATAAAAAGTTTCAAATCAAGATCCAAAATGGCTCAAGTTATACCACAAACTCTAGAATATAGAGGTGGCCAACTCAATGCTGCTCTTGTACTAGAGGTAGCCAATTTTACAAATTGGAAGAAGAGGTTTCTTGTCCACATGGTTGGGATTGAACCTCAATTCCTTGGAATCATTAAAAATGGTCCTTTTGTTCCCATGGTTGGGGACAATAAAAAACCTGAAGTACAATGGACTGCTGATGAGAGAAAAGCTGCTAACCTTGATCAGCGTCTCAAAAGTTTCATCATCTCTGTACTCACAGATGACCAAATGAATTCTGTTGTAAATTGTAAAACAGCCAAAGCAACATGGGAGGACCTTATTCTTTACCATGAGGGGCCCTCTGATGTAAAAGAAACCAGAATTATGGATTTAAAGCTTCAATACAACACCTTCAAGAACAAAGAAGGGGAAACCCTCACACAGACATTCACCAGATACAAAGCACCGATGAATGAACTTGTGAATGATGGTGTTGAGCTTTCAAAACTTGAAATCAACACAGTTTTTGTTAATGCATTGCCAAAGAAGTGGCTCAGTTTCTACCAAAGCTTGAGAAATGCTAATCACATTAAAGATTGTGATCTAGCCTCTCTTTTTGGGAAACTAAAATATGAAGAAAACCTAGTTGATAGGATTTATGAAGGCTCAAGCAAGAGTAAAGCATTAACCATTGCTACACCCTTGTCCACAACCTTCTTCAGTGAAGTTGTCATTCAAGACTACCAAGATAGTCCTGATGATGAGGAAGATACTAGATCTAGTGAGGAATATCTGAATGACCTCAAATAGGAATTTCATGAAAGAGCACTTCTGGCCAAGTCTAGAAGGTTCTTTAAGAAAGGAGGCAAGTTCTCCAGCTCCAACAAAGCTTTAGTTGACACTGAATGCTACAAATGTGGAAAGACTGGTCACTATGCTATGGATTGTTATTCAAAAACATCTCTCCATTCATATTCCTCACCATCTCAATCAAGACCAACTGGTCAATCATCATTTCAACCAAAACAAACTGCCTCTACTCCATTTCAACAAAGCAGGGTTGAAATCAGACAAACAAAAGACGTTGAGGCCAAATATAGAGAAATCAAAGCAAGATTGGCCTTAATGAGTACTGAAAGCTACTATCCAAGAATCCCAAGCAAGACAAGAACAAAGGGCTTGTTGCTGAAGCCTATGAATGGGATGAAGAAGATGTTTCTTCAGATGATGATGAAATGGTTAATGTAAAAGTGCTGATGGCACATGCTAATGATGAAGGGGTCAACTCAAATGTTGTCACCAAATAAAGTGCCAGAAATGGTCAATGGGTCAATGTCACAATCAAAAAGGTAAAAACTCTTCTTGAATTACAAGATAAAGATGACATTAAATTTGTCTTTGATTACTTGTGCATTGATCTAAAATTTGTTGAAGAGCAAAGAAACGGTTTGCATGAAAATTTTCACAAACTTGTTCTACAACTTGAAGATTTTGAAAGTAAGCAAATAGAGCTAAAAGAAGCTAAACTGGATATTCTTACTTTTCAACAATTGAACAAAGAAGTTTTGGAGGAAAATAACTCTCTTAGTGTGGAACTAAAAGAAGCAAAAAACATTGTTAAATCTTGGCTTAGAAACTCTTAGAGGGTAAATCAATGCATAAGTGAACAAATACCCGCTCAAAAGAGAAAAATGCTTGGTGCTGAAGGATCCTCCAGCACAAAACCTATTGTCTTTGTCAAAGCCTCAAATGAGGTTGCTAGCTCGATCCCTGACATTGAAAGGTCAAGTGGAGAGAATTTACCCAATCATGACACTAGACGAATCCTTCTTCCTGAGTTTCAAGCAAGTGTTGACACTTCAGCACCAGTTGAGTCCTCGTTACTGAGGATGACTCAGATGATGATATAGAGAATGAAGTAAGTACCCCACTTCCTCCTTTGGAGAAGCTGGCTGATGCTGAACCCTCTACTGGACCGAATATTATCCAGTCTATCATCAAGTCACACACCACACACAAAGGTAGTTCTTCCAAGAATGTCAAAATTGACACCACAAAGAATTCTTCAGCTCCTGCTGAAGGTTCATATATGGGAACTACCTCTTTAGTTTCAACAAATAAATTGAAGAATGCTAGATCTGAGGAAGATGAGAGAATGTCTCTTGTCATGCAAGAGATCAATGATCTTAAATTGCAACTCAGGCAGCAGCAAACACCAACACGATTCAGAGATGAACCTTTAGACTCTCCTCACCTCAAGTACAAGACACAATTTAAAAAGGCTTGTTATTTGTGTGGTCTAAATAACCATCTCACTGAAACTTGCCTAAAAGTGATTTATTGTACAAAATGTGAAAGGACTGACCATCGCACTTGTGAACACACTCAGTATATGTTGTCCAAAACAAGTGCTGAGGCTCACAAATCTAAAGCATCTCATTCCAGGCAAAATATGCCTTTCCCACCATGCATTCACTGTGGTATGGGCAATCATCACTCAGATGACTACCATTATTACCCTGTTTGTAATATTTGTGGAAGTTATGACCATGATACTCATGGACATAATCGAATCATCTCACTCAGAAGATGTATTAAACCAAGAAACCCAAACACTATTGTCAAATGTTGTGAGACTTGTGGAAGTGATGTCCACATTACATCTGATCACAACCATATAGAGTGGTTTAGAAGAGGTGAAGCCCTCCAGGCTAAGAAAGCAAAAGCTGTTCAGACCTCTTCTTCTAAGCAATCACACATATCCTCAATAAGAGGACCCTTCAGATCTAGAACACCTTCTAGATCTAAAACCCCCACCCAACAAAGGTGAGTTTCAAAACAAAACATACCATTTCCTTAACTTGTGCAGTGTGATCTCAGGAAGCCTATTTGGTACCTAGATATTGGCTTATCAAGGCACATGACTGGCACCAAAAGTTATCTGCACAAGTACAAGGAGGAACAAGGTCCCAAAGTTGTTTTTGGTGATAACTCATCAGCTACTACTGAAGGATTTGTTTCAATAAAATGCAATGGTATAGTTTTCTCAAGGGTAGCATATGTAAATGGATTGAAGCACAACCTCATTAGCATAAGTCAACTTTGTGATGAAAAGTGTCTTGTGCTGTTTGATGACAAAAAGGTACAATCTTCAACTCCAATCATTAAAATGTGATGATTGCTCCAAGAGTCAAAGATGTTTATGTCATGAACATGAACTCTACTCAGAAGACATGCTTCTTTGCTAAAGCCTCCAATATTACCAATTGGCTTTGGCATAAGAGGCTCTCACATCTCAATTTCAAAACAATAACTCTACTGGCAAAAAAAAATCTTGTTATTGGTCTTTCTTCACTTGTCTACTCTAAGGACAAACCATGTTCAGCATGTGAAAAAGGGAAGCACCATAGAGCCAATTTTAAACCAAACCAAACTTTCTCAATAAAATAAAGTCTTCATTTGCTTCACATGGACTTATTTGGCCCAGTATCACCTAGGGCCATTTGTCATGAAAAATATACACTTGTCATTGTTGATGAGTACTCTAGGTACACCTAGGTATATTTTCTGACAAAGAAAAGTCAAGCACCAGATGCTATAATGTCATTTATCAAAAGAGTTGAAAATCAAAATGACACTCATGTCAAACAACTCAGAACTGACAATGGCACTGAATTTAGAAATCACTCACTGATCAAATTCTGTGATGACAAAGGAATTTCCCAAAATTTCTCATCTCCTTACACACCTGAACAAAATGGTGTGCCTGTAAGAAGGAACATAACCTTGATTGAAGCAGGAAGAACAATGCTTGCTGGATCTGCTCTCTCCAAGCATTTTTGGACTGATGTTGTAGCTAGTTCTTGCTACACTCAAAATAGATCCATCATTGTGAAGAGACACATGAAGACTCCCTATGAAGTCTTCAGGGGTAGAATTCCAAACATTACATTCTTACATGTGTTTGGGTGCCTAGTATTCATTCACAATCACAAGGATCACCTTGGAAGTTTGATAAAAAAATCTGATGATGGTTATTTTCTTGGATACTCCCTAGTATCTAAAGCATACAGAGTCTTCAACACAAGAAGACAGTGTATTGAAGAAACCTATCACATCACATTCAATGAAAGTTCTGAAGCTCTCACTTTTACAAATCCATCAGATGATGAACTTCATATATATGAATCTCAAAATTATCCATCTGATGAATTTAATCACTATGATCCTTCTCAAAAATATCAAACTAGCAACTCAGTCCCTCATATTGATCCATTTGAAGACATGAAAAGTCCTACAAAAGGAAATCCTTTAGTATCACATACTGATGGCTGTCAATCAAATAATGATCAATCTAAAAATGATCAAAATGATCAGCAAGGAAACACAAATGACCAAAATGGTCAGTCTCAAAACAATCAGCATGCTGACACACATGATCAAAATGATCAATCATATGCAGCTGCTGAAGAACAATTTGAGCCCCTTGCTCAAAGCTCTCCTATCATCTCTAGAGAATTGGGATTGGATATGTTGCTTCTGACCAAGAAGGAAGCCCTCCAATGATTGAACCTTTGTCCATTAAATATCCTTCAATAGACACTAGAGACATCCCAAGTCCAAGTCCATGTCATGGACTTCCAAGTTCTAGCTCTAACCATGATACTAGTACCTATTCTCCAACTCCACAAAAATCTTGGACTCAAAATAGTCACATACAGCTGGTGAACATAATAGGTAATCTGGTGAAGGTAGAGTCACTAGATCAATTTGAAAGAAATAAAGTCTAGAAATTGGTTCCTCTTCTATATGGTAAATCAACAACTGGCACCAAATGGGTTTACAAGCTCAAAATAGATGAAACCAACGCAGTGACCAAAAATAAAGCTAGGCTGGTGGCCCAAGGATTCAATCAAGAACCTGGTGTTGATTTTGATCAAACCTTTGCTTCAGTTGCACGTATGGAAGCCATACGAATCTTCCTTGCATATGCCACCTACATGAACTTCATCATCTACCAAATGGATGTCAAAAGTGCATTCCTAAATGGTGACCTAAAAGATGAAGTATATGTTACTTAGCCTCTTGGCTTTGAGAGTAGTAAATACCCAAATCATGTCTACAAGCTTTACAAAGATTTGTATGGGCTGAAGCAAGCTCCAAGAGCATGGTATGAAACTCTCTCAACATTTCTCATTGAACATAAGTTTGTTAGAGGAAAAATAGATAGCACATTGTTTATCTATAAATCTAAAACTCGCACCATTCTGGTACAAATTTATGTGGATGACATAATCTTTGGTTCTACAAGCTTGAAACTTTGCAAACAATTTTCCAAGCTTATGACCAGCAAGTTTGAGATGAGTATGATGGGAGAAGTCACATACTTCCTTGGTCTTCAAATTAAACAATCTAACCAGGGCATCTCCATCAATCAAGAAAAATATGTCAAGGATCTGCTAAAGAAGTATGATATCAATTGTGCTTCAGTGAAGACTCCAATGGTACCCCCTAACAACTTAGGACCTGATCTCACAAGACAATCAGTCAATGAGACTCAGTATAGAGGTATGATTGGGTCACTCATGTACTTAACTGCCAGCAGACTTGACATTCAATTCTCTACATGGCTTTGTGCAAGATACCAAGCAGATCCAAAGGAATCACACCTTACTGCTATAAAGAGAATCTTTAGATACCTAAAAGGTACACCAAGTCTGGGTCTTTGGTACCCCAAATCCTCAGGTTTTGATCTAAAGGGGTATTCAGATTCTGACTATGCTGGTTGCAATTTGGACAGAAAAAGCACTTCTAGTGCCTGCCAATTACTAGGTGACAAACTTGTGTGTTAGAGTGCTAAAAAGCAACAAACAATTACCATTTCTTCAGCAAAAGCTGAATATGTAGCAGCTGCTGGATGTTGTGCGAATGTTCTTTGGATGAAAAATCAACTGACTGATTATGACTTAGAATATGAAAAGGTACCAATCTTTTGTGATAACACTAGTGCTATTGCAATATCCAACAATCCAGTCTCCACTCAAGAACAAAACACATTGATATCAGATATGACTTTATCAGAGATCACATTGTGAAAGGGGACATTGAATTACATTTCATCTCCACTCAATACCAATTGGCTGATATCTTCACCAAACCAATGGATGAACCAACTTTCAAAAGATTGATAATGGAGCTTGGTATGCTGAACATTGATGATACAAAACCTTAACCTTTAGCATTCACTAAAGAAGCCTGAAGGTTCAGCATTTCTTAAAAGATTTTGATTAATGTTAAGTAGCATTGTCTGAGTAAAGGAGTGTGCAATGTCATGTGTCTATTTCAATTTATGTGATTATGTATATGATGTTTTGTCGCCTTATTTGATTCACTGAAGCTGAACAAGTAATCACCAGTCATCAAAAGGTTCCTTCAGCAATGCTGAAAATTTTTTTAATACAGCTGAGTAGCTAGGCCTGAGTAGAGGAGTGTGCAATGTCATATGTCTTGTTCCCTAATGTGAACATGTATATGGGGTTTTGTCGCCTCATCTGACGCACTGAAGCGCACAAAGTATTGCCATAAGCGTCAGCATATATGTGCAACAACATTTAAAACCAATCAATCATGTGATTCAAAAGAGTTAATGGCATTAAATTTCTTGTGAATAAAACAAACATTCTTTAAAAAAGGTGTCATTTGTTAATTAAGGAAATTTCAAACGTCTACATCCACAGTCAACAACTTCCTAACACATGGGGCGTTCCACTGTTCAAAGCAATAGAAAATCATACCTTTTTGTAGAACATTAATGAGAAAGTTTGTGCCAAATGTTCAAAAGAAACCCTAAAAGATTTATAACTTTTTCAAATGGTTTTAAAAACTTTTTACAAATCAGTTAAAGTTTTTATATAATCCCTAACAATTGGATTTCATTCCACGCTTACAAATCTTTTAATCCAAAAACACACACAAACTTTCTCTTTTTCAAAACACACACAGAAACTTAAATGGCCGAATCATCTTCCACCCATAGATTACAAAAATCACTCTTAAACCATCCACCCATGTTAACTATACCAGTGATGATATTTTCTTCAAACCCAACAACATCACATTGCTTAAACTTGAATCCATGAAGTTTGTTCCTGGGGAACAAGTTTTTACTTATCTATCCAAAAGTGTTTTAAGGTAGGCTTTATTTAAGGATCCTGGTATGATGTTTCAAAATGTTCTAAAAGAAATTTGGTTTACAGGAGAGGCTTCTAACAACAAGAAGTCCATTGAATTTGATTCTACCACGATGGGGATTCATGGTAGATTTGGGTTTAAATCATTTAGAAAAGTTTTGGGGTTAGATTATTTGTAAAACCCTAATAAGTATGAAGCAATACCTGATGATTTTATTATTGTTAAAAATTTCTTTAAAGAAATTGGGTATACTGAAGAAATTTCTGACAAAGGGGGGTTAAAAAGAAGTGCTTTGCCACAAAGATGGAAATTATTGATGAGCATTCTCATTGAATGTTTGGGGGGGGGGGGGAATTTGAGGCATTGAATAGATCAATCAAAAGGATGCTATTATTTTATACTGTCTGGCCAAGGGTGTCAAAGCTGATTTTGGGAGGCTTATTTTTGAAGATCTCCATGGGAAGCTGGAGAAAAAGACTAGAGAGAAAAACGTTGTGTATACCAGATTTCTATCTCTCCTCTTTGCTGACCATCTTGGAAATGAATTTTAAAAAATCAATGGAGAGAACCTAATTTTTAAAACCTTTGATCTCACTCGCTAGAACATTCCAGTCAGCACCATTGATCCTCCTCTTACACAACCCATGCTGGACATCTGCTCAGCAGATGGTCCAATAGTGTACAAAGCTCCCAAAGACACTTCTCCAACTGGAGAAGGGGATCTAAAAGGCAAAAAGCCTGGAGCTTCATCTAGACCTCGTCAGAAGAAAATATCAATTAATACCAAGAAGGTTAGACATGCGTCCAAAAAGAGGAAAACCCTCACACAATCTTCCTCAAAGAAGATTGATGATGATTCCCAAGGCCACCCTTTGAAGAAGACCAAGTCCCTGGCCAAGGACAAGAACCCCAGCCAGCCATCACCTTAAGTCTCTATTGGAGGAGATATGCATAAAGAGGCTCAGCAAGCAACCCATCTCTCAACTTCTCTAAGAGAGAAGGGTGAAGATGGAGCTCATCCTCAGCTCAGTAGTATGGAGTCAGCATTGGTAAGTACTTTGATTCTGAATACAAGTCATACTTCATTACCAATTTCTATCACTTTTCACTCTGAGTATGCATCAGGGAATGATGTGTCAGCAAATCCAACAGCTGATGCTGACCCTGGCCTATCTATTTTTAATGATGTACCTCCCCCACAACATGGTTCTACTGAAGGAACCAAAAACATTATCATTGATCTAAATTTATCAGGGACTCTTTCTTAGGATCCATCAGGTCAAACCAACCCTGGTGGTGAAGGGCTTGAAACTGATCCACACACTCATGCTCATGCTCCAAACATTCCCAAGGAAGTGCATCTCACCACTGGAGCCAAGGTGGGATACTTGCCTACTTTTGTTGTTAGTATGTCTGGGGTTGATCTGGAGAAAGAACTTGGGTTCAATGAGAGAATTCCAGTCAATCTAGATGACAATGATGAAGAACCTGCTGATGCAACATAAAAGCCACGTTCAGCCAGAACTGAGCAGGTAAAAGAATTAACCAATCAAGTGTTTATTCTTCAATCACAGGTTGCCAGACTGAAGGATGAAAAGGTGCTTGCTGACAACGAAATCTCAAATATCAAAGCAAGAACACCTCCTCCTTCTGCTGAACAAATTAAGGATGTCCTCATTTCTTCTTTGAAGCCCGTAGTCCAAGATGTGGCCACCACCACTTCCCTAAAGCAAGAGATGTCCTCTCTAATGGAATCCGTCAACGGTGCTTCCAAAGAGTTTCCACCAGATTTCACACCAGTTCCTGGCCAAGTTAATACCTTATGTGATTTTGTGTCCAAGATCAAAGATAGAGTGGCGTTGCTGGAGAAACAAAAGCTGACCATTTCTAAAGAGGTTCAGCAGAAGCTAAATGCCCTTGAAACTGTTCCAGCCATGCTGGACAAGGTAACTACCACTCTTGATCATCTTTGTGGCTTCTTCCCTGCTGGTGGGTCATCAGAAGCTGCTGGGCAGTCTTCTGCTGAGGGGGTGAAAAACACAATCTAGCAGCTCTTCCAAAAACATGCCCAAAAGAAGGCTCAGAAACAATCCTTGAGTCAACCATCACTAAAAAGAGTCCAACAAAAGGTAAGGGGGAGTCATCAGTCAAAGATGATGATATGCAAGGGCTGACCACAAGTGGGGAAACAACTGATAGTGGATCACCTCCCTTTGTACCCAGAAACAAAGGAGACCGTACTATGAGTGATCGTTTGATCAGCGCTGGAGTGGCCACTCAGGAAGAACTTAACAATCTATGCAAGCTTCAGCAAGAGGAGAAACTAAGAGATCTGAAGCTAAGCTTGTATGAACAAATTGGAAAAGTTGAAGTAGAAAGTGTCTTCAAGAAGAAAGTGTTATATGAAAAGTTTTGTATAACAAGGCTTAACAGAAGAAATATCTCACTAATCACCAACGTTGACATGTTGACCAGCAAAGGGGACATCAATCTCAACTTCTATAGGGGTGATGGAACTGATGAGATACTTGAAAACATTCAAGGAAAAGAACTTTCTTACTTTGAATGTATGGAAATGACTATGATGATCAAGAAAAGAAAATCCAAGAGATGGGATGACGTTCGCACCAGAATCGAGCATTATATGAGAAATCATGAAAGACTAGGCGAAATTCTGAACATCAACACTCAAGTTTCTCTAGAAGATCAAGATCCAATACTGGAGCTGAACAGAAGGGCAAATCCGATACAACCTGAAGTTGGTGAAATCTTTGTCACTACAAAGAAATACAAAGGCCTTATGCAGTTTCAAAATCATCTCCCTGGTCATGTACTGGATGAACCAGAACTAGGAATGATTATGTTCAATCATCAAGAACGTCAAGACTTTGTGGGCATAAGTGATCTTGATGAAATGAACAATGAACTTCTCTTGAAGGTTCAAAGGATCTTTTACTCTCTTCATGGTGGTCCAGGACTTACTGATGCTGCTAAAACCTTTAGCATGTACTTGCATGCTATATTGGACCACAGAAACTCAGATCCATTAACTCAGACATCCATCATTGAAGAACTTAGGGCTAAGGAGAATTGAATAATCATTTGTAATATCTTTGTTGTAATTTGTAATGTTGTTAAATAAATGATTATCTGATGTTTATAAGTTATTAATTGTCCAGTGCAAGTAAGAAGAAGTTGTTATGCTCACTTACTACTGACATTAAACTTAGGCTATTTGTATATCCAAATAGGGGAGATTGTTGGGTCAGTATTTACTGACCCTGAAGCAACTCTAGGATTTGAATATAAAATCCCCCTAAGTGTTTCATGCTCAGCAGTAAGTTCTGTCTGCTGAAGGTTGACCAGAGGAACAAAGTTCCTATTGAAGACCTTATAGCTAAAGAAAGTTCAGCACTCCCCTTCCAGTGATCTTAGAAGACAAAGGAGTCTTCACTTCAAATACTAGGCCGTCTAGTTGCTGAAGAACAAGGACATTAGAAGGGAATTCAATTAAGTTTGGCTTGACAATACCAAACTGAATGATGTCGATCTCCTCTAGGATATTGAAGACTCCTCAATATTCTGATGGTTTGCATTAGGCGGGAAAAGATAACTTTAAGTCAAAGTAGGTTTCTTGTATACTTAGATGTAAGTACAACCTTTATCTTTTCTAGAATAGATTAATATGTACTTTGTACTGTTTATCCAGCATGTGCATCAACCACCCACTGGATAAACCTATATAAGGAGTGTACATTGGGAGAGAAAAGGTTAACCAATACAAGAACTTAAACTCTAGAAAACCTTTCTCTCTCGATACCAACTAAACCATATAGCTAAGAAGCATATGAACGTTTAGATTGGAGCTTAGACTTTAACTTTGGTTAGACGTTTAAGTAGAGGAGATCAAACCCCATTGTCATTCAAACACTTTGTTATTCTGCAAACAACGTGGGTATTAGATTCTTTATTTGATTCAAATAAAAGTCTATATGTTGAAAAGTATATTGCTATTGTTGTTTTAATCTTTCATAGTTCTTATATATTGTTAAAACAACACACTTGAGTCGAAGTAAGAGTTATTACTTAAGTTAATAAGTAATAACGAATTACAAGGGACCAACACTTTTATTAATAATTCTCTGTTTTAGAGCTGATAAGCCAAATAGTTCATAAGGTTTCTTGAGCTTATGAGAGTTCTCTGAATATTTTTTATGTCGATTTAGTTTGATAAGAGTAGTATAGCCAAGGCATTTATAGTTCTCTATTCAGACTCAGTTCAATTTTCGGAAAGTTCTCTTAGCTCATTTTTCTGATTAGTTACTGTTACGGTTGCAGCCTCGTAGTTTATGAGCTTGTGCAGTTTTATGATAGTAAATCGTTGTTTTTTCAAAGCCTTTAATTCGGTAAGTAATCCATTTAGTAGTGGTTCTTTTAGTTGATAATATGTTATGATTTCAGTTAACCTTCAAATATTTTCACCGATCTCTTAAGCGCAGAAGTCTTACCAGTTTATGAGCAGTTTTTTTACTTTCTGTTATAGTGTGAACGAGTTATCTAGTTATTGATTCTAAGAAGATTTTGGATTAGTTGTGATTACTCAATACTTCAACTGATTTAATTGAATGACTTTGATTAGCTATAGAGCTTGAATTCAGTCCAGTTTTTCGAGTTCTATTTGTTTCAGCTCTTCGAAGGTTTGCTTGGATTTGCTGCCACAGTAAGCGGAGCTGTTGGTGTTTCGGTTCTCGATATCAGTTCATTCGCGACTTGCAGCTTTGACATTAACGGTCTGGCCTGGAAGAAAAAGGTTAAGCTCATTTTTATTTTCTGTATAATCTAACCTAAATATGCTATTCATTTACTTTGAAAGTGTAGTTTGTTTGCAACTTGTTTTCATTTGACCATTTGCACAAACTTGATCTCTGTTTTAGTGTACTTCATTCATTCACGTCTTATTTAGCTGCAAGATTCTTGAAGTACCTTTGTTATAGAGTGACCTGCTTATTATGGTTTAAATTTGATTCATTAGTCTATTGTGAATTTTAGTGTTTGAACATCATTCATTAGCTAGTGTTTGGCATTAGCACTTTAGATTAACTTTCAGGATTGTGATTGTTCATGAGATGGCTGGTTATGTAGCTCTAGTCGATAGTGTATAGTTAGTATCTCTATTACCGTTAAATTTAGCTAGCTTATAAATTCAGCGACACACCAAATTAAATCTTGGAGTTAGGCTTTGAGTAGTATTGTTGATGTATTCTTTTGCAAAATATTATCTGTAGTCAATGATGAATTAGAAGTTGATAATATCCTGATCATGTCTAGTAGTTAGAAAGGTTATTCTGTTTTAGAAAGCACGCTTTAAAAGGTGATTGTTAGATTGAATGTAAAAGCAGTGTTTTCTTTATATGCGTTGTATTACAATCTGACAGTTGCAAATTGAATGTTGTGGCCTATTAGAGTTTTTTTATTATAACTTTTGGGCTTAGTATTAGTTTTTGGGCTGAATTCTTATTCGGCCAATTACATTTCACGTTAGTGGTTGATTTTCAAATTGTTAACTTTGCATTTGTAGCCAAGACTAATTTGTCGGATCTACAGCCATTTCATAATTAGCTTAGTAGTTAGAATATTATATTAGTATACAATTTAGATTTTTTAAACTTGGTAATTAGTTTTATAAAATTATATTTTCTTTTTCAAAATTGTAGTTTGTTAGATTTTTTATTATTTTTGTTAAAATTTGCATTTTGTGACTTATACCTTGAGCTTTAATTGTTGTACGTGCAATATGATTTTAGATTAGTTTGTATTAAGTATATTAGAATTTTTACCTTTTTACATGCGATTTGTTAAGTAGATATAGATAACAATCAAGCGATTATTACCAAAAATAAGTAAGTCACACTTGTAAACTTGAGATCAATTCGATTAGATACCGAGACAAACGATATAATAAAAAAGAGTTATTAGTGATAAAAGCAACAGAAAACATCTAATGACTGTTGGATTTGAAGATCAGTACATAAACACAAAAGTTATGCGAAAGAAGTCCTCTATAGCAAGGTGGAAGTGTTATACAAGTGAAGGAATGGAATCTCATGGCATATTCAGAACTGATGGGTCTTACAGGTTGTTTAGATTGGTGGAAGACATACTCCATATGCTTGACAGAAAATATATTCAGGATTTATATACTTATTTCAAAGGAGGATGTGAAGGAAGACAAGAAGTATCTCTTTTACTTCATGAGCTGAAACTTATGAATGAACCAGACACTTATAATTCAGAACTCTAGAGAGAATTTGTAACACCCCCAAATTTATACAACTCAATTCAGCGGAAGACTAATTGGTGTTACGGGATACCACATTACTCACATCATAGACAACGCATAAAAATCACGTCGTTTAATAATAAAACATTTACATTCATAAATATTAAAGTTACATAGGTCCCAAGTCATATTATTTCATACAAAGTTTTACAAAGCATTTGAATGGAAATTATTGTTTAAGTGCGGGCCATGAATTCTTGTCGTCTTCCCGAGAATTACCTTCAAGTACCTGAGATAAAACATGTTAAAAGAAAAGGTCAGCGATAACGCCGAGTGAATTCATAGAGTTTAATAAATTCCATCAATATAACTTTGGTATAAAATTATTACCAAAAATCATTTCGTACAAATCATTGTAATAGGCCATAAAATAGCCAAAATCATTTTATACAAATCCTTATCAAAAATCATAATATAGGCATTTGCCTTAAAAATCATTATACGAGCCAATGTCGTAAAAACATCATACAATACGTTGGATAACGTTGTATAGATTAAATAAAAACCGTTATATGAATATGGTTATATAAAACCAAAACACGAACATAATATTAATAGTATGACCCCGTATTGCTAGTCAGGCAATACATCGTAATTCGGTGCGTATAGTAGTATTTCGTTAACTGGATTATTATAAGCCGCATGAGATTGTTACCTTACTAAACCAAACAACGGGTAGCTAGCCCGAAACTCATTTGCCCATCTAAATTAGCGTGTCGTCACAAAGGTCACGCTATGTAAATCTTCTCATACATAAATTCGCTTACC
Source organism: Glebionis coronaria (assembly GCA_025667525.1). Lineage (NCBI taxonomy): Eukaryota > Viridiplantae > Streptophyta > Magnoliopsida > Asterales > Asteraceae > Glebionis > Glebionis coronaria. Next base: position 293,568,506 of record CM046881.1, on the reverse strand, counting down.
AATCAATGTGGCACGACGGGGATCAACCGTCAAGGCGCGAACTGGGGTGATCGTCCCCAAATAGTACTATTATATGCATAAGCGTCTACCAAAACCCGGTAGTTCACAATTCATGCTAATGGGACTTTTAGTGACATAACCTAACTTTAATAATCCATTTAATTTCATCTATCGGGTCATTTAATCATTTATCGGGTCATAGAATCGGGTCATACAATCATTCGGGTCCAAATCAATAAACAAACAATCGGGACAAATGGTGTCCTATTTTATAAAAACTAACATGTTATCTCCCTCGCGGATTTATAAAATATTTCATAAAAACATTTAAAAGAGTGCGAGGCTATGAACTCACGTTGATGTGGGAAGGCGATCATCGGAGATTTGGATGTATGGTACGTGCTTCAATCACGGAAACCTAGACAAATAATACTCGTCTTAGACTCTTGTCCAATGACTTTATAAAATAACAATTATGTATACATATGATGATTATATATATATATGATGATCAAGTGGGTTTACATATTCTCGCTTACTCATTTTAGTGTTTACGTATTGGTAACTTCTTACTAGTTTACTAGTTTTACCTATTTACGTGTTTTAGGTCCAATAAACTTATTATAAGTTCTTTAACTTGTCTTATTCCACTTTATACTTGAATTATCAGTATTTACACTTTACATGTTGGGCCCAAATGGGTTAATCCCAATAAATAAGTTTATAAGTGTTTTAGCCCATTTTGTTGTTTTATTAGTCCAATAATGTTAACTTAGTCCGTTAATGTCCGTATGTTATTTAGTTCGGGTTTTATCGGTTTTTAATTGTTATATATGCTTATATATCAGTATATGAGTTTATAAAAGTTTACATTAGACGGGTCCAACCGTCTAAGTTTTATTTAACAAAACGTTAATCTTACGGTAATAGCCGAAAAAGTCGTAAAAATCATGTTTATAGTTTTATAACTTATAAAACTTATCAAACTACCATTTTTATAAAATGTCCATTTATTTATCCTTATACATATGTATATAAATGTATTATATAAGTTAGTGGGTTTTAATTCACATTTTATACTATTTTTAGTTGAGTATTTATATAATACTATTATACTTTAATTTCCAAAATCTGGTTTTTATTTTCATGTTCACCAAAACTGCCATATCTAGAGTTCTATATGGAGATAGAAGCTCAAATTTTTATGACATAAACTACATGATATGTGCTACATTTAACTCTCCTATAGCTACTATTGAATCATCCTCTAAGTAGTTTCTAAAAATCGTCCAAAACCATAAACTCAGATTTGTTCTCCAAACTTGTTTTGATCATATCTCACTCATTATAATGATTTCATTGCATGGCCAACTCTCACATGTGTACAAGACATATTACTTAATGTATATTGCTTCTACTTTGCCATTTTATCAGTCTAACATGTGGTTCTTTACTGTTTTATACAGCCAACAATCTAAACAAGATTTTAGCCTTGTTTCTTATAGTTTTTCATCTTTTTAAGCATGTTTATCAACACCAAATCCCCACACAATATTTTTAATCATCATTCATCATCATATACATATACATAAGTAAAAGAAATACAAGATTACATAATCAAAAATGACAAGAGGATGAGGAGAACAATCTTTATACCACCATGATGATGTAGGTTGTGATCAAAACATGGATTTTGATGGAGAAACTTGTGAATAACCAAGACCATCTTCAAGACCACCATTCTCCAAGAACTCCTTGTGGAAAATCAGCCCCAAGACTCCATGGAAACTCCTCCTTGGATGTTATAATCACCACCAATCAATAGGGTTTCAAGAGGGCTTCAACATGTGTGTAAATAACATAAGATTTTATGGTAGAATCAAGATCAAATTGGGTGTTTAGGTGGTAAAGTGGACGGAAAATTTGAGAGAGATGAGAGAATTTTGGTTGTTTTGCATGTGTGAAATGAATAAGTAGTTTAAGGTGCTAGTTTTGGTGTAGTGTAAGCTTACAAACTAAGCTAAAGACATGTGTTAGTTATCTTAGCTTACACTTGACACATAAGTGGTGTGGTGTAGCAAGTTGTGGCCGGTTATAGTGGGGGTGGGACAAGTGTCCCGCTTGTCTCATCCCCATTTATTTACGGGTACTCCTCGATTCCAGTTTCTTCGATTTGCGTGCCCTCGGGTCGTTTTACGAAAAACGTTTTTATAAATTATGAATCAACGGCACAAAACGAATCTAATAAAAATTGTCTCATAAAAAACGGAGTTCGAAAAGGTAAATACGTAATCCTAGGGTTTCCGGTTTAGTCGTAAAGGACGTTAAATTAAAATCGTAAGTCCTAATCTCTTCTCGTAAATTTGTGAGTTTATGATCCAACACAAATTTAAAACTCCAAAATAATATTCACGGACAAATTTATTTTCTGAAATGTCGGACTGTCACCAAAACGGTGTATGTAAACGTAAGCACGTAACGTAGAATCCTCCGGTTTAGACGTAGTCGATGCTACTTCAAGACGTAAATCCAAATTTCTTCCTAAAAATAAGTGAGTTCATAATATAACATTAAAATAATATTTTTAAATAAATATTGAGAATAAAATATCAACCATAAATTGACGGATTGTCACAGCATTTACCCCTAAACAGGATCTTTGTCCTCAAAGATCATCTTACCTTACTACTCGCTTCTTATAGAGTTAAAGCCATGTGGGTATTTCCCCACATTCGGTCTTTTCTCACAAGTGTAATTCATTACAATACGCGAGTTTCATCAAACATAACTACGGGAATAAGATCTGGCTTAATGTTGACTTACTTTCTCTATCCATTATGTTCATGGGTTTTTTTGATGAATGCAACTTTTCGCCGATCTAAACTTTGTCAAGAAGTGATTAGATTCTCACTTGATAGACATTTTATCAAGTTCGAAATACGAATCATAATTCACGCAGCCCTTGACGTCCTAGGGTAGATCCAGCTTATATGCCTTTCAAACCAACTTTTACATCATCTCAATGGTCCCATACAACGGGGACTTATATCCCATGATCTTCCAGGTCATCAATTCATTTTCCATGGTTAAAATTTTTGGCATAACTTCGCTACCCATCTGGCACTTCAAGATCTACATTTCATATTCACATAACCTCTTGCCCACTACCGGCAGTCAATAATTAGAACCTAATTTCAACAATCATTTCAGGTCTCGCGGGTCGAGTATTTTGCAAGGTTAGGTTCGCCATCATAGGAAACCTTAAACCTAAAAGACATGTCCAACTCACAGTGGGTGTATGTCGGGTGTCTTCATCTCAACTCCTGCTTACAGATGCTCTAATATTTAGATCCTAACAAGATTCGATCTCAATCCTAATACGATGATTATCAATGATAATCCTTCCAAAGGAAAACGATTATACGGTTCATTACCAAAGGTCAATCATTCAAACATAAAACAACACTTATATTACTTTGTATCATTACTTTACCTCGTCCCTTCGATTGGGGTGGTACATAGTACTCTCATCAAGGTTCGTTCTCAATGATTTCTGAGCAAATCTCTAGAAATTCGATGCGAAGCGAGGATCTTGATAAAGATGTTCGATACACGCACACTATGTTTACATAACTCTTTTGCATTTATCATTAACGGGAATGATATTAGCAGATTTGTTCAGTCTGTCGACGATGACCCAAATCGAATCAAATTCAGATGATGACCTTTGCAATAGCTAGACGTTTACTAATGTATGAGGCGATATCTGCCTTCATAATTTGTCATTAGTACAACTTCTTCAGACAAAGATACTTTTAGTCATAAATGACACAAATAGAATACTTATACTTACAAATTCCAACATAACTATATCTCACAATCTTCCATATTTAGACAATCACATGTGGTCTTTAAAACATTTAACGCTATCGGCTTCTCAATTCTAATGGTTCACATTAGCCGCGAACCACTTTTATTATCTATATTATCCTTTTTATAAGCATCGGCTATACTTTAAATTGTTCGGCAATTTATTTGCACCTTCATTACTAAGGAACATGTCCTAATCGGTTCTTTATCTTTTATACATAATGTGTCAGTAATTACGTTCACTTTCCTAGATGGAATAATTATCATGACCGTATTAATTCAAAATTTCTTTCTTCGTATCTTCTATGTTTTAGTTCTATCTCAACTATTATTTTTATCAGTTTTGCTTGATCCGACGTTTGTAGCGCCGATAAATATTACAAGTAATTAAATAATAAATATTTAATTTTTATGAAAGACAAGCGTAAAAATTTTAAATTTCATAGTTCAACCAATTATATAAAAATGTTCAAAATAAATTTGAATTTAATTAACAAGATTTTTGCTGATTTATCGAAAATAATTAATAAGATTTGTAAATGTTTGAAAAATCTTTGATTATACTTTGGTCAAAATTTTCTTAGTTAAAAAGTGTCGTTTCAAATGTCAAGTCATGGTTTAAATGTTTTCCTCAATTCCGCTTAGGTTGTCTTAAGGTATGCAAAAACATTTACCCCTAAACAGGAGTTTAGTTAAATGTTTTGGTTATAAGGGAATGATCCCTTAAATATCCTTTGTTAAAACATTTGTCAAAACATATTTCCATTTTCTTTTGGTAAAACCCAAAGCCTCAAATGGCTCTAATTTTTAAAGAGTCAATATATATATATATATATATATATATATATATATATATATATATATATATATATATATATATATATATATATATATATATATATATATATATATATATATATATACATATATATATATATATATATATATATATATATATATATATATATATATATATATATATATATATATATATATATATATATATATATATATATATATATATATATATATATATATATATATATATATATATATATATATATATATATATATATATATATCTTATCATCATTAATCAAACGGTCATTTAATATAAAGGATTAAGTCTCATATCACATGTTAATTATTTAAGGTACAGGTTTTTATCGTTCGGCCAATTCAGGGCAATCTATAAATAATTATTAACTCATTCTTATTCTTATAAACAAACAAATAGTCCTTAATGATCATACGCATGAATTTATCAAATTACAGCCTACACACGTGATTCACCAAATTTATGGATGCTACATGTGTGTTAGTCAATCCAAATGACATCACGTGAAACTCATAATGTTCATTACAAGTTCTGGATGTATTGATTGGAATAGATAATCTCCTTCGCGGACGCGAAGTTGAAAATAACCATGTCGTGGATCAAATCTTTAAAACATACGCTAGAACCTTGTAAATGATCGAACAAATCTTCCATTTCGAGTTATGGATATCGTTTTCTATTGTCAATTTACTCAGTTCACAGTAATCTATAAATATAAGGAACGATAACACCATAGCTCTTCATGATGACGAGCTCGGTAGAATAAAATCTTTCTCCGACAACTCTCTCAGTTGTACGGTAATTCCTTTAATTCAGATGGTGCTGACGTACAGTGCACACGCCACAGGTGCAGCACCGGGAATATGATCAATACCAAATTCAACTTGCCTAAATGGCAAAAGTCTAGGTAATTTACCAACAAATACCTTCTAAAATTTCAGATAACAGAAACACCTTTTTATAAATTCAGTTTAGGTTCTTTCATGATTATAATATCTATGACTAATTTACAACCATTCATGGTATAATTTCAAGTCTAAATGCAGGATATGGTCATCCATCAAGAATTATTTAGATCACTTTTGATAATCAACATCTTATCTTTTAGGGGAATTCTATTCGGGTTCCCATCAATTAGGACAATGTCGTCATGTCATAATCAATCAATCCATTCTACTGGCACTATTAACTTTCCAGTTTTATTGTCGTCGATAAGATGTAAACTTCTCAAAAGACTAATAATAACTCATAATCCTTCACAAATTCAAGGATATCTGGAGACACAACTATCATTAAAAGAGTAAGGTCAACGCATAATCTATGCGAAAGAATTTCAAATCAGATACAGACGAAAACATTTAACGAATATGAATATATCCTATGTTTTCATAATTTGAGTACGCATTCGAAAGCTCCTCGGATCGTTACCCAAGTCATTCAAATGAAATCAAATCATAAGAAATGATAGGAACGTCGATACATCCAGTCGGGTATCAACACTCGGTAATCAGATACTTTTCCTAAGAATCTCACCACGGGAGAATTGGACAAGAAAGAATTGTCAATTGTCAAATAAGACAATTTCCACAGATGAGTAAATTCGACTCAGAAGAATAGATGCTACAGGCACATATGTAGGTGTCCCTAACACTATGTCCCTATTTTTCACTTCTTGCAGATCTCATAAAATTTTATCTTTCACAATCTTCAAAGAAAATTTAGTGTATATTAATCAGTTTTATGGTGACTACTAATCAGCCTTGCATGGTCCATTCCAAATTGTATGTAGGCGCGCAACTATATACAATTTCAAGATTAACGATGCAATACTCAGTTCATCAAAATTTTATCATCATGTTTATAATAATGCTTAATTCTAAAATAAGAATCAAAAATAAATTTACGAAGATTTTCTTTGTTATGAGAACAATTAAGTTTTCCAAGGTGTTTCATAAACAACATTACTTCGATAATGATTATTCATAAATCTCTCTTTAAATAATCCATATAGTGATGAAAATTCAATTTTTCTCAAAGGATACGGTTTTATCTTATAAAAACAATGAGTGATCTGCAAAAGAGTGATGAAAAGTTTTTCACCAAGAACTAACTACAATATATCAGGAAATGGGCTTTAGCCAAATAATCATGAGGTTCATGACCTTGATGGCACTCAAAAAGAATAATCCACAATGTAACTCAAATCGAGATGAGTACTTGTTCAATGGTTGCATCACCAATGCGAATATTAGGAAGAAGCAAGAAAATATAGATATCATCGATACATGTAGATTTTAGCAATCAAAGGTAGTCTTTTCATTAATCACAAACAAGTCGAATTGTACCGTAACAAATTATGTGTCACTGTGTCATACAATTCTCAGAACTCATCCTACCAACTGATGTCTCAGTTAAGTTAGGGATTTTTAAAAGATACCACAATGAATACTAACCTACAAGAGTCATTAGGTGTCCCACCTGTCCTGGAAGATCCATCGGTCCTAATTCAGAAGAAGATTTCTTCAATTTATTTGTTGGACACTGGGCATCCTCGTCATTGGACAATGGTATAGGAACAACCCTTAACACGAACTAACAATCATTTAAAACCTTATAATTCAATCACAGAACTTAACGACTTATATTAACAACCTCATATTCATACGGGTTAAATTTTACTTTATTCAAGTTTTAACCAATTTTATACTCAATTAGATATCCTACCTCATTCTCCAATACTTTCAACCTTATTCATAAATCTTTAAAGGCCAATAAAAGCTCGATAAGAACAACACTTAATTTTCAATCCTATAGCTCTTACAACAACAATTATCAAATGAGTCACTAGTATAAAATGACTCGATCATTCAATTAGACTTCTCGGAAAGGTACTAGTGGCATGAGGCTTTTGGGTAATGGTTCCAATGACAGCCTCAAGTGCAACATTCACCCTTTCGATTTCTATTTAAGAATTGGATGACAACGAATCAGATGACATCTTTCTAGGTGGTAACGTTTTGTCAAACTCCACTCTATAAGAAAAGATCGTCATGACATCGATATCAGTGTTAATCTCACCAATTATTCTTCAATATCACAATCAGCTAATATCTACATTTCTACGAATATCAACCATTTTGTTTTGATTATAAATATATCCACAACTTGGTTTAGATCTAGGATAGCTAGAATTCCTACGAGAATAGCTTCGATTAATTTACTAGGGGATTTAGGGGTGACAATCTACGTCGTATAAATATAGTAATAATTATCAAACAATCATGTAATCAAATTACATTATATGTATATATATAATCCAAGTTATATATATATATATATTAAAATAACACTTCTCAGTCTGGCCTTGTCGGTAACTCGGGAATTCTTCAGCACCGTTATAGTCAAAAGATTTTTAGACATTTTTAGAAAAATGTTTATAGTTAAAAGATTTCGAAATGTTTTATTCAAAACCTTAGTTTTAAAAATCTTTCGTTCTCTATAACGAGAGCTCTGATACCAAACTGTAACACCCCCAAATTTATACAACTCAATACAGCGGAAGACTAGTTGGTGTTACGGGATAGCACATTACTCACATCATAGACAACGCATAAAAATCGCGTCGTTTAATAATAAAACATTTCCATTCATAAATATCAAAGTTACATAGGTCCCAAGTCATATTATTTCATACAAAGTTTTACAAAGCATTTGAATGGAAATTATTGTTTAAGTGCGGGCCATGAATTCTTGTCTTCTTCCCGAGGATTACCTTCAAGTACCTGAGATAAAACATGTTAAAAGAAAAGGTCAGCGATAACACCGAGTGAATTCATAGAGTTTAATAAATTCCATCAATATAACTTTGGTATAAAGTTATTACCCAAAATCATTTCGTACAAATCATTGTAATAGGCCATAAAATAGCCAAAATTATTTTATACAAATCCTTATCAAAAATCATAATATAGGCATTTGCCTTAAAAATCATTATACGAGCCAATGTCGTAAAAAAATCATACAATACGTTGGATAACGTTGTATAGATTAAATAAAAACCGTTATACGAATATGGTTATATAAAACCAAAACACGAACATAATATCAATAGTATGACCTCGTATTGCTAGTCAGGCAATACATCGTAATTCGGTGCGTATAGTAGTATTTCGTTAACTGGATTATTATAAGCCGCATGACATTGTTACCTTACTAAACCAAACAACGGGTAACTAGCCCGAAACTCATTTGCCCATCTAAATTAGCGTGTCGTCACAAAGGTCACGCTATGTAAATCTTCTCATACATAAATTCGCTTACCAATCAATTTGGCACGACGGGGATCAACCGTCAAGGCGCGAACTGGGGTGATCGTCCCCAAATAGTACTATTATATGCATAAGCGTCTACCAAATCCCGGTAGTTCACAATTCATGCTAATGGGACTTTTAGTGACATAACCTAACTTTACTAATCCATTTAATTTCATCTATCGGGTCATTTAATCATTTATCTGGTCATACAATCGGGTCATACAATCATTCGGGTCCAAATCAATAAACAAACAATCGGGACAAATGGTGTCCTATTTTATAAAAACTAACATGTTATCTTCCACGCGGGTTTATAAAATATTTCATAAAAACATTTAAAAGAGTGCGAGGCTATGAACTCACGTTGATGTGGGAAGGCGATCATCAGCGATTTGGATGTATGGTACGTGCTTCAATCACGGAATCCTAGACAAATAATACTCGTCTTAGACTCTTGTCTAATGACTTTATAAAATAACAATTATGTATACATATGATGATTATATATATATATATGATGATCAAGTGGGTTTACGTATTCTCGCTTACTCATTTTAGCGTTTACGTATTGGTAACTTCTTACTAGTTTACTAGTTTTACCTATTTACGTGTTTTAGGTCCAATAAACTTATTATAAGTTCTTTAACTTGTCTTATTCCACTTTATACTTGTATTATCAGTATTTACACTTTACATGTTGGGCCCAAATGGGTTAAGCCCAATAAATAAGTTTATAAGTGTTTTAGCCCATTTTGTTGTATTATTAGTCCAATAATGTTAACTTAGTCCGTTAATGTCCGTATGTAATATAGTTCGGGTTTTATCGGTTTTTAATTGTTATATATGCTTATATATCAGTATATGAGTTTAAAAAAGTTTACATTAGACGGGTCCAACCGTCTAAGTTTTATTTAACAAAAACGTTAATTTTACGGTAATAGCCGAAAAAGTCGTAAAAATCATGTTTATAGTTTTATAACTTATAAAACTTATCAAACTACCATTTTTATAAAATGTCCATTTATTTATCCTTATACATATGTATATAAATGTATTATATAAGTTAGTGGGTTTTAATTCACATTTTATACTATTTTTAGTTGAGTGCTTATATAATACTATTATACTTTAATTTCCAAAATCTGATTTTTATTTTCATGTTCACCAAAACTGCCATATCTAGAGTTCTATATGGAGATAGAAGCTCAAATTTTTATGACATAAACTACATGATATGTGCTCCATTTAATCTACTATAGCTACTGTTGAATCATCCTCTAAGTATTTTCTAAAAATCTTCCAAAACAGTAAACTCAGATTTGTACTCTAAACTTGTTTTGATCATATGTCACTCATTATAATGATTCCATTGCATGGCCAACTCTCACATGTGTACAAGACATATTACTTACTGTATATTGCTTATACTTTGCCATTTTATCAGTCTAACATGTGGTTCTTTACTGTTTTATACAACCAACAATCTAAACAAGATTTTAGCCTTGTTTCTTATAGTTTTTCATCTTTTTAAGCATGTTTATTAACACCAAATCCCCACACAATATTTTTAATCATCATTCATCATCATATACATATACATAAGTAAAAGAAATACAAGATTACATAATCAAAAATGATAAGAGGATGAGGAGAACAATCTTTATACCACCATGATGATGTAGGTTGTGATCAAAACATGGATTTTGATGGAGAAACTTGTGAATAACCAAGACCATCTTCAAGACCACCATTCTCCAAGAACTCCTTGTGGAAAATCAGCCCCAAGACTCTATGGAAACTCCTTCTTGGATGTTATAATCACCACCAATCAATAGGGTTTCAAGAGGGTTTCAACATGTGTGTAAATAACATAAGATTTTATGGTAGAATCAAGATCAAATTGGGTGTTTAGGTGGTAAAGTAGACGGCACATTTGAGAGAGATGAGAGAATTTTGGTTGTTTTGCATGTGTGAAATGAATAAGTGGTTTAAGGTGCTAGTTTTGGTGTAGTGTAAGCTTACAAACTAAGCTAAAGACATGTGTTAGTTATCTTAGCTTACACTTGACACATAAGTGGTGTGGTGTAGAAAGTTGTGGCCGGTTATAGTGGGGGTGGGACAAGTGTCCCACTTGTCTCATCCCATTTATTTACGGGTACTCCTCGATTCCAGTTTCCTCGATTTGCGTGCCCTCGGGTCGTTTTACGAAAAACGTTTTTATAAATTATGAATCAACGGCACAAAACGAATCTAATAAAAATTGTCTCATCAAAAACGGAGTTCGAAAACGTAAATACGTAATCCTAGGGTTTTCGGTTTAGTCGTAAAGGACGTTAAATTAAAATCGTAAGTCCTAATCTCTTCTCGTAAATTTGTGAGTTTATGATCCAACACAAATTTAAAACTCCAAAATAATATTCACGGATAAATTTATTTTCTGAAAAGTCGGACTGTCACCAAAACGGTGTATGTAAACGTAAGCACGTAACGTAGAATCCTCCGGTTTAGACGTAGTCGATGCTACTTCAAGACGTAAATCCAAATTTCTTCCCAAAAATAAGTGAGTTCATAATATAACATTAAAATAATATTTTTAAATAAAAATTGAGAATAAAATATCAACCATAAATTGACGGATTGTCACAGAATTGGAGAGTCATATTCTTACACAATGGAGATATTACAGGTCTTGTGGTATACATAAAGTTGAAATTGCAAATGTCACTTACTATATGCTCCAAAAGAGAAGATATCCTTTTGGAAGAAGAATGCTTGAAAGAATGTTGGATCTTCAATTAGAAGTTTTAGAAGAATCAACAGGTGCTTTGGTTTTGATAAGGATGATCAAGCAGCAGATCAAGGATTTACTAAGAGAAGAGGAAGCTGAAAAGGAACTTTAAGTGTTTGGCTTTCAACCACACGTCCTAAATGGTAATTAGTTCACCATGTTAAACAGACATAAGAACTAGCTAGTCCAAACAGTTTATGGTAAAGACTTCTAAAATCCGTTGATAGCTGGTAGTTTTCTAAAAACTACATGGTCATTAACTCACCATGCTCAATTGCAAAGAGTTGGCTAGTCCAAGAACAAACGCTCTAGGGAAAGACTTTATCAAATCCATTATAAGGTTGACAGTTTACCCAAAATTGTAGGGTAATCAGTACACCTTATTCTTGATGAATAATGTATTGGTTATTCTAGAGAAAACGGTAATTAGTAAAGAATAAATCAAATCAATTGATAGCTGATGATTTGCTAAAAATCATGATGCCAATACAGATTAGTTTGTTGTTAACTATTTTATTTTAGGTGAGTAGATTCAAGAAATGATTATTGATTCATAAATAATCATGGTGGTATGTTCAAATAGATATATGCATAACATGTTTCAAGGAAATTTTGGAGGAAGTTTTGTCATTATCAAATAGGGGAACATTCTTAGATTAAGATGTCAAGATTTTATGCTCTGAAATATGAATCCAATACAGTTGCAGAAAGTGAAGAAGAATGTTTTTTTAATTCAACATAGAAGATCATACTTTGAAGACATAGAAGAAGTTCATAAAGGAAGTAAAATTCATTATACCATAAGAAGATCTACAGAAGGTGTTTGAATGCATTCAGTTGGTACAAGATCAAGACTACAAGTCCTACCCAGATTTTACATGTGAAGTTTGAAGACATGTATTCTTATACATTCTGTAAAACCCGCATGCTTTTACCATGAATAGTACCCTTATGATCGTACGTACATGATTAGAACCTTCCTTTTATAGCACGTTTACGTTTCATGAACAGGATTTACAAGTATTACGTACGTGATATATCACGATGAGTATTTAATACGTATTAAGACACGATAATTATTTCAATAATAATTATAATCACGAACATACGAACATGAAATCATGAACGTAAATAATCACGATATTAGTATTACGTATTTATGTATATTTATTACGATCATGAATAAATATAATAAGACACGAACGATAACCATATAAATCACGTAAAACACGAACACGAGAACAAGTATAATATTAGACACGGAAAAACAATTGGGTTACCCCATGTGGGCCCCTTACCCGCGGCTAGACACAAGAAAAGGGCCAAGCCCATGCAATTTTTACTAAACAAGGAAAAAGGGAAAAACTTATTTTCATAACTACGAGAATTAGAAAATAATCAAAACCCTAAATCTCTTTTGCTCTCTCTCTTGGCCACCGGGTATAGAACACCAAAGGGGGTGTGTTTGTGATTTTTGGTGATCGATTTCTTGTAAGGTTGTTATTGTTATCGTTCTCCTTTGTTTACGTAATCGGTAAATCCTTAAACCTCTTTTCCTTTATGTTTTTATTTAATCAAGAACACATAAAATCATGGTGTATTTAAAAGTAAGTTAATAATCATGTAATTAAACATGGGGGTAAAATAATTAAGGTTTAAGGGGTGTTTGTTTCGGCCTGACACATAAACCGAGAGCCCAAGGCTCTCGGTGTGCCTCGTGTGAACACAGCCGAGACCTACTAGTCTCGGTGTGGTGTTGTTGATGTCGGCCGCAAGGAACAAGGGAACCCGACCATGTCGGGGGGGGGGGGGGGGGTGTTTAGTGTTCGGTTGGGTCTCGGCTAAGAACAAGAACCACCACCGGCTTATGCTGATGGCTATATAAGGAAAGCAGGGGGAACCCCAAGCCGCGGAAGCAGGGGAAACCACCGGCAAGCCGGTGGGAACTTTTGTTAGCCGGCGGCTAGCCATGACCATGGGTGCGTTTGTTGACCGGTTCACGGGTCCGGTTCACGGGGTTCACGAATATGGTTCACGACACGTTTAATAGATTTAAACACGGGTTTCGGTCACGACATTATTTTTACAAGGTTATTATATTTACAAGTTTATTTTTACAAGATTAAATTAAGTTAATTAAAACATTTTTTTTTTGGTAAAAGGGTAGCAATGACCCCGGTAAATAGAACCAAAAAAAGCGTTGAAGTACAAGGAATGTGGCTGAAATACCACATTAACCGCAAGCTACAGGCAGCTTGTTAAACAAAATGTTTATTTTTTGGGTAAAAGGGACTATCCCCGGTAAAATAACGACAGGCCATAAACATTAACTAGTCTAGAATGCTGGAAATATATAAACTAGACAAAAACCAAGACGATAACATAAAGTTACGAGGAAAATAATAAAATATCAACATGGGATCAGCCAGTAGGAGTGCTTGCCCCAATATGAGTATTGAGAAGATTCACCGATTCATCAAAGACGACCTCGACTCCCTCCTCCTCCTCATTATCTTCCTCGCTTACTTGAGCCCCTTCGTCAATACCAGGCATGGACAAAGATGAAAATTTATTAGATGTAGAAACACTGCTCATTTGAGCTTTAGCCTTATTCGGACCATGAAGATTGCTGGACTGCTGCAACTGACCAGATTTAGTATGCGACTTACTACTATTATCAGCACTCGTACTTGTATTATCCAAGTGAGTTTTTGGGCGAAAAACAACCGTCTTACCTGCTTGGAAACCCTTGCTCAATGGAACACCTCTCGGAACTTGATTCCCTAAATTACCTTTGTACTTCTTCCTCTTGCTTTGCACTTGTTGGAACCCATCTGTATCAACATGAGTTGTCACTTTTTCAACCGTTATAGGTTTAACATTTTTCGGACAAGAATCACCGGAATGACCAAAAATATTACAAGTATGACATCTAGGCGGTTTCCATTCGTATTCAACTCGAATTAACTCCTTAGTACAACCAGAGCCTTCAAGATCAGGGACACCAATAGTAACGTTATCTATAAACTCCGAATCAGCATTCATCTCAATAAGACAACGAGCAAAACTACAACGACCCCAAGACTCTTTGCACATAGTATCAGTATAATTATCCATCATAATAAGCTTACCAAGAAACGAAGCAATTAAACTAATACCTTCCTCTTCAAATACCTGTAGCGGGACATCATGAAACTTAACCCATACCGGAATACGAGTTAATTCCTCCTTTAGAAGATTCGTTTTCATAGTCCATTTCTTAAGAAAAATTGGTGAATTACGAACCATCCACGGACCACCTTCCAGAACCGCATTAAGACCCTCACTAGATCCAAATTGAAAAAAGAAAAAACCTTTCTCATTCATCATGATACGCTTAAGACCATGTTTTGCCTAGTTATTCTTAGCAAAATACTCAACCACAGGGAATGCAATCCTTTTACCAAGAAAGTAACCATATAAAGTGTTATGGTAGCGAGCATTTACTGTTTCAACAACCTTCCTAGGAATAGAGATATTAACCCCTTCATAGACATTTTCAGAATTAAACGAAGAAGAGACTGCATTAATACCTCCATTAGTAGACGTAACCATATCACCTTCAAATCTGCAAAGTAACATCAGAATTTCTTTAGCACGATCAGGTGAGATCAATTCCCACAACGGATGTTTCTTCATACTTAATTCATGCATAAATTCACTCGCGTCAGCAAACGTGCGAATCGTTACACCAAATAATTTCAAAACCGCATGTAGATTACACAATTGCATACCATTAATGGTAGCAGCCTTAGCTTCAAGGTCTGTTTCCTTAGCCATTTGTGCAGAGTGCACACTCAAACCACCTGAACTGAGTGAAGAAGTGCTGCTAGTTAAATTCTTATGGCGTTCACACAAAGCTTTATAATAAAGCATAGTGGTCTCCTTAGGTAAAGTAGACCATTTAGGAAATTTGTTTGCCTTCACACCATTTAGGAAATTAAAACATATACATGATTAATTTAATTTATGCATGACATAGGTTATTAATACTATTATTAATACATGAATTTTAACCTAAGTAATTATCATTTTATTTAGACTATATAATTAATTAATTATTAAAATCATGACTTATAATTAATTAAGTATTTTTACCTAAGTATTTTTACCTTTGTTTAATTAAATCATGTTATATTTAATTAAATACTTTAAATTATAGTTTATTTAATTTACATGAAATAATTAATAAACTATACTATTTAATTACATGACTTAGAATATTAATCAGTAAACACTTAAGCTTATATAATTAGCTCAATAATCCAGCTTATTTCTATTTATGGAAACTTTCTATTTTTAGAAACTTATTTAATTAAGGCAGCTAATCTATTTATGGAAACTTTCTATTTCTAGAAACTTATCTATTTTAAGTAGTAAATCAATTTTTGGAAACTTTCTATTTTTTGAAACTTTCTATTTTTGGAAACTTTCTATTTTAGGAAACCTGCTATTTTTAGAAAGTTACTTATTATTACACAACAAGTATAATAATACATGAAACACAAGTAATACTTAAATAGAATAGACAGAATACATGATAAACACAGTATAAAGCTTAAATCAGTAAAACATGACATGAACATATAAAACCAGCTAAGACATGATATAAAACCAGTTATGTACTCAGTAATCAGATACTTATACACGTATGTATTTATGTAGAACTAGTGATACTGAAGTAGGACTCTCTTCCGTTCGTCTTCTTCGTTCACTGGACACAAGGTACGGATTATCCGTCCTTTTAGTATGGACATTCTTCCTTATTAGGATTTCCCGTATGCAGCCAACTGTTTTCCCCAATATATGTTTTCTATGTTTTTGAATTGATTATGTTTAATTAGATACCTAAAGCCATATATATGCATGACCAGTTTCACCTAGTTATGGAGGTACCATAACCATAACACTGGAGGCACCCGTGTTATGACTCCACCACGACGGAGTGATAGCTCGTGGCGTCCCTTCAGCTTTTGGCCATATTATTATTATCAGGTGGGGCGTATGGGTGCATCCTAGTTTACATGTTTTCTGCAGATTATTTAGGTGAATGTGGTGTGTGCCTTGCATCCTTCACAAGGAGTTGATCCCTCCAACCGAAACCAGTATATTAAATTAGAGGCAACCCCTCAAATTTACATGACGAGGTCACCCCTCCAAGTATTCATGCATGTTGATAATTCATGAACTATATTGGCTAATGGTAAACATGTTAAACAGTTTTTATACTATAAACATAAGGCTTTTCAAACTATAAAACCAGTTTCAATAAGACATGCCAGGTTATTCAGGACTTAGTCTTTTCCGCTGCTTCATGCTTATATGCTTATATTATTCATGCTTTACTTGTATATCCGTGCACTGAGCGTTATGCTCAGGCGTTTTCCTTTTCATGTTCCCAAAACGGCAGGTACTCAGGGACGCTCGTAGACTTTAAGCGTACGTGCATATGGATTGGAAGCTTCCTAGTCTTCTTTACTATATGCATTTCTTTATACTTTGACACTCATTTCCATGGACATTGTTTAGTCCTTTTCATTTACTGTACTTATGTTTGTGTGTGATGAGTTCTACTTTTGGGGTATCGATGTTTGATTCCGGTATTTCCTTTATGGGCATGTGATGTTTAATGCATTATCCTTGTATGCTTTGATGACACGCCATAATCACGTGTGACATTCCGTTTATCAAAATGGGGTGTTACGATTATGGTATCAGAGCCAAGGCTTTGACCTGTAGGCTCTCAAAACACGACCTGTGATTAGTGGGTAATCACTATGGTCTTCCTAGAACTGACAGTCGGTTTTCATGCATTCATCATTTTCATGCATACATATACATGTCATTGTCGCAGGTTTATGACTTAGTAATTGTTGGTACAGGACTGGCCCTATTTAGTCGCATGTGCTTTTATTGAAACTTTTAATTTTGGGACCGACCCACTGGCGTCCCCTCGCCATGTCTTTTGTTTTGAGTGAACTGACCATAGGCGTTCACTCTCGCGCATACAAAAGTTTTCATAAAACTGCATCATGCATTCATGTATAAATTTTCTTACATAAAATTTTTTCTCATGCTTTATTGGAATAAATTTTTTTCATGTATATAGTTTATGTTTTGATCAGTTTAATCATGTATTTTATGTCATATTGTCAGATGGCAAACACACATAATATCCGGGAGATGGTTGCATCTGCCAATGCAGAGTTGCAAGACATCCTTCATCAGAATGACAACTATCCTCCCCCACCTCACATCTTTCCCACTGAAGGAAGGAATAGGCTCATGAGAGAATACTTCACTATTAGACAACGACCTGAGGAAAACGGTAATGATTTCATGCAACGTTTCCTTCAGTTCCCTGGTATCATGAGAGCAGCCGCGGGCACTACTGAGGAACAGGAACAACATTTTCGTTGGGCCCTTTCTCCAATGATTGCTAATAACTTAGAAGGTAATCCGTTAAAGACGGTGGCACAAGTGGCCGATGCAGCACATAAGCTGGAGATGCTGCAGGAAAGAGATGAGTTCGGGGAAGCAGAGAGACCCGATAAGAGGTAAACATTCGTATTCAAAAGGTGACCAATTCGTATTCTTTCAGTACATGTCAATATTTCATCTCTTTAAACTATATCTTTCAAGCAGAAAACTGGGGACCGGTCTCAGCTGGCTACTCAGCAACAGCCTAATCATCCCAAGGGAAACGGTCAGACTCACGACCGTTCTGCTACGGATAGGCATGGCGGTAATGATAATTACCGTAACAACGCTGGACACTCCAACAACAGCAGGTCCTTATACTTACTCATTTTCTTATGATTACATGTTATAATTCGTAATTCTGGCACATTAGCAAATCTTCTACCAGGAATCATGGTAACGGGAGGGACCAGAACCAGAGATGTTCACAGCCTAACAGTCCAGCTGTCACTGGTATTCCATCTTACGATTTATCCGCGTTGTCCTTTGTACCTTTTACCATGTCTCATGTATATTGTTCTTATCAGGCTCTCAGCCAGTCAGGACACCTGTTGAAGGATATACTCATCCTCTTTGCTCTACTTGCCACCGTAGGCACCCAGGGCCATGTCGCCGCGAAAGCGAAGCATGCTACAAGTGTGGTCTTTCTGGCCATCGCATAAAGGATTGCCGCAAGGGCGAGATGGAGGGTACATCAGGACATGCTGATACCAAGCCGCCTCCTACTAGTGGACGCGTTTACACGACATCTCGCGACCAGGCCAACAAGTCTACAGGTACCATCACTGGAATCTTGTATATGTATGGTCAAGCTGCATGTGTTCTGTTTGATACGGGTGCTACTCACTCGTTCATTTCTACTACTTATGCCCAGAATGTTGAGATACTCCCCGTGCCACTAGAGAACATACTGAGTATTTCCACGCCTTTGAGAGACTCTGTACGCATAACCATGTGTACAAGAGCCTTCCCATAGAGTTTGACGACAATATTCGTCCTGTTGACGTACTTCCGCTGCACATGAATGATTTTGACATGATTTTGAGCATGGATTAGCTATCCAAGCATCATGCTACTATAGACTGCCATTCATATCGAGTCATCTTCGGTGATGTTAATGCACTAGAGGACATTCACAACGGGTTCGTACCCGGAAGGTCTGTACAAATCATATCAACCCTGCAAGCACGTGCATTACTTTCACATGGTTGTGAGGGTTATCTAGCTACTGTTCATGACATGGATGCTGAATCCCCATCAATTCAGAATCAGCCTATAGTGTTAGTGTGACAATCCGTCAACTTATGGTTGATATTTTATTCTCAAATATTATTTAAAAACATTATTTTAATGTTATATTATCAACTCACTTATTTTTGGGAAGAAATTTGGATTTACGTCTTGAAGTAGCATCGACTACGTCTAAACTGGAGGATTCTACGTTACGTGCTTACTTTTACATACACCATTTTGGTGACAGTCCGACATTTCAGGAAATAAATTTATCCGTGAATATTATTTTGGGATTTTAATTTTGAGTTGGTTCATAAATTCACAAATTTACGAGAAGAGATTAGGACTTACGATTTTAATTTAACGTCCTTTAAGACTAAACCGGAAACCTTAGGATTACGTATTTACGTTTTCGAACTCCATTTTTGATGAGACAATTTTTATTAGATTCGTTTTGTGCTGTTAATTCATAATTTATAAAAACGTTTTTCGTAAAACGACCCGAGGGCACGCAAATCGAGGAAACTAGAATCGAGAAATACCCGTAAATTAGCGGGATGGGACAAAACAAGTTTATCTCACCCCACTAATACATGGGACGGCCAAGAGGACAACACCTCATCCCATGAGGTGTCAAAGCTTAGCTAATAAGCTTAAACACTTGTAACCAAAACCTTAAAACCATTTACTAGAAACCATTTCTCACAAATCTAACATGCAAACCACCATTCTTCTCTCCTCCCTCTCTTCCTTGTTCCGTCCCAACTCCACACAAAACACCCCATCTTGATCAATTTTTACCACAATATCATGTGTTATTCATACACATGATGAAGGACTCTTGAAGATCTATTGATTGGTGGTTATTTTAACATCCAAGGAGATGTTTTGTTGGTGTCTTGGGGCTGATTTTCCACAAGATGTTCATGAAGATAAGTGATCTTGAAGTTGATATTGGTATATCACAAGTTTTGCCATCAAAATCCAAGCCTTGTTCATCAACCTCATCTTTTCATAACTATGGTGGTATAAGGATCATTCTTCCTATCCTTCTTGTTATTTTGATTATGTAATCATGTATTTTATTTCCTATTGTATATGTATATGATGATTATATGATGATAAAAGTATTGTGTGGGGATTTGGTGTTGATAAATATGGTTAAAAAGATGGAAAACCATAAGTAACAAGGTTAAAATCTTGCTAAATATGATGGCTGTATAAAAACAGTAAGTAACCAAATGTTAAACTGATAGTGGAATCAATATACTGTAAGTATTAGGTGTTATACACATGTGAGAGTTGGCCATACAATGGAGTCATAAAAATGAGTGAGATATGATCAAAACAAGTTTAGAGTGCAAATCTGCCTATACTGTTTTGGACGAATTTATTATAATACTTAGAGGTTTATTCATCAGTAGCTATAAAGTAATAAAATGAAGCAAATATCATGTAGTTTCTGTGATAAACATTTGGGGTTCTATCTCTATGTAGAACTCTAGATATGATCATTTTAGTAAACTAGATTTTTAGGACTGATTTTGTGAAATTAAAGTTTAATATTATTATATAAGCACTCAAATAAATATAGTATAAAATGTGAATTAAAACCCACTAACTTATATATTTCATTTATATAAAAATGCATAAGGATAAATAAATGGACATTATATAAAAATGATAGTTTGGTAAGTTTTATAATTTATAAAAACTATATACTAAGTTTTACGTCTTTTCGGCTAAAACTGAAAGATTAACGTTTTTTTTTTTGGTAAAAGGGTAACAATGACCCCGGTAAATAGAACCAAAAAAAACGTTGAAGTACAAGGAATGTGGCTGAAATGCCACATTAACCGCAAGCTACAGGCAGCTTGTTAAACAAAATGTTTATGACAGGCCATAAACATTAACTAGTCTAGAATACTGGAAATAAATAAACTAGACAAGAACCAAGATGATAACATATAGTTACGAGAAACATAATAAAATATCAACATGGGATCAGCCAGTAGGAGTGCTTGCCCCAAAATTAGTGTTGAGAAGATTCACCGATTCATCAAAGACAACCTCGACTCCCTCCTCATTATCTTCCTCGCTTAGTTGAACCCCTTCATCAATACCAGGCATGGACAAAGATGAAAATTTATTAGATGTAGAAACACTGCTCATTTGAGCTGTACCCTTGTTCGGACCAATAGGATTACTAGTCTGCTGCAACTGACCAGATGTAGTATTCAACTTTCTACTATTATCACCACTCGTACTTGTAGTATCCAAGCGAGTTTTTGGACGAAAAACAACCGTCTTTCCTATTTGGGAACCCTTACTCAATGGAACACCTCTCGGAACTTGATTCCCTAAATTACCTTTGTACTTCTTCCTCTTACTTTGCACTTGTTGGAATCCATCATTATCAACATGAGTTGTCACATTTTCAACCATTGTAGGTTTAACATTTTTCGGACAAGAATCAAAGGAATGACCAAAAATATTACAAGTATGACATCTAGGCGGTTTCCATTCGTATTCAACACGAATTAGTTCCTTAGTACAACCAGAGCCTTCAAGATCAGGGACACCAATAGTAACGTTATCTATAAACTCCGAATCAGCGTTCATCTCAATAAGACAACGAGCAAAACTACACCGACCCCAAGACTCTTTGCACATCTTATCAGTATAATTATCCATCATAATAAGCTTACCAAGAAACGAAGCAATTAAACTAATACCTTCCTCTTCAAATACCTGTAGCGGGACATCATGAAACTTGACCCATACCGGAATACGAGTTAATTCCTCCTTTAGAAGATTCGTTTTCATAGTCCATTTCTTAAGAAAAATTGGTGAATTACGAACCATCCACGGACCACCTTCCAGAACCGCATTAAGACCCTCACTAGACCCAAATTGAAAAAAGAAAAAACCTTTCTCATTCATCATGATACGCTTAAGACCATGTTTTGCCCAGTTATTCTTAGCAAAATACTCAACCACAGGAAATGCAATCCTCTTACCAAGAAAGTAACCATATAAAGTGTTTTGGTAGCGAGTATTTACTTTTTCAACAACCTTCTTAGGAATAGAAATATTAACCCCTTCACAAACATTATCAGAATTAAACGAAGAAGAGACTGCATTAATACCTCCATTAGTAGACGTAACCATATCAGCTTCAAATTTGCAAAGCAATTCCAGAATTTCTTTAGCACGGTCATGTGAGATCAATCCCCATAAAGGATGTTTCTTCATTCTTAATTCATGCATAAATTCACCCGCATCACCAACCGTGCAAATCTTTACACCAAATAATTTCAAAACCTCATGTAGATTACACAGTTGCATACCATTAATTGTTGCAGCTTTAGCTGCAAGGTCCAAAGATACATCACAAGAAGAGGAAACATTTGGAATAGAGTCACCTGTTTCCTTAGCCATTTGTGCTGAGTGCACACTCGAACCACCTGAACTAAGTGAAGACGCTTTGCTAGTAAGATTCAAATGGCGTTCACACAAAACTTCATAATAAAGCGTAGTGGTCTCCTTAGGTAAGGTAGACCATTTAGGAAATTTGTTTGCCTTAACACCATTTGCAAACACTTCAATGTCACGCACAGTATTCAAAGGAGTAGAAAACAAATTAGATATCTCCTCTAACGTTACTAAAACCTTAAGATTAGACACCATATCCCTATCATTCCAACCTGTGAACAATGGCTTATCACTTGCATTGCTCGAATCCATGTTCAATCAAACACAGCCCTAACCACGGAAAATAAACCCTAAACAAACAGTAACTATTTTTTTTTTTTTTTTTTTAATCGTAAAACCGAAACCCAGATTCAAAGATACCTAGGAAATTAATAGCGACTGCCACTTAATACCGAAACCTAGGATTTCAGCCGCCAATTAATGCTGCAATAATACCTTGCGATTAAATAACACCGAAACCCTAACACTAATTAATGCGAACCTTAAATTAACTGATTAATGCTGCAATAATTAATGGGGTAACCGACCACTTAATATATCAATATCAAAGGTCAGCCGCCAAAGGCCAGCCGCCACAATGTCAAAGGTCAGCCCACAAACTTGAACCTTAAACAATTAATAATGTCAGCCAACCCAACCGTCCAATTACTTAGCAATAATGTCAGCCGCCAAGACCAATTACTTTGCAATCCAATCCGATATGCGATGAACCAATACGGAATCTTAATGTCAGAAGACCAACCTTAAAAACATTAAACGCCTAACACAAAAAACAAAAAAACTAAATCAACTTGCCAGGAGAACGTGATGCACCGAACAAAACAAGACAAGTAACCACCTACGAATGAACTAAACCAATCGCACAAAATAACGACGGCAAAAAAACTAAAATAAAACCAATTTAATTTACCCTAAAATCAATCAACCAAATAAAGACTTTGTTAACTCAAGAAGAATCGGTGATTATTCGAGAAAACAGCATCATTATAAGGTATTAGGATTAAAGGAAAAAGAAAATTAGGTTATGAGAATAAGGGATTTTTTTGCAGCCATTGATGTTTTTAAGGTTTTTTTTCTCAATATGAATAAATATATTGGTTGAAAGATTAACGTTTTTGTTAAATAAAACTTAGACAGTTGGACCCGTCTAATGTAAACTTTTAGAAACTCACATACTGATATATAAACATATATAACAAGTAAAAACCGATAAAACCCGAGCTTTACAACATATAGACATTAATGGGTCAAAGTAGCCTTATTGGACTATAAACCCGACTAGTTAGTAAAACACTTATAAATTTACTTATTGGGCTTAACCCACTTGGGCCCAACATGTAAAGTATAATACTGATAATAAAAGTATAATTGGGCTAATAAAATGTATTGGGCTTGTAATGGGCCCATTGGCCCTCAAAATGTAAACAAGTTGAACTAGTGTAACTAGTCTTGAAAATTTCCAACACATAACATTATAATGTTGAATAAAGAGGTACAATCCCACTTGATCATCATTATATTTACAAAATCATCATATGTATACATAATTTTTATTTTCATAAAGTCATTGGACAAGAGTCTAAGAAGAGTATTATTTGTCTAGGTTTCCGTGATTGAAGCACGTACCGTACATCTGAATCGCTGATAAACCGCTTTCCCACATCAACGTGAGTTCATAGCCTCGCACTCTTTTAAATGTTTTTATGAAATGTTTTATAAACTCGCGAGGGAGATAAGATGTTAATTTTGATAAAATAGGACACCATTTGTCCCGATTGTTTGTTTATTGATTTGGACCCGAATGATTGTATGACCCGATAGATGAAATGAAATGGATTATTAAAGTTAGGTTATGTCACTAAAAGTCCCATTAGCATAATTGTGAACTACCGGGATTTGGTAGACGCTTGTGCATATAATAGTACTATTTGGGGACGATCACCCCAGTTCGCGCCTTGACGGTTGATCCCCGTCGTGCCACATTGATTGGTAAGCGAATTTATGTATGAGAAGATTTACACAAGCGTTATTATTATAACGACACGCTAATTTTTTTTGGGTAAAGGGGACTGACCCCGGTAAAATATATTACACCAAAAAACGTTGAAGTACAAACGGATGTAGGTGAAGTCCTACATCACGGCCCGTTACATGGGCTACAACCAGCACATACACAATGTGCACAAACCACAAAACTTACATAAGAATAACATGCCACTCTTATGACTACCAAATACATTGGAAAAAAAGAATATAAATAAACATTACACCGCCGATTTTCCAACATATAAACGACACGCTAATTTAGATGGGCAAATTGAGTTTCGCGCTAGCTACCCTTGTTTGGTTTAGTAAGGTAACAATGTCATGCGGCTTGTAATAATCCATAAATAACGAAATACTGCTTTATGCATTGAATTACGATATATTGCCTGACTAGCAATACCGGGTCTTATTATTGATATTATGTTCGTGTTTTGGTTTGATATAACCATATTCATATAACGGTTTTTATTCAACTCTATACAACGTTATGAAACGTATTGTATGATGTTTTTAACGACAATGGTTCGTATAATGATTTTGAAGGCGAAAGCCTATATTATGATTTTGATAAAGATTTGTATAAATGACTTTGGCTATTTTATGGCCTATTACAAAGATTTGTACAAACTGATTTTTGGTAATAATTTTATACTGATGTTATATTAATGGGTTTCATTAAACTCTATGAATTCACTCGGCGTTTTCACTGACCTTTTCTTTTAACATGTTTTATCTCAGGTACTTGACGGTAATTCTCGGGAAGACAACAAGGATTCATGGCCCGCACTTAAATAACAATTTCCATTCAAATCTTTTGTAAAACCTGCATGAAATACAATGACTTGGGACCTATGTAAATTTGATTTTTATGAATGGAAATGCTTTATTATTAAACGACGCGATTTTTAAAGCGTTGTCTATGATGTGAGTAATGTGCTATCCCGTAACACCAACTAGTCTTCCGCTGTATTGAATTGTGTAAATTTGGGGGTGTTACAGTTTGGTACCAGATCTCTCGTTATAGAGAACGAAAGATTTTTAAAACCAAGGTTTTGAATAAAACATTTCAAAATATTTTAACTATAAACATTTTTTGTAAAATGCCTAAAAATCTTTTGACTACAACGGTGCCGAAGAATTCTCGAGTTACCGACAAGGCCAGACTGAGAAGTGCTATTTTAATATATATATAACTTGCATTATATATATATATATATATATATATATATATATATATATATATATATATATATATATATATATATATATATATATATATATATATATATATATATATATATATATATATATGATGTAATTTTATTACATGATTGTTTGATGATTATTTTGATATTTATACGAGGTATTTATACGACGTAGATTGTCACAAGGAACCCTAAATCCCCTAGTAAATTAATCTAAGCTATTCCTGTAGGAAATCTAGCTATTCCAGATCTAAACCATGTTGTGGATATTTATGATCCCAACAAAATGGTTGATATTCGTAGAAATGTTGATAGTAGTTGATTATGATCTTAAAGAAGAATTAGCGAGATTAAATCTGATGTCGATGTCATGACGATCTTTCCTTATAGAGTGGAGTTTGACAAAACGTTACCACCTTGAAAGATGTCATCTGATTTGTTGTCATCCAATTCTTAAATTGAAATTGAAAGGGTGAATGTTGCACTTGAGGCTGTCATTGGAACCATTACCCAAAAGCCTCATGCCACAAGTACCTTTCCGAGAAGTCTAATTGAATATGTGAGTCATTCATACTAGTGACTCATATGATAACTATTGTTGTAAGAACTATAGGATTGGAAATTAAGTGTTGATTATATCGAGCTTTTATTGCCCTTTTAAGGTCTAAGAATAAGGTTGAAAGTATTGGAGAATGAGGTAGGATATCGAATTGAGTATGATTTGGCTGAAACTTGAATAAAAGTAAAATTTAACTTGTATGGAATAAGAAATTGTTGATTCGTGTTAAGTGTTTGAATTATAAGGTTTTATTGTTGATTCGTGTTAAGTGTTGTTCCTAGACCATTGTCCAATGATGAGGATGCCTAGTGTCCAAGAAATAAATTAATGAAATCTTCTTCTGAATTGAGACCGATGGATCTTCTGGGACATGTGGAACACCTAATGACTCTTGTAGATTAGTATTCATTGTGGTATCTTTTAAAAATCCCTAACTTAACTGAGACATCAGTTGGTAGGATGAGTTCTTGGAATCGTATGACATAGTGACACATAATGTGTTACGGTACAATTTTGACTTGTTTCTGATTAATGAAAAGACTACCTTTGATTGCTAAATTCTACATGTATCGATGATATTTATCCTTTCTTGCTTCTTCCTAATGCTCGCATTAGTGATGCAACCATTGAACAAGTACTCATCTCGAATTGAGTTACGTTGTGGATTATTCTCTTTGTATTCCTGAATGCCATCGAGGTCATGAACCTCGTGATTAATTGGCTAAGCTCATTTCCTATCATATTGTGGTTAGTTCTTGGTAAACAACTTTTCATCACCCTTTTGCAGATCACTCATTGTTTTTATAAGATAAAACAGTATTCCTTGAGAAAAATTAGATTTTCATCACTATATGGATTATTCAAAGTGAGATTTATAAGTAATCATTATCGAAATAAAGCTTTTTATGAAACACTTTGGAAAACTTAATTGTTTTCATAACAAAGAAAATCTTTGTAAATTTATTTTTGATTCTTATTTAAGAATTAAGCATGAAAAGGTTTTTATTATAAACATGATGACAAAATTTTGACGAACTGAGTATTGCATCGTTAATCTTGAAATTGTATATAGTTGCGCGCCTACATACAATTTGGAATGGACCATGCAAGGCTGAATAGTAGTCACCATAAAACTTATTAATTAACATTACATTTTCTTTGAAAATTGTGAAAGATTAAATTTTATGAGATCTACAAGAAGTGAAAAATAGGGACATATTGATAGGGACACCTACATATATGCCCGTACTATTTATTCTTCTGAGTAGAATTTACTCATCTGTGGAATTTGTCTTATTTGACAATTCTTTCTTGTCCAATTCTCCCGTAGTGAGATTCTTAGGAAAAGTATCTGATTATTTAAAAACATTATTTTAATGTTATATTATGAACTCACTTATTTTTGGGAAGAAATTTGGATTTACGTCTTGAAGTAGCATCGACTACGTCTAAACCGGAGGATTCTACGTTACGTGCTTACGTTTATATACACCGTTTTGGTGACAGTCCGACATTTTAGGAAATAAATTTATCCGTGAATATTATTTTGGGATTTTAGTTTTGAGTTGGCTCATAAACTCACAAATTTACGAGAAGAGATTAGGACTTACGATTTTAATTTAACGTGCTTTACGACTAAACCGGAAACCTTAGGATTACGTATTTACGTTTTCGAACTCCGTTTTTTATGAGACAATTTTTATTAGATTCGTTTTGTGCCGTTGATTCATAATTTATAAAAACGTTTTTCGTAAAAAGCCCCGAGGGAACGCAAATCGAGGAAACTAGAATCGAGGAATACCCGTAAATTAGCGGGATGGGACAAAACAAGTTTATCCCACCCCACTAACACATGGGACGGCCAAGAGGACAACACCTCATCTCATGAGGTGTCAAAGCTTAGCTAATAATCTTAAAAACTTGTAACCAAAACCTTAAAACCATGTACTAGAAACCATTTCTCACACATCTAACATGCAAACCACCATTCTTCTCTCCTCCCTCTCTTCCTTGTTCCGTCCCAACTCCACACAAAACACCCCATCTTGATCAATTTTTACCACAATATCATGTGTTATTCATACACATGATGAAGGACTCTTGAAGCTCTATTGATTGGTGGTCATTTTAATACCCAAGGAGAAGTTTTGTTGGTGTCTTGGGGCTGATTTTCCACAAGATGTTCATGAAGATAGGTAATCTTGAAGTTGATATTGGTATATCACAAGTTTTGTCATCAAAATCCAAGCCTTGTTCATCAACCTCATCTTTTCATCACTATGGTGGTATAAGGATCATTCTTCCTATCCTTCTTGTTATTTTGATTATGTAATCATGTATTTTATTTCCTATTGTATATGTGTATGATGAATATATGATGATAAAAGTATTTTGTGGGGATTTGGTGTTGATAAATATGGTTAAAAAGATGGAAAACCATAAGTAACAAGGTTAAAATCTTGCTAAATATGATGGCTGTATAAAAACAGTAAGTAACCAAATGTTAAACTGATAAAATGGTAAAATGGAATCAATATACAATAAGTATTAGGTGTTATACACATGTGAGAGTTGCCCATACAATGAAATCATAAAAATGAGTGAGATATGATCAAAACAAGTTTAGAGTGCAAATCTGCCTATACTGTTTTGGACGAATTTATTATAATACTTAGAGGTTGATTCATCAGTAGCTATAAGGAATAAAAAGAATAAAATATCATGTAGTTTCTGTGATAAAAATTTGGGGTTCTATCTCCATGTAGAACTCTAGATATGATCATTTTAGTAAACTAGATTTTTAGGACTGATTTTGTGAAATTAAAGTTTAATATTATTATATAAGCACTCAAATAAATATAGTATAAAATGTGAATTAAAACCCACTAACTTATATATTTCATTTATATAAAAATGTATAAGGATAAATAAATTGACATTAGATAAAAATGGTAGTTTGGTAAGTTTTATAAGTTATAAAAACTATATACTAAGTTTTACGTCTTTTCGGCTAAAACCGAAAGATTAACGTTTTTGTTAAATAAAACTTAGACGGTTGGACCCGTCTAATGTAAACTTTTATAAACTCACATACTGATATATAAACATATATAACAAGTAAAAACCGATAAAATCCGAGCTTTACAACATATAGACATTAACGGGCCAAAGTAGCCTTATTGGACTATAAACCCGACTAGTTAGTAAAACAATTATAAATTTACTTATTGGGCTTAACCCACTTAGGCCAAACATGTAAAGTATAATACTGATAATAAGAGTATAATTGGGCTAATAAAATGTATTGGGCTTGTAATGGGCCCATTGGCCCTCAAAATGTAAACAAGTTGAACTAGTGTAACTAGTCTTGAAAATTTCCAACACATAACATTATAATGTTGAATAAAGAGGTACAATCCCACTTGATCATCATCATATTTACAAAATCATCATATGTATACATAATTGTTATTTTTATAAAGTCATTGGACAAGAGTCTAAGACGAGTATTATTTGTCTAGGTTTCCGTGATTGAAGCACATACCGTACATCCGAATCGCCGATACACCGCTTTCCCACATCAACGTGAGTTCATAGCTTCGCACTCGTTTAAATGTTTTTATGAAATGTTTTATAAACCCGCGAGGGAGATAACATGTTAGTTTTGATAAAATAGGACACCATTTGTCCCGATTGTTTGTTTATTGATTTGGACCCGAATGATTGTATGACCCGAGGAATGAATAAATGACCCGATAGATGAAATAAAATGGATTATTAAAGTTAGGTTATGTCACTAAAAGTCCCATTAGCATGAATTGTGAACTACCGGAATTTGGTAGACGCTTATGCATATAACAGTACTATTTGGGGACGATCACCCCAGTTCGCGCCTTGACGGTTGATCCCCGTCGTGCCACATTGATTGGTAAGCGAATTTATGTATGAGAAATTTACACAAGCGTGATTATTGACGACACACTAATTTAGATGGGCAAATTGAGTTTCGGGCTAGCTACCCGTTGTTTGGTTTAGTAAGGTAACAATGTCATGCGGCTTGTAATAATCCATAAATAACGAAATACTGATTTATGCATTGAATAACGATATATTGCCTGACTAGCAATACCGGGTCTTATTATTGATATTATGTTCGTGTTTTGGTTTTATATAACCATATTCATATAACGGTTTTTATTCAACTCTATACAACGTTATAAAACGTATTGTATGATGTTTTTAACGACAATGGTTCGTATAATGATTTTGAAGGCGAAAGCCTATATTATGATTTTGATAAAGATTTGTATAAATGACTTTGGCTATTTTATGGCCTATTACAAAGATTTGTACAAACTGATTTTTGGTAATAATTTTATACCGATGTTATATTAATGGATTTCATTAAACTCTACGAATTCACTCGGCGTTTTCGCTGACCTTTTCTTTTAACATGTTTTATCTTAGGTACTTGAAGGTAATTCTCGGGAAGACAACAAGGATTCATGGCCCGCACTTGAATAACAATTTCCATTCAAATCTTTTGTAAAACCTGCATGAAATACAATGACTTGGGACCTATGTAAATTTGATTTTTATGAATGGAAATGCTTTATTATTAAACGACGCGATTTTTAAAGCGTTGTCTATGATGTGAGTAATATGCTATCCCGTAACACCAAATAGTCTTCCGCTGTATTGAATTGTGTAAATTTGGGGGTGTTACAGTCAGAATTTCCAGATGTATTTCCAGAAGAACTTCCGGGCATACCACCTGTACGTGAAGTAGAATTTAATATCGAGCTCATCCCAGGAGCTGAGCCGATTTCCAAGGCTCCTAATCGCATGGCTCCAATAGAGTTAAAGGAGCTGAAGGATCAATTGCAAGAACTTCTGGAGCGAGGCTTTATTCGACTGAGCGCATCTCCATGGGGCGCGCCGGTCTTATTCATTAAGAAGAAGGACGACAGTATGCGTCTTTGCATAGACTATCGCGAGCTCAACAAGATTACCATCAGGAATAGGTATCCACTACCACGTATTGACGATCTGTTTGATCAACTCCAAGGGGCCAAACATTTCTCCAAGATTGATCTAAGGTCGGGCTATCATCAGCTACGGGTTAAGGAGCAAGACATCGCCAAGACTGCTTTCCGTACACGCTATGGCCACTACGAATTTGTAGTCATGCCATTTGGCCTTACCAATGCTCCAGCAGTGTTCATGGATTTGATGAACAGAATCTTCCATGAATTTCTGTACAAGTTTGTCATTGTCTTCATTGACGACATCTTGATTTTCTCTAAGTCTAAGGAGGAACACGAAGACCATCTTCGTACAGTACTACAGATTCTTCGCCAAAAGCAGTTGTATGCTAAATTCTCCAAATGTGAGTTCTGGTTAGACAAGGTGGCATTCTTAGGTCACATTGTATCAGCACAAGGAATCACGATGGATCCAGCAAAGGTTGAGGATATTACCAAGTGGCCAAGACCGACATCAGCAACTGAAGTCCGCAGTTTCCTAGGCTTAGCTGGTTATTACCGTAGGTTCATGGAGAACTTTTCCCGTTTAGCACTACCATTGACCAAACTGATGCGGAAAGGAGAGAAATTCGTCTGGACTGAAGAAAGAGAAAAGAGCTTTGAAGACCTAAAGCAGAAGTTAGTATCTGCATCGATTCTTACTCTCCCATCTGGTACAGGTGGATTTTAGATCTATAGTGATGCATCGGGGAAGGGACTAGGCTGTGTTCTCATGCAACATGGGAAAGTGATCGCGTACGCTTCACGACAGCTTAAGCCATATGAGGAAAATTACCCTATGCATGACTTGGAACATGCATCAGTCGTGTTTGCATTGATGATATGGAGGCACTACTTGTATGGAGAATCATGTGACATTTTCACGGACCACAAGAGCTTGAAGTATATCTTCAGTCAGCATGAATTGAACATGAGACGGAGGAGATGGTTAGAGCTGTTGAAGGATTATGACATTAATCTGCAGTATCTTCCCGGCAAGGCGAATGTAGTGGCAGATACACTTAGCATAAAGTCCGGAATGATAAACGGCATAAAAATTGAGGAGCAAAATTATAAGAGACTTGGAGCGACTAGACATAAAGATCATGATACGTGGACAACACTGTTACTGGACTAATCTTAGAGTGGAACCAAAGTTACTCTCTAAGATTATGGAAGCTCAGAAGGACTATGGTGAAATCTGGGCGATAATTCAGAATTTGGAGAAGCAGACAGAATTTCGAGTAGACGTAGATGGTATCTTATGGCAGGGCACGAGACTTTGTGTTCCTGATGATTAAGAACTCCGGGAAGCATTGTTAGATGAGGCTCATAGCTCCCATTCTCTATTCATCATGGTTCGACCAAGATGTACCACGACATCAAGCAGTACTTTTGGTGGAGTGGTATGAAACAGGATGTTGCTACTTACGTCTCCAAATGTCTTACCTGCCAGCAGGTTAAGATCGAGCATCAGCGATCTGGGTCTTTTTCAACCGTTAGACATTCCAGAGTGGAAGTGGAACAAAATCACCATGGATTTTGTTACTGGTCTTCCGCCGACAAAGAAGAAGCACGATTCAATTTGGGTTATCGTTTATCGACTTACCAAATCAGCTCATTTCTTACCAATCCGCAAGGAAGATTCGGCCAGTAAACTCGCCGATACTTATAGGAGGGAGATCATGAGACTTCACGGTGCTCCATCCAGCATCGTCTCAGACAGAGATCCTCGGTTCACTTCGCGATTTTGGCAAAGTCTGCAGAAAGCTTGGGGGACAAAACTTAAGCTTAGCACGACTTTTCATCCTCAAACAGACGAGCAGTCGGAGCAAACGATTCAGATATTGGAAGACATGTTTAGGTCTTGTGCATTGGAATGGACGGGCGATTGGGACGATTATATCTTTTTGGTGGAGTTTGCATACAATAACAGTTGGCACGCATGTATCAAGTGTGCTCCATTCGAGATGTTGTATGGCAGAAAGTGTCGCGCCCCAATCTACTAGGATCAAGTTGGTGAGCGAACACTTGAAGGACCAGAAATGATAGAGCTGACTAATGAGAAGGTCGTAGTTGCTAAGTAGAAACTACAAGAAGCACGGTCACGTTAGAAGAGTTATGCAGACAAGCATCGTAGGGACTTACATTTTAACGTAGGAGATCACGTTTCCTTAAGGTTTCGCCGGCACGTGGTGTTAGACGTTTTGGAATCAAAGGGAAGCTCAGTCCTCGATTCATCAGACCGTTTGATGTCATTGAACGAGTCAGTGAAGTATCTTACCGTTTAGCATTACCTCCGCAGCTTTCTCATGTTCACAATGTTTTCCACGTGTCCTTACTCAGAGGGTACAAGTATCATCCCCTTCACATGGTTCAGTATCCACTAGAACAGATTCGTGAAGATCTCACTTTCTTAGAAGAACCCGAACGAGTTCTGATAGGTGTGTGAAAACACCCATCCTTTTACCACTAAACTATAATAATAACCAAGCCAAAACGTGTATTTTATGTCGTAAATGTCAGAATTATGCGTGGTTTGTGTTTTTATTGTGTTTTAGGACCAAAAGATGAAAAAGGAAGAATACACGGGCTTTCACGGGCTTTTATCGATGAAAACGAGAAAACACGAAGTCAAAAGATCAAGAATGCAAAAAGAACGAAAGTTCAAGGCCTATTCTGAAGATTCATCGAAGAAAAAATCTAAAGACGGAAGTTTAATGAATTCGAAGAACTCAAGTCTAATTATTGAAGAAATTATAAGACAAGTTAAATTTATATCGACAAATCCCGAGACGACGTCGAGAAAGACAAAGAATTTAAATCGAGACGAGACAAGAAGAAAGAAAGAAGAAAGCATCATCACATGTACTCCTCCTATAAATACCCTCCTAATGTGTCATTAGGAGGGTGGTTAGCTAAGTAGTAGATTGTAGTTTTATTTTTGTAAGGTAAGTAGGAGTAGATTAAAAATACTTTCTCTTTCTAGTTTTTCTTAATGTTCTTCAAGCTTTTTCTTTAATCTTGTGTTAAATCTTTAATCTTTAATCTTTTTAATTCAAGTTTTTAATCATCTTCTTCTACCTTTCTTATTTTGTTTATCTTTGATTCATGTTAATCTTTGATTTTATTTCATCTTAATATTTATTTTATTAAAAAGTTTATCTTTTTGTTCATCTATAAGTTTAATATAAATTGAGCTTTGAGCTTGACATGCTTATTGGCTTATTTTGTATTTAGCTTATTTACTTTTTAAGTTTTCTTAAAAGTTTTGTTATTTTAAACTTTGATTTAAAAGTTTTGCTTATTTAAAGTTTTGAAAAGTTCTATTTCGTGCCTATTTAGTTATTTTCATCAAATAGTTAGTTAAATTTCGGTTTTAGCTTATTGGAAAACAGCTTATTTGCTTGCTTATTACAAGTTCTTTCCATCGAAATAGGGTTTCCCTATTCCGACCAGCTTTCCGACAAGCAACCCTTTTATTCCGATCAAAGGATCGGAAAGGGGTTTTGTTATTCCGATTGGGATTCCAATCTGGATTCCGATGGTAAGCTTTCATTTGATATTTCGATAGTGCTAGTTTTCTTGTATTCCGATTACATTCTGACTTTAGTTATTCCGACAGGATTTAGTTTACTACATTCCGACAACTTTGTTTTTAGTTATTTCGATAGGATTAGTAGCTTATTCCGATTACTTTCCGACTAAAACATTCCGACCAGCATTCCGATTAGACATTCCGATGGGTTTAAGTTTTTGCATCAAAGTTTTCAAGTTTTAAATTCATTACATTTTAATTTCCAAAAATTGCACGCTTTTTTAGAGAGAAATAGTGACAATTTTTCTATAATTGCTTTTAGCCTATTCTAATTGTCTTTATTTAGATTTTTTTTTTGAAGTTTTCATTTTTATTAAGTTTTCAAAATTTACCTTTTCGTCATTTATTTTTAAGTATTAATTTTTAGTTTTAAATTTCAATCTTCCGCTTTTACTTAACGACATTTACATTTGCATTTTCATTTTACTTGTAGTTTAAAATAGATAACATTTCCCTTTATATTCCACCAAGAACGATTGAGTCGCACTCTTAACTAGTAATCAATTCGAAAAGACTGGATCAACGGAGTTTCATAACTAAGTAAAATCTAGTTATTAAATGGCGCCGCTGCCGGCTCTTTTCGTTAAGATTAACGGTTTTCTGTGAGAGACTTGTTGGATTTTGGGATCCGTTCACTCTTGAACGTTATTTTTCTTGTCTACTTTTCAAGCATTTTCAAAAATCCATAAAAATTAAAAAAATTTAAAAAATCCAAAAAAATAGAAAAACATAAAAAACCAAAAATATTGCTTGTCTATTTTTCTTTTCCTTTAGTAGGTGTGTATGCGTACCCTTGCTCGTAAGAAGAAAGCAATTCAAGCCGACGTCGAAACTCAACCTATTGTCACCATGGACAATCGACCAATGATCGAGCTTTTGCAATCTCACGTAGAGGGCAACACCGTTGCTATTGTCATACCCGAGATTGGAGCCAACAACTTTGAGCTCAAATCCGGCTTAATTCAAATGGTCTCTGCTCAACCATTCTTGGGGCGTACACTTGATGATCCTCATGACCATATCAAAAGGTTTATTCAACTCACTAATACGGTCAAGTTTAATGGGGTTTCACAAGAGGTAATTCGCTTGCAACTTTTTCCTTTCTCCTTAGAGCCCGACATTGGCTTGATAAGGAACCGCCACAAAGTATTCTTACGTGGTAGGATTTAGAGACCAAATTCATCAACTACTTTTTCCCACCCTCACGTACTACCGCTTTGCGGAATGAAATCATTAATTTTGAACAAAAGTACGGTGAGACATTTAGTGAATCTTGGGACCGTTTTAAAGAACTTTTAAGAAAGTGTCCACAACATGGTTTCACAAAAGTGCATCAAATTAACACCTTTTACAATGGTTTAAGCATGAATGACCAAGATTCACTAAATAGTGCCTCGAGGGGTAATATTTTGGTTAAGTCTTCTAATGCCGCATGGGATATTATTGAGAATAAATGTAAAGTGCAAACCAAAAGTGTCCGGGCTAATGTGGCTAGTGCTAGCACTAGTGACACCGAAAGGAGACTTGGTAAGCTTACTACGGTTGTTGAAGCACTTGCTTTCCAAGTCGTTAACAATGCCAAAAACACCAATGCTATTAATATAACTTCTGAAACTTGTGGTGGGCCACACTCTTATGCTAATTGTGATAAAGCTTATGATCAATCTCACAGGGAAGTGTATGCTTACAACAACACCGAGAGAGTTCATTTCAAGCCTAATGTCGATGTTAATCACTTGTCTTACAACTCGACAAATTACTTGGCTCCACCCGGTTTTCAACAAAGACCACCACAACCTAACCAAAACAACCAAGGGCCGCCAAGAGCTAATTTTCAAGGTAATGCCAATGTGAGGGGCTCCAATGCAAACCAGGGAAACTATCACATGCAAAATCAAGGTTTGCAACACCAAGGTTTCAATCCTCAAGGTTTTCCACCTTATAACCAATACCCAAACCAAGGTTTTCAACAAGGGTTCAATTTACCTCATCCGCCAATGGACTTGGTTTTACAAAAATTGAGTGAACATGAGAAAATCATGCAAGCAATGCAAGAATCTACTAGACAAATTCAAGAGTCCACGGATAGGAAATTCGTTCAAATATTACAAACCCTTCGCCTCCAAGGTGCTCTTCCTTCTACGACCGAAACAAACCCTCGAGCGAATGTGAGTGCTATTACTACTCGAAGTGGAGCAACTCTAGTAGGACCTTCTATCCCTCCTCCCGTTACTCCATGTGACAATCCGTCAATTTATGGTTTATATTTTATTCTCAAATATTATTTAAAAACATTATTTTAATGTTATATTATGAACTCACTCATTTTGGGAAGAAATTTGGATTTATCTTGAAGTAGCATCGACTACGTCTAAACCAGAGGATTCTACGTTACGTGCTTACGTTTACATACACCGTTTTTGGTGACAGTCCGACATTTCAGAAAATAAATTTGTCCATGAATATTAATTTGGGATTTTAAATTTGTGTTGGCTCATAAACTCACAAATTTTCGAGAAGAGATTAGGACTTACGATTATAATTTAACGTCCTTTACGACTAAACCGGAAACCTTAGGATTACGTATTTACGTTTTTGAACTCCGTTTTTGATGAGACAATTTTTATTAGATTCGTTTTGTGCCGTTGATTCATAATTTATAAAAACTTTTTTCGTAAAACGACCCGAGGGCACGTAAATCGAGGAAACTAGAATCGAGGAGTACCCGTAAATTAATAGGGGATGAAACAAGTTACACTTGTCCCACCCCCGACTACTAACCGTCCAAACAAGCCACCAAAAACACTTTGGTGTCACTTTTATAAAAGTGTAAGGACACATGTCCTTATACTCTCCTAAAACCATTAAACAAAAACCACTAACTCTTACCACTTTCACACACACATGAAATCTTCCCAAATAAATTTTCAAAACTCTCTCTCTTTCTCTCTTCTCTATTCCGTCCCAAATCACACCAAACACCCTCATTTGATCAAATTTAACCATGAAATCATATGTTATTCACACATATGATGAAGCCCTTTTGAAGCTCTATTGATTGGTGGTGATTTTAACATTCAAGGAGGAGATTTCATGAAGATCAAGGGCTGATTTTACACAAGAGCTTATAAAGATTTGGTGATCTTAAAGTGGTGTTGGTTTATCACAAGTCTTGCCATCAAATCCAAGCCTTGTTCATCAAAACTCATATTTTCATCACTATGGTGGTATAAGGATCATTCTTCCTATCCTTCTTGTTATTTTTATTATGTAATCTTGTAATTTCCTTATTTATGTATATGTATATGATGATAAATGATGATTAAAAATATTATGTGCGGATTTGGTGTTGATAGATTTGATAAACATGGATAAAAAGATGGAAAAACCACATGTAAAAATGGTTAAATCATGGCTAAATTAGGAGGCTGTATAAAACAGTGAATACTCTTATGATAAACTGATAAAATGGCTTGGATAAATTAATATACAGTAAGCTATAAGTCTTGTACACATGTGAGAGTTGGCCATGTAATGGAATCATAAAAATGAGTGAGATATGATCAAAACAAGTTTAGAGTGCAAATCTGACTACACTGTTTTGGACGAATTTTATAAAATACTTAGAGGTTGATTCATCAGTAGCTATAAAAGAATAAAATGAAGCACATATCATTTAGTTTCTGTGATAAACATTTGGGGTTCTATCTCCATCTAGAACTCTAGATATGACCATTTTAGTATACTAGATTTTTAGGACTGATTTTGTATAAATAATATATAATATAAGCACTCAAAAATTTATATAAAATATATATAAATACAAACTCCACTAGTTGATAATGATTATAATAAAATATTTATATAAATGTCGATACTAAAATGGATTATGCTATATAAAGTATAAATATAAATGTTTTTCCAGGTTATAAAACTATATACTAAGTTTTACGTCTTTTCGGCTAAAACCGAAAGATTAACGTTTTTGTCAAATAAAACTTAGACGGTCGGACCCGTCTAATGTAAACTTTTATAAACTCACATACTGATATATAGACTTATATAACAAGTAAAAACCGATAAAACCCGAGCTTTACAACATATAGACATTAACGGGTCAAAGTAGCCTTATTGGACTACAAACCCGACTAGTTAGTAAAACACTTATAAACTTACTTATTGGGCTTAACCCATTTGGGCCCAACATGTAAAGTGTAATACTGATAATAAAAGTATAATTGGGCTAATATAATATATTTGGCTTGTAATGGGCCCATTGGGCCTCAAAATATAAACAAGTTGAACTAGTGTAACTAATCTGGAAAATTACCAATACATAACACTAAAATAAGTAAATGAGAATGTATAAACCCACTTGATCATCATCATATATATAAAATCATCATACATATACATAGCTATTGTTTTTATGAAGTCATTGGACAAAAGTCTAAGACAAGTATTATTTGTCTAGGTTTTCGTGATTGAAGCACGTACCGTACATCCGAATTGCCGATAAACCGCTTTCCCACATCAATGTGAGTTCATAGCCTCGCACTCTTTTAAATGTTATATGAAATGTTTTATAAACCCGCGAGGGAGATAAAATGTTATGAAATAGGACACTAGTTGTCCCAATTGTTTGTTTATTGATTTGGACCCGAATGATTGTATGACCCGACGATTGATTATATGACCCGGTGTATGAAATAAAATGGATTATTAAAGTTAGGTTATGTCACTAAAAGTCCCATTAGCATGAACTGTGAACTACCGGGATTTGGTAGACGCTTATGCATATAATATTACTATTTGGGGACGATCACCCCAGTTCGCGCCTTGACGGTTGATCCCCGTCGTGCCACATTGATTGGTAAGCGAATTTATGTATGAGAAGATTTACACGAGCGTGATTATTGTGACGACACGCTAACTTAGATGGGTAAATTGAGTTTCGGGCTAGCTACCCGTTGTTTGTTGTAGTAAGGTAACAATGTCATGCGGCTTATAATAATCCAAATAACGAAATACTGCTATACGCACTGAATTACAATGAATTTCCTGACTAGCAATACGGGGTCTTATTATTGATTTTATGTTCGTGTTTTGGTTTTACATAACCATATTCATATAACGGTTTTTATTTAACTTTATACAACGTTATAAAACGTATTTTATGATGTTTTTACGACTTTGGTTCGTATAATGATTTTAAAGGTGAAAGCCTATATTATGATTTTTGATAAGGATTTGTATAAAATGACTTTGGCTATTTTATGGCCTATTACAATGATTTGTACAAAACTGATTTTCGGTAATAATTATATACCGATGATATATTAATGGTTTTATTGAACTCTATGAATTCACTCGGCGTTATCGCTAACCTTTTCTTTTAACATGTTTTATCTCAGGTACTTGAAGGTAATTCTCGGGAAGACGACAAGAATTCATGGCCCGCACTTAAATAACAATTTACATTCAAATGCTTTGTAAAATTTGTATGAAATAATATGACTTGGGACCTATGTAAACTTGATATTTATGAATGGAAATGCTTTATTATTAAACGACGCGATTTTTAAGCGTTGTTTATGATGTGAGTAATGTGCTATACCGTAACACCAATGAGTCTTCCGCTGTATTAAATTGTGTAAATTTGGGGGTGTTACAGTTTGGTACCAGAGCTCTCGTTATAGAGAACGAAAGATTTTTAAAACCAAGGTTTTGACTATAACGGTTCCGAAGAATTCCCGAGTTACCGACAAGGCCAGACTGAGAAGTGTTATTTTAATATATATATAACTTGGTTTATATATATACATATGATATAATTTGATTACATGATTGTTTGATGATTATATTTATATTTATACGAGGTATTTATACGACGTAGATTGTCACAAGGAACCCTAACACCCCAGTAAATCAATCGAAGTTATTCCCGTAGGAATTCTAGCTATTCTAGATCTAAACCAAGTTGTGGATATTTATTATCCCAACAAAATGGTTGATATTCGTAGAAATGTAGATATTAGTTGATTGTGATACTGAAGAAGAATTGGCTAGATTAAATCTGTTATCGATGTCATGACGATCTTTCCTTATAGAGTGAAGTTTGACAAAACCATTACCACCTAGAAAAATGTCATCTGATTCGTTGTCATCCAATTCTTAAATTGAAATCGAAAGGGTGAATGTTGCACTTGAGGTTGTCATTGGAACCATTACCCAAAAGCCTCATGCGACTAGTACCTTTCCGAGAAGTCTAATTGAATGATTGGGTCATTTAATACTAGTGACTCATTTGATAACTATTGTTGTAAGAGCTATAGGATTGAAAATTGAGTGTTGTTCATATCGAACTTTTATTGCCCTTTCAAGGTGTAAGAATAAGGATGAAAGTATTGGAGAATGAGGTAGGATATCGCATTAAGTATAAGATTGATTGAAATTTGAATTAAGTAAAATTTAACTCGTATGGAATATGAAATTGTTAAGAGGAAGTCGTTAGGTCCTGTGATTGAATTATAAGGTTTTAATTGATTGTTGATTCGTGTTAGGTCTTGTTCCTAGGCCATTGTCGAATGATGAGGATGCCCAGTGTTCAAGAAATAAATTGAAGAAATCTTCTTCTGAATTGGGGCCGATGGATCTTCCAGGACAGGTGGAACACCTAATGACTCTTATAGATTAGTATTCATTGTGGTGTCTTTTAAAAATAATCCCTAACTTAACTGAGACATCAGTTGGTAGGATGAGTTCTTGGAATTGTATGACATAGTGACACATAATGTGTTACGTATAATTTTGACTTGTTTGTGATTAATGAAAAGACTACAATTGATTGCTAAATCCTACATGTATCGATTTTATCTATCTTTTATTGCTTCATCCTAATGCTCGCATTAGTGATGCAACCATTGAACAAGTACTCATCTCAAATTGAGTTACGTTGTGGATTATTCTTTTTGAGTGCCATCGAGGTCATGAACCTCATGATTAATTGGCTAAGCTCATTTCCTATCATATTATAGTTAGTTCTTAGTGAACAACTTTTCATCACTCTTTTGCAGATCACTCATTGTTTTTATAAGATAAAACAGTATCCCTTGAGAAAAATTGAATTTTCATCACTATAAGGATTATTCAAGTGAAATTTATAAGTGATCATTATTGAAATAAAGTTGATTATGAAATACCTTGGAAAACTTAATTGTTTTCATAACAAAGAAAATCTTTATAAATTTATTTTTATTCTTATCTAAGAATTAAGCATGAAAATGTTTTTATTATAAACATGATGATAAAATTTTGACGAACTGAGTATTGCATCGTTAATCTTAAATTTTATGAGATCTGCAAGTAGTGAAAAATAGGGACATAGTGTTAGGGACACCTGCATATGTGCCTGTAGCATCTATTCTTCTGAGGCGAATTTACTCATCTGTGGAAATTGTCTTATTTGACAATTGACAATTCTTTCTTGTCAAGTTCTCCCGTAGTGAGATTCTTAGGAAAAGTATCTGATTACCGAGTGTTGATACCCGACTAGATGTATCGACGTTCCTATCATTTCTTTTGATTTGGTTTCATTTGAATGACCTGGGTAACGATCCGAGGAGCTTTCGAATGCGTACTCAAATTATGAAAACATGGGATATATTCATATTCGTTAAATGTTTTCGTTTGTATCTGATTTGAAATTCTCTCGCATAGATTATGCGTTAACCTTACTCTTTTAAGGTTAGTTATGTATCCTGATATCCTTGAATTTGTGAAGGATTATGAGTTATTATTAGTCTTTTGAGAAGTTCACATCTTATCAATGGTAATGAAACTGGAAAGTTGATAGTGCCAGTAGAATGGATTGATTGATTATGACATGACGACATTGTCTTAATTGATGGGAACCCGAGTAAAATTCCCCTAAATGATAAGATGTTGATTATCAAAAGTGATCTAAATAATTCTTGATGGATGACCATATCCTGCATTTAGACTTGAAATTATACCAGGAATGGTTGTGAACTAGTCATAGATCTGGTAATCTAGAAAGAACTTAAAGTAAATGTATTAAAGGATGTTTCTATTATCTGAAACTTTAGGAGGTATTTGCTGGTAAATTACCTAGACTTTTGCCATTAAGGCAAGTTGAATTTGGTATTGATTATATTCTTGGTGCTGCACCTGTGGCGTGTGCACTGTACGACAGTACCATCTGAATTAAAAGAATTATCGTGCAACAGAGCTAGTTGTCGGAAAAAGCTTTTATTCTACCGAGCTCGTCATCATGAAGAGCTATGATGTTATCATTCCTTATATTTGTTGGATTACCGTGAACTATGTAAATTGACGATTAAAATCTATATCCACTACCCAAGATGATAGATTGTTCGATCATTTACCAGGTTCTAGCGTATATTCAAAGATTTGATCCACGGCATGGTTATCATCAACTTTGCGTCCGTGAAGAAGATTATCTATCCCAATCATTACATCCATAACTTGTAATGAACATTATGAGTTTCATGTTATGTCATTTGGCTTGACCAATGCACATGTAGCATCCATAAATTTGATGAATCATGTGTGTAGACTGTAATTTGATAAATTCATGCTTGTGATCATTAAGGACCATCTGTTTGTTTGTAAGAATAGGAAGGAGTTAATAATTATTTATAGACTGCCCTGAATTGGCCGAGTAGTGAAAACTTGTACCTTAAGTATTTAACATGTGATTAAAGACTAAATCCTTTACATTATTTGACCGTGTGATTAATAAATAATGGAATACTCTAAAAAAAATATTTGAGCCATTTGAGACTTTGGGTTTTACCAAAAAGAAAGTGCAAATATGTTTTGACAAATGTTTCATCAAAAAGAAATTTTAAGGGATTATTCCCTTATACCCAGAACATTTAACTAAACTCCTGTTTAGGGGTAAATGTTTGTGTATGCCTCAAGACAACCTAAGAGGGATTGAGGAAACCATGACTTGAAATTTAAAACGACAATTTTTTCTTATCAAAAAAGAAAATTGTGACCAAAGTATAAACAAAGATTTTTCGAACATTTACGAATCTCACTAATTATTTTCAGTAAATCAACAAAAATCGTGTTAATTAAATTCATATTTATTTTAAACATTTTTATATAATTGGTCGAACTAAGAAATTTTTAATGAATACGATCATGATAAATATTTCATCAGGAACGGTGAATATAGA
Organism: Glebionis coronaria; assembly: GCA_025667525.1. Lineage (NCBI taxonomy): Eukaryota > Viridiplantae > Streptophyta > Magnoliopsida > Asterales > Asteraceae > Glebionis > Glebionis coronaria. The sequence continues at coordinate 293,523,788 of CM046881.1, read as the reverse complement.
TACCGACGCATTATGTAAAAAGGATAAAGAACCAATTAGGATGTGTTACTTAGTAATGATTGTGAAAAATAAATTGTCGAGCAATTTAAAATATAGCCGATGCTTGTAAAAAAAAGATAATATAGATAATAAAAGGGGTTCGCGGCTAATGTGAACCAATAGATTTGAGAAGCCTATGGCGTTAAATGTATAAAAGGCCACTTGTGGTTGTCTAAATATGGAGGATTGTGAGATATAGTTATGTTGGAATCTTGTGAGTATAAGTATTCTCTTCCTGTCATTTCTAATTTAATGTATCTCATCTGAAGAAGTTGTACTGATGCAATTTAGGAAGGCAGACATCGCCTCATACATTAGTAAACGTCTAACTATTGCAAAGGTCATCATCTGAATTTGATTTGATTTGGGTCATCGTCGACAGACTAACCAAATCTGCTAATATCATTCTCGTTAATGATAAATTCTTGATGAAGAAATTGACTCTTTTGTATTTAAAGGAGTTGTGTAAACATGGTGTACCTGTATCGATCATCTCTATCAAGATCCTCGCTTCGCCTCGAATTTCTAGAGATTTGCTCAGAAGTCATTGAGAACGAATCTTGATGAGAGTACTGTGTACCACCCCAATCGAAGGGACGAGGTAAAGTAACGAAGTGGAGATGATGATGATGATGAGGAGGTTGAAAACATTTATGATGAATCTGCTAATCTTCTAAATTCTCAATCAGGGGCAAGCACTCCTGCCACGAATGTTTTAAATGTTTAGTATAGCCGCATGGAATATAAGGGGTCTGAACCAATCCCCTAAAAGAATAGAGGTTCGTCAGGTTATTAACGAAAATAATCTGAGTGTTTGTGCTATCTTGGAGTCTCATGTTGATGCTTCGGGTGTTTATGATATGTGTCGTAAGATTTTTAGCAGATGGAAGTGGACGTCAAATGGTGGCTTGTGTCCTAAAGGGACTCGTATAATTCTTGGCTGGAATGATGATAATGTGGATGTTATGGTGTTGTCTCAAACAAGTCAAGTTATTCATTGTCAGGTTAAAACGCGTATGGATAACCGTACTTTGTTCTGCTCTTTCGTTTATGCTGATAACTACTATATCCATCGGCGTGTTCTCTGGAATAATTTGGTTGCTCATGCTAATTTTATGCGGGATAAGCCATGGGATGTTATGGGTGATTTTAATGCTGCACTTAATATTGAGGATCACTCATGTGGTGGCTACACTCCTAATATTGCCATGCGGGAATTCAAGGAGTGTGTTAATCTCATGCAAGTTATGGATGTTAATGCGACAGGTTTACATTTTACTTGGAATGAGAAACCACAGGGTGATGATGGTATTCTCAAAAAGATTGATCGGATTATGTCTAACATTAAGTTTCTTGATGAGTTTCCAGGCTGTTTTGCGATATTTCAACCTTACAGGATTTCTGACCATTCCCCTTGTGTGTTACGAATCCCTACAATTAGCAAACCTAAGTCTAAACCTTTTAAATTCAGTAATTTTCTAGTGCATAAGGAGGGTTTTCATGCAGTGGTAGCTAACGGATGGTTGGCTAATGTTCATGGTTGTGCTATGTTTAGGCTTGTTAAACGCTTAAAAGGTTTAAAGGCTCCGTTTCGTAAACTGCTGTTTGAACAGGGTAATCTTCATGATCGTGTTACTAGACTTCGTGTGGAATTAGATGCTGTTCAACAAGCCCTTGATAGAGACCCATCCAATGTGCTGTTGAAAGAAGAGCATGCTCATTATCTAGTCGCTTTTAAGGAAGCTTCTCTTGATGAGGAACGCTTCTTACGTCAGAAATCTAAAATTGAATGGCTTGATGCAGGTGATTCAAATACGGCTTATTTTCATAACTCGGTTAAGAGTAGGGCGGCTCGTAATCGTATTGAAATGGTTCGTGATTCTCATAATGTGCTTCATGATGGAGATGCTGTGCCTGGTGCTTTCGTTGCTCATTACGAGCAATTTCTTGGTCAGGCAAGTGTTTCAGGTTCTTTTAATACGTCTGATTTGTTTGTTCGAAAGCTTGGTGCTCAGAAATCTGCCCATATGGTTAGAGTCATCTCTGATTCTGAAATTAAGAGTGCGTTATTCTCCATGAGTGATGATAAAGCGCCTGGGCCGGATGGGTTTACTGCTGCGTTTTTTAAGAAGTCTTGGGATATTGTGGGTGATGAGTTTACATGTGCTATTCGGGAGTTTTTCTCTAATGGAAAACTTCTAAAAGAGGTTAATCATACTATTATTGCTCTTATTCCTAAGGTGTCTGTTCCAAATAAGATAACTGATTATCGCCCCATCTCTTGTTGTAATGTTATTTTCAAATGCATTAGTAAAATAATTGCTAACCGTATTAAAGGGGATTTGGGAGATTTGGTTAATATTAATCAATCTGCTTTTGTTCCGGGGCGTAGGATCTCGGATAACATCTTATTGACGCAGGAGCTAATGAGGAATTATCACAGAAATTTTGGTCCTCCAAGATGTGCTTTTAAGGTGGATATTCAGAAAGCTTACGATACGGTGGATTGGCAGTTTCTGCGTAACATTCTGATTGGTTTTGGATTCCACCATTTAATGGTTGATTGGATTATGACGTGTGTTTCTACTACTTCATATTCCATTTGCATAAATGGTAATTTATATGGCTGGTTTCAAGGAAAAAGAGGTCTCCGGCAAGGTGATCCGTTATCTCCATATCTTTTCACGTTGATAATGGAGATCCTTTCACTTATGTTGCAGCGGAGGGTTCTAAATGCAGAGGTTTTTTATTTTCACAATCGTTGTGAGCAACAGCGTATTATCAACCTCTGTTTTGCAGATGATCTTTTCTTGTTTGCTAGGGGTCACTTGGAATCTGTGCAGGTTATTATGGATGCGTTGGAGGAATTTAAGATAGCTTCAGGTTTGGTTCCAAGTATCCCAAAGAGCACAGTTTTCTTCTGCAATGTAGCTACTGCTGTTAAGAGTAGTATTTTACATATCATGCCATTTGCTGAAGGCGAGTTACCTGTCCGATATCTTGGTGTCCCTCTCATTTCGTCCAGGCTTCTATATAGGGATTGTAAAGTACTTGTTGAAAAACTTGAAAGTAGAGTTAATGATTGGCGCAATAAATTTCTTTCTTTAGCAGGAAGACTCCAATTAGTTCGTTCAGTTCTTTCATCAATGCATATCTACTGGGCGTCTGTCTTTGTCTTACCTGTTCGGATTATTCATGATTTGGAACAGCTTATGAGAGGCTTCTTATGGTGTCAAGGTGAAATGAAGAAAGGTAAGGCTAAAGTTGCTTGGGACTCTGTTTGTACCCCATTTTATGAAGGTGGACTTGGTATTCGTAAGCTCTCTGATTTTAATATTGCTTTAATGGTTTCTCATATCTGGTGTATTCTCACTCGTAAAGAGTCTTTATGGGTTAAATGGATTTATTCTTACAAGTTAAAGGATCGAAGTTTCTGGGACGTTCCATGTATAGGTGATATGAGTTGGGGCTGGAGAAAACTTCTACAGATTAGACCACGCATTCGTCAATTTATTTGGTACAAGATTAATAATGGTAGATTGGCTTCTATGTGGTTTGACAAATGGGCAGATTTATGTCCGTTAAGGGACGTTCTTTCGTTTCGAAGTATTACAAGATCGGGGCTCTCTCTATCTAATAAGGTAAGGGATCTTATTACTGATGGTATTTGGCAGTGGCCGCAGGATTGGTATGCTAGATTTCCGAACATTGTCTCTATCCCGGTCCCTGTTATTAATGATGCTGAGGATGATGATTTGATGTGGCGGGATATAAATGGGGTTTTACATCCTTTTTCAGTTTCTTTAGCTTGGGACTCCATTCGGGATAGGGCTTTGATGGTTGATTGGTTTCAGGCTGTTTGGTTTGCTCATTGTATTCCTCGTCACTCTATCCACTTATGGTTAGTGGTTAGAAGAAAATTGAAGACACAAGATCGGCTTAGGCAATGGGATGTTGGCCCTTTGGTGGATCTAAGCCTTCTACGATGTCCGTTGTGTAAATTGGTGCCGGATTCTCATGACCATCTTTTCTTTGAATGTTCTTATTCTATGCAGGTTTGGTTTAAGGTTCGGGGCCTATGTGATATGGATAACATCCCCCCTCGGATTGATGATATTTTAGCCTATGTTATTCCAATTTCTAAGGGAAAGTCTTGTCCTAGCATTATTGCCCGTCTTGTGTTGGCTGCTACTGCGTACTTTATATGGATGGAACGTAATTCAAGACTTTTCAAGAAAAAGCTGTTGGCTGTTGATCAGATTGTTCAGCTTATTTGTGATACTATTCGGTTGAAGTTGATTTCTTTTCGTTTTAAGAAGTTGTCTGCCAGGTCGAGTTTGCTGCTTGACAAATGGAGGGTGCCGAGCTCAAGAGTTCTTCATGATGGGAGTGCCGGGTGAGGGTTGTACTCTTTTTTCCTTGTCCAAGGTTTTTCCCACTGGGTTTTCTTTGGCAAGGTTTTTTAAGGAGGCAGGCTCATTTGGATATCATTTGCTCCTTTCGTGCTGTTGGTGGAAGCTAAAGACAATGTGTGACTTCATGTTTGCATCTTGGTTTCTTTCTAGTTTACTTCCATTGTAGTTCTAGTTTAGTTTGTGTTTATGCCATAACATAATCACGTGTTAACATGCTGCCTGTAGCATGCGGTTAATGTGGTATATTAGCCACATTCCTTTGTACTTCAACGTTTTTTGGTTAATATATTTACCGGGGAAACCCTTTACCAAAAAAAAAACTGTTGTTTTATGTTTGAATGATTGACCTTTGGTAATAAACCGTATAATCGCTTTCCTTTGTAGAGATTATCATTGATAATTATCGTATTAGGATCGAGATCGAATCTTGTTAGGATCTAAATATTAGAGCATCTGTAAGCAGGAGTTGGGATGAAGACACCCGACATACACCCATTGTGAGTTGGACATGTCTTTTAGGTTCAAGGTTTCCTATGATGGCGAACCTAACCTTACAAAATACTCGACCCGCGAGACCTGAAATGATTATTGAAATTAGGATGTGATTATTGACTTCCGGTAGTGGGCAGGAGGCTATGTGAATATGAAATGTAGATCTTGAAGTGCCAGATGGGTAGCGAAGTTATGCCAAAAATTTTAACTATGGAAAAATGAATTGATGATCTGAAAGATCATGGGATATAAGTCCCCGTTGTATGGGACGATGGAGATGATGTAAAAGATTGGTTTGAAAGGCATATAAGCTGGATCTACCCTAGGACTTCAAGAGCTGCGTGAATTATGTTTCGTATATCGAACTTGATAAAATTTATATCAAGTGAAAATCTGATTGTTTCTTAGTAAAGTTTAGATCGGCGAAAAGTTGCATTCATTAGAAACCCGTGAACATCATGGATAGAGAAAGTAAGTCAACATTTAGCCTGATCATATTCCCGTAGTTATGTTTGATGAAACTCGCGTATTGTAATGGATTACACTTGTGAGGAAAGACCGAATGTGGAGGAAATACCCACATGGCTTTAACTCTATAAGAAGCGAGTAGTAATATAAAATGATCTTTGAGGACAAAGATCCTGTTTAGGGGTAAATGCTGTGACAATCCGTCAATTTATGGTTTATATTTTATTCTTAAATATTATTTAAAAACATTATTTTAATGTTATATTATGAACTCACTCATTTTGGGAAGAAATTTGGATTTACATCTTGAAGTAGCATCAACTACGTCTAAACCGGAGGATTCTACGTTACGTGCTTACTTTTACATACACCGTTTTTGGTGACAGTCCGACATTTCAGAAAATAAATTTGTCCGTGAATATTAATTTGGGATTTTAAATTTGTGTTGGTTAATAAACTCACAAATTTACGATAAGAGATTAGGACTTACGATTATAATTTAACGTCCTTTACGACTAAACCGGAAACCTTAGGATTACGTATTTACGTTTTTGAACTCCGTTTTTGATGTGACAATTTTTATTAGATTCGTTTTGTGCCGTTGATTCATAATTTATAAAACTTTTTTCGTAAAACGACCCGAGGGCACGCAAATCGAGGAAACTAGAATCGAGGAGTACCCGTAAATTAATAGGGGATGAAACAAGTTACACTTGTCCCACCCCCTACTACTAAGCGTCCAAACAAGCCACCAAAAACACTTTGGTGTCACTTTTATAAAAGTGTAAGGACACATGTCCTTATACTCTCCTAAAACCATTAAACAAAAACCACTAACTCTTACCACTTTCACACACACATGCAATCGTCCCAAATCACACCAAACACCCTCATTTGATCAAATTTAACCATGAAATCATATGTTATTCACACATATGATGAAGCCCTTTTGAAGCTCTATTGATTGGTGGTGATTTTAACATTCAAGGAGGAGATTTCATTAAGATCAAGGGCTGATTTTCCACAAGAACTTATAAAGATTTGGTGATCTTAAAGTGGTGTTGGTTTATCACAAGTCTTGCCATCAAATCCAATCCTTGTTCATCAAAACTCATCTTTTCATCACTATGGTGGTATAAGGATCATTCTTCCTATCCTTCTTATTATTTTGATTATGTAATCTTCTAATTTCCTTATTTATGTATATGTATATGATGATGAATGATGATTAAAAATATTATGTGGGGATTTGGTGTTGATAGATTTGATAAACATGGGTAAAAAGATGGAAAAACCACATGTAAAAATGGTTAAATCATGGCTAAATTAGGAGGCTGTATAAAACAGTGAATACTCTTATGATAAACTGATAAAATGGCTTGGATAAATGAATATACAGTAAGCTATAAGTCTTGTACACATGTGAGAGTTGTCCATGCACTGGAATCATAAAAATGAGTGAGATATGATCAAAACAAGTTTAGAGTGCAAATCTGACTACACTGTTTTGGACGAATTTTATAAAATACTTAGAGTTGATTCATCAGTAGCTATAAAGGAATAAAATGAAGCACATATCATGTAGTTTCTATGATAAGAATTTGGGTTTCTATCTCCATGTAGAACTCTAGATATTACCATTTTAGTAAACTAGATTTTTAGGACGAATTTTGTATAAATAATATATAATATAAGCACTCAAAAATTTATATAAAATATATATAAAACAAACTCCACTAGTTGATAATGATTATAATAAAAGATTTATATAAATATTGATTCTAAAATAGATTATGTTATATAAAGTATAAATATAAATGTTTTTCCAAGTTATAAAACTATATACTAAGTTTTACGTCTTTTCGGCTAAAACCGAAAGATTAACGTTTTTGTCAAATAAAACTTAGACGGTCGGACCCATCTAATGTAAACTTTATAAACTCACATACTGATATATTGACTTATATAACAAGTAAAAACCGATAAAACCCGAGCTTTACAACAAATAGACATTAACGGGCCAAAGTAGCCTTATTGGACTATAAACCCGACTAGTTAGTAAAACACTTATAAACTTACTTATTGGGCTTAACCCATTTGGGCCCAACATGTAAAGTGTAATACTGATAATAAAAGTATAATTGGGCTAATATAATATATTGGGCTTGTAATGGGCCCATTGGGTCTCAAAATGTAAACAAGTTGAACTAGTGTAACTAGTCTTAAAAATTACCAATACATAACACTAAAATAAGTAACTGAGAATGTATAAACCCACTTGATCATCATCATATATATAAAATCATCATACATATACATAGATATTATTTTTATGAAGTCATTGGACAAAAGTCTAAGACAAGTATTATTTGTCTAGGTTTCCGTGATTGAAGCACGTACCGTACATCCGAATTGCCGATAACCCGCTTTCCCACATCAACGTGAGTTCATAGCCTCGCACTCTTTTAAATGTTTTATGAAATGTTTTATAAACCCGCGAGGGAGATAACATGTTAGTTTTTATGAAATAGGACACTAGTTGTCCCAATTGTTTGTTTATTGATTTGGACCCGAATGATTGTATGACCCGAGGATTGATTATATGACTCGATGTATGAAATAAAATGGATTGTTAAAGTTAGGTTATGTCACTAAAAGTCCCATTAGCATGAATTGTGAACTACCGGGATTTGATAGACGCTTATGCATATAATAGTACTATTTGGGGACGATCACCCCAGTTCGCGCCTTGACGGTTGATCCTCGTCGTGCCACATTGATTGGTAAGCGAATTTATGTATGAGAAGATTTACACGAGCGTGATTATTGTGACGACACGCTAACTTAGATGGGCAAATTGAGTTTCGGGCTAGCTACCCGTTGTTTGTTGTAGTAAGGTAACAATGTCATGCGGCTTATAATAATCCAAATAACGAAATACTGCTATACGCACTGAATACAATGAATTGCCTGACTAGCAATACGGGGTCTTATTATTGATTTTATGTTCGTGTTTTTGTTTTACATAACCATATTCATATAACGGTTTTTATTTAACTTTATACAACGTTATAAAACGTATTTTATGATGTTTTTACGACTTTGGTTCGTATAATGATTTTGAAGGCAAAATCCTATATTATGATTTTTGATAAGGATTTGTATAAATTGACTTTGGCTATTTTATGGCCTATTACAATGATTTGTACAAAAATGATTTTCGGTAATAATTATATACCGATGATATATTAATGGTTTTATTGAACTCTATGAATTCACTCGGCGTTATCGCTGACCTTTTCTTTTAACATGTTTTATCTCAGGTACTTGAAGGTAATTCTTGGGAAGACGACAAGAATTCATGGCCCGCACTTAAATAACAATTTCCATTCAAATGCTTTGTAAAATTTGTATGAAATAATATGACTTGGGACCTATGTAAACTTGATATTTATGAATGGAAATGCTTTATTATTAAACGACGCGATTTTTAAGCGTTGTCTATGATGTGAGTAATGTGCTATCCCGTAACACCAACGAGTCTTCTATTGTATTAAATTGTGTAAATTTGGGGGTGTTACACTCCATCTACACCTCCTCCACCCCCATTTATCCCTCCTACTCCCACACCCAGTACTAGTCCTCCATTAATGTCTCCACCTCTTAATGAAGAAGTACCCAAGCAAAACCCTCCACCAACCCTACCTACCACCTCTAAACCTTCTACATCTCAACCTTTACCTGCTACACCCACACCACCTAAACCCAACATCCCTTATCCTTCTCGGTTAGACAAATGCAAACTCCTCACTAAAGAGGATGCTCAAGTCACTTCTTTTATGAAGATGATCTCTCAAATGAATTTCAACATTAGCCTCGTTGAAGCACTTGTCCAAATGCCAAAATTTGTCAAAGCATTCAAGGAATTGCTTAGCAAGAAGGAAAAGATGGTTGAGTTTGTCAACACACGCCTAAATGAAACTGTTCTGCAGTTATTCTTAAAGAACTTCCGGAAAACTTGGAGATCCCGGTCGTTTTGTGTTGCCATGCGTTTTTAACAAAGATGAAGAATTTACTGCCTTAGTCGATCTCGGGGCACGTATTAATTTGATGCCATTAAGTGTGTGGAAAAAGCTATCATTACCCGACCTTACACCGACAAAGATGACTCTTGAGCTAGCAAATCGCACTCTCACTTACCCCGTTGGTATTGCCGAAGATGTGGTTACTAAAGTTGGTACCTTCACTTTTTCGGTCAATTTTGTTGTTGTTGATTATGACATGGACCCTCGTATTCCGTTAATACTTGGACGGCCATTTTTGAGAACAGGAAAAGCTCTAGTCGATGTTGCCGAAGGTGATTTAATCTTAAGGGTCGGGAATGATGCTCAAGTTTTTAAGATGGGGAAGATTACAAGTAAGACAAATGGAAAAGAATCCGCGAAACTGATTAATGTGCTTCTAGAAGAGCTTACTTCTACTTTGGAAAGTGTTAAGCTTTATGATTTTGTTGTATATGATAATCCTCTTTTTGAGTCTTCCCATGATAATCCACTTTTCCAAGACGATGTAGATGATTTTGATGATTCTCTCCCCAATTTGGATCCCCCACCAATTCATGAGTCTCCACCAATCTAAGATGAATTTGATGATGATTCTAGTTCCGATGGGGATGATTCTACTGCTTTTGTTTCAGAGTATCCAGACATGCCCACTTATGATGATTTTGATGATGTTGATACTCTCTCGAGTGATTCTTCTCATGATGACCTTACTCCTACTTTTGATGAAGATTCTCCACCAAACACACTTGATACTTTGGACAATTACTCATTTGAGGAAGATTTTGCCACTTTCCTTAATACTCACTTCCCCAATGAGAATGATTCTCCTCCTTTGGACTTTGATTATGGTCTTTATCCTCCTTCGGATATTAAGAAACCCGTTCCAAAGGAGAAGAAGCCAGACGACACCAACATCCGTAGTACCTATGTTTTGACACCTCTCTATCCACCTTCTGAGGATGAGATTGTGCGATTTATGAGCGGATCTTCTTCAAGGTCTACTAAGCCTGAGTGTTATTTTCCCTTAAAGGAAAAGGTGTTCGATCCCGGTATTGTAATTTTTAAGCCATCTCAGTATCCATCTGATGAAATAAAAGGAAAGATTTTTGAAACTTTTGGAGATATGTTTGCACCTCATCACACTTGCTACCACCGTTCTCAACAACTGCTTAAGGGAACCTCGCCTACTCTTCTTTGGCTTGCCTTGTTCGCCTTAAGCTTGTGTTACTTGATGGATGAAAACCATGTATTTAATCCCGGTGGATATGTTTCAAGCTTCTTCCTATGCTAATCAAGGTCGAGTCAGGCTCACGACTCGGTTAACAAAAACAAGCGCTTCTCGGGAGGCAGCCCGAGTATCTATCCTTTTTCTTTTGTTTTTATAATAAGTGTAGGGGGGACCCTAGTATGTTTTTGTTGTTTTCTTTCTTATCATGTGCACGGATTTGAGCTTTCAAATATCCATTCTTGATGACTTTTGATGACCCGTGATTCCGTGTACCCGTCTTCCAGGTTCTATCCTAAACTCTTTTGATTCTCTATTTTTTATTATTTTTATTTTTTTTCAATATTAAAATAGGAATCACTTTAGTTGTCACTTCCTTAGCAAGATTTAAACAAAGTGCACAATGTCCTAAGTGTAGGGGAGTTTACTCCCACATGCTTAAACATTGAGGACAATGTTTATATTAAGTGTAGGGGGACTTCTATCGAAGTTAAGTTGACTTTTCCTTGTATTTGTCCTCATTTTAACCGGAAAATTGATTTTCGACATTTTTCAAAATTTTTGATCTATTTTGGCCTTGTAGTTTTTCCTTTTTTATAGTTATTTTATTTCGTTGCTAGAATAAATTTTAATAAAGTGGTTTTAATTTTTAAACGTTGTGAATCTTTTGACTCAACCCGAGTTTAATTATCCAAGTTTACTCTAGCTAGTATCCTTAACGTGTTTAAGTCAAGTTTTGCTAGGCTTTTATATGGGGAACTGATGAGACTGTAATTATACATAGTCTCATCGTCCAAATCGGGCTTAAAACGCTTAAAATATCATCAAAATACCCAAAAATATGCCTGTGTTTGTTCATTGTGTATTTCAGGTACGGATATCGTGAATTCACCAAAAGATCAAAGGAATCAAGCAAAAACGAACACGGGAAACGAAGCCGCACAAAGAACCGGGCCCAAAAATGGAATTTCCAAAATTGCCCTTGAAGTTTGAAGATTATACAAGTTTGGTCCCTCAACTTTTGAAGATTGACACTTTATACCCCTCAAATATTCATAAATATGAGTAGGGTCCCTAAAGTTTGAAGACTTTACATATCTAGCCCTTGAAGAATGCAATATTTGCATTTAAGATCCTTGATATAAAAGTTTTGCAAGATACAAGCCAAATTTGACAAGTGGTCCAAAGTTGTTATAAAGGAAAAAGGAAGTGTTGGCTGATTTTTACAAATTGAAGGAGTAAAGAAACATGAGGGGGCAAAGCTGTCCAAAACAAACCCAAACCCGGTCAAAACCCGCAATAAACCCAGTCAAACCCACCATTAGCCCACCTAATACCCCTATACCCGGCCCAAGTCAACAACCTGGTCAAAACTACCCACTAACCCAGTTTTTTTTAAACTCGTTTTTTATTAATTAAAAAACGGGGGAAACGAACACTGCTCACTCATCACCCCTAATTTTTCCCTCTAATCTCCTATAAACCCTATTCCCTCACTCATCCAAAACAAAGGGGTTTCGCCCCATTACTTCCAGATCAGTAATTGAAGGCTTTTTGGACACATCCCCACCTTAACCCTTGCCACATCACCATTGTGGACACACCCACATGGGTGCCCTGCCCTGTCTTTATCTCCCAAACCTCAAAAAAGACACATCCAATGGCTATACTTGTTTCCTTGGTACCCAATTCATATCAAACGGCTGAGATTGGTCCAAAGACAGCTATTATCACAAGACTTTGGCAGAAAGATTCACAAGACCAGATTTGAAGATTTTTCCAAGGGCAAAAATGGGAATTACATCAATTAGGGTTTAGGGTTGTATACCTTTTATATTATTTTATTTGTCTTCTAGAATTTTCAGCTAGCTTGTATAAATGAGTCGACATGTGACCATTTATCATTTGTTCCAGTTTTGTATTAAGTTTTTAAAAAATAAATGAAAATGAAATTTTATCCTCTTATGCATATTGAGTTCCAATTATACGTTTTCTAGTGTAAGTTAGTTTAAAGATTCACTGTTTTTGCAAGTTTGTTAAAGGTTTCACAAGTTTTCAAGATATTTTCACAAATTTCAGAAAATCCGTTTTTAAAAGTTGTTCTTGAAGAAGCTTTTTAAATACTTAAATCCTCCATCAATAGGAAGTGAAAGTGGATTATTGATGATGGTTTGAGTTTTTACCAAAGTTTGTTAAAAGGTTTCAAAAAAAATTGATGGTTTCAAAAAGGTTTCAAGTAAAATCATTTTCAAGTATTTTATTTTTTTATTTTCTTAAGCTATAAGCTATAAGCTAGCTTAATTAATAAGCTAGCTTTATAGCTTACTAGCTATTAAGTCAGGTCACTTTTTCTGTCTCTCTCTTTTTGGCAGGATCAAGATTTCTTCTCAAGTTTAGAAGATATATTGGGTGTTTGGGACTGCTGTGGTCCCCACCTCTTTTCTCTACATCAACAGCTTCTATAAGCTCACATATAAGCTCTCTTATCATTCCTTTGGAAGGCTTTCAGCCAGGTATGGGCTTGAACCCCATTGGTTTAATTTCTAAAGTTTGTATGTGATGACTATTTGAAGTTGTGATAAACCTGCTTACTTGTTCTCTTTTTTGTTTGTTAATGCTTATTTAGTTCTTATATGCATGCTAGACTAGGATAAATTCAGTTTAAGTCCGTTTGTTATAGATTTGGCTTGTTAAATTTGATTTCCAGAATTTAAGGGTGTGTTTGGATATGGTTTTTAAGCTAAGAGTAGGACTAGCTTGGAGTTTAAAAATTGTCTAGACATACTTAGGTTGTAAGTGTCACTAGTTATTAGTTATTAGGATCTAGTTTGGACAGGATTTGAAGCAAATTGCTAACAAAAAAACTGGTATTCACTTTTAAAAACAGTAAATTCAATTTTTCCGCTTGTTGTTTGAAGAATTTGATCACCAAGGCTTGTGGTTTGTTAGAGTATAGGTCCATCTAGGGTTTTGGATTGATTTTATGTTATTTGGGTGGGTTGTATGCAAGAATTAAGCTTCTGAAACTCAGCCTTGTGACCAATTGCACCAGCAAAACAACCCAGACCCTTCTTCTGATGAACAGTGACTGTCTAGGGCATATTTTGCGATTTTCTTGCTTTGTGCTTGGGTGTTTTTGTGATTAAACTGACTCCCCACACTCCACTGAGTGTGGGGGTGCCTTATTGTCCAGAAATTTGCCATCAAAAAAGCTTTCCTAAGCTTATTCATATTCTGTCAATCTTTTATAACTAGCAGTGGGAACCAAGTTCCCACTGGTAGCACTTTAGTTCCCACTGCTTAGCTAGAAAACAAAAGTTCTCCACATGTCACTATCAGCTTTTACATTTTTTGTCTTTAGTGACTGAAAATAGGAGTTAGACTTTGAAATTAGTTTCAGTATTTTTCTTATTTTATTCTTGATTTTTCAGTTTATTTTATTTTTAAGTTATTGTTCATTTAATATTTTTTAGATTAAATAGCTATTTTTAATTACTTTTTAATTTCTGTTTTTTGTCTTTTAGTGACAAAACTTAATATTTTTCAGTTTTAAAAATTTTCTTAGATTTAGGAAAACATTTTAAGATTTTTAGTTTAAAAAGATTTTACTGTTCACTATTTTAAGTAATTTTTAGATTTTAATTACGTTCAATTAAGGTTTAATATTAATCTGTTTTGTCTTTTAGTGAAAAATTTTATATTTTTCAAACTTTTTCAATTTTCTACTATTCATTAGTATAAATTAGGATTTTCAAAATTGTCAAATTATTTTTAGCATTATTTTATTATTTTTTATGATTATTTTAGTCTAAAAATAGTTTTTAGTGTTTTAAAAATAGAAAAATAGTTTTTAAAATTTAGGAAAAATACTTTTTAGTCTTTAAATAATATAAGTGATTTATTAGTTCAATAAAATAATATTTTGGACATTTTGTTAATTATATTTAATTTTAGGGTTTTAATTAGCATTAAAAATTGAATATTTAATTAATAAAAGGTTTTAAAATATTTTTGTTGGATTTTTATTCTTATTTTTATTATGTTAGACTTAGTTTAATCTTTTAATTAATTTTTAGGTTTAATTTTTAATTTTGTCGCGTTTTACGTAATTACGTCTTCGATTTACGTAAACATCGTAATTTAATCGTAGTATTAGCTCGTCTTTACTTTTTCTCTCTTCTCAACCAAAAACGTCACTAATCCAAACTTGATTTTATATATTTGGCACGTTAATACACACACCTCCTTCGAGAACGAACCCGCATTTATTCGACTTGTCGGTTTTCCTAAATCGTCGAGTTTAATACTTGCCGCACTTATACGTTGTTTTCCTAAACGCGTATTTCTGCAACTATCAAATGGCGCCGCTACCGGGGAGGTGTTTAGTGTGCCATTATTATTAGTATCGTGTTTGTGTGAGTAGTGCATTTTTGCTTTTCAATTTTTGGAAAGCGTAAATATCGTACATACTCATTTTTGTTATTTTTTCTCTATTATAGTATAATATCCAAATAAATCGTGTTTAATTTTCCTAAATTAAACACAAAACAATCTTTTACTATATTGTAGATATATTGGTTTTCGTTTTTCTTGTGAATAAATTATTACTATATTGTATTTACATAAGAACAATAAATATACAAGTACTCCAAAAGCATGAAAACGCAACCTTGACTCGGGATTTCATCACTCGATCATTGTATTCGAATCCAAAGCAAAAGTTTAAAGGCAAAATAGATAAATACTTTCGTGAGGCTTAATTTCAATTAACACAAACTATAAGGTGTGTATAAGGCGGTTGTATTTCACGACCTAAGGGAAAAAGCCTCTTAAGTGCTTAGCGCCGCCTCGTTTCCCCCGCTTGCTTGTGCGTGTTTTGAGAAAGAGAGCTAATCGAGGGTTTGCCGCCCAAGTACTATCTACGTATATTATATTTGCTTGTTTTCAAGATTAAACCCTCTTGAACGTTTTGGTGTTCCACCAACGTTCTAAAGTCATCGAAAGCGTTCACTCCACGTGATCGTTTTCATTCTTTGAGGCACCTTTAATCGAGAAATCGATTCGAGGAGAGATTTGTAGATTTGAGTCTACGTAATACATTCAAAAATCCAAAAAAATTAAAAACAATCAAAAACTAAAAAAAAAAAAAACTTGAAAAATCGAAAAACCGCAAAAAGAATCTTCTTTGCTACCACCCATTCTACGCTTAGTGCATGCGCACTCGATCGAAGGATTATTCCACATCTAGCGAAGCTTCGAATCGACGCAATCAGAATCGAAGGAATCGACGACGTAGACTAGAATTAGAAACCGACGTTCCTAATATCGTTGTTGAACAAACCGTAGAGGAGATGGCCGACAATCGTTCGATGATGGAATTGCTCCAAGCGCCCACCGAGGGTTATGGAGACGCGATCGTAATTCCCGCTATCGAAGCGGAGAATTTTGAGATTAAGAGCGGAATGCTTTCGTTGATTCAAGCTAAGAAGTTTCGAGGTCGTGAAGCCGATAATCCTCACGACCATATTCGGAATTTTGATCGTCTTTTGGCCACGAGCAAGTTTAAGAACGTCGACACCGATGTCGTCAAGCTTATGCTTTTTCCGTACTCGTTCGATGGTGCCGCCAAGGATTGGTACGAGAAAGAGCCACCTAATTCGATAACTACGTGGAAGGATCTCGTCTCCAAGTTCGTTAATTATTTTTTCCCACCGTCTAAGACGGCGTTTTTCAAAAATGAAATTATAAAATTTGAGCAAAAACCGAATGAATCTTTTAGAGACGCGTGGGATCGTTTTAAGGAATTGCTTAGGCAATGTCCTCACCATGGTTTTTCAGAGTTTCACCAAATCGATACGTTTTACAACGGTCTTAATTTTCAAGAACAAGATTCGTTGAATTCCGCCGCCGGTGGCAACTTTTTGTGTAAAACTCCGAAAGACGCTTTGATAATTATCGAAAATCGATCCAAGGTTTAACAACTCCGCAACGCACCGAGTGTTGCCAATGTCGCCAATGTTAGTATTTCTAATCGCGACATTGAGAGAGTTGATGCGAAAGTCGACAAGTTGACGAATGTGTTTACGTCTTTTCTCGTCGAATTGCAAAAGAAAGACGCTCCCGCTACGGTGAAAGCGGTTGAGGTTTCGTGTACGTTTTGTGGTGGACCTCATAATTATTACGAGTGTGCGGATACGGATGGCCAAACGTCGAATGTGAGTGCGTTAAATGGAAACAACAATTTTCAAAATCAAAATAACGCGGGTCCATCACAACAAGGCAATTATAACCAAGGCAACAATTTTTCGAATCAAAACCAAAAAAAATTTCAAGGAAACAATCAACAAGGAAATTTTTCGAATCAAAATCAAGGAGGTTATAATCAAGGTCGTAATATAACTTGGCAAAATAGAGATAACAATCAAGGAAACAGCTTTTCAAGTGGGAATCAAAACAATTTTCAAAGAAACAATCAAAACCAAGGGAACTTTAATTCTAATCAAAATAGTTCGTCAAACGATTTTCAAAATTACATGAAAACGAATGAGGCTAATATGAGACGATTAGAGGGAGAAATTGGTACTTTGAAAAACGACTTTTCTAATACATTGAAATTGCAAAACACGAAGATTGAGCCATGACAAATTGACATAAAAAAAGATGTTTTCGGCCATTATGAACAAGTCCTCGGGTGCGTCATCGAGTTCGTTACCTAGTGACACCGTAGCAAATCCGAAGGAACAATGTAAAGCCGCCTCGTCTCGTGAGAAAGGTCGTGTGATTACCCCTAACCTTGAAGGATTTCGTGTTGTTTATTCTTCTCAACACTCGACTTCTAAGACGTCTTATTGTTCTAAAGTCGATGGGGTGAACGTGGCGACCAAGGAAAAGAGTGCACACCCTCGTGTACCTCAAATTCCATCCACGGTTCAAAAAGAGAGTTTTATCGACCTTACGAAAGTGACCCTTGAAGAAACTTGTGCTTCGATCCTTCTTAAAAAACCCAAAAGGCGTATGCCGAGAAAGGAAGAGGATCCGGGCCAATTTCTACTACCTTGTGATTTTTCCGAGATTGAGGGATGTTTAGCCCTTGCCGATTTAGGTGCTAGCATCAATCTCATGCCTCATTCTCTTTGGAAATTCATGAGATTGCCTTCACTTACCCCCACGAACATGACAATCGAGCTTGCAAATTGTACGCCACTAATACCAATTGGAATAACCGAGGATGTCTATGTTAAAGTTGGAAAGTTTGTTTTTCCCGCGGATTTCGTTATATCCGATTACGAGTGTGACCCTAAATGTCCATTATTTTAGGCCGACCATTCTTATCGACGGCTCGAACCGTAATCGACGTTCACGAGGGGAGACTTACTAAGAGATATGGGGATGAAAAAATGGACTTTTTCGCTAGAAAATCCCAAGTTTTTAATGATCATGAAAAAACCGAGGTTTCAAAACCTAATGATTCAAATCCTAATGATTTCAAAATGTTCACTTTAGCGGAAAGAATGATGCTTAATGCATGTTTTGAAAGAATTAAGAAAAACGGTTTTAAAGATGATGATTTTAATGATAAAGAATACGTGTACCTAATTCAAAAGGGTATGTGTAAATTTATGGATGAAAAATCACTTTGGGATGTTTTTAGCGAAACAAGTGAAACACCAATTCCAAAGGGCGACGTTAGTGCCATCACGACAATGACCAAAATGGGCTCGTCTTCACCACCTTCGAAGGACCACGTCTTTGAGGCTTCAACTTCTAACTCCATCGAAGTGCCTCCTTTGCCTAGCCCAACACCCGTTGAGGCTAAAGGGTTTATCGACATCGATCCTCTCATCTTAGAAAAGTCACCTAAGCATAGTCATTCGACTTGTAAGACCATGGTTGTGAGTGCTCACATCGACTCTTTCTTTGACGATGACGATGGTAATTTTGCCGAGCTTGATCACGAACTACGACATCCACATGCATTTTTTGATTCTCCTAAAAAGAAACATGTGAAGTACGATGATTATGAGTTTGATCCCGAGATTGAGGAAATCATTGAACGAGAGCTAGCTCTTATGCCTTTACTTCCACCTACGAGTGAGGTCGATCTTTCCCAAATCGAGGATGAATTTAATGAGTTGGAACGTCTTATTTTCGATGACGAACCAACTCATGTGACCACTAAGAATCCAATTCTCGAGGAGTTACCTAATCAACACTCCTCAAATGAGAATTACGTTTACCACATTCGTGAGGATTTACCTTATCAACAATCCCCACAAAAGAATTATGGTTTCGTGCTTGATCGTGATCTTTTCGAGAGAGTTTCTAAGATACTCAAGGAGGGGAATGACAAACCTTGGTTTGACAAGCCTATCTTTGATGAAGAAATCGATGAGATCGACGTTCATGAGGATGACGAGTATGTAGACCCCGAGGGGGCGGTGTTCTTTATTGACAAACGTTTTGAGAACTTATATAATCCGCCACCCCCTCCTACCAATGACTTAAATGTGAGGATTTTTAGCGCGGCTAATTTTGAATTTGACACGCCAAATATTTTCGACATTATCAAATCGGGTTTTCATAAAGAGTTTTTAAACGATGAAAAAGGAAAAGATTTTAAAAATGTTTTAAAAGATTTTTCTACAAGTTTAACTCCGTCATCACCGCGTTTTATGAGTGCTACCACCTCGTCTACTCATTTTGACGATGGTGTGTGTGGTTTTAGTGTGGGGGAAGCCCCAAATGTTCCCTCGCATTTCTCCACCGAGGACGAGATTTACGATCCCGGAATTGCTTGTAAAGGGAAATCTCGGTCTTTCACCGATGCAATAAATGGAAAATCTTTTCGTTTGCTTGGTGTGAGTCTACCTCGAGTAGCTCATAAGTTTGACTTACCCATTGCCCCACCTTTCTATTTCTCATCTCTTTTCTTCTACCCCATTGGGGTTCGTGTTGAAGTAGCGTTGTTTCGTATTTCATCCGAAAACGAGGACATTATCTTTGACCCCGGTATTCGTGTATCGGGTTTTTAAAGTACTCCATGTGCTTTTGGGCCTTGTTTATCATGTAAGCCCCACCAAAAATGACCATACCAAGATTATCCCTAAATGATCACATTTATGGGGATTCGAGTCGATCTTGTGACTCGGTTATCAAATACAAGGTGCCTCGTGGGGGATTCTCATGCTTATCCTTGTATATATTATCGCTTTCTTAGTTAATGTAACGAGGGGACTTGTGCTCTTCCAACCTTTGTTTCGTGGTTGTTTGTGATTGTGATTCATTAGGTTCATCGTCATCATTGAAGCCTCTCGTGTTCGTTTCACGGATCACTCGAGCTTCGATCGTTGCCTTTGGAGATTCCGATATCCGATGATATCCTTTTATGTTCTAACGTTTATCTTATTAGCATAATTCATAAACGGCTTTTAGGTAATTCGTTTTACCCTTTCCATGCTCGAGATTAAGCATTCGACTTCGTCTCTAGTATGGGGGAGTTTTCACCCCTAGACTCGAAACATTGAGGACAATGTTTAGTTTTAGTATGGGGGGGTGAGTAGATACTTCACCTTGCTTACGTCAACACGCAATCCAATATTCATCTTTTTGCTATCATTTTGTTGCAAAATAAGGCTAAAAATGGCCAAATTTTAAAATTTTTCTAGTTTTTCATAAGTGTTTAAGACACGAATGTAGGTTTTCCGATGGTGAGAATAAGAGTAATTTTTGACTCGACCGTGCGTGTTGAGCACTTAGCTTCGATTCCTTAACTTTTTAGGCTAAGTCTCTTAAATGAGGACGAGAAATGATAGAGTTATTTATAAGTCTCGTAATCGTCACGATCTCATGTGTAGTAATTACTAGCTTATTCTCCCCACGCTTTTGCATAATAAATTGTTAATAAATATTGATTTGGCGGTTTAGTCACTATTGTTGGTTTCTAATTTGTTTTAGTAGCTTCCATGTAATTAAATTGGGAAAACATTAAGGTATCGCCAGCGTCACGGTTTTGAAGTATTGGCAACCCGAATAATCGAAAGCTTCACCTAATAATAAGATTTCAAGTGCTCACCTAAATTAAGCAAAAATTTGAAGCTCACAAGGCCGAAAAATCTATGCCCAAATTGAAAGTGAATCAAGCCTTAATCTTTGAAGCTTTAAGAATCCAAATTTCGCTTTAGCGTGAGGATATACGTCTTTGGCTAATAAAACCATCGATGAGGCGGATAATAAAAGGCAAGGCAAGACCGAAGTCATAATAAAAGCTTCATGGCGAAGTTGAATAAAAGATGGAGGTAAACCAAAGATAATAAGGCCCTTCCGTTAGGGGGCGTATAAAAGTCTTGGTAATAAGTCTCATGTTCAAAACCGTTATAAAACCGTGTTTATCGATCCTTCTTGTTGACTTAATTTTTTGACATCGTTGTCTATTAGGATGAATTATTAATTTAATGATTTTGGTTACACCGTTAAAACTCTATTTTTAGACTTAATCTCTATTCACGCATAAGTCAATGATGTATCCTCGTGATCATTAAGACAAAATAAAATATAAGAGATACCAAGTAGGAATAAGGGAGTTTAGGTGTGTAATTAACACTCATGAGATGTGTTCGTGTTGCTAACTTATAATAACAATGATCTCGTTACACGCTTAGCATGGAATTGGGTGAAAATCGAGGACGACGAAATTATTTCTAACGAAGCATTCACGTGTTCTTGTTCTATGATCCCAAAAGTCACTTTATCGTGATGAAAACAATACATTATGTCTAAAATACGTGTAGTAGTTTATTTAAATTTATGTCTTCAATAAATGTCATCATAAAATGAATTTTGGAAGTGCTATGATACTTAATTCTAGCATTGCGTGGGGACACAACAATGGTTTAGTACGAGGGAGTGATGAGACTGTAATTATACATAGTCTCATCGTCCAAATCGGGCTTAAAACGCTTAAAATATCATCAAAATACCCAAAAATATGCCTGTGTTTGTTCATTGTGTATTTCAGGTAAGGATATCGTGAATTCACCAAAAGATCAAAGGAATCAAGCAAAAACAAACACGGGAAACGAAGCCGCACAAAGAACCAGGCCCAAAAATGGAATTTCCAAAATTGCCCTTGAAGTTTGAAGATTATACAAGTTTGGTCCCTCAACTTTTGAAGATTGACACTTTATACCCCTCAAATATTCATAAATATGAGTAGGGTCCCTAAAGTTTGAAGACTTTACATATCTAGCCCTTGAAGAATGCAATATTTGCATTTAAGATCCTTGATATAAAAGTTTTGCAAGATACAAGCCAAATTTGACAAGTGGTCCAAAGTTGTTATAAAGGAAAAAGGAAGTGTTGGCTGATTTTTACAAATTGAAGGAGTAAAGAAACATGAGGGGGCAAAGCTGTCCAAAACAAACCCAAACCCGGTCAAAACCCGCAATAAACCCAGTCAAACCCACCATTAGCCCACCTAATACCCCTATACCCGGCCCAAGTCAACAACCTGGTCAAAACTACCCACTAACCCAGTTTTTTTTAAACTCGTTTTTTATTAATTAAAAAATGGGGGAAACAAACACTGCTCACTCATCACCCCTAATTTTTCCCTCTAATCTCCTATAAACCCTAACCCCTCACTCATCCAAAACAAAGGGGTTTCGCCCCATTACTTCCAGATCAGTAATTGAAGGCTTTTTAGACACATCCCCACCTTTACCCTTGCCACATCACCATTGTGGACACACCCACATGGGTGCCCTGCCCTGTCCTTGTCTCCCAAACCTCGAAAAAGACACGTCCAATGGCTACACTTGTTTCCTTGGTCCCCAATTCGTATCAAACGGCTGAGATTGGTCCAAAGACAGCTATTACACAAGACTTTGGCAGAAAGATTCACAAGACCAGATTTGAAGATTTTTCCAAGGGCACAAATGGGAATTACATCAATTAGGGTTTAGGGTTGTATACCTTCTATATTATTTTATTTGTCTTCTAGAATTTTCAGCTAGCTTGTATAAATGAGTCGACATGTGACCATTTATCATTTGTTCCAGTTTTGTATTAAGTTTCTAAAAAATTAATGAAAATGAAATTTTATCCTCTTATGCATACTGAGTTCCAATTATACGTTTTCTAGTGTAAGTTAGTTTAAAGATTCACTGTTTTTGCAAGTTTGTTAAAGGTTTCACATGTTTTCAAGATATTTTCACAAATTTCAGAAAATCCGTTTTTAAAAGTTGTTCTTGAAGAAGCATTTTAAATACTTAAATCCTCCATCAATAGGAAGTGAAAGTGGATTATTGATGATGGTTTGAGGTTTTACCAAAGTTTGTTAAAAGGTTTCAACAAAATTGGTGGTTTCAAAAAGGTTTCAAGTAAAATCATTTTCAAGTATTTTTTTTATTTTCTTAAGCTATAAGCTATAAGCTAGCTTTATAGCTTACTAGCTATTATATCAGGTATTTTTCTGTCTCTCTCTTTTTGGCAGGATCAAGATTTCTTCTCAAGTTTAGAAGATATATTGGGTGTTTGGGACTGCTGTGGTCCCCACCTCTTTTCTCTACATCAACAGCTTCTATAAGCTCACATATAAGCTCTCTTATCATTCCTTTGGAAGGCTTTCAGCCAGGTATGGGCTTGAACCCCATTGGTTTAATTTCTAAAGTTTGTATGTGATGACTATTTGAAGTTGTGATAAACCTGCTTACTTGTTCTCTTTTTTGTTTGTTAATGCTTATTTAGTTCTTATATGCATGCTAGACTAGGATAAATTCAGTTTAAGTCCGTTTGTTATAGATTTGGCTTGTTAAATTTGATTTCCAGAATTTAAGGGTGTGTTTGGATATGGTTTTTAAGCTAAGAGTAAGACTAGCTTGGAGTTTAAAAATTGTCTAGACACACTTAGGTTGTAAGTGTCACTAGTTATTAGTTATTAGGATCTAGTTTGGATAGGTTTTGAAGCAATTTGCTAACAAAAAAATTGGTATTCACTTTTAAAAACAGTAAATTCAATTTTTCTGCTTGTTGTTTGAAGAATTTGATCACCAAGGCTTGTAGTTTGTTAGAGTATAGGTCCATCTAGGGTTTTGGATTGATTGTATGTTATTTGGGTGGGTTGTATGCAAGAATTAAGCTTCTGAAACTCAGCCTTGTGACCAATTGCACCAGCAAAACAACCCATACCCTTCTTCTGATGAACAGTGACTATCTAGGGCATATTTTGTGATTTTCTTGCTTTGTGCTTGGGTGTTTTTGTGATTAAACTGACTCCCCACACTCCACTGAGTGTGGGGTGCCTTATTGTCCAGAAATAAGCCATCAAAAAAGCTTTCCTAAGCTTATTCATATTCTGTCAATTTTTTATAACTAGCAGTAGGAACCAAGTTCCCACTGGTAGCACTTTAGTTCCCACTGCTTAGCTAGAAAACAAAAGTTCTCCACATGTCACTATCAGCTTTTACATTTTTTGTCTTTAGTGACTAAAAATAGGAGTTAGACTTTGAAATTAGTTTCAGTATTTTTCTTATTTTATTCTTGATTTTTCAGTTTATTTTATTTTTAAGTTACAGTTCATTTAATATTTTTTAGATTAAATAGCTATTTTTAATTACTTTTTAATTTCTGTTTTTTGTCTTTTAGTGACAAAACTTAATATTTTTCAGTTTTAAAATTTTTCTTAGATTTAGAAAACATTTTAAGATTTTTAGTTTAAAAAGATTTTACTGTTCACTGTTTTAAGTGATTTTTAGATTTTAATTAAGTTCAATTAAGGTTTAATATTAATCTGTTTTGTCTTTTAGTGAAAAAATTTATATTTTTCACACATTTTCAATTTTCTACTGTTCATTAGTATAAATTAGGATTTTCAAAATTGTCAAATTATTTTTAGCATTATTTTATTATTTTTTATGATTATTTTAGTCTAAAAATAGTTTTTAGTGTTTTAAAAATAGAAAAATAGTTTTTAAAATTTAGGAAAAATACTTTTTAGTCTTTAAATAATATAAGTGATTTATTAGTTCAATAAAATAATATTTTGGGAATTTTGTTAATTATATTTAATTTTAGGGCTTTAATTAGTATTAAAAATTGAATATTTAATTAATAAAAGGTTTTAAAATATTTTTGTTGGATTTTTATTCTTATTTATATTATGTTAGACTTAGTTTAATCTTTTAATTAATTTTTAGGTTTAATTTTTAATTTTGTCGCGTTTTACGTAATTACGTCTTCGATTTACGTCAACGTCGTAGTTTAATCGTAGTATTTGCTCGTCTTTACTTTTTCTCTCTTCTCAACCAAAAAATCACTAATCCAAACTTGATTTTATATATTTGGCACGTTAATACACACACCTTTCGAGAACGAACCCGCATTTATTCGACTTGTCGGTTTTCCTAAATCGTCGAGTTTAATACTTGCCGCACTTATACGTTGTTTTCCTAAACGCGTATTTCTACAACTATCAGGAACTTTAAAACGCGAAAGTCTTAACTCTACGGGTTAAGAACAAGAACGTTTCGCAAGTTCCTATAATTGATCCTAGAAAGTCGTTTATCAAGGGAACTTTATAATACGAATTCTAAACTTGAAAAAGTCTAAGAAGTTGCAAGATCCTATAGATAACTTGAAAACCCAAAACTTTGATTTAATTGGCTAAGCATCCACGAGTCTCATTCCTTGAGATTTTAAATTGTGGAGAACGAGAGATGATAGAGTCAGTTATAAGTTTGGTATTCTTTCATGAATTTATGTGAGTTAATTATGAGCTTTTTCTCCCATCGCTTGTTAATAAATATATTTCCAATAAATAAGGTTGTACGATTTGAAAAGTTACTTAGCTTCTAGTACAAGATCGTTTAAAAGTTGCTCGGTATTAATTAGAGTTCATAGCCAAGGCATAACTTATTGAAGCGGGATGCGAAGATTTGCGAGTCTGAAAACGTCCTAACAAGACATGAGGGCTACATTTTGTTGCTAAAGATCCCAAGTGATGTGAAGAATCATTTATCAAAAATCAATATGAAGGATCGAGACATACGACGAAAATCAAATACTCCCGTAAAGATCATGGAGAAGTCTATCCAAAAAGGCCCTAACAAGGTATGAGGATAAATAGATCCAAGTCCAAAAAGGAGGCGGATCGTTGTATATCAAAATCCCAAATAAAGATTAGAGAAAAATGAAGAAGTCGTGGTCCAAATATGAAGAATCTCTCAAAACTTCAAGTGAAGAAATTCCTATTATGAAGAGAAGACCATTATTTCATGAACGTCTCTCAAGATTTGAAGTATGAAGTCGCTGCTAAATATCGGTCCGAGAAAGGTCTCAAATCGTGAAGCGAGTTATGCCAAGATATGAACTTTAAGAGGTCCCGAGAAGCAGTTTTAAGAGATTTTGTCCTTTAGCTAACTATTGATTAAATCGTCCTACTTTATTTTCGGCCTAAATAACTATCGAAATAAGTCAAAAATTCATCATCGTGATCATTCAAGACAAAAATGAAATATAAGAGATACACCTAGGAATAGGGGAGTCTAAGTAAATAATTGGCCCACATGAGTTTGTGATAGTTTGCTAACTTATAATAACAATGATCTCGTTTTTAAGCTTGTTTTGGGGAACGTGAAACTTGAGGGTGATAAACATTCATGACATTCCAAAAGCCCAAGGTAAGTTTTTGATCTTTTTACTTGTTTTTTTCTTTTGAATATTTTATAATTTTCTATCTCTTTAATAAAGGACAAGGTGGATTGATTATGATGGAAAATGTAAAACTTGCTTTGTCATTAATGCATTGCGTGAGGGCATTGCAATCGTCAAGTGTAGGGGATTTGATAGGTGTGAAAACTCCCATCCTTTTACCACTTAACTATAATAATAACCAAGCCAAAACGTGTACTTTATGTCGTAAATGTCGAAATTATGCGTGGTTTGTGTTTTTATTGTGTTTTAGAACCAAAAGATGAAAAAGGAAGAATACACGGGCTTTCACGGGCTTTTATCGATGAAAACGAGAAAAGACGAATTCAAAAGATCAAGAGTGCAAAAAGAACGGAAGTACAAGGCCTATTCTGAAGATTTATCGAAGAAAAAGTCTAAAGACGGAAGTTTAATGAATTCGAAGAACTCAAGTCTAATTATTGAATAAATTAAAAGACAAGTTCAATTTATATCGACAAATCCCGAGACGACGTCGAGAAAGACAAAGAATTTAAATCGAGTCGAGAAAAGAAGAAAGAAAGAAGAAATATCATCACATGTACTCCTCCTATAAATACCCTCCTAATGTGTCATTAGGAGGGTGGTTAGCTAAGTAGTAGATTGTAGTTTTATTTTTGTAAGGTAAGTAGGAGTAGATTAAAAATACTTTCTCTCTCTAATTTTTCTTAATGTTCTTCAAGCTTTTTCTTTAATCTTGTGTTAAATCTTTGATCATTAATCTTTTTAATTCAAGTTTTTAATCATCTTCTTCTACATTTCTTATTTTGTTTATCGTTGATTCATGTTAATCTTTGATTTTATTTCATCTTAATGTTTATTTTATTAAAAAGTTTATCTTTTTGTTCATCTATAAGTTTAATACAAATTGAGCTTTGAGCTTGACATGCTTCTTGGCTTATTTTGTAATTATCTTATTTACTTTTTAAGTTTTCTTAAAAGTTTTGTCTTTTTAAAGTTTGATTTAAAAGTTTTGTTTATTTAAAGTTTTGAAAAGTTCTATTTCGTGCCTATTTAGTTATTTTCATCAAATAGTTAGTTAAATTTCGGTTTTAGCTTATTGAAAAACAGCTTATTTGCTTGCTTATTACAAGTTCTTTCCATCGGAATAGGGTTTCCCTATTCCGACCAGCTTTCCGACAAGAAACCCTTTTATTCCAATCAAAGGATCGGAAAGGGGTTTTGTTATTCCGATTGGGATTCCAATCTGGATTCCGATAGTAAGCTTTCATTTGATATATTCCGATAGTGCTAGTTTTCTAGTATTCCGATTACATTCCGACTTTAGTTATTCCGACAGGATTTAGTTTACTACATTCCGACACCTTTGTTTTTAGTTTATTCCGATAGGATTAGTAGCTTATTCCGATTGCTTTCCGACTACAACATTCCGACCAGGATTCCGATTAGACATTCCGATGGGTTTAAGTTTTTGCATTAAAGTTTTCAAGTTTTAAATTCATTACGTTTTAATTTCCAAAAATTGCACGCTTTTTTAGAGAGAAAAAGTGACAGTTTTTCTATAATTGCTTTTAGCCTATTTTAATTGTCTTTATTTAGATTTATTTTTTTTGAAGTTTTCATTTTTATTAAGTTTTCAAAATTTACCTTTTCGTCATTTATTTTTAAGTATTAATTTTTAGTTTTAAATTTCAACGTTCTGCTTTTACTTAAAGACATTTACATTTGCATTTTCATTTTACTTGTAGTTTAAAATAAATAACATTTCCATTTATATTCCACCAAGAACGACTAAGTCGCACTCTTAACTAGTAATCAATTCGAAAAGACTGGATCAACGAACTTTCATAACTATGTAAAATCTAGTTATTAAGTTCTTAACAGACAAGAACGAGTCATGAGAAGGAAGAAGATTCCATTCGTCAAAATCCTTTGGAGGGATCATACCGAGCGGGAAGCCACTTGGGAAACAGAGGAGTCTATACGGGCTTCTTACCCTCATTTCATATTTTTAATTCGGGTATGTTCTTCTTTTCCAGTTTACTTTATCTATAATTCGGGGACGGATTATTCTTTTTAGGGGGAAGAGTTGTAAAACCCGCATGCTTTTACCATTAATAGTACCCTCATGATCGTACGTACATGATTAGAACCTTCCTTTTATATCACGTTTACGTTTCACGAACAAGATTTACAAGTATTAAGTACGTGATATACCACGATAAGTATTTAATACGTAATAAGACACGATAATTATTTCAATAATAATTATAATCACGAACATACGAACATGAAATCATGAACGTAAATAATCACGAGCTTAGTATTACGTATTTATGTATATTTATTACGATCATGAATAAATATAATAAGACACGAACGATAACTATTTAAATCACGTAAAACACAAACACGAGAACAAGTATAATATTAGACACGGAAAAACATTTGAGTTACCCCATGTGGGCCCCTTACCCGCGGCTAGACACAAGAAAAGGGCCAAGCCCATGCAATTTTTACTAAACAAGGAAAAAGGGAAAAACTTATTTTCATAATTACAAGAATTAGAAAATAATCAAAACCCTAAATCTCTTTTGCTCTCTCTCTCTTGGCCGCCGGGTATAGAACACCAAAGGGGGTGTGTTTGTGATTTTTGGTGATCGATTTCTTGCAAGGTTGTTATTGTTATCGTTCTCCTTTGTTCACGTAATCGATAAATCCTTAAACCTCTTTTTCTTTATGTTTTTATTTAATCAAGAACACATGAAATCATGGTGTATTTAAAAACAAGTTAATAATCATGTAATTAAACATGGGGGTAAAATAATTAGGGTTTAAGGGGTGTTTGTTTCGGCCGGACACACAAACCGAGAGCCCAAGGCTCTTGGTGTGCCTCGTGTGAACACAGCCGAGACCTACGGGTCTCGGTGTGGTGTTGTTGATCTCGGCCGTAAGGAACAAGGGAACCCCGACCATGTCGTGGGTGTGTTTGGTGTTCGGTTGGGTCTCGGCTAAGAACAAGAACCACCACCAGCTTATGCCGGTGGCTAAATAAGGAAAGCAGGTGGAACCCCAAGCCGCGGTAGCAGGGGAAACCACCGGCTAGCCGGTGGGAACTTTTGTTAGCCGGCGGCTAGCCATGGGTGCGTTTGTTGAACGGTTCACGGGTCCGGTTCACGGGGTTCACGAATATGGTTCACGACACGTTTCATAGAATCACGAGTTTCGGTCACGACATTATTTTTACAAGGTTATTATATTTACAAGTTTATTTTTACAAGATTAAATTAATTTAATTAAAACATGTACATGATTAATTTAATTTATGCATGACTTAGGTTATTAATACTATTATTAATACATGAATTTTAACCTAAGTAATTATCATTTTATTTAGACTATATAATTAGTTAATTACCTAAAAAACATCAATGGCTGCCAGAAAAATCCCTTCTTCTCTTAACCCAATTTTCTTTTTCCTTTAACCTGAATACCTTATAATGATGCTGTTTTCTCGATTAATCAATGATTATTCTTGAGTTAACAAAGTCCTTGTTTGGTTGATTGGTTTTAGGGTTAATTAAATTGGTTTTTAATTTATTTTTTCTGCCGTCAGTTGATTTGTGCGTTCACGTGTTCGTTAATTTTTCTGCTACAATTAATTGGTTTTGTCGGTTACTGTTTTGTTACTTCATTGGTCGGTTTGCTGTTTGTTACTTTGTGCTCACGTGTTATTAGATAGCTTGGTCGGTTGACATTAATTTGTCATCACTATATATATCACGTGTAGGGTCATTAGTTAATTGGGTAATAGCGACGATTGTTATTTCCCTTTTTTTTATATTCGACCAATTCTTTGTCTTGTAGGGGTTGTTTGTGGTGAATCACGATTAGGGTATTATATCTTTGTTTAGGGTTTGGTTGTGTGGTAGGGTCTCGGTTGGTTTGTTAATATGGTGGGTTCTAATGATTCGACTAATGCCTTCTCAAACCTTAGTTCGGTTGTTGATACAACAAATGGTGATCGAATTAATTTGAATTTGGGGTCAATAGAGGATGTTGAAAAACTGTTCTCGATCTCCCTCAATACGGTGGAAGTGATTAGTAGGTTTATGAATGATGTCCAAAATAACAAATACGAAGTCTTGAAGCGAATGACTACTGAACAATGGAAAAAGACTCTTGATATCGTATGTGCGCACCAAGTGGAGTTGGAGAGCAGTGTTAGAACACTAAAACGTCACCATGTTAATGCTTCCAAAGCAGGTGAGTGTGATGATACTAGGGATTCGTCTATGAGCACTACTTTTGGACATGATGCTAGGGTTACACCAGATTTATCTAATATCACAATGCGCATGTCGTTGGATCAACATAAAGAGGTGAGTGTCTCATCTCCTACGTTTAGCAAATTGGTTAATGATGAGCTATCGTTTGAACAATTGGATATAAACCATAATGAGAGGAGTGATGTATTTGACTCAAATATGGCTGATTTCACGTTTTCTAATCCAAGTGATCCAGTGATAGATATCGAGGAAACTGTGAAGGAATGTCCTATTGTTCAGTCAGTGGATATTGGTGGTCCATCTAAATCCTATGCAGCTGCTGCTAGTTTAAGCCAACAAGCTTCACCTGTTGCTCGTGTTAATATAGGTTCTGTCATATCTGAAAACAGGTTTGAGGGTGTTCAGGTATCTATTCCACGTAAAGTGGTTGAGAAGGTTAATACACGTTTTCATAATACGCTCTATGGATACTTTATTGGTAAACGAATGGCATTTCCAGTGGTTGAATATTATGCTAAAACTAATTGGGCTAAATTTGGGTTAAAAAGGATCATGATGAATTCCAATGGTTTCTTTTTCTTTCAATTTGATGCACAATCTGGATTTGAAGCTGTGTTGGAAGGTGGACCATGGATGATTCGTAATTCTCCCATTATTCTTAAAAGGTATACTATGAAGACTAGCCTTCGTAAAGAAGAATTTACCTGTATTCCTGTGTGGGTTAAACTTCATGATGTGCCTCTTCAAGTGTTTGAGGAAGAGGGTATTAGTCTGATTGCTACATATCTTGGTAAGCCTATTATGCTTGATTCTTTTACTAGCACTATGTGTAAAGAATCTTGGGGTCGTAGTAGTTTTGCTCGTTGTTTAATTGAAATTAAATCTGATTGTGATTTACATGAGACAATTACTATTGGTGTTCCTGATTTGGAGGGTGAGGGGTTTACTAAGGAAACTATTAAAGTTGAATATGAGTGGAAGCCGCCTAGATGTCCTACATGTAATATCTTTGGTCATACGGCTGAAACTTGTCCTAAACGTGTTATCCCTAAAGTGGCACCTACAGTTATACAAGAACAAGATGATGGATTTCAACAAGTTCGTAGTAGAAAGCATAACAACAAAGGAAAGCAAGGAAGCCAGATTCCGAGAGGTGTCCCGTTAAGCAAAGGCTTCCAGGTTGGTAATCCTTTTACTTTTAGTCCGAAGTCGTCTACTTCTGGTGCTCATATACATGATAACTCATCTAATCCTGGTAAGATTTCGAATGCATCTAAACGTGATAATAGCAAAGTTGATAGTGGTACCAAATCTGGGTTGCATACTAGTAGTTCAAATAAAGGTAAATCTGTGGTGAGTGGCGTTTCTACTTCGAATTCATTTGGGACTCTTTCAGGGGATACAGGTGACCTAAGTGGAGATGATGATGAGGAGGAGGTTGAAAACATTTATGATGAATCTGCTAATCTTCTTAATTCTCAATCAGGGGCAAGCACTCCTGCCACGAATGTTTTAAATGTTTAGTATAGCCTCATGGAATATAAGGGGTCTGAACCAATCCCCTAAAAGAATAGAGGTTCGTCAGGTTATTAATGAAAATAATCTGAGTGTTTGTGCTATCTTGGAGTCTCATGTTGATGCTTCGGGTGTTTATGATATGTGTCGTAAGATTTTTAGCAGATGGAAGTGGACGTCAAATGGTGGTTTGTGTCCTAAAGGGACTCGTATAATTCTTGGCTGGAATGATGATAATGTGGATGTTATGGTGTTGTCTCAAACAAGTCAAGTTATGCATTGTCAGGTTAAAACGCGTATGGATAACCGTACGTTGTTCTGCTCTTTCGTTTATGCTGATAACTACTATATCCATCGGCGTGTTCTCTGGAATAATTTGGTTGCTCATGCTACTTTTATGCGGGATAAGCCATGGTTTGTTTTGGGTGACTTTAATGCTGCTCTTAATATTGAGGATCACTC
Organism: Glebionis coronaria; assembly: GCA_025667525.1. Lineage (NCBI taxonomy): Eukaryota > Viridiplantae > Streptophyta > Magnoliopsida > Asterales > Asteraceae > Glebionis > Glebionis coronaria. Next base: position 293,491,135 of record CM046881.1, on the reverse strand, counting down.
ATGCGGTGGCTACACTCCTAATATTGCCATGCGGGAATTCAAGGAGTGTGTAAATCTTATGGAAGTTATGGACGTTAATGCTACAGGTTTACATTTTACTTGGAATGAGAAACCACAGGGTGATGATGGTATTCTCAAAAAGATTGATCGGATTATGTCTAACATTAAGTTTCTTGATGAGTTTCCAGGTTGTTTTGCGATATTCCAACCGTACAGGATTTCTGACCATTCTCCTTGTGTGTTAAGAATCCCTACAATTAGCAAACCTAAGCCTAAACCTTTTAAATTCAGTAATTTTCTTGTGCATAAGGAGAGTTTTCATGCAGTGGTAGCTAACGGATGGTTGGCTAATGTTCATGGTTGTGCTATGTTTAGGCTTGTTAAACGCTTAAAAGGTTTAAAGGCTCCGTTTCGTAAACTGCTGTTTGAACAGGGTAATCTTCATGATCGTGTTACTAGACTACGTGTGGAATTAGATGTTGTTCAACAAGCCCTTGATAGAGACCCATCCAATGTGTTGTTGAAAGAAGACCATGCTCATTATCTAGTTGCTTTTAAGGAAGCTTCTCTTGACGAGGAACGCTTCTTACGTCAGAAATCTAAAATTGAATGGCTTGATGCAGGTGATTCAAATACGGCTTATTTTCATAATTCGGTTAAGAGTAGGGCGGCTCGTAATCGTATTGAAATGGTTCGTGATTCTCATAACGTGCTTCATGATGGAGATGCTGTGCCTGGTGCTTTCGTTGCTCATTACGAGCAGTTTCTTGGTCAGGCAAGTGTTTCAGGTTCTTTTAATACGTCTGATTTGTTTGTTCGAAAGCTTGGTGCTCAGAAATCTGCCCATATGGTTAGAGTCATCTCTGATTCTGAAATTAAGAGTGCGTTATTCTCCATGAGTGATGATAAAGCTCCTGGGCCGGATGGTTTTACTGCTGCGTTTTTTAAGAAGTCTTGGGATATTGTGGGTGATGAGTTTACATGTGCTATTCGGGAGTTTTTCTCTAATGGAAAACTTCTTAAAGAGGTTAATCATACTATTATTGCTCTTATCCCCAAGGTGTCTGTTCCAAATAAGATTACTGATTATCGCCCCATCTCTTGTTGTAATGTTATTTTCAAATGCATTAGTAAAATACTTTCTAACCGTATTAAAGGGGATTTGGGCGATTTGGTTAATATTAATCAATCTGCTTTTGTACCGGGGCGTAGGATCTCGGATAACATCTTATTGACGCAGGAGCTGATGAGGAATTACCACAGAAATTTTGGTCCTCCAAGATGTGCTTTTAAGGTTGATATTCAGAAAGCTTACGATACGGTGGACTGGCAGTTTCTGCGTAACATTCTGATTGGTTTTGGATTCCACCATTTAATGGTTGATTGGATTATGACGTGTGTTTCTACTACTTCATATTCCATTTGCATAAATGGTAATTTATATGACTGGTTTCAAGGTAAAAGAGGTCTCAGGCAAGGTGATCCGTTATCTCCATATCTTTTCACGTTGGTCATGGAGATCCTTTCACTTATGTTGCAACGGAGGGTTCTTAATGCAGAGGTTTTTCATTTTCATCACCGTTGTGAGCAACAGCGTATTATCAACCTCTGTTTTGCAGATGATCTTTTCTTGTTTGCTAGGGGTCACTTGGACTCTGTGCAGGTTATTATGGATGCGTTGGAGGAATTCAAGATAGCTTCTGGTTTGGTTCCAAGTATCCCAAAGAGCACAGTTTTCTTCTGTAATGTAGCTACTGCTGTTAAAAGTAGTATTTTACATATCATGCCATTTGCTGAAGGCGAGTTACCTGTCAAATATCTTGGTGTCCCTCTCATTTCGTCCAGGCTTCTATATAGGGATTGTAAAGTCCTTGTTGAAAAACTTGAGAGTAGAGTTAATGATTGGCGCAATAAATTTCTTTCTTTAGCAGGAAGACTCCAGTTAGTTCGTTCAGTTCTTTCATCAATGCATATCTACTGGGCGTCTGTCTTTATCTTACCTGTTCGGATTATTCATGATTTGGAACAGCTTATGAGAGGCTTCTTATGGTGTCAAGGTGAAATGAAGAAAGGTAAGGCTAAAGTTGCTTGGGACTCTGTTTGTACTCCGTTTTATGAAGGTGGACTTGGTATTCGTAAGCTTTCTGATTTTAATACTGCTTTAATGGTTTCTCATATCTGGTGTATTCTCACTCGTAAAGAGTCTTTATGGGTTAAATGGATTTATTCTTACAAGTTAAAGGATCGAAGTTTCTGGGACATTCCATGTTTAGGAGATATGAGTTGGGGCTGGAGAAAACTTCTACAGATTAGACCAAGCATTCGTCAATTTATTTGGTACAAGATTAATAATGGTAGATTGGCTTCTATGTGGTTTGACAAATGGGCAGATTTATGTCCGTTACGGGACGTTCTTTCGTTTCGAAGTATTACAAGATCGGGGCTCTCTCTATCGAATAAGGTAAGGGATCTTATTACTGATGGTATTTGGCAGTGGCCGCAGGATTGGTATGCTAGATTTCCGAACATTGTCTCTATCCCGGTCCCTATTATTAATGATGCTCAGGATGATGATTTGATGTGGCGGGATATAAATGGGGTTCTACATCCTTTTTCAGTTTCTTTAGTTTGGGACTCCATTCGAGATAGGGCTTTGATGGTTGATTGGTATCATGCTGTTTGGTTTGCTCATTGTATCCCTCGTCACTCTATACACTTATGGTTAGTGGTTAGAAGAAAATTGAAGACACAAGATCGGCTTAGGCAATGGGATGTTGGCCCTTTGGTGGATCTAAGCCTTCTACGATGTCCGTTGTGTAAATTGGTGCCGGATTCTCATAACCATCTTTTCTTTGAATGTTCTTATTCTATGCAGGTTTGGTCTAAGGTTCGGGGCCTATGTGATATGGATAACATCCCCCCTCGGATTGATGATATTTTAGCCTATGTTATTCCAATTTCTAAGGGAAAGTCTTGTCCTAGCATCCTTGCCCGTCTTGTGTTGGCTGCTACTGCGTACTTTATATGGATGGAACGTAATTCAAGACTTTTCAAGAAAAAGCTGTTAGCCGTTGATCAGATTGTTCAGCTTATTTGTGATACTATTCGGTTGAAGTTGATTTTATTTCGTTTTAAGAAGATGTCTGCCAGGTCGAGTTTGCTGCTTGACAAATGGAGGGTGCCGAGCTCTAGAGTTCTTCATGATGGGAGTGCCGGGTGAGGGTTGTACTCTTTTTTCCTTGTCCAAGGTTTTTCCCACTGGGTTTTCTTTGGCAAGGTTTTTTAAGGAGGCAGGCTCATTTGGATATCATTTGCTCCTTTTGTGTTGTTGGTGGAAGCTGAAGACAATGTGTGACTTCATGTTTGCATCTTGGTTTCTTTCTAGTTTACTTGCTTTGTAGTTCTAGATTAGTTTGTGTTTATGCTATGACATAATCACGTGTTAACATGCTGCCTGTAGCATGCGGTTAATGTGGTATCTTAGCCACATTCCTTTGTACTTCAACGCTTTTTTGGTTAATATATTTACCGGGGACACCCTTTACCAAAAAATAATTAGTTAATTATTAAAATCATGACTTATAATTAATTAATTTACATGACTTAGGTTATATTATTAGTAGATAATAATACATGGTTTAACCTAAGTATTTTTACCTTTGTTTAATTAAATCATGTTATATTTAATTAAATACTTTAACCTATAGTTTATTTAATTTACATAAAATAATTAATAAACTATACTATTTAATTACATGACTAAGAATATTAATCAGTAAACACTTAAGCTTATATAATTAGCTCAATAATCCAGCTTATTTATATTTATGGAAACTTTCTATTTTTAGAAACTTATTTAATTAAGGCAGCTAATCAATTTATGGAAACTTTATATTTTTAGAAACTTATCTATTTTAAGCAGTAAATCTATTTTTGGAAACATTCTATTTTTGGAAACTTTCTATTTTTGGAAACTTTCTATTTTTTGAAACTTTCTATTTTTGGAAACATTCTATTTTAGGAAACCTGCTATTTTTAGAAAGTTACTTATTATTACACAACAAGTATAATAATACATGAAATACAAGTAATACTTTAACAGAATAGACAGAATACATGATAAACACAGTATAAAGCTTAAATCAGTAAAACATGACATGAACATATAAAACCAGCTAAGACATGATATAAAACCAGTTACGTACTCAGTAATCAGATACTTATACACGAATAAATTTATGTAGCACTAGTGATACCGAAGTAGGACTCTCTTCCGTTCGTCTTCTTCGTTCACTGGACACAAGGTACGGATTCTCCGTCCTTTCAGTATGGACATTCTTCCTTATTAGGATTTCCCGTATGCAGCCAACTGTTTTCCCCAGTATATGTTTATATGTTTTGGAATTGCTTATGTTTAATTAGATACCTAAAGCCATATACATGCATGACGAGTTTCACCTAGTTATGGAGGTACCATAACCATAACACTAGAGGCACTAGTGTTATGACTCCACCACGACAGAGTGATAGCTCGTGGCGTTCCTTCAGCTTTTGGCCATATTATTATTATCTGGTGGGGCGTATGGGTGCATCCTAGTTTACATGTTTTCAGCAGATTATTCAGGTAAATGTGGTGTGTGCCTTGCATCCTTCACAAGGAGTTGATCCCTCCTACCCAAACTAGTATATTGAATTAGAGGAAGCCCCTCTAATTTATATGACGAGGTCACCCCTCCAAGTATTCATGCACGTTGATAATTCATGACCTATATTGGCTAATGGTAAACATGTTAAACAGTTTTTATACTATAAACATAAGGCTTTTCAAACTATAAAACAAGTTTCAATAAGACATGCCAGGTTATTCAGGACATAGTCTTTTCCGCTGCTTCATGCTTATATGCTTATATTATTCATGCTTTACTTGTATATCCGTGCACTGAGTGTTATGCTCAGCCGTTTTCCTTTTCATGTTCCCAAAACGGCAGGTACTCAGGGACGCTCGTAGACTTTAAGCGTACGTGCATATGGATTGGAAGCTTCCTAGACTTCTTTACTTTATGCATTTCTTTATACTTTGACACTCATTTCCATTGACATTGTTTAGTCCTTTTCATTTACAGTACTTATGTTTGTGTGTGATGAGTTCTACTTTTGGGATACCGATGTTTGATTCTGGTATTTCCTTTATGGTCATGTGATGTTTAATGCATTATCCTTGTATGCTTTGATGACACGCCATAATCACGCGTGATATTCCATTTATCAAAATGGGGTGTTACACATTCAGCATACAAAGAAACAAGAAGATAACCAATTATCATTCATGTTTAGGGTAGGATTGTTGGGAATTAGTTGTAATAGTATCAAGTACCATTTGTATGTAACCAAGTACCGTTAGTGTTAGTAAGTGTAGCACCCTAAAATTTACATAGCACAGCAGAATACCACTTTGGGGGGCAACTTCATAATCACAAGCACATGTACAAAGAGAACGACTCAAAAAGAGGCATTTGAAAAGTTTAATCCATTCGATTAATAAAACATCAGAGTTTAATACAGGTCCTAACCATAATGTAAATATAAACATTTTCAAAAGGTTTATCGAATGGTAATCAGTTTTATATTGCATTTAAAGTATCTAGTGCGACTCCATGCTCCAACTGCTCTTAAACTTGTGTACCTAAGAAATACATGTCAAAACGTCAACACAACGGTTGAGTGAATTCAAAGGTTTGCAAGTAAAGGAAGTGGACCATAAGATTTCAAGTATTCAGTTTCCAATGTCAGATAGCATCAGTTATCGCATTTAGTTCATGAAACCGAACAATAACGTCCGTTATTCCATTCAAGTTTCAAATACAATGCGTCTAGTCGGTTTTCTGTTAAACCCGGACTGAGAGGTCAATCCCAATAGATCTACTCAGAGCATTCGTGTTTACTCGACCAGTACAGTCGGTCCAAGTAATTAACGGTTCATAACTAAAAGGGACACAATAAGCATACAGTTCAAGTACTTGCGTCCATTCGTAAAAAGTAGCATGTATCCCCCTTGCGGGTTTTATAAAAAACATATAAAGCAGTAAAAACGAGGCTATGAACTCAGCTTAGCGATAGCGATATCAAACAAGGATAACAATCGAGATAATAGTGATAAGAGTGAAACGATGAAATAAGATGAGACAAGAAACCACAAGCTTCTAACAATGACCTTAGCTTCATCGGATAGACAAGTGATTTGGAGTCACGATGGTCAAGAATAGATACCGACATGTACATGAATGCCGCGAATCAATCGAACAAGAACTCGAACCCGCGGATATGATAATTAAAAGGAAATTACAAACCCTATAACACCTATGGGGAAAAACCATCTAATATTACATAAGCAAAAAAAACAAGACATCAAACTCAAGACAAGACAAGACATGTGATAATGGTCGTTCAAGCGTTTGTGCTTGAGGTTAATGTGGTATCTTAGCCACATTCCATTGTGATGTAACTGTTTTTTGGTGTAATATATTTTACCGGGAAGAAGTCCCTTTACCCAAAAAAAAAAAAAAAAAACCAACGATTAGGAAACCAAATCTCGAACTAAATCGACTTGAACCAAGGTCGTGATATGAACCCGAGCAGCTCTGTATAATAAAGTTTCATGCCGTGCAACGCCTCCATTCTTTATCATCTTCAAATAAACACTTTCTAACTATGGTCGGTATGACATCTTGTCTCGTGCGATGGATGATGGCGCATGAAAATGATTGTGGGACATGCTACCCATAGTTGATAAACATTAATTCTCAATATGTTTGAAACGTTGTAGAAGTCATGTATAAACGTTGAACGCTCTAACATGGTATCAACGTTGGGTTATTTGGAGAAGGAAACTCAAGAATCATTTCATTACATACATAAAGTATGTATACGTATATGTGCGGCTACATATATGTTCAACAACACATCTTTTCTTTTTAGATTGACACTAGAAGATTAAAAGGAGATGGTGATATTGTTTTGAGGGTTCACGGCATAATATAAAGCAAGAAAAATGTTTTGTTAAGAGAAATGAAATTAGAATACAACTTTATGGTTTATTCGGTGATGATACATGCTTATCTAAGATACGTGTCTAATAATGGTTTAGATAGGTTGGACGTGGCATATTAAAGATTGAGAAAAGGTTTATAATTTAAACTTCGTCCGACAATTTGTAAAAGCGGGTATTATCGAAGCCCGATATATTTAAAGTTACGCTATTTAAGAATGATATGTAGAACACGAAAAATAATACGCTCAATATGAAATAAGAACGACGGAATTTGGAGAACGTCGATATTTTGATATAAAAATTGAGGCTTGAATTATATAAAACGTTAACACGTTATATAAACAAATGACGTTTATATATTTACCTAAATTACGAAAAATGCACGTAAAGCGAAAATTTAAAACGGCAACAATAAATACATTTCTATGTTGTAACGAGGATGTTCATAGTCGATGTCGGACATAGAATTGACCATTAAACAATAATTGACACGTATTCGATAGCTAAAGCCCTAACCTTCCCGGTTAGTCAAGAATTCCATATTATTCATAGAACGAACATGAAAATTAAACGTCGGGTAAAAAATATTGGTCCAAATATTTGAAATAATATTTGCGCTCGGTCTAAATGTTGATATTAAATTTTAGGTTACTACAGTGTCTATCCCTTTAGGAAGTGACGTCTCGACGCTTAATTCACCTCAATAATCTTCGGTTAAATGGCAAAGAGGCGAGAATAATATTTTTAAATTTCTCTCAAATACTATGTTCGATCAAATAATTAGACACGATTATAAATGAATATGAAGCCAATAATATTCCCAGCTCAAGGTGTGTGCAGCATGCATGAGTAAACGGATAACATGTGGCGAGGATCCTTACAAAATGGATAAGAATGTAAGCGTAGCCGATAAGACCATAGAAATTGAGAATTCAGCAAGACCTCAACTCAAAAGAGTGGCTAGTAGTTCAGTGCGGTCGACTCTTAATGTTCGCGGTGGTTGATACACAACAGAGAAAGAAGATCCTTACACCAAATGTCGAATCAAAGAAAGTTTACATGGTAATTCGTACAACATAATTACAATATGAATTGAAATATCGATAGACAATGGATAAATCATAAATCGAATTACGAGTTGAAATGAAACAGTTTGTGTGAATGCCACATGCTTAAGCCCACTCATTTACAAATCATTAATTACATGGGTTTGTCGGGTCCATTTAATTAAGATTTGAAAACTAATGGTTCGCTAATTTATAATTTTCTTTTTCAAACGACTGACGAATTCGTTTCAACAAGAGCATTAATTAGCCTACCTTAGCACCGTTTGCACACAACATGAGATTAAAACTAAATCATATACTTCATGGAATAAAAAATTACGACATGATTCTTTAAAATCATCCAAAGTGATAAGAAAATCAAGGAATAAATTTACATTGTGTTTCAAAGAAATAGGTGCCCCAAAATGGCACATCATGAGGTGACAAGTCAACGTCGTACTCTAGTCAACTGGAAGACTTTACAATGATGGTCTATGAATATAACATAAGATTCCAAAGCACAAGGCAAGTATTCAAATTCAGAATCAGAAGGTAAATAACCAGTGAAATCGGTACTTGACGGTGAGTTCACGTTTATATAAAAGAGGTACCATAAAAGTTATGACATCATTGCTTCACACGTAATATCAATGTTTATATACGTAATCCATTCACATAAACATACTAACAAAAAAATATTATGTATACTAATATACATATTTTACAAGCTTTCGGGTAGCACGAGCACACAGATGATGTTCAAGGCATAAAAATTATTTTATCAAAAGAGATGTTATAGTCTAGGTATTATAAAAATGACCTAGTTCTCTATGACAAGTGCTCTGATACCAATCTATAGCACCCTCAAATTTACACAACGCAGCAGAATACCACTTTGGGGCGCTACATCATAATCACAGGCACATGTACAAAGAGAACGAGTCAAAAATAGTCGTTTGAACAGTTTAATCCATTTGATTAATAAAACATCAAAGTTTAATAGAGGTCCCAACGCTAATGTAAATATAAATAGTTTCAAAAGGTTTATCAGAAGGTAATTAGTGTTTTATTGCCTTTAAAATATCCAGTGCGACTCCATGCTCCAGCTGGTCTTAAACCTGAGTACCTGAGAAATACATGCTAAAACGTCAACACAACGGTTGAGTGAATTCATAGGTTTGTATGTAAAGGCAGTGGACCACAAGATTTCAAGTATTCATTTTCCATGTTCAGATAGCATCGGTTATCGCATTTAGCTTATGAAACAGAACATTAACATCCGCTATTCCGTTCAAGTTTCAAATACATTGCGTCCAGTCGGTTTACCGTTAAACCCAGACGGGGAGGTCAATCCCAATAGATCTATTCACAACAATCTTGTATACTCGACTAGTACAGTCGGTCCAAGTAATTAACAGTTCATGACTAAAAGGACAAAATAAGCATACAGTTCAAGTACTTAAGTCCATTCGTAAAAAGTAGCATGTATCCCCTCGCGAGTTTTATAAAAAAACATATAAACCAATAAAAATAAGGGTATGAACTCACCTTAGCAATAAAAATATCAAACGAGGATATCGATCGAGATAATAGTGAAAAGAGTGAAACGATGAAATAAGATGAGCCAAGAAACCCCAAGATTCTAACAATGACCTTAACTCCATTGGATAGACAAGTGATTTGGAGACACGATGGTCGAGAATAGATACTGACATGAACATGAATGTCGCGACTCAATCGAACAAGAACTCAAACCCGCGGTTAACGAATCAAATACCAACGATTAGGAAACGAAAGCTCGAACTAAATCGACTTGAACCAAGGTCGTGATATGAACTCGAGCCGCTCTATATAATGGCGCATGAAAATGATTGCGAGACATGCTACCCATAGTTGTTAAACATTAATTCTCCATATGTTTGAAACGTTGTAGCAATCATGTATAAATGTTAAACGCTCTAACATGGTATCAACGTCGGGTAATTTAGAGTAGGAAACTCAAGAATCATTTCATTACATACATGGAGTATGGATACATATATATTCAACAACACATCTTTTCTTTTTAGATTGACACTAAAATATTAAAAGGAGATGGTGATAATGTTTTGATGGTTCACAGTAGAATATGAAGCAAGAAAAAATGTTTTGCGAAGAGAAATGAAAGTAGAATACAAGTTGCTGGTTTATTCGGTGATGATACATGCTTATCTAAGATACGTGTCTAGTAATGGTGTAGATGGGTTGGACGTGGCATATTAAAGATTGAGACAAGGTTTATAATTTAAAATTTTTCCGACAATTTGTAAAAGCGGGTATTATCGATGCAGCTTCGGACACAACTTTCCTCGTTTTCCTAAAACGAATTACTAGACACAACTTCTTAATACCATGGAAAAGTGTGATCCATAATCTGTACAATCATCTTAGTAGTCTCCAAAATTATTCGACTTCCTTACATCACTCCAACACATAGGAAACCTAACTTACGTTCGTACAAAGCCTTAAACGATGCAGCCTTATCACTACGTTCCCAACAATTCCTAAGTCAATCACATGCTCACAAGTATATCGTCCAACGTTCGAATTGTCCTTTCACTCTGTCCAACAGTCTCTGGATAATACGCAGTACTAAACTCAACTTAGTTCCTATCCAACATTCATTTCAGTTCAGAGATTTCCAAACTCAGAAGTAAACTTCAGTCTTTGGATTATGATATCAAGTTTACTTGAAATTCTCGACAATTCTGTCACTAAATCCATAATGATCCCTCCTACCTCCATTCAAAAATTTCAGATTGCACCAATAACTTAGATGATTTTCGATACTCAACTTTCACATTTACCCAAACTAAACACTTACTAACACACCGATGAATTTTTGCTTTCATGTTTGGTCACCAATGAATTTTCCTTATGTCATGATACATCTTACCCAAATCAGAATGTATCGAATACTTTGACTTGTAAGATTCCTTCATCACAAAATCTCGCACTCCCAACGCACCATTGAGTAATCAAATTTGATTGCCTGATTCTCAATATACTTTATCTCATTCTATTTCACTATAAAATCCGGTTCATAAGTTTGACAGAACATTGTAATAGATTTCCTTGACATTTTCCTCCTTTACACCATTAGCTTAAACATTCAATATCCTTTCTGTCAAATCTACAATCCACACTTCTTGTTATCGCCAATGCTCAAAGCCTCGGGTTAGAGATTTTTCCTTTTCCTTCCTACTAAGTGCATCAGCTATCACATTCGCCTTTCCAGGATGGTAGCGAATCTCGTAGTCATAGTCACTCACAGTTATAGTCACCAACATACTCAAGTACTCAAAATTGATAACTGGTGATTTTCTACTCATCTCTTTTGTCTTCCCAAGATTATGTGACAAACTCTTATGATCCTTGATTACTACATACTTGATTCTATACGAGTAACGTTTCCACAATCTCTAAGCAAATACCACAACTCCATAACCCTTATGAAACACATCACAAAAAACTATAAATTCTCCAGATCCTTATGACAATGACAACATCAGCGTAGAACATGACTTATCCCTCGGTGTTTAGAAAATAGTTCCTCATCTAATGAGGATCAGATCTTGAAACTTACAAATTTAGATGTATAAGTGGGGTTCACGCATCCAATTCTTCTTAGTCAGCTTTAGCATTGATTTAACAAACCAAAATCGAAACCCTAATAATGGCAGAAATATTTTCTCCCTAGCCGCCACTCTTAGCCTTAATTTCGTTTCCTTCCCGCTCTCTTTAACCTTCATTCGTTGTTAATTGATCGTATCATAACATTAATTGATTACGGTTTGGTTGAAGGATTTAGGGTTGGTTGTCGTTTTTAGGGTTTCTATTGGTTGTTTTAGGGTTTTTTATTTCTGTCTTGTTCATTCTTGTTTGTATTCCTTTTTTAGATTTGCTGTTTGAGTCGTGGGTTGTTTATGCTCATGTAAGGTGTCAAGGCGGGTTGGCTGGGATCCTATTTTTTAGGATCTGTTCGTTTGGGATTATTAAACAGGTGTTATTAGGGTTTTTTGGGTTTATTGGTTATGATGTCTGAGTTGGATAATCAGGTTGATATGACGGCTCTTTCTGATAGGGTGCAGCGATTGAGAGCAATTATGGCGGACTCAACACATGCTAGGGCTCCTAACGCGGGGGTCTCATGTGGTGAGCATGCTGGGTTCTCGGGAGTTGGTAATCATACGGCTGAAAAGAATGGCGCGGTTGATATAATGAATGACATTAGTCAGGGGCAGCTTAATAGGCAGCCGTCTGCTGCTAGGGTTTCGTCTGAGGATGATGTTACTGCCGCTGCTGGGATTCACGTTACTGCTGCTGTTAATGCTCATATGCAGGTTACGCCGGTTATGTGTGACTTGTCCAAGAAGGCTAGTAGTAATGGTGGTGATATAACTGGTGTGCAAGTTAACCATGATGCGAGGATTGGGAGTTCTATGGCTAGGAAGAATGAGGTCGGGGTTCAACATACGCCTGGGGCTGGTTCTTCATCAGTTGGTGTTTCGACCTCATATGCATCGCTAGTGCAGAATAAGCCGGTGTGTAAGCCGGTTCATATTAAGGAATTGCATAATGACGAACAAGTTGTTGGGGCTGCTGTAACTCTTCCGTATGATGCTGTGGAAGGGATTCGGGCGCATCTTAATAACACACTGTTTGGGTATTTCATTGGGAAGCGTCTTGCGTTTCCGTTGGTAGAAAATTATGTGAAGAATGTATGGGCCAAATATGGTTTAAAAAGAGTTAAACTTCAGGATGAGTTCTTTCTTTTTCAGTTTGATTCTAAAAGTGGTATGGATAGGGTGTTGGAGAATGGTCCGTGGTTGATTCGACATGTTCCGTTAATTCTGAATGTTTGGTCGTCTATTATGGATTTGCATAAAACAGAGATTAAGAAGGCACCGGTGTGGGTGAAACTTCATCATGTGCCTATTGATGCTTATTCGGAGATTGGTCTTAGTTTGATCACAACTCAAATTGGAAGACCTATTATGCTTGATTCTTATACTAGCAGCATGTGTATCAACCCGTGGGGTAGGAGTACTTTTGCCCGTGCTCTTATTGAGATTTCGGCTGATGATGCTTTAAAGAAGTCGTTGGTCATTGCTATTCCGATTGAGAAGGATAGAGGGCACAAATTGAAGACTATTGACATCGAGTATGAGTGGACACCTCCTAGATGTTCTACTTGTCTTATTTTTGACCATATTGATGCTAAATGTCCTAGGTTGCCTAAACAGGTAGTGGTTGAGAAGGTGGTTAGCAGGGAAGATCATAAGGTTGTGGAGGATGATGGTTTTCATGTAGTTAAGAACAAGAAGAGCAAGGGGAAGAATAAGCAGCAACAACAAATTTCTGGCATTAAACTTACGAAACCAGCCCTTAATATTAAGTATCGTAATGTTGAGAGGGGTGAAACGTCAAAGACAAGTGATACCGGTCAGAAGAAGGCAACTCCCCTGCTTAAGAAGGGTTTCTTGAATAACAAAGCCTCGAGTTTTGTTGCTAAGCCTAATAATACGGAGAAGAGTTCTCAAAACTCTTTTAGTGCTCTTTGGGATAAGATAGATGATGGCACCGATTGGGAAGATGGTTCTAATATCAAGGAAGATGTGGTTAATGCTAGTGATAGTGAGGTTGAAGAAGTCATATCGATTGATGATCGGCATGGTGCTCGTCAGCCTGATGTTCGTTCTAAGTGTTAGCCTTGATGTCATTTTATTTTCATTGTTCATGCACCTTTAGGTGGTTTTTTCCTATTGGTGTTATTTGTTTTGTAATTGTTTGTAGGATCATATGGCATGTCATATGATTTAGTGGTTGTTCAAGCTTTTGCTTGAGGTTAATGTAGCATTGCAGCTACATTCCATTGTACTTCAACGCTTTTGGGAATATATTTTACCGGGGTCTTGATTCCCCTTTACCCAAAAAAAAAAACAATCAGTAAAAACCTTTCGATAAACCTCCAATAATTCTCAGCTTAGACAAAGGAATTAACAGATTTCCATTAGCGTCGTTGGTACTGACCATTCCTTAATCACTTCAATCTAGGCAAGATCTTCACGAATACCTTTGTTTTCAATCCCATGCCCCAGAATTTTCACTAACTCTAACGAAACTCACTCTTAGAGAACTTTGCATATAACTTCTCTTTCTTTAACAATTCCAAAATTGTTCTCAAATACTTCTTATACTCCTCCTTTCCTTGGAATAAAAGAGAATATTGTCAATGAACACAATGACTAACTCATCCAAATACGGCATACACACACGAATCATCGAGGCCATGAATACAACAGACACATTGGTCCATCCCAAAAACGCATCACTTGAAATTCAAAATGCCCATATCAAGTAAGGAAAGCAGTTATAGGAATATCTTCTTCCCTAACTCTCAGTTGGTGATAAGATCTCAATGTGATCTTCGAGTATACACTGGATCCCGCAACTGGACAAATATGTCGTCAATCCTCGACAGTGAATACCAGTTCTTGACAGTTAATTTGTTAAGGTCACGATAGTCGATACACAACCGAAACAAGCGCTCCTCACGGCAACGAACTTGGTCTAATACATCCCTTATCCATCAATCCTCGCAATTGATTGGATAACTCCTTCAGCTCTGACGATGTCAAACGATAAGACACGTGAACAACAAATGTACTCCTGGCACTAGATCAATACGAAACTCCTCTTCACAAGAAGACAGTAAACTCGGTAACTCTTCAGGAAAACTTCAAAATACTTTCGAATCACTGGCACATCTTCCAACTTCTTCTCAACTACACCATCACTAGTTATCTGAGCTAGATATACATCACTGCCTTCTTCCACATACTTCCTCATCTTCAACCAAGACATAATTCTCAAACGGAAGTTCACTCATCACCTTTTACAGTCAACACTCAGCTTCTCAGTAAAATCTAAACCAATCCTCTCCACAAACAATTACTGCACCACACAAAACTAACCAATCTATACTAACCATCTACATCAAAAGATCCCAACTCTATGAGCATCGATCAATATCAAACATCTAATTCCCATACTTTAAGAAACACTCTCTTAGTACATAACTAATACTAACAACATTCTTCATCGGTTAACTCAACATCATAGCTAGTTGCTAATATTACTCGTTCTCTATCCTTAAGGTAACTAAATCTAATATCTACAAAACTCCTATCGAATCTAAACTCAACCAATATACTATCTTAATGAGCATCAAAATTTGTATGTTCTCACTCGATGCTTGAGACTTGTTAGTATCACCCACAACATAGGCTGGTATAGCAGCAACATTGCTTCCTTGTCGATCCTCAGTCCTTTGATAATTTCATTGCTTGTGTCCTATTTAACCATAACGAAAACATATTATAACTCTAGTTGCATTAACTCTAGTAATCACTTCCCTTCTCTTACACTTAGCAGCTTTGTGACCAAATTGTCCACATGGTACAAAATACAGCGCTTACAAACTTGGGATTTATCTTGTTACCTTGGTGCATAGTAGCAGTACAACACCAATATTCCTTTTCTTAAACTGCTGATTTTGAATCTATCCTCAATTATTGTTGCTACGATAACTACCACAATTCTAACCTTGACTAGACTGAGCAGATTTAAATTTCATTTTGTTATTCCCAACAATAATGTCCTTATTGTGTTACACCTTATTCACTTCCGAACAACAACCGACCTCAAAGGTATTCTCCATCTTATCCATCCATTTGTACATCTCCAAAACAACATAAGTATCAAGAGTTACTCGTCATAGCACTCATACTGAATCTTATGAAACAAAGATACAAACATTTCCTATGAACATATGGAATAGAAGTAACATTTCCAACTAGAACAGCAGCATCCTCAGTCCCAACACCTTGATTTCTTGTAGCATGATCAACTTCAAGCGCTCTAGCAATCACTTCCTCAACCATAGTGTTCACCCTAGCAATTGTTAGTTCCGGAGACATATTTCAAGAAACTTAGTCACGTGGCGATCCACAACTGACATAAAATGTCTCACTTAATTCTTTTCACCGTCATCACAGATGAAAGAAACATGATAAGTATACCCAGCAAGATAAAAGAATCTGTCTTTATCGGGATATCTCATGGATGCTACATGCAAAAATAACACAACTACACATATTCATCAATCAAACCACAAAAGAGCTAATAAAGACCAATCATCTATCATGAAGGTAAATTTAGATTGCGTTGAGGATTCAACAAAAATAGTGTGACACCCCAGGTAGGGTCAAAATACGCGGAATTATCCGCGGAGATGTCACAAGGGCGGATCGATAGCATATAGTCCATAGAGCATAAGATAAAAGTAAGTTCAATCAGATTACAAGTTTATTTTAACAAATAAATAAAAATTGTCTTAAACATGGTAGAGAGTGTTTGTTTGAGTTTCCAAAATAGAACCCTTGACGAGTCCTATGATGCAGATTTCTAAGATGCTGGAGGCCATGCACACTCCACGTACTAACTTCATATTCCTTGCAAAACATACTAACGGGGTCAACATAAAGTTGGTGAATTTTCAGATTTTAACAATTAATTAGTTTGGACATACAATAATCATAGAAGTAATAATGCACAAAGCATTCTTACTAAAATGTAAATAAAATTTGTTTATTATTAGAAACTGAAGCTTAACCCCATAGTCCTCAACAGAAGAGGACGTAGTGTCTTACAAAAAGACACCCATTCCTATTCCAACATGGTATACGTCTGTTGTCCCGACCAAGGCACAGTGAGCATGACTCACCCAGACGGGGATGGTCAATCCCTAATAGATCTATTTATAACATTCGGGCGATTTACAACAATTTAACAGTTTCAATAGTAAGCAATCATAATCTAATTTATACAATCCAGACGTGTCTAATATATGTTTGCATATTTTCTTCCCTAAAAGGGGAAAGTTTTATCAAAGTTTAAATGGGGCTGTAAACTCACCTGGGATTAGGCAATTGCTTGTTTAACACGGGTATCCAAATAAAGCTCACACCATAGTTATGCCTAATCAGATAGTAAAGTCTTAATAGATAGTAAAAAAGAACATATATGTATGCTTATACAGTTTTATTCAGGTCATTCATACTATGGTATTTATTCAAATAACAATAGTTCAAGTAGCATTAATATTCATTTAAACTTAATTATATAAGTTTCATTTCTAATTAAACATAAAATGTTTAACTATTAATATCAGTTAGCATACATGTAATAATACTCATTCAATCTTACAACTAAGTTGTACATTTAAGTAAACACAAAAGAAAATGTTTCACTTAAAATATTAATCTATGTTTATAGTACTTGTATCAATAACATCCAATTAAATTTCATGACCACGGTTTATATTTAAGTAAACATTATGGGTTTTACTTAAAATCTATTTACGTAGTAACCTTTAATTTAATTTATGTTCATATAATTTTATTTCTTAAAAGTATATGAGTGCATGTATTAATAAGACATATTCATAATTGTTTATACAATTATTTTATAAAGTAAAATATAAATATTTTATTAAAAAATATATAATATTTTATTTAACTTTAAAGCTTCCATAAATTATTTTAAAATTTATGAAATAATTTAAACTTAAGAATTTATACCTTAATTCTTATGGTCTAAGTATTTTAATTATGTTTTATTTTAATCAAAATAGATTTTTGGGTTAGGGCTTGTTAATGTTTTGGAACATGGCAAAACTAGTCCCTCCATGTTTTTAAACAAGTAAACATTTGGATTTTACATATCTAGTACCTAGGGCTTGTTATAGTTTCGGTATATGGCAGATTTAGTCCCTCTAGTATTATCTAGGTTTTGTAACTTCGTTAAAATGACAAAACAGCCCCTAGGACTTCTTATAGTTTCGGATAATTGCAAAAATGGCCCTTAGGGTTTTAGAATGACAAAATAACTTTTAATAACTTCCCAAAATGGTCCCTAGGGTTTAAATAGCCACGGAAAACAATTATTAAACCCTAAACTCTTGGATTTTTACATTTTCGGTCCTTGTGCTTAGTAGTTCATCAAGACAAGTTTCATAAGTTACGGTTTTAGTCCTTAAGTTTTATAAGTTGTCATTTTCATCCAAAAAGTTTTTATAAGTTGTATTTTATTGTAAAAACTTTTATTCAACATACAAAATTGTATATGGGCTCATTAAATGGGCTAAACATCCAATGGGCTATTTTAGTGGGCTTAACTATATCTCAAGTCCATTAAATTGGTTTAAATGGACCTTTAAATCATTTATTGGGCTTAACTATATCTTTAAGTCCTTTAATTAGTTAAATGGGCCTAATTGTGATCTTAAGTCTGTTTAAATTACTATAATTTATGAAATGGGCTTATTAGGTCCATTTAAGTTTTGAATTAACATTTCATGGACTTAATTAGTCCATTAACATTAATTTACATTTTATTTATATTTTTACTTAGGATATCCTTATAAGCTTATTATGAGCTTATTATTATTTGGTTTTCCAATCTAAATGATTAAAACTTTCATTTTGTTTTATGTGTTATACCCATTTACATCTAGGTGTGTTATAAGGTTATAAGAAGGTCATAAGCCCTAGTAGGAGCTTATAACCCACGACCTATATTAGTTTTTTTTTTGGTAAAAGGGTAGCAATGACCCCGGTAAATAGAACCAAAAAAAGTGTTGAAGTACAAGGAACGTGGTGGAAATACCACATTAACCGCAAGCTACAGGCAGCTTGTTAAACAAAATGTTTATGACAGGCCATAAACATTAACTAGTCTAGAATACTGGAAATATATAAACTAGACAAAAACCAAGACGATAACATAAAGTTACGAGGAAAATAATAAAATATCAACATGGGATCAGCCAGTTGGAGTGCTTGCCCCAATATGAGTGTTAAGAAGATTCACCGATTCATCAAAGACGACCTCGACTACCTCCTCCTCCTCATTATCTTCCTCGCTTACTTGAGCCCCTTCGTCAATACCAGGCATGGACAAAGATGAAAATTTATTAGATGTAGAAACACTGCTCATTTGAGCTTTAGCCTTGTTCGGACCATTAAGATTGCTAGACTGCTGCAACTGACCAGATTTAGTATTCAACTTACTACTATTATCAGCACTCGTACTTGTAGTATCCAAGTGAGTTTTTGGGCGAAAAACAACCGTCTTACCTGCTTGGAAACTCTTGCTCAATGGAACACCTCTTGGAACTTGATTCCCTAAATTACCTTTGTACTTCTTCCTCTTGCTTTGCACTTGTTGGAACCCATCATTATCAACATGAGTTGTCACTTTTTCAACCGTTATAGGTTTAACATTTTTCGGACAAGAATCAACGGAATGACCAAAAATATTACAAGTATGACATCTAGGTGGTTTCCATTCGTATTCAACTCTAATTAACTTTTTAGTACAACCAGAGCCTTCAAGATCAGGGACACCAATAGTAACGTTATCTATAAACTCCGAATCAGCATTCATCTCAATAAGACAATGAGCAAAACTACAACGACCCCAAGACTCTTTGCACATATTATCAGTATAATTATCCATCATAATAAGCTTACCAAGAAACGAAGCAATTAAACTAATACCTTCCTCTTCAAATACCTGTAGCGGGACATCATGAAACTTAACCCATACCGGAATACGAGTTAGTTCCTCCTTTAGAAGATTCGTTTTCATAGTCCATTTCTTAAGAAAAATTGGTGAGTTACGAACCATCCACGGACCACCTTCCAGAACCGCATTAAGACCCTCACTAGATCCAAATTGAAAAAAGAAAAAACCTTTCTCATTCATCATGATACGCTTAAGACCATGTTTTGCCCAGTTATTCTTAGCAAAATACTCAACCACAGGGAATGCAATCCTTTTACCAAGAAAGTAACCATATAAAGTGTTATGGTAGCGAGCATTTACTGTTTCAACAACCTTCCTAGGAATAGAGATATTAACCCCTTCATAGACATTTTCAGAACTAAACGAAGAAGAGACTGCATTAATACCTCCATTAGTAGACGTAACCATATCACCTTCAAATCTGCAAAGTAACTTCAGAATTTCTTTAGCACGATCAGGTGAGATCAATTCCCACAAAGGATGTTTCTTCATTCTTAATTCATGCATAAATTCACCCGCGTCACCAACCGT
The DNA here is from genome assembly GCA_025667525.1 of Glebionis coronaria. NCBI lineage: Eukaryota > Viridiplantae > Streptophyta > Magnoliopsida > Asterales > Asteraceae > Glebionis > Glebionis coronaria. The sequence continues at coordinate 293,470,819 of CM046881.1, read as the reverse complement.
GCGAATCGTTACACCAAATAATTTCAAAACCGCATGTAGGTTACACGGTTGCAAACCATCAATGGTAGCAACCTTAGCTGCAAGGTCTGTTTCCTTAGCCATTTGTGCAGAGTGCACACTCGAACCACCTGAACTGAGTGAAGAAGTGCTGCTAGTTAGATTCTTATGGCGTTCACACAAAACTTCATAATAACGCATAGTGGTCTCCTTAGGTAAAGTAGACCATTTAGGAAATTTGTTTGCCTTCACACCATTTGCAAACACTTCAATGTCACACACAGTATTCAAAGGAATAGAAAACAAATTAGATATCTCCTCTAGCGTTACTAAAACCTCGAGAGTAGACACCTTAACCACATCCATCCAACCTGTAAATAATGGCTTATCACTTTTATTACTCGAATCCACCATAGCTTCAACAAATCGATCAAACGAACCACTAAATAATAAACCAACACTCTCGTAATAAATTATTAAAAAACAAACAGCCGACCAAACTTGCAATACCAATTAAATCCAAGAGGATGGTTTAATGCGCAGCCCTAAACCAAAACCCTAACTAAAATGGCTGCCAGCCTTGAATACGAACCTAGTACCCACGTGAAAAGGTCAGTTGCACTAAAAATTGCACCACTTAATTTCTTAAATGTTGATGTCAGCCGCCAATCCTTAAACAATGTCAAAAGTCAGCCGCCCCACTTAATTAAACCTTAAACAATGTCAGCCGACAAGAGTGAAAGGTCAGCCGACCACTTGCAATAATGAAGGATAATTAAATGCTACGATAAAACGACACCCTCACACAGCGAATACCTAAAAAACAATTATTGCGATCACTTATTTAAACAAAACAAATCGAGACTATTTGTCCAGGTAGCACTTGATCCAAACCGACTTAAAAGAGACAATTAACCACCCACGAGAGAAAACAATACAATCGCACAATACAATGACAGCAAAAAACGAAAATTAAAACCAATTTAATTTATCCTAAAATCAATCAACCAAATAAAGACTTTGTTAACTCAAGAATAATCAGTGATTATTCGAGAAAACAGCATCATTATAAGGTATACGGATTAAAGGAAAAAGAAAATTAGATTTATGAGAAGAGGGGATTTTTTGGCTGCCATTGATGTTTTTTTAAGGTTTTTGTGTTTTTATACGACCTATATTAGTTATAGCATATTAAGATAGGTCAAGTCCCATTTTAAGGTTGCATGTAGTTTATATGTGTTACAAAATTAGATCTCACTATGTACACATCAAGAAAATAATTCACAAGTTCATAATAAGATCTAAACTATGTCTAGACCTAAAAACCAAACATAAATCCATGTACATTCTTATATATCTCACGGCTATATTTTAGATCTTGGTACTTCCAAGATGATCACTATATCTAGTTTCTAAGTCTTGTAATTATTTAAAAATACAATCATGATTATCTAGTTTACATGCATGTTTCCAAGGTTACTATTTTTCCAAGGAGACCACATATAGCTCACGGCTATATTGCCTCTTCCCAAGGTTCCCATAATCTTGTTTTATGTTTAACATATTCAAGTTAGTCTTTGCCATTAGATCTATGGTTTCTAGTGACATGCATGTACATTTTATCCATTTAAATCTTATGTAACCCACGGCTACATTTATACACATAAGTTGTATTTGTGATTTTTAATAGCTCTTTTATCATGTAACATTTCATGTTCCATCATTTAAACTTAACACATGACTCACATAGACATTAACCATATATGTCGTGACCTTTAAGGTCATGGTCTTCAAGACTTTTAAGTTACACACATCCATTTTATGAGATCTATGACTACTGGTTTAACCATAGTCCCATAAAACAAGATTTGTAACTCATGCAACTTTTTGATTTACCAAATGTTTCATATGATTTTTATATCAAGTTTAAAACATAACATACCAATCATAAGTTCCTTATCAAAAGGTTTTAAGTCATGAACATGATTTTTATAAAATAAGTCGTGACCTATAATGGTCATAGCTTCATCAAATCTTGATTTTTAACATGTTATCCTACTTGTGTTTATAGATGTATGATGACGCATGCATGAAGGAATGAAAGAACAAGTAATGTATACCTTTCTTGCCTAAAAGTACCACAAATGATCTAGGTGAACAAGGTGGTTTGAGATCTACTCAAAATGATGAAGAAAACCCTATGTATAAATCAAGCCTTGGCCTAATGATTTGTAGTAAAGATGAGACAAAGATCTTGGTGGATTTAATGAACAACTATGGATTATTGTGGCTTAATGCCGAATGATTTGAGAGAGAAAGATGAAGAGAGAATGATATTTGGTTGCAGGAGAGGTTGAGAGAATGTATGTGTGTGTGTTTCGGCTTAAAGGGAGAGAGAAGGGTGAAGGCAAAAAGGCATGATTTCCTTGGTAAGAACCATTGTGCCATGTGTTGGCTTTTCCAAAATCAAGACAACCCATCTTCTTCTACATATGGGGTGCCGTGTCTAGCTAGCCAAAAAGGAGGGTAATGGGCTTTGGCTTGGGCTCATGTTGGGCTAGTACATAAAGAGTAAGGTCTTGGGCTAGTCCTAGGAGGTTAAGAACATGTTTGTGGTATGCACTATTGCACACATACACGGCTACATACACTATGTAGCATGTTTTTCCAACTTTGATATAGTGTTGTGTGTATAGCCAAGTATTGATTATACATTTTTATCATTTATTCTCCTAGTCTTAAGTACAAGGTGTGAGCTATGTAACTTATTTACAACAAGTGTGAATGTAAAGGTATAAGTTCCTAAATGAACAAGTTCACACTCAACCTATAGGAATACACATGTGAGTATGTGTTCTAAGATTAATGGGTGAAACTTCATTACATAAAAATCATGGTAAAATCATGGATTTTACAACACCACCCCGTTATTTTAGCTTTGTCCTCAAAGCTACTAAAAACCTAGTTATCTTTTAAGTAAGAGATGTTCCAAGTACATGATTTGTTTCAGGTTCTCTCTCAGGTACGAATGGCGGCACAACGCGAAGTGGTCTACACCTAGGTTATTCTTATACGCCTAATCTGGCATTTATGGGAGTTTCCGTCATTATAGGTGAACAGAAGAGAATGTAAAGAGGTCTTTACCCGGATTGCACTATACATCCGATTGAGCGGTAAAGGAGACTGCTGTTGTAGATGGGTAGGCGAGGAATGCAAAGAGATCTTTATCCGGGTCGCACTATACATCCGATTGAGCAGTAAGGGAGACTGGTGCTGTGGATGGGTAGGCGAGGAATGCAAAGAGATCTTTATCCCGATCGCACTACACATCCGATTGAGCAGTAAAGGATACTACTATTGTGGATGGGTAGGCGAGGAATGCAAAGAGATCTTTATCCGGATCTCACTATACATCCGATTGAGCAGTAAAGGAGACTGCTGCTGTGGATCGGTAGGCGAAGAATGCAAAGAGATCTTTATCTGGATCGCACTATATATCCGATTGAGCAGTAAAGGAGACTGCTTTTGTGGATGGGTAGGCGAGAAATGCAAAGAGATCTTTATCTGGATCGCACTATACATCCGATTGAGCAGTAAAGGAGACTGCTGCTGTGGATGGGTAGGCGAAGAATGCAAAGAGATCTTTATCCGGATCGCACTATATATCCGATTGAGCAGTAAAGGAGACTGCTGCTGTGGATGGGTAGGCGAAGAATGCAAAGAGATCTTTATCCGGATCGCACTATACATCCGATTGAGCAGTAAAGGAGACTGCTTCTGTGGATGGGTAGGCGAAGAATGCAAAGAGATCTTTATCCGGATCGTACTATACATCCGATTGAGCAGTAAAGGAGACTGCTGCTGTGGATGGGTAGGCGAAGAATGCAAAGAGATCTTTATCCAGATCGCACTATACATCCGATTGAGCAGTAAAGGAGACTGCTGTTGTGGATGGGTAAGCGAAGAACTTCCCAATGGGTGTTGTAGTCGTACTTGTCGCGGATCTAGGAGGGGACTATTGGCGTGGAGGATTTGGCCAGGAGGACGAATCCATTGCAAATGGTTTCTGATATGAGGAGGACACGCCAACATATTTCATACGCTGGGGAATCTGGGGATGCATTATTTTTACATCCTTTTCATGGGTGAGATATACGTTATATCCCCATACTTGCGGATAAAGAACTGGGGGTTGAAGGTAAAACAAACACGTTTAACTTTAACCCCTCCTATATTAGCATATTTTAAGAAAAGACTTACGATCTTTTACCTCAAGGCAGCGCGATACAAACATTAGTCAATGGTACTAAAGTTTCTACCCAACAATGAGGTTAAGATTGTTGTCGATGGCGTTTGCGTAAGAAGTTGCAAGGAATCTGTTTCGTTTGCCGTGAGGCGGAGTGAGAGGGGCGCAGAAAAGGAGTACCTCAAATGGTGGAAAATAAAAGAAGATACCATGAATAAAGAAGTGCGCGCCTTGCAGGGTGTCGCAACAAGGGTCATGCATTCATTATTACTGGTTCAAAATTTTGTATAAATTTGGACTTCTAAGAGTGGAATTCTCATCTCCCAACATCTAATGGGTGATGGTATTGTCGAACAAATTGGACCCGAAGAGAAAAGAGGAATGTCAAAAAGCATAGGACATTCATCATCTCCTTACGGGGGATGCCGAACGTAGCCCTACAAAGTACACCCATTGTAAGTTGGATGTGCCTTTAGGATTGTCTAGGTAGCGGAAGTAACCCTACAAAATACACCCATTGTGGGTTGGGTGTGTCCTTCAGGGTTAGGAATGGGAGAAGCAGGTTAGGGAGACGGGTCACTCTTAGACCAAATATTCTTTAGCCCGTTGGTGCTAGAGATGACACTAAATCTAGTGTTAACTATATCGGGGTTATGACTCCCCAGCATAATCAAGGTTCCATCTCACCAAGGTACACCAATCCATTTTGGCTATAAGGGATAATTGCATGCTACTTGCTAGCCAATTTGTGCTAAGAAAGCTATCGAAGTTATCAAGGCTTTCTAGGATCGGTTTGGTGTAAAACGGCTGATTCAGAAAGTTTTTAAGGAACAACTTCGGATGATGGTGTTTAACTATCATAACTTTTCCGTCGACTATTCCATAATATAATAGGAGCCTAGAACTGTCGGAGGGATTCCCATTACCTTACTAGTTTTAGCAATTGTAGGGCTTTGGTCTACACATGTATCAGAGAAGATAGATGTACATCATTGGTTTAGTAAAAACGTACCAGGTGCGATGTTGGAGCCTGGGTTTGTTGGGGCATTGCCAGCCATATACACTTGCGAAGGAGCTCCCTTGTCATCCTTCTTCTGGTTGTCCCTCTTGGGACAATCAGGTCTCACGTGCCCAGGGGTCCCACATTCGTAACATACCACAACTTTCTTTGGCCTGCCACCGCTCCCGCCAGTGGGGTTTCAGCTTCCTTGTTTCCCACTTCCACTCCCTCGTGCATTGAACTTGCCCATGTTGCTGTTTCCAGGAGTGGTGTTGGGTCGACCTGGGGTAACAACATTGTTTGGACACTCGCGAGCAAAGTGGCCTTGTTGGACGCATTTGTAGCATCCTTGACATTTTCCTCCAGCAACATGATGGTAGTTGCATTTTGGGCACTTGGGTTTTTTCCCTATGTAGCTCTTGGTGCGGGTTGTGGAGGTAGTGTCATCTGCTTGTCCAACGTTTTGCTTTTTGGGAGGCTGTTGGTGCTGGCTATGAGAGTTTTCATCGGATATACTCTTGTTGTCCGTTTGCCTCTCGCACAGATTGCGATCTCGTTTGTTGATCAGCTCAGTCGCAAATTCCATGGCACCTTCAACAGTGGTGGGTCGTGAAGCTAGCACACTGTCATGGATGTTGTCAGGGAGTCCGTTGACATACTTCTCAATCTTGTCACTCCTTAGAGGAAACATTCTGGTGCACATCAAGCTTAACTCTTCAAACCTTTGGTTGTACCAAATGATATCATTGTTCTTACACTTGAGATCCCACAACTCGACTTCCAACTTCTTCATTTCTCCTTTAGGACAATACTTTTCAGTCATTCTCTCCTTGAGGTTGGCCCAAGTGAGAGCATAAGCGGCGTCATGTCCGAGGATAGCGACCACAGAGTTCCACCAGGTAAGGACACTCTCAAGTAGGGTGCACGTGGCAAACTTAACTCTGTTCTCGTCAGCACAACCACTGATGCGGAAGACTGTCTCTAGCCTTTCAAACCACTGCATCAATTCAACAACTCCTTCTTTACCTCGGTAGTATGAGGGTTTACATTTCAAGAAGTCGGGGTAAGAGCAACCCCTGTTGGTGTTGTTTCTACGGGCATCAGAGTTTGGATCATTGTTTGTATTTGGGTTAGCTCCTCTGGCTGCCATAGTTGCTGTGATGCCTTCACTTATTGTAATACCCGTGAATACGCCGTATGATGCTAAGTTATTGTCTCAAGAGTTGTTCAGTATGAGCATCTCTCTTAAGTTGTAGCTCACTTGTGGATGTGATATCCCGAGCCCAACGTCATTTATTTAATCCTATTTTACGAATATTTTTGAAATTTTTAAGAAATTTCGTTTATTATATATTTGACGGTTTAAATTGAAACCAACGTTTACGGTCGTAATCTTAATGATTGACGATTTAAGAAGAATCGATAACGACTACGATCCAGACGGATGCCCAAAAGTTATCTTTTATTATCGATTGATCGATATTTGAGTTTTTCGAGATTTTATTTTTATTACGTGTTAAGTCGAGTTGGAACCATATGAATATTCGTTTTGTGTGCGTTTGAACCACTTAAAAGTAATTTGAGGTAGCCGGGACGAAACCCGACTCTCGTAAAATTTTAAAACCGACTAGTATGTCATAATCCCGCTCTTTAAAAGTAGAGTTGCCACTAAGGCCAAAAGATAGCTACTATGTCAAAATTGGTCCCTCCATTTTTACAAAAGGAACCACTAACACACACACACTTCATTTTTACTTTCAAAAATTAGGGTTTTCTCTCCCCTTTTTCTCCTAGCCGCCGGCCACCACCACTCCACCACCAAAAACCGCCACAAAACTTGATTTCTTGAAAAACTAATCAAAGACCCATGTTTATAATCATCTTGTAAGTGAATCCCACCAATAATATCACACATGCATCATCTTTAATTTTTCAAAAAATTATTCTTATGAACAAGTGGGTTTTGATCTACTTTTTCTTCATGTATGTTTAAATCTTGTGTTTAGGAGTGAAGATAATTAATTAAACAAGATGGTGATTTATGTCTTTGGTGTTATACAGCCCCAAAACCCACGAAATTATTGGGGGTTTGGGTGTTCTTGGGTGTTTGATCTTAAATAAGATGGGTATGTATTCATATTCATGTTTTTATCATTTTTAAATTGTTTAATTACATTGCATGTCTAATTTTTGATTTGGGTTTTTATGAGAAATGTTCATACAATTGATTAAGGGTAGTTAGGTTGTGTTAGATTGATTGAATGATGTTGGTATAGGTTTAGGAAGTGATGAGAAGTGTTGTAATGATGATTGTTAAGGTTTTGAAAGGGGTGTTTTTAGGACAGCAGGTCTAGAGGGTGTTTTCGTGGTTTTATACTTTTGTACAGGTCCTAAGATTAGAGTGTAGTTGTAGGGTTCGTCTCAAGCTTTCTTTCGGTATAAAGAAGAGCTTCTAAGTCCAAACGAGTAAAAAGTTATGCTATTTTGAAAGTTCGTGTACTGGGAGATGAGAATCAACATAATCCGAAATTATGTTTGGTTTTGGGTCAAATCCCGGGGACCATAGATAGAGTTTTATAAATGATTGAAAGTTGTTCATTGGTTTCAAATCTGCATTTTAGAGTCTATTTTTATACTTAATGGTCAAATTAGCTAATGGTGTCTTTTAAATGAGTCAAACAAGTCTTACGTTGTACAAGTGCAAAATCAGTCCGAAAAGGGTACGTCTAGTGATGTAATGAGTAATGGGTCATAAAAGTGGAAACTTTTTATGGGATTTAAAATGGGTTTTCTACAGGTCATAAGGTATTTTTACAAATTTTCTTGTAATTTATAGAAATGCTTAAGTCATAGAAAACAGCCCGTACTTTTGGTAAGTACCGGCAAAGTTATAAAATTTGAAATATTTCTAATTACATAGATAGATAGTACGAGTCTAGTAATAATCACTTGTATGGAATTTTGGCGTGAGTTTATACAAACTTTGAGTGACTTTAATTATATACATACAGTACTTGAAAGTACTTGAAGGAGTTTATTCATTAAGTGTTATTCGTTAGGTGTTGTATTTGATTTCCCGGGGGCATCCACATCGTCGGTGATATTTTCATTACGTCTTCGCTAGAACCACTACTACTACGCAAGGTGAGTCTATAGCCTCGCTCTTTACTTATTTCAAATGTTTTTACCGGCGAGGGGGATACATGCTAATTTAAATGAAAATGAACATAAGTCATGAATGATTGTTGGACCCGAATGTTGCCTTGAATTGTGTTGAGTACCTAGTTGCAAAAGTCCCTCAATTCATGAACTATTAGCTATTTTCTTGCCCTTGTGTGGGTTGGAGATAGCCGCTTATACAATTGATAGTACTATGGGGTTGACGACCCTATCCGAGACGAGAGCTAGTACGTTGAGTACCCTCTGCGGACGGATAACTTGTGATAGAAATAAGGTATAATTGCAACTGATACCTTTAGAAGGGGCAGTGGTTTCATCTTAATCATGCCGGTAAATGTACGCGGGTGATTGAGTTAACGGATTAGTGTCACGAGCTTAAACACAATTAATAGCTATTGCTAAAGATAATATCCTTGAATAATATATTGTGAGTACGACAATGCTATTGAACGGTCATGATTGGTTTTAATACTTATGTTCAACCTATGATTTGATAAACCTATAGATTCACTCAACCTTTGTGTTGACGGTTTTAAGCATGTGTTTTCAGGTAACCAAGATTGATAGCAGCGGAGCATGCGAGGATGGAAGTTGTTGTGGCTTGGCGGTCTACTTTGTTTTTCTTCTCTTTTAGCACTTAAATATTTTATATTATGTCATGTGAACAAAAATATACTTTTGGGTTGAGATTCAGTGGGGACCAAAACGCAAACTCTGTTTTGTATTATCTTGGGATTTGGAAAACTATAGACTTGTATGTTTTTAATAATGTTAAATTTATGTTTAAACTTTTTCGTCTCTTTGAGTCGTTTAATATAGCTTATGTGTGATGATAACTACGTAGCACCCAAATGTTGTAGTTCCGCTGCGCATAGCATGAGTTGGGGGTGTTATAGATTGGTAATCAGAGCCATGAGTTATAGAGAACTAGGTCATTTTGAAAAATCATAAACTATAACTTTTGGTGTCGTAAGAAATTGTCTAAGCACACAACTATCCTGCATGGCTCCGGTAAGATTTCTTTAGCATTGCTTTATACTTTAGATGTATCCCTCAAACTGACATGGATTCTCTAGTATTTAGTAAGTAAATATTTTGATATATATTGAGATATATTGTTGTGTACGTTGAGTACTTATCATCGTAATTTGCAAATTCTTGTAAAGATTATCTTATATGTTGCATGTAATTGGCATACGGGCTACATTGCATTACATGGCAACACCGCGTTGTAATCCTACGTGCATGTAGGAATGATTGTATGTATAAGTATGTATATACTATGGTATTTAAAGGCATCGCACGCGAAGCAATGGTCCTTGCGTGATTATTGTACATTTTACAATGCGGTTTTGTTGAGAATTCGGCCTTACCGCTAATTATCAATCTTGATAATTAATTTATTGATCGAATAACCGAGTGTGAACCTATTTTGATACTCTACATACGTAAATAACGCCTCGTAACATATTGTATATTGGCTAGATCGATCTCGATTGTCGTTATCGCACCGTGATGTGTCATTTTTGGGACTTCTTCTTTTTGGAACGTAATTTACCTATATATATTACTTTATTTCCATTCTTCCTTATGGGTTTGATATGTTAGTTGGCGTAACTATAATATAGACGAAGTATAATCAACGATGCGTACATCGTAGCGACGAATCACATGTGTATGTTATAAAACGTGGTTGAGGCGTGTTGCCATTTAATCGTTGTTTACTTTTCTACTTGAACTTAAATATGCGTTTTAAAAATAGACTAGCGTTGTGATCAAGCGTGATAGCTTGAAATTTGGTTGGTTTGTGTTAATTTTATGGTGTACGATTTCGAGACTCATCCGAGGCCGATAACAACACTTAGTTTACATACGTATTCTCGCTTCGTTTATTTCATTTTGTTTTGTTGTTTCATTTTTTTGAATTCGATATTATACATGACGAGGTCCGACATTTGTGTGAGTTAAATAAGCATTAAACTTTGTTGATCGAATGATTTAAACATAAAGCTTCTTACATAATAAATATATGGTGAATGAAACTTTTGGATAAAAATGACTTATGTTGTGTCTTGTAACCAATAAAATATGTGTAGAGTGCAAATGGACAAAGTGAATTTATTTTTCTTTTAACTTTGGTTGGTAGATCATAATAAGTAGCTTATATTACTCGTAAAATCTTTGTTTTCATATATTAGCACTTTGATATTAAAAGCTTGTGATGGAACTGTCAAAAAAATTTTAATTTAGTTTGAGAAAGGAGTTATAATAAAATTTACGATATGACTATCGAGTATATGTAGCTGTGGGCTTGATATGAGTTAATTTTCGGGTCAATATAGCAAACTTTTGGCATAATTTGTAATATAGAACACGAGTAGAAAAATTGGTCATGTGTTTTGGAGCTAGAGACTTTGAAAAATTGGTTTTATTTTAAACATAAGGTCATGTTATATGCATTGGTATAAACTAGAACTTGTCACTCGTTGTAGTAAATAAACTGGGACAAAATCGGAATATACACTTTAAGTGAGAAATTCTAACGCTTGAAACAAATTTTTAAATGTTGATGGAACGTCATTTTACTCTATTGCGAGATGTGTTAATTTTAAAATCGTTTGATAATTGGCTAAAGGATTAAAAGTTGAATTTTCTACATTTTAGAATTATTGAAATAAGCATTTCTGATTAATTATTATTATATTAATATTTTTGAGATTCAAGTCTAGACTAAAATCAGTAATTTATCCGAGATAATACTACGTGAAACATCTTTGACGCCTGACTCGAGTCGCGTGAATAAAATATAGCATACAAATTCTAAGGAAGACATGTGTATAATAAATAGTCAAAGATTGATTTTTAAGAGTTAATTGGACTAGTTTGAGTCATGATGGATATTTGTATATACGTAATAAGATAAGTTGTAATAATAATAACGTGAAACTTTGAAAATTCTTACTATGTACGTTTTTGGTACTTAAGATATGAACATTAACGAGATTTTGACACAAGTACGGAGATTTTCAAACCTAATGATTTGTCGATTATGATAACCGAGTCACCGCATCTACTAATGTTAATAATTTCCGAGAGATTGAAATTTTTCCAGAAATAAAAACTTTGTAAAGATTGGAAAATGAAAGGTATAAATTCTTTAACGGTGTAACACAAATTAAAAATGTGTAAATGTTCGGTTTTACAATGTACAAGGTAACACTAATTATTATACGCAACTGGATTATACAACACACGCCTACTTGTATATTATTTAATAAAGATGTATATATAATGTTTTGAGTCACGATGGTTCGATCGTCCGACATCCCTTCTTTGATTTTATGAGTCTGTATCTAAACTTGAGTCGTCATGTGATTGTTCATTTTAATATTTTCCATGATATGAAACCATTATTATTATATTTATTTTAAAACTACTATTTCGCTAGTACTTGATGATGAGGGTATGTCACCCGGTATATTTTGTCCTGTTCATGGACGTTGTGACTTTTCTTCTTTCGGTTAATGGAACCTAAAATTCTGTATTTACTTGAATGATGCTATAAATCTTCATTAAAGTGGTCATTTATTTATATTGAACAAAAGCGAGGAGGGGAAGGCCCTTGTCGAATTGTAGAGGTGAAAGAACTCGATCTTCCTGGTGAAATTGTTTATATTCGACCAGGTGATCCTTCTCCTCTTCCCGTATACCCTTGGTGGAATGTGTGTGCAACTCTAGACGATGGGAATTATGATCGTTGTTTTATTTTTGACGCTTGGGTTGATATTCAATTTTTACTCTATGTATTCGTAGATCGCTGTTGTTATCCCGAGACTTTTGTCATATATTTGAAGTATTTTCATTTCTAATGTAGTTAAATTTCAGTTGGCAATTATATTGCTCGTTTACCTCGTTCGATCTCATTGATTTTTGATTTTATTACTTGTTGTGCTTGCAATGATCTTTAATCATGAACCACCTTACCGTTATTTTGTGAATAGTCTATTGTGAAAATAGGTATGAGTGTGTCAAATGGTTTGTTCAACCCAATGCGAATGGTGTCGATTTATTTATTTATTTATTTATTTATTTATTCTCTCATAAAAAGGCAAAGCAAAAGTATGTTTCCAAAGTGGACGAAAAATGTTTGATGTGTTCCTTAAACGATGGTAGCAATATTTTTCCCATTTCAAATTTCATTTCAAACGATTTAATTATTTTGAAGACTAGGTCGAAAACTTTCATAGTCGTGTTTGGTGTGTAATAGTAATGTTTGTGTCGTCACTCGATCCTCAATCATGCACAACTTAGCTAACTATGCATAATTAGGGAAGAGTCCTATTTTGTTGGTTGTCGTTGCTTGGTCCTTAAGTATGCATGATCTAGCTAATTATGCATAGTTTAGGAAGCGCAATGTAGTTTCAAATCAATTGGTCATCTTTAAAACCGGTAGTGTTTTTGATAAATGTTTGGATGAGAACGTTTTAAAAATGGTGGATCCTTATACAAGTAATCGTATTCTCTTTGATTCCTAAAGAAAATTTTGAATTTTCTTGTATTCCTTGAAATCTCTTCTTTCGTTTGGCGTTGACTTGGCAAGTCACCTTGACCGAGTAATTTTGGAAAATGTTTTATGTGTTGAATGTAACATGCGAATTTCATTAGAATCACGAGGGTGTTGATGAAATACCAAAGGGGCTCATATCGACACTAAGAAGAAATTTTAACAAAAATAGAAGACTTCCGAAGTAGAGGAAATCCGAGTTTGAGTAACTCTGAGGGAAATGACGAAGACTTCTCCTACATCGAACGTATCGTACTTTATTTATTTTCATTTCTTGTTCTTTTGATATGTCAACGGTACGCGATAAACTGTTGAAGTTTACCAACTGTGCAACGGTAGTTGGAAGACAATTCCAATTGTCATCTTCGTTTATTCAAGTGAGGAATCCTCTTTTCTTGACTCAACCATCCTTGATTATCGATGGTTAAACGATGGATAAACATAGTTGATGTTTATGTGCTAAACCCTTGCTTTTTATATGTTTATGTTGTAGGTGATCTAGTCGAGTGATCGAAAGTTGTGGGAACTTGAGACGACATTGTCCAATGAAGTCCGATCATGGAGAACACGTGCCATGTAATATATTTTTTTTTTACTGTGAACGATGATGCTTATTGAGATTTTGACCACGTTTAAGACGGAAGTGAGATGGTGTTCTTGTATTATATATATATATATATATATATATATATATATATATATATATATATATATATATATATATATATATATATATATATATATATATATATATTTTTTTTGGGTAAAAGGGACTATCCCCGGTAAAATATATTACACCAAAAAACATTGAAGTACAGATGGAATGTGGCTGAAATACCACATTAACCTCAAGCTAAACGCTTGATAAACGCCTACAACGATGTATATGACATGCCATATACATTTACACACCTAAAAAATAGAACAAAATAAAATCAAAGATTTATTCTTGTCTTCATTTAGCTTTATCCCTCTTGTCATGATATAAGTATGCAGCTTCATCATAGACATTCTCAACCTCTTCTACCTCCGAATCAGATTGATTTAGAATCTCAAAGCTATTTGATGTACCAACACCACCCTCATTCCGACTAATATTATTCATGAAACCTGCCTTAAACGTTGCTGGAAATTCAGAATTAGAATCTGGATTATTCGTCCGTTTAGTAGGATTAATTGGAGTCACCGCAACAAGGGCCGGTCCACTCTTAGTAGAAGACGCACTCGTACCGGCCTTTGGTATCGATGGAGCATTCTTATTATACTTGGAGGTTGAACTAGCTGGTAAATTGACTTTAGGAACATAAAGAGGTTTACTACCAACCTGGAAACCTCCATTCACGCTGCCATTAGTCTTTTTACCTCTCTTCTTCTTACGTTTTACATTCTGAAAACCTTCCTCCTTTTGCTCATTGACCTTGCTAAGATCAGCAACTTGCGTAGCCATAGGGCAAGCCGTAACAATTTTAGGACAGCACGTGTTATCATGGCCATCTTTAGTAACATGAGTAACCACTTCCTTATGCACTTTCGGACACATATCACTATTATGATCAAAGATCAAGCATGTAGCACATCTTGGAGGTCTCCATTCGTACTCAATATCAACAGTAACCAATGAATGCCCTTTTCCACTACCTTTAGGGACTGCAATTACCATCGAATCCAATAACTCCATTTCAGCTGAAACCTCAACGAGCGCCCGAGCATATGTACTCCGACCCCACGAGTTAACACACATATTACTCGTGTAAGAATCCAACATAATAGGAGTGCCAATTTGGGTCGTGATAAGACTAAGACCAACCTCCGAATAAGCAACAATCGGCACATGATGAATCTTAACCCAAACTGGTGCTTTCTTAATCTCCGCCTTTTTCAGATCAGTAGTAGGCGACCAAATATTCAAAATCATGGGAACCATCCTAATCAACCACGGGCCATTTTCAAGGACTCCTTCCATTCCTTCCTTCGTCTTGAATTGAAAAAGGAAAAAATCCTCATGTAATTGAACGCGTATCAAGCCAAATCGTGCCCACGTATTTTTAACATAATTTTCCACCAATGGAAAAGCTAAACGTTTACCAATAAACTGCCCGTATAACGTGTGCTTAAATCTGGATTCAACCTCTTCAACAGCAGCATATGGAAGTGCAACTCGTGCTCCTTCAACATGCTCATCACATCGTAATTCTGATATCTTCACCGTCTTAGGAATAGTTTGGTTCATACCACCCTCATTTTGAAATATCGAGGCAAACGAACCCTTCTGTGGACTATTGACATTAGTATACAAGTTAGCACACCCCTGAAGCAGTGAACCCTTCTCCTTACCCGCATTAACAGCAGGTGTCGAATCAGCAAGTCTTGAATCAGCAGGAACAGCATCTTGTGTCGAATCAGCAAGTGTCGCATGCGACTCAGAACCCTCTTGTGTCGACTGAAGACCTGCTGCATGCACCACAGCAGGTGAGCTATCCGTATTACTAGGAGATGAAACACCCATCTGTTCTCTCAATCTGATCATCCTAGCTGCCAACGCATCCATGTCAACCGGAACAAACCTGTTATCCATCTCTCTAATCATGAAACTAATCAAACACAGTATCACAAAAACCCTAATTAACAAATTAGGGTTTTATACCAGTACCTAAATAAACCTACCCAATCTCCATACCGATTAAAATAATAACAAAAAAACCCTAAAAAATGCAGCGGCGCACAGCACAGAACCGAAACCCTAAAAACCAGTCATCACCTTAGACGTTCTATTCAAAGAATCTGTATATCAATATTAATTAAAAGAGCTGATAAGAAAGTTTCGTATACAACCCTTAACGAAACCCTAAAAACTATCAACCCTAGAATCAATAATAGATATACAGCCACCAAGATAGAACGAGAAGAAGGTAATAGATCAGATCAAAGGGGAACGGAAAAACATACGGCGGCCGGAAAACACCTAGAGAGAATTAGGGTTTTTTGGTTTTTTGGTTTTTTTTTGGTTTTTTTTTTATATATATATATATATATATATATATATATATATATATATATATATATATATATATATATATATATATATATATATATATATATATATATATATATATATATATATATATATATATATATATATATATATATATATATATATATATATATATATATATATATATATATATATAATTTTTTTTTGGGTATGGATCCGTGTGTGAGCACCCTGCGATGACATATGTATGTATTTTTCTTTCTTTTTGGATATGCATCCATAGCTAGCAAGCTCGTAAACCTTCTTTAACTTGCAATTTTCTTTTGACTGGACTCATCCTGTATCCTGTCAATATTTCTTATTTTATCATGGCTTGGCTGATTAGCAAGCATGAGTTGACTTGATTAAACTGATTGACTTGGCATGGTTTGGCTATTTTTGCAAACATGTCGTAATGTGGTTATATGTGTTTTATTATGGCTTTTGTGTTTGATTGGATTGTGATGTTTTCGAGAGAGTTATGTATACGTAGGATGATTTCGTATCGATGAATTCGTTTTTGACGGAATAGGTTTGTATGTACGTAATATTGCAATAAGGTGATTTTGTACGACTAGTATTGATTACTTCGTTTTGTATATTCTAAACGTTTTCGATGGGGTTAGGTGCGATCCGTGTGATTTTCTTTATGATTAATTGTTTTTATGAGACGATGAACCAAGTGAAAGGACGATTCGAAAGTTGGAAGACATGCTCCGAGCGTGTGTGATTGATTTTGGTAATTGTTGAGATCGACACTTGCCGTTGGTAGTATCTTTGTACAACGACTTTTACCGTGTTAGCATTGAAGTTGTAGCATTTGAAGAATTATGTTGATGAAAATGTAGATCACCAGTTGAGTGGAATGAAGTAAGAAAAAGCCAGTTGAATGGGCTTGAAATGATTCGAGAGGCTATGGAAGAGATGGTGTAGATTAAGAATCACTTGTTAACCGCGAGAAGCTGTGGAAAGAGATGTGTTGATACCCGTAGGAAGAATTTGGGGAAATTGAATTGGAGATCATGGATCGAGATGTTGAGAGATTGAAACAAGGTATAATCCTCATTGTGAAGGCGTGATGGAACCCGAGACATGAACCGAAGTCCACATCGGAATGTGAAGACCTCTTTAGGAAGTAGTACCCTCATCTTTCTAGTAGTACGAAATGCGAGTATAAGAACCGGAGAGCGCGTGGACGTCGCTCCCTTAACGAGGGGAGGATGTAATACCCGTGAATACGCCGTATGATGCTAAGTTATTGTCTCAAGAGTTGTTCAGTATGAGCATCTCTCTTAAGTTGTGGCTCACTTGTGGATGTGATATCCCGAGCCCAACGTCATTAATTTAATCCTATTTTACGAATATTTTTGAAATTTTTAAGAAATTTCGTTTATTATATATTTGACGGTTTAAGTTGAAACCGACGTTTACGGTCGTAATCTTAACGATTGACGATTTAAGAAGAACCGATAACGACTACGATCCCGACGGATGCCCAAAAGTTATCTTTTATTATCGATTGATCGATATTTGAGTTTTTTCGAGATTTTATTTTTATTACGTGTTAAGTCGAGACGGAACCATATGAATATTCGTTTTGTGTGCGTTTAAACCATTTAAAAGTAATTTGAGGTAGCCGGGACGAAACCCGACTCTCGTAAAATTTTAAACCGACTAGTATGTCATAATCCCGCTCTTTAAAAGTAGATTTGCCACTAAGGCCAAAAGATAGATACTATATCAAAATTGGTCCCTCCATTTTTACAAAAGGAACCACTAACACACACACACTTCATTTTTACTTTCAAAAGTTAGGGTTTTCTCTCCCCTTTTTCTCTTAGCCGCCGACCACCACCACTCCACCACCAAAAACCGCCACAAAACTTGATTTCTTGAAAAACTAATCAAAGACCCATGTTTATAATCATCTTGTAAGTGAATCCCACCAATAATATCACACATGCATCATCTTTAATTTTTACAAAAATTTATTCTTATGAACAAGTGGGTTTTGATCTAATTTTTCTTAATGTATGTTTAAATCTTGTGTTTAGTAGTGAAGATAATTAATTAAACAAGATGGGGATTTATGTCTTTGGTGGTATACAGCCCCAAAACCCACGAAATTATTGGGGGTTTGGGTGTTCTTGGGTGTTTGATCTTAAATAAGATGGGTATGTATTCATATTCATGTTTTTATCATTTTTAAATTGTTTAATTACATTGCATGTCTAATTTTTGATTTGGGTTTTTATGAGAAATGTTCATACAATTGATTAAGGGTAGTTAGGTTGTGTTAGATTGATTGAATAATGTTGGTATAGGTTTAGGAAGTGATGAGAAGTGTTGGAATGATGATTGTTAAGGTTTTCAAAGGGGTGTTTTTAGGACAGCAGGTCTAGAGGGTATTTTCGTGGTTTTATACTTTTGTACAGGTCCTAAGATTAGAATGTAGTTGTAGGGTTCGTCTCAAGATTTCTTTCGGTATAAAGAAGAGCTTCTAAGTCCAAACGAGTAAAAAGTTATGCTATTTTAAAAGTTCGTGTACCGGGAGATGAGAATCAACATAATCCGAAGTTATGTTTGGTTTTGGGTCAAACCCCGGGGACCATAGATAGAGTTTTATAAATGCTTGAAAGTTGTTCATTGGTTTCAAACCTGCATTTTAGAGTCTATTTTTATATTTAATGGTCAAATTAGCTAATGGTGTCTTTTAAATGAGTCAAACAAGTCTTATGTTGTACAAGTGCAAAATCAGTCCGAAAAGGGTACGTCTAGTGATGTAATGAGTAATGGGTCATAAAAGTGGAAACTTTTTATGGGATTTAAAATGGGTTTTCTACAGGTCATAAGGTATTTTTACAAATTTTCTTGTAATTTATAGAAATGCTTAAGTCATAGAAAACAGCCCGTACTTTTGGTAAGTACCGGCAAAGTTATAAAATTTGAAATATTTCTAATTACATAGATAGATAGTACGAGTCTAGTAATAATCACTTGTATGGAATTTTGGCGTGAGTTTATACAAACTTTGAGTGACTTTAATTATATACATACAGTACTTGAAAGTACTTGAAGGAGTTTATTCATTAAGTGTTATTCGTTAGGTGTTGTATTTGATTTCCCGGGGGCATCCACATCGTCGGTGATATTTTCGTTACGTCTTCGCTAGAACCACTACTACTACGCATGGTGAGTCTATAGCCTCGCTCTTTACTTATTTCAAATGTTTTTACCCGCGAGGGGGATACATGCTAATTTAAATGAAAATGAACATAAGTCATGAATGATTGTTAGACCCGAATGTTGCCTTGAATTGTGTTGAGTACCTAGTTGCAAAAGTCCCTAAATTCGTGAACTATTAACTATTGTCTTGCCCTTGTGTGGGTTGGAGATAGCCGCTTATACAATTGATAGTACTATGGGGTTGACGACCCTATCCGAGACGAGAGCTAGTACGTTGAGTACCCTCTGCGGACGGATAACTTTTGATAAGAAATAAGGTATAATTGCAACTGATGCCTTTAGAAGGGGCACTGGTTTCATCTTAATCATGCCGGTAAATGTACGCGGGTGATTGAGTTAACGGATTAGTGTCACGAGCTTAAACACAATTATTAGCTATTGCTAAAGATAATATCCTTGAATAATAGATTGTGAGTACGACAATGCTATTGAACGGTCATGATTGGTTTTAATACTTATGTTCAACCTATGATTTGATAAACCTATAGATTCGCTCAACCTTTGTGTTGATGGTTTTAAGCATGTGTTTCAGGTAACCAAGGTTGATAGCAGCGGAGCATGCGAGGATGGAAGTTGTTGTGGCTTGGCGGTCTACTTTGTTTTTCTTCCCTTTTAGCACTTAAATATTTTATATTATGTCATGTGAACGAAAATGTACTTTTGGGTTGAGATTCAATAGGGACCAAAACGCAAACTCTGTTTTGTATTATCTTGGGATTTGGAAAACTGTAGACTTGTATGTTTTTAATAATGTTAAATTTATGTTTAAACTTTTACGTCTCTTTGAGTCGTTTAATATAGCTTATGTGTGATGATAACTACGTAGCACCCAAATGTTGTAGTTCCGCTGCGCATAGCATGAGTTGGGGGTGTTATACTTATCATTTCCCGCAGTTGCGCGGCAGTGCATTTCGTGTAGCTTCTGGTGATTCAGCATTGTCGGCATTGGAAGTAGTTGCATTATTGGGATTTAACCTCGTAATCACCATTTGTCTATAATCATGTACAAAATGAGATTATTAGTTCAAACATTAGTATAGTTTTTATATTATTTGCACAAAGAGACCTATGCACTGATTTCATAACAAATTTGGACAACCTGTTAAGATCTCATAATATAATAGATTGCACAGCAGATATAATAAACAGAGTGATTACATGTCATTTCCATGAGAAATTTAACAGCCATCTTAGTATAACACAATCTAAGTCATAGGCTGGTCGGGCCTAATCCAAAGTAATGATACACACAGTCTTTAAAAACATCATATCCTAAAGTTACATGTTCCAAAAGAAAGAAAGGATAAAGTACGGGATTACATCACAAAAGCTCAACAAGAGATAAAAGTACAAAGGCCCTATATGATAGCCGGGATGCAACCCGTGAGCTTATCATGACGTACCAGAAGTCTAGTACGTCTATGCTAATCCTGCCTGGATGGTCTACTAGATGATGCCGGGGCTGATGGTGTAGATGGAGCTGGTAGGGCTGCAGAATTCCTCCTGGTGTTCCACAAAGTCCGAACTGTCGTTCGGGTCTCCTTGAGCATACGGAGTGCAGACAGTAGCTGATTCCGGAGCCTATCGACGACCCCTCGGAGATAAGTCATCTCCCCAGTAACCCCATCATGCCGGATAGTGGCGAGATCAAAGAAGATGGACAAGGATTGCTCCTGAGTAGCAAGAGCAGCATGGGTCTGATGCTGTAGACCTTCCATGACCTGAATGCACTGGTGGAGGCAGTAGTTCTCATCCAATAACCATTTTAGTGCCTCGTCCGTCCTAGCCTGGATGCCCTTGGCAGTCTGGAAGTCTTCCCTCCTAGTGCGGAAAAGAGTGTCGATACGCTCATAGATAACGACATGGCTCTGTTGACTGACTGTCAACTGACTGCGGAGGTCGGATATCTCTCGCTCATGGCGTGCAACCAATGCGGAGATCTGGGCCTGGATGGGATCGACATGTCCTGCGGGCCTGGAGAAATAACCTGATGAGAAGGACAGAGGCATGGAAGATGGTATGCTAGAAGGGACCCGATCCTCCTCCATAGAGGTTGGGGCCGGTGCGGCTGATGCTGACATAGAAAATCGGTCCTCTGGGAGTACAGCTTCAGTGGCTGAGTCCTTGGTTTAAAAATTCGTTTTGCGATCCATTGCGCTAAAGGTCTCAAAAGCCATTGCGTGATGCGTGATGCGATTGCGAGCGCAATTTAGACGCGATGTGTTTAGTATAAACCAAGTGCAAAAATGATTTAAGTACAAAACAAATGCAATAAAGTTACATAATAAGTTACTAGCATATTTAAATTAGGCTTATAATCCTTGTAAAACAAATAAATTGACAGTAAAGCTTGACAAAAAAACTTAGCAAAATGCAAAATACTATGTTTTTGTTATTGTGTTGTGTTAGATGTTTTTCTAACAGCTCTTATCTTTAAAAAGCTATTAAAATATGTAGGTCTATTTTAAATGGTTAAAATTGGACAAAAATGACCTAAGTACTAGATTGTGACAATTGCTACCGTTTCTAGCATTACACAAATGCGACAAATTGCGGTTTGATGCGAACGTATTTTGGGATGGCATTGCATTAGGCATCTTAATGAGAAATTTTGAATGCAACGCATTGATGCGTGCAATTTGCGCAATGATGCGCACATTTTTAAACCAAGGCTGAGTCATCCTCTAAATCTGAGGCTGACAACCATCCACACTGCGTCGATCGTGGGGATGAACAGACAACTGGAGCAGGAGCTACTCTGGGTAGAAGAGTCGTAGATGCAGTAGGCGGAGTCATGATGCTCTGAAATAATATCATTTTAAGTTTGAAGTGAGTATAAGCTTACAAACAAAGAACAATATTATTTTGATTACATGCTTTATGAAATATATCCCCTCTTAAACAATTATAAGAATGTTTTAAGGTTACCAATATTTATACTTATACATATATATGTACTATCATGTAAATAGTTCATTTATCAGTTAGTAAGTGTGAAGTTTTAGTTTAATATTACTCATATTCGCAGTTCAGTATTTTACTATATAGTGTAAACTTTTTCAAGTTTAGCATGTCCGACATATAGCAATACCTTACTAAAAAGTATTAATAATCAAGTGTAGTAAACATATATATATATACAATTAGTTCACATAGCATAAAATGCCCTAAGATCTATATGCTTAACTAAGACGGTCCCAAAATAAAATCCCATAAAGAGTTATATAAGTTATAGTCCAGTTTTAAATAAAAGAAAAATCATTTTATTTTTATTTTATTTAAAACTTTATCTGGTTCTCTATAACTAATGCTTTGATACCATTCTCTGTGACACCCCGTGTAGGGTCAAAATACGCGGAATTATCCATGGAGATGTCACAAGGGCGGATCGATAGCATATAGTCCATAGAGCATAAGATAAAAGTAAGTTAAATCAGATTACAAGTTTATTTTAACAAATAAATAAAAATTGTCTTAAACATGGTGGAGAGTGTTTGTTTGAGTTTCCCAAATAGAACCCCTGACGAGTCCTATGATGCAGATTTCTAAGATGCTGGAGGCCATGCACACTCCACGTACTAACTTCATATTCCTGTGCAAAACATACTAACGGGGTCAACATAAAGTTGGTGAATTTACAGATTTTAACAATTAATTAGTTTGGACATACAATAATCATAGAAATAATAATGCACAAAGCATTCTTACTAAAATGTAAATAACATTTGTTTATTATTAGAAACTGAAGCTTAACCTCATAGTCCTCAACAGATGAGGACGTAGTGTATTACAAAAAGACACCCATTCTTGTTCCAACATGGTATACGTCTGTTGTCCCAGCCAAGGCACAGTGAGCATGACTCACCTAGACGGGGATGGTCAATCCCTAACAGATCTATTTATAACATTCGGGCGATTTACAATAATTTAACAGTTTCAATAGTAAGCAATCATAATCCAGTTTATACAATCCAGACGTGTCTAATATATGTTTGCATATTTTCTTTCCCAAAAGGGGAAAGTTTTATCAAAGTTTAAATGGGGCTGTAAACTCACCTGGGAGTAGGCAATTGTTTGTTTAACACGGGTATCTAAATAAAGCTCACACCATAGTTATGCCTAATCATATAGTACAGTCTTAATAGATAGTACAAAAGAACATATATGTATGCTTATACAGTTTTTATTCAGTTCATTCGTACTATGGTATTTATTCAAATAACCATAATTCAAGTAGCATTAATATTCATTTAAACTTAATTATATAAGTTTCATTTCTAATTAAACATAAAATGTTTAACTATTAATACCAGTTAGCATACATGTAATAATACTCATTCAATCTTACAACTAAGTTTTACATTTAAGTAAACAAAAAAGAAAATGTTTCACTTAAAATATTAATCTATGTTTATAGTACTTGTATCAATAACATCCAATTAAATTTTATGACCACGTTTTATATTTAAGTAAACATTATGGGTTTTACTTATAATATATTTTCGTAGTAACCTTTAATTTAATTTATGTTCATATAATTTTATTTCTTAAAAGTATATGAGTGCATGTATTAATAACACATATTCATAATTGTTTATACAATTATTTTCTAAAGTAAAATATAAATATTTTATTAAAAAAATATATAATATTTTATTTAACTTTAAAGCTTTCATAAATTATTTTAAAATTTATAAAATAATTTAAACTTAAAAATTTATACCTTAATTCTTATGGTCTAAGTATTTTAATTATGTTTTATTTTAATCAAAATAGATTTTTGGGTTAGGGCTTGTTAATGTTTTGGAACATGGCAAAACTAGTCCCTCCATGTTTTTAAACAAGTAAACTTTTGGATTTTACATATTTAGTACCTAGGGCTTGTTATAGTTTCGGCATATGATAGATTTGGTCCCTCTAGTATTATCTAGGTTTTGTAACTTCGCTAAAATAACAAAACAGCCTCTAGGGCTTCTTATAGTTTCATATAATTGCAAAAATGGCCCTTAGGGTTTTAGAATGACAAAAAAATAACTTTTAATAACTTCCCAAAATGATCCCTAGGGTTTAAATAGCCACGGAAAACAATTATTAAACCCTAGACTCATGGTTTTTTACATTTTCAGTTCTTGTGCTTACTAGTTCATCAAAACAAGTTTCATAAGTTACGGTTTTAGTCCTTAAGTTTTATAAATTGTCATTTTCATCCAAAAAGTTTTTATAAGTTGTATTTTATTGTAAAAACTTTTATTCAACATACAAAATTATATATAGGCTCATTAAATGGGCTAAACATCCAATAGGCTATTTTAGTGGGCTTAACTATATCTCAAGTCCACTAAATTGGTTTAAATGGGCCTTTAAATCATTTATTAGGCTTAACTATATCTTTAAGTCCTTTAATTAGTTAAATGGGCCTAATTGTGATCTTAAGTCCGTTTAAATTACTATAATTTATGAAATGGGCTTATTAGGTCCATTTAAGTTTTGAATTAACATTTCATGGACTTAATTAGTCCATTAACATTAATTTATATTTTATTTATATTTTTACTTAGGATATCATTATAAGCTTATTATGAGCTTATTATTACTTGGTTTTCCAATCTAAGTGATTCAAACTTTCATTTTGTTTTATGTGTTATACCCATTTAGATCTAGGTGTGTTATAAGGTTATAAGTAGGTAATAAGCCCTAGTAGGAGTTTATAACCCACGACCTATATTAGTTATAGCATATTAAGATAGGTCAAGTCCCATTTTAAGGTTGCATGTAGTTTATATGTGTTACAAAATTAGATCTCACTATGTACACATCAAGAAAATAATTCACAAGTTCATAATAAGATCTAAACTATGTCTAGACCTAAAAACCAAACATAAATCCATGTACATTCTTACATAGCTCACGGCTATATTTTAGATCTTGGTACTTCCAAGATGATCACTATATCTAGTTTCTAAGTCTTGTAATTATTTAAAAATACAATCATGATTATCTAGTTTACATGCATGTTTCCAAGGTTACTATTTTTCCAAGGAGACCACATATAGCTCACGGCTATATTGCCTCTTCCCAAGGTTCCCATAATCTTGTTTTATGTTTAACATATTCAAGTTAGTCTTTGCCATTAGATCTATGGTTTCTAGTGACATGCATGTACATTTTATCCATTTAAATCTTATGTAACCCATGTCTACATTTATACACATAAGTTGTATTCGTTATTTTTAATAGCTCTTTTATCATGTAACATTTCATGTTCCATCATTTAAACTTAACACATGACTCACATAGACATTAACCATATATGTCGTGACCTTTAAGGTCATGGTCTTCAAGACTTTTAAGTTACACACATCCATTTTATGAGATCTATGACTATTGGTTTAACCATAGTCCCATAAAACAAGATTTGTAACTCATGTAACTTTTTGATTTACCAAATGTTTCATATGTGTTTTAAATCAAGTTTAAAACATAACATACCAATCATAAGTTCCTTATCAAAAGGTTTTTAAGTCATGAACATGATTTTTATAAAATAAGTCGTGACCTATAATGGTCATAGCTTCATCAAATCTTGATTTTTAACATGTTATCCTACTTGTGTTTATAGATGTATGATGATGCATGCATGAAGAAATGAAAGAACAAGTAATGTATACCTTTCTTGCCTAAAAGTACCACAAATGATCTAGGTGAACAAGGTGGTTTGAGATCTACTCAAAATGATGAAGAAAACCCTATGTATAAATCAAGTCGTGGCCTAGATGGCTTAGCTAGGGCTTGTTTATAGAAAATCCAAGGGAATGATACTACTAATGATTTGTAGTAAAGATGAGACAAAGATCTTGGTGGATTTAATGAACAACTTTGGATTATTGTGGCTTAATGCCGAATGATTTGAGAGAGAAAGATGAAGAGAGAATGAGATTTGGTTGCATGAGAGGTTGAGAGAATGTATGTGTGTGTGTTTCGGCTTAAAGGGAGAGAGAAGGGTGAAGGCAAAAAGGCATGATTGCCTTGGTAAGAACCATTGTGCCATGTGTTGGCTTTTCCAAAACCAAGACAACCCCTCTTCTTCCACATATGGGGTGCCGTGTCTAGCTAGCCAAAAAGGACGGTAATGGGCTTTGGCTTGGGCTCATGTTGGGATAGTACATAAAGAGTAAGGTCTTGGGCTAGTCCAAGGAGGTTAAGAACATGTTTGTGGTATGCACTCTTGCACACATACACGGCTACATACACTATGTAGCATGTTTTTCCAACTTTGATATAGTGTTGTGTGTATAGCCAAGTATTGATTATACATTTTTATCATTTGTTCTCCTAGTCTTAAGTACAAGGTTTGAGCTATGTAACTTATTTACAACAAGTGTGAATGTAAAGGTATAAGTTCCTAAATGAACAAGTTCACACTCAACCTATAGGAATACACATGTGAGTATGTGTTCTAGGATTAATGGGTGAAACTTCATTACATAAAAATCATGGTAAAATCATGGATTTTACAAATAGTGACAATGTATATCACTACAATCATTTACCGAACAAACTTAAAAGATAATAAGTTTCATCACAATGCTACAACACAAAGTCTAGATAAGTTCGATCACAGTAAGAAAATAAAATAGAAGGAAATTCATCACGCGATGACCCACATGGCTTCTTAGGCAATAGCTCCACGTCCTCCTTAACATTGTTGTCAGCTTCATTACACTCGTTTACCTCCCTTTCGCACCTCAAATTCGAATCATAACATGATGGAAGCTCATTCACAAAGTTCAGATATTCATCCCTACACGGCGGATTAATCATAAAATAAGTCTCAGCATTGCTCTCATCATTCCTAAACTTCCAACATTGACTCAGAATTGATCTCATGTGAGACTCCCATTCACTCATCCTCTCAAGCTGTAACACCTCCAAATTTATACAACTCAATACAGCGGAAGACTCGTTGGTGTTACGGGATAGCACATTACTCACATCATAGACAACGCTTAAAAATCGCGTCGTTTATTAATAAAGAATTTCCTTTCATAAATATCAAATTTATATAGGTCCCAAGTCATTGTATGTAATACAGGTTTTACAAAGCATTTGAATGGAAATAAGTATTTAGGTGCGGGCCATGAATTCTTGTTGTCTTCCCGAGAATTACCTTCAAGTACCTGAGATAAAACATGTTAAAAGAAAAGGGTCAGCGATAACGCCGAGTGAATTCATAGAGTTTAATAAATTCCATCAATATAACTTTGGTATAAAATTATTACCAAAAATCATTTCGTAAAAATCATTGTAATAGGCATAAAATAGCCAAAGTCATTTTTATACAAATCCTTATCGAAAATCATAATATAGGCATTTGCCTTAAAAATCATTATACGAGCCAATGTCGTAAAAACATCATACAATACGTTTTATAACGTTGTATAGATTAAATAAAAACCGTTATATGAATATGGTTATATAAAACCAAAACACGAACTTAATATCAATAGTATGACCCCGTATTGCTAGTCAGGCAATACATCGTAATTCGGTGCGTATAGCAGTATTTCGTTAATTAGATTATTATAAGCCGCATGACATTGTTACCTTACTAAAACAAACAACGGGTAGCTAGCCCGAAACTCATTTGCCCATCTAAATTAGCGTGTCGTCACAAAGGTCACGCTATGTAAATCTTCTCATACATAAATTCGCTTACCAATCAACGTGCCACGACGGGGATCAACCGTCAAGGCGCGAACTGGGGTGATCGTCCCCAAATAGTACTATTATATGCATAAGCATCTACCAAATCCCGGTAGTGCATAATTCATGCTAATGGGACTTTTAGTGACATAACCTAACTTTAATAATCCATTTAATTTCATCTATCGGGTCATATAATCATTCATCAGGTCATACAATCATTCGGGTCCAAATCAATAAACAAGTAATCGGGACAAATGGTGTCCTATTTTATAAAAACTAACATGTTATCTCCCTCGCGGGTTTATAAAACATTTATAAAAACATTTAAAAGAGTGCGAGGCTATGAACTCACGTTGATGTGGGATGGCGGGTTATCGGAAATTCAGACGTACGGTGCGTGCTTCAATCACGGAAACCTAGACAAATAATACTCGTCTTAGACTCTTGTCCAATGACTTTATAAAAAACGTTAGTTTTACGGTAATAGCCGAAAAAGTCGTAAAACTTATGTTTATAGTTTTTATAACTTATAAATCTTATCAAACTACCATTTTTATAAAGTGTCCATTTATTTAACCTTATAGATATTTGTATAAATTTATTATATAAGTTGGTGGGTTTTAATTCACATTTTATACTATTTTTATTTGAGTGCTTATATAATACTATTATACTTTAATTTCCAAAATCTGATTTTTATTTTCATGTTCACCAAAACTGCCATATCTAGAGTTCTATATGGAGATAGAAGCTCAAATTTTTATGACATAAACTACATGATATGTGATCCATTTAATCTACCATAGATACTGTTGAATCAGCCTCTAAGTATTTTCTAAAAATTGTCCAAAACAGTGAACTCAGATTTGCACTCTAAACTTGTTTTGATCATATCTCACTCATCATAATGATTCCATTGCATGGCCAACTCTCACATGTGTACAAGACATATTAATTACTGTATATCCATTAATCTATGCCATTTTATCAGTTCATCATATGGTTCTTTACTGTTTTTATATAGCCTACCATTTAAACAAGATTTAACCATTTTACATGTAGTTTGTCCATCTTTTTACCCATGATTATCAACTCCAAATCCCCACACAATATTTTTATCATCATATAATCATCATATACATATACAATAGGAAATAAAATACATGATTACATAATCAAAAATAACAAGAGGATGAGGAGAACAATCTTTATAACACCATGATGATGTAGGTTGTGATCAAGACCTGGATTTTGATGGAGAAACTTGTGATAAACCAAGACCATCTTCAAGACCACCATTCTTCATGAACCTCCTGTGGAAAATCAGCCCTAGGACTCCATAGAAACTCCTCCTTGGATGTTATAATCACCACCAATCAATAGGGCTTCAAAAGGGCTTCAACTTATGTATGAATAACATAAGGTTTATGGTTAAATTTGATCAATGATGGTGTTTGAAGGGTGAGATGGGACGGCAATTGTAGAGAGGATGGGAGAGTTTTTTTTTGTTGTTTTTGCATGTGTAGAATGGAAGTAAATGAGAAGGCTAGTGGTTTTGTGGTTTTTGGTGGGTGAAACTAAGCTTAAGTGTTAAGCTAACACACAAGTGTAAGCTACTAGTGTGTATGGATGCCACATCTTTGATGTGGTGTCCTCTTTAGCCGTCCCTTAAGTTAGTGGGGTGGGATAAATTAGTTTGTCCCATCCCGCTAATTTACGGGTATTCCTCGATTCTAGTTTCCTCGATTTGCGTGCCCTTGGGTCGTTTTACGAAAAACATTTTTATAAATTATGAATCAACGGCACAAAACGAATCTAATAAAAATTGTCTCATCAAAAACGGAGTTCGAAAACGTAAATACGTAATCCTAAGGTTTCCGGTTTAGTCGTAAAGGACGTTAAATTAAAATCGTAAGTCCTAATCTCTTCTCGTAAATTTGTGAGTTTATGAACCAACACAAATTTAAAACTCCAAATAATATTCACGGACAAATTTATTTTCTGAAATGTCAGACTGTCACCAAAGACGGTGTATGTAAACGTAAGCACGTAACATTGAATCCTCCGGTTTAGACGTAGTCGACGCTACTTCAAGACGTAAATCCAAATTACTTCCCAAAAATAAGTGAGTTCATAATATAACATTAAAATAATATTTTTAATTAATATTTGAGAATAAAATATCAACCATAAATTGACGGATTGTCACAGCATTTACCCCTAAACAGGATCTTTGTCCTCAAAGATCATCTTACTACTCGCTTCTTATAGAGTTAAAGCCATGTGGGTACTTCCTCCACATTCGGTCTTTTCTCACAAGTGTAATCCATTACAATACGCGAGTTTCATCAATCATAACTACGGGAATAAGATCAGGCTAAATGTTGACTTACTTTCTCTATCCATGATGTTCACGGGTTTTTGATGAATGAAACTTTTCGCCGATCTAAGCTTTATCAAGAAGAATTCAGATTTTCACTTGATAGATATTTTATCAAGTTCGATATACGAAACATAATTCACGCAGTCCTTGAAGTCCTAGGGTAGATCCAGCTTATATGCCTTTCAAACCAATCTTTTTACGTCATCTCAATGGTCCCATACAACGGGGACTTATATCCCATGATCTTCCAGATCACCAATTCATTTCTCCATGGTTAAAAGTTTTGGCATAACTTCGCTACCCATCTGGCACTTCAAGACCTACATTTCATTTTCACATAACCTCCTGCCCACTACCGGCAGTCAATAATCAGATCCTAATTTCAACAACCATTTCAGGTCTCACGGGTCGATTATTTTGTAAGGTTAGGTTCGCCATCATAGGAAACCTTAAACCTAAAAGGCATGTCCAACTCACAATGGGTGTATGTCGGGTGTCTTCATTCCAGATGCTCTAATATTTAGATCCTAACAAGATTCGATCTCGATACTAACACGATAATTATCAATGATAATCTTTCCAAAGGAAAGCGATTTTACAGTTTATTACCAAAGGTCAATCATTCAAACATAGAACAACACTTATAGTATTTTGTATCGTTACTTTACCTCGTCCCTTCGATTGGGGTGGTACACAGTACTCTCATCAAGATTCGTTCTTAATGACTTCTGAGCAAATCTCTAGAAATTCAATGCGAAGCGAGGATCTTGATAGAAATGATCGATACAGGCACACCATGTTTACATAACTCCTTTAAATACAAAAGAGTCAATTTCTTCATCAAGAATCTATAATTAACAGGAATGATATTAGCAGATTTGGTCAGTCTGTCGACGATGACCCAAATCGAATCAAATTCAGATGATGAGCTTTGCAATAGTTAGACGTTTACTAATGTATGAGGCGATGTCTGCCTTCATAATTTGCCATCAGTACAACTTCTTCTGATAATGATACATTAAATCAGAAAATGACAAGAAGAGAATACTTATACTTACAAGATTCCAACATAACTATATCTCACAATCTCCATATTTAGGCAACCACAAGTGGCCTTTAAAACATTTAACGCTATCGGCTTCTCTATTTTAATGGTTCACATTAGCCGCGAACCCCTTTTTATTATCTATATTATCCTTTTTACAAACTGTTTATTTTTATATCGTTCGGCAATTTATTTTGAACTTTCATTATTAAGAAACATGTCCTAATTGGTTCTTTATCTTTTCTACATAATGTGTCAGTAATTACATTCACCTTTCTTTATAAAATAATTATCATAACCAATATTCACTCAGAATTTCTTTCTTCATATTTTCTAAGTGTTAGTTTCGTCTCCACTATCATTTTTATCAGTTTTACTCAATCCGACGTCTAAAGCGTCGATAACTATTGCTAGTAATTAAATAATAAGTATTTAATTTTTATGAAACGTAAACGTAAAAAAAAGTTTTTAAATTTTCTCAGTTTGTCCAATTGTATAAAAATGTTCAAAATAAAATTTGAATTTAATTAACACAATTTTTGTTGATTTATCGGAAATAATTAGTAAGATCCGTAAATGTTCGAAAAACATTCTTTTATTCTTTGGTAAAAAATTTCTTAGTTGAAAAGCAAAAATTGTCGTTTCAAATTTCAAGTCATAAATTATATAGTTTCCTCAATTCTTCTTAAGATGTCTAGAAGTATACACAAACATTTACCCCTAAACAGGAGTTTAGTTAAATGATTTGTGTATAAGGGAATAATCCCTCAAAAGTACTTTTTGATAAAACATTTGTCAAAACATATTTGCACTTTTCTTTTTAGTAATACTCAAAGTCTTAAAAGGGCTCTTAATTTTTGAAGAGTCAATATAGATTCCATTATCTATTAATCACACGGTTAAATCATGTAAAGGATTAAGTCTTAAGTCATATGTTAAATATTCAAAGTACAGGTTTTCATTGTTCGGTCAATTCATGGCAGTTCATAAATGATTATTAACTCATTCTTATTCTTATAATCAAACAAATAGTCCTAAATGATCACAAGCATGAATTTATCAAATTACAGTCTACACACGTGATTCACCATATTTATGAATGCTACATGTGTATTAGTTAATCCAAACGACATCACGTGAAACTCATAATGTTCATTACAAGTTCTGGATGTATTGATTGGAATAGATAATCTTTTTCGCGGACGCGAAGTTGATGATAACCATGCCGAGGATCAAATCTTTAGAACATACGCTAGAACCTTGTAAATGATCGAACAAATGTTCCATTTCGAGTTATGGATATCGTTTTCGATTGTCAATTTACTCAGTTCACAGTAATCTATAAATATAAGGAATGATAATACCATAACTCTTAATAATGACGAGCTTGGTAGAATAAAATCTTTCTCCGACAACTCTCTCAGTTGTACGGTAATTCTTTTAATTCAGATGGGGCTGACGTACAGTGCACAAGCCACATGTGTAGCACCGGGAATATAATCAATACCAAATTCAACTTGCCTTTATAGCAAAAGTCTAGGTAATTTACCAACAAATACCTTATAAAGTTGCAGATAACAGAAACATCTTTTAGTAAATTCATATTAGGTTCTTTCTAGATTATAATATCTATGACTAATTCACAACCTCACGGTATAATTTCAAGTCTAAATGCAGGATATGGTCATCCATCGGGAATTATTTAGATCACTTTTGATAATCAACATCTTATCTTTTAGGGATTTCTACTCGAGTTCCCATCAATTAAGAAAATGTCGTCATGTCATAATCAATCAGTCCATTCTACTGGCATTATCAACTTTCCAGTTTTATTGTCGTCGATAAGATGTGAACTTATCAAAAGACTAATAATAACTCATAATCCTTCACAATTTAGGGATATCAGGAGACATAACTATCATTAAAAGAGTAAGGTCAACGCATAATCTATGCGAGAGAATTTTCAAATCAGATACAGACGAAAACATTTAACGAATATGAATATATCCCATGTTTTCATAATTTGAGTACGCATTCGAAAGCTCCTCGGATCGTTACCCAGGTCATTCAAATGAAACCAAATCAAAAGAAATGATAAGAACGTCGATACATCCAGTCGGGTATCAACACTCGGTAATTAGATACTTTTCCTAAGAATCTCACTACGGGGGAATTGGACAAGAAAGAATTGTCAACTGTCAAATAAGACAATTTCCACAGATGAGTAAATTTGACTCAGAAGAATAAATGCTACAGGCACATATGTAGGTGTCCCTAACACTATGTCCTTATTTTTCACTTCTTGCAGATCTCATAAATTTTAATCTTTCACAATCGTCAAAGGAAATTTAGTGTTTATTAATCAGTTTTATGGTGACTACTAATCAGCCTTGCATGGTCCATTCCAAATTGTATGTAGGCGCGCAACTATATACAATTTCAAGATTAAGGATGTAATACTCAGTTCGTCAAAATTTTATCAACATGTTTATAATAAAAACATTTTCATGCTTAATTCTTAAATAAGAATCAAAATAAATTTACAAAGATTTTCTTTGTTATGAAAACAATTAAGTTTTCCAATGTGTTTTATAAACAACCTCATTTCGATAACAATCACTTATAAATCTCACTTTGAATAATCCTTATAGTGATGAAAATTTAATTTTCTCAAAGGATACCGTTTTAATCTTTATAAAAACAATGTGTGATCTGCAAAAGAGTGATGAAGAGTTGTTCACCAAGAACTTAACTACAATATGATAGGAAATGAGCTTTAGCCAAATAATCATGAGGTTCATGACTCGATGGCACTCAAAAAGAATAATTCATAACGCAACTCAAATCGAGATGAGTACTTGATCAACGGTTGCATCACTAATGCGAGCATTAGGAAGAAGCAAGAAAAGATAGATATCATCGATACATGTAGAATTTAGCAATCAAAGGTAGTCTTTTCATTAATCACAAACAAGTCAAAATTGTACCGTAACACATTACGTGTCACTATGTCATACAATTCTAAGAACTCATCCTACCAACTGATGTCTCAGTTAAGTTAGGGATTTTTAAAAGATACCACAATGAATACTAATCTACAAGAGTCATTAGGTGTTCCACATGTCCCGAAAGATCCATCGGTCTCAATTTAGAAGAAGATTTCTTCGATTTATTTATTGGACACTGGGCATCCTTGTTAGTGGACAATGGCTTAGGAACAACCCTTAACACAAACAAACAATCATTTAAAACCTCATAATTCAATCACAGGACTTAATGACTTCCTCTTAACAATCTCATATTCCATATGTGTCAAATTTTTACTTTATTCAAGTTTTAACCAATTTTATACTCAATTCGATATCCTACCTTATTCTCCAATACTTTCAACCTTATTCATAAACCTTAAAAAGGGCAATAAAAGCTCGATATGATCATCACTTAATTTCAAATCCTATAGCTCTTACAACAATATTTATCAAATGAGTCACTAGTATGAAATGACTCACACAGTCAATTAGACTTCTCGGAAAGGTACTAGTGGCATGAGGCTTTTGGGTAATGGTTCCAATGACAGCCTCAAGTGCAACATTCCTCCTTTCGATTTCAATTTAAGAATTGGATGACAACGAATCAGATGACATATTTCTAGGTGGTAACGTTTTGTCAAACTCCGCTCTATAAGGAAAGATCGTCATGACATCGATATCAGATTTAATCTCGCCAATTCTTCTTTAATATCACAATAAACTAATATCAACATTTCTACGAATATCAACCATTTGTTGGGATCATAAATATCCACAACTTGGTTTAGATCTAGGATAGCTAGAATTCCTACGAGAATAGCTTCGATTAATTTACTAGGGGATTTAGGGTTCCTTGTGACAATCTACGTCGTATAAATATCTCATATAAATATCAAAATAATCATCAAACAATCATGTAATAAAATTACATCATATATATAATCCAAGTTATATATATATTAAAATAACACTTCTCAGTCTGGCCTTGTCGGTAACTCGGGAATTCTTCGGCACCGTTATAGTCAAAAGATTTTTAGACATTTTTAGAAAAATGTTTATAGTTAAAAGATTTTGAAATTTTTTATTCAAAACCTTAGTTTTAAAAATCTTTCGTTCTCTATAACGAGAGCTCTGGTACCAAACTGTAACACCCCCAAATTTATACAACTCAATACAGCGGAAGACTCGTTGGTGTTACGGGATAGCACATTACTCACATCATAGACAACGCTTAAAAATCGTGTCGTTTATTAATAAAGCATTTCCATTCATAAATATCAAAGTTACATAGGTCCCAAGTCATTGTATTTAATACAGGTTTTACAAAGCATTTGAATGGAAATAAGTATTTAGGTGCGGGCCATGAATTCTTGTAGTCTTCCCGAGAATTAACTTCAAGTACCTGAGATAGAACATGTTAAAAGAAAAGGGTCGATAACGCCGAGTGAATTCATAGAGTTTAATAAATTCCATCAATATAACTTTGGTATAAAATTATTACCAAAAATCATTTCGTACAAATCATTGTAATAGGTCATAAAATAACCAAAGTCATTTTTATACAAATCCTTATCATAAATCATAATATAGGCATTTGCCTTAAAAATCATTATACGAGCCAATGTCGTAAAAACATCATACAATACGTTTTATAACGTTGTATAGATTAAATAAAAACCGTTATATGAATATGGTTATATAAAACCAAAACACGAACTTAATATCAATAGTATGACCCCGTATTGCTAGTCAGGCAATACATCGTAATTCGGTGTGTATAGCAGTATTTCGTTAATTGGATTATTATAAGCCGCATGACATTGTTACCTTACTAAAACAAACAACGGGTAGCTAGCCCGAAACTCATTTGCCCATCTAAATTAGCGTGTCGTTACAAAGGTCACGCTATGTAAATCTTCTCATACATAAATTCGCTTACCAATCAACATGGCACGACGGGGATCAACCGTCAAGGCGCGAACTGGGGTGATCGTCCCCAAATAGTACTATTATATGCATAAGCGTCTACCAAATCTCGGTAGTTCACAATTCATGCTAATGGGACTTTTAGTGACATAACCTAACTTTAATAATCCATTTAATTTCATCTATCGGGTCATATAATCATTCATCGGGTCATACAATCATTCGGGTCCAAATCAATAAAGTAATCGGGACAAATGGTGTCCTATTTTATAAAAACTAACATGTTATCTCCCTCGCGGGTTTATAAAACATTTATAAAAACATTTAAAAGAGTGCGAGGCTATGAACTCACGTTGATGTGGGAAGGCGGGTTATCGGCAATTCGGACGTACGGTGTGTGCTTCAATCACGGAAACCTAGACAAATAATACTCGTCTTAGACTCTTGTCCAATGACTTTATAAAAATATCAATTATGTATACATATGATGATTTTATATATATGATGATCAAGTGGGTTTACATATTCTCATTTGCTCATTTTAGTGTTATGTGTTGATAGCTTTTATACTAGTTTACTAGTTTTACCTATTTACATGTTTTAGGTCCAATAAGCCTATTATAAGTTCATTAACTTGTATAAATCCATTTCATACTTGTATTATCAGTATTTATATTTTACATGTTGGGCCCAAACGGGTTAAGCCCAATAAATAAGTTTATAAGTGTTTTAGCCCATTTTGTTGTATTATTAGTCCAATAGCGTTAACTTAGCCCGTTAATGTCCGTATGTTATATAGTTCGGGTTTTATCGGTTTTTACTTGTTATATATGTTTATATATCAGTATATGAGTTTATAAAAGTTTACATTAGACGGGTCCAACCGTCTAAGTTTTATTTTACAAAAACGTTAATTTTACGGTAATAGCCGAAAAAGTCGTAAAAATCATGTTTATAGTTTTTATAACTTATAGATCTTATCAAACTACCATTTTTATAAAGTGTCCATTTATTTAACCTTATACATGTTTATATAAATGTATTATATAAGTTAGTGGGTTTTAATTCACATTTTATACTATTTTTATTTGAGTGCTTATATAATACTATTATACTTTAATTTCCAAAATCTGATTTTTATTTTCATGTTCACCAAAACTGCCATATCTAGAGTTCTATATGGAGATAGAAGCTCAAATTTTTATGACATAAACTACATGATATGTGTTCCATTTAACTCTCCTATAGCTACTGTTGAATCAGCCTCTAAGTATTTTCTAAAAATCGTCCAAAACAGTGAACTCAGATTTGCACTCTAAACTTGTTTTGATCATATCTCACTCATCCTAATGATTACATTGCATGACCAACTCTCACATGTGTACAAGACATATTACTTACTGTATATCCATTAATCTATGCCATTTTATCAGTTCATCACATGGTTCTTTACTGTTTTTATACAGCCTACCATTTAAATAAGATTTAACCATTTTACATGTAGTTTGTCCATCTTTTTACCCATGATTATCAACACCAAATCCCCACACAATATTTTTATCATCATATAATCATCATATACATATACAATAGGAAATAAAATACATGATTACATAATCAAAAATAACAAGAGGATGAGGAGAACAATCTTTATACCACCATGATGATGTAGGTTGTGATCAAGACATGGATTTTGATGGAGAAACTTGTGATAAAGCAAGACCATCTTCAAGACCACCATTCTTGATGAACCTCTTGTGGAAAATCAGCCCTAGGACTCCATAGAAACTCCTCCTTGGATGATATAATCACCACCAATCAATAGGGCTTCAAAAGGGCTTCAACTTATGTATGAATAACATAAGGTTTATGGTTAAATTTGATCAATGATGGTGTTTGAAGGGTGAGATGGGACGGCAATTGTAGAGAGGATGGGAGAGTTTTTTTTGGTTGTTTTTGCATGTGTAGAATGGAAGTAAATGAGAAGGCTAGTGGTTTTGTGGTTTTTGGTGGGTGAAACTAAGCTTAAGTGTTAAGCTAACACACAAGTGTAAGCTACTAGTGTGTATGGATGCCACATCTTTGATGTGGTGTCCTCTTTAGCCGTCCCTTAAGTTAGTGGGGTGGGATAAATTAGTTTGTCCCATCCCGCTAATTTACGGGTATTCCTCGATTCTAGTTTCCTCAATTTGCGTGCCCTCGGGTCGTTTTACGAAAAACGTTTTTATAAATTATGAATCAACGGCACAAAAGAATCTAATAAAAATTGCCTCATCAAAAACGGAGTTCAAAAACGTAAATACGTAATCCTAAGGTTTCCGGTTTAGTCGTAAAGGACGTTAAATTAAAATCGTAAATCCTAATCTCTTCTCGTAAATTTGTGAGTTTATGAACCAACACAAATTTAAAACTCCAAATAATATTCACGGACAAATTTATTTTCTGAAATGTCGGACTGTCACCAAAGACGGTGTATGTAAACGTAAGCACGTAACGTTGAATCCTCCGGTTTAGACGTAGTCGACGCTACTTCAAGACGTAAATCCAAATTACTTCCCAAAAATAAGTGAGTTCATAATATAACATTAAAATAATATTTTTAATTAATATTTGAGAATAAAATATCAACCATAAATTGACGGATTGTCACACAAGCCTTGCCCGCTCCTCTTTAAACCTTTAAATTTAAGCACTCAAATTCATCAACATCGACCTAAGACTAGCAAACCTCATCCATCTTCTGACCCCTAACAAACTCCAATCTCTGATCTAGTGTGAGGAGATTCTAGATAACATCCTCTAGAACATCTTTTCATTCTCCTCAAACCTCCTAATCACACGAGTTTCAACCACATATCCCTCATACATCAACCGATCAAACTTCCTCAGAATAGACAAAAAGTATTATCATAAGTTCGTAATTCACATCCTCCTATCGCTTTCCTTGAACCGAGAGCTTATCTAAGGTCATTATTCGAAATTATAAATGTTTTCTCATGCAATGAAAAAAGAAAATTACGATGACAAGTACTCAACTCACTTTTAACAATACCAATACATTTTCACAGTATTTACCTAATGAATACTCGGGAGTTCATAACACTATTGAGGGATACATAAAAATACAACAACAAAACTAAAAGTTATCTTACCGGAGCCTTGCAGAGAAGTTGCGTGCTTTTGTAAAATATTTTCGACACCAAAGTTATAATTTCAGAATTTTTAAAACCGACCTAGTTCTCTATAACTTGTGGCTCTGATTACCAAATATTAACACCCCCAAATATATTGTGCAGCGGAAATACATATTTGGGTGCTAAACACAAGCATCATCACATAAGATACATTGAACGACCTCAAAATGAGACGTTTGAAATATAAGATGAAATAAATTTTACAATTTGTCTAAAACCTTCAATCCCAAATAAAACAAGTTTAAAAGTATCTGTGTATCGTTCCGGTCCCCCAAAGATCTCAACAAACCAAACCATTTTTATCACAATACAAGACCATAAGATGAACAATTTATAACAAGAGGGAAAGAAAATAAGTTTTAGACCAAGCAACCTGCAACCTTCACAAGCAAGCTCCGCCATCAATCAACTTCAATTACCTGAAATACATGCTTAAAATCATCAACACAATGGTTGAGCGAGTCTATAGGTTTATCAAATCACATTTGAACACAAGAGAAAAATCAATCATAATCATTTAATAGAATTGCGACGTATACAATCTATTATCCAAGTATTCCATCTTATCGCAACAGCTATAGAATTGTATTAAGCTCATGACACCGACCCCTTAACTTAGTCACCTACACCAAATACTAGAACGACTAGATGAATTCCACTGTCCCTACTTGGGTATTAATTACTAATTTTATACCACTGACTCTTATTCTCATGAATTATCTGTTCGAGCAACGCACTCAACATACTCTCTCGTCTCGGATAGGGTCATCATTCCAATAGTACTATTATTCGAACAAGATAATATTCCTAACTTGCAACATCAAGTTAGAAGATAGTTAACGGTTCATGAAATTAGGTACTTCATTTACAAGGTACTTATACAATTCAAGGCAACAACAGGCAACATTCGGGTCCAAACAATCATTCATGACTTATGTTCATTTTATTTCAAATAGCATGTATCCCCCTCGCGGGTTTGAAAATATTTAATAGCTAGTATAAAGGTGAGGCTATAGACTCACCTTGAGTAATAGAAGTAGCAAGTCGATCTTCGACGATAGATGATGCCTGATGAATACGAAAACCGCAAACTACAAAATAATGCGCGCACTTTAATTACAATATACTCAAGTATGATTCATACTTAGTAAAATTTAAATCAATAATTCAAAAACAAAATAAACTCACACAAATTTCCCATACAAGTGATACTATTACTACACGCTTTCACATTTCACTTCACTAGACAACACTCTCGATAACATTCTGCCGGAACATACCAAATGTCTAAGCTATTTTCCCATACCTAGACACCTCCAATTCTTATGAAACTTGCTGGATAACTCACTCACATCATATAGAAAGCCCTCAAAATTTTCATTAAAAGATTTACCCTCTAAGACCTTCTGCTCAACACATCTTTAACTTACAAAATTCGTACAATTTTACGTCTTCGACTCATATGATCATTTTAACCTATATAACCAATTCCATTTACAAAACCGACACTTGTCTTCAAAAATAGACTCAAAACCCTAAGTTTAGAGCCTGATATCAGCCCTTGACCATTTTTAATGCTCGTTTTATAGTCCACGAGATTCGATCCAAATATCGACAACAATTTCGTATTGTGTCAACAATCGTCTCCCGGTACACGAATAATCAAACTAGCATAAGTTTCTCCTCGTTTTGATTTAGAAGCTCTACCTTATATCGAATCAAAGCCTACGAAAATCTATACAACATAATCCTATCATCTCAACCTCAACTTAGATTTAAGGTTCCCAAAAATACCTTCAAACCTGCTGGTCTAAAATACATCTTTCAAAATCACATCAAATCAAATTTTTGGCCTATTTTAACTAATCTCATACTTCTAATATCATCTCCTAATCATTCTAAACAACTCTTATTATCCTTATACCACTTTCATGTCAAAAATTTAACAAAACCCACTTAAAATTCATACATGCAATAACTAAAAATCAATTATAAACCATAAAAATATATCAAACATCATTGTTCTTCATCAAAAAATTTTGAAAAGTAAAACTTTGTGTATGGTAAAGATTTATATACCTTAATGACTACCTTTAGATTTGAAAAATGGGTCTTTATTTACTTTCTCTAGATTCAAACGATAAATAAAAAAAATCAGTGTTTTGTTGTGTTGAAAATCATGGCCAAAGAAAGAAAAGACATAAAGAAATAAAGTTTTGAGTGGAAAGTTGTTGTGTGTGAAATTTAGGTAAGACTTTTCATTTATATATGGTGGGTGGAGGGTAGTTTTTTCCAATTGTGAATTCTTTTGGACTAAAATGTAAATACTAGTAAAAAATCGGGAAATGACTATCAGTTAATTTTAAAATATTTACGAGACTCGGGTTTCATAAAAATAATTTTCAAAAGTTAAAAACATACACAAAAGTATAGTATTACAGTTCCCGACACGACTTAATACGCAATTAGAAACGAAAACATCAACAATATCAATATCGAAACAACAAACAATAAAGCGTAAATTTCGGGCATCCGTCGATATCGAAATCACTAGTAGTCCTCGTGACTAGTTAAAATTTAATAATAATACATCCAATCATTGGTTTCAAATTAAACCACAAAACGTCATAGCATTCAAGCTCTTCAAAAATTTCAAAAATATTCATAAAATAGGATTAAATAATGACCTCGGGTTTGGGTTATCACAAAAAGGATCCTCAAGTCTACTCAACTGATCCGCATCTATA
This sequence comes from Glebionis coronaria, assembly GCA_025667525.1. Lineage (NCBI taxonomy): Eukaryota > Viridiplantae > Streptophyta > Magnoliopsida > Asterales > Asteraceae > Glebionis > Glebionis coronaria. The sequence goes on along the minus strand of CM046881.1, from coordinate 293,428,525 downwards.
TTCTCAGCTCCCTTTTACCACGAATCTCAATCTAAAACTCTTGTAGCAATGAAACCCATCTTAGCAATCTTTAGTTTAGCATCTTGTTTGTTCATAACGTATTTTTTGGAAGAGTGGTCAGTGTACACTATGGTCTTTAAAATAACAAGACAGGGGTGAAATTTCTCAAAAGAATACACTACATGTAACATTTTGTTTCTCAGTAGTAGTGTAATGCAATTGAGCCCTAGTCATTGTCTTACTTGCATAGTGAATAGGTTGAAAACTTTTATTGATACGCTGCCCTAAAAATGCTCCCACAACATAGTCACTAGCATCACACACAAGCTCAAGAGGCAATTCCTAGTTTGAAGAAACCAAAATTAGGGCCTTAGTTAGTTTTCCCTTAAGGATCTGAAAGGTATCTAAACACTCAGGTGAGAATATGAAAGGAGACTCTTGTTCATAGAGATGGTTCATAGGTCTTGCTATCTTAGAAAAGTATTGTATAAATCTCCTATAGAAGCCTGCATGACCAAGAAAGCTCCTAACTCCTTTGACAGTGATGGGGGTAGCTTGGCAATTAACTCAACTTTAGCACGATCCACCGCAATGCCATCTTTAGAAATCTTATGTCCCAACACTATCCCCTCCTTAACCATGAAGTGGTACTTCTCCCAATTTAGAACAAGGCGGCTTTCCTCACACCTTTTAAGCATTTGTTCTAAATGGGGAAGGAAGAAGTGAATGAATCTCTAAAGACCGAGAAATCATCCATAAACACTTACATGGTTTTCTTGATCATATAATAGAAAATTGCCATCATACTCCTTTGAAATGTCCTAGGATCATTGCATAAGCCAAAAGGCAATCTTTTATAAGCAACTGTTCCATAGGGGCAGGTGAATGTGGTTTTCTCTTGATATTTTGGGTCAATGAGGATTTGGAAATACCTAGAAAATCCATCAAGAAGGCAATAGAACTCATTTCCCGCTGAGCGTTCTAGCATTTGATCCATAAATGGAAGTGGGAATAGTCCTTCCTAGTAGCATCATTCAACTTTCTATAATATAGAAAAACTCTCCACCCAGTAACAAGCCTTTGAGGGATTAACTCGTTGTTCTCATTAGCAACAACCATCATACCTCCCTTCTTAGGCACACAATGGACTGGACTAACCCACGGTGAATTAGATATAGGGTATATCATGCCAGCATCTAGAAGTTTGATAACTTCTTTCTTGATTACTTCATGAAATTTTAGGTTTACCCTTTTTTGATTTTGCACTAAGGGTTTAAAGTCATCTTCTATAAGGATCTTATGTGTGTGAAAGTTGGGATCAATCCCTCTAATATCTGATATTTTCCAAGAAATAACTTTCTTATGCTTCTTAAGAACCATAATAAGCATAGCCTTGTCATCCTCCTTTAAGACTTTACCAATGATCACAGGTAACTTATCCTCACCCTTTAAGAAATCATACTTTAATTGTGAAGGAAAATCCTTAAGCTCTAAGTCAAGAGGAGTTTCAATGGAAGGCTTAGTCAAATTGGGATCATCATTTAGGAATTCCTTAGGAGATGGTCGAGAGAAAGGATATTCATTGAGCAATTTCTCAATGGTACGAAGATCATCATCCCAGTTGATGGGAGAATCATCATCTCTTAGGAAGTTAGCCTCAAATTCCTCTAATAGAAAATCACTCTCTCCAAAAGGAGTCATAGAAGGAGCAATAGATGCAACGGTCTCAACTTGAGGAATCTCATAATTCCCATTTTGGAAAGACTCGTGAAAATGTTCATTACAAACTTCATCAAGTATATCAATGCGTTAACCTCAAAATATTGAGTCAAACAAGAATGTTCGGTCATTGTATGATTATGTATCGTATATTAAAACGTTGTAATAGGTAGTAGGTTAGTCGGGTATTACGGGCTTGACTTTAAGCTATAATGTTTATGTTTAAGGACTTAAATCCCAAAAGGAAAGCCCGAACCATTACCAAATAGTCCATTAAGCTACATGTAAGCTAGGACTATAAATACCCACCTCCTTGCATGTTAGGAGGTGGTCGGTTTATTGTATTTTCTCTCTCTACAATATAATATCACCCAAGTTTCCAACTATTCTCTATAGATCTACGTCTCTTTTCATCTATTTTCTTTACTTATTTTCTTAGATCTATCATGGTGAAGTGATTATATATGGATACAACAATTGGTATCATTCGCTACGGGGTAGATTAGTGATTGGTTTTGTTTTTTGATTATGTTCCTGTGTTTTTTAGGCTCTTTACCTCGCATCTGAATTTTTTGTTTTTTTGTGGCTTTAATCTTTCTAAAAATCGTAGTGATTTGGTTTTTTTGTTTTGGTCAAAACACAAAAAGAATTGGCGTTTGGCTCGATTTTGGTGAAAAATCACGAAAATATGCGTTTTTGCGAGTTTATACACCCTAATTATTGCAAAATTGCTAGTTTTTGCGAGATTTGTCTTTTTTTTGCGAGATTGCAACCTTTTTGAAAAATTAAGTTTAATTGAAAAATTGCTTTATTGCGAGATTGGATTGCGAAATCAGGGTTTAGCAGTATTACGGGTTAAATTTATTGTGAAATCTAAAGTTTGATTGTTGCGAGATTGCTTGTTAAATTTATTGCGAGATTCGGCCAAAAAATTTATTGCGAGATTAGGGTCTAAGAATATTGTGAGATTAGCTAATCTAAAATATTGCGAGTTTGCACTTAAAATATTGCGAGATTATAAGATTTCTAAATATTGCGAGATTTAGAAAATATTGCGAGATTCATTTTTCAAGATATTGGGATATTGCATTTTAGAATATTGAGAGATTTGTTCCTTAGTTATTGCGAGATTCAAGAATTTTGGGTATTGAGAAATTACCTCTTATTATTACGAGATTAGACTTTGTCAATAATGCGAGATCAGATTTTGCAAAGATTACGAGTTGAAATCTTCATATTGCGAAATCACAACTCAGTTTGTGGAATCGTGAGTTATTTGGTCTAGGAACGTTTTGGTTTCTCAAGAACACATATTTAGGGGATTTCAAAAACTTTACTCGTCAATAACACACGAACTTAGGAATGTTTACGGTTTAATTAGTGGTTTGTAAAATCCCACGAATTTTATTTCTCGGTTTCTCCACGATTAGTAAAACTCCGTATTGCTTCTTCAACCTAATCACAACAACATCTACTTAAGATCTGAATTCACTTCATCATTTCATAAATCATCGAGATGGATTCTACTGCAGAGTATTGTGTGAAAAACAACAACATCATGGTGGCGGGAAACAAAAAGAGACTACCAATGCCTGTGTCTGGTCGATATGATCAATGGAAATCACGTTTTCTACGATATCTTGATACAAGACCTAACGGTGATGCTTTGAGGCGATGCATTTTTATGGACCATATATGTTTTCCAAAGCCATCGTTCAAGTTGTGCCAGCCACAAACACAAGTGACGAAGTACCCGCACATGAACGTGATGAAAAGACATTCAAACTCACACCAGATATCATGCTTCATTTGATGGAGGGAATGAATCAATTTACTTAATTTTAAATGGCATTGGAGATGATATTTACTCTGTTGGTTCCTTGTCATTAGTGCTATACTTAAGAATACTAAGTATAGACCTAACTCATGGTAAAGTAATGTAATAAACACAAGACAAAGTAAAGTAAATAACACAAAAGGTTTTCAACGTTTAACTCTTAACTTTATTAAAGAATTATACCCTATTATATCCGAAGCTACAATTGGGATTGAATATACAATGTGTGTTTGGTGATCTCCTCACTAACAAGCTAGTCCAATCCTAACGATTGCTAAGATCGACGATTCTATCAACAAGAGTTTAGAACTCAAGTGTTTGATCGTATTTGGAAGAGAAAACTTTGTTTGTAAATGTCCAAAGCATTTAGTGCACGAACTTCTTTCTCTCCTTTTACAACCATCCTATTTATAGAAGCAAAGGTAGATACAAGACAAAGAATTGCTCATGTGCAATTCTTGTCTTATTGTTATAGTGTACAATCTTGTCTTAGATTATTTTAAGTATTAGGACATAAGTCCTTTTAAACTTGTCAGTACCCTATCTATCCTAAAAGGGTAAGTCACGCTAATTCTGTGATGTATAATATCTAATCACAATTCAACTTATCCCTCCATTACTTCAGTCATGGAGGATGCTTGTTTCTTCAGGGAGATCGTATGGGTTCGGTGAGTCTTATTCCACAACTCACAGAACCCATTACCTTCTTCTTCGTCTTAGATATCATTCATTGAACTTCGCCTATCTGAATGCTAAAGTCTTTCTTTTAGACTCAGTCTAGGAACTCGAAGGTAACTCACCGAGTGACTGCTCACTCAGTGACTTCATTATGTTCAAGGTTAATACTTCACTTAGGCCGATTGTTATTAAAATCCACGTGAGATCATTAGGAACTAAATTGACCTAACAATCTCCCCCTATTTAGATATAAAATATGCCTAAGGGAAATTGTTATAAGTGAGCAAAGAGGCTTCTTATTACACATACTATTCTACTGATGAAAGACTTGTTTTAACGAAGTACTTCCTTTTTATTCATCATTACAAAGACTGAATAGTGTGATTCAAGAAAACATAAATAAAACAAAAGATTACAATCATTCAGGAATCCACTGCTTCCCTCTTCACCCTTGATGACTTCAACACCTTTTCTTTATCAGGCCTCCTTGGAACTATCTCCTTGTGCTTCTCAGCAAATCTCTTATTCTCATCAGTCTAGACTTGTCCAGCCATCACAAGGAAGATGATAATGCTTTCAGTGGGACATTTCTCAATTTCACTCATTCTTTGAAAAACTTGGTCCTCAAATACATCAATGAAGAAGATACCCCACTCAGGTTCTTCGATGACCATATTGTTTACAAAGGGAACATGTTCAGGGAGAGTACGGTAGCATTCTAACCCAGGGATCTTAGTCTCAGCTTCAAGCTCAACTCCTTTCTTTTTTCGTCCCTGAGTCTTTGAAGGATCTTGTTCAGCCAAGGGAAGATCCTTAGTAATCCCTAACTACTCCTTGATCTGATTCAACCTCTCATATCTCTTGCTGAGAGAGTTGAGTATCCCATGTACACATTTGTTTGTCATGGTCCTGAAGTTCCTACCCACTTCGTCCCACTCACTGAGATCAAAATCACCAAATGAAAACTTATTCATCACTTCAAAATTCCTTTCATCATTGTTTCTGTAAACAGATACTGAGACTGGTGTGGTGTGAGGAATAATTTGAAGATTTGTGATTGGTTCAGGCCTCCTTCTTTGAGTGATAACTTTGGTATATTGGTCAAATAACTTTTTCAGTTGGGTAGTCCTTTGTTGCTACTTCTTGACCATTTCATCCTAAATAGCCTTGAGCTCCTCCTCTTGCTTCTGAATGAACTCTTGTCCATCCTTTGCACTTAACAGCTCATCAGGATTTCCACCCACTTCTTTGACAAACTCAATGGATACCTTGAGGATCTCAACTATTGTAGCTTTACTAGTCTTGGCCCTTTACATCCGGTCTAAGTATTCTTGGATTTGATCAAGAGTCATTTTGTATATATTTCCATTGATCTCATATGGTACCAAGACAATAGCATCAAGGTCAGACCTTTTTTCCTTTGAAGCTTTTACAAGCTTCTTGGGTGGTGGAGTTATGGTCTCATCAACAATTATTTTTCCCTTATCTAACTTAGATACTGAGGGCTCAGGGATAGGTGGAATTGAGTTTAAGGGTGTTGGTGTAGGGATCACAGGCACCTGAGGTTGAGTTTGTACCATTTCTTCCTGTTCCCCCTCAGTGTGAGGGGTAGGTTCACTCCAAGTAAGCATCATTGGTGGCACATTATCCCCCTTAAAAATTGAAGGATCAGCCTGACTAATCCCAAGTTTTGTTCTTCTTGATGGTCTTTTAAGAGGTGGTGGATGACCCCTTGAAAGCCTGAAACATCTCAGTCACCATTTCCTTCATAGACTGAGTGTCAGCCTTGATAGTCTGAACATCTAATTGTTGAGTGGCTGAGTGTTTTCCATTATGGTGATTATGGTCCTGAGGCGAGGAATATAACCATCCTTTAGTACCTTTGAAATCTCAGGGAGGTTAGCAGCATTAGCCATGTATCCTTTGGCAATTTTGCCTAATCTGAATTCAGCCTCAGAATCCATATGAACACCTTCATAGATGGCATCACACTTAACCTTTTACCACATACAAATCAGACCTGAGAGAGTCTAACCTAGTGAAGACCTCAGAGAGCCTATCCTCTTTCAGCAATTCCAGAAGTTGACCAACCTTGGAAGTGGACTCAGAAGTACTAGTGATCAGTCCATCCAAAGTTGTTTTTAAGGACACATTGGCTTCAACTTTTGGAAGAGCATGATTTAGGAAGTTTATGAGCTTCTTCTCTTGATTCTCATGACTACAGTTAACAAAGATGATGAACTCAATTTGGTTATCAACCTTAAATCTCATCTTTTCTTCAGCTATATTAAAATGATCACCATACGTCCTGAATTCATCAAGGAGTTCATCAGCCTTTGAGGATAGGTCTTCGTGGTTCTGAGTAACCTCAACTTTCAGGGTGGTAGAAACATGGTTTAAGACACCTTTGAGGGTTTCATACAAAACCTTCTTAGTGACAGGCTTGATGTCATCAAAAGTGGAATCCAGAACCACAGTCTGAGTCCCCCACTATGAGGTGTCAAGTTGTGCCTCATAGGAGGGCTTTTTAGTTACCTCAGGGAGGGCTCTTTTTGTTCGGATGCCTCAAGGGAGGGCTTTGTTTAAGCCTCAGGGGAGGGTTGTATGTCCTCAAACAAGGGTGGGGATTGTGGCTTCTAGTATGATTGAGGTGGGGCCTGAGTGTCAGGTTCATCCCCAGCCTCGATCATTTCATCGTCATCACTGAAACCTTGGAGTAGCTCTTCAGGCTTATACAATAGATTAACAAAATCTCCAAAGTTCAGTGATCCCCTTGGTTTGTCCAGCTCCCCTCCAAAAGAAGGTTTTCCTTGGTTTTGGTCACTCCCTGCCCCAAATCCCGAGGCTTGGGTTTTAGCCAACTGATGCTCAAGGGAAATTTGTGATTGATCAGGGGTGGAGGTGAGATCCCTATCAGTGAGGTGTGTTACCCGTAGGCATCTCCCTGAGTCTTTAGGATCTATAGTGGTTCCCTCAGGAAAAGACTTTTGTTTTAGTGTGCCTTCATCGGGAGTTATGGAGGTGAGATTCCTATCAGCAGGGTGTTTTACCCGTGGGCGTCCCTCTGAGTCTAAGGAATCGAGTTTTGGGTCCCCAGGCAAAGATTTGTGATTTAGTGTGCCTTCATTGGATTTGGTGGAAGTGATAGGCCTATTAGCGAGGTGTGCTAACTGTAGGCGTCTCTCTAAGTCTTTGGCCTTAATTTTGTCCTTAGGCAAAAGTTGTGTTTTACGAATGCCCTCATCAGACTGAGTGGAAGGCAGTCCTGTAGGAGTGGGTTGTTTATTTCCCACTCCATCAACAGGACTAGTAGGTTTGCCCAACGACCCTGAGTGTGATGTATCAGGGGCTCCCGTAAGATCTTTCCCTTGGGTTCTTTGAAGCTTGGTCCAAACAAGGATGGTCTTTTTAACCTTGGCCTTTTTAGGACGTGCCTCGGAAGCCTCAGGGCCCTGTGCCGTTGTTGGTTTGGTCTTTGGCACAGTCCGAGGCTTCTTGTTCCCTTTCTTTGGTTAGAAGGGAATGGGAGACACGGATGATTCATGACTGATCATCTCAGTCATGTATGCCATTAATTCTATGGGGGTGACTTCAAATGGGTTCTTAGAATAATTTTTGGAACTCAAGATTTGTGTAGAGAAAACAGTAAATTTCTCCTTAGTGTAAAGAGAACCCAATAACCTTTATAAGGCGCAAGAAATGAACCTTACGTAAGATACAAACTTTTGCCTTGACTCCTTCAGGAGCCTGGTTATAAGTTCATTAAAAATAATCTCTCCTATGTTAATCTTCAGTCTATTAACTATATTGTAGATTAGCATCTGCTGAGTGGAATTAACCTCCTCAGTTGATGAGTAGTTCCCACCGATCACCTGAATCACAAAAGCGACCAGGATCCTCCAAGCCATGGGGAAAGCAATTTTGATTGATGGGGTTTTAGTCACAAGTAACTCAGGGACCCCGATTTCTTTTAATCCCTTTTTAACTGACTCTGTGTCAAGATGTGCAACATAATTTCCTTTGTTATAATTCAGTCCACTAGCTTGACAAAAAGTTTTGAAGTCCAAAATCAATGGTGTCTTCCCATTGTTTACAATGAACTGAATGACACAATCCCTTATATGACTTGGTCTCAGACCCCTGAGAACCTCCAGGCCCTTGGGTAGGTGGGGTTACAGCCACAGGCGTATACCATAATTCCCTGAGATATTCATGGTAGAGGACTGAGGGGGGTGTTGGTAAAAGCATTATTCCAATCATAGTTTTTGAGAAATTTATAAATTGGGTTGTAGGCTGATACACTACTAGGGTAACTGAAATTTCCCCCATAGTTGTTTCCTTATAAATGAATACCCTCATTGATAAGGTGTTCAGCTTGAGGGGTATAGGGGATAGTCTTGGATAGTGCCATTCTTTAAGTTATGATTTTTAAAACTTGCAAAGGACAATGGCCCTTTGTGGAATCAAACCAAGACTTGATTCTTGTTATAATGCAATACTAGGTCGCCAAGTGACTTAATGCAGACTTTTGATAAAATCAAAAGATCAATCACCAAGTAATTTTGATAGATTGTATGTATACGATATAATAGCAAAACAAGTGATCGATGTGATTACCTTTTATCAAATACTCTTTTCTGGAAAAAAATGGTTGAACACACACTTTTCTTTGAGAGAAGATTTTGGCAGAGTAAGATTGCTAAAGTCTTTTGTGTGTGTGTGTGTTTGTGTCAATGGTTTGATATTTATAGGCTCGGATATCAAAAATATTTTTATTTGATATAATTTCTTTTCACATCCGCATTTAATGCAATGTACAAGTGGTCCTCCCCTTTTTTTCTTGGCATCTGTTCCGGTCTGCAATGATAACGCTTTTTGCAGAGATGACGTGGGGTCATGTGCAGTTGAAAGGACGTTTTTGCAACAGATTTCACAATAAAAAGGGCAAGCATTTAATGCTTAGTGGGATCCTTGCCATTTTTTATCCTTTGATTGGTTGGTGATATTTATTCAATGGAATATTTGTCCCTTATTAAATATGGTGTGTCACCAACATAGGACATTAAGGAACTAAATCCTTAGAGCATTTAGTTACATAATTTAATGTACCTCAATGTCAAGGGTGAAGACAAGAAGATATATTTACTCAGAATAAGATTATGAAGGTACACTATACTGAACATCAAGATATCTGGAATCCCAATTAATCAATGTCTAGCATACCAAGTTCAGCTTTCAGTCTAGTGAACGTTGGTTCATCCAGGGGTTTAGTGAAAATATCAGCTAGCGGATACTTAGTGGGAATGAAGTGTAATTCAATATCCCCTTTTAAGATGTGGTCCTTGAGGAAGTGATATCTTATGTCTATGTGTTTAGTTCTAGAGTGTAGAACTAGATTATTGGATATGGGAATTGTACTGGTGTTGTCACAAAAGATGGGGACTACTTTGATTCCACATTGTAGTCCCTGGGTTGACTTTTCATCTAAAGGATGTTTGCACTCCAACATACTAGCTTGCCACATAGGAATTGCCATGCACATGAGGTACTTTTTCTATCAATAGTGCAGCCAACATAGTCTGAGTCTGAGTATCCTTTAAGATCGAAGCCTAAGCAACGAGGATACCATATACCTAGTGAAGGAGTACCCTTTAGGTATTTGAAGATTTGTTTAATAGTAGTAAGATGCGATTCTTTGGGATCGGCCTGATATCTTGCACATAGAATTGTTGATAACTGAATATCAGGCTTGGTTGCTGTTAGGTACATAAATGATCCAATCATTCCCCTGAATAAGGTTTGATTGACTAGTTTACCAGTGATCAGGACCTAAGTTGTTAGGGGGAACCGTGGGAGTCTTCACTAAAGCACACTCAGAGATGTCATATTTTTTAGTATTTTCCTGGTGTATTTTTATTGACAGACTGAGATCCCTTTGTCCCCCTGTTTGATTTGTAGTCCAAGAAAATATGTTAATTCACCCATCATACTCATTTCGAATTTCTTTGTCATAAGTTTTTCAAACATTCTACAAAGGTCATAGTTAGTAGATCCGAATATGATGTCATCAACATATATTTGAACTAGCAAAACATCTTCCTTGGTTCTGAATATAAACAAGGTATTGTCTATCTTCCCCCTAACAAATTTGTTCATTATCAGGAAGGTAATGAGAGTTTTATACCATGCCCTTCGTGCTTGTTTAAGTCCATATAGGGCTTTGTCAAGTTTACACACATGGTTAGGGAACTCAAAACTCTCAAAATCAGGAGGTTGAGCAAAATAGACTTCCTTAGTGATGTTGCAATTCAGGAAGGCACTTTTTACACCCATTTGGAAAACGTTGAAGTTCATGTATGTAGCTAAGGCAAGGAAGATCCTGATGGCTTCCATTCTTGCGACATGGGCAAATGTCTCTTCATAGTCAATGCCTTCAAGTTGACCACACCCCTGAACAAGAAGCCTAGCTTTGTTTTTTATAACAATTCCATCTTCATCAGTCTTGTTTTTGAACACCCATTTTGTGCCAAGAGTTGATTTCCCTTTATTTTTGTAAAGTAAAAGTATAATATTTTATTTAACTTTAAAGTTCCCATAAATTATTTAACATTTATAAAATAACTTTTAAATTACAAGTTTAAGAATTTATACTTTAAATCCTTATGGCTTAAGGTTTATTTAAGTTTTACTAAATTTAAAAATAGAATTAGGGTTAGGGCTTGTTAAAGTTCCAGAACATGGCAAAACTAGCCCCTCCACATTTTAAACAAAGTAAAACTTTCGTATTTTATACATTTAGTACCTAGGGCTTGTTAAACTTTCGGGTTTTGGCAGATTTAGTCCTCCTAGTTATATCTAGGTTTTATAACTTTCATAAAATTACAAAAACAGTCCCTAGGGCTTCTTTAAGTTTCTGATTATTACAAAAGTGGTCCTTAGGGTTATCAAATGACAAAACAACTTTTATAAACTTTCCAAAATGGTCCCTAGGGTTTATTTTGCCACGGATGGTATTTCTTAAACCCTAGACTTTCTGATAATTACATTTTCAGTCCTTGTGTTTAATAATTTATCAAAACAAGTTTCATATGTCACGGTTTTAGTCCTTAAATTTTGTAAATTGTCATTTTTATCCAAAAGTTTTTATAAGTTATATTTTATTACAAAAACTTTTATTTAAACATTCAAAACATTAAATAGGCTCATTAAATGGGCTAAAATATCTAATGGGCCATCTAGTGGGCCTAAATATATTTTAAGTCCACTAATTTGTTAAATGGGCCTTTAAAACATTTATTGGGCTTAAATATGTTTTTAAGTCCATTAATAAACTAAATGGGCCTAAGCATATTCTTAAGTCCATTAAGATACTAAGATTTGTTAAATGGGCTTATTGGGTCCATTAAGTCTCCGGCTAATGTTACACGGGTTTGATTAGTCCATCAGTACTACTTTTTCATTTTATGTAAGTAATAGTGTAGGTATTTTATCATAAGCTTATTATTAGCTTATCCATATTTAGTTATAAACCTTAATAAAAGAATAAAACTCATAGTTTGTTTTATTTGATGTACCAAATGAGATCTAGGTGTGTTACAAGGTTGCATGCAAGTCATAAGCTCTAATATGAGCTTATAGCTCACGGCTATATTAAATTATAGCTTATTAAGATGAGTCAAAACATGTTTTAAGGTTGCATGTACTTATAAGTGTCCCCAAAATAAGATCTAGCTATGTACAAACCAAGAAACCAAATCATAAGTCCATGTATACATACATATATCCCACGGCTATAGTTTTTAATCTTGGTGTTTCCAAGATGAGCTTTTTAGCTAGTTTTATGTCTTATAAATACTTATAAAATCCAACATAGTTATCTAGGCTTATTACATGTTTCCAAGGTTACCATAAATCCAAGAAAAAAATATATAGCCCACGGCTATATTGTTTTTCCACAAATGTTCCCATAAGATCTTTATGCTTTTTTATGTTTATCATGTTAAGTTAAACTCTTAACACTAGAACTAGCTTTTATATAAGCATGCATGTACATTTAAAATCCATTCAAGGTCATATATAACCCACAGCTATATTTTTACACATAATTCATTTTAGTGATTTTTAGTAGTCCATTTTACATGTAAAAATACATATTCCATTATTTAAAACTTAGCACATAAATCCTAAGTGTCCATTTAATTATGTCGTGTACTTTAAGGTCATGGTTTTTCATGGTTTTTGAGTTACACAAGTTTACTTATGAGACTTATGATTATTAGTTAACCAAAATCCCAAAAAGTAAGATTTGTAACGCATGGCTACATTTAAATTCATAAAATGATTCTTATGATTTTTAATCAAGTTAAAACATAGAATACTAGTCATATGTTTCTTTATTAAAAAGTTTTTAACCATGACTAATTGTATTCAATATATGTCGTGGCCTTAGATGGTCATGGTTTTATCATATCTTGATTTTTAACAAGTTATCACATGTGTTTATAGATGGATGTTTATGCATGCAAGTAAGAATGAAGAAACATAATGAGTAATAGCTTTCTTGCTAAAGTTACCAAGGAAGATCTAGAGGACAAAAGAGATTAGAGATCTAATCTTGATGATGAAAACCCTAACTATAAACCAAGTCGTGACCCTTAAGATTTCGGCTAGGGCTTGTTATAATGATTCCAAAGGTGATGATACTACTAAATGATTAGTAGTTATTAGTAGTTAAGATGAGATAAAGATCTAGTGTATTTAATGTACAATCTTGGATGTATATGGCTTAAAGCCGAATGATTTGAGACAGAAAGGTGAAGAGAGAAATGAGATTAGATTACATGAGGGAAAGAAGAATATATGTGTGTTTTTCAGCTAAAAGGGGAGAGAGATGGGCAAGGTCAAAGGTCTGATTGCCTTGGTAAGAGTACTTATGCCATGTGTTGGCTTTTCCAAAACCAAGAAAACCCTTCTTCTTCCACATATGTGTGTGTATGCCGTGTATAGCTAACCAAATGGTAGTGGGCTTTGGCTTGGGCTTGTTGTGGGCTTGACACAAAAGAGAATAATGGTCTCGGGCTAGTCCAAGAAAGATTAAGCATGCTTATAGTATGCATACACGGCTACATATACATGATGCAGAATATTTTCCAAATTTGTTAAGTGTTGTGTACACATAGTTAGTTATACATTTCATTACTTGTTCTCCTAGTTTTTAAGGACATGGTTTAAGTTATGTAACTTATTACAATAGAAATGGATTCTAGAAGTATAAGTACATAATGGAAAAGTTCACACACATTTCCAAGAAATAAAATATATGAGGGGAGTGTTCTTAGGAACATTGGGTGACATTTTATTTTATTAAATTATGGTAAAATCATGGATTTTACACCCAATAATTTTCTTCCTTTGGGAAGGTATTTGGCTGTTTATACACTGAGAGGCTAAGGTAGAGCTATTATTCCATTTCTCATTGATGCGTTTTTCTTCTTTAAGTTGTTCTTGAAGAGCATGATTAATTTTAGTAAGTTCAGTGTTCTGAAGTTGACAACTTACTGCCTCAAGTTTGGCTTGTTTCAAAATAAATAAATCTTCTCTACATTTGTTTAATTCAAAAAAAAGTTTATTATATTTTGAAAGAAGGTTTAATCTCTGCTCTTTAACAAACGATAAGTCAATATTTATATACTTAAGGAACCTTTGCTAGTCAGACTCTTCATCCATAGAGAGAAGCATGTTTACCTTTCTCATGGTAATGTCAACCTATTCTCCTTTTCGAGCATGACTCTTTCCAACAGATAGTTCATCATCAGCTAGAGCCATCAACACTTGATATCTAAATTCCTCATCTTCTGAGGACAAGTCTTCATCATCCCAATCAAAGGTTTCAGTTACCAAACCTTTGGCTTTGTTCTGAGGAGGTTTTTGAGTCTGAGTATTTAAGAGTGCAAGCTTTTCTTTGACCTTTTTGTACTCATACCTATAATCCTTCTCAATTTTCGTATTGTTCTAAAAACTTTGATTAATTGGAGAAGCCTGAATTAGTTTTGGTGTAAACTTAGTTTGAAAATTGTCATTTCCATATGATGAATTTTGACTTTTATATTAGGCCAATGGAGTTTTTGAAAGACAATATTTTGTAAAATGCCCAGTTTTACCACATCGATAACAATCCACTCCCCTAGTGGATTGATTTCCAGCAAATCTAGTTCTTTTGATTATCGTTTGGTATTTGCCAACATGGCCCTTTCATGAAATTCCCTATTTAGGTACCTTATGTATTTAGTACTAAATCTTTTATCACCTCATCGTCTGAGGTCTCCTGAAAGTCTTGAACAATTGCATTTGAGTAAAAAGTAGTTGTAATGGGTCCATGATCAGTAGTGGTTGGTTTGGCTGAGGTGTCTGTTATTAGGGCCTTCTTAGACTCAGGATATCTTATATTTATTAAAATTATCTTTATAGATAAATCTTCCATAGATGGTCTGCTAAATACTGAGTCTGAATGTGATTGGCATTTCTCAGTCCTTGAGAGAAACCAAGCCATTTTTCAGGGAGACTGTTCACAAAAACAACATTGATTTCATGCTTAGACAGTTTCACCCTGTGATTTGATAGCTCCCTGAGCAAGGTCTTATATCTGGTATAAGTCTAAGGAAGTGTTTCAGATGGTTTGGCCCTCAAAGTGTTATATTCTAACTGTAGGTCCATAATCCGATTTTCCTTAGTGTCAGATGGTCTTTCAAAACTATGAACAAGATCTTTCCAAGTCTCTTTGTCCGTCACACACTCGATGACAGCCTCCATAATATCGTCAGGAGACAAGATATTATGATACTTTTGAGACGTTGGTCTTGATTAACTACTCTCCTTACACCGTCAGACCATTGGTTTTCAGGTATGTCATCACCTGCTGATGTTTTTGGTTTGAATGGACCATTATTAATACAATTAATGTAATAAGGTTCCATTCCCATCAAATAACATTGCATTCTTTTCTTCCATTTGTTAAATCTTTCAACTTTTAACTTAGGAGTGTTATCAGAGTAACTTGCTCCCTTTTTGTTAACAAGTTGAGGTACATTAATTTCAACCATAATGGATCAAGGTTTTAAAAACTTTGAGACGGTAGTTAAAAAGTTTATAATCCTACTGCTCTGATACCATTTGCTGGTCCCTTGTATTTAGTCCTATACTTAAGAATACTAAGTATAGACCTAACTCATGGTAAAGTAATGTAATAAACACAAGACAAAGTAAAGTAAATAACACAAACGGTTTTCAACGTTTAACTCTCAACTTTATCAGAGAGTTATACCTTATTGTATATGAAGCTACAATAGGGATTGAATAGAAAATGTGAGTTTGGTGATCTGCTCACTAACAAGCTAGTCCAATCCTAACGATTCCTAAGCTTGACGATTCTATCAACAAGAGTTTAGAACTCAAGTATTTGATTGTATTTGGAAGAGAGAACTTTTTTTTGTGAATGTCTAAAGCATTTAGTGCACAAACTTCTTTCTCTCCTGTTACAACCATACTATTTATAGAAGCAAGGGTAGATACAAGACAAAGTATTGACCATGTGAAATTCTTGTCTTATTGGTATAGTGTACAATCTTGTCTTAGCTTATTCTAAGTATTAGGACATAAGTCCTTTTACACTTGTCAGTACCCTATCTATCCCAAAAGGGTAAGTCACACTAATTGTGTGATGTATAACATCTTATCACAATTCAACTTATCCCGCCTTTACTTCAGTCTTGGAGGATGTTTGTTTCTTCAGGGAGATCGTATGGGATTCAACGAGTCTATTGCCACAACTCACTAAACCCAGTACCTTCTTCTTCATCTTAGATATCATTCATTGAACTTCGCCTCTCTGAATGCTCAAGTCTTTCTTTTACACTCAGTCTAGGAACTCGAAGGTAACTCACTGAGTGACTTTTCACTCAGTGACTTCATTATGTTCAACGTTAATACTTACTTAGGCTGATTGTTATTCAAACCCATTAGTGAGATCATTAGGCACTGAATTGACCTAACATACTCCACGGTTGATGCATGTCCTACTACTAATGAAATATGGATGGCTATTGAATGAGTGTAACAAGGTGAATCACTCAACAAGGAAGATGTTAAAAAAACCTGTTTTGGAACTTTGGAAAGTCTACTTCAAAGGATGGGGAATCAATTGATTCATATTACTCCCGATTTTACAAAATGAAGAATGACATTACACGAAACAACTTGCAACTCTCCACCATGCAAGTAATGTCCAATTTCTACAGCAACTTCAACCAGGATGGACACAATTCGTCACTTTGTTGAAACAACAACAAAAGTTAGATGAGATTCCATATCACACGCTCTTTAACATTTTGAAATAATTTCAGAATGAGGCAAACGAACTTTGAGCTGAACGAGTAGCAAAGGTTGTAAATCCACTTGCTTTGGTGTCTACCACTCAACATTATCCAAATCACCGCCCTCGTGCTCAAAAATCTTACTCCACTCAATCATCATCACCACGATCTTCCATTAGCTCTAAGTCACAAGCTCCGACAAGATCAAGCTGCAAAGAGGTTGCAAGAGCATCATCACCACCACCTGAGCAATCAACTAAAGCAGACAGTCACGAAGAACAAGCTCAAAAGGATAGGGAATTCACACAACAAATGACTTTCATCATGAAGTCCTACAAGAAAATCTACAAACCCACCAACAAAAACCTTAGGACATCATCAAACACGAGGAACAACTATGTTTAATGTCCTCCATGGTATGAAACACGAAGGCATGCTGAGAGTCCTCCAAAGTATGATTGTCGTAATCTAACACATGTGGAGGGTTCTATAAGATATGATCGACAAACCACTAAGTATGATAATCAGAGGGTTGCTACTATTGTTGGAAATAGGGAAACCGTTTGTACTCAAGTTGTGCAACAAAGTGGCATTCAGTGTTTTAACTACAGTGGTTTTGGGTATATGGCTAAGGAATGCAGGCAGCCGAAAAGGGTTAAGGATTATTGTTATCATATAGAAAATATGTTGCTATGCAAGAAAATGAAAGTTGGGATCAAATTATCAGAGAGGAATGAGAAATGCTTGAAAACACCGATGATGAACTCTCTGACCAAGAACTCAAAGCACATTATTCGTACATGGAAAAGATTCATGAGGTCCTCAATGTCACTGAAGATGAAAACGGTCCTATTTTTTATATCGAGCCAATTGATAAGGTACAAAATGATGATGAATATAATGTTTTTGGTGATACACATAAGCATAGTGATCTTCCAACATCAATTACTGACACATGTATGATGGAAACGATCGATAGCAATACCACACCTGATTCATCAGATATGTGTAATAATGAGTTTGAGGATGATCAACATGCAAACGAGTATAATGATGAGGAGCGTGTTGCGCTTGCTAATTAAATTGCTAATTTATAAAAAGATGTCAGTGAAACTAGAGAGTCAAAAGTAAATAAAGAAGGCAAACGCAACACTCACTCAAAAATTTGAAGAATGCAAAGAAAAAACTTTCTAACGGTGATTTTTGGCCGCCTCATTTTCTGATCAGACCACCTCAACCTTGGTTATGTAATCTCGTTTTTCCTTCAATGGAAGAACTTTTAGTTAGTCTTGTGATTTTGGTGTTTAGTTTTCGTCGTTGTTCATCTCCTTTTCTATCTTCTTATTTTGGAAACCCTAAATCTGATTTTATTCTAATATGTTCGTGAATCTCTTTGCAATCGTGAGTTTCAATAGGTTAGATTATTTTCGTCCTTCATCCTTTTTACTTGATTTATGACGGCTGGTGATAATAACTAGGGTTTCATGTTTTGGTGGCTTTAACCCTAAAAACGTGGGATCCTTTTTATTTTTCATTTTCGTTATATATCTTGTGGTTGGTGCTGTTAGGGTGTTCATATCTTCCTTTGTTCCTGCATTTGAAAGGGGATCTTTCACTCTCAGATTAGGTTATTGTACGCTAGGGTTTCTTTTTCGTGTTTGCTGCTGGTATATGTTGGGATCTGTATTCGTTACTGTAAGTAGGTTATGAGAGATGGAGAAAGGGTTTTTGATGAATTCTTTTGCATCGCGTCTTAAGAATATCGATGGAGAGAAGATTAAAGGTGGAGCGTTACAGTAGGCTATTAGGAACGTTCCTTTAAATCAAAATCATTTTGCCTTGCCATTAAATTGTAAGCTACCTAAGGTGGTTGTATCGGATAAGATGCTGAATGAGTGTGCTGAGTCACAGAATTCTAATGATCAATCAAAGGGTGCTTCAAGTGTAATACCTAAGAGGAAGGTTACGGTATCTTAGGTTGCTAGTGATGAGGTTGTTTCAGGGGCTACAATGGCTATCCTTATAGCTGTGATTGATGAGGTTAGGGACCAATTTGCCCAACGCTGTATGGTTATTTTGTGGGTAAACGACTAGCATTCCCAATTGTGGAACGCTATGTAAAAAAGCATGGGCTAAGTATGGTATTCAGCGAGTTTCTATTCATAATGGTTTTTTCTTGTTTAAGTTCGCTTCTAAGGAAGGTATGGAGCGTGTGATTTAAAATGGGCCATGGATTATTCGGTTAGTTCCGATCATCCTTAACATTTGGAAGCCGGATACAATATTGGTTAAAGAGGCTATTAAATCAGTGCCGATATGGGTTAAAATCCATAATGTGCCTATCTTACCTTTTTTATAATTAGGACTGAGTTTTAACATCAAAGTCGGGTAAACTAATTATGCTTGATAGTTACACAAGTGACATGTGCCTTAATTTGTGGGGACATTATACTTATGCTCGAGCCCTTATTGAGGTTTCTTTTGAAAAGGAATTTTTGAAGTCATTAGTGGTGTCTATTCTGATTGATGACGGGTTGGGACATTCTTTGGAGGCTCTTGGGGTTGAATACGAATGGAAGCCCCCTCGGTGTGATTAATGTAAAAATTTTGATCACACGAATGCGTATTGTCCAAAAGTGTCCAGGAAAGATGATCAAGGGACACATATGGATGATGGTTTTGTGCAAGTTAATCGGAAGGATAAACAGCCTAACAAGGCTACACACCCGCGTCATATTGAGGGTTTGAGGCTTCCTAAGCCTAAAACCAAATTTATGTATCGGGAAAAACCGCACCATAATAAGAAGAATGGTTCAACAATTAAGCCGGCTGGTAAGCCGAATAAGAAGACAATTCAGAAGCCGACTAATACTGTTCAACTAAATAATTCATTTTCCAAACTTATCGAGGAGGATAAAGAGATTGGTGAAGTCTCGGGGGCTGATGTGGAGGGTATGAGTAATAAGGAGCAGGTGAGTTTGGTTAATACTCCTCCAATGGTTATGTAGGATAATGGTACCAAGGAGGCTGCGGTATCTACTAGTAAACCTAATTTATCATTTGGTCATAAATACCTGCGTGATTATAGTGATTCTGATGAAGATGAGGTATTTGCTTCTCAAGAGGAATATAATGCTTATTTAGCTTCACATGGAAAAGGTCATCAGTTTGATGGTGAGGAGTTTGATATTTATGATGATGATTATGCGGATCAGGTCCTTGACTTACCGGGGCAAATTAAAGCGTTCCATGATTTTCAACTCCAATCTAGTGGTGGTAGGAAGTAGATTTACTTCTTGTGGTAGTTCATAAGGAGGTATTGTCCTCCTTATTTAGTGTTTTTGTTTGTCGCAGTTTATGTGTGTGGTTGTTGCCTATGTAACGGGCTTTGATATAGGATTTCACCTACATCCTTTGTACTTCAACATTTTTTAGTGTAATATATCTTTTAATGGGATAGTTCCCTTTACCCAAAAAAGAATGCAAAGCTGCCCTAATTAAGTCTAGTGAAACCGTTGATAGTTATAGAGCTGAGGTTCTTAACAAGATCAACAAGCTTGAGGGGTACAAAGGGCGTGTTCTTAACATAAAAAGGGACGATTTTGAAAACAAATATAATACAGATCTTGAGTTATTAGACAAAGAGAAACGTCAATATAATGCTTTCTTAATCGATGAATGTCAAATAACGTACCTTGCAACAACAAGAGTTAATGAACTTGAACAAAGGCTTTCAATGAATAACACCGATTCTGCTAAAATTATTGATGTTAAGAAAAAAGAGGTTGAAAACTTAAAAGAAGATTTCAAAAGTAGACATGAAAAAGATACTGCAAAAGTAAAGGAACTTGAAGAACAAGTCGACTTTTTGAATAAAATTGTTTATAAAACAAATCAATCTATTTAAACCATGGGAATGATAGCACCACGGTCGTTTTTTATGGGTAATGCTAGTTTCGCAAGTACTAAGTACCTTGACCAAGCTCAAGCTGCTAACCCTTGCCATTACCTTGATGAGTCCGAAAAGACTGATCATGATTGTCCTCTTGTTTGGCCCGATAGTGAAGAGACAACCCTTTTGGACGAGGAGTGTAGATCACTGGTTAATACAAATTTTGTGAAACCATATAATTATGCTTATGAAAACAGTCTTTATGGTCTTTTCACTCCATAAACACAGAAGTCTCTTGAGCAATTGTTTTTTGAAAGCAAACAAAGAAGAATTCAATAGAAGAAAATCTTTGCAAAAAATAAATCTAATGTTTCTAAATATATTAACTATCTGCTGCTGGATTCTTATAAAAGAAAGAGTAGGAAGACACTTGGTATTATTAAACATCAATTGTTGGAAGAGACTGGAAGAAACGTGAGAACGTCAAATGGAAAAAAGAGATTCCTCAAGATATAACTGTGATTGTGAAAGTACTTTTAATACCGATTACGACGACAATAAAAGAAATTCTTCTTGAATTTGATAATTTAATTCGGTCTGAAATGTTTGATGATTTGAAATATGTTGAGTTTATTGAAAAAGAAATTGATGACCTTTAAAATGAAAAATCAGAGTTTTCAAACGAATATGATATACTCTTACAAGAATTTCTCTCCAAAGATTTTTGTGTGTTGCTGTTACATCTTGTGCTGCTATAGATGAATATTTTGATGTTGAATGCAAATATATTGATAAGGTAAAATAGTGTGAACATCTTGAAGCTTTCGAAACACAAAGAAAATGTTGATAAAAAGGCGTTTATGTTACTTCAACCACTGAACTGATTTCTTCAAAAGCATTGTCATTCTCTTGAACTTGCTTTGAAAAAGACATCGGAAGTTTTCCACATGATAATAAAATGCAAGAAAAACTTTCCAATAGTTTCCTGAAATGAATGAAAGGAGTATGGAAATTACAAATTTGAAAGCTCAGTTACAAGACAGGGACATAGCAATAACAGAGTTGAAGAAACTCATTGTTAAGATGGGTGGGGAAATTGTGGAACATAGCGTAAACAAACCTGTTGTGAGACAACCCAATGCGTACAAAGTAACTAAACCCTCTGTCTTGGGAAAACCATCTATTTTCTCAAATTCTTCATTTGCAAAATCTTGGTTTGCCCCCAAGACGGATGGGAAGAATAGGTTACCTCAGATTAGTCTCAAAACGGATATTCCAGCACAACCTATTAAGAACACTAATGTGATCAAACCAGGACTATATAGATTGGCCACTAAACCCACACACAATAAAGAAAATCAATCGCCTCAGACTTCTAGAAACACTAATAGACGTGTGTCTTTTACTACAGGAGTAGTCCCCACTGCTAGTTTTAGTCGGCCTCAGCTTAAGAGCACTCAACGGAATGATAACGTTGTGCAAAACAAGAGTCAGGGGAAGATAAAGAAAGTAGAAGAACACCTTAGGAATTTAAATGTTTCTAAGAATAAAACGTATGTAATAGCATGTAGTGACGATTTTAATGAATCGACTGCTTTAAATGCTTTGAATGTTAAGTTTGCTTATGTAAAATTTGGAAAATGTGCTAATGCTAATCATGCTATGTGTGTTTTGAATAATGTCAAAGGCGTAGCTACTAGAACTAAGAAGTAAATTGCGATGTCTATTAATGCTAGTAATTCCAAAAGCAAAGAGAACCATTCTGGTGCAACCCCCTAAGAAAAGTATTACATCAGATTCCACTACTGAGAACTCTACAAGAACAATAGGGAATTATATGAGTCTGCTAGCAAGTCTTGGAAATGGTGGTTTACTAATCAATTTCCTCCAAGATATAAATGGGTGCCTAAGGTTATGAAAGAAAACGTGATAACGAGCGTTAGTGTTCCTTTAAGTGTTGTACTAATGAAACTAATGATTCGAAAATCACAACTAACATAGAATCCAATTTAGCAAATGCTCCATCGTGTTCTAATTCTTTTACAGGTGATCGAAATATTTCTCTTCATACTGGACTCTGGGTGCTCCAAGCACATGATGGGGAATCTCAAGCTTTTAATTAATTGTGTGGAGAAGTTCCTAGGTACATTCGGAAATTTACACCGATCATAGGATATGGAGATTTGGTTCAAGGGAGTATCAAGATCAAAAGGGTATATACGTCCAAGGTCTCAATCAAAATCATTTCTCAGTTGGTCAATTCTGTGATGCGGATTTAGAGGTTGCTTTTCGCAAGAAGACATGTTTCATTCGTGATTATAATGGGAATGATTTGCTGACCGGTTCACGGGTTACAGATCTTTACACAATTTCACTTCAAGACACAACTTCCACAACTCCAATTTGTTTTATGGCTAAAGCTTCAACGACTCAAGCATGATTATTGCATCAACGTCTATCTCATCTCAACTTTGATACCATCAATTTGCTTTCCAAGAAAGATATTGTGAGAGGCCCTCCAAGCTTGAAATTCATTAAAGATCATCTTTGTTCTTCTTGTGATCTTTGCAAAGCTAACCGGAGTAGAGACCAAGACTACATCAATCTCTAAAGGACGGTTAGATCTTCTTCATATGGATTTGTGTGGTCCTATACGTGTTCAATGTAACAATGGTAAGAAATACATTTTGGTAATTGTCGATGACTACTCAAGTTACACGTGGACTCGCATATTGAGGTCCAAGGATGAAACACCTGAAGTTCTCATTAACTTCCTAAAGCAGATACAACGTTGTCTTCAAGCTTAAGTAAGAGTAGTTCGTATGGACAGAGGCACAAAATTTTTGAATTCAACTCTGAAGAAATATTTTGAAGACGAAGGGATTGAAGATGAAACAGCTATTGCTCGACTACCTAAACAAAATGGCGTTGTTGAAAGACGAAACCGTACTTTGGTTGAGGATGCTTGAACATTGTTATTCGCTTCAAAAGTACTACTCTTTTTTTGGGCCGAAGCCATGTCAACTGCATGCTATACACAAAACTGTTCCTTAATTATTATAAGACACGCAAAGACACCATATCACATAATTCATGATCGAAAACCTTCACTCAGAC
The DNA here is from genome assembly GCA_025667525.1 of Glebionis coronaria. NCBI lineage: Eukaryota > Viridiplantae > Streptophyta > Magnoliopsida > Asterales > Asteraceae > Glebionis > Glebionis coronaria. Next base: position 293,404,914 of record CM046881.1, on the reverse strand, counting down.
ACCTTCACGTTTTTGGGTGTACGTGTTACATAATACGAGATAGTGAAAATCTTGATAAGATGAAAAAGAAAGGTGATGCATGCATTCTAGTGGGATATGCAACTTAGTCTAAGGGATATAGAGTTTACAACAAGAGAACAAGATTGATTGTCGAATCTATTCAAATAAGATTTGATGAATTGCAAGAAATGGCACTTGAACAAAACAGTTTAAGTCCTGATCCACAAGGACTAAAAACTTCTGTGCACAACCGCACATAACTCAGAACTCAAGACCACAACAATGAACCGTCAAGTTCAAAGGTGGTTCAACAAAATGTTCCAAGAGCAGATATGATAGTGAACATGATAATTGAAGAGTTGGAAATGTTATATGGACCAACGTTTGATGAATACTTCACCGGGGAGAAACATGTTGTATCGAAGTCTTCCGATGTCACTCATGATGAGAATGATGATACCGATCATAAACAACAAAAGGATACAACTTCATCTACTTCAACACGGGTTTTTGCAGATTTACCTCCTCAGAATATCACATCGACAATCGATCCTACAACATCCACAACTACTGTCATTGCTCCGGAGAACATAAATCAAGCAGACAATGCATTATCTGATGATGACGATTTTCATAACTCATTCGGTACATCGATACACGAAATTGGAGAATCTTCTACTCGTTATGTTGATGCGTTTAACACCCCCAAATTTACACGCAGCGGAATACATCTTTGGGTGCTAAACAATGATACAACAACACATAATTTATAAAGAACGACTCGAAAGGAGACGTTTCAAATTTATCGTTCCTAAAACATTTATCAGAGTAGCGTAGTCCCAAGTAATCGTTACCAAAAGATAAGTTAAAACAACATATTAGTTTGTTTTAAAAATGGAACGATAAATTAATCAAAGAGTTTGAACAACAAAAGTAGTGCACAACTTCATTCCCGTGACCTCCAAGCTTCCACTTCGTGATTACCTGAAATACATGTGAGTAAAACAATTAGCAAAAATGCCGAGTGAATCTATAGGTTTATGTAATCAATTTGAACACAAGCAAAGATTATAAGTTTGTGGCATGCTTATAAGCCTCAAATAATAATTTGCATCAACAATGATAATTGTATATAGCATAAATTGCAATAAGCTCATGGAACCGAGCCCTTAAACACACCTTTTAGAGGTCTGATAAGACAGCAGATTTATTAATTGTCGGTTACCTCTAGATTTTTGGTACATTGCCGTATACCTGACTTCTCAATACAATATGTCCAAACAGTGCGGAGGTCGGGCCTAAGCTTCTGTGACAAGTCCACACAAACTGAACCGGGGCGGCTTCCCCTATAGATCTATTAATTGTACTAGCGGCTAGCCCATCATAAGCTAGTTAACGGTCCATAATTGAGGCTTTAACAAAGGCAATCACTTAATGCAATTTAAAGGCAACCACGGGTCCATTCATAGAGGGACAAAGCATACCATAAAAATCTTGTGTTCTGAGTTTATAAAACATGTATTCCCCCTCGCGGGTTTAAAATCACTTAATAACTAATATAAAGCGAGGCTATAGACTCACCTTAGTCAATAGTGGTAATGAGACGATCGCCGACGATAGATGATGCCTTTCAAACACGAGAACCGCAACCTGTCAAATGAGGTGCGTTCATTAATAATAGACTCGAGAAATAAACCATACATAAGAATATAAAACTCGACTCATAAAATCACGACAAACTCGATAGAAAATGATACAAGTGATACTATTACTCTCTCCTATATATTCATTTTATTGTTCTATGCCTTTAATAAAAATCTGCCGGAACATACCGAATGTCCAAGCCTTTTTCCCATACTTAGACACCTCAACATTTCATGATACTACTCAGAGAACTTACTTACTATATGTAGAAAGTCCTCCTAAGAGCCCATCAAAAGTTTTTACTTCTAAAGTTCCCTGTCCGACTCATCTTTGAATTACAAAATCCGGACAGTTTAGCGACCTTGACTTACGAAACCATTTTGACCATTCTAAACAACTCCATTTGTAAAACCGCCACTTGATTCTAAAAATAGACTCAAAATGATAAACTTGGAGCCTGAGAACAGCCCTTGAATCATTTTGAAACTCATTTTATAGTCCTCGAGATTCGATCCAAATATCGACAACAATTTTCGGATTGTGTCGACACTCGTCTCCCGGTACACGAAAATCAAACTAGTGTATCTTCCACCTCGTTTGGAGTTGGAAGGCCTACTTTATATCAAATCGAAGCTAACGAAATTCTCTACAACATAATCCAATAATATCATCCTATATCCAGACTTAAGACCCTCGAAAATGGCCTCAAACCTACTGCCCAAAATTGACTATAAAAATCTCTTACAAAATCAAGTTTTTGATTAAAACCAACAACTTTTATCATATTCTAACATCCTTATATCATCATAAACCCGTCCTAACACTTGTATCATCATCAAAATCAAAAACCCAAACATGCAAACACATCACTATGTAATATAATAATATTAACACCTATTTATTCCTTCAAAATGGATCAAACAAGTATAGTTCATCAAGAAAATAAATGTTGAAAAAAAAATGTTAATGCATGTTGAAGAAAATCATACCAATGTGATCACAAGATCAAAACTAAGATGGGTCTTATTTTGGATTAGCTCAAATCATCCTAAATCTTGAGTTAAATTAAAAATTGTATGGATTTGGGAGGGTGGTGTGATTTTCGGCAAATGAGAGAGAAAAAGGAGAGATGAGAAAAATTTTGATGGTAGAAATGAGTAGTGTGTGTTTGTTTAAGCTTTATATATAGTGGGGTAGGGTGTAGTTTGCAAATATTGGATAGTTATGGACCAAAATGCAACATTTAAGTTAAAAAGCGGGAAATGACTAAAAGTAAATTTTACAAATATTTACGGGACTCGGGTTTTCTAAAAATACTTTTTAAAAGTTTAAACGCACACGAAAAATAATAATATAACGACTCGATACGTAATTAAAACGATATCATCGAAAATATTAAATATCGAAACGATCGATAATAAAATATAAAAATTTTGGTATCCGTCGGTATCGCGATCACTAGTAGTCCTCGTTGCTCGTCAAAATATTAAAATATAATATTTAATATTGGTTTCAACTTAAACCGTTAAACATAATAATATTTAACGTTATAAAATACTTTAAAATAATTGGAAATAGAATTAAATCATGACCTTATTTTTACGGGTTTTACATCCTCACCACCTTAAGGGTGCAACGTCCCGGCGCTCAACTCACCTCATACACGAGTTGATCACTACCCGGAAGGATGACGGCATTCTTTATAAAGAAGTCTTCACGTTCCCACGTGAATCTCGATCCACGATCTCCACTGGTTCTTTTACAAAACGCAACTTGTCGTCAAGTTGTATCTCACCAAAAAGGAATAAATAAATCCTTATCCACAAGTCACTCGTCAAGCTCGACACATGAAAATTTTATGAATCACACGAAGCTCATTCGATGACAAGAATAGATGACAACATTTTTCGGGTAAGTCCAGTTAAATAAAGAATGTTGAAATTTAAAGGATAGCCACTGGCCGGATAGCCATGGACACACATCAAAAAGAACTTACAAGAAAAACATTTTCGTCATCGGAGGTTGCTCACACGCGGGTCCCTACTCAAAAGATAATACAAAGACACCATCTCACTTTCGCCAATGCGCATTCAAAAACTCAATGAACATCGTCGTTGAAAGTCAAAAAGATATTACATAATATGTGCTCTACATGATCGGACGTCATCGGATGATGCCGCCTCAAGTTCTCACAACTTACGATCATTTGACTAGATCACACACCATGTAAGTACATAAAAGAAAAGGTCGAACATAAACATCGATTATAGATCTCCATCGTTAATCATCGAGAAAACCTTGAACGAACCCTTGATAATAACTACTTGATCTCAAGAGTCTTTCCACTTGCGGTGTCGGCTTCAACATAATCCTCGAGGTCGTAACGAATTTATTAACTCCATTCATTAAGAGATTCGGTCCTCAATCATTCCACAAGTACACGCATAAATCCTGGTGACACTTATCGTTTCTTCTTATACACTGCTTCCCGAGATTCATTTTAAACTCAGAATAAAATAGTGATCTTCAATACGAGGAACAGAACGAGATAAAAATAAATTCAATAAACGCATAAACGGGCAAGATGTGGTAAAATGATTTAAGGTTGACGATCGACGAGGGATCTCGAATCACGTAACCGTAAAACATAATAATTCACAATACCAGAAAAATGAGAGCGGAGAATGAATTAAATATTAACATTAAAATAACGTTTGTCACAATTGTCCGTCCCGGATTTGGTATTACCTTAAAACTCAATTGAGGTACTTTCTTGATAAAGATGATATGAAAAATAGAAGAAAGAACTTTATAATTTATTTTGGTTGTCTTAAGAATCTTTGAAAGAATGACATGAATTTATTAATTAAACTCATAATGATGGTTACAATTAGAAAATATAATTTCCAAATTAAATCACTATTAGGAATATAAATTAAACCGGTAATTTCATTACATTTAAAGTAAAGTATGATAAGTCAATACTTCAAAAGATAGAACATAATTTCATTTTAAACATTAGTTTTAGTTACACAAAATATGATGTATGAATTTGACCTTTTTCTTATGATAGTTATTTCATTAATTGAAAATCATTAGAAAATGTAAACAAGTTCCATAAAATTATTATAATATGTTGTAGAAATACATAAAGGTGTTTATTATTTCAAAATAAACATAGAATATATTCGGGTTTCGAAAGGTGACAAGATAACAACGAATACGAATGGAAATAATAGTCAACAATTAGTACAAAATCAACGGTACAAAAGAGAACGAAGCAAATGTCGTATGAATTCTTAAAGAGAATAATAAAATAAAGGCATTGATGGTATGACGATAAGAAATAATAGATTAAACAAGTTGTCAATTTTGTTAGTGTGGTCGATGGTTCACCAATATCCGCTCGTTAACTTAGCGGTGGTCGTTACACGATCGGAAATAAGATCCATACAAAAATTTTAATCAAAGAAAATTCCTAATAATCACTTGTAATTAAAACAAATCAAATGAACGATGTTAGTGTTTAAAGAGAGAAGTGAAAGCACGGTTCACAAAAGTAGATTTCGAGACAAACGAGAGTGACGGACGTCATCCCGGATATACGGAAATCACTCTAGTGATAATTCATTATTCACGTGCGGAGACATTCCAAAGATCTACCCAGTCGCATAAAGAAGATTGGACGAGACGGAAGGATAAAATATCGAGACTTTTAGGTCATTTATTAACAGTCAATAATTAGACGAGCACTCAAAAGAAATCAGTTATAAGACAAAATGAAGTAACAAGTGGAAAAACAATCATCGAGTAAAAACGTACTAATAATCACGTAATTCGTTTAACGAAAGGTAAGAAAACATATGCGGATGCATAGAAATTGTGCTACTTGCATAAAATATAAAGGTTTTCAAAACTTCTTTTCAATTTATTTCATTTTATTTATCTTTATCATAATTACAAGTAAAAAGTTGATTATCATCAAGATTTGTAAGGTGACTACTATTCAGCCTAGCATGGCTCCTTCTAAATTAGACATAGGTGATCAGGCCATATATAATTTAGGGCTAGCAATGCAGTGCTCCGTTTCGTCGAAAAGTATTACGTTTCTTATCTTTATATAAACCATGCCATTTGTAAAATGGAATTTAAAAATAGTTTATAAATTTATAGGATACAAGTAATTTGTGAGATAATCAATAAGCAACTTTTAATGTTACGAAAAGTATTAAGACCAAAGTAAAAACAATTGGTGAAAATAATCGTAAAACAATATCAAATTTATTTATAAGGTGACATCATGACAACGTATAAAGTAGCTAAAGGTTTGCAAAAAGTAGCAAATAGTAGCTAGTAAAACAATCAATGAAATGGTTACAAGTTGTTAAGGTTTCAAAAGGTTATAAGGTTTAGACGAAAATGCCATGAGACATGTGATAAAAATATCGATGAAGAATGTGAAAACAAAACTTCAAAACTCGACCCAAATTAGTGGAAGGTTAAAAGAAAATAAAAATAAAAATAAAAATAAAATAACATCGAATGACAAATGAGTCATATATATAAAAAAAAATAAAACAATCCATATGTGTATTCTATGTAAGATACTCGACACAACATGCTTTTAAGAAAATATATTATTCATTTTCAAATTACACCATTAATCCGGTGATTGCTAATCCTGTAATGTTTCTATTTTTAAACATTTTCACATGCAACTAGTATTAGTTAGTTGTAAAATAATATCCATTAAAATTTTACAATCTCAAATGAACTCAAAACTACTTAGAAACGTTTAAAACCCATGTTCTGAATTTTTCTATCAGATTTAACTTTTAAATATGAGCCGATTAATTGACCCGATAAACGACATCTCCAAGACTCGGAGTCTAAAGCATTTTGATGCAAAATGACGTTTCAGACGACTTTCTAGTTTTGCCCGAGACCTGAAACCCAATATAAAATGACCAAATTACCCCTATAAGTTCGGTGCAGGTTTGACTATTTTTTTAAAAAAAAAAAACATGTTTTACTTTTAAGTTGTGACCTGTTTATACTGCCCCTGCAGTTTCTACATAAAATGTATTTTTCGACACTTTCTAACGGCTCAAAATATATACACACATGTCTTGTGAATTTTACAACAATGAAAAATAAATCTCATAATGAGCATCAAATAAAAATATAGTATAATGAATGACATAAGATGCTCCAAGGTATTCAACACAAAATTTAGGAAGCAAAACGGTGAATGACGTTACCAAGATATAAGCGAATAATACACTTCGGAGTCGATACATATAAATGTCAACGAATTAAATCTTCACATGTCGTATAAAACGGTGATAAAAATTAACAAAATATTATGAAAACCATAATATTATTCAACACGATTTTAGCAAATGTTTCAAAATGTGTGACTCACACGATAGCGGAGTCTATTCCAAGGACACATTGAGCTACACAATGGTCTAGACACTACGTTTCAAGACGTCCAAGCACAAACAGTCGAAAGACGATTTGGATATCTATATAGATATCACAATGGTTAAACAATGAAAGTAACGCGCGTAGATGAAGGTATGTAAGGTCATAATATAAAAATTTTGCAATAAAAGCAATTTAAATACTTCACAAATAAATACAGAAAGATCATGAAATTCATTGTATTTATTTAAGTTAATCATTAATAAATTATAAACTTTTATTGAAAAGTTTAACGACATAAATATATATCGATAAAGGGATCCTAGATATAAATATATATCCATAAGTGGATCATAGTATTTATTTATAAATACTTGCGAATAGGGTATACGTAATAACGCATACTAAAGTGGTAATCCCAAAAGTAGCTTGAACCTGAAGTCACGCGAAGTCCGGTGCACATGACTCTTTGAAAATAAAAACTGACAGTTGTAGTTTAGGTTTTTTTTTAAATAAAGACCTAGTTCTCTATAACTCATGGCTCTGGTACCAATCTTTAACCCCCAAATTTACACGCAGCGGAATACATCTTTGGGTGCTAAACAATGATACAACAACACATAATTTATAAAGAACGACTCGAAAGGAGACGTTTCAAATTTATCGTTCCTAAAACATTTATCAGAGTAGCGTAGTCCCAAGTAATCGTTACCAAAAGATAAGTTAAAACAACATACTAGTTTGTTTTAAAAATGGAACGATAAATTAATCAAAGAGTTTGAACAACAAAAGCAGTGCACAACTTCATTCCCGTGACCTCCAAGCTTCCACTTCGTGATTACCTGAAATACATGTGAGTAAAACAATCAAAAAAATGCCGAGTGAATCTATAGGTTTATGTAATAAATTTTAACACAAGCAAAGATTATAAGTTTGTGGCATGCTTATAAGCCTCAAATAATAATTTGCATCAACAATGATAATTGTATATAGCATAAATTGCAATAAGCTCATGGAACCGAGCCCTTAAACACTCCTTTTAGAGGTCTGATAAGACAGGAGATTTATTAATTGTCGGTTACCTCTAGATTTTTGGTACATTGCCGTATACCTGACTTCTCAATACAATATGTCCAAACAGTGCGGAGGTCGGGCCTAAGCTTCTGTGACAAGTCCACACAAACTGAACCGGGGCGGCTTCCCCCATAGATCTATTAATTGTACTAGCGGCTAGCCCATCATAAGCTAGTTAACGGTCCATAATTGAGGCTTTAACAAAGACAATCACTTAATGCAATTTAAAGGCAACCACGGGTCCATTCATAGAGGGACACAGCATACCATAAAAATCTTGTGTTCTAAGTTTATAAAACATGTATTCCCCCTCGCGGGTTTAAAATCACTTAATAACTAGTATAAAGCGAGGCTATAGACTCACCTTAGTCAATAGTGGTAATGAGACGATCGCCGACGATAGATGATGCCTTTCAAACACGAGAACCGCAACCTATCAAATGAGGTGCGTTCATTAATAATAGACTCGAGAAATAAACCATACATAAGAATATAAAACTCGACTCATAAAATCACGACAAACTCGAGAGAAAACGATACAAGTGATACTATTACTCTCTCCTATATATTCATTTTATTGTTCTATGCCTTTAATAAAAATCTGCCGGAACATACCGAATGTCCAAGCCTTTTTCCCATACTTAGACACCTCAACATTTCATGATACTACTCAGAGAACTTACTTACTATATGTAGAAAGTCCTCCTAAGAGCCCATCAAAAGATTTTACTTATAAAGTTCCCTGCCCGACTCATCTTTGAATTACAATATCCGGGCAGTTTAGCGACCTTGACTTACGAAACCATTTTGACCATTCTAAACAACTCCATTTGTAAAAACGCCACTTGATTCTAAAAATAGACTCAAAATGCTAATCTTGGAGCCTAAGAACAGCCCTTGAATCATTTTGAAACTCATGTTATAGTCCCCGAGATTCGATCCAAATATCGACAACAATTTTCGGATTGTGTCGACACTCGTCTCCCGGTATACGAAAATCAAACTAGTGTATCTTCCACCTCGTTTGGAGTTGGAAGGCCTACTTTATATCAAATCGAAGCTAACGAAATTCTCTACAACATAATCCAATAATATCATCCTATATCCAGACTTAAGACCCTCGAAAATGGCCTCAAACCTACTGCCCAAAATTGACTATAAAAATCTCTTACAAAATCAAGTTTTTGATTAAAACCAACAACTTTTATCATATTCTAACATCCTTATATCATCATAAACCCGTCCTAACACTTGTATCATCATCAAAATCAAAAACCCAAACATGCAAACACACCACTATGTAATATAATAATATTAACACCTATTTATTCCTTCAAAATGGATCAAACAAGTATAGTTCATCAAGAAAATAAATGTTGAAAAAAAATTGTTAATGCATGTTGAAGAAAATCATACCAATGTGATCACAAGATCAAAACTAAGATGGGTCTTATATTGGATTAGCTCAAATCATCCTAAATCTTGAGTTAAATTAAAAATTGTATGGATTTGGGAGGGTGGTGTGAGTTCCGACAAATGAGAGAGAAAAAGGAGAGATGAGAGAAATTTTGATGGTAGAAATGAGTAGTGTGTGTTTGTTTAAGCTTTATATATAGTGGGGTAGGGTGTAGTTTGCAAATATTGGATAGTTATAGACCAAAATGCAACATTTAAGTTAAAAAGCGGGAAATGGCTAAAAGTAAATTTTATAAATATTTACGGGACTCGGGTTTCGTAAAAATACTTTTTAAAAGTTTAAACGCACACGAAAAATAATAATATAACGACTCGATACGTAATTAAAACGATATCGTCGAAAATATTAAATATCGAAACGATCGATAATAAAATATAAAATTTTTGGCATCCGTCGGTATCGCGATCACTAGTTGTCCTCGTTGCTCGTCAAAATATTAAAATATAATATTTAATATTGGTTTCAACTTAAACCGTTAAACATAATAATATTTAACGTTATAAAATACTTCAAAATAATTGGAAATAGAATTAAATCATGACCTTATTTTTACGGGTTTTACATCGCGTCAAATATGCATACGTTCTACCAACGACATCGTTCAACACATCATTGGACCCCGAGATCACCCTTTGGTTCAAGTAATTGGATACCCTTCATAGCCCGTTCGTAAAAGACGACAACTAGAAACCAATGGTGATGTTTGTATGTTCGCACTCGCCATGAGTACAACTCCACCAAAAAATCAAAGAAGCCATGGCTGATCATGCTTGGTATGAATCGAGGACGGATGAACTTCAATAATTTGAAAGACTTAAGGTCTGGGAACTTGTTGACATACCATACAATATAACACCACTAAACCTTCGATGGATATGAAAAAACAAGATGGATGAAGAAAACATGATCATCAAAGAATAAATCTAGGCTAGTGGCTAAGGGGTATGGCCAAAGAGAGGGCATTGATTTTGAAGAATTATTTGCACCACTGGCTCGTATGGAAGCGGTCAAGATTTTCCTTGCTTATGCTACACATAAGGGATTCATCGTTTATTAAATGGACGTAAAGACGACTTTTCATAACGGTCCTTTGAAAGAAGAAGTCTATGCCTCGCAGTCGGAAGGACTCGTTAATCCACATTATCATGACAAGGTGTATCGTCTCCACAAAGCACTTTATGGACTCAAGCAAGCTCCAAGCGTGTGGTACGATGAACTCTCGAAATTTCTAGTATCCAAAGGTGTCTCAAAAGGTTCCATTGATATAACATTGTTCATATATAAATATGTTTATCAAATCTATCAACACCAAATCCTCACATAATATTTTTAATCATCATTCATCATCATATACATATACATAAATAAAGAAAATATAATCTCAAGATTACATAATCAAAATAACAAGAGGATAGGAAGAACAATCTTTATACCACCATTAGTGATGAAAAGATGAGGTTTTTGATGAACAAGACTTGGTTCTTGTTATCAAATCTTCAACTTTAGCAAGGCAACTTCTTGGGTCCTTTGGATGGATGAACACCTCCATGAAATAAGCCCTTTAACCTAATGAAAACTCCTTTTCATAAGTTAGGATCACCTCCAATCTTCATATCTTCAAAAGGACATCATCATATGCAGAAATAACATGAGATTTTGTGGTTGAATTTTTGGTTAATGGTGGTGTTGCTATGGTGGAGGACGGCCAAAAAGGGGAGGGAGAGAGTTGTGTGTGAGATTTTCATGTTTTAAAGTGAGAGAAATGGTTTAGGGAGGTGGTTTTTGTGTGCATGTAGTTTGGTGGCAAAGTTAAGGCAAGTGTCTTAGCTTTGTTGCTAAGCTTTGACACCTCACAAGGGTGTGAGTAGCTAGTTTTGCCGTCCCATATTGGGGGTGGGGCAAAAGTGGTTTTGTCTCATCCCCAATTATTTACGGGTACTCCTCGATTCTAGTTTCCTCGATTTGCGTGTCATCGGGTCGTTTTACGAAAAACGCTTTTATAAATTATGAATCAACGGCACAAAACGAATCTAATAAAAATTGTCTCATCAAAAGCGGAGTTCAAAAACGTAAATACGAATCCTAAGGTTTCCGGTTTAGTCGTAAATGACGTTAAATTATGCACGTAAGTCCTAATCTCTTCTCGTAAATTTTTGAGTTTATGAACTAACAGAAATTCAAAATCCCAAAATAATATTCACGGATAAATTTATTTCCTGAAATGTCGGGCTGTCACCAAACGGTGTATGTAAACGTAAGCACGTAACATAGAATCCTTCGGTTTAGACGTAGTCGATGCTACTTCAAGACGTAAATCTAAATTTCTTCCAAAAAAACAAGTGAGTTCATAATATAACATTAAAATAATGTTTTTAAATAATACTTGAGAATAAAATATCAACCATAAATTGACGGATTGTCACAACGTGAAAAATTGTGAACGTGATACGTGAACAATTACGAACATGATACGTGGAGATTTGGTGAGTGTAATATGAGAGTAATTAGTGCACATAAATGCGTGCAACATATCGTGAACGCTATATGAGAGACGTTAGAGACATGATATGTGAAACATATCGTGAACGTGAGATAACTGAGGAGGTAATGCCAAACGATATGCGGTGAGGCGTGGAATGTGACGTGAAGCGTCTGTCTGAGGATGGAATGTTTGTTAAACTTGAGTCTGATCTCTCAAGCTTTCTACAAAACTTTCCAGAACAAATATGTGAAACGTACAATCGTATGACAGGATACGATCATGAACGTGAACAGTGTCATTAATATTTTCTTTTTTAAGTTCGTTTTTCTCTCGGTGTCTATACGAATTGATTAATCGATATCAATTAAGCCACATAATTGTTTTTGGTTGTAAAAGTAGTATCTTGGTAATCTATTTGTATTTAACGATCACAAAGAAAGGTAAAAATATTATCTATGTAAAGTTTACGTACTTATCTAAAAACACACTGCACGTACAAACATATAAGCACAATGTACAAGTAAACTAAGCACAACAATGTATCAAATGCTAAAATGTAAAATCTAGAAAGTACGAGTGCTAATTATGTAAACTAGTAAAATATAAGGATTGAATATGTAAAATTATGATCTAAATGCCAAAAATAACCAACTAACAAAACTTGTAACAACATTAGCAACCCTAACAAATCTGAGGACTAAACAGCAAATCTAACAAACTTATAACTAATTAACTGAAACTAAACAAGTTTAACAAGTCAAGGACTAAAGTTCAATTATTAAGAAAATTTAAACTAAAAACGGGTTGCAACAAAAATAAGCCAGATAAGCTGATTTACTGGTCCAAATAAGCTGTAACAAATTCCATTAAACTCAGAGTTGAAAATAAGCTAGGTATGTAAAAGGAAATAAGCTAAAATTGTCTAGAACAGATTATAACTTTTTCAAATAAGCTCTTTTTACGAGATAAGTAGTTTGGAATAAGCACATTGTCTAAAACTCAAAGGAAACATCTAAAAGCTCAAAATATTAAGGTCTGTCCAAGAAATTTCAAAATCCATCAAAAAATAAGCCAGAATCCCAAATAAGCCAAAACTGAGCTTATGTTGACGTTTGTTGACCAAAAGTTGACCAAGTTTAAATCCACTTTTTATCACTTTTCTAACTGGTTTCTGAAAGAAAATGACTAAGTTTGTGAAGAAAATCAGTGGGAAATGAAAATCAGTCTAGTCAAATAAGCACTTTTATCACAGAGACTTTTGATTGAGGACAACTTATTCTATAGTGAACTAAGAGCTTAATGCTTTACAAATTCTAAAAGCTTATATGATAAGCTATCTAGAGAGCTAAAGTTCAGGTCCTGTCTCTCAGAAATGAGCAAGTAATGAGCAAATGAATATGGATATCTGATCACTATTCTCTCTAACCCAAACTTTTATGTGGTCATTTGCCTGATTCACTTTTGATTTGACTGAGAAACTTGGCACAAGTATTTATTTCAGCTACTAAGTGTATGTAAACATGAAATAGCCAATTCACTCACTGAATTTCCAACTAAGGCTTAAACCAAACAGTACTTAAAGTTATAAATTCAAGAATTAACAAAGGAGAACAGGATTATGCTAAGAGATAATGGCTACAAACTATGTAAACAAGTCAATCAAGCCAACTAGGAAAGAAAACAATCAATAATAGACAATTTTACACTATGAAACAAAATTAAGCATGCAGACTTTATTTTAGGGGAATTTAAACAAGAAGTAGGTTCCTTTTAGCTTGAAGTTCCATTGATGGAAAAGCAAAGTGCTGAGCTTGCTTAATCAACACTAAATCAACACTAACAATCACCATGAACAACAAGAAACACCATGATCATCACCATAACTGCTTTCTACTGTCTGACTTGGTAAAAGGCAAGAAACTGGATGAATAGGATATCAACTACAAAGTTTGATCACAAAAGCTTCTCCAAACATCAACAATGATCTGTTATTTAGTTATGAATAACAGAATCTATGATTCTTGTATGAACAGTAAGTAAAAGTACTTAAGAATAGAAGATGAATGGTGAAATTGAGTTCTATTATTAATGGAGAAAGTTGTTGCAACTAATCAACTAACTCTTAACCAACTTTAGAGTGCTTGTCAGACACTCTAAAGTAGTCAAGCAAAGGAAGGTGAAATGAGAAAGGAAATTTAAGGCTAAGTGTGTGAAATTACACACTTTTTTTACATCATTTGAAATGAGAGATTATGTAGGGTATATATAGGCCGAAAGTGAGGTATAGTGAGTTATTGTGAGGTGTCTCCACCAATAGAATTCTTCCACATGGACAATTCTGCAAAAGTGCTTTTATTGTTCTTGGCCAAATTTGGGGGAATCAGAATCACTTGATTTCATTCTAATTGGATAGCTAGGTTGTGTTCGTCTTGGCTTAATGATCAACTTTCATGTAGAAAGTTTCTTATGACATTGCCTCTAGCGTTCTCTGCGTTCTGGAGAAGAGGAGTGCCACGTGGCGTGCTAGGATTTGCCCATTAATCTTCACACGGATCATAATCCGTTGTACAGTGAAAGTGAATGAGATGGAGGAATATTATTGGCTAGCAAGAGTTAGTGGCTAGCACTGTAGAGATACGCATGCATTCTTCTCTCTCCCATTTATTGCTTCCAGCTGGTGATCCATGTTTCATATTTTCTTGCTTCTGATTGGCTCAGATCTCTTCACACGGATTAAACCATAATATACTTTGTAACTTGGCAAAATAGGTCCTCCATCTTTGGCAGATTCTGTTTTTAACAGAGGAACTTTGTATGCTTGTCAAAATGAACCCTTGACTTTGTTGACCAAGCATCTTTGAATCCTTGACTTTCCTGCATTTTCATATATTATCCTTTATCTTCTTGATTATTCTTGTAAAGTTATTTAATTTCTGGAATCAACCAATTAGGCCCTTGAACTTTGGAGACTTGTCAAAATAGGTCCTTCTTTTGTCTTTTTCTTCATAATCATGCCTTGAAATCCGTGTTTGCACCAAATTGTATCATTTTACCTACACAATCACAAACAACAAAGAATACCACGTAATTTCTTTTTATCATATTAAAACTTGGTATTTTCCTTGTGTTTCAGGGTTTTATATGTTATAACTGATATGAGATTTTACTCATATCAAATCCTCTACACACCATGGCCTCATGCGATGGAATATTTCAAAGCTCTAGAGTACATTTTTCTCATAATTAAACCACCTTGGCCAATATGATATGCTTTTACACTATGCTACACTATATGATGCATGATTTTTAATTTTTTTTACAATGCAATGCAAAGAAAACAATTCTATATATATTTTTTTTGTATTTTCTTGAAATAGTTTGATGGAAATAACTTATAAAGAAATCAATGAATTTGATTAGGGCTTTTGTACCATGAATATTTATCACCCTCAAGTTTCACTTTCCTCATACCAAGCCTAAAAACGAGATCATTGTCATTCATAAGTAAAAGTGCATCGACTTGTTCATACAAATTAATTATGTTACCATTATACCCCCACTTATTTTGCCTCTATTTAATTTTAATTGATCAAACTGATTTTGAGCTAATTTGTCTTTATTTGGCGTGAAATATAAGAAATGTAAAATCTGAAAATAAGGAAGCACAGTTTTACTCCCAAGTAACCATCTCATCCATTACTCGAAAACCGCCCACAATTGATATAACTCCGACCTAAAATAATAAGTCATTCGCCTTATGTGTAAGAAACTTATGTAATGCATTAATAATTAGCTACTCACTTGCAAAGAAAAGAAAAATAAAACTCACGCAATAATTTACATCCGCCGCCTTTTTGAGACTTTTGATCTTCAATCCCGCAACCCTTGTGAGAGTAATATTGGATTGGAGAAACTACTAAAATCCCGCAACCCTTGTGAGAGTAATATTGGAATTTAATAGCTACTATAATTAACACCACACTGACCCTCTTGGGAGTCTTGTATAAATTTATTTTCTTATTTTTTTCTAGCCTTTCATTTTTTATAAGCCGCTCTTATTTTTCTTGATTCCTCTCAAAGAATAGAAAAATAATTAAAAGAAAAAACACCCGCTAAGTATTAAGCATGACATAAGTATAGTACACATAAAACATTCTATCTTAGAATCTTAAGACGTAATTATACCATCCACGAATGATTAAAACCGTTCTTGATTATTTATTATCAATATATACATGCGTTGACAAGAAAGTAAAGGTTACGAAAGGAGATATAATAGCCACAAGTAATTAATATGAGGTTTATCTATCCCTTTACACTTATTTCAAACTCTCATTTCTCGTTCTCCACAATTTAAAATCTCAAGTAATGATACTCGTGGATGCTTAGCCTAATAAAGCAATAAAGGTCTACATGGTTAAGGATACTAGCTAGAGTAAGCTTGGATAAGAAAACTCAGGTTGAGTCAAAATATTTATGACTGGCCTAATATGTCAAAGACTTCTAAACTTGTTAAAACATATCCTTTATTATATTTTTTTCCTTTTTCATTTAATTTTTGAAGAACAAAAGAAATAAAAGACAATGCGAGGTGTATGAATATGAAAATGATATGCAAAAATGATGAATGCAATATTTTTGTGGCCAAAGTAGATCAAAAATTTTAAAAAATGTTAAAAATCAATTTTCCCAATTATCATGAAGGCAAAGGCAATGGTCTAGGAAAGGTCACTTCGATAGAAGACCCCCTACACTTAAGATAAACATTGTCTTCAATGTTTAAGAGTATTGGAGTAAACTCCCCTACACTTAGGACATTGTGTAGTTTGTGTAACTCTAGCTAAGGAAAGGTCTACTAGAGTGAATTCATTTTAGACATTATTAATAGCCAAGTTTGAATCAAAATAGTATCAAAATGAACCCGATACGAGGGCCTCCTTCATAAGCTCCATGCATGAAATGAGAGAGAGAGAGAGAGCAAGCCTACAAACAACAAAAAGACAAAAGAAAGGCACCCCTATACTTCATCTCAACTATATCACCCTCTTATTATTCCTATCCTACCAAAGTCTACTCTAGATGATCTAACCTAGTTATTCAAGTTTGATTTAAGGAGTCTCTAGCTCGACTCTTCCCACAATGAATTAATTCATAGGGAAAATAGGGGTCTCTTGGACCATTTCAACGGAAATGTCCTCCCAAAAATAATGCTTCACACGATGGCCATTCACTTTAATGTTTGGGTCATTTGGTTGAGACAACTCAATAGTCTCATATGGAAACACATGAGCTATAGTGAATGGACCGGTCCATCGTTACTTAAGCTTGCCCGCAAAAAGTTTCAACCGTGAGTTGTAGAGTAAAACCGAATCTCCAACTTTAAACTCATGATTCTTAATCTTGGCATCATTAAGTTGCTTAGTCTTTTCCTTGTAGAGCAATGAATTGTCATAAGCATTGGTTCTAAGCTCATTCATCTCATTAAGTTGGTCTTTCCTATGTGAACCGGCTTGATTAAGATCAAAGTTAGCCCATTTTAAAGCCCATGAAGCCTTGTGTTCCAACTAAAAAGGGATGTGGCATGCTTTTCCATATACAATATGATAAGGTGTGTAACCTATAGGTGTCTTAAATGTGGTTCGAAAGTCCCGTAATGCATCATCAAGTTTATCCGCCCAAGAAGCATGATGCTCTCCCACCGTATGTTCCAAATTCTTTTCAAACATCGATTAGTGACCTCGGTTTTCCCATTGGTTTGTGGGTGATACGCGGTAGAAAGTCGACGGTGAACACCATATTTCTTCATGACTCGAGTAAACTGATCATTACAAAAATGAGTCCCGCGATCACTAATAATGGCGCGAGGTACACCAAATGTAGCAAACAATTGCTTCAAGAATTTTACTACAACTCGAGCATCATTAGTAGGCAAGGCCTTAGCCTCTACCCACTTTGAAACATAATCCACCGCTACGAGTATGTACTTATTTCCCTTGGAAGATGGAAAAGGTCCCATAAAGTCTATTCCCCACACATCAAATATTTCATACTCTTGTATGAAATTTTGTGGCATCTCATCACGTTGATTAATTTAATTTTGTCTTTGGCATACATCATAATATTTCACCATCTCTTAGGCATCCTTGTAGATTTAAGGCCAATAATAACCTGAATCAAAGACTTTCTTTGCCGTGTAGCTAGGCCCAAAATGCCCTCCCCCCCCCCCCCCCCCCCCCGTGGGTCCTTCACGACAAGCCTCTAAGATCTTAAAAGCTTTGGGCCCATCTACACATCGTCTTATTATTTGATCCGCACATTGCCTAAAGAGGTAAGGATTGTCCCAAAAGTAGTATTTAGCTTCTTTTAGACACTTCTTCTTTTGTTGGGAAGTAAGACCCTCAATTAGCACATCTTCCACAAGATAGTTTGCAATATCCGTAAACCAAGGGGTGGCATCCTCTTGTGAAGAGATATACATGAGTTCCTTAAGAGGAAAGGATTCATTGATTTCCTTATAAGGTGAATCTCCTTGAAAAGGATGCTCAAGTCTACTCAAATGATCCACGACTAAATTCTCAGCTCCCTTTTTATCATGAATCTCTATAGAAAACACTTGGAGCAACAAAACCCATCTTAACAGTCTAGGCTTAACATCTTGCTTTTTCATAAGGTATTTGAGAGCGGAATGGTACGTATACACTATGGTCTTCGAAAGAACAAGATAGGGGCGAATTTTCTCAAAAGCATACACAATGGCTAACAACTCTTTTTCCATGGTAGTGTAATGCAATTGAGCACCCGTCGTTGTCTTACTAGCATAAAGTATAGGTTGGAAGTGTTTGTTTATCCTTTGTCCCAAAACGACCCCCGCCGCATAGTCACTAGCATCGCACATGAGCTCAAAAGGCAAATACCAATTTGGTGAAACCAAAACTGGAGCCTTGGTTAATTTTTCCTTAAGGATCTCAAAAGATTCTAAACACTCGTGTGTGAATTGAAAGGAGCTTCTTTTTCTAAGAGGTGTGTCATGGGTCTAGCTATCTTAGAAAAGTATTGTATAAAACGTCTATAGAAACCCGCATGTCCCAAAAAGCTCCTAACTCTTTTCACAGTACTTGGTAGGGGAAGTTTTGCAATAACACAGACTTTAGCACGATCCACTTCTAGTCCTTTCTTTGAAATGTTATGACCCAAAACTATCCCTTCTTTAACCATGAAGTGGCACTTCTCCCAATTTTAGAACAAGGCGGGTTTCCTTACACCTTTTAAGCATACGTACTAAATGGGAGAGGCAAGAAGTGAATGAATCTCCAAACATCGAGAAATCATCCATAAACACTTCCATGGTGTGCTTGATCATATCATGAAAGATTGCCATCATACACTTTTGAAATGTTCCAGGAGCATTGCACAAGCCAAAAGGCATTCGTTTGTAAGTAAAGGTACCATAAGGACAAGTGAATGTGGTCTTTTCTTGATCGGTTTGGTCAATGGGTATTTGAAAATAACTCGAGAATCCATCAAGAAAGCAATAGTATTCGTTTCCCGCTAAACGCTCTAGCATTTGGTCCATGAAAGGTAAAGGAAAATGATCTTTCCAAGTGGCATCATTAAGATCTGATAGTCTATACAAACTCTCCAACCCTTGACAAGTCTAGTAGGAATCAACTCATTGTTTTCATTTAGAACAACGGTGATTCCACCCTTCTTAGGGACACAATGGACCCGGCTAACCCATGGTGAGTAATAATTGTGAAAACACTTATCCTTTTACCACTTAAAACAAATAAAAACGACACCAAAACGTGTGTTTAATGTAAAAGTCGGAATTACGTCTGGTTTATGTTTTTGTTGTGTTTTAGGATCAAAAGATGAAAGAGGAAGAAAAAAGGGCTTTCACGGGCTTTCACGGGGTTTTATCAAAGAAAAAGATGAAAGACAAAGTCAATAGATCAAGAGTGCAAAAAGAACGGAAGTTAAAGGCCTATTATGAAGATTTATCAAAGAAAAAGACCAAAGACGGAAGTTTAACAAAGTCGAAGAACCAAATCTAATAAAAGAAGAAATTAGAAGACGAGTTCATCGACAAATCCCGAGACAAGTCGAGAATGACGAATTATCTAAAAAGACGAGAAGACAAAAAGAAAGAAGGAAGCACCACGCCAACATACTCCTCCACTAATAAATAGACTCAAAATCTTTCATTTGTATAAATTAGAGTTAGTTAATTTTAGTTTTTCATTCAAGTAATTAGGAGTAGGTGTAACTTTACTTTTCTCTCAAGTTTTCTTTCAACTCTTAATCTTTCATCTTTAATCTTTCAATTGTAAAACTTTTAATCATCATCATTAATTTCAAGCTTTTGAATTAATCCCAATCTTCCTTTCTTATTTTTATTGTGTTTGATTTGGTCAATCATAATGTTAGCTTATTTGAATTAATTGCTTATTTGATTGATTTACTTATTTCTTGTTTTTATTATTTTTATGTGGTTGATTTTTATAGCTTATTGTGCTTATTGCTTATTTTGTGTTTAGCTTATTTTTATTTGAGTGGATTTGGTAGTTTAATGTTTTTAAAATAGATTTTCTTTATTTTGCTTATTTGTTTCTTTTTAGAGTTTTAATTTGTGTCTTGTTTGGCTTATTTAAAAAACTAGTTTAGTTTAGTTTTTGCTTATTTGCTTAATTAGTTTTGGCTTATTTTCTTTATAATCCAAATTATCATAAACCCTCTTTTTCCGAATTGTTTACTTTTCCTAAATTCCTTAATTAATTCCAAAACCCTAATATTCTGACTTCTTAAATTCTTATGCATTTCGAATAACATATATGTTCATATTCCGAATTAGGTTTTAAGTTCGTATTCCAAATAGGGTTTAGAAGTTTTTATTCCGAATTGTTTGTCGAAGTCGTATTCTGAATTAACTTCTTTTTACATTATATTTTTTGGTAAAGGGTTGCCCGGGTAAATATATTAACCAAAAAAACGTTGAAGTACAAAGGAATGTGGCTAAGATACCACATTAACCGCAAGCTACATGCAGCTTGTTAACAAAAGGGAATGAAACATCAAAACCTAATACATACTTCTACTAATATACATAAATGCAACATTAGCAAAAGCCAACAAGAAAAATTCTTGAAACCATGCGACCAATTCACCATACCAGCAGCAACATAAAGAGAGCAAAAGATCCAAGTAAGGCCGCCTCCTTAAAAAACATTTACAAGCAAAACCCAATGGGAAAAACCTCGCAAAGGGAAAAAGAGTACGGCCCTTACCCAGGACTCCCATCAGGATCAATACACACCTTAGGGATTTTCCAATCTTCAAGAATCACTAGAGACACTGAAGAAATCTTCTTGAATTTAAAAGTGAGAAGCTTGAGCCGAACCGTATCACAAACTGAAGTCACAAGCTTAGCAACCGTCAAATTCTTTTTGTTAAAAAGCCTATTATTTCGCTCTCTCCAGATGAAGTAGACCGAAGCCGCTAACACAACCCGAGCAATGATACTAACAACCGAACACCCCTTAGCTAAGGGTCTAATAAACTCCACAATATCAATCATACGCGGAGAAATATTATGCATACCACACCTCCCACGCAATTGTAACCAAACCTGTGTAGAATAAGAACATTCAAAGAAAAGATGATTATGCGAGTCAGGGACCTGATTACACAAGGGGCACTTAAGCAACGAAAGGTCAACATGAGGCCCAACATCCCATTGCTTAAGGCGGTCTTGCGTTTTTAATTTCTGCTTCAGAACTAACCACATATGAATCGCATGTCTCGGAACACACTGCGGAAACCAAACGACATGAAACCAAGTAACATTATTCGACCTCATCCGTATAGACTCCCATGCGACAGCCACAGAAAACGGCCGATTAACCCCATTATAGTCTCGCCAAACCATATTATCACTACGATTATCACAAAGCATTGGAACCGGTATAGAAACAATATTCGGGAATCGATCATACCAGTCCAACGGCCATCTCCAAGCGCCATTCATAATAAGATCCCTTACCTTGTCCGATAAAGCAAATCCTGAACGATTAATATGTCTAACAGAAATAGTATCTCGAATTGGGCATTCATCAGCCCATTTATCAAACCACATAGATGTATCTCTACCATCATGAATTTGATGCCAAAAAAACGGTCGAATAATACTCCGAAGCTGAAGAAGCTTACGCCAACCCCAACTAACATCACCAATACATGGAACATCCCAGAAACTTCGATCTTTCAATTTATAATCATAAATCCAACGCACCCATAGAGACTCTCTTTTATAAAGAATACTCCATACATGCGACGTCATTAGAGCTGCATTAAATTCATCCAACCTACGTATACCCAGACCACCTTCAATCAGAGGCTTACAAATAGTGTTCCAGGCTACTTTAGCTTTACCCCGCTTCATCTCTCCTTGACACCACAAGAAACCACGCATAATCTGCTCAAGCTCATAGATGACTCTAGCAGGAAGAATAAATACAGACGCCCAGTAAATATGCATTGACGAAAGAACAGAACGAATAAGTTGCACTCTCCCTGCAAGAGAAAGAAACTTATTCCGCCAATCATTAACCCTATTTTCAAGCTTCTCAACCAAAATTTTACAATCACGATACCGAAGCCCTGAGGAAATAAGGGGAACACCAAGGTATCTAACAGGTAAAGTTCCTTCCGCAAATGGCGTAAGAGTAAGAATACTAGCTTTAATCCCGCTAGGCACATTACAAAAATAAGCAGTACTCTTAGGAATACTAGGCACCAACCCGGAGACATTCTTGAACTCCTCCAAAGTATCCAATATAACAGAGACAAAATCCAGATGACCCCTAGCGAATAAGAACAGATCATCAGCAAAACAAAGATTTACTAACCTCTGCTTCTCACAATGATGATGATAACGAAAATCCGCAGCTACAGCCACCTTTCTTTGTAACATGAGAGTTAAAACTTCCATAACAAGAGTAAATAAATAAGGAGATAAAGGATCCCCTTGCCGCAGCCCCCGTTTACCATTAAACCAACCATACAAATTATCATTAATACAGACCGAATAAGATGTGGTAGAAACACAACTCATTATCCAATTGATCATAATTGGATGAAACCCAAAACCAACAAGAATACCTTTAAGAAAACCCCAATCCACCGTATCATAAGCTTTCTGAATGTCAATCTTAAACGAACATCTAGGTGGACCAAAGTGACGATGGTAACTTCTCATTAACTCTTGCGTAAGAAGAATATTATCCGAAATCCTTCTTCCCGGGACAAACGCAGATTGATTAACACTCACTAAATCACCAAGGTCACCTTTAATGCGATTAGCAATAGTTTTGCTAATGCATTTAAAACTGACATTACAACATGATATAGGACGATAATCATTAATAGTACTCGGCGTAGACACCTTAGGGATTAAAGCAATAATAGTATGATTAACTTCCCGAAGCAATTTACCATTACGAAAGAAATCCTGAATAGCACACGTGAAAGTATCACCCACCGTATCCCACGCCTTTTTGAAAAAGGCAGCAGTGTAACCATCAGGACCCGGAGCTTTATCTTCACACATTGAAAACAATACATTTTTTTATCTCCGCATCAGACACCAACCGAATCATGGATAACGCGAGGTTTCTCCTAAACTATAACTGAGATTTTAAAAACTCAAGACTATCAGCCATCATCAGCGCTATCGTAAGATTTTTATCCCTTTAGTAGCATATCTTATGTTATTATGTTATAAAACCTACAAGGATGTATACTTCCACCTGTATTCTCATCTCCGATGATGATGAAAGAGAAATCCCGATGTTCACTCCATCTTCCACAGATGTGCGTGTTCCGAATTTGTCTTTTTACGATACCCCTGAAGTACAATAATTTTCTCACATCAAACTGAAGTGATGAATAGTACACCTTCACCTACATCTCATTTTATGTTAATTACCTAGGGATCTTTATTCGTCTCCCAATCGAAGTCGCAAAGAGCCTTATGAAACTAAAGAGTTCTATGGAGCACAGATTGTGGAAAAACACGACCGGCAATTATATGCAATTGCAAGTCATCTCGATGAAATATCCTTAGAAGCTTTTAGAAGAGTAGAAAGTGATTTCAGAAATTTAATAAGGGGAAGAAAAGAAATTGAAGAGCATTTTACGCAGTTGGAATATAAAATGGACGTTCCCCGACGCCGTAATATTGAACTGAGTAAAAGAATGCATCATTATGAAATAACGATGGCAATACTTGAGAAGGAGAACGCTGAACTGAGAGAAGGACTCATGAGAACTGGGCTTAATTTAGAAACACTCATCGAAGATCACAAAACTACTCAACAATCTGACTCCAGATATATTTTACACAGAATCGAGGAGATCAAAATGAGAAATTAAGTTTAGAACTCTGGTCTCAGTTTGTAAATATGTACAGTTTCTTTTATGTAACAGCTTATCGTGTAAATATGAACGATAAGTTGTTAATAAATAAATATGCGTGCTTTTGTTCTTAAAAACTCCTGTCCTTTTGTCTTAGTTTTATCATAATTCGTATTATGAATCCTCATATATGAATTTGTTAAGAAATTCGTCATTCATATTATGAATCCTCATATTTGAAATTTTCAAAAGAATGAGAAATCAACAATGATATATTAAATTTATTCCATACTCCACGTATAAAATTTTTAATAATATCAAGTGTTATTATGTGGTAGGATGGCTCCTACAAGAGCATCAACATCTGCGACAATAAATATGACACCTGAAGAAATAAGGCAAATGGTTGCTGAGAGTTTGAGTACAGCTTTGCAAGCATAAGCCACCAATGTAGCCGGTACACGTAATGGAAATGCTACTAGAAGAGAAGTTCCTATGGAAAAGAGATGTACTTACAAAGATTTCATGAACTGTCAGCCGTTTAACTAAAGGATCTGAAGGAGCTGTTGGACTTATCCGCTGGTTTGAGAGAACTGAATAAATATTTGTTCGCAGTGACTGTTTTGAAGAATGTAAAGTGAAGTTTGCTACGGGTACGTTAGTAGAAGAAGCTTTGTCTTGGTGGATTGCTTATGTACAACCCATTGGGATAGAACAAGCTTATCGTACTCCATGGAATGAATTCAAAAATCTGCTAACTAAGAAGTATTGTCCTCGCAATGAGATAAGGAAAATGGAGGAGGAATTCTATAATTTAGTAGTAAAGGAGAATAATCTTAAAGCTTATATCTAAATATTTCAGGAATTAGCATCACTATGTCCTAATATGGTGCCTAATACTAACAAGTTGATGGAAGCTTTTATTGGAGGATTGCATAGAAGCATTGAAGGGAATGTTTGTATAATCCATGATTTTACCATAAATAAATAAAATAAAGATTCCACCTAATAATCCTAGAACACTTTATTATGTGTTATGTTTCTACAAGTTGTGTGTGAACTTGTCCAAATGAATATACATATATACTTATACTTTTACATTCATACGTGTTGTAATAAGTTTTATAACTTAAAACCATGAACTCATAACTAGAAGAACAAGTAATAAAAATGTAGAACCAACATTTGAGTACTCAACACTTAACAAATTTAAGAAAAATGTTACACAATGCATACTTATCCGTTTATACATATGTATACATCATATGCATACTACACATCCCTTGGACTAGCCCAAGATCTTTTCTTCTATGTTAAGCCCAATATAAGCCCATGACAAGCCCACCCTTTCTCTTTTTAGGTGGAGATACACTGCATCCCCCATGTGGAAGAGGAAGAGTTGCCTTGGAAAGGCAAGGGATGACACTTGGCACAATTTATCTTACTAAGGTGTATGTGGAAGGAGAATAGATGCATGGGAAACACAAAAGCCTACAATTGGCACAAGTGTTCTTACCAAGGCATGCCTTTTGCCTTGCTCTTTCTCTTTCTTCTTTAAGCCGAAAACACACACACACACTTCTCATACACACATGCAAATCTAATCTCATTTTTCTCTCATCTTCTTTCTCTCTCAAATCATACGAATGCATCCAAGAACACATAAACTTTACTAGTTATTGTCTTCTTCTTCATTACTACTAATCATTTAGTAGTATCACCATCTTTGGAATCATACTATCAAGCCCTAGCCAAATCTATAGGCCACGGCTTGGCTTATGTTTAGGATTTTCTTCATCAACTAGATTAGATCTCTAATCTCCTAGTGCATATAGATCTTCCTTGATAACATTTAGGCAAGAAAGGTATACTCCTTATGTTTCTTCATTTTCACTTGCATGCATCATCCTCCATCTATAAACACAAGTAAACAACATGTTAAAACCAAGATTTGATTAAGCCATGATCATATTAGGTCACGACATATTTATAAAAATCATATTCATGATTTAAAATCTTTTAACAAGAAACCTATGACTTGTATTCTATGTTTTAAACTTGATTTTTTTTTGGTAAAGGGACTGTCCCCGGTAAAAGATATATAACCAAAAAAACATTGAAGTACAAAAGGATAAGGGTGAATCCCTTACCACAGCCCGTTATATGGGCAACAAACAAGCCATAAACTAGCTAAGAACCAATCACCTACATATGTTTTAAACTTGATTTAAAAACCATATGAGACGTTTTGTAAATCTAAATGTTGCATGGATCACAAATCTTGTTTTATGGGACTATGGTTAAACTAATAGTCATAGATCTCATTAAATGAATTTGTGTAACTTAAAAATCATGAAGAACATGACCTTAAAGGTCACGGCATACATGTTTAATGTATATGTGATTTATGTGCTAAGTTTAAATGATGGAATATGAAATGATACATGTTAAATGGACTATTAAAATTCACAAAAATAACTTATGGAATATATGTAGCCGTGGGTTACATATCACCCTAAATGGGTTAGATGTACATGCATGTCATTATAAAACCTAGATCTAGTGGTAAGTGTTAACTTAACATGATAAACAAGAAATAAGCTAATAGATCTTATGGGAATATTGGGAGAAAATAATATAGCTGTGGGCTATATGTTGTTTTCTTGGAATGATAATAACCTTGGGAACATGCATGTAACTTAGATAATCATGATGTATTTTTTTTAACATTTACAAGATTTAAAATTAGCTAATATGTTCATCTTGGAAATACCAAGATTTAGAAATATGGCCGTGGACTATATACGAGTAATCATGGATCTATGATTGATTTTTAGGTCTAGACATAATTTAGATCTCATTTTGGACGTATGACTTGTTTACTTGATTTGTACATAGATAGATCTAATTTGGAACATCACATAAAACAAGTATAAGTTTTATTATTTTATTTTAGATTTAAAACTAAATATGAATAAGCTCATAATAAACTTATAGAATATCCTAAGTTAAAACTTACATAAAATGTAAAGTAGTGGTATTGGACTATTTAAGCCCATGAAATATTAATCCAAAACATAATGGACCTAATAAGCCCATTTAATAAATCCTAGTAACTAAATAGACTTAAGATTACACTTAGGCCCATTTAACTAAATTAAAGGACTTAAAAATGTATTAAAGCCCAATAAATGATTTAAAGGCCCATTTAAATAAATTAGTGGACTTGAGATATATATTTAAGCCCACTAAAATAGACCATTAGATGTTTAGCCCATTTAATGAGCCCATATAAAGTTCGAATGTTAAAATAAAAGTTTTTATAATAAAATATAACTTATAAAAACTTTTTTTTGATGAAAATGACAATTTATAAAACTTCAGGACTAAAACCGTAACTTATGAAACTTGTTTTGATAAACTAGTATACACAAGGAATGAAAATGTAAGTATCCATAGGGTTTAATAAATACTATATGTGGCAAATTAAACCCTAGGGACCATTTTGGGAAGTTTCTAAAAGTTATTTTGTCATCTTATAACCCTAAGGACTATTCTTGTAAATTGCCGAAACTTAAGGAAGCCCTAGGGGCTGTTTTTGTAATTTTAGTAAAGTTACAAAACCTAGATATAACTAGGGGGGCTAAATCTGCCATAAGCGGAAACATTAACTAGCCCGAGGTACTAAATATGTAAAATCCGAAAGTTGTACTTGTTTAAAAATATAGAGGGACTAGTTTTGCCATATTCTAAAACATAAACAAGCCCTAACCCTCAAATCTATTTTAATTATAATAAAACATAATTAAAATACTTAGACCATAAGAATTAAGGTATAAATTCTTAAGTTTAAATTATTTTTATTAAAATAATTTATGGAAACCTTAAAGTTAAATAAAATATTATATTTATTTTTCAAAATAAAATATTTATAATTACTTTAGGAAATAATTGTATAAACAATTACGAATATGTATTACTCAAACATAAACTCATATACTTTTTGAAAATAAAATTTATATGAACGTTGGATAAATTGAATGCTAATATGTAAGTAAAACATCTTATGTTTACTTAAAACGTGAAACTTAATAATAAGTTTAAATGAGTGATTATAATACATGAACTACGAACGTGAACTAATATTTAGAATTTTTATGTTTACTTAATAATGAAACTTAGTAGTAAATGAATGATTATAATGCATGAACGGAGAACGTAAACTAATATTTTAAGTAAGACATTATATGTCTACTTAAATAAGAAACTTAATTGTAAGTTGAATGATTATTATATATACATGTATGCTAACTGATATTAATAGTTAAACATTATATGTTTACTTGGAAATGAAACTTATATAGATAAGTTAAATGAATATTGATGATACTTGGACTACAGTTATTTAGATAAATACCGTAGCATAAATGAACTGAATAAAATTCGTATAAGCATAGATATACGTTCTTTGTACTATCTATTAAGACTGTACTATCTGATTAGGCATAACTTTGGCGTGAGCTTTAATTGGATGTTCATATTAAACAGCAGTTGCCTACTCCCAGGTGAGTTTACAGTCCTATATAAACTTTTGATAAAATTTTCCCTTTTTGGGAAAGAAAATATGCAAACATATAATGGACACAACTGGATTGTATAAACTTGATTATGATTGATTATTATTGAAACTGTTAAATTGTTGTAAATCGCCCGAATGTTATAAATATATCTATTAGGGATTGACCATCCCCGTCTAGGTGAGTCATGCTCACTGTGCCTTGGCTGGGACAACAGACGTATACCATGTTGGAACTGGAATGGGTGCCTTTTTGTAAGACACTACGTCCTCATCTGTTGAGGACTATGGAGGTTGATGAGATGGCATTTATACATGATCTCATCGTTCTTTTCGGGCTTTAAATGCATAAAAATGTCATAATATACCATATATATGCTTGTGTTTGTTTACTTGTGTATTCTAGGTATGGATATCGTGAAAAAGACAAAAGATCACAAGTTACAAGGAAAAACGGACACGAGAAACGAAGCCGTACAAAGAACCGGGCCCTAATCATGAAATACTCAACAAATACCCTTGTAGACTTGAAGACAAACAAGATTGATCCTCAATTATTGAAGAAATGACACATAAAACCCTTGTATATTAATAATTACAAGTTTGGTCCCTTAAGTTTGTCAAAAATACACAAAAGGTCCTTCAACTTTGAAGAAATGGCAAGATTAGTCCTTCAACAATTTCAAATTGTCAATTATGGTCCCTTATCAAGCCAAAGATACATTGAAGACCTTTGAAGATCAAAAATGTCCAAAATCAGTCCTTCAAATATGCAAAAGTTCCAAAATTAACCCTTGATACACCTTTTGGAAAGTTTTGTGCAAAAAATGACAAGTTGTGAAAAGTTGTTACAAAGGATTTAGACGCTGATGGATTTTTAAACACAAAAGACAAGAGAAAGAAAGAAAAAGGACCAAGGTTGCCAAGTTTATAAGTTTAAATCCCTAAACACGCGCCAAACATCTTTTTCCCTAAGAAAACGGATCAAACGTGTCACTGTTCACACGTATGAACCCAGTTTTTACTTTTTACCAACAAGGGGGTTTTCACAATTACCTACACCAAATCACAATTAACCTTCACACGAATCCATCCCATGCTTAAACTCATACTCCCACTCACCCAAAGGACCCCACCATTCAAACCGTTTCACCCATCACATGAGTACTTGCCCTCCAAGTCATGCCACGTGTTAAGATCAACAGCTAAGGATCAATGCTTCATTCCAAAGATAAAATGAACGTTTGGGATCACTTTGGACAGCTCATCAACAACAAACGCACTCAAGGACTTAGGGCATTTAGGGAAATTCACATCTAGGGTTTGTGAATAGTGCTAGCCTTGGCATTTGCCTATATAAAGACTCCTCAACCTGTGAGAGAGCTTTGTTCCAGTTTTAGGCTATTATCTTTGTAATTCCTTTTTAAGTTTAAATAAAATTTGAATTTTTGAAATTTTGAAATCTCTTTTTAATTTAGTTAAAAGTTTGGGAAAAACTTCTCTTCCTTTTTGCCCTCATATACTTATGCTTGTTTAGTCCTTCATTCATTTATGTTGCTTTATTATGTTTTGGGCTTATGTTGGGGACCGATGTTTGATTCCGGTTTACCTTATGGTCATGTATGTTTTACTACATATTACCTTGCATGCTTTGATGACACGCCATAATTACGCGTGACATTCCATATATCAAAATGGGGTGTTACAATTATGGTATCAGAGCCTGGTTTCGACCTGTAGGCTCTAAAACTCGACCTGTGACTAGTGGGTAGTCACCAGGAGCTTCCTAAGCCAACGATTGTTATTCCACGTATTGATGTTTCAGCGTGTTGTTGTTTTAACCATTATGTTTACAGCACCTTTTTGTTTTAGCCATGACGTTTTCAGTACCTTGTTGTTTTCACCATGATGTTTTCACCAGTATCGTCTTACTAATATGGAATGAACAACCGTCATCCATACTTAGTTATGTGTCATTGTCTATGCATGATGTTCCTCGTGAACTGTGATGATGTGGACTGAACCCCAGTAGTTCATAATTTTCACATAAAATTTTTCTGTTAAGTTTTGACAATGACTTTTAATTATTATGTTTCATGCATTCATGCATTTATATCATATGTCATCTGTTGCAGGAATTTTGACTAAGTAATGGTTGGTACAGGACTGGCCCTACTTAGTCGCATGTGCTTTTATCGAAATTTTTAACTTTGGGACTGACCCATAGGCGTCCCCGCGCCCTGTCATTTTGTTTTGGGTAAACTGACCATAGGCGTTTACCTTCGCGCATATAAGTTTTATAAACTACATCATGCATTTATGCACTGTTTTTACGCATAAAATTTTTTTCATGATTATGGCATAAATTTTGTTTCATGTTTATTTATATTACGCTCTAATCAGAGTAATCATATCAACTTTGTTTTGGGAATGGACCCCAGTCGTTCCCACCAGTGATTTTTTAAATTTTATTTCAGTACAATCATGTTATTCCGAGAACACTCATTAAATTGTTTTATGATCCTTATGACGATTATGGTTTCATACTATCATGGTTAACCTCATTTTCATGCTGATTACGTTTTATACTCCATCTTGATTAATTTCATTCCAATATTTACATGATGATTTCATCTTCATGATTCAGTACGTCTTAAGTTTTATTTTGATTACGTTCTCGTCATGTTGAGCATGCCCTCATGCTAAACATGGAAGGATTTCATTAAATCCTGTTTTATGACAGTCATGGTTGAGTTTCATTAATCATGATTTCATGATAATCATTGTTGAATTTTGTTCCATCACACTTTTGGGTGTTTTCCTATGTAACCATAATGATGTCTATGCTAATATTGCTAGGCTATCATGATGATCAGCCCAGTTGGTCTTCAAACCGTTAATCATTTATTCCATGCGAACCATGTTAGAGGATCAACCCATATTGATCATTTCATGTGCATTCCATGTGTACTCCAAGTACCTATTCCATGTGTATTACACTTACCATGTTCCATGTCTATTTCTCTGCCAATACTCCATGAGTGTTCACTAGTCGATTCTAAATCATCTCAGGCGTATTCCACTTGTTGATGTTCTATAAATGCTGATGCCGCGCACAACTCGAAAATGTTACTAAACGTTGATGATGTGGATTAGTTGGAGACGCTACGAGATGTTGATGACATTTACAACCTGGAGATCCTAAAAGACGAAGACAAGGGCGTTAGATCGAAGCGGTCGGACGAGATGATGCTTCACCACCGGAGGATTTCCATCACAATCCATGTTCTTACCTTATCATATGTCATAAGCCTTTCAGTTGTCTTTTCAGTCACATGAGTGAGAACCGGTACCAGCCGGCCACTCAACTGAATAGTTACATGAATTACAGTCATGAAAATGACAGTCATGGAACTAATAGACAAGGCAATAGTAACCATTACTTTGACTGCAACCATCCTGGTAATCACCATAGAACACGGTCACGGACGTGATCGGGTATTACAAGGGCTAGCGTACAAATCAATTCGTCAATTTTGGCATACATAACCTAGTATTGTAGTTCTATTTGCTTCACATCTCGAGACACGTGTCAAGACATCAGTCAAGACACATGTCTCACGTATACTTTTGAAGACACATGTCAAGACACCAGTCAAGACATATGTCATGCTTATACTTCCAAGACACGAGTCAAGACACATGACTCACGTCCAATGATGGAACATTTCTAAGAAATTCAGGGTACCCTCACAGGGTATATACATTTTGTTGTGCCATGTATTAATCAGGCCACAAGAATTTCAGTACCATTACCGGCGTATCGTGAGAACTGTCACGTTGTCGATGACACTTCACTTCTTTCACCATATTTCATACGATTCATGACCATGAAGGACGTCTTTCGTATTCTCCATGTATACAAGATTTTCCTTCAGCTTAATGATGAGATCCAAGCTGCTAACGCATTTCCTCGGACAGACACGAGATGACTTTCATCCTAATTATGGACTAGGAACAGCACACCATGCTACGATTCATAATTATGTACAGTAATGTCCAGGCTCCTGAATACATTCAGCTTGATTTTCCATCAGGGAAAATCTGTACAAATTATCTATGCTTACAAACATGTGAGTTGTTAGCCATGGTCGCTAAAATTTTCTAGCCGTCAGTAAGACACGACTATTTAAGTCCTATTACACATAGCCAGTTGATTATTCCAAAATCTTTCCATACATTCCAAGAAGAACCTACAAGGAGAAGGACGGTGCCATGAGATTATGTGTCGACTACCGTCGACTTAAACAAATCACCATTCATGACCGTTATTCTCCTCCACGTGTTGACAACATGTCCAATCGACCTTATAGTATTAATCACTTTTACAAGATCGAACTCATGATCATGCTGCAAAAGTGACGAGTGAAAGAGCAGGACATGTCCATGACTGCTATTCGTACACGACTTGGTCATACTAAAATGTATGATTCTGTATTAATCTCATAAATGCTCCAACAGCATTATGGACTTAATAAATCGAGTTTCCATGAACTCATAAACAAATTCATCAGTGTTTTCTTCAAGGACGACCTGATTTTATCTAAGTCTGGAGAAGAGCAAGAAGACCATATTTGCACTATGTTGCAAATTCTACGTCAGAGGAAATTTCAACCTGCAAATTTTATAATATCAATTCTGTTTGATTGCAGTGACATGCTGAATCATATGGATTCCCACGGTTAATCTTACCATGACTCAGCTTATGCGTAAAGGTGAGAACCCTACAATACGTTAGGTGTTTCAAGAAAAACCTACGCTAAGAAAAGTCTAATCTCGGAGACTCAGAGTTTAGCAAACTTCTAGGTATCAAGTTTCTACGAAGCATGATACAGCTACGTTCATATCTATGTACCTGACATACTAACAGGCTAAGATAGAACACCAACAAACTAGATGTTTTCCACCATCAGAAATTGTGGTCAGAAAAGGGACAAGATCTCCATGGATTTTGGTTCCCAGATTACAGCAAACTCAGACGAAGCATGATGCTATCTGGGTCATGGTCAACAGTTTGATCAAGTCTGCCAAATCCTTGCATCCGCGAAGATTTAACAGTAGTAGACTTTATGATATTTCAGCCAAAGATCGTACGATCACTTGACCTCTTTCGGATATCAGATTAGATTTTCACTCATATTCAGATTCATTTTCTTACGATCATGCCTCCAGCCAATTTCATGATTTGCTTCAGCATTCACGTTCATGAACTATTTATGTTCATGATTGTATTCTAGCTTACGATGTAACTCCCTATTTCATTCCGGGAGGTTATACGAACTTGGGAGACCAGACTTAAGTTCAATAATTTTCCATCTTCAGACAGACATTTCACGTCACACTTTGCGTCTTACCCATACCTGTTAACATTGTCATCTAAGTTATTCTACGTTCATGATATGTTCCCATGTCATGGACCGCGATGTGTTTACTCATACTACACTCACCAGATTTTCACGTATTCCGTTTAACATTTTCACGTATTCCGTTTAAATTTTTCACGTATTCCGTTCAAATTTTTCACGTACTACGTTTCATTATCTCTCGAGCATCGTTGCGAATTATTCATTCAGTTAAATTGTTTTTCACAATAAGGTTTCAGTTACTCTTATACGTTAATTCTTATTCCCTCGATCAAATTCAGGGGATCCATCTTACGTTGATAACCAACAACTTGTTTTGGATTTTTTTCAAATCAAGGTCAGGAGGACCAAGATTTATCATACGTGGCAAGACCTTGAGAAGGAATCATTCCAAGAGGGAAGCCGCTCGGAAACGAACAAGTTCATCCGGACTTCTTATCCGCTTTCTCTTATCAACCAGATATGTCCTTTCAGTCATGTCACGTTCCATGTCTTTTCAAGACATGTCACGTTCCACGTTCTTTTGCCAGATCACCTGCACGTTCATTATCTCACATACCCTCTCAGTCTGATTCGGGTGTGTTCCGCTTCCAGTTACGTTATCTATAATTCGGGGACGAATTATTCTTTTTAGGGGGGAAGAATTGTAAAACCCGCATGCTTTTACTATGAATAGTGCCCTTAAGATCGTACGTCCTAGATTAAAACTTACCTTATTCAGTATTGATCACATTCATGTGCTATTAATCAAGTAAGTACATACGTGTATAACATGATAAGTATCGTTTACGTACGAACTCATGATAAGCAGTTAATAAGTATTTCACGGGAACATAATTAAATCATGATCACCATTAAAACACGAACTAAAATAATCATGTAAATACATATAATATAATTACGAGCATAAATAAATACGTTAAGGTACGGTAAATATTTAACGAGAACACACTAAACATGAACACCAATAAACACGAATAAACACGTATCAAATTAAAACACGTAAAACACGAACACGAGAGCACACTATAATATTTTAGACACGGAAAACATTTGGGCTACCCCTTGTGGGCCCCATATCCACGAATTAAGGAAGAGAAATAGACCTAGCCCATCATTTTTACTAAACAAGGGGGTTAAGGGGAAAAAGTCTTTCATTTATCACATTTTATTAAAAACAACTAATACCCTAATTTTGTTCTTCCTCCTCCTCCCTTGTTCTTGTGTGCCGCCACCTTCAAGACACCATAGGAGGGTGTTTGATGATCTTGGATAATAAAATCATTGCTAGAAATCGTGTTTGTTCATCCTCTATTGATCCACACATTCGGTATAACTTTTTAACCTTTCTTTTTAATCTTTTCTTTTGATTTGATTTAGTAAAATTAATTAAGAACATGATGTTTTTAAAACCTAATTAAAAACATAAAATAAACATGTATTTGATTAAGGGGTAAATTAAAAAGGGTGTTTATGGGTGTTTTAGTTTGGCCGCCGCCTAGCCCGTGCCCTAGGGGGTCACGGCTTGGTAATTAAGCCACCACCAAGACCATATGGTCCCGGTTTGGTGGTGTGGGTCCCACGGCAGCAAGGAACCAAGGGGAACCCCGATTTGGTTCGGGGTACGGTGTCGATTTCATGCCCGGTTCACGGTTCGTTGGTTAAAACACGATTTATGCTACATGTTAATTTTATGAATCATGAACTTAGGATATAAATTAATTAATAACATAATATATTAATTAAACCATGACTTAGGTTAATTTAATTATTAATTTAGCATGATATTAATTTAACCTAAGTATTTTTATGTTATGAGTTATAATTAATTAATTATTTTAAACCATGCTTATAATTAATTAATTTAGACATGACTTAGGTTATATTATTAATACATAATTATACACATTTTAACCTAAGTATTTTTATTCCATTTTAATTGAAACATGTTATACTTTAATTAAAATGCTTAACCTACAGTTTAATTAAAATACATGAAATAATAATTAAACTATGCACTATATCATATGACTTAAGAAATAAGCATATAAACACTTAGACTTACATTTTTAGCTTATGTAACCAGCTTAATTCTAATTATGGAAGCTTCTATTAATATGGAAACTTATTTAATTAAGGCAGCTGATCTATTTTTGGAAACTTTCTATTTTTAGAAACTAATCTATTTTAAGCAGTAAATTATATTTTTTTGGAAACTTTCTATTTTTGGAAACCTGCTATTTTTGGAAAGTTACTTATTATTACACAGTAAGTATAATAATACATGAAATACCAGTAATACTTAATCAGATTAATCAGAATACAAGATAAACACAGTTTGAGGCTTTAAACAGTAAACCATGACTTAAAACATATAAAGTAAGCTAAGATAAGACACAAAACCCAGTATGTAATCAGTGATTCGATACTTATACACGTGTGTATTCATGTAGCATTAGTGATCCAGAAGTAGGAGTCTTTCTTGCGTTCATTCACTGGACTTGAGGTACGGATTTCCGTCCTTTCAGTATGGACATTCTTTCCTTATTAGGATTTCCCCGTATGCAGCCAACTGTTTTTCCAGTATTTGTTTTATTGTTTTTGAATTGCTTATGTTTAATTAGCATAACCTATAGCCATATACAAGCATGACCAGTTTCACCTAGTTATGGAGGTACCATGACCATAACATTGGAGGCACCAATGTTATGACTTCCCCACGACGGAGTGATTGCTCGTGGCGTCCCTTTCAGTTTTGGCCATATTATTATATCATGTGGGGCGTATGGGTGCATCCTAGTTACATGTTTCAGTCAGGATTTCATGGTGAATGTGGTGTGTGCCTTGCATCCTTCACAAGGAGCTGATCCCTCCTACCCAGAAACCAGTGTATTAAATTAGAGGCAGCCCCTCTAATTTGCATGATGAGGTCACCCCTCTAAGTATTCATGCACGTGACCTTTTCATGACCTATATTGGCTAAATGGTAAATCAGTTAAACAGTTTTTACAGGATAAACATAAGGCTTTTCAAACTATAAAACCAGTTTTACTAAGCTATACCAGGTTTTCCAGGACTTATACATTTCCGCTGCTATTAAGTCTTTATCATGTTTTGTCATTCATACTATGTCTATATCCGTGCACTAAGCGTTTTGCTCAGCCGTTACTTTCCTTTCCATGTCCCAAAACGGCAGGTACCCTAGGAAAGACTCAAGCATTTGGAGAACGTGCATAGGATGGAAGCTGACAGAGACTTCTCTTCCTTTTTGCCCTCATATACTTATGCTTGTTTAGTCCTTCATTCATTTATGTTGCTTTATTATGTTTTGGGCTTATGTTGGGGATCGATGTTTGATTCCGGTTTACCCTATGGTCATGTATGTTTTACTACATATTACCTTGCATGCTTTGATGACACGCCATAATTACGCGTGACATTCCATATATCAAAATGGGGTGTTACAAAAAGCATGCGGGTTTTACAACTCTTCCCCCTAAAAAGAATAATTCGTCCTCGAATTATAGATAAAGTAAACTGGAAAAGAAGAACATACCCGAATTCAAAATATGAAATGAGGGTAAGAAGCCCGGATTGACTCCTCTGTTTCCCAAGTGGGTTCCCGCTCGGTATGATCCCTCCATAGGATTTTGACGAATGGAATCGTCTTCCTTCTCATGACTCGTTCTTCTCTGTCAAGAACTCGTTCGGGTTCTTCTATGAAAGTGAGATCTTCACGTATCTGGTCCAGTGGATACTGAACCATGTGAAGGGGATGATACTAGTACCCTCTGAGTAAGGACACATGAAACACATTGTGCACATGCGAAAGCTGCGGAGGTAACGCCAATCGGTAAGATACTTCACCGACTCGTTCAATGATATCAAACGGTCCGATGAAACGAGGACTGAGCTTCCCTTTAATCCCGAAGCGTCTAACTCCACGTGCCGGCGAAACCTTAAAGAAGACGTGATCTCCTACGTTAAAATGTATGTCCCTACGATGCTTATCGGCGTAACTCTTCTGACGTGACCGTGCTTCCTAAAGTTTCTGCTTAGCTACAACGATCTTTTCATTGGTCATCTCTATGATTTCTGGTCCTTCAAGTGTTCGCTCGCTAACCTGATCCCAGCAGATTGGGGCGCGACACTTCCTGCCATACAACATCTCGAAAGGAGCACACTTGATACTTGCGTGCCAACTGTTGTTGTATGCAAACTCTACCAAACAGCTGTAATCGTCCCAATCACCCGTCCATTCCAACGCGCATGTCCTCAACATATCTTCCAATGTCTGAATGGTTCGTTCCGACTGTCCGTCCGTTTGAGGGTGAAAAGCCGTGCTAAGCTTAAGTTGTGTACCCCAAGCTTTCTGCAGACTCTTCCAAAAGCGCGAAATGAATCGAGGATCTCTGTCTGAGACGATGCTGGATGGTGCTCCGTGGAGTCTCATGATCTCTCTTCTGTACGTATCGGCGAGTTTACTTACCGGATCTTCCTTGCGGATCGGTAAAAAATGAGCTGATTTGGTAAGTCGATCTACGATAACCCAAATTGCATCGTGCTTCCTCTTGGTAGGCGGAAGACCAGTAACAAAATCCATGGTGATTTTGTCCCACTTCCACTCTGGAATATCTAACGGTTGAAGGAGACCACCTGATCGCTGATGCTCAATCTTAACCTGGTGGCAGGTTAAGATAACAGATAAAGGAAATCCATATGCGCTCACATCGTAATTTATTTGACATAACTATGCTTTTAAGAAAACTAGAATATCAGATTTCGAATAATACAACTAACCCAAAACGTTTTCAATGCAATCAATGTTTGGTAGTTGTAAAATATCATTTGTTAAAGATTTACGAGTTCAAACGAACTCAAAACACTCCAAACCATATTTTTAAATCCTATCAGCTTTTACTTTTAAGTTTGACTTTTGGGTCTGACCAGACCAATTGACTCACTAAATGACATTTTCAAGACTCGGAGTCTAAAAAAACTTAGTGCAAAACAATGTTTCGAAAAACTTTCTAGTTTTACCCAAGATCTGAAACCTAACGTAAAATCACCTAAATGCCCCTGCACGTTCTGCGCAGGTTTGACTATATTATCCTAAAACGCAGCTTTTTATTTTTAAGGTTTGACCCGTTTATACTAGTTTTCGGACTTGGTTACCTAAGCAGTAAAGGTAAAACGGCATTTTAAACAACTTTTTAGTTTTACTCGAGACTTGAAACGGACCAAAAATGGATGAAAATGCCCTCGCATCAGATCTGTTAAAAGAATGGTATTTAAAAAAACGCAGACTTTATTAGATAAAAACCCATAAATATTCAGTTTCAACACTAGTTCCTTCGTGGTAGACGTAAAACGATATTCCAGACAACTTCCGTATTTTGGCCGAAGGCCGAAACGAAACAAAAATGACGTTTTTCCTCCTGCACTTCTGCATCAACAGTAAATTTTTCATATATGCAGAAAATAAATTCTTAAATTTTATAATTTTCAAATGAGTGTAACTTGCTCGTTTTTAATATTTACCGGTCGAATTTTATATCCTAAACAAACGTCTCAACAAGTAGAAACTTATTTTTATGTCTAGATTTTATAAAATATTTTCTCGACATCGTGAAATTACATGTAATTTTTCTGCAGAAAGTATATTTTGACACACCTTGAAATTTAATCAAACTTCATAACGACACGGAATTTATGTACACACATGACTTGTGGATTCCATAAAGACGAAAGAGAATAGATCGTGTAATTTAGCATGTAAAGAAAACATAGTATAAAAACGGTTTAAGAATACCAACGATAATCTAAGAAACCAAAACGGCGCATGACATCCGTGTCTTAGATTTCAAGATGCAATGTAGGAAGGTCTCTTGGTGGCGTGATTTTCCAAAAACACAAGACATACCGAGAAAGAAATGAAACATTAACGAGTTGCACTCCCGGAGGGAGGAGGGTTAATGAAAGGGGAGGATACAATTTTATATGAGTAAAGTCATATTTCAAACAACCGCTACATAATAAAAGATGAATTACAAGGTGATGATGATGTTTCCAAGATACAAACGATCGTTGTAATTTGAAGTCGAAACGTAGAATGGTCAATGAAATAATATTTAATCGATATACGAGTGTCGTGTAAAAAGGTGACGTAAAGGTCAATTAAGGTTACAAAAACTCACGATATTATTCAACACGGATTCAAGGAATGCTTCAAGATGTGTGACTCACACAATATCCTTTAGTCTTTTTCGGAGATACATTGAGCTACACAATGTTCTATAGACTATTCTTCAAGACATCCAATCACAAATGGTCGGAAAGCAATTTGGATATCTAAATAGATATCTTAAAGGAGTTGAACAATGAAAGTAACACGCACGGTAGTAAAATGATAATCGGAAGTTTCATCGGACACAACACTTCTTAATCCCAAACAATAGTATCAAGAGAATATACACAACATGTAAAAGTGAGTCGAGAAAAACAGGCGGTTCAAAACGAATGAGTATGTGAGGTCAATCATATCACACATAAACGAAATAGCAATAGTACTCAAAAAAGTGAGTATGAAAAGTCAGCAGCATACGCGCTCCGAATACAAGTATGTAATGCCATAACAAATTAAAATTATTGTAACAAGATCAAGTTTACAAGAACAAGAATTCAAGTAATAAAGTAAGGGCATATGTAATCACAGTAATATCCAATGATAATTCATGAAACACAAGAGGTTTGGAAATAGATAATAATTTCGTCATTAGGGTAATGTAATATTCCAAAGTGTAATCAAGAGATGAAATACTACAACGATAATTAAAAGTAAGTAGTAAGGATTAGAGAGTTACCCGCGTAGATATCGAACAACAATGGTAGATTCTGTGT
Source organism: Glebionis coronaria (assembly GCA_025667525.1). NCBI lineage: Eukaryota > Viridiplantae > Streptophyta > Magnoliopsida > Asterales > Asteraceae > Glebionis > Glebionis coronaria. The sequence continues at coordinate 293,363,500 of CM046881.1, read as the reverse complement.
TTGACACTTAAAAACATGCAATATTTGAACTTTCGGTTATATACTATTGAAAACGACTCAGTTCCCTATAACCAGCACTCTGATACCAATCTGTGAGACCCCCAAAATCAAGCAAGGAAACACGTAGGCAACTTGGGGGTGCCACGTCATGGTACAAGAAAAAATGAAATACCGATGACACAAAGGTGACATTATAAAACATTTACAGTATGTCATAAAAGATCAGAGTTTTTAAACAATGGTCCCAGAGTTTTATAAGCGGAAAAATCTATTATTTAAACATGGTTTTGTAACATATAGTTACCCAGAATATAGGATAAACTTCAGACAGTTTTTACCAAAATCAAAGTTTAAATTTAGCACAGAAATCTCCAAGCAGCGATAATATCCTACGGGCTCGCATCCAAGCAAAATTAAGTATTATTACCTGAGATTAAACATGTAAAATCATCAACACAAAGTTGAGTGATATTCATAGGTTTAGCAGTAATGGTGTGGAACATAAGCATTCATTTGTAAAACAAGAAATAGGGAAAATGGTTACGTACGTTAACCATATTCCGAAACCATTATTATTGCTATTTAGTTCATGACCGAAGCTTAACATCAATGTAAGTTCCTCCAGGGATTATTCAGCCTAAATACTCAAGTAACAAATCAAATGTTAAATGCGTCAATGGTTAAACAACCGCAACATGGGACGGGGATAGTCAGTCCCGATGGATCCACCTACAACATTTGCGCTTAGTAACACAAGTAAATTAAGGGTTCATGATCAAGAGAGGAAACTTAGCGCTATAGACTAAAAGCAATAATATCAACGAAAAACTGTTGAAAATCATCAAGTTCTAGAAAGCATACAAGTTCTGGATAGCATACAAGTTCAGGATAGCATACAATTTTAAATGAATGTGTTCCACCATGCATAATCTCACCCCGCGTTTAGAAACAATGTGCAAGTAGTAAAAAGGGACTATGAACTCACCTTAAGCCACGAGGTAAGTGAACACGAAACTCGGAAGATGAGTAGAAAAGTAGTGGTAAGACGATCGCCGACGATATAGATGCCCGGTAAACACGAAAGCCGCAACCTACCAAATAAGGCGCGCACTTTATTATTATACTCAAGTATAAACTCATACTTAGTAGAACCAATTTAATAAACTAAAAACCATAGTATATATGCAAGAACAACCCACACAAGTGAAATTATTAGACGCTTTTACAAGACTATGTTATTAAGACAAGTGCTCCCGAAAAACAGTCAGCGGGTACATACCAAATGTACCCGCTGATTTCCCATAGTTAGACAACTCGGATTTTTATAAAACTTGATGAAAACTCAATCATAACCTGAATAAATCACAGTTTAAATTTTATCCAAAGATTTAGATTTTAGAACTACCTGCTCAACACATTACTAGACTCCAAAATCCGGACAGTTTTGTACCTTTGTATTGCAAAACCAATTTTACCCAATTAACCGTTACCATTTGTAAACTCGACACCTAAATTTGAAAATAGACTCAAGACCCTAGGTTTAGAGCCTAAGAATAGCCCTTGAACCTTTTTGAAGCTCATTTTATAGTCCCAGGATTTGACCAATTATCGACAATAATTTCGTGTTGTGTCGATACTCTCCTCCCGGTTGACGAATATTCAAACTAGTGTAACTTCCTCCTCGTTTTGAGTTAGAAGGCCTACTTTATACCAAAACGAGTGTCTCAACAACCACTACAACTATATCCTATCATATTGATAGTTAATTAAACTTAAGTATACGAAAAACACTTCTAAACCTGCTGGTCAAAAATACTCTTTCGAAAATCACATTAAATCATCATTTGACCCATTTTAACAAATCCTCCAATCCTAACATTGACGAAACACCATCCTAACCAATTTTCAACCATCCTAATCACTTGCATGTCATCTTTTCTAAAGACCCACATAAAATATCTTACATGCATATATTCAAAATAAATATATAATAACAATAACAACACCTGCATTCATAAATCTTGGATCAAACATATCATATTTTTGAAAATAAATGTTATTACATGTGGGTAAAAATAGGATCAAAAGACTCACAAATGGATTATTAGGATGGGATAATTCTTACTTTTCTTTGAATCAATCTAGATCAAATGATTTTGATGTGTTTATGTTATTGATGGGGGATGGCTAAAACAAGAGATAAAAGAGGATGTATGTGTTTTTTGATAAGTAAAAATGATGTAAAAGTTAGTGGGATTTTTATATATAGTGGAGGTTTGGGGTAAAAATTTCAAATAGTGAACAGTTTTGGACTAAAATGCAACTTACTAGTTAAAAAGCGGAAAATGACTATTAGTTGACTTTTCATACATTTACTAGAGTCGGGTTTCGTAAAAATACTTCTCAAAAGTTAAAACGCAAACAAAATATAATAAAATGGATTCAATTCGACTTAAAACGTAATTAAAACGAAAATGTCGAAATAATCAAGTATCGAATCAATCGATAATAAGACATAAAATTTCGGGCATCCGTCGGTATCACGATCACTAGTATTTCTCGTTACTCGTTGATTTGAGTAAACTTTTGTAAAATGCAGGCGGGTGCTTTTAAATCAAAGATTTTGATTTAAATAAATGTGGAAAAATAAAATAAGAAATTTTATAATTTTGAATAAAGTATTATCAATGATCAGAAAAATACTTAAAAGTATAACTTAATAAAATTATCAAGATCTCAGGATTTACGTATAAAGAATACAAGAAAACGTAACATGTTAGAAAATTCAAGAAACATGAATAAAATAATAAAATAATACCGGCAAAATACGAGTTCTCACACTAAGCACCCCTAAACACCAGCCACGGATACCCAAACAACAAACCCTAAATAGATTTGTAATGATATCCCGCCCTACGCTCAGATCGAAAACAGAAAACTCACCACTCTAAGGAGAAGCGATCAATAAGTAACTAGGGTTTCAACCGAGACAACAAACACCAGCCAAACGAATATACCAAGAAAACACGCTGGTATCACAACAAAAACTAGACGATTTGAATAATAGGAGATAAACCGTCACTTTTATTAGATCTACAACAAACCCTAAACAATCAATCTACCTCTAAAATCAGATGCAATGTATCAATATGTATATCCATCAGATTCAATAACCAATGATAAATTTTCGGAATATAAACCTAAAAGATTATATTTAGAAATCGAGATCAAGATGAAATAAGCACACTAATATAAACGAATTGATTAAAAAAGGAAGAGAGATCAAAAAAGTTTTTTATTTTGATCAAAAAAAAGGTGGTCAGAAATCGTCATTAGAGAGAGATTTTTTTAGGGTTTTCATCACTCTCGGCTAGAGATATCCATAGGGCAGGCCTTAACATGAAGTCTACAGTTAAGGATGTTTTGGTGAATGGCCAATGGGCTCGGCCTAATGTCCTTAGTGAGAAGTATTTGTTCCATAATAGGATAACTGTTCAGAATATTGTGGAAGGTACCTTGGATTCCCTGTATTGGCGTTCGGATCCTACTACCAAAACTTTTTTGGTTTCTGAAGTTTGGGCGTCGATTAGACCTCGATCTCACAAGGTGAATTGGTACCCGGTCTTTTGGTTTGCGAGCTGTATACCGCGACATGCCTTTAACCTTTGGTTATTTTTTAAATAAAGATTGAAGACGTAAGATCGGGTTTGTGTGTGGGATGTATCAACATCTATTACCTCTCGGTGCTCTAAATGTGACATTGGACCCGATTCCCATGAACATCTTTTCTTCGAATGTCCTTTTTCGCTACGTCTGTGGACTCAGGTTCGTATCTTTGCTGATTCAAAAGTTGTATCGCTGGTGTTTGCTCAGATTGTTGATGCTATTATTGCTATTGCTAATCAGAAGACATCGAGGTCTATTGTTACAAAGTTGGTTCTAGCTGCCACATCCTTTTTTATATAGAAGGAACGTAGTTGGAGGTTATTTAAGCTTAAGAAGAGGACTCGTCAACATGTTATTGATTGCATTATATATTCGGTCCGCCTTAAGTTGATGTCATGCCGCATGAAAAAGTCTAAAGAGGGATTGAAATTCGCTCAGATTTGGAGTTTGCCGGATTCTACCTTTAGTTGATTATGTGTCAATTTATTTGTCTTTGTGTAGTTAGTTGGTTTTTTCCTATTGGGGTTCTTGGGTATGTATGGTTGGTCTAGGTATCATATGGTTTGTCATATGATCTAGTGGTTTTTCAAGCCGTTTCTTGAGGTTAATGTGGTACTTTAGCCACATTCCATTGTACTTAACTATTTTTTGGTGTAATATATTTTACCGAGATGAGTCCCCTTTACCCAAAAAAAGGATAGAGATCGTGAATCAACGTGAGATGCTTAGTACAATGCTATGATGTGGCATCATAACTTGTCACTGCTTGGATCTTATTGGTTGGAGCCTAACAAGTAAGCTGCAAAGAAAGCACATAAGAGGTGAATATTTACACTAATTTACGCTTAAAAGAAACACAAAGTGAGCAAAAGCCCATTGATTGCCAAAGTGGCAATCTATTTGGGAGGGATTATTCATGGGATGAGATAGAAGTTGCCAAATCAACGGTTTAAGATCATTCTTCACCAACAAACCCATAACCTCAGCTTCAACAATAAAAACCCTTATTTTTATTCATTTAATGTAATTTGTTCTTTCTAGAATAGGTTTACATTTTTAAATTTTTGTTCTAATTTCCTTTTAATAGTGTATGAATCGTTTAAAGTTTTAATGAAAATTCAATTTGATGTTTTAATAAATCTCAACTTTATTATTTAAGTTGTTTTGATTTTGAGCTTCATTATTATAAGAAATTGAACCAGCTTATGCATTTAAGCGTTATAGCTTATTATGTTAAGTCTTTCTAGAAGAGAAATAGGGATTTCCCAATGAAAGCTTACTAGTTTTTGAAAATTGTTGAGTTGTTATAGCTGGTATAGTTGATTGTTAACGATAACCTGTTGGAAGTATCTATATTGGATCAGAGAGTAGCTTTGCTTAAAAACGTTCTTCATAAATGAATAGGGGTTTTGGTTTTTTCATAGTAGTAATTCGTTGGAGTGATTGGTTTTGAATTTGAATATCGTTGCTGAATTTGCTATAGTAATTGTCATTATATCTTCTATGAGAAGTGGAGTTTTTTTTTATTATAGTTGCAATATATGGCTGAGTATTGTTACTAAATCACTTAATTGCTACTGTTGTGTTTGATGGTAATTATTGATTTGTTGATTGTGATGTTGTTAAATCATTGTTATTTGGTAGCTGTCGTTTTAGTGAATGGTGTTTGGACTTGAACTAGCCACTCTCTTTCTATAATGATGCATTTCTTCTTACCCTTATTGCCTAGCTGCTATCGCTATTCATGAATTATTATAAAACTAATGTTTATGTGTTGGTAGTATTGTTGTTAATGCATTTACTTGTTGCTTTTCCTTCGTGCTTTATGAGTCTTTACGTTCACTTGTTGTTGCGTTTGAATTTACTTAAGCATATAGTTTTCTGACTTAATGGCGTTTGTTGTTGCTTTTTCTGTCACGTTTTGTTGTGCTAATGTATGTTTCGGGTTTCTTTCATTTAAAATCTACATGAGCTGCTCCTTGTTCTAGCAGCTGGTATGTGAATGAAATAGCCTCTCAATCGTACTAGTTGTAGATAGATGATGTCTATTGTTTTGCTACTGTGACGTTAATATAACTATTTGTTGTTGTATTTTGTGATGATTGCTCATTATCGAATATATAGTAGGGGTGTTCAAAAAATCCGAGAAACCACCGAACCGAGCCAAACCGCTTGGTCCGAAACCGAGAAAATCAAAACCGAAAAAACCGAGTTACCACAGGACGGGTTCGGTTTATGTTTTCTGGTAACCGCGGGTAACCGACCCAAACCGGACATATATCAGTTTCAAGTTTTAACTATTTATTTATGGATGATATATCACATTCGTTCATCTTCGAGTTTATTTTGGTAAATTAGCAATCCAATTAATCCAATTAATGTCATTTTAAATAATCCCTATAATTTGGCTAATCATTATACCTGTATAACTATGGCCTAAGATTTTCATTTCTCTACACTAATTAATCACAAATCCCATCTGACTATATACATGCAGACAAAGTTCTTGAATCTAGTATGGTCAGGTAATCACAAATCACATCTCTTTTGTTAATTTGATTAATGTATAAACTAAATGGTTCTTTTTGTATTGATGTGCTATTACTGCTATGTATATGATGTGCAATGTATGTATTGCTTTTGTATTGATGACACTGTTGTACAACATCCCTTGTTGTAGTTTTGATTAATTGTAAGTTAATTTAGTTAATCAATAGTTAATCAAATAGGTGGTTGTAAGTTTTGTGATTAAGATTTTAGAAAGACTGCTAAGTAGTTTAAGATGATAATTCGAATATTAGATGTACTTTATAATCTGAATCAATATTATACATTCTTTTAGTCTCTCTAAATTGTTGTTAGTAGAAGCTTTGTCCTATATTTGCCATTTAAGAACAATTGGTTGCTCGATACCGGGTCAAGTAACACAGGTTTGTGTTGAGATGGGGCACTTTTAGTAATTTAGAACAATTAAAGCAGACCACATATCAATTTTAGTAAAATAAAAGTATATAAAAGAAACACTTTTTTGTCATGTTCTGTATGACTTATTGTCGTTAATACTTTTTTGTCAATGGTTCTGTAAAACAATATTTCAATATTTATGCAAACTTGCTTCTAGATTGAATTAAACTTGTTATGGAGTTTATCAAGTGTAATGATTCTATGACTATACTCTTTTGTTACTCAAGTGTTGCAATGATTGTATAAATATGCTTTCCTCCTTTCTGAATAGCTCATTTCCTACTGTAAGCCAATAACTCAATACATTATTAATTAACACATCATGCTATATAAGTATATATGTTATTTGATTTGCAATGTAGTAAGCACATATTTTAATATTTTAACCTTCCTGAATGTTGAACCACTAACAAAGAAAAAGTAAATAAGATACTTAGATTTAGATCAGGAATAATCATACAATAATTAGTCTATGTATTTGTCACTTTGGTAATCTGGTCTATATAACATACGTGAATTCATTATACATAGAGGGTAATTGTCTGGTCTTTATGACAATTGATTTCATGTTATTGATCTCTTTTGTAACATCGTTTTGTATAAAACAAAATGCAATATGCTCCTGATCCTATTGTTGACACTCCACCTAAGTCACCTTGAAGTGAAAATCAGGATGCTTTTCTTGATGACATTCCAACAAGCGAACACACTGAGAAGCAAGAAACCATGACTGATGGCAAGAAGCAGAAAGGTGAAAAAAGAAAGGGAAAGTAACCAGTAAATTTGAAATCTACAACATGGGATTATTTCCCTAAAGATGCTCCTAATTATGAGTATGCTAATCGAAACTATTGCACTCGAGCCATCAAATGTCCTAGTAAGAATGCAACCGGTTCTTTGCATAATCATTTAAGTCGTTTTAAGAAATACCCTTACAACCATGATAATAAACAAAAGCTATTGTTTTTTTCAAAATCAAGCTTCTGTCCAAGATACTGGTGATAGTAGATCGAGTTTTGTCACTTGGAGTTTAATAAATAAATTTCAAGGAAGTACTGTGCTAGGATGATTATTCTTGATGAATTGCCTTTCAAGATTGTTGAACATGAAGGGTTTCATGATTTTGTGAACATGTTGCAACCATAGATTTAAATCCCGTCTAGAGCAACAATAACGAGAGATTGCATGGATTTGTATGTGTCTGAATTTGAAAGTTTGAAGAAGTACTTTGCTAAGACCAAGCAAAGAGTTTCTCTCACTACAGATCTGTGGTCTTCAAGATAAAACCTCAGTTATATATGTTTGACAGCACACTTCAACTATCGTGAATGGGTTATTGTAAAACCCGCATGAAAATACCATGAGTTTTAAAACTTTTAATAATAAATAAATTCATGACAAGTATATAAGAATATTAAATACGACATGACAAGATATAAAACGAAAAATATATATTTAATTCACGACAAGTAAATATGTATATTATATATGACACGATAAGTTATAACACGAAATAAAATTATGAATCCATGAATACACGAGAACACAAAATAAAGACACGAACTAAATTAAAATGGGCTTAATGGTTTAACATAAACCTTATATGTTAAATAGGGACAAGGCCCAGCCCATTTAAAATTCACTAGCAAAATCTCCTAAGCCAATTCATTTTTTCAAGATAACAAAAAAAACCCTACTATGGGGTATTTGTGCCGCCGGCTAAAAGAAAAAAAAGGAGGCTTTGTTTTCAAGATAAAAGGTAAGATCTTGATTCCTTTTTCACATCTTAATCATTAGTCTTGATATATTGTTTTCTTAGTCATATATATATATATATATATATATATATATATATATATATATATATATATATATATATATATATATATATATATATATATATATATATATATATATATATATATATATATATATATATATATATATATATATATATATATATATATATATATATATATATATATATATATATATATATATATATATATATATATATATATATATATATATATATATATATATATATATATAATTCACATCAGCAAATCTGCCAATCAATCTATTTGTTTAACTTCATTCTATAATATATCTTGCTTGGTGGTCATATAATACGAATGGGTAAACATTGCATGAATATTTCACAGTTAGACTAAAAATTTTGTTTTCCATCATTACTATATCAACAAAATATGAATTATTGTCTAATCATGCTAATAAAAAAAACGTGTGATATAGTAGTCTAGTTCGAATCTTTTGAGATAATGCACACGTTAAGGTCATTTATAAATTACGACTTAATTATTCGCCTTATTTTAATTTCGGCTTATTAAAATATTTAATTTACTTAAGTATCGGCATACTTAATCATGGCTTATTTACATGGACTTGTTAATAATTCGGCCTATTTATACCGGTTAATTAATTTGGGTTTAATTAAAATAGCTTAAGTATTATTTTGGTTTATACTAAAATGAGCCTAATTAATTTAGCTTATTAAATCACGACTTACTAAAAGGGCTTATTAAGTCTAAGGCTTAATTAATATTCAATTATTAATCATGACATATTATTAACTGATAATATATTTAAAAATTCATGACACAGGAAAGTTACTTATTACGATAGCCTTTATTAATAGTTGATTTATTTAAACCATGACTATTAATATAATGCTTATAATTAACCATGGCTTAATAATTCATGACTTATATGTTTATTAAGATACGACTAATTATTAATATGCTTATTGAAATTGACTTATTCTTTTGACAAGATATATTACCTACGTATATTAAACGAGCTTATTACTATTTTGGGAAGTTACTATATATAGAAACCTGCTATTTTTAGAAAGTTACACATTATGATACTACAAGTACTTTAACACATAGAAACATGAATTACATTAATCAGAACACATGAAACATTAAGAAAACACAGGATTACACATGAATCAGTAAAACAAGTCCAGAACACTTAAAACAAGACAAGAACCAGTAAATAAGTAATAACACATCAAGTAAACTAATAATCAGTTAAGTATAAGATAATCAGAAAACTCATACACATCCATCTTTATTATGTAGCACTTGTGGAGTCGGAGTAAATCCTTCAGCTTTCATTCTCACTTCACTACTGGACACGAGGTACGGATTTTCCGTCCTTTCAGTAAGGACTTCCTTTATATGCATGATTAGGATTCCCCGTCTTCAGCCAAATGCTTTTCTCTAGTATACGTTTAAGCTTATCAATAATCATGTTAATAAATAAATAAATTGCCTGAGCATTATATACAAGCATGACCGGTTTATGTACTAGTTACGGAGGTACCGTAACCATGGCACTAGAGGCACCGGTGTCGTGACTCACATGCAGGAGAGTGATATCCTGCATCGTCCCTTCACGTTTTGGCCATTATTATTATCATGTCATGTGGGGCGTATGGATGCATCCTAGGCTTATCAGTTTACAAGTTATCAGGGTGAATGTGGTGTGTGCTCTACATCCTTCACATTGGAGCTGATACCTCCACCCAGCACAGTATATAGAGGTCACCCCTCTACAGTTATTTGGAGGTCACCCCTCTACAGCATGACGAGGTCACCCCTCCAGTTATTCATGCACCGTTGTTACAGCACATGACCTATATAAGCTCTGGCAATTAAAATACAGTAAATGCATGTTTTCAGATTTAACAGATAACAGTTCAGCTTCATTATTTATAAATCAGACTTTGCAGATTATACACAGATTTCCGCTGCAACTTTACTTATCAGTCTTATAGCTCCAGTATTTCATCATCTGTTTCATTTCAGTAATTCCTTATCATGCTTTATATCCGTTCACTGAGCGTTATGCTCAGTCGTAGTTCCCTTTCATGTTCTAACGGCAGGTACACCAGGACGCTCTTAGGATTCTGAGAGCATGTGCATTTGGATGGAAGCTATCCAAAATTCTTACTCTATGTACTTACATTATTCTGCTTATTTGGACATTGTTTAGTCCTTTCCTTCAGTATTTTATTTTTCTTGTTTTGGGCTTATGTTTGGATTGCCGATGTTTGATTCCGGTATTTCCTTTATGGTCAGTTAATGTTTTAGGACATTTACTTTATGCTTTGATGACACGCCATAAATACACATAACGGTCCACTTATCCAAGTGGGGTGTTAAAATTATGGTATCAGAGCCTGGTTCGACCTGTATGCTCTAAAACTTGACCTGTGACTAGTGGGTAGTCACCAGGAGCTTCCCAGATTTTGGCGTTGTTATCTTTCATGTTTCTCATGCAATTATCAGTCAGTTTTCTTCAGTTATCAGCCAGTTTTCTTAAAATTTTGACTAAGTAAAAGGTTGGTACAAGACTGGCCATATTTAGTCGCATGTGCTTTTCTGCGAATTTTGTTTTGGTGAACCGACCCATAGGCGTTCACCCTTGCCCGTTCAAATTTTGTTTTAGTAAACCGACCCATAGGAGTTTACCCTTACTAATGTCAGATCCATGTTTTTCAGTCAAATATTATTGGGTGAACCAGCCAAAAACGTTCATCATTTTTCAGGTCAAATTTTCATGCTATTCAGTCGAATGATGTTTTGTGAACCGATCCACAGTTGTTCACCCTTGTCATATCAGGACATTCATAAACCTTGACAAGTATGGATTGGACTACAATCAACAATATTTAGTCCCAAATTATAAATTTCTATACATGACAGTTCTCAGAAAATTTTGACAAGTATGGATTGAACTATAATCGCCCATACTTAGTCATATGTTTTGTTTCTTGAATTATGTGGATTGAACCATAGTCATCCACATCAGTTGATGTTAAACCTCAGTCGATTATCTTTCCATGTTCTTTGTATCGGTAATGTTTTGTACTCACACATGGACATCGTTTTCATGCTGATTAAGTCTCATGTCTCTTGACGCTGATTATGTTTTCAGCAAGGTGACGATGCTTTCAGGCTAAAATACAGAAGGGTTACAGTAAAATCCTATTTCCTGATAAATCATATTCTGGTCTTCATCAATCATGTATTCATACTGAACATTGATGAAACTCCGTTAAATCATACTTTTCAGCCTCTATATAACCAGCAGTAAGTCGACGCAGGAATCGTCAGTCTATCATGTTACTTATTTTCAGTTAAGTTTACTACCGTTTAAAATCAATTTATTTCTTTCATCATGTCAGACAAGTGACACCAGTATTGATCATTCCATAAAGTTTCCACCAGTGCCACGTACAATATTCCATATGTACCCTATGTATAGTATCTCAGTTATACTTCATGTACAATATTTCATGTGTACTCCACGTACAATGTCTCCGATATGCTCCAGGTGTAGTATTCATTTTGTACTTCATGTACAGTAGACTAGGTGTACTCCATGTACCCTACTCCATGGATATCGCTAATCAGTCCTTAGTCATCCCAGGCGTTTTCCACTTGTCGATATTCTACCAGATGTTGATACTGCTCGTGAGTTGAAGATTTTACCAGATACTGATGCTGCTAACACTTTGAAGACCGTACAAATGCTGATGCTGCCAATGCTTTGGAGATTTCTCAAGATGCTGATGTTGTTTATACTATGAAGACTCTGCAGAACAAGGACGAAAACTATAAATTTGAAGTTTATGCCAAGAACAAATTTCAACCATCAAACATTACCATTCTATTCCATGCTTTTACTTTCCCAGTTAGATGTCACATTTCACTCATCTAATCTCTCAGTCAGAAGAGTGGGGACCGGTAACCAGCCGGCCACTCAGCAGAAACAGTTACATGAATCACGGTCATAATAACGACCATGAATCACGGTCATAATAACGACCATCGGGAAACTGACAGACAAGGCGGTAATGACAATCACCGTGCTTATAATTAGTCAGTCAGCAATCATCAGAACTCCGGAACGAACGTGACCAGAAATATAGAGGTCAGCAGTCTAACCGGTCCGCCCACCCTAACAGTTACTAGAAATTCTTAATATTATTCAGACTCACCCATTAAAGTACATGTCTAGCCAACAGTCAAGACACATGCCCCAAGTATCATTTCGGGAGACACATATTCGGACACCAGTCATGGTACGCGTCATATGAATATCTTCTCAAAATACGAGTCAGAACTCATAACTCCATATGTTTCTAAACCAGACTCTCAGAAATTCAGGGTACCCTTCAAGGGGGTATACAGTTTTGTCATGCCATGCATAAATCAGACCATTAAAAATTCAGTCACCACCACTGGTGTATTATTCAGGTAGACACACGGTATTCATTCGGTGGAGTTACAGACGAACACGTTCAGTGAAAATCGTCATGTTTACTTCACGTATTCCTATGTCAGCTTTATCTTAAATCAAGTAGTCACCTGTCTCTCAGCCAGAAAGGACTCAACAGTATCACCATATTTATTAAAGTTTAATTTTCAGTTAACGACGAGATCCGTCTTGCCAACCCTGAACATATTCATTTTACTCCTGCTAGAAAAATTAGTACAAATTGTTCCAGCTTTACGAGCACGTGATTATTATCTTTTAGATGCGAAGACTTTTGGTCACCATTCATGATACGAATTATGAAATTCCTTAAATTCATGATCAACAGATTATCCTAAAGTTTCCAGATGTAATTCCAGAAGGTTTTCCAGAAATTCATTCCTGACCACAAGACAAAATTTAACATCGAGTTAGTCACAAGAACGGAACCTGTTTTCAAAACTCTTTATTGCAAGGCTTCAGCTAAGTTAAAGAGTTGCAGTATTTGCTGCAAAAGTTACCAGAACGAGGCCTTATTCGCCCTAGCGCACCACCAGGAAGTGCACCGTTTATGTCTATCGGGAAGAAGGCCGGTATCATGAGATCATGTATCGATCACTAAAAGTTTTTACAGATCACCATTATTAATCAATGTTCATTCCATAAATAGCAGGTTTATCTGACCTACTACGATGTCTTAAACATTTTCCAGAACAATTTTCCGATCATGCTACCATCAGTGGTGAGAGAAAGAACATGACGTTTCCAAACTGCTGTTGCACATATTATAGTCTCTCTAAAAATTTTGATTTTGTACTTCTGAGCTCCCGAATGCTCCAGCTATATTATGAAATTATGAATAATTTTTCTTTTCATGACTCTCAAGCAATATCATCAGTATATTCAATGATCATATTCTGATCTGCTAAATTCTATAGAAGAACACGAGAATCATTTTCTCACAGTGTACAGAATCTTCGATAGGAGAAAATTTTATACACAGCTTCCTGGATGTGAATTCCAGTTGAACAAGGTGGCATTTATGAACCACCCTATTTCAGCAGAAAGGAATTTCAGACAATCCTGTGAAGGTGAAGGCCATCACCAGATGGTCAAGACCGACGTCTGTAACTAGAGTACAAAACTTTCTAGAACTTAGTTGACTGCTACCGCAGAAATTACGGACAGTTCTCACTAAAATTCTTCCATGACTATTAATCCAGAATTCCACCAAAATGTACCAAAATCTCGGACATAATTTTGAAAGAAGCAGTATAACACATGGATGCAACTATACTCATATCTAAATGCCTGACACACCGCATGTTCAAGATAGAACGCTGTCATGCCAAGTGAGTGGTTACAACCATTAGAAATTTTGAACAGAAATGGGACAAGGTTTCCATGAAGGTTGCTATCAACTACCACAGAACTCAAAAAAGTTTGATCATATCTAAGTCATTGTCAACCATTTAAACCAGCCTACACGTTTACTCTTATCTGAAAGGATTACGCAGTAACAGACCTGCTGGAAATTCAACAATAAATCGTAAGATTTCACGGTATTCCATCAACCATCATATCAGATAGAAATTTCACGTTCACGTTTATGTTCATGTTCACGTTTACGTTCACCTTCACGTTTGCGTCTCACGTTCACAATTGCTCACGTAGCACGTTCACAGTTGTTCACGTAGTTCGTCCCTATATATTCTCAGCAGCTTGCTCAGAGATATAAATGTTATCTTTTCAGGATAATTGTACGTACCGTTTCATGTATACTACATGCTATAGCTTATTCATTCAGGTTCAGAAAATCCATCTTAAGTTTAGAACCAGAAACTATTCAGCATCATCAGGACAGGGTCATCAAGACCAAGATTTGTTCATTATGTTTAGACCTTTGAAGGAATCGTTTCGAGCGGGAAGCCACTCGAAACAGAGGAGTCCATCCGGACCTCTTATCTTTTTCTTCAATAATTCAGTTAAGTTTTTCAGTAATGTTGTGTTCCAGGTTCTCTTCAGTCAGGTCACGATATACTCTTTTAGCAACATTATGTCCAAATTCGAGGACGAATTATCTTTCAGCTTATATGTCCTTCCAGCTTCAATATTCTTTCAGCCTATGTGTCCTTTCTAGCTTTTATAACTTCATCAGCTTATTACCTTTAATTCGAGGACGAATTTCTCCTTTTTAGAGGGGAAGTATTGTAAAACCACAGCATTATCGAGTCTCTAATTCGAGGACGAATTATTTTTTTTAGAATGGAAGAGTTGTAAAACCCGCATGAAAATACCATGAGTTTTAAAACTTTTAATAATAAATAAATTCATGACAAGTATATAAGAATATTAAATACGACATGACAAGATATAAAACGAAAAACATATATATTTAATTCACGACAAGTAAATATGTATATTATATATGACACGACAAGTTATAACACGAAATAAAATAATGAATCCATGAATACACGAGAACACAAAATAAAGACACGAAATAAATTAAAACGGGCTTAATGGTTTAACATAAACCTTATATGTTAAATATGGCCAAGGCCCGGCCCATTTTAAAATTCACTAGCAAAATCTCCTAAGCCAATTCATTTTTTCAAGATAACAAAAAAAACCCTATTTTTCTCTCCCCTAGGGGCGATTTCCGGCGCCTCCACCCTAGTATTCTGGCAATATTGTTCCCATGGATCCGCCTCTATTTTCTTAATCTTATGTTTCATGATTCAAGGATTTGTTTCCCTATGATCAATTCCTGTTCATTAATATCTTGATGAAGGATATGCAATCGGGTCTTTAGGGATATATTTTCAAAGGTGGGGGCGCTGGAATACATTATCTTCATCTAATCTTTTATATCGCCTCTATATAACAACAGAAATCTAAACCCTAAGTTTTAGGGTCCTCGTTCATTGATTATTCAAAATGATTTCGTGTTGAGGTTGATCCTTTGGATCATATCATCAGATCCTTTTGTTATGGAACTGATGGTTGGTGACGGCCATCTAGGGTTTGTGATATCAGTCACGAATACTGTATATGATCTATCTTTTCCTAGTATGGTTTGATTATGGTTTTTGGTTGGGCGATTTGCTGCGATCGTTGAGGTGGGCGAGATCAAGAAACCCTAATTTTTTAGGGTTTATATTTATTGAAGATATGGTTCCTGATGTCGCTGGCCTATGTTATGCTATCCTAGGGCTTGAGAATCGTATAGGTATTGAAAACGTATCCATGGTGTTAGGTTTTCAAGATTTGCAAAGCTAGGATCTGTTGCGTGGTGTTCATAGGATGGTTTTTATGTTTACACTCAGGATCCAGGTTCATGATCCGTTCTGCTTAAGAACGATGTGAGGATGATTGTTATCCTTGTTGGAGGATCTTGTTTGGTACGACATTAACGTTGCTGTTTCTGAACTGGTGGATTATGCAGAAACTTTGGTTAAGGGTATGGGGAGAGGGTTGTTTGAAATTCGTGCATGCATGGTTTTCCATGTCGTTCACTATGCATGGAAGTGGTTTAGTACGTCAATTCAGTAAACGCTTATGTTGAGACGGAAAGATTGCTCTTGGTTTCTATAAGTTGGAAATTCGACCTTGTAATGTTTAATATATATTGGTTTTCAATTTATTTGGTAGTCATAAGAGTGGCATGTCACTCTTATGTAAGGTTTATGGTTGTGCACATTGTATATGTGCTGGTTATAGCCCATGTAACGGGCCGAGATGTTAGGACTTCACCTACATCCGATTGTACTTCAACGTTTTTTGGTGTAATATATTTTACCGGGGATAGTCCCCTTTACCCAAAAAAAAAAAAAAAACCCTACTATGGGGTATTTGTGCCACCGGCCAAAAGAAAAAAAAAGGAGGCTTCGTTTTCAAGATAAGAGGTAAGATCTTGATTCCTTTTTCACGTCTTAATCATTAGTCTTGAAGTTTTCTTAGTCATATATATATATATATATATATATATATATATATATATATATATATATATATATATATATATATATATATATATATATATATATATATATATATATATATATATATATATATATATATATATATATATATATATATATATATATATATATATATATATATATATATATATATATATATATATATATATATATATATATTTATTTCACATCAGCAAATCTGCCAATCAATCCATATTATTTGTTTAACTTCATTCTATAATATATCTTGCTTGGTGGTCATATAATACGAATGGGTAAACATTGCATGAATATTTCACAGTCAGACTAAAAAACGTGTGATATAGTAGTCTAGTTCGAATCTTTTGAGATAATGCACACGTTAAGGTCATTTATAAATTACGACTTAATTATTCGCCTTATTTTAATTTCGGCTTATTAAAATATTTAATTTACTTAAGTATCGGCATAATTAATCATGGCTTATTTACATGGACTTATTAATATTTCGGCCTATTTATACCGGTTAATTAATTTGGGTTTAATTAAAATAGCTTAAGTATTATTTCGGTTTATACTAAAAAAATGAGCCTAATTAATTTAGCTTATTAAATCACGACTTACTAAAAGGGCTTATTAAGTCTAAGGCTTAATTAATATTCAATTATTAATCATGACATATTATTAACTGATAATATATTTATAAATTCATGACACAAGAAAGTTACTTATTACGATAGCTTTTATTAATAGTTGATTTATTTAAACTATGACTATTAATATAATGCTTATAATTAACCATAGCTTAATAATTCATGACTTATATGTTTATTAAGATAAGACTAATTATTAATATGCTTATTGAAATTGACTTATTCTTTTAACAAGATATATTACCTACGTATATTAAACGAGCTTATTACTATTTTGGGAAGTTACTATATATAGAAACCTGCTATTTTTAGAAAGTTACACATTATGATACTACAAGTACTTTAACACATAGAAACATGAATTACATTAATCAGAACACATGAAACATTAAGAAAACACAGGATTACACATGAATCAGTAAAACAAGTCCAGAACACTTAAAACAAGACAGGAACAAGTAAATAAGTAATAACACATCAAGTAAACTAATAATCAGTTAAGTATAAGATAATCAGACAACTCATACACGTCCCTCTTTATTATGTAGCACTTGTGGAGTCGGAGTAAATCCTTCAGCTTTCATTCTCACTTCACTACTGGACACGAGGTACGGATTTTCCGTCCTTTCAGTAAGGACTTCCTTTATATGCATGATTAGGATTCCCCGTCTTCAGCCAAATGTTTTTCTCCAGTATGTGTTTAAGCTTATCAATAATCATGTTAATAACTAAATAAATTACCTGAGCATTATATACACGCATGACCAGTTTATGTACTAGTTACGGAGGTACCGTAACCATGACACTAGAGGCACCGGTGTCGTGACTCACATGCAGGAGAGTGATATCCTGCATCGTCCCTTCACGTTTTGGCCATTATTATTTTCATGTCATCTGGGGCGTATGGATGCATCCTAGGCTTATCAGTTTACAAGTTATCAGGGTGAATGTGGTGTGTGCTCTACATCCTTCACATTGGAGCTGATCCCTCCACCCAGCACAGTATTTAGAGGTCACCCCTCTACAGTTATTTGGAGGTCACCCCTCTACAGCATGACGAGGTCACCCCTCCAGTTATTCATACACCGTTGTTACAGCACATGACCTATATAAGCTCTGGCAATTAAAATACAGTAAATGCATGTTTTCAGATTTAACAGATAACAGTTCAGCTTCATTATTTATTGTAGGTCCTCGTATTCCTTGGATTATCCTTGTGTTGGAATAACTACTAGAGAGAGAGATAGATGAAGAACTAGAGAGAGAAAGTAGAGAGAGGTTGAGAGAAAATGAAAGATTAGATTAAGTGTGTGAAAATGAGAATGACCAACCCCTCCTAACATGCTAGGAGGGGGTATATATAGCCCACCCTACATGTGGGCTATATGGGCTATATTGGATCACGAGCCCAATATCATTGGAGTGATCGATCCTTTCTAAATACGTAAAAACGTATTTCCAACAATCTTCCCCAAAGGGAGGTCACTCCAAGTTACAATGTCCTAAATAGTCTATAGCTCGTGATCTATGCTAACAATTATGTGACCAAGACTTTCCTTAGAAAAACGTATTTCTAACAATCTCCCCCAAAGGGAGGTCACACCATTTTACAAAATCTTAAACCTAGCATACTATGCTTGAGTCTTCGATCTTGTTCTTGTGAATATGCTGATGAGATCTTTGACTTTGGTCTTGAACATGTGTCCTTGCTTTGACCTTGTGCTTTCATCACTTGTGATATTTGCCTCCTCGTGACTTCATGTTCCACATACTTATACTTTTATAAATTCTTGAAAGCTTCAGAGTTTGATACAGCGGAAGACTTGACTTTTAGACTTTCTTGAATTTGTTGAAGTATTATTATTTAAACCGCGACATATTATTTAAACCGTGCACAAGATCGATTTTTCCAAAAGAATATTTTTTTTTCTTTACCTCCCCACATGTATGTGACTCAAACAATCTAAAAACAACCCTCTATATAATCTCAAAACTCAACTCAAAGACTAGGTATCCCGAGCATCCCAAATCATAAAAAAAAAACTACCATTCAAAACTCAGCCTTGAACCCGACACTTGTACAACAATTTCGACCAGTCTACTGACCTCCCATGACTATACATTCTGAATATTTGAAAATTACGTTCCGAGTACATAATTTTAGGCTTTTGAATCACCCAAAAAGCTTTAAAAACAAACAAGTTATGACCAAAACAGTCTTATACTAATTGTTTTTTTAAAAAAACTAAAGAATCCTCTTAGTAATTAACGTAATCCTTTTTAAATGAAAAGAAATAAATGTATGTGAAATTTTCATGAACTTTGTTTAGTCTTGCATAAATAATTATAAATGACGTATATTGATTAAGCTCACTTATATAAACTACTTAAGTAGAAAGAAATTTTATTTCGCTTTATTTTAAAGAAAGTCTTTTAGAATTTGAAATAAATAAGTGTTGATTAAAAAAATCTTATGTTACATCTTGATTCAAACACGACTCCAACAGCGTACCCTTATTTTATCGTATACAACCAACTATCCAACTCTATAGTAGATTTTCAAGTCTTTTCAATATATACCGACCAAAAAGGAATGTAAGACTCAACACAAAAGATTTCATTATCTCAAAAGAAATCCCAAGTTATTTCAATAGACTTAAAACCAAGAACACCATTTTAAAACGTACACGTGAAATACGAAACTCAAAGAATACGCTACAACGAAGGTTTAATATAAAAAGAAGTGAGCTAGCCACCCTCCTAAGGATACAATCGATAATTGTAGGGGATCATACATATATAGGCATATCGGGATACATATACTTAAATCCGTCTAACATCTACTATACAAGCATGTACTAACCCTCTTTCATGCAGTCATACTTCGGAATCCATTGAAGTTGTGGTACTTGTATTACTATGTTGGCCACCATACTTATACAATTACCCTTCCCCAATGCACTCCTTCCTATGATGACACTTATAAGAATTAATACAACACATAACACATATATCCATCTACTCACATAAGCTCATAACTACATAACCAAAAAAATTCCAAAACTCCATCCATTAAAATAACATAGTCAAACTCTTGAAATACATAAATCCATAGTCTAGCTAAAATAGCATAGACTAAATCCAAAACGAAAACATAATCAGTTATAAGTCATGTCGCCCATAAGAGTGGAAACAACTTAAAATCCTTCATATCCACCTACTCCTAATAACTCGAACCACCACATGATTCTTAGGGAACATGACTTAAATACTATACCTCAGGTACATAAAATAACCCAACAAAAGATAGAAACTACCATGTACCAAATTATGTACTATAATGTACAATTTAAGCAAATTACGACAATGACTAGCGTGGATGATTATGGTTCAACCAGCACTAGTCACACCCCGAAAAGTAAATACCATGTGGCTAAGTATGAACTACTATGGTTCAACCCATACTAGTCAAAACTTAACAAACATCGCAAGTAAAAACCAATAACATCCAGAAAACTTTCATTAATATAAAATGCACACATACTCCTATGACGCCTATATGTAGGGACCCTTAAGCTATAGACTAGGTTACTAGACTAGGCAACCTAATTCTCTATAACCATTGGCTCTTTATACCATTATGTCACACCCCGCCATGGCGGCATATGGGACGCGACGCATGGATATCATCACAACAATAGCGTGTCCATAGAGAGAACTATATGAATTAGAAATGTCATAAAAGGTGACACAAATGTCATGACAATATCTCATCAATGCAGGAGTCTAGGTAAGTAGGTAACAGTCCTACCTCTTACCCAAGACAAACAAATAACACAAACAAATCAACATATAGGTTCATGGTATCACTTATTGAAACAAACAGAAAAATAAACTAAGAAGGAACGGGGATCTCCTTCTAAATGCATTCCTACGCGACTCCAATCCTAGCCACATATGTTCTCACGCTTAACCACTTTATCACCTGAAGGAGACACTAAAACACGTCAACATAATGTTGGTGAGAGTCATAGGTTTAGACTCCAACCGAAAATATATTATAATAAGCTGTGAACAACCATGAACCACTGAACATATGGATAATGTGCTACAAGTATGCATTAACAACTAACATTCAAGATCAATCATTCCAAACCAAATCCAAGGCTCCCAGCCTTACCAAACATCATGGTACTATAGACGCCCATACACCTATGTACCAATCCCAAGGCCCCGCCTTGTCATTATCCATTGGTCCCATAGATGATCACACATCTATGTACCTCCCCAAGGCCCCGCCTTGTCAACATCCCCTTGGTACCAAGTCAAACCACAATAACTGAGACGGTACGTGTCCCCCGATCCAAATCATAAACACAATCAAGAATCACATAGCAGTTAATCACATAAGTGCACACACAAGTCCATCACAAACCATAAAAATATTCACAACATTAGTTACAAAACCATACAGTGTCTCTTCCATCCCATCTGGAAGTGAAAATCATTAAAAGATATGGGACTATGAAACTCACCTGATTGAGCTTCTCCAAAAATCCGCGCACTAGCAAAAAGCTAACAAACAAAAGCACACAATCAAAACATGAACCAAACACTAAGATGGCTCATCAACCCATGATGGACATCTAACCTTCTCCCATATATATACCTCATTTATATGCTCTAAGCATCTCTTTACACCCCTCTATAAAGCCCTTAACTTAGTTTACTTCATAACCCGTCTCGTTAACATTTTACCGAAAACATTCCCGGTTTTTAGGTCTCCAAAATATAAGCCAAACGCCCACCTAACCATACCCATGATCTCTGTAAAGGAAACCATATGCCCTTACATATGTCAGCTAACTCCTCCCTTTTGCCCCAACCTTAAAGCTACTGTTAAGGCCCCGATATATATATATATATATATATATATATATATATATATATATATATATATATATATATATATATATATATATATATATATATATATATATATATATATATATATATATATATATATATATATATATATATATATATATATATATATATATATATATGGAACCGCTAGATCGCGAGTTATATCGAGCACAAGTAACGAACACGAGAGACTACAAAGAATCGGTTTCGAGTTCGATCGATCGTTGGAGTTGCGATCGATCGTTGGAGTTGCGATCGATTGTAGTAGGATACGAGAGGGTTGAAAGGGTTTAATATATTATATTAAGCCATGTGAATATCCATACAAGGTTTTTCTTGTTTGGTGTATTACGTATATGAATACTACAAAGGTGATGAGGTTTTTGATTTTATTAAATAAAATCAAATTCGAAGATCAAGTTTAGATTGTTTTTAATCTAAATTATATTGGGTTGTTGTGGTCCTTCTTGTGGTTCAAGTTTCGATCGTAGTTCGCTTAAGGTTTAAGTTGACGATCGGGTTTGCTTGTTCGGAATCGAGGGTTTAGGGTTCTCTAATAAATTCGATTTGCAAGAAGGGTTTTTCTTGTGGTTCAAGTTCGATCGTGGTTCGCTTGGGTATTCAAGTTTACGATCGGTTTGCTTGTTCGTGATCGAGGTTTTGGAGGTTTTCTAATAAATTCGATTTGCATTAAAAGGTTTTAGCAACAACGGATATATTGCACATGACTTGCGAGGCTTGTCGGTAAAGTTGGTTAAGAAACAACTTGACAAGGTTTGTAGCAAGGTTAAAGAAGATTCAAGACTTGTCGAGGTTGCAAGATTTCTTAGGTTATTAGAAATCGGTTTTGCAAAATTAAAAGTACGACAAGGGTTACTTCAAAAGGAGTCGGGTACTTTCTTGATTCAAGGGTTATCGATTTGTTGGACAAGTTAATTTCCAAGGCTCAATCGATATTTGAGTAAGAAAGGGTGTTCTTTTGAAGGGTTACTTGGTTTGATCGATTTCTAAGAAGGTTTCTCTTAGGGTTATATCGATAAAGCAAGGGTTTTTCTTTATAAACGGGGACTTCGTATTCGTGATTGTGAGGTTTAATATATCACAAGATTTAGCGAATTATCGAAGGGACTTTGTCGGTTTGTGATTGTGAGGTTTTTCACAAGGTTTAGCAAACAACAAAGGGAAAAAGAAAAATGGCTAGTTCTATAACTAGGTTTGACATCGAAAATTTCGATGGGTCTAATGTACATAAGCATGGAGGTTCAAAACAAGTTGGGTTCAAACAACTTGGTCATGGTGTTAAAACAGGAGTCCATGGAGTACATGTTTATAAACGTGTTTGGTTTGAGGTGGAACTGCAGGGAGCTCAAAAGGGCCGTGAAGTTGAGGTTTTTCAGGTTAGTAACGATCATGCTGCAGTGGCTCAAAGACGGTTTGAGGTAGAACTGCAGGGAGCTCAAGGGGATCGTGAAGCTGAGGTTTTTCAGGTGAGTAACGATCATGATGCAGTGGCTCAAAGATGGTTGGAGGACAAACAACCTGAAGAAAAGACAAACACGGGCTGCTTGATAAATGAGCAGGAAAAGGTACAGCTTGGTATAAAGGTGGGGGCAAACATTATGGTAACCGGAGTACCTGGTCAAGAGGGTGCGAAGGGTAATGTTGCTGAGAAGAAGAACGTGAAGGAGTTTATGGAAGCTAATCTAGGGAAGTGTGATTGGAAGCTAATCTAGAGAATAAGACAACCTCAATAAAAACCCTATTTTTCTCTCCCCTAGGGGCGATTTCCGGCGCCTCCACCCTAGTATTCTGGCAATATTGTTCCCATGGATCCGCCTCTATTTTCTTAATCTTATGTTTCATGATTCAAGGATTTGTTTCCCTATGATCAATTCCTGTTCATTAATATCTTGATGAAGGATATGCAATCGGGTCTTTAGGGATATATTTTCAAAGGTGGGGGCGCTGGAATACATTATCTTCATCTAATCTTTTATATCGCCTCTATATAACAACAGAAATCTAAACCCTAAGTTTTAGGGTCCTCGTTCATTGATTATTCAAAATGATTTCGTGTTGAGGTTGATCCTTTGGATCATATCATCAGATCCTTTTGTTATGGAACTGATGGTTGGTGACGGCCATCTAGGGTTTGTGATATCAGTCACGAATACTGTATATGATCTATCTTTTCCTAGTATGGTTTGATTATGGTTTTTGGTTGGGCGATTTGCTGCGATCGTTGAGGTGGGCGAGATCAAGAAACCCTAATTTTTTAGGGTTTATATTTATTGAAGATATGGTTCCTGATGTCGCTGGCCTATGTTATGCTATCCTAGGGCTTGAGAATCGTATAGGTATTGAAAACGTATCCATGGTGTTAGGTTTTCAAGATTTGCAAAGCTAGGATCTGTTGCGTGGTGTTCATAGGATGGTTTTTATGTTTACACTCAGGATCCAGGTTCATGATCCGTTCTGCTTAAGAACGATGTGAGGATGATTGTTATCCTTGTTGGAGGATCTTGTTTGGTACGACATTAACGTTGCTGTTTCTGAACTGGTGGATTATGCAGAAACTTTGGTTAAGGGTATGGGGAGAGGGTTGTTTGAAATTCGTGCATGCATGGTTTTCCATGTCGTTCACTATGCATGGAAGTGGTTTAGTACGTCAATTCAGTAAACGCTTATGTTGAGACGGAAAGATTGCTCTTGGTTTCTATAAGTTGGAAATTCGACCTTGTAATGTTTAATATATATTGGTTTTCAATTTATTTGGTAGTCATAAGAGTGGCATGTCACTCTTATGTAAGGTTTATGGTTGTGCACATTGTATATGTGCTGGTTATAGCCCATGTAACGGGCCGAGATGTTAGGACTTCACCTACATCCGATTGTACTTCAACGTTTTTTGGTGTAATATATTTTACCGGGGATAGTCCCCTTTACCCAAAAAAAAAAAAAGAGTTACCAATAGTAGTATTTTTTTGGTATACCTAGGTAGTTACCAATAGTAGTAATAAGTGTGACTGTATGCTTTGTCAAGTCAAGCCAATTGTATTTTGTGTGACTATATGCATCCAATAGTCACATGAATTGTATTTTTGTGTTACCTTTTATGACATGTAGTCACACAAATCATGCTAATGGTACTAAGATTGTCACATAGAATTAACCAAAGAGTTACCAATAGTAGAAATAAGTGTGATTGTATGCTTTGGCAAGTAAAGCAAATTGTATTTGTGTGACTATATGCATCCAATAGTCACATGAATTGTATGTTTGTGTGACCTTTCATGACATGTAGTCACACAAATCATGCTAATGGTACTGAGTTTGTCACATACAATTAACCAAAAAGTTACCAATAGTAGTAATAAGTGTGACTGTATGCTTTGTCAAGTCAAGCAAATTGTATTTTGTGTGACTATATGCATCTAATTGTCACATGAATTGTATGTTTGTGTGACATTTTGTGACATGTAGTCAAACAAATCATGCTAATGGCTCTGAGTTTGTCACATACAATTAACCAAAGACTTACCAATAGTAGTAATAAGTGTGACTGTATGCTTTGTCAAGTCAAGAAAATTGTATTTTGTGTGACTATATGCATCCAATAGTCACATGAATTGTATGTTTGTGTGACCGTTTATGACATGTAGTCACACAAATCATGCTAGTAACTCTGAGTTTGTCAAATACAATTAACCTGAGAGTTACCAATAGTAGTAATAAGTGTGACAGTATGCTTTGTCAAGTCAAGCAAATTGTATTTTGTGTGACTATATGCATCCAATAGTCACATGAATTGTATGTTTGTGTGACCTTTTATGACATGTAGTCACACAAATCATGCTAATAGCTCTTAGTTTGTCACTTTCAATTAACCAAAGAGTTACCAATAGTAGTAATAAGTGTGATTGTATGCTTTTTCAAGTCAAGCAAATTGTATTTTATGTGACTATATGAATCCAATAGTCACATGAATTGTATGTTTGTGTGACCTTTTATGACATGTAGTCACACAAATCATGCTAATTATACTGATTTTGTCACATACAATTAACAAAAGAGTTACCAATAGTAGTAATAAGTGTGATTATATGCTTTGTCAAGTCAAGCCAATTGTATTTTGTGACTATATGCATCCAATAGTCACATGAATTGTATGTTTGTGTGACTTTTTATGATATGTAGTCAAACATTGAAATGTGATTAACAATGATAATAAGTGTGACTATGTTTCATTTTATAGTAACCTTTCAAAATTCAATAAAAACAAAAAACAAAATTCTGGAAATCAAATTTCAATTGCATTAATATATAAAAGTGAATGTACATAAGCAAATCAGCAACTATAATGTCGTATTATTTACAAGTAACATACTTTTCACAAAGAATCACACTTGTAAAGACTTTGAATCATCGTATTGTAAAGTCTTTTGAGCCTTGTTATTCCTAGATTGTTTCTTTATATGATGAATAGTTGTAAATGTACTGCCTGCTGGAACGTTCATCGAGCGCTTAGTTCCTATCTTTGTTGCACTTTCAACAATAGATTTTAGGGTATTTGGTGGTGGTGTTTCCTATAGGGAAACAAAATCCATGTATTAAACATTAAACTAAATATGAAACGCTATGTATATGTAGGATGATAAATCAAGTGTATGTACCTCTTGAAAAAAATAACCTTTTCCTTTGGCCATGCCACAAAACTACCTTTTACATCCTTAACAGTTTTTAAACCATTATTTCTGTCATCAGGTATGAATGCTGCATCCACTAGGGATTCATCGACTGAAACTTTGTAGCAATTTTTTGGTAGTGGTTGGTTATGAATCATTACATTGTCTTCATCCTTAGACTTTTATACCGTACCGTTACCAATGATAATTGTCCTAGAGATGTTCCACAGTTTACACTTAAATGTCTGAAGAAAATATGTTTACATTGCGTTAATGAGAAATAAATTAAACAGGTAATTATATGAATAATGATGAAATACTTACATCTGGTAGTGATGGTGGAGACTGATTTACTTTTGATTTAGAAGGTGTACGATTCTTTCGTAATGATGAATTAGGTACGTCTTATTGTGTCGAGGGAGACAGATTTTGTTATGATCCGGAGGCTGGAGAAATATCTTCTTGAGATTAAGAATTTTGAAGTGGAGACTTCTTTTCTAATGATCTAGTCTTATTTTTTGCTCCCCTAGTTCTAACAAGTCCCTGCATATATACATAACACAGTAAATAAGTCATGTATAGTACAATTTAGAAACCAAACATGGTTTTTTATAACTTACCTTGTTCGCAGTTGTTGTGTCCAAATCCTTGTTCGAAGTTGCAGTTGTCTTAGACATTGGAAATAACACACCCTTTTGAAGTCCACCACCACTGATCGACGTCCTTTGCTCTTCACTAGGTATTGTATTTAATGTATTATGTTCTAGTTGTAATACCTGCAATATATAAGTATGTTAATTGTTATTGGTATTTCAGACTGAAAATCATCAAATCAAAATTAGAAAACTAGTCTTACATTTGACTGACTTGGCGTTAACTCTTCTATATTAACCCCATGTGCAGACATAAGTTTCAACATCTTATTAACAGTTTCCTGTGTTTCTGACATCTGGGTGGTTAATTGAGTGACTGTAATCTCCTTAACTTTACGCACCTGTCTCTCCTTATCAAGTTCAGTTTCAAGCATCCCAATCCTTACATCAGTTCCTTGTTTCCTTCTAGGTTGATCAAAGAACATCCTGCACGTAACTCTGCCTCCCACTCCTCTTGCATACCCTCCCTTGTCCTTTCCTAATACATGTGATAATGAATCTGTGCCACTATCAACCGTCAAGGTTCCATCTCTGATCTGTTCCTCTACTTCCAGCTGCACACAAAAAATGGTAAATAATTTATTATACGAATATAAACATAGTATACAAAAATTTGCAATAACACTTACAAACTTAGTGCCAACTTTGACTGTCTCATCATCTGTCTCTTTTCCATCTTTTCTGACCCTTCCATTAAATCACAATACACCACGGGAGGTTCTTGATCTGGTTTAATTTCTTGTTTTATGATCTTCCAAACATCAAATACATACAGATGAAAAGTTAAACCAACATAGAAAACAGTGTTAGGATATTACACCAATATAAGCTTACCATTTGCTCTTTTATATATACATAACCACCACGTCCCATTGTATGTTGATAAAGATACTTAAAATGTGCTAATTTATTTGCACCTAATTTCACCTAACAAAAGAGATTACTGGATGAGAAGTTGCTAGTATGTAACAGAGTGTGTTTGTCATACGGAGTTTCCAAACAGTGCATACATACGGTGTTTATAAATGTAAAACGAAATAGAAATTAACAACCTTAAATTCTTCTATGGCTGTGTGGTTTACAAAAGCAACCCACTGTTCGGCATTTAAGATTGCTTTGTAATTCTTTGGAACTTCATTTAGTTTTTCAGGTTTATCTAGGTTGGGAACTATGTGCTTTGCTGCCATTTTACTTCTGAAATTTCTTAGAAGTTCACCTAGCTTATTCATAACCAACTTTTTAAAGGACACATAAAATTCAAAGTATTGCTGCACATATTAACATAATGTTAAAGTAAATGTAGGAATAAGACTAATAGTTGGGTAAAGAATTTTGTATGTGTACCGTGGTTTCAGTCCAAACTTTTTCTCTTGCTTCCTCCTTCACATCTTTCCACGAGAGAATCTTCAATCCTATCTGCTCTCGAACCATGTCTCCTAAGAAACTGATAAACAATGATCTGTTTGGCCCTGATATTCTATTCAATGCATCAAAGTTTACATTTATCTTCATGATACCTGGTTTTCCATATTTTGTTCAAAACATGGATAACCTAGTTATACCACTCCTATTAACAACCTTCTGTTTACAGATGTCTTCATCCTCATCTGGTTTGTCACCATAATCCTCTGATTCATAATCTCCTTGATTATGGTGATTTACATCATGATTATTAACCAAAGAATCATCATCATTACAATATAATCTTGATCATCGTTTACAGTGTTCATGATTATTGACCACAAATCGATGTGTATGAAACTAATGAAAACGTAATTGAGTTTTATATATTTTAGGATGTGTAAATCTTGCTTATGTTTTAGAGAGAGAAAGGGATAGAAAGATGATGGGGTTCACACATCGATTACTCCATTTTCCACTTTCTCCTTGATGAAATGGTAGCGAATGTCAATATGCTTTGACCGGGAGAATTGAACATTGTTGCAGCATAAGGCAATTGCACTTTTGTTGTCGCAGTACATCGGAATTTTGTTGAAACCTAGACCATAGTCGGTTAATTGCGATCTCATCCAAAGAATTTGAGCACAGCAACCGGACATAGCTATGTATTCTGCTTCCGTACTTGAAACTGCATCGCTTTTCTGCCTTTTCGATGCCCAACTGATTAGTCGATCTCCTAGTAGTTGCAAAGTTCCACTCGTGCTACGCCTTGTATCTTGACAACCCGCGTGATCCGCATCTGCATATGCCATTAGTGCAATAGAAGAGTCCTTCGAATACCAAAGTCCCCGATTAATGGTTCCTTTAAGATATCGAAAGATCCTTTTAACAGTAGCTAAGTGTAACTCAGTAGGCCTAGTTTGATACCTGGCACACATACATATAGCAAACTGTAGATCAGGTCGACTAGCTTTTATATACAGAAGAGTACCGATCATTCCACGATAAAGTGTCGGATCAACTGCAACTCCATGTGGATCTGCATCAAGCTTAGTTCGTTCCACCATTGGAGTATCCACGGGGTCGCAAGATTCCATCTTATACTTCTTAAGCGATTCAAGGGCATACTTGGATTGATTGATAAAGATGCCTCTGGGACTCTGAGATATCTGAAGACCTAAGAAGAATGATACCTTGCCCATCATTGACATCTTAAACTTGGAAGACATGAGTGTCCCAAACTCATCCGATAATGTTTGGGTCGAGGCTGCAAATATAATATCATCAACATATATTTGTACCATAATCATATCTTTACCTCGTTTCTGAATGAACAGCGTGGGATCCACCTTGCCTTTAGTGAAGCCTTGCATAATGAGGAATTGTGACAATAGATCATACCATGCGCGAGGAGCTTGCTTCAACCCATAGAGAGCCTTCTTAAGCTTGTACACATGATTAGGATAATTAGGATTCACAAAACCATCCGGTTGTTGAACATAGACCTCTTCCTTGAGTTCACCATTAAGAAATGCCGTCTTCACATCCATCTGATAGACGATCATATTCATATGGGTTGCATAAACGAGGAATAGTCTAATAGCTTCCAAACGGGCGACAGGTGCAAAGGATTCCATAAAGTCGATGCCCAATAATTGCTTGTATCCACGAGCTACTAGTCGAGCTTTGTTTTTCAATATTCCGCCTAACTCGTCGAGTTTCACCTTGTAAACCCATTTCAAAGTGAGTAACTGCACTTGATCCGGGCATGGGACAAGTTCCCAAACATCAAGACGTACGAATTCGTTAAGTTATTCTTGCATAGCTTCTATCCAAAAGGATTGAGTAAAAGCTTGTTGCCATGTCTTAGGTTCAACTTCAGTGAGAAAAGCATCAAAGTGACAAAACATTGCACTTTCTTGTAACTGACTTCGTGTGGATACCGGACGATTAGGGTCACCAATAATAGAATCTATAGGATGATCCTTTGTCCACTTGCTGTCATGTTCACGAATCCGTGGATTGGAGTAAACCGTACTAGGAGCTTCCTCTGAGGTAGACAACCCGGCTTGATTAGGGTCGGGAATTGGTACACCAAAAAATGGAAGTTCACGCATTTGAGCGAATTCCAAATCGTGATCATCATCATCATCCTCTTCATCATCAATAGGCATGACATGGGTAGTTGATTCGGGTGTTGGTTGAGAATTACTTGTTGATGGTATATCTTGACCAATTGTTGGTGCAGATGTGTCTGATTGTGCTTCAGTTGCTGGAGCGACAACTTCGGTTACTGGAGCTATTACCTCAGGTTCTGGAGTAACGATACTTGGAGGAATAAAGAATTCATCAAAGAACGGTTGAAACAACGTATCCCATTCAGTCCTAGAAGGTGGTGTAAATGATGATGAATGAGGGTTGTTTGGGACATGACCAGAGCTAATGTTACTGGGTCCCATTTCATGAAGTGCGGGTTCAGAGTTGCTTTGCTCAGAAGCCATTGCTGTCAGCTCATCAAAATCAACATTCATAGTTTCAAGGATTTTGCGAGAGTTACGGTTGTAGATTCGATATGCCTTCTTTGCGGGTGCGTAACCAATGAAAATACCAATATCAGCCTTTGGTTGAAGTTTTCCCAAATTGTCACCATCAGTATTTGGATAGCAAAGAGAACCAATTACATGAAGATATGATAAATCTGGTACTTTACCATGGAGAAGCTCATAAGGTGTTTTACCATGGCGTTTACGAATTAGTGACCGGTTTTAGGTGTACACTGCGGTAGATACTGCTTCTGCCCATAAAAACAATGGAGCCTTTGCGTAAATTAACATCGTTCGAGCAGCTTCCATAAGTGTGCGATTTCGCCTTTCAACGACACCGTTTTGTTGTGGAGTGCGTGCAACGGATGTTTCATGAGATATGTCAACTTCTTCATAATAATCACGCAAGATTTGATTCACAAATTCGGTTCCATCATCTGTACGAATGCGTCGGACAGTAGTGTTGAGACGCACTTGAATCATCTTGAGAAATCCGATGATGAATTTAGGTGCCTCATTTTTGGCTTTAAGAAATTTCACCCATGTAAACCGAGAGTAATCATGGACAATGACGAGGATGTACTTTTTGCCACTAAGACTTTCAACACGCATTGGCCCACAAAGATCCATATGCAAAAGATAAAGTTTCTCTTGGTTGGTGTCTTCAGTCTTGGGTTTGTATGACTTCTTAGTGCTTTTCCCCATTGTACACACGGAACACAAATGATCCTTGTGAAATGATAGTTTAGGAAGACCACGAACAAGTTCGTTTTTCGCCAAGTGATTAATAGCGTCAAAGTTAAGATGAGATAACCGTCAATGCCACAACCATGACTTAGTCTTCGAAGCTTTGGAGAGAAGACATACGGGAGAAGCGGCCATCATGTCTTGTAGAGACAAAGTATACAAATTATTCCCTCGAGTACCTTTCAATAAATCAACCCCTTCCAAATTACGAATGAAGCAGGTATGCTCTCGAAAAGCAACTTCTAGGTTTGCATCACAAAATTGTCCCACAAAAAATAAGTTGTGACCAAGGCCTTCCACGTAATACACTCTTGAAATTATAACATTCCCAATATGATATTCACCGTAACCCATTATCTTTGCAATATGATCATTTCCAAATCGAACCGTACCAAGAAACTTGCTGACGAAATTTCTGAGCTGAGAGCGATCTCCGGTCATACGCTTGGAGCAACCAGAGTCCAAATACCAGAGAACAATTTGGACCACCTGTTTTCAATAACAACAGTAGACAATGCATTGGAAACTATTGGTTCCGAAGTGTTAGCAAATACAGATATAGAATATCAGAATTGCTGACATTTTTGAGACCCTTAGATTTCATGCGTTTTCTAATGTGAGTTTTAGCACTAACAGGTTTTACTGTTGCAACTTTCTTAGGTTTTGGATTATTCGCGGGCACCACAGTGGGAGTAGACCTATTTAAAGGGCACTTGGTTCCTACAGTAGTGTCGATGTTCCTAGTTAAAGGACACGCTAGTGTCTTGGTAGCCTTGGTACTCCTAGTTAAAGGGCACACTTTCTTCGCTTTAGTGGGAGTGATCCTAGTCAAAGGGCACGTATTTCCTACTATAGTGAAAGTTCTACCAGTGGGGCGCCACATCCAACCAACTTGGGTTAACACTTTCCCAGTCGGTTTCCATTCTAATCCATTTTTCGGGGCATACATCTCATTCACATGGTCAATAAGGCAAGAATCATGACGACTAGAAAACATACATTCATTGCAATTCCAACATTTCAAATTAGAATTCACACTAGGCTTAGAACGCTGCACAACCGTAGAGCCTTTAGGTTTAGCTACATGATTCTTTTTATTCAAAACAGAAATAACATTCCTAGGATGGGCTTCTACTTTCTTCTTCACTTGACTACTAGATGGGGGCAAGATCCTATCATTCTTCTTGTTTCTTTTAAGCTTAGATCTTTGAGCCTTAGTAGTGGTGCTTACTCCTGTAGAAGGAAACACGGGAATATTAGAAGCTGGTTTTGATTCCGCCTTATCTTTAGTGACCAAAGTTTGAGATGGTTTAGTCCTAGGGCCCTTGTTAAGTGGTGTAACGGCTATAAGGTTCCTTTTGATTGCACTAGAGGACGATGCTGAGACAGTGGCTGCGTTATCCACAACATTCTTACCTTTTAGAGTACGAAGTGTTTCCTTTAACTCAGCCAAGACCAGATTCTTATCACAAATTTGTTCCCTCAAATCAGATATTTCCACCGACTTTCGATTCAATTGTTTAATCAATGATTGATTCTGTGCAGTGGTATCAACACATGCGGGCTTTACTGAATCAAAGAGTCGTGTATTTTTCTGTTTTAAGTTATCAACTTTGGACAAAATCATGGAAACTCGATTATCTAGATCAAGTTTAAAATTCTCAGCGGCCTCAAGTACGTTCACACAGTTAAGCTCCTTAGATTTCTCTAATTTTATCGGCAAAGATGTAGCAACTTTGTCACTTGGCTGACGCTGTTTTGATTGTAAATTCAATCTAAAATTCTTTTCAAAGTTTGCATCATCGATATTAACACCTTCGAATGACGTTTCAAAGATTTCTTGAATAAATTGTTGCTTGCATTCAAGCGAAATACAATGTGTTTGAATCTCATCAAAACGTTTTGAAAGCGAAGAATATGAATCTCGAAGCTTTAAAAATTCAGCGTCAGATTCGTGACAAGTACTATCTACCACATTATGCACAGATTCAACATTATGCACAATAGAATCATTATCAACACTTTTATTCACACAGACATAAACTATATCATGAGACATCACTTGCTTCAGAAGCAAATCATTTTGGTGTGAAACCCGTTCTATTTCAAGTAAACTGTTTTCATAAGCATCTTCCATTTCATTGAAAACACGTCTAACTTCTTCTATTTCCAAAAACAAATCTTGATCAATATTACGAAGACAAGCTTTAACATTGTCTACAAACGGAACAATTTCATCTCGAAACGCAGCTCTAGTGTGCTCAAAGTTCCATTCACCTTCCGCTATGGCCGTGGCCGTCGTACGTTCCAAAATGACCTTGTCAAAATCGGCGAAGTGTTGGTGAACCGCATTTAAGTTAACGGACGCCTTACTTACCGGTGGGATTAACTTCGTTAAATCCTTTTTGACAAGTGTAGGAGACGTACTAGGAAGGTTTTCATTTGACAAACTTTGGGGCACAAGAACTGTTAATTCTACTAATTCCTTTTGTAAGCGAATGCGTGTCTTTTTCGAAAATTGATCTTTGTTGTGTTGATCATAATCAATTGTATGGAATTTTGAAAGCATTTTAGAATGAGTTTCATCCGCAAGTGATTGTGTCTTCTCAGTACTACGAACATAAGGTGCTTCTTTCGATTTGCCAATTATGGTCATATCATAAAGACCGGGAATATATTCCTGAGCTTGTTTTGCATAACCGGGATTAGGTGGTAAATCTTGAAGACATTTAAGTTCGAGTTCTTTAAATGATTTAGTTAAAAGATGAACCTTTTCTGTGGAAGCGTATTGTTTTAAAAGCTGTTGTTCCTTGAATTTAAGAAGTTTGGTGGCATTAATTTCTGATTCAACCTTTTTAGACTCGAGAGTTTCGAAATCCATTTTAAGTTTCTGAAAATCATTGACAACCGACTCTTTTTCTTTTAATTCATTGGAAAGATTAGCTTTTAATGATTCTATTTCTTTCAAGTGTTCAATCTTTTCAAAACGAAATTGGTCAAATTCAGAACATGTTATTTTCTCTTCTTGAGGGACCATTTCAAAAGCTTTGACCTTTTCTTTATGCAACACAAGCTCAGCAGTTAGGGTGGAATTCGTATCTACGGATTGTCTGAGGGCCATATGCATTTGATCAATAATATGTTTAGGCACCATGACCAAATCATGTTGAGCATAAGATTCCATACCCGTCGTAGCATTTGGTTGAGGTTCACTCAAATGTGTAGGATTGGGTACCACATCATTTGAGTTACTAGTTCCCGA
This sequence comes from Glebionis coronaria, assembly GCA_025667525.1. NCBI lineage: Eukaryota > Viridiplantae > Streptophyta > Magnoliopsida > Asterales > Asteraceae > Glebionis > Glebionis coronaria. The sequence goes on along the minus strand of CM046881.1, from coordinate 293,327,747 downwards.
ATGCTGTTCGAGGTTGTCATTTTCATGCCCAACTTGATGTTGGTTATCATCAATATTGTTAGATGTGGTTGGTACCTCACTGATGACATCAGAACCGTAGTGAGAGAGATTAGCAACGAGAGCAGCTTGGGCAGAGTGAATGTCATCACAATCCGAATCGTATGCATCAAGATCGTCCGCTTGATAAGCTGCATTAGAAGTGGAAACTACTACAATGCCTTCAGTATCTGCTGCCCCTGGGTCTGCAAGAAATGCTAACTCCTCTGAATCCAAAATCTTCCCCTTAGACTGAGCATCAACCAAATACATCTTCTCACGAAACCATGCATCATCCCTCCTCCTTTTTGGCTGAGTGCATTCCCTAGCCATATGACCCTGTCCTCGGCAATTGTAGCAAGTCACAACCTTTTTAAGACCAATAGGACTTCCATTTCCACTAGCTTGAGAATTCACAGCTTGATTGTTCACAGTCCTTGTAGGAGGTCCATATGAATTTTGCCTTCCCTGAATAGGTTGCACTGTTACTTAACCATCTTGAACAGTAGCTTGTTGTCGAGGATTTGAAGAGGTGCGGAGCTGATTGTTTGTTGGTGGAAATCCTCTAGTTGCAACAAGTTTTGACAAGTAGGGGGTGAGATGGTTTAGTACATCAGCTGGCGTATCATTTGGAGTAAAGACCGGTGCTTGGATTGGTGGAAGTTCATTAGAGTAGAAAGCTTGTGCTGGTTGTGCTTCTATTGGAAAATATCCTTTCTGAGGAGTATAGCCCAATGGAGAAGTGTTGGCTTGTGATGGTGATGTCTGATATTGTGGTTGCTGTGGAAAAGATTGTTGATGAACACTTTGTTGATATTCTTGCTGTGGCATCATTGGTAGTTGATAAGATGGTTGCTGATAGATGTGTGGTGGTGGCTGCTGCAAGTATGATGGTTGTTGATAAGTATAAGCCATGTTTTGTTGAGAAGCATACATTGCAAGTGGATCATGAACTTGAAGTGTAGACAACCGAGCCTCAGTCACATGGCATTCGTGTTATTGAAGAAAAGCTTGAAGTTGATCCACATTGGTGTTATGCAAGTCCTTAGCCAATTTAACATCCGTCACGTATTTTTTCCATTCTGAAGGAAGAGTGTTCAAATACTTGGTGTTCAATTGAAAGGTAGGAATTGTCATGCCATAGATATTGAGCTCATTCAACAATAGGGTAAATCTCAGATAGTAATCATTGAGAGTCTCCCCTGACACATAGGCAAACTTATCAAAAGTATCATAAAGCTTACACTCTCGTTCTTGTTTAGTTAACGAGGTGCCTTGCATTAGAACCCGAATTCTATCCCATAACTCTTTGGCAACTTTGTGTTTGCTGACGAGTTTGTAGACATCTGGAGGAAGGGCTTGGAGAATGATGTTTGTAGCATACTTATCACATTTATCTTGAATCTTCATATCTCCAGTCAACTCACCCGTTGTGCGAGGACGAGTAGTCGTACCTTCCGTCACTGTACCATAATCTAATGGTCCATTGAGCACCGATGCCCAAATTAGATGTCCATTCTCCTTGTTCAACATATAAAGTTCCATTCGGGAAGCCCATTCCTCATACATAGTCTTCACCAACATTGGTGGACGATTATCCGTACCCGAGAGGATGGACTTATCCGTAAGAGATGTGTACTCCATTTTAATAAGTTAAGATTTAGAAACGTTGATCGATAAATGAAAGAAAGTAAATGTGTTTGTTGTTGTGAGTTGAAGTCGAGAAACAATGTTAAAATCCCCTAAAATATGTTCTCAACAAACCAAAAATTCCATGTCAAAATTACACACGAAATTTTTTTTATGGAAAAATTTGTGATTATCGGAAAGTGATCGGAATAGTGATTGGAATGCTGATCGGAATGAGTTATCGGAATACTTCGATCGGAATGTCTTATCGGAATACCTTGATCGGAATACCAAATTGGAATACCTAATCGGAATGTATTATCGGAATAAACCAAATCGGAATACCTTGATCGGAATGCCAAATCTGAATACCAATCGGAATGTACCTAATCGGAATAAACCAAATCGGAATACCTTGATCGGAATACCAAATCTGAATACGTAATCGGAATGCCTAATCGGAATACCTGATCGGAATGTACCCAAAATCGGAATCCCTAAACCCTATTCCGATTACACTGATCAGAATGTCCTATAAACCCCTTTCCGATGACCTGATCGGAATAATTCTCACTTTTCTCGGACAAAACTCAACCAATTCGTGATTTTAAGCCAAAAAATGATCAAAACACCCAAAAATTTTGTGTTTTTAGCCAAAGTAACTATACCAAATCCCTACCACAACTATGTAGAAGATTTGTATCAAGAAAAAACCATCAAAAACACACAAAAGAATTTTGGACGTGTGAAAATGGATCAAAAATGGCGTATGAATCAAGAACACAAACACATGAACAATACAATCATTCCATGGCTCTTAATACCATTTGTAGGATTGTAAATCTTGCTTATGTTTTAGAGAGAGAAAGAGATAGAGAGATGGTGAGAACACACACACTTAGAGAGAGAAAGTGAAAGAAAAACACTTTTTCACTATGTGTAAAAATGAGGAACACACACCCTCTCCATCAAAGGGGAGGGTTTATATACCCAAGCCCTTGTCATGGGCTTGGGCTTACATTTGGGCCGGCCTACACATGTTGTAGGCTAGGCTTGTTCTTGTTTAATAAATAAAGAAAGTTAACTAAACTACAAGCTATTACATGGACTATTAATGGAGTGACTGATCCTTCTTAATACGTAAAACGTATTTCCAACACATGTTGAGCCGGAGAATGACCCAGAGGAGGCTGGTCCTGAGGAGGAAGGTGCGGAGTATGACCCTAACGAGGATCCGGAGGAGGATGATGAGGGTGAGCCTGATGTGTTGTCTGATACTTCTGATGTTGTTGATGGGATGCCACCTGTTGTGCGTCGTACTTTGATCGAGTGGGTTAGTGGTAGTGAGGACGATGAGGATGATGAGGACGACATGGATGGTATTGAGGTAGATTACGAGGGTGATGAGGATATGGATGGACATGAGGTAGATCATGAGGATGATATGGATGGACATGAGGTAGCTCATGAGGATGATATGGATGGTGTTGAGGTAGATCGTGAGGGTGATGATGATATGGATGGATATGAGGTAGATCGTGAGGATGATAAGGACATGGATGATGAGATTGAGAGTGATACTGACATTAGGATGGTTGGGGCTAGTAGTGATAGCGAGGGTGCTGAGGCTGATGTTGATAGTAGGGTTGATGCTTTGACCGTTGTACCTGAGAGAGTTGAGCCTAGTAAGAGGAGTGAGATTAGGAAGACGTCCAACTTGAGGAAGAAGCCTACTGTTCCCTGTCAGTGGTTTAGAGAGGAGAGGGAAGCTTTATGGGGTACGCCGCCAGCTGAGGTTTATACTGATTCCGATGATACTGTACCACCTGCTGATGGAGCTGGACCATCCGGTGTTAGATCTCGAGCTTTGTCCGATTCTGATTCGTCATGCCCACGGAAGAAGGTTCGTATGTCTGACTCACACACTACACCTGAGGCATCGCCTACTCATGGGATTCGAGCTGCTACTGCTGTTTCTACACCACCTGCTCATCATGTTGGAGAGCCCTCTAGACCTAGGTCATGTGTTGTTATGATAGGATCTGCTAGGGATTCAGATGCTGTTCGTTTTCGTCTACTTGAGGATGCGGTTTTTGGATTGTTAGAGGATAATGAGGATACCCGTGACTTGTTGGATACCACACTTGAGGAGGTTGCTAGGTTGGGGCGTGAGTTGGAGTCAGTTCGTGGAGGAGACCGAGCTGCAGATGGAGACCCGAGGAGTGATTCACCGAGATGTGCTGAGTGTGATCGTCGTCGTCGCACTTAGAGATTCATCGTTATTGTGCTTAATTCTAGAGTAGATTGACATCTTTATCTTTTGGGTATTGTATCCACTAAACTAGAGTAGTACTCGGTTAGTTGGAGTAGACTAGATGTAATCATACTCTTATTTTATGACTATGTACTTGATATTTTGATTATGAATGGGAATTTAACTTTATGACCTTGACCAGTGACTATCCTTTTTATGTTGTTGTACTGTTAAATTCTGCATTCTATTTTAGCATATGAAATATATAACGTGTATATTCATGCTTGAACCTTAATTTCATTGTTGTCTTAACGCAGAGAAACAATGGTGAACACACGTAACGGAATGACTGACGCACAATTGGAAGCACTGATTACGCAACGAGTGACTGCTGTACTGGCAAACGTTCAAGCTAACAACAACGTGAACGAAGCACCACCGAACAATGTTGACAATCAACCGCCTAAGCTGTGTACTTACAAGGACTTTAGGAGTTGTGACCCTTTGACTTTTAATGGTACTGAAGGAGCTGTCGGATTAGCTCGTTGGGTCGAAAAGATGGAAGCTGTGTTCCGTGTTAGTGGATGTGCTGTTGAAAACCAAGTGACTTATTCTACTTGTACTTTAGCTGCTGGAGCGTTGACATGGTGGAACACCCATGTGCAAACGGCTGGAGCCGAGGAGGCGTATGGAATGAGTTGGGAGGAACTTAAGAAGTTGTTGACTAAGGAGTACTGTCCTCGTAATGAGATTCAGAAAATGGAAATCGAATTGTGGAACTTGACTGTGAAGAACAATGACATTGGTACGTACACAAGGAGGTTCCAAGAATTGTGTTTGCTATCTCCTGGAATGGTTCCGGATGAAGAAAAGAAGGTTGAGCGCTATATTTGGGGCTTACCGGGTAGAGTTCAAGGGAATGTGACATCGTCTGGACCGACAAAAGTTAGTGATGCTATAAGGATGGCTTACAGTCTGATGGACAAAGTTGTTCGAGAAAATGCTGGGAATGCCGCGGACATGAAGAGAAGATGGGGGAATAACCAAAGGAACAACCATGGGAACTATCTTAATAAGAGGCAAGACACTGTGAAAGCGTACACTGCTGGTACTAGGGAAAAGGGAGTGTACAATGGGACGTTACCTCTGTGCAATCGATGCAAGCGTCACCATAATGGACAATGCAATGTACAGTGTCACAACTGCAAGAAAACTGGACACATTGCTAGAGATTGTAAGTCACCACCCAACACGAAAGCCAACGTCACTTGCTTTGAATGTCAGCAGAAGGGACACTACAGCAATGAGTGCCCAAAGAAAAAGAACAGGGACCAAGGAAAGAATGCTAAAGCTGGGGAGGCTCGTGGAAGGGTCTATGTGATAGGAGGAGGAGAAGCGCAACAAAACCCCGACGTTGTGACGGGTACGTTTCTTCTCAATGGTCGTTATGCTTCTATTTTATTTGATACTGGAGTCGATAGGAGTTTTGTGTCGACTGCTTTTAGTGTTTTACTTGATGTGACCCCTTCGCCCTTAGACACTAAGTACACTATTGAGTTAGCTAATGGAAAGTTGATAGAAGCCGACACTATACTTCGTGGATGCACTTTAAATCTTCTAGGTCATCCTTTCGTAATAGACCTTATGCCTGTTGAGTTAGGGAGTTTTGACGTGATTATCAGAATGGATTGGTTGTCGAGATATCGTGCTACGATTGTATGCGACGAGAAGATCGTTCGTTTACCATTTGGTGATGAAGTTTTGGAGGTACAAGGGGATACAAGTAACGGAAAAGGAAAGTCACGACTGAACATTATCTCCCGTGTCAAGGCTCAGAAGTTGTTATCGGAAGGTTGCCACGTATTTTTAGCCTGTGTTACTGAAAAGCAGACGGAAGAAAAACGGTTGGAAGATGTACCTATCGTACGGGATTTTCCGGAAGTCTTTCCTGAAGATTTGCCTGGATTACCGCCGGCTAGACAAGTTGAATTCCAGATCAATTTAATACCGCGAGCTGCACCTGTTTCGCGAGCGCCTTACCGTTTAGCACCGTCGGAATTGCAAGAACTAGCGACGCAACTACAAGAGTTGATTGATAAAGGATTCATAAGACCGAGTTCTTCACCCTGGGGAGCTCCAGTCTTATTTGTAAAGAAGAAGGATGGAAGTTTTCGGATGTGTATCGACTATCGTGAGTTGAACAAACTTACCATCAAGAACCGTTACCCGTTACCTAGGATTGATGATCTGTTTGATCAGTTGCAAGGATCGAGCGTTTACTCGAAGATTGACCTTAGGTCTGGTTATCACCAATTGAGATTCCGTGAGGAAGATGTTGCAAAGACTGCTTTTAGGACTAGGTATGGACACTATGAGTTCCAAGTGATGTCGTTCGGTTTGACAAACGCGTCTGCTGTGTTTATGGACCTCATGAACCGGGTGTGTAAACCGTATTTGGACAAGTTTGTCATTGTGTTCATCGATGACATACTGATTTACTCAAGGAATGAGAAAGAACATGAGGAACATCTTAAGATAATATTGGAATTACTTAAAAAGGAGGAATTATACGCTAAGTTCTCGAAGTGTGATTTTTGGTTGTCAAGAGTACAATTTCTAGGACACGTTATAGATAGCAAGGGGATTCATGTTGATCCTGCCAAGATTGAATCAATTAGGGAGTGGACTGCTCCTACGACACCGACTGAAATTCGCCAATTCTTAGGACTCGCCGGATATTACCGAAGATTCATCGAGGGATTCTCGAAGATCGTGAAACCATTGACGAAGTTGACTCAAAAGAAGGTGAAATACGAATGGGGAGATAAGAAGGAATTAGCATTCCAAAAGTTGAAACAAATGTTGTGTAGTGCGCCTATTCTATCGTTACCAAAAGGATCGGAAGACTTTATGGTCTACTGTGATGCATCAGCAAAAGGATTGGGAGCTGTGTTGATACAAAGGAAGAAAGTTATCGCCTACGCGTCACGACAACTGAAAACACATGAGAAAAACTACACTACGCACGACTTGGAGCTAGGAGCGGTAGTATTTGCCTCGAAATTGTGGAGACACTACTTGTATGGAACCAAGTGTGTCGTCTATACCGATCACAAGAGTTTACAACATATTCTTGATCAGAAGGAACTGAACATGAGACAACGTCGATGGATCGAGTTGCTCAGCGATTATGACTGTGAAATCCGTTACCACCCTCGGAAGGCCAATGTAGTGGCGGATGCGCTAAGTAGAAAGGAACAAATGATGACACGTAGAGTTAGATCGTTAGCTATGGTTATCAATCCGAACTTACCTGTGCAAATTCGTGAAGCACAAACCGAAGCCCTTAAGTCTGAACACGTTGAGGCTGAGAAATTAGGAGGAATGGTTACTAAGAAATTGGAGACTAGCACTAATGGAACGCTATGTCTGAATGGTAGAAGTTGGTTACCACGGTTTGGAGGACTAAGGGACGTGATTATGCACGAGTCGCATAAATCTAAGTATTCGATTCACCCAGGATCTGACAAAATGTATCCGGATATGAAGAAGCTATATTGGTGGCCAAATATGAAAGCTGAAATCGCTACTTATGTAGGGAAGTGCCTGACTTGTACTAGAGTAAAAACAGAACACCAAAAACCATCTGGATTGTTGGTTCAACCTATAATTCCTATGTGGAAATGGGAAAATATAACCATGGATTTCATAACTAAGCTACCAAAAACGACCAACGGATGACACAATTTGGGTAATTGTGGATCGACTTACGAAATCTGCACACTTTTTGGCTATGAAGGAAGATGATTCGATGGATAAGCTTACGAGACTTTATCTGAAGGAAGTAGTCGCAAAACATGGGATACCGATCTCAATAATTTCCGATAGAGATGGTAGATTTACTTCAGAATTCTGGAAATCACTTCAGAAAGCGTTGGGTACGCAATTGGACATGAGTACTGCTTATCACCCGCAGACTGACGGACAGAGTGAGAGAACTATTCAAACGCTGGAGGACATGTTGCGTGCTTGACTTCGGGAAGCAATGGGACAGACATTTGCCTCTAGTGGAATTCTCTTACAACAGTAGTTATCATACCAGTATTAAGGCTGCACCGTTTGAAGCGTTGTATGGTCGTAAATGTCGCTCGCCTGTGTCTTGGAGTGAGGTTGGGGATAGTCAACTCACTGGCCCTGAACTCATCCGTGAAACGACTGAGAAGATTGTTCAAATCAAGAGCCGAATTCAAGCAGCCCGTGATCGTCAAAAGAGTTACGCCGACGTTCGACGTAAGCCTCTCGAATTTCAAGTGGGAGATAAAGTGATGCTAAAAGTATCGCCTTGGAAAGGTGTGGTACGTTTTGGCAAGCGAGGAAAGTTGAACCCCCGTTATATTGGACCTTTCAAAATTCTTGCAAAGGTTGGAACTGTAGCCTATCGTCTCGAATTACCGCAAGCGTTGAGCCGCGTGCACATCACTTTTCATGTGTCGAACTTGAAGAAGTGCCTTTCTGATGAGACACTCGTTATACCATTGGAGGAACTCCGAATTGACGACAAGATGCAATTTGTCGAAGAACCTGTTGAAATCATGGACCGTGAGGTCAAACGATTGAAACAGAGTCGTATTCCAATCATCAAGGTGAGGTGGAATTCTAAACGTGGACCTGAATTCACTTGGGAGCGTGAGGATCAATTTCGCAAGAAATATCCGCAACTCTTTGACAATTCTAGAAACCGTGACACTCCTAAGCTTTGAGGACAAAGCTTCTCTATCAAGGGGATGATGTAACACCTGGTAATTTTCTCTACTTTGTAAAATGACTATTTTACCCTTTGACTTTTTATTTAGTCAACTATGTGATTTAACTGTGTTGGAACCGGGAGGTTATCCAGTGTTGTCTGAAAAACTGTTTGCTGACGAGTAATGGCCTGACACTGAGCTCAGTCATTATTCTGAACATTTTCTGTAAACCTGACCAAAGTGCTGAGACTGTCAATGAATTCACGATAATCCATGAGATTATTCGTTATTTGTGAATTATGTGCTTAACTGTTTAGTTTTTAACAGTGTGATCGTATTTTTCATGAGCAGCATATTTAAATATTTCTGTATATGTTTATATATGACTGTATTTTAATATTTTTGCTATTTATAGTAATAAATCGTATTTACTGTGAATATTTAATTAACGTATCGCGTTTTCGTATTTTACGTCGTTTTTACGTTTAACCGTCGTTAGCGTGCATAAAATACTTTACCAATTATAAAATGTCAGTTTTCGTCGAAAAATCGTAAATTTAATATATTTCGTCAAATTTTTAAGTTTTACGTAATTTTTAACTTAACTATATACTTTTTGATATTTACCTAAAACTAACTAACCTTTTTACCTTAAACCTTTTAACTAATTACCATAGTAAAAATTTTGAATAATTTACCCCCCATTTGGGGCCCCATAACCGGCCACATGCCAAGCACCATGTGTATGGCCTTACACTTTGCCATATTTGGCTTAAGGTTACAAACCTTACACACCTTAACTTATTAACCAAAAACACCTCAAATAATTCACTTATTCACTCATTTTCACTTCAAAAAAAAACACACATCTCTCTTCTTCTCTCTTAAAACACACGGCACACAAACACAAACACATTCCACCATTGTTGATTTCTAAAAGCTTCATTTTAACAAGAATTAACACAAAACAAAATCACCCTAGAGCTTGTATAAGCATAAAGAAGAATGGTCTTTCTTGGTTTGTTGATTTGAGTAGTTTTTGGGTTGAAGTTTTAGAGTAGAGTTCTTGTTGATTATTAGTGGGTTAGAGCGTAGATCGGGTCGTTGTGATTACGTAGAATCGTTACTCAAGGTTACTTCTTAAACCTTTTTCATCTTTTCATTTTCCATGCATAATCTTTGTAGATCTATGCATGCATGTTACTCATCAAGTATTTTCTTGAAATAAAATGATAAAAAAACTATTTTGGTCATGAAATATTTTAAGATTTATGAAAATTATGTGCGGATCTATTAGCTCCATACATGAAAATGGTTTAATTGAAAGATTTGTGAAAAATATAAGTATGTATATTTTAGAGTTGTGAACTTGAAGAAAAATCTTTGATTTTGTTGATGTTTATGAATAATTGAAGGGAACTAGTAGTGTTACTACTAGTGGTTACGCTTGAAAATGGTCGAAAACGAGTTTTTACGAGAAAGATACAATCTGTCTGATTTTTGTAAGAGGCGTAGAGGGTTGTAAAAATTGTTTTGACACTAGTTTACTACGATATTATGAAAGTATAAGTTAATACCTTCGTTTCGATATATTATGGGCTAAAAACGGAGCTAAAATGAGTAAGATATGGTCGTTTAAATTTCGTTGTCGGAAAACTTAATTTTTGGAGAACAACACTATAAGTGGTTGCTGTCCAGATTTTTAAAGTGGTCGAAACGACATTTTCGAGTTAAACGGAGTTGTTTTAAGTGTCGAAATGGTTACTAAATGGTAGGTATGAATGTTGGACTTGTTTTGTAAAAGCGTGTTAGCTCGAAATGTGAACACTTGTTGTACTTTTGAAAGTTTGAACGTTGGAAGTGGAAATTGATACTATTGTGAAAAATGACTTGTTGAAATATTGGTGATTGAGAAATTGTTGAAAATAGGGGTTTTAGGACGAGATTTGAGTACTTACTAAAAATGGCAAATTTTTATGTGACGCCGAAAGGCTGCCGAATTTTCGTTAGAATTCATGTAGGAAAATTTGTTAAGATAAATTTTGGTAAATTAAAATTTACGCCGAAAGGCTGTCGAAATTTCGTCGAGTCAAAAATAAATATTTTTGCCTAAGTATATATATACTATAATGTTTATAACGATATAACATTTTACAAGTCACGATTTTAACAACAATATATATATATGGTTGATGAGTAATGTACGTGACGAACTATTGTGACTTATTTGCTAGCGCCTAAACTATAGTATTATATATAGGTTGTTGCTAGAGTTGCTCGCTACTATTTGATCTTACTTGTGCGGTTTGAATCGTTGTTTGAGGTGAGTTTATAGATCCCTATTAAACTGCTTTCTATGTTTAATGTTTTAGGATGTGATAAATGCTTTGATGACTTGCTATAGACGCAAGTAAAACTTGATTTCTGTGAACGCTTTGTGAACACTATTTATGAGATAGCTTAAGTTGCTTTAGCCATAGTCCCCACTATCGTGAATCGTTAGTTACTCTGCTGGAGTAAGCTCTTATGTTACGGATAGATCTATTGAGGGTTGACAACCTCCACTCGGGCATTCTGACGCCAGACGAGTGTGTACCATTTGTATGAACGGAGTTATCGTGGCTAGGTACTCCATTGGGGTAAATTTATGTATGCAATCTATTGTATGCACTGGATCACTAGTTTCGATGTCACGAGCTTAGCTATCATAAATATTGTGAACACCCAATTTATCCTACACTTGGCACTATATCTCCTATAGTTGCACGTGTACACAAAATGAAATTTGAAATTGAATTACTATGAAATTTTACTTGAAACCTATATTCTCACCAACTTTATGTTGACCCAATTTAGCATTTATCTCAGGTAATTGATGATGTGTTGTAGCTGCTGTGTGAAGTACTTGGAGTCCGCATGCATTTCTTGGCTATCTTCGGACATTTGTTTACTTATGCTTTTGAACTATTATCTCGTTGATGTTTAAAACTTTTACATTCCGCTGCACTATCTTTTGAAACTGAGACCTTTTGTACTGTGATGCTTTAATTTAAATTCAACGAGGTATTTTTATAAAACGTCTCATTTAGAGTCGTTCTCTTGTACCTTGAACTATGATACAATGACGTAACAGCCCCCGAGCTTCACCGCTTCCGCATATCACATTTTGGGGTGTTACACAGGTGGTATGCCCGGAAGTTCTTCTGGAAATACGTCTTGGAATTCCGAAACTATTGGTTGATACTGAATTGATGGAGATTCAACATCCATGTCGTGAACCGTAGCTAGATAACCCTCGCAGCCATGTGACAGTAGTGCACGCGCTTGCAGGGTAGATATTATTTGTACAGACCTTCCGGGTATGAACCCGTTGTGAATGTACTCTGGTGCATTAACATCACGGACGATAACTCGATATGAATTGCAGTCTATGGTAGCATGATGCTTGGATAGCCAATCCATGCCCAAAATCATGTCAAAGTCAATCATGTCCAGCGGAAGTGCGTCAACAGGACAGACCTTATCGTCAAATTCTAGGGGAAGACTCTTGTATACATGGGTGATTAATACAGAGTCCCTCAAAGGTGTGGAAATAGTAAGTCTATTATTTAGTGGCATGGGAAGCATCCTAATGTTCTTGCCATAAGCAGTAGAAATAACCGAGTGAGTAGCACCCGTATCAAATAGCACACACGCAGCCTGACCATACATATACAAGATTCCATTAATGGTACCTGTAGACATGTTGGCCTGATCCCGAGATGTCGTGTAGATATGTCCAGTGGTAGGAGGCGGCTTGGTATCAGCATGTCCCGATGTACCCTCCATCTCGCCCTTACGGCAGTCCTTCATGATATGGCCAGGAAGACCACACTTGAAGCATGCGTCAGTGTTACGACGACACGGCCCTGGGTGCCTACGGTGGAAAGTAGAGCAAAGAGGATGAGTATATCCTCCAGCAGGTGCTCTGGCTAGCTTAGGACCTGATAAGACATTTTACATGAGACATGATAATAGGGTGTAAAGGAAAATGCGAATAATCGTAAGATTGAATACCAGTGATAGCTGGACGGCTAGGCTGTGAACCTCTTTGGTTTTGGTCCCTACCATTTCCATGGTTCCTGGTAGAAGATTTGCTAAAGTGTCAGAATTATGAGTTATAACATGAGATCATAAGAAAATGCGTAAGTATTAGGACCTGCTGTCGTTGGAATGTCCAGCGCTGTTACGGTAATTATCATTACCGCCACGCCTATCCGTAGCAGAACGGTCGTTAGTCTGACCGTTTCCCTTGGGCTGATGGGGCTGCTGCTGAGTAGCCGGCTGAGACCGGTCCCCAGTTTTATGTCTGGATGATACAATTTAAAGAGATGAATAATTGACATATATAGAAGAAATACGGGTTGGTCACCGCTTGAATACGAATGTTTACCTCTTGTCGGGTTTCTCAGCTTCCCCGAACTCATCTCTCTCATGAAGCATCTCCAGCTTACGTGCCGCATCGGCCACTTGTGCTACAGTGTTGAACGTAGCACACACCAGATTGTTTACGACCGATGTGCGAAGAGCCCACCTAAAGTGGTGTGCCTGCTCTTCAGGAGTACCTACTGCTGCACCAAGGAAACCAGCTAAGCGAAAAAAGCGCTGCATAAACTCATTGCTATTCTCCCCAGCTCTCTGTCGGATCCCATGGTACTCCCTCTTAAGCTTGTCTTGCTCAGCCTCGGGAAAGAACTGCTCCATCACCCTATCTCTGAACTGAGCCCATGTCAAACCAGCCACCCAATCGCTACCTCCCTCAGACTGCTTCAATGTTAACCACCAATTTAACACATCGCCTTCGAACCGGTAGCATACCAACCTCGCCTTGAACACGGGGTCACAAACCATAGCATTGAAGATCTTCTCGATGTGAGCCAACCAGCTTTCAGCTTCACTAGGGCTATCTGTTTTCTCGAAAGCTCGAGGACGGAGCTTGTTGAATCTCTCCAGCCATATTGCCAATGTCACTGGAGGAGGAGGAGGAGGTGCTTGGTTTTGCTGCTGATTGTTGGCATCCTGAACCTCAGCCCTGATGTCATTCCTCTGTTGAGGAAGCAAAGCTTGCATTGCAGCTTGGATTGCTGCATTGAGTTGTTCCTGCTCGCGTGTGAGAACCGTCTGACAGTATAACATAAAACATATGATTAAACAGATCAAAACATAAAATATATATATACATGAAAAAAACTTATACCAAAAAAAATCAAGAGAAAAATTTTATGGAAGAAAATTTGTATATGAATGCATGATGCAGTTTTATGAAAACTTTTGAATGCTCGAGAGAGAACGCCTATGGTCAGTTCACCCAAAATAAAAGACATGGTGAGGGGACGCCTATGGGTCGGTCCCAAATTTAAAAGTTTCGATAAAACACATGCGACTAAATAGGGCTAGTCCTGTACCAACCATTACTTAGTCATAAACCTGTGACAATGACATATATATGTATGCATGAAAATGATGAATGCATGAAAAACGACTGTCAGTTCTAGGAAGACCATAGTGACTACCCACTAATCACAGGTCATATTTTGAGAGCCTACAGGTCAAAGCCTTGGCTCTGATACCATAATTGTAACACCCCATTTTGATAATGGAATGTCACGCGTAATTATGGCGTGTCATCAAAGCATACAAGGATAAATGTCTAAAACATTACATGACCATAAAAGGAAATACCATAATCAAACATCGGTAGTCCAAAAGTAAAGCTCATCACACACAAACATAAGTACTGTAAATGAAAGGACTAAAAAATGTCCATGGAAAGAGTATCAAAGTAAAGATAATGCATAAAGTAAAGAAAGGCTAGAAAGCTTCCAGTCCATATGTACGTACGCTTAAATTCTACGAGCGTCCCTGAGTACCTGCCGTTTTGGGAACAAGAAAAGGAAAACGGCTGAGCAAAACGCTCAGTGCATGGATGTACAATAAAGCATGAATAATATAAGCATATAAGCATATAACAACGGAAGAAACTAAGTCCCGAATAACCCGGTTAAGTCGTAGTAAAACTGATTTTATAGTTTGAAAAGCCTTATGTTTATCTTATAAAAACTGTTTAACATATTCTACCATTAGCCAATATAGGTCATGAAAATCCATCGTGCATGAATAATTGGAGGAGTGACCTCATCATGCAAATTAGAGGGGTTGCCTCTAATTTAATATACTGGTTTGGGTATGAGGGATCAGCTCCTTGTGAAGGATGCAAGGCACACACCACATTCACACTAAGTAATCTGCTGAAAAACATGTAACTAGGATGCACCCATACGCCCCACATGATAAATATAATAATATGGCCAAAAGCTGAAGGGACGCCACGAGCAATCACTCTGCCGTGCGGAAGTCATAACACCAGTGCCTCTAGTGTTATGATTATGGTACCTCCATAACTAGGTGAAACTGGTCATGCATGTATATGGCTATAGGTATTCTAAATTAAACATAAGCAATCAAACATATAAACTTATACTATGGGAAAACAGTTGGTTGCATACGGGGAAATCCTAATAAGGAAAGAATGTCCATACTGAAAGGACGGGAATCCGTACCTTATGTCCAGTGAACGAAGAAGACGAACGGAAGAGAGTCCTACTTCGGTATCACTAATGCTACATAAATACATACGTGTATAAGTATCTGCTTACTGAATACGTAACTGATTTTATGTCATGTCTTAGCTTATTTTATACGTTCATGTCATGTTTTACTGTTTAAAGCTTTATACTGTATTTATCTTACATTCTGTCTATTTTGATTAAGTATTACTTGTATTTCATGTATTATTATACTTACTTTGTAATAATAAGTAACTTTCTAAAAATAGCAGGTTTCCTAAAGTAGAAAGTTTCCAAAAATAGAAAGTTACAAAAATAGAAAGTTTCCAAAAATAGAAAGTTTCCAAAATAGAAAGTTTCCAAAAATAGAAAGTTTCCAAAAATAGAACTACTGCTTAAAATAGATAAGTTTCTAAAAATAGAAAGTTTCCATAAATAGATTAGCTGCCTTAATTAAATAAGTTTCTAAAAATAGAAAGTTTCCATAATTAGATATAAGCTGGTTAAATAAGCTAATTATATAAGCTTAAGTGTTTTCTGATTATTATTCTAAGTCATATTGTTATAAAGTATAGTTTATTAATTATGACATGTAATTTAAATAAACTATAGGTTAAAAGTATTTAATTAAATATATCATGTTTTTAATTAAATAAAATTAAAATACTTAGGTTAAAACATGTATTATTAATTACTAATAATATAACCTAAGTCATGTTGATTAATTAATTATAGTCATGGTTTTTAATAATTAATTAATTATAAAGTCTAATTAAAAATAAATACTTAGGTTAAAATTCATGATCTAATAATTAAATTTATAACCTAAGTCATGTTAATTAAATTAATTATGTCATGTTTTATTAATTTAATTTTTAACATATAACTATTAAAATCATAAACCTTAACATAATCAATGAACCAGATCGTGACTAGAAACCATGAACCGGACCCGTAATCAACACCATACCCCGAACCAAGTCGGGGTTCGCCCTTGTATGCTGCTGCCGTGGGACCCACACCACCATACCGAGACCATGAGGTCTCGGTGGTGGTTCATAAGCCAAGCCGAGACCCCTTGGGGGTTCGGTTTAGGCGTCGGCTAGAACAAACACCCCTAAAAACCCTTGTTTTGATTTACCCCATAATCATAGACATGTTTTAATAAATGTTTTTAATTAGTTTTTAAAAACATCATGATTTTATGTGACTTATTAAATCAAAACATAAAAGAAAAGGATTAAAAAGGTTATACCGAATGCATGGATCGATCAAGGATGAACACACACGAATGCTTGTACAAAATTCAAGATCAAAAATCAATCGAACACCCCTTTTTGATGATGTATACCCGGCGGCCAAGGGAGAGAAGGAAGAAGGAAAAAGTTTTAGGGATTTGTTATTTTTCCTGTAATGTGAAAAGTGAAACATGTTTTACCCCTTAACCCTTGTTAGTAAAATTTAAATGGGCTTGGCCCATTGTCTTGGTGTAGCCGCGGGTAGGGGGCCCCACTTGGGGTAACCCATACCTTTTCCGAGTCCAAATATTTTAATGTGTGTTCGTGTTTTATCGTGTTCGTGTTTTATGTGTTCAAGTTAATTATTGATCGTGACCTAATATATTTATTCGTGTTCGTAATAAATATATATACGTAATTAATATTAGCTCGTGATTAATTTACGTTCATGATTTCATGATCGCATGTTCGTGATTCTAATTATATTTGAATAATTATTGTGTGTTCATACGTAATAAATACTTATCGTGTTCTAACACGTACATAATACTTAAAATTCTTATACGTGAACGTAAACATACTATAAAAGGAACGTTTTAATCTAGTACGTACGAATCTTAAGGGTACTATTCAAGGTAAAAGCATGCGGGTTTTACACTACTTCTAACCCTTAAGCTCCAATTTTTGCCCCTAAACGTGTAAGAACCAAGAATTGGTGATTAATGAAGCCTAGGAAAGATCTATGCAAGTATAAGAATGAGTCATTAGGTCTAAGATAAAAAATATCTAAACATATGGATAGTATTACTCACGGCTTGTTTTACATAAGAAACATGATGTGTAATCTACTAGTAGGTGAATCACCTACTTAAAAATATCTCAAAATATCTATTACTACTGACCCTATGTTTAAAAATGAGAGGGAAAGGTTTGAAATGAGTATTTGGAGGGAAAAAGTAAAACCGAGTTTAAATTAGGTCTTGTAACTTTATACTTTCTGATTTTGGTGATTAAGGGAACAAGAATGTTATTAGTGATGGATTAAGGTATAATTAGGGTATAGAAATTGTAATTAAGAAGTTTGGGTCTTTAGTTTGACATTTAACAAAGGTTTGAAGTGAAATTAGGAAGAAAACTTAGGCGGGTTAAGGTTTCTAATGATCTAGGGCTTAATCCATTTAACTCATTATCCTTGGTTTAGCTACTGATTTAAACTCATTTATATACTCCCTACATTGTCCTGAATGCGTTCATGAAGTCCCTACATTGGGTTTACTATGTTATTCTAAGTAAACATGTCTAAATGGTAAAAATACCCATTTTGACCTAATTTTTAAGCCATGCATTAAAATGTGTACCTTGTTCTTTAGGGTACTTTTACATTGTGTTAATTTAATCTTATTAACTTAATGTAATGCTAAAAGTGTTTGTAGACTTGTCCTAAAAGACTAGGTAGTGATTCTATGTAGATTTCTTAATATAAGGGATTTTAGGTCATTAAGCCTAATGACTTTCTATCTTGGGTAATTAGGGTTTATATCATCATAAACACTTATTATAAGGCTTATATGTTATGTTTATGACTTCTATAGATTCTACATTCTTAGTTTAAGGGTTTGCATAGGGTAATCATAATCTAGGTATAATTACGGGAGCTTAAGATCCTATGCTTTGATAACTTGTACATTGTGCTTTACTAACTTGTAACTTAACTTGAATTAAATGTATAATCTTAATATGATACATAGTTTAGTTTTATAATTAGTTGCAAAAGATTAGACTCTAATTCAATGTGAAATAGATTGTATATGCTAATCTTGGTTACTAGGTCTTAACTTGTAATTAGCTTTGGATTAGCGAATATTAGTATTTTGTGATCAATTATCTTTCCTTTGTATGATAGATTATAATTAGTATATTGTATTTGATACTTGTACATAGATATTATGTAGTTATATTGCTTGAAAAATTGTCTACCAAGGATTTCTAGGTGATGATCTAGCCTATTATGTACATTTACTTGTACTTAGCTTTGTATAATTTGTTCTTACCATTCTTAGGTATTATTATATCTTCAAATTATAGGTTACAACTTGTTTATAATCCATAATGACTTACTCATATGTATTCTCCATTCATAGTTTACCATTCTTGAGTTTACAACTTATTTAAAGGGATTCTAGGGTTTCTAAGGGAATTTAGGGCATCATAGTTACATTTGGGTTGTTTTTATCAATCTTGAACTTATTAGATAACATTTAGTACTTTAGACTTGATATATACATTGTGTTTCTAACATACAGGAATATGTTGAAGTGGCAGTTTAGGTTGTGAGAAACAATTCATCTTACCAAATAACGCATAACAACCATAAATTTCTAATGGATTTTCCACTTTCATTTAATCATAGAATATATCATACATGTGAAATTTATGGGTTTTCATAGTCTCTCCCCTTAAAGAAATCTTTTCTCGAGATTAAAATGGTAACATAGCATATCAAGGGCAAACATAACTCTTAGGTGCTCAAATTCTTTCTTAGAATCTTATTCACATATCAAGAAAACAGCTTTACTGTTGGTCTTTAGTTTCAAATCAATCTCTTTTATCATCATTTTCATAAAAACGGTTATATATGAAATATGATTCATGTCTTAGTGATCAAAATCGTAATATTATCTCATAATAATTTAGTTTATCACCAAACAGAATATAGAAAACATACCATTTAATCACATAAATCTTCTTTAGATTCCGAAATACGAAAAGGGTTGTGATTATTACTAAGTTCTTTGGGAAACTCAAGTCAATATGTCATAGCTTAATTCAAAATCTTGAATTGGTTATCTCATTTTTCAAAATTAATTTGGGTAATTGATAGAGAAAAGATCTTTCTCAAGTAGATACTGTTTAATATGGTGCAGTTTCTCATTTATAGTGAGAAATTTTTATTAAAATAATCTCTTAGATTATCTTAAATCACCATTTTAATCAAGTAGATACTTAATTATGACAATTCAACGCTTTACGAAGCTCCATTCCAATAGTTTCATGAACTACATTAGGTCTCGTAAGTTGAAAATCTCCAACTTTAGCCCAGCAGATACGTAAATGGCACTTCTTTCGATAGATTGCTTCAATTAGTATTGCTTTAATTCTAGTATGATAGCTATTGTTATACGGGAAATTTTTACCAAAGATAAGTGTCCTTCCAAAAATTTATAACAAATACATGGAGTATGTAGTTTTGTATCTAGATAGTTCTTCCACTTAAACACTTGTATACCTATTTAAGTATAAATTTTGAAACATTCGTCACGATCTTAGATGATAGATATTGATACTCTATGTCGACAAATTATTTCACATATAATCCGGATGACATCATGTCTACTTGAAGTAACAAAATCCTCATTGTTCTTTCTTATTTCCATGGAGGAAATTCAGGTTAAAATAGTAAGTGGGATGACTTAATATTCTGCTTTTTTTTGGTAAAGGGTTCCCCGGTAAATATATTAACCAAAAAAATGCTGAATTACAAAGGAATGGGGCTAAGATACCACATTAACCGCAAGCTACAGGCAGCTTGTTAACAAAAGGAAATGAAACACCAAAACCTAGTACATACTTCTACTGATAGACATAAATGCAACATTAGCAAAAGCCAACAAGAAAAACTCTTGAAACCATGCGACCAACGCACCATACCAGCAGCAACATAAAGAGAGCAGAAGATCCAAATAAGGCCGCCTCCTTAAAAACCTTTACGAGAAAACCCAATGGGAAAAACCCCGCAAAGGGAAAAAGAGTACGGCCCTTACCCAGCACTCCCATCAGGATCAATACACACCTTAGGGATATTCTGCTTTAACAACATAATATAAGGATTTCAAAGTTTCTTCGAGTTGAATGGAATACTTTAACTTCCAAGTATTTCAAAGTTTCTTCGAGTTTCTTCGAACATTGACGTATCTTCCAATATAATATATACTAATATACGTAATTTTGTATTCTAACGTTTTATTAGGTCTATACTTGTCTTATATAGAATATTCTTAAGTCCATTTATAAATTCTTACTAACATAAAGATACGTCCAACTTTATGCAAGGAAGAAATCATAAATTTGGTGATTTAGATTTATTCATTTGACTGAAGAAGCGTCCCAATTCAATCAAATAAACAGAATGTAAATTATTGACTTAGAAATTTCCGTCATAACACGAATATAGACAAATATTCTAATATTTAATATATTTATTATACCCTTAAATTTCCTTCTTATGTCGGCGTATGTAAGACGTCCTGTATATAATATCTAAGAATACAATTTTCTAGAGGCGACCGACGTTAAAAATAGAAGACGATATTTTATTCCTTACAACATGTATATAAGATACATGATAATTCTATCGAACATATAACTTATAAGGCCGCTTGCCTTTTAAAATTCCAAATCCAAAGACCAACCATGTTGAAAATCCGACACTAGATGGTGCGAAGTCTTGTTTGATGTAGAGTGCATTTCTTACACTAGAAGAAAATTTACATCATAACCATCGTAGGTTGGATTTATAAACTTAAGTTCAGGTTTACTAGAATCTATGGACGTTCTTCTGTTGCTGAATTTATGGTTGAGATATTTCCGATTATTGCACAGGATTGAGCTTAATTAATATGTTCATCAACTCTCTTTCGGTAAAGGTTAATGACTATTTCCAATATATTGGGATTTTGGAAGTGGTAATCTCTCTTTAAAACCTTGATAAAATTGCTTAATAAATTTTTCTAACAAAATCTTCTGATCAAGTCTTCGTGATAGAATTTTGAAATTGTGATTTTGATAGGTTAAAAGGTTCGTTGTTCACGGCCTAATCGAATTGATTTCCGGTTCAAAGTGTGACTCAGTTGTTTTTGGTTCAGAAAAAGGGAAATTGATTATCTATAACTAAGTAAAAAGTAAATGCGAAAAGTATTTAAAAACAAACTAAAGACAAGTACGAATAATAAAAGTAAAACAAGGTGAATATTAAAAACTAAAAATTAAAATGATATTAAAACGAATATTAAAACAAATAATAAAACGAAATTTAAAGCGAAACAATTAATAAAAATAAAACTAAAAGACGAAATTAACTATCGACTCGAAAATAAAGTTTACTAAAGGAGAAAGGAGAGAATAAAACTAAAATGGTACTTTAAAACTAAACGAGCCAAAACCTAAAGCGGGTACTAAATAAAAGGTAAAACTTAAACTTTACGAAAAAATATCAATACTAAAAATCGGCGAATAATTCAACTTAAAATACGTAACTTTCAGAAATAAAATCGGAACAACTTTCAGCTAAACAATTACGGAACAATACTATTAAATAAACAAGCTAGCAGGCTAGCTGCTGGAAGCTAGCAAGCTAGCTGCTTAATTTGGCGCCAAATCCTTAAGCATGCATGCATGCATGTTGGACAATTCCATGGCACTATTGTTTAAATGAAGATTCCATCGCAGTGTTGTAATGAAGTAATGGATCGCACTACCAGATCATTTCCATCGCACCCAAGGATCGCACTACCAGATCATACCCACGGATCTCACTCTATGATCGTACCCACGATCGCAACAAGTGATCGTGGTGAGGATTAGGGAGTGTGATCGTAGTGAACGATCGTACTATGGATCGCAGTAATGGATCGCAAGTAGAAACCCTCGGGGTTTATGCGATCACACTTACTGGATCGTACTGGTAAAACCCTTAATTATTACGATGGCATACAATAAGCAAATAAGCAAATACCAAATAAGCACTTATCTAAAAACTTAACCAAATCAAATTTAAGAAAAAGCTAATAGACCAAAATTTAAAAACTTTTAAAAATACTAAATAATAAAAAATATTTAAAAACAACTTTTTATAAAAATTAACTAAAAAGCACTTAATCAAAAATAAGAAAACTAACACAATAAGCACTAAAACACTTTAAGCTATAAAACTCAAACATTAAAAGATCAATAAGCATAAATTTGAAAACTTTTTAATTTACGAAATAAGAAAACTTTAAAAAGACTAAACTTTTTAAGAAAACTAAAAAGTAAATAAGCTAAATACAAAATAAGCCAATAAGATTGTCAAACTTATAGCTTAATTCGTATAAAAGCTTAGATGGAAACAAAAAGATGAACTTTTTAATCAAACATCAAAATTAAGCAAAAAGTATAAAACTTTCGGATTAAAGATAAGCAAAAGATCAAGAAATGTAGAATGAGAAAGATTGTAAAAAGCTTGAAATAAGATTAAGATTAAAGATTCAAAAGTACAAGATTAAAGATTAAAGATTAAAACTTGAAAGAAAAACTAGAGAGAGAAAGTGAGAAAACAAGAGAGAGAAAATTACCTACTCCTAAACTAATCTAACTACCTAAAATGACTAACACCCTTTCATGTGGTGAAATGAAGGGTATTTATAGGAAATGAGGGGATGCTTGTGTTGCTCTTTTCTTTGTTTCTTTCTTCACGTCTTTTCGTCTGTTAAGTTCTTCGACTTTTTCGACTTTGTCTCGGGATTAATTTAAACTCGTCTTATAATTTCTTCATTTATTAGACTTGAGTTCTTCGGCTTAATTAAACTTCCGTCTTTAGACTTGTTCTTCAATAAATCTTCAGAATAGGCCTTGGACTTCCGTTCTTTTTGCACTCTTGATCTTTTGACTTCGTCTTTTGTCTTTTTCTTCGATAAAAGCCCGTGAAAGCCCGTGTTTTCCTCCCTTTTCACGTTTTGGTCCTAAATCACAACAAAAACACAAACCACGCATAATTCTGACATTTACGACATAAAATACACGTTTTGGCTTGGTTATTATTGGAAATAAGTGGTAAAAGGATAAGTGTTTTCACACTTATTAAATTTCGGATGAAATTCCAGGACAAAATTCCATGATAAAATATTCTGATGAGATCTTGTGATAAAAGCCTTCATCATTCTATAGGATAAGATACAACTCTACTAACTCTTGAAATTTCCTCGTGTATGTCTCGAGGTTATTTCCTTTTATCATAAGATAGCAGAGTTTTTCTTTCATCTTCTCGATCATCTTTCTAAGAAATATTTGAACTTTAATCAAGCGATCTTATGTACTCCTTTTACCTCAACAGGTTGAGCATGAAGAATTTACTAAGATAACTGAAGAAATGCTTATCTTTTTAAGCAAGCTTCACTTTATAATTTTAAATATGATTACTACGATATAAAACTAATTAATTTGGCTTCCTCAATCCAACGGGTGATACTAGTAGTATCTTTTCTTCCTTGGATATCAAAACTAATCAGCCATAGAATCTTCTTTCGAATATTACTTCTCATTGACAATTTGTAATTGTAGGATTGCAACCACGTCATCGTCATTCCTTCGTTAACTACTTTTAGGTTTTAGAATGGAGGGAAAGAATAGAAATAATTCATAATTTAAGGTATACTCACATCAGAACACATCTGTCACAAATGTATATGGATACATATAAATGCTTATCGAACACAAGGTATATCTTTTAGGTTTATATAGGAAATTTACTATGTTGATTATCATTCATATTTGAGGATAATAATTCCAACTATGAAATAGGATTTCAAAGTTTACAACGGATTTATAAAGGTATGACTCATACATAATCGTAACATATTTATCCATAATATGGCAAGGAGGAATATAACGGAAAATGTAAAAACTCGTCTAATAGAACAAGCTTCTCTTTTACATCTATTCTACAAAAAGAACCTTTTGATAGACAAAAGCCGAGAATAGAATATTTCTAAAAAACTTGGGAAGTTTCCTTAGCCTTTCTTCAAATTTGTGTGTTATGTTAAATTGATAATCATCATTATCATAGAAGATAACAAAAATTCCAAAAATATATACTTTATCAAGTATATGCTTTTTCCAGAATTAACGCAATTTAATTTATAATCATTTGTGAGAAAACCAAGAAATATGGATCTCTTACTTCTTAGAAATAAGAATGAAGAGACAACATTTAATGAAAACACAACTTTTATTTATTAACAACTTGTCTGTTTATACTTAGAAGAAAAGCTTCACTGTTAACATAAAAGTAAACACATAAAGTTGAAAATATTTACAAC
Source organism: Glebionis coronaria (assembly GCA_025667525.1). Classification (NCBI taxonomy): domain Eukaryota; kingdom Viridiplantae; phylum Streptophyta; class Magnoliopsida; order Asterales; family Asteraceae; genus Glebionis; species Glebionis coronaria. The sequence goes on along the minus strand of CM046881.1, from coordinate 293,303,108 downwards.
TTAATAGTCTAACGTCTTCATCTCTCCCTCTTAATTTCTTTGATGGCATCAAAAAGACTTCGTATGTTGGCTCGATGTCTAATTTGAATGTCCTTAGTGATTAACTCTAGAGTAGATATCTTCAGTCGAGCTTGAAAAATTTCTTCATCGTGAATCATTTGTCTTCTCTGTAACTTAGCCTTAATTTCTTCAAAATCTTCTTCTAACTTCACAAAATCTCGTTGTATAATTCTTCGGCGTTTCCTAAGTCCTTCAACTTTATCTTAAAGATCATCAATACGCTTGGGAGGAAGTTCTTTCATATAGGGGTAGGATATATTTAATTTGTTGTTCATAGGTGTTTTTGGGTAAGTTTTCTGACATTGGTGATGGTAGATTAATAGGGTAAGGTGATGGGAAATTTTGGTGTTGAGGTGTAAACTTTATTTCTTCATTATATGCTCGTATAACTTGCATATAGGGATCGTCATGAAAAGGTAAAACGGCTTTTGGGATTTTCTGATCTTTAGTGTATTTTATGAAGTATCATAAAGATTATTCATCGGGAGATTGGAAATATACTTCGGGAAATTATCAGGAACACTTGCAGAACGCTCATCTTTGAGAATCCGATAAGATGATAATATGAGGAAGACAAGAATACATATTTCTGGAGACGTCGATAAATCCTAATTTATTATGTATTTTTAAACATATAATTAGTTACTCATAAGTATAATCTTTATACTTACACATAAACATGGTATCATTTACACAATGTTCTGGAGAGTAACAAGTATAGGCATTTACATCACTCTTGTAGCAGCATTGGCTTTTAGCACGGAGGACTTTCTTGAAATTATTTTGAAAGTGGTTATAGTCAAGATTTTATTTCTTTTTCTCTATAACCATGTCTCTAAGTACCAATCTGTAACACCCCTATTTTACCTTTACGCAGCAGAACATCGATTTGGGGTATTACTTTATAGAACACAAGTCATAATAATAGAAAACAACTCAAAAGAGTGATGAAATTAACTTTCTATATATATCATTGAAAAATCAGAGTTTTACAATATAAAGTTCCCAAAATCTATATCAATAATTTCAAACTTATGCCCTCTTCATGTCATCCTTGTGCTGCTCCATACTATCAGTCACAGTTTTCTGAAATATATGCTTAAAGTCAACACAAAGGTTGTGCTAGACTTACTTTTTGGTAAGCTGGCGCATTTCACGTGAGTTGGACTAGATATACATCCATTGCTATACGCAGGGACTTAATATGTAAAGCATGGATAGTATATTTTAGCTAGGCCTATAAATACCCCCCATGACTCTCCATGGGGGTGTGAAAGTTTAGTGTCATTTCCTTTGTTTTTATTTCACTTGAAATAAAAAACACACTTTCCTTCACCTCTCTCTAACTTTCTCTCACTAGAACTATATCATGTCTATCATGTTCTTTGATCTTCCCCGACCCCCCGAACCAAGGTGGTTTTTTATGCTTGTTGGTATTAGAGCTAACCGGGGGTGTTTTGTATCCGTGTGAGTTGGTGTTCGTGTTGTGTTTTCATAATCATGGTTCGTACTTTTTCTGATTAAATTTATATATGATTTTATTATGTTTAGTTATAATCAAATCCTTTGAATCTGTTAAAGTCTCAAAATATCGTCTTTATCCATATCTGTGTCTAGTCATGCCTCGTCATAAATTGTTTTTGTCCATTTATTGGTACCCGTTCTTTTTGTTTCTGTCCCTTCATACATTAATTAGTTTTGAATCTTTTATGGTGGGGAAAACGACAAAAATGGACCAGATCTATTTTCCTCGGGGTTACCAAAGAGTTGGTCAAAACCCTTTTTTGATGGTCACATTCTGATGCTTATTCCGATGGCCACATTCCGATGGCCACATTCCGATGGGATATTGCGATGAGTTTTTTCCAATGGCTATATTGCAATGGGTCATTTCGATTACTCATTGCGACGAGTCATTGCGATGCCATTACGATGGGTCGTATATTGTGATGGATTTTTTGGATTCCGATGGAGTGATACGGTTATATTGCGATGGCATGCTATTTTGCGATGGGAAATTTTTGACTCATTGCAATGGGTGATGTTTCAAAACATTGCGATGGTTTCATTAAACACCGCGACAAGTTTAGAAAATATTGCAATAGCATTCTTGAAAATCATTGAGATACTGACTATTGATACATTGCGTCTGATTGTTTTATAATCAATGTGACAATCAAACATCTAAACCGACTCTATCTAAACCCATACTCAAAACAGTTAATCCAAACCATTTACAACAAAACTAACACATACCCATCTATTATTTACATTGTATCAAAACCGTTTACAAAGAATCTAAACCCAATCTTATCCTATTCCGTCATTACCTCAAACCCATCACATAAATTATTAACGAGATCTCAGATTTGGTTAAACGTTTTTTAATATCTTTTCAAAGATTTTTTTCGTTTGACTAATCTCATCACAGATCCGTATAGGGTTTTCACCCGTTTTAATATTCGAGATTTGTCAAGACTTGAGTATAACAAGCATGTTAGACTCATTCTTTATCTCGATTTCAAACAAAAACCCGACATGCAAGAATCAAAATCCAAAAGATCTCAGATAAATCTACTCGGGTTTTGCTTTTATTTGTAGATCTTTATAGATCATGTAACCCGAATGAAAAACCCATCACTGACCTTACTCGAAAAATCAAAACAATGCCCTCAATCAATTATCATACCTACCTGTGACGTATTCAAGGTCTGGAAGCCGATTCACTTGGAATTAATCTAGGTTTTTGTTCTTGATTCGTGGGATATGGAGACTTTCGAGTGCTTTGTGTATGTGATTGATTAATAAGATTAATAAGATTGAGTATTGGATGAATCAAACTCAAATATGTGGTGTATGAGTTGATGGGATGCGCAGTGATGCTTGATTCATATTTGATTGAGAGATGCATGTGTGATATGAGATGATTATTATTTTAGTTGTTGTGATTAGGTTGGGACTAGATGGTAGTAGATCTTTCAATCTTTAGGAGTATCGAAAATGTGAAAGATGCGGTTGGGATGTGATAAGATTGGTGGGTTAGGTTAATGGGGAGTGAGATTAGGGTATTTGCATTATATATCCTCAATACTTCTCACTTGGACCGGGTATATGTAAAGTGTTGTTGGGCCGTGTTTTCGAGTGAATACTTACTTCTGTACATGGGCCATCAATGAGTCGAGGAATATTTTGAGTCGGGTTAGTTTTATCAAGTGTGAGACATCCGGTAAAGTATTGATGTTGATACCGAAGGTTTTCATGGGCTAATTATTTTTGAAATTGGATTCGGGATAATCGAATATATCTGAATGTTGCAAAATTAATCATGTTCGGTTAATTGGTTTATGGGTATTGTTATTGGATTTTGCCAGGTATTTCGAAAAAACTGAGTAGTATTATACTTGTCGGGTTAAATGCTTATGTGACCGGATTTTATTACTTTGGCGGGCCGTTTAAACAATGACATTAAAGGCCGGGTATCCGTTTTCGATCATAACCTTTCTTCTCGATCTACAAACATAACAAACACAACAAACACGATACATTACACTAAAACGATCCTTATAAAAAATTCACCTAAATTCCTAACGGCTATTACAGTTTATGTGATTACGAAGATGATTCGATGGTACTTATTTGGAGTTGAAGTGAGATTTCTTGAAGGCGTTCTTATTTTATCTTTAAAGGAGTACTTACGACTTTATAAGATAACTTGTTCGAGCATATACGGTTATGAATATGACTTGAAGTATCTAGTTTCCAGTGTCAAGGGGAGGATGGGCGACGACATGGATAACTATCATTTTTGGGAGCTTCGTTGCGGTTCTCAGTGTCACACGCACTTGCTGTTGTAGATATCTTCAAGAGGTGTTGTACCTTTTCTTATACCGTCTGTTTTGGTATAGGTTACTTTAGAGAAGTTGTACCTTTTTTATATTGCCTTTTGGTATAGGGTACGTTTAAGACTTCTCTGCATCGCTCTTCATTCTACAATAGCGCAAGCTTAAGTTCAAGTTTGGGGTATTCTACTTCAGTTTCAAGTTAGGATTATCGGGTTGTCTTCATCAGTGGTCACTATCAATAGCCAACAGAATTGATAAGGGGATTTAGTTCGGGGTGATCAAGAGAGAATTTTTGTGTAGAGAGATATTGTTGACATCTTCTCACATAGTATTGGTTACTAAGTAATCGGTTCTAGTTGGCATACCACGTACACACATGAAGGATGATTCCCTAAATAGGTATCATCCTGGAGGGAGAAATGTGTACATGCAGGGTCACTTGACTTTGGTGTTACCGTTTCTACATAAAGGGATAAGTTGTCTACATTCGGGACTTAATTGACTTTGATGTGTCAACTTTATATCATCACTGTCCTGTCAGGGGACATGTGCATTTCTGGGACTTAACTGACTCTGGTGTTACAGTTTGACTTCATGTTCGGGATAGAGTGTGTACGTCTGGTAATCTCTCATAGAATCAAGACTGGAATTACTTCATATTGTGAGAAAATGTTGATGACGTTATCACCTCCCACAGATTTCCTTAGAAGTGTCTGTTTGGGAGGGAGTAGTCTTTAATACTTGTTTAATGAAAGGCCCTCTAGTTGGGAGGGAGTAAAACTCAACTAGATTCTACAAGCTGAAGAAATAGAGCTGGAGTACTCAAGAAGATGAAGGTCGTTGAAGACTGTCTCAAGGAATGCTGGAATTCACGTTTATTTTTTTTCTTTATTTTTGCTTGTAGGAATCATTGTAACCAACTCGCATGAATCACCATCTTGGAGGGAGATTGTTAGACTTACTTTTTGGTAAGCTGGCGCTTTTCACGTGAATTGGACTAGATATACATCCATTGCTATACGCAGGGACTTAATATGTAAAGGATGGATAGTATAGTTTAGCTAGGCCTATAAATACCCCCCATGACTCTCCATGGGGATGTGAAAGCTTAGTGTCATTTTCCTTTGTTTTCATTTCACTTGAAATAAAACACACACTTTCCTTCACCTCTCTCTAACTTTCTCTCACAAGAACTATATCATGTCTATCATGTTCTTTGATCTTCCCCGACCCCCCGAACCAAGGTGGTTTTTTATGCTTGTCAGGTTGAGTAAATTCATAAGGTTAAACATATTTTGAATACAAGTATATCCTTCGGGCTACATTGTTATACACATACATAAAATAATCATCATAATGCACTATGCTCATGACCCTGCTGCTTGACAATATCATAACCAGCAAATTGTCGGTAGTAGTAAACATAGTGTCAATAATCATACAATACATTCATTTAAAAGCACTTGTATTTCAGTTTTAGCATATATCCCTCTCACGGGTTTTTAAATCATTTTTAAAGCATTTCAAAGTGAAGCTATAAACTCATCTTATGTCTATAGAACTCGAGGTATAATCAGATATATTTCATTCACAGATAAACAGCTTGGTCATACAAACCACAACTTGGTCTCACACAAACCTGGATTAACACATTGTGTATAGTATCAAGTCTTTAATCTTTTGTTAAATACTTTTAAGTATTTAGTTATGTATTATTTAATTAATATTTGGTTTTAATTCTAGCACCATTGTTTGGGTCAGAATACTCGGAAGCCATTCTATAAACATTTGAGGAGCAAGGGCACTTTAAATCGTAAACCTAACGACTCAGTCAGAACGTAATATCGAGTAGGAAAATCTTTGTTCAAAGCTCCCTAATAACATGATACTTTCATTAATTCCTCGTATTTATAATTAATCTTCTTTAGTTTCAAAATTGGCAAAAATAGCCCTTTTGTTATACTTTGGTATAGTTACACTTTTAACAACTAAAGTATATAGTTTCATTATTTATAATTTAAACCCTCAATATTTTCCCTTAGGGTCTCAAACTTTTCAACATTAATTATTATATTTTTAACTTTCACAAAATGACACTTTTGGCCCAAAATGTAAAATAATTTCAAAAATGACAGTTTTAGTCCCTATACTTGTAAAAATCACATAACAACCTCAAAAATGGACCAAATGATCTAGGATTTTAAAACAAAGTTTAAAAACATGTTTATAATCATAATAAAAACATTTCTCCAAATTTATAGCTTTTGAAATTTGTTTTTGCTTATTATTTCATGTAAATTAGAAAACTAGGGTTTTAAGACATCTTTAGCTTATAACTTTCATTTAAAATGATCAAAAGTTATAATTTCTTTTAGATTATCTTTCTAACATCTTATTAACATTATAAAAACTCTAATAAAGTATTATAACAAGATCAAAGATTAGCTAATAAAGTAATTACCTAGGATGCTCCAAAATGGCTCCTAATGGGGTATATGGAATATATCTTCTTCATAACTCTTCAAGAACTCCTAGAACTTCTTCCAATGATTTCTACTGATCTTTAGGACTTCTTATAGATTCAATGGTGGTATAGGAACAGAATGTATAGGTGTAGAAGATTGAAAGTGAAGGATGATTCTAAAGTGGAATTAAAGACTCCTATTTATACCACTTCTAACCCTTAAGCTCCAAGTTTTGCCCCTAAATGTGTAAGAACCAGGGAGTGGTGACTAATGAAGCCTAGGAAGATATATGCAAGTCTAAGAATAAGTAGTTAGGTCTAGGATAAAAAATATCTAAGCATATGGCTAGAATTACTCATAGCTTGTTTTAGATAAGAACCATGATGTGTTATCTACAAGTAGGTGCATCAACTAATTAAAAATATCTCAAAATATCTATTAGTACTGATCCTAAGTTTTAAAAATGGGAGAGAAAGGTTTGAAATGGGTTTTTGGAGGGAAAAAAGTAAAACCGGGTCTAAATTAGGGCTTATAACTTTATACTTTGTGATTTTGGTGATTAAGGGTTTAGGAATGTGATTAGTGATGGATTAGGGTATAAATAGGGTTTATACATTGTAATTAAGAAGTTTCGGTCTTTAGTTTGATGCTTAACAAAGGTTTGAAGTGAAATTGGGAAGAAAACCTAGGCGGGTTAGGGTTTCTAATGATCTATGGCTTAATCATTGTAAAACTCATAATCCTTGGTTTAGCTACTGATGTAAACTCGTTTTATACTCCCTACGTTGGCCTATATGTGTTCATGAAGTCCCTACATTGGTTTTATTATGTTATTCTAAGTAAACATGTCTAAAGGGTGAAAATACCCATTTTGACCTAATTTATAAGCCATGCATTAAAATGTTGTAGCATGTGCTTTAGGTTACTTTTACATTGTCTTAATATAATCTTATTACCGTAATGTAATTCTAATAGTGTTTGTAGACTTGTCCTAAAAGACTAGGTAGTGATTCTATGTAAATTTCTTAATATAAGGGTTTTTAGGTCATTGCCTAATGACTTTGTATCTTGGGTAATTAGGGTTTGTATCATCATAAACACTTATTCTAAGTCTTATATGTTATATTTTTTACTTCTATAGATTCTACATTCTTAGTTTAATGGTTTTGATGTGTGGGAAACGTGTCGGTGTATTTAATGTAATACGTTATAGAGAAAATAGTAGAAAATTACCTTAATGAAAAAGTAATAATCTAAAATTAGTTAAAGACAGATTAATTAACACGAGAGTGATCGCGGTTCGTTGTACATGAAGAAATTGTGAATTTGAGACTTTCGTTTTGATTTGGACAATTTATTTGAATAGATTCGGCTTTTATCTAAAATAATTCCACCAATTTTATTAAAGTGCATGAACCGCTAAAAATAAGTCTAAAAGACGAATTTAAATCTATATTATTTTTTTATTTTTTTATTAATATTTTTAATATTATTTATTTAAACTAATAATTTTTTTACCAAATTTATATAAACAATTATTTAAAAATAGTAGTTATGATTTTTAAATTTTAACTTTAACACTAACTATTAATACAAAACGTTTATATTACTTTAATCGACAGTTTAAAATAACATATAGTTATTTCTAGACACAATAATAACAAAAAGTTAAGCCAGCTCAGTTGGCTGAGCACATGTAGTGTTAAGTGGGAGGTCTCGAGTTCGAGAGCCTTTGATGACAATTTTAGAGATTAATTTTTTTGTGTGAAAGATTATTAATCAAACGTTCTCAAATTCCGCAGACAATGAATAAACATGAATATTCAAACACAAACTCCTAAATCCAAGCTACTAGCACTAAAAATTGAACTAATCAGATCAATAATGGGGCACAAATAACAGGTATCAAACTAGTCCAACAGTAATTAAGAAACAATATTTAAAACTTCAAAATATCATACAAATTCCTCAAATCAGTTAAATCAATACAAGAAGCATATTAAAGCTAAAAATATCAAAGCAAATCAATCAAACTATATCAGACCAGAACCAAATCCAACACATGACTTATAATCAAACTAATAGCAAATATATTCAAACAAATTACTACAGCTAGCTTGTACAGATTATAGAAAACACAACAACAAACATCCTTATTATAGCATTCTAAAAGAATAAGACAATCTATGATGCAGACTATTAGCAGCGAGCTTGATTCAGAAAAATCAGCATAATTCAGATAAAACTGAACCACAATATTAGCCACAATAAAACTACAAAGAGAACTACATCAACATTATTAGTATAGCATACGTATTTATGCGAAACAATAGATCAAAACGAATTCATCATACATTAAAACTCAAGCAGAAATTACCAAATTAATATGATTTAATTCTACTAACAGTTAATAATGCAAAATCAGTAGAAAAACGCATACCAAACACACTATAGCAGAAATAAGCTATAACAGTATATCAAATCCAAATTAAACTAAGCAATCTCTCAAAAGCAGATAATGATCATATTAAATCCAGTAAACAATCAGATCTACAGTCAAATTAAACTAAAATTATCAATAGCAAGGATTACACTAAAAAAATGCAGGAAATGAAATATTATGCTTAACCATAATTTTCGAAGCCAAATTCATTGATGTAGAAGGGTCAGCGCTGAGCTGCCTTTTTTCATTCGCAACTCCAAACAATCAAACCACAACTTATAATAACAACTTCACCACATCAATATTTCACAAGAACAAAATCTCGAACCACCTTCATGATCGAACCATCGAACCAGTTTATCGGTTTTTATAATCATTCAGTGGGAATGAACATCTATCCCTTAATCACTCAAAATCGTTTACATAAGCTATGGTTCGAGCTTATACAAACAATTTTACATTATAACATTCAGCTTATAGATTTTAGATTGCATATATTTCAATAAAATAAACAAGACTCGAGATCAAAAATTAATGAAACTGAAAGAAGATTTTTATTAAACCAAAGTAACAGTATAACTTTTATAAAAAGAAAATACAATTTATAAAACTAAACTAACATTATAACATTAAGTAAAAGAAGGGATAAAAGGCTCACGAGAGGTGTTGGGGGTGAGGGGTTTGTTGGTGATGAACAATCGCCAGCCCTTAGATCATCTTCAATCTTTCTCTTTCTTGTCAGTTTTCATCCAACGGTTGATAGTGGTCTTCCATCACACAGAATGCTAAGGTGGCATAATTTGTGCTAGTTTGATGATGATGTGGAGAGTTATGATTGGTTCTTTGACAAGATGGCAGGATATTGGCCAATCAGAGTGAGGGGATGACGAATCCACGTGTCACGTTGGCACTTGGCACTTGGTATCTTTGTGATATACACACTCCTTCTTCCATTATTTATCTGAATACCTTTGCGTGGATCCAATTTCCCTTTGATTTGACCCTTTAATGGGACTGGGTTGAAAACTAGGGTTTATCCCTGGTAAAGAGGAGGATTTTTCCCATTTTTCTTTTTTTCTCTTTCTCGTCTTTAGTTGTTTTCTTTGTTTGTGTTTCTTTTGACCGAAATGTTGACCACAAATGTATATAAACCTTCATTCGTTTCTACATTTACTTGATGGGCTTTTGGACCTTTGACCAAGTAATTAAAACTCCACCGTCTCTTATTTATTAAGTTGTTCGGCTTTTACCATGATCCAAAAATGTATATATACTTCCATCCGTTTATTATTTCTTCATGGCTTAATTTTGGGCATTATCCATAACATGAACTTAATAACCCATAAATGGGCTTTCAAGCCCATTAAGCTCAAGTGGGCTCCACCAAGACCCAACAATCTTTGGTAAAATTGAATTCTCGAATAAAAACGAACCTAACTTTTGGCTTTTGGTGAAATCTTCAAACTCGTGTCGATTTTTTCTGGTTTTTGTGATCTTGGTACCTACACACATGAAACAAGAAAACAAGCAAATACAACACCATATTTATATGAAATATCCATTTTAGGTTTGTTTAATGATATAAACAATATGATTAATTACACTCATATCAAACTCCCCCTTGCTAAGCAATTGTCGTGTCCTCACGCAATGATAAAATAAAGCTACTAACTACACTTTTATTAAACTTTTGAAACTTTATTTTTCAAAGACATAATGTATTGCTTTCATTATTGAGAAATAACTTTTAGGATCATAAAACATAGGTTCATCGTCCTCGACTTTTCACTCTTTCCATGCCAGGTTTAATAACAAGATCATTGTCAATCATAACTTCCAATGTTAAGACCACTTATACAAGTAATTTGTGTAAAACTAAATCTCCTTTATTCTTTGTTGTATCTCTAGATTTTAAAGATTGTCATTCACCCATAGGATCATTTGACTTATTTAATAATTATTAGACCAAAAATTAACGCAAAATTAGTGTAAACCCAACACTTAGAACCTACCCTCATCCTCAAAAACCGTTGTTACTAAAGAAAACCCACATCAAGGATAAATTAACATGATTTTAGGAATAAATTCCCGGATCCGAAATTTGGCTAATAGGACTACTTAAGCAACAATTATTCCTCCAATGTCGGTTTGACTTTATTAATGGAGTTAGCAACATTTACATCATATACCTTGAGGCTCTTTAAGATGTAAAAGTGCTCCTTATCTATGTTCCACACCCTAAAGGCTTCCTTAGACATAAACAAGGGAATTAACATTCACCGTCACTTCACACCCTAAGGCTCATTGAAATAATGATGAAGCAATTTTTATTAAACACTTCACAATGGCATACACCCTAAGGCTCTAATGACAAGGCTAGTGCTACATGACTCCCACCTGAAGGCTCATAGAGAACATGTTTTTATTTATTCTTCTTTATTTATGATACATATAGTAAGCCAAATTCCGCAATCCCATGATCGAAAAGTCCATGATGCTGACACCCTCAATGTGTTCTTACTTTAATTACGAGGGAAGAAAAAGAAGGAGTTAAGAGCTATGATATTGAGCCCAAACCACTAAAAATTCTATCATCTTTTGTTTTCCATATTGTAAAATCGCAAAGATGTGAGACTACTGGATACTTTGCCTTGCAAGTCTAAATTAAGACCATATTAAATCGAAGTTTTGGGTTTTCAAGTCATCTATAGGATCTTGCATCTTCTTAGACTTTTTCAAGTTTATAATTTGCGTTTTAACGTTCCCTTGATAAATGACTTTCTAGGATCAATTATAGGAACTTGCGAAAAGTTCTTGTTCTTAAACCCTTTCGAGTTAAGACTTTCGCGTTTTAAAGTTCCCTATATAAAAGTCTAGCAAAACTTGATTTAAGCGGTTAAGGAATGAGCTAAGGTAAAAACCGGTCGAGTCAAAAACTATTCTTATTTTCACCAACAGAAAGCCTACATTTGTGTCAAAAACACTTATTTTATTTATTATTAAACACAAAATTGCACTAAAAATTTAAAATTTTATGAAAAATGAGAAACACGATTACGTTTGAACACGACAAAAGCAAGTGCAAGTGATTATATCGATTGACTCCCCGATGCTAAAACCAAACATTGTCCTCAATGTTTCCTAGCTCAAAAGTAACACCCCCTTGCTAGAACATGAAGAGTCGAATGCAAAAGTCCTAACATGGTAAGAGTACGCAAATCTATAAGCCTTTTATTGATTATGCTTTAAGAAAAAACGTTAGTCGATAAAAATCAAAGGATAACAAATTCCCCATTTGACAATCAAAGAATGGAAGTTCGAATGGACTGGGCAAAAACCGAACACGAGAGTCTTCAATGATTAGGGTTATACCTAAGATTCACATCAGAACAAAACATGAGCACGAGCTTGAAAAGATCAAGCCATTATTAGTGTTAGAAAATAGAAAGAAGATAGAATGTATGGAAATTCTCCACAAGGCACCTCGTTTTTTGTAACCGAGTCATGAGCTCGACTCGATCCCCGCATTCATTGGTCCTTAGGGAAAGTAGTAAAAACCGGCATATTGGAATAAAATCCATCATAAAGCACGATGCCGGGGTCAAAGATCACATCCTCGTTGTCGGATGACAAACGAGATGTTGAAACTCCAACACAAATCTCCACAAGGAGATGGTGGTCAATGTCACAAATCATGAAATGGATATGGTATGCTCCCCGAGATAAACTCGCACCAAGATGATCGAAAAATCTTTCAATTATTGCATGAGTGAAAGGCCGAGATTTCCCTAAATCAATGATTCCGGGATTGAATACCTCGTCCTCGTGAGAGAAAGGAATAGACAACACGGTGTCTCCCCCCCAATGCTAATCCATAATCATGTAAAGCAGATGGTAATGGTGGGGTAAAGGTCTCATCCATAGTGGTATCAACATGCATAACCTTATTGACCTTGTCACTCTTTGGAATGTGAACAAAGGGGTCATGATACTCAAAATGAGTCGCATGAAAAACCCGCACATTAAGATCAAAGTGAGTGGGAGGGATATTTGGAGTAGAATCATCAAACGGGTATTCCATAAAGAAAATATCTCCCTCCGGGTCAACATTATATAATCATAGATAGGAAATTCGACACTCTCTTTTTCTTCATCATAAATCGGGTGATCAAACCAAGGGTTTTCAAAACCGTCATTAGAAAAGTTCTCAAGATAGAGAGTGTCTTCCTTTGATTGAAAAAATATTTCCTCAAAATTCTGAAGTAATGTCTATGGAAAGAAACTCATCAAATTTTAACTAATTAACAAACTCTAAAAATGGTGGAAATTTTCTCTCTAGCCGCCGCTGCCTAAGATTATCTTTTTTGTTCTTTGATTCTGATTTTACTTTTCTTATCATATAACGTGATTGTTGAGTAACTAATTCATTGAATTCTGTTGCTTTCACGATTATGATTGTGTGATTGGAGGACGAATTAGGTCAAAACGAATTAGGGTTTTCTAGGGTTTGTACGGCTGTTGAGTTTTTGCGCTCTTAATTCCTATCGTGGTTTCTTGATTACGATCTGATTTTTTATGTTGGTTGTTCGTGTTATGGAGGTGTTCTAGGGTGATTGGGTGTGACGGCACTGTTTTCTTTTTAGGGTTTTGCAGTATTAGGGTTTGTTTTTTCTTTTTCATGGATAATAGGGAAACTGATGGTATTAAAGGGCATTCACACATTGATGTTAATGCGTTATCTGTACGAATGCAACGTTTGAGGGAGACCATGGCAGAGTCTACGGCTGTTAGGGTTTCGGCATATGGTGGTGCTGGAATAGCGAATCCAATTAATGATGGTTCGAGGGGTGTTGCATACCCTAAATCAGATGGTGGCGACCTGGTACAAATTCAAGCTGATCATGGGATTCATCAACGAGTGGAGGATGCCAATGTTCATCCTACAACGTCAATCAATGTTGCTGATGCGCAGACGGAGAAAGGATTGCTGAGGGATGAGGTACATGTTGATGAGACACCTACTGCTGAAGATGGTGATGTTGTTAATGCGGAAAAGGTGAGGGGTTCGCTGAATCAGGGTTGTGTTAAGCAGCATGTAAATGCAAATGTTACACAGGTGGATTCGTTTGCCTCAATACTTCAAAACAAGGGCGGTCTGAAACAATCGAATCCTAAGTTGGTGAAGATCTCAGAATTACGGTGTGATGAGCATGTTGAAGGTGCACGAGTTGCACTTCCGTATGCTGCTGTTGAGGAGGTTGAATCCCGATTTGTGCACACGTTGTACGGGCAGTTTGTTGGTAAGCGTTTAGCTTTCCCACTGGTGGAAAACTATGTTAAAAATACGTGGGCAAGGTTTGGTTTGATACGCGTTCAATTGCATGAGGATTTCTTCCTTTTCCAATTCAATACGAAGGAAGGAATGGAAGGAGTTCTTGGAAATGGCCCGTGGTTGATTAGGACAGTTCCTTTGATCCTGAATATTTGGTCCCCTACCACTGATTTGAAAAAGGCAGAGATCAAGAAAGCACCTGTTTGGGTTAAGCTTCATCATGTGCCGATTGTTGCTTATTCGGAGGTTGGTCTTAGTCTTATCACGACCCAAATTGGCACACCTATTATGTTGGATTCCTACACGAGCAATATGTGTGTTAACTCGTGGGGTCGTAGTACATATGCTCGGGCGCTCGTTGAGGTTTCAGCTGATATGGAGTTATTGGATTCAATGGTAATTGCTGTCCCTAAAGGTCGTGATAATGGGCATTCATTGGTTACGATTGATATTGAGTACGAATGGAGACCTCCAAGATGTTCTACATGCTTGATCTTTGATCATACTAGTGATATGTGTCCGAAAGTGCACAAGGAAGTGGTTGTTCCTGCTACTAAGGATGCGGTGGATGATGGGTTTGAGGTGGTCAAGAACAAGAAGAATAAAGGTAAGAAGAAGCAACCACAAGTTGCAGGTATTAAATTAACAAAACCATCCCTTAATCTTCAGTTTCGTAATGTTGAGCGAGGAGAAACCTCTAAAACAAATGCTACGGGTCAGAATCCTAAGAAGGCAGCCCCGATGCTTAAAAAGGGTTTCTTGAATAACAAAACATCGAGTTTTGTAACTAAGACGAATGATAAGGATAAGAGTTCTCATAACTCTTTTGGTGCTCTTTGGGATAAGATGGATGATGGTACAGATTGGGAGGATGGTTTTAAAACCAAGAAAGATGTGGTTAATGATAGTGATAGTGAGGTTGAAGAAGTCATATCGATTGATGATCGGCATGGTTCTCGTCAGCCTGATGTTCGCTCCAAGTGCTAACCGCGATGATGTTTTACTTACATTGTTCATGCACCTTTAGGTGGTTCTTTCCTATTGGTGTTCTTTGTTTTGTAATAGTTTATTAGGATCGTATGGCATGTCATATGATGTAGTGGTTGTTCAGGCATTTGCTTGAGGTTAATGTAGCATTGCAGCTACATTCCATTGTACTTCAACGCTTTTGGGAATATATTTTACCGGGGTTTGGATTCCCCTTTACCCAAAAAAAAAAAAAAAAAAAAAAGAAACTCATCAACCTCCTTAAAGAAGAGTTCATCATCACAAAAGGTGAGAGATGAAGGAGGTACGATGGTTTGGTAAAGATCCATTGGAGATAGTGAAATTGGGTTCTCAATTTTAATCACATTAATATCTGCCTTCGGACTGGTGCTCTCAAAATTCTCTTTAAACAATGGATTATCGTTCCATGAAACTTCGAAAAGAGGATTCGAGTAAGTCACATAAGTGTCCTTATTCTCTTCATCACAAGAAATATTCAACAAAGTATCGAGTGTGTCACACTCGGATACAAGATTTCACCTATAATCAGACTAATAGCAAATATATTCAAACAAATCACTACAGCTGGCTTGTACAGATTACAGAAAACGCAGCAAAAAACATCCTTATTACAACATTCTAAAAGAATAAGACAATCTATGATGCAGACTATTAGCAGCAACTTGATTAAGAAAAATCGGCATAAGTCAGATAAAACTGAACCACAATCTATTGGCCACAGTAAAACTACAAAGAGAACTACATCAACATTATCAGTATAGCAGACGTATTTATGCGAAACAATAGATCAAAACGAATTCATCATACATTAAAACTCAAGCAAAAATTACCTAATTAATATGATTTAATTGTACTAACACTTCATAATGCAAAATCAGTATAAAAACACATACCAAACACACTATAGCAGAAATAAGCTATAACGATATATCAAATCCAAATTAAACTAAGCAATCTCTCAAAAGCAGATAATGATCATATAAAATCCAGTAAATAATCAGATCTACACTCAAATTAAACTAAAATTATCAATAGCAAGGATTACACTAAAAAATGCAGGAAATGAAATATTATGCTTAACCATAATTTTCGAAGCCAAATCCATTTACGTAGAAGGGTCAGCGCTGAGCTGACTTTTTTCATTTGCAACTCCAAACAATCAAACCACAGCTTATAATAACAACTTCACCACATCAATATTTCACAAGAACAAAATCTTGAACCACCTTCATGATCTCGAACCATCGAACCAGTTTATTAGTTTTTTATGCTCATTCAGTGGGAATGAACATCTATCCCTTAATCACTCAAAATCGTTTACATAAGCTATGGTTTGAGCTTATACAAACAGTTTTACATTATAACATTTAGCTTATAGATTTTAGATTGCATATATTTCAATAAAATAAACAAGACTCGAGATAAAAAATAAATGAAATTGAAAGAAGATTTTTATTAAACCAAAGTAACAGTACAACTTTTAAAAAAAAGAAAATACAATTTCTAAAACTAAACTAACATTATAACATTAAGTAAAAGAAGGGATAAAAGGCTCACGAGAGGTGTTGGGGTGAGGGTTTGTTGGTGAGGAACAATCGTCAGCCCTTAGATCATCTTCAATCTTTCTCTTTCTTGTCAGTCCTTAGATCATCTTCAATCTTTCTCTTTCTTGTCAGTTTTCATCCAACAGTTGATAGTGGTCTTCCATCACACAGATAGCCAAGGTGGCACAATCTGTGCTAGTTTGATGATGATGTAGAGAGTTATGATTGGCTCTTTGACAAGATGGCAGGATATTGGCCAATTAGAGTGAGGGGATGATGAATCCAAGTGTCACGTTGGCACTTGGCACTTGGTATCTTCGTGATATACACGCTCCTTCTTCCATTATTTATCTGAATACCCTTGCGTGGATCCAATTTCCCTTTGATTTGACCCTTTAATCGGAATGAGTTGAAAACCAGGTTTCATCCCTGGTAAAGAGGAGGATTTTTCCCCTCTTTCTTCTTTTCTCTCTCTCGTCTTTAGTTTTTTTCTTTGTTTGTGTTGCTTTTGACCGAAATGTTGACCACAAATGTTTATAAACCTTCATTCGTTTCTACATTTCCTTGATGGTCTTTTGGACCTTTGACCAAGTAAATAAAACTTCACCATCTCTTATTTATTAAGTTGTGCGGCTTTTACCATGATCCAAAAATGTATATATATTTCCATCCGTTTATTATTTCTTCATGGGCTTGATTTTAGGCCTTATCCATAACATGAACTTAATAACCCATAAATGGGCTTTCAAGCCCATTAAGATCAAGAGGGCTCCACCAAGACCCAACAATCTTTTATAAAATTGAATCCTCGAATAAAAACGAACTTGACTTTTGGTTTTGGTGAATTCTTCAAACTCGTGTTGGTTTTTGCCGGTTTTTGTGATCTTGGTACCTACACACATGAAACAAGAAAACAAGCAAATACAATACCATATTTATATGAAATATGCATTTTAGGTTTGTTTAATGATATAAATGATATGAGTATTTACACTCATATCAAACTTCCCCTTGCTAAGCAATTGCCGTGTCCTAACGCAATGATAAAATAAAGCTATTAACTACACATTTATTCAACTTTTGACACTTTATTTTTCAAAGACATAATGTATTGCTTTCATTATTGAGAAATAACTTTTAGGATCATAAAACTCGAATAGGTTCATCGTCCTCAACCTTTCACTCTTTCCATGCCAAGTTTAAAAACAAGATCATTGTCAATCATAAGTTCCAATGTTAAGACCACTTATATAAGTAATTTGTGTTAAACTAAATCTCCTTTATTCCTAGTTGTATCTCTAGATTTTAAAGATTGTCATTCACCCATAGGATCATTTGACTTATTTAATAATTATTAGACCAAAAATTAACGCAAAAATGGTGTAAACCCAACACTTAGAACCTAACCGCATCCTCAAAAACCGTTGTCACTAAAGAAAGCCCACATCAAGGATAACTTAACATGATTTTATGAATAAATTCCCGGATCTTAAATTTGGCTAATATGACTATTTAAGAAACAATTATTCCTCCAATGTCGGTTTGACTTTATTAAAGGAGTTAGCAACATTTACATCATATACCTTGAGGCTCTTTAAGATGTAAAATTGCTCCTTATCTATGTTCCACACCCTAAGGCTCCCTTGGACATAAACAAGAGAATTGACATTCACCATCACTTCACACCCTAAGGCTCATTGAAATAATGATGAAGCAACATTTATTAAACACTTCACCATGGCATACACCCTAAGGCTCTAATGACAAGGCTAGTGCTATATGACTCCCACCTGAAGGCTCATAGAGAACATGTTTTTTTTTATTCTTCTTTATTTATGATACATATAGTAAGCCAAATTCCGCAATCCCATGATCAAAAAGTCCATGACGGTGACACCCTCAATGTGTTCTTACTTCAATTACAAGGGAAGAAAAAGAAGGAGTTAAGAGCTAAGATATTGAGCCCAAACCGCTAAAAACTTCATTTACTAAACAATTTAATATTCAAGCGTGGAAATTAAATACGAGGAGAAAGAAAACACGAAAAATTTATATAAGGAAGACTTAACCTCAAAACTTATGATCAACTCTATCATCTTTTGTTTCCTATATTGTAAAATCTCAAAGATGTGAGACTAATGGATACTTAGCCTTCCAAGTTTAAATTAAGACCATATTAAATCAAAGTTTTGGGTTTTCAAGTCATCTATAGGATCTTGCATCTTCTTAGAATTTTTCAAGTATAGAATTTGCGTTTTAAAGTTCCCTTGATAAATGACTTTCTAGGATCAATTATAGGAACTTGCGAAAAGTTCTTGTTCTTAAACCCTTTCGAGTTAAGACTTCCGCGTTTTAAAGTTCCCTATATAAAAGTCTAGCAAAACTTGATTTAAGGGGTTAAGGAATGAGCTAAAGTAAAACCGGTCGAGTCAAAAACTATTCTTATTTTCACCAACGGAAAGCCTACATTTGTGTCAAAAACACTTATTTTGTTTATTATTAAACACAAAATTGCACTAAAAATTTAAAATTTTATGAAAAATGAAAAAAACGATTACGTTTGAACACGACAAAAGCAAGTGCAAGCGATTATATCGATTGACTCCCCCATGCTAAAACCAAACATTGTCCTTAATGTTTCCTAGCTCAAAAGTAACACCCCTTGCTAGAACACGAAGAGTCGAATGCAAAAGTCCTAACATGGTAAGTGTACGCAAATCTATAAGCCGTTTAATAATTATGCTTTAAAATAAAACGTTAGTCGATAAAAATCAAAGGATAACAAATTCCCCATTTGACAATCAAAGAATGGAAGCTCAAATGGACCGGGCAAAAACCAAACACGAGAGTCTTTAATGGTTAGGGTTATACCTAAGATTCACATCACAACAAAACATGAGCACGAGCTTGAAAAGATCAAGCCATTAATAGTGTTAGAAAATAGAAAGAAGATAGAATGTATGGAAATTCTCCACAAGGCACCTCGTTTTTTGTAACCGAGTCATGAGCTCGACTCGATCCCCGCATTCATTGGTCCTTAGGTAAAGTGGTAAAAACCGGCATATTGGAATAGAATCCATCATAAAGCACGACGTCGGGGTCAAAGATCACATCCTCGTTGTCGGATGACAAACGAGATGATGAAACTCCAACACAAATCTCCACAAGGAGATGGTGGTCAATGTCACAAATCATGAAATGGATATGGTATGCTCCCCGAGATAAACTCGCACCAAGATGATGGAAAAATCTTTCAATTATTGCATCAGTGAAAGGCCGAAATTTCTCTAAATCAATGGTTCCAGGATCGAATACCTCGTCCTCGTGAGAGAAAGGAATAGACAACACGGTGTCTCCCCTCAATGCTAATCCATAATCATGTAAAGCAGATGGTAATGGTGGGTTAAAGGTATCATCTATAGTGGTATCAACATGCATAACCTTGTTGACCTTGTCACTCTTTGGAATGTGAACAAAGGGGTCATGATACTAAAAACGAGTCGCATGAAAAACCCGCACATTAAGATCAAAGCGAGTGGGAGGGAGATTTGGAGTAGAATCATCAAACGGGTATTCCATAAAGAAAATTTCTCCTTCTGGGTCAACATTATTATCATCATAGATAGGAAATTCGACACTCTCTTTTTCTTCATCATAAATCGGGTGATCAAACCAAGGGTTTTCAAAATCGTCATTAGAAATGTTCTCAAGATAGAGAGTGTCTTCCTTTGATTGATAAAATATTTCCTCAAAATTCCGAAGGAATGTCTATGGAAAGAAACTCATCAACCTCCTTAAAGAAGAGTTCATCATCACAAAAGGTGAGAGATGAAGGAGGTACGATGGTTTGGTAAAGATCCATTGGAGATAGTGAAATTGGGTTCTCAATTATAATCACATTAATATCTGCCTTTGGATTGGTGCTCTCAGAATTCTCTTTAAACAATGGATTATCGTTCCATGAAACTACAAAAAGAGGATTCGAGTAAGTCACATAAATGTCGTCATTCTCTTCATCACAAGAAATATCCGACAAAGTATCGAGTGTGTCATACTCGGATACAAGATTTCACCTTCCTGAAATAAAGGGTCTATGATTTTCCTAACACCCTTGTAAATGAGATAATCCTTTTTTGTGTTACTTTCAAAAGTTTCAACAAGTTTTACACTTTCCACATTTTTAGAAACATATTTTGGAACTTTTTCTGCTTTGAAAACAACATTTCATCCCCATAAATAATGTTATCTTTTCTTTCCTCATATCAATTTGAACTTGAGCCGTGGACAAAAATGGACGTCCCAAAATTAAGGCACACGAGGGTTTGTCTCATAATCAACAATTACAAAATCGGCAAGGTACAAAAACTTCCCCACTTTAACAATGACATCTTCCGCTACTCTAACCGGGAAAGCGGTGGTTCCATTCGCAAGCTCAATGGTCATTCGAGTGGGAGTAAGTTGTGATGGGCCTAAATTCTTCCACATGGATTAAGGCATTAAGTTGATGCTAGCTCCTAGATCGGCTAGAGCTTTGCATTCCTCAAGCCCTTGAAAAACACAAGGTACCAAAAATTGGCCCGGATCTCCATATTTCTCGGGATAGAAATCAAGGAAAACCGCGGAACAAGTCTTATCCAAAGTAGCCTAGGTAACGTCAAGAAATGTCTCTTTAGGTGGAGGATTAAAATTGATCACATCTTGTGTTTTAGGAACCGAAGTGATTAGAGTAACCGGAGGTGGGATATGAGAAACATTTTTAGAAATGTGATTCTCTTCCATTAAAATCTCTGTGTTCCTTTCCACCTTATAAGAAACATAAGGTCGAGGTTGAGAAACCAAATTCCTATCCAAAAGATTATCATTATGAACGGTGATGGACTTGATCTCTCCCTTCGGGTTTGGTATGGTGTTGCTAGGCAAACCACCCGAAGAAGAGGAAGGTTTGTACATTATTGCTTCAAACATCAAAAGTATTTTGTTCTCAAATTTAGCTTGATTCCCTTCCATATGGTTTTGGTATTCGAGTTTGGTTAAGCTCAATCTTGTTATTTTGATTTTTGATCGTATTTTGAAAATCGAGTTTCAAAGTGTTTATTTGACCTTGAAGATTATTTTGAAAAGCTTTTAAATTTTACTCATTTGTTTTATTGTAGCTTGACAAATCATTTTGATTATTGTTTTGAAAACCTTGATTGTTTTGATTGCCATGAAATCCATATCCTTGATTAAAATTCCATTGGTTACCACATTTAAAATTATTCCCATTAGGGCCATAAGTTCCCGTCGCCGCCAAAGCACTAGCTTGATCAAACCCCGTGGTTGAACAAGCATAATTCGGATGTGCTCCACCACACAATACACAATAATTCTCAATCGCATTAATCGAACCATGAGGACTCTTCCTAATCTTATTCAAAATCGTGTCAATCTTAGAGTCCAATCTAGCAATCTCGGGATTAGATGAATTCACATGAGAAACAACGGTGTGTCTCGTGAATATTGAACTCTAGATTTATTCTCAATGATACCCCACGCGTCTCTGGGAGTTTTTCTTAAAAGATTACCACCCGTATCGACATTTAAAGAATCTTGTTCAACCATATTAAGTCCATTATAAAAAGTATTTATTTGGTGTAACTCCGTGAAACCATGGTGTGGACAGTGTCTCAACAAATCCTTAAACCTTTCCCAAGCATCTCCAAACGACTCATGCACTTTTTGTTCAAATCTAGTTATTTCATTCTTAAAGTGTGTTGTTTTAGATGGTGGAAAGAAGTAATTCATGAACTTAGACACTAGATCGTCCCATGTCAAAATCAAACCCGGTGGTTCCTTTTCATACCAAGGCTTAGCGTTTCCCTCGAGCGAGTACGAAAAAACCATGAGCTTAATCGCGTCATTCGGCATATCTCTAAACTTGAGAGTCGAGGTGATACGAAGAAAATTCCGAATGTGAGAATGCGGGTTATCCGTCTCATTCCCTCGAAATTGGTCGGCACGAATGAGTGATAAAAGACCCATCTTAATCTCATAATGATACGCCAAAATAGCCGGCACAACGATTGCTTCACCGTACCCTTCGGTGGGTGCACGGAGCAATTCCTCCATTGTTCGATTATCGGCCATATTTACAATAATAGTTGGAAGCTCGGGTTCCACTACTCGTTGTTAACGATTTCTAATTCTACGAGGAATGTTTTCAAGTCTATCGTGATTAATCAAAAGTCGATTAGAACATAATTGCATAAACCAAAATGACGAGAATTTAGAGGATAGAATAAAAGAAAATAGATGAGAAGAAGATTATTTTTGGTATTTTTGTTTTATTTTTCAAATCAATCAAAGATTGATAAAAACAAGGAGTAAGGATAATTACTATGGAAGTAAACTACCCTCGTTCGACTTTGAAACGTAGGTGAAACCCTAAACGTCTCGAGGTTCAATAAGTAAACAACGAAAAAAATAAGGTTTATTACTACTTGAGACGGCAAACCAATAATCGATCGTCCCTCTTAATATACGCACAAGCAAGCGGGGAAACGAGGTGGCACAAACCACTTAAAAACCTTTTTCCTTAAACCACAGTTTATAGCTCGTCGCCTTATACCCACTTTATAGTTTGTATAAATCAAGTTCAAACTTTTTATTTGTATTTATCTATTTTGCCTTTATTTTATTTTTTGTTTTGGATTCTAATACAATAGTTAGGTGATGAAATCCCAACTAAGGTTTGCGTTTTCACGCTTTTGGAGGTTGGTGAATTTATTGTTCTACATTATACAATATATTAGCAACAAAAAACACGAAAAATTATATTTATACTATATATATAGAAAAATAACAAAACTTTCCAAGGATGGAAAGGGTCTTGAAATCAAGGATCAACAAATCGCAACGAAAAAATCGTACACAATATCCCCGGCAGCGGCGCCAAAAATTTTTATGTGTGGGAAACGTGTCGGTGTAATTAATGTAATACATTATAGAGCAAATAGTAGAAAATTACCTTAAGGACAAAGTAATAATCTAAAATTAGCTAAAGACGGATTAATTAACATGGGAGTGATCCCGGTTTGTTGTACACGAAGAAATTGTGAATTTGAGACTTTCCTTTTGATTTGGACAATTTATTTGAATAGATTCGGTGTTTATCTAAAATAATTCTACCAATTTTACTAAAGTGCATGAACCGTTAAAAATAAATCTAAAAGACAAATTTAAATCTATATTATTATTTTTATTTTATTTTATTATTATTTTTTAATATTATTTATTTAAACTAATAATTTTCTACCAAATTTAAATAAACAATTATTTAAAAATAGTAGTTATGATTTTAAAAATTTAACTTTAACACTAACTATTAATACAAAACGTTTATATTACTTTAATCGACAGTTTAAAATAACATATAAATATATCTAGACGCAATAATAATAAAAAGGTAAGCCATCTTAGTTGGCCGAGCACATGTAGTGTTATGTGGGAGGTCACGAGTTCGAGACCCTTTGATGGCAATTTTAGAGATTGACTTTTTTGTGTGACATATCACAAACCAAACGTTCTCAAATTCCGCAGACAATGAATAAACATGAATATTCAAACACAAACTCCTAAATCCAAGCTGCTAGCATTAAAAAGTAAACTAATAAGATCAATAATGGGGCACAAACAACAGGTATCAAACTAGTTCAACAGTAATTAAGAACAATATTTAAAACTTCAAAATATCATACAAATTCCTCAAATCAGTTAAATCAATACAAGAAGCATATTAAAGCTAAAAATATCAAAGCAAATCAATCAAACTATATCAGACCAAAACCAAATCCAACTAGGACTTATAATCAGACTAATAGCAAATATATTCAAACAAATCACTACAGCTAGCTTGTACATGTTACAGAAAACGCAGCAACAAACATCCTTATTACAGCATTCTAAAAGAATAAGACAATCTATGATGCAGACTATTAGCAGCAGCTTGATTAAGAAAAATCGGCATAATTCAGATAAAACTGAACCACAATCTATTGGCCACAGTAAAACTACAAATAGAACTACATCAACATTATCAGTATAGCAGACGTATTTATGGGAAACAATAGATCAAAACGAATTCATCATACATTAAAACTCAAGCAGAAATTACCTAATTAATATGACTTAATTGTACTAACACTTCATAATGCAAAATCAGTATAAAAACACATACCAAACACACTATAGCAGAAATAAGCTATAACAGTATATCAAATCCAAATTAAACTAATCAATCTCTCAAAAGCAGATAATGATCATATAAAATCCAGTAAACAATCAGATCTACACTCAAATTAAACTAAAATTATCAATAGCAAGGATTACACTAAAAATGCAGGAAATGAAATATTATGCTTAACCATAATTTTCGA
Organism: Glebionis coronaria; assembly: GCA_025667525.1. Classification (NCBI taxonomy): domain Eukaryota; kingdom Viridiplantae; phylum Streptophyta; class Magnoliopsida; order Asterales; family Asteraceae; genus Glebionis; species Glebionis coronaria. Next base: position 293,278,000 of record CM046881.1, on the reverse strand, counting down.
AGCCAAATCCATTTATGTAGAAGGGTCAGCGCTGAGCTGACTTTTTTCATTCGCAACTCCAAACAATCAAACCACAACTTATAATAACAACTTCACCACATCAATATTTCACAAGAACAAAATCTTGAACCACCTTCATGATCTCGAACCATCGAACCAGTTTATTAGTTTTTATGCTCATTCAGTGGGAATGAACATCTATCCCTTAATTACTCTAAATCGTTTACATAAGCTATGGTTTGAGCTTATACAAACAATTTTACATTATAACATTCAGCTTATATATTTTAGATTGCATATATTTCAATAAAATAAACAAGACTCGAGATCAAAAATAAATGAAACTGAAAGAAGATTTTTATTAAACCAAAGTAACAGTACAACTTTTAAAAAAAGAAAATACAATTTCTAAAACTAAACTAACATTATAACATTAAGTAAAAGAAGGGATAAAAGTCTCACGAGAGGTGTTGGGGTGAGGGGTTTGTTGGTGTTGAACAATCGTCAGCCCTTAGATCATCTTCAATCTTTCTCTTTCTTGTCAGTTTTCATCCAACGGTTGATAGTGGTCTTCCATCACACAGATAGCCAAGGTGGCACAATCTGTGCTAGTTTGATGATGATGTGGAGAGTTATGATTGGCTCTTTGACAAGATGGCAGGATATTGGCCAATCAGAGTGAGGGGGTGACGAATTCAAGTGTCACGTTGGCACTTGGCACTTGGTATCTTCATGATATACACGCTCCTTCTTCCATTATTTATCTGAATACCCTTGCATGGATCCAATTTCCCTTTGATTTGACCCTTTAATTGGACTGAGTTGAAAACTAGGGTTCATCCCTGGTAAAGAGGAGGATTTTTCCCCTTTTTCTTCTTTTCTCTCTCTCGTCTTTAGTTTTTTTCTTTGTTTGTGTTGCTTTTGACCGAAATGTTGACCACAAATGTATATAAACCTTCATTCGTTTCTACTTCTTGATGGGCTTTTGGACCTTTGACCAAGTAAATAAAACTCCACCGTCTCTTATTTATTAAGTCATTCGGCTTTTACCATGATCTAAAAATGTATATATATTTCCATCCGTTTATTATTTCTTCATGGGCTTGATTTTATAGGCCTTATCCATAACATGAACTTGATAATCCATAAATGGGCTTTCAAGCCCATTAAGCTCAAGAGGGCTCCACCAAGGCCCAACAATCTTTGATAAAATTGAATCCTCGAATAAAAACGAACTTGACTTTTGGCTTTTGGTGAAATCTTGAAACTCGTGTCGGTTTTTGCCGGTTTTTGTGATCTTGATACCTACACACATGAAACAAGAAAACAAGCAAATACAATACCATATTTATATGAAATATGCATTTTAGGTTTGTTTAATGATATAAATGACATGAGTAACTACACTCATATCAAACTCCCCCTTGCTAAGCAATTACCGCGTCCTCACGCAATGATAAAATAAAGCTACTAACTACACTTTTATTCAACTTTTGACACTTTATTTTTCAAAGACATAATGTATTGCTTTCATTATTGAGAAATAACTTTTATGATCATAAAACTCGAATAGGTTCATCGTCCTCGACTTTTCACTCTTTCAATGCCAAGTTTAAAAACAAGATCATTGTGAATCATAAGTTCCAATGTTAAGACCACTTATACAAGTAATTTGTGTTAAACTAAATCTCCTTTATTCCTAGTTGTATCTCTAGATTTTAAATATTGTCATTAACCGGTAGGATCATTTGAATTATTTAATAATTATTAGACCAAAAATTAACGCAAAAACAGTGTAAACCCAACACTTAGAACCTAACCGCATCCTCAAAAACCGTTGTCACTAAAGAAAGCCCACATCAAGGATAACTTAACATGATTTTATGAATAAATTCCCGAATCTTAAATTTGGCTAATATGACTATTTAAGCAAAAATTATTCCTCCAATGTCGGTTTGACTTTATTAAAGGAGTTAGCAACATTTACATCATATACCTTGAGGCTCTTTAAGATGTAAAAGTGCTCCTTATCTATGTTCCACACCCTAAGGCTCCCTTGGACATAAACAAGGGAATTGACATTCACCATCACTTCACACCCTAAGGCTCATTGAAATAATGATGAAGCAATTTTTATTAAACACCTCACCATGGCATACACTTACTCTAATGACAAGGCTAGTGCTACATGACTCCCACCTGAAGGCTCATAGAGAACATTTTTTTATTTATTCTTCTTTATTTATGATACATATAGTAAGCCGAATTCCGCAATCCTATGATCAAAAAGTCCATGACGCTGACACCCTCAATGTGTTCTTACTTTAATTACAAGGGAAGAAAAAGAAGGAGTTAAGAGCTAAGATATTGGCCCCAAACTGCTAAAAACTTCATTTACTAAACAATTAAATATTCAAGCGTGGAAAATAAATACGAGGAGAAAGAGAAACACGAAAAACTTATATAAGGAAGACTTAACCTCAAAACTTATGATCAACTCTATCATCTTCTATTTTCCATATTATAAAATCTCAAAGATGTGAGACTAATGGATACTTAGCCTTCCAAGTCTAAATTAAGACCATATTAAATTGAAGTTTTGGGTTTTCAAGTCATCTATAGGATCTTGCATCTTCTTAGACTGTTTCAAGTTTAGAATTTGCGTTTTAAAGTTCCCATGATAAATGACTTTCTAGGATCAACTATAGGAACTTGCGAAAAGTTCTTGTTCTTAAACCCTTTCGAGTTAAGACTTCCGCGTTTTAAAGTTCCCTATATAAAAGTCCAGCAAAACTTGATTTAAGCGGTTAAGGAATGAGCTAAGGTAAAACTAGTCGAGTCAAAAATTATTCTTATTTTCACCAACAGAAAGCCTACATTTGTGTCAAAAACACTTATTTTCTTATTATTAAACACAAAATTGCACTAAAAATTTAAAATTTTATGAAAAATGAGAAAAACGATTACGTTTGAACACGACAAAAGCAAGTGCAAGCGATTATATCGATTTACTCCCCCATGCTAAAACCAAACATTGTTCTCAGTGTTTCCTAGCTCAAAAGTAACACCCCCTTGCTAGAACACGAAGAGTCAAATGCAAAAGTCCTAACATGGTAAGAGTACACAAATCTATAAGCCGTTTATTAATTATGCTTTAAGATAAAACGTTAGTCGATAAAAATCAAAGGATAACAAATTCCCCATTTGACAATCAAAGAATGGAAGCTCGAATGGACCGAGCAAAAACCGAACACGAGAGTCTTTAATGATTAGGGTTATACCTAAGATTCACATCACAACAAAACATGAGCACGAGCTTGAAAAGATCAAGCCATTATTAGTTTTAGAAAATAGAAAGAAGATAGAATGTATGGAAGTTCTCCACAAGGCACCTTGTTTTTTATAACCGAGGCATGAGCTCGACTCGATCCCCTCATTCATTGGTCCTTAGGTAAAGTGGTAAAAACCGGCATATTGGAATATTTTTGGGTAAAAGGGTCTCATCCCCGGTAAAATATATTCCCAAAAGCGTTGAAGTACAATGGAATGTAGCGGCAATGCTACATTAACCTCAAGCATACAGCTTGAACAACCACTAAATCATATGACATGCCATATGATCACTAACAACCAATTACAAAGCATATTACACCAATAGGAAAAAACCACCTAAAGGTGCATAAACAATAAAAATAAGCAATAATCATGGTAAATGAGAAGTGCGAACATCCGGCTGACGAGAGCCATGTCGATCATCAATCTCAATATCTTCGTCAGTCTCGCTATCAGCATTAATCACTTCATTTGTACGACCACCACCATCCTCCCAGTCAGTATCACCATCTCCTAAACCACTTAAAGCACCAAACGAATTCTGGTTACTTGTACCCGGTTTACTATCTAATCCGAGCACTTTATTATTCAAAAAACCTCTCTTAAGAAGTGGGCCATCCTTCTTGGGATCACTCTGTGACACGAGGTTACCTTGGGAAGACTTCTTCGACTGATAAGCCTTAGAACTTTCCCCTTTCTCAACTTGACGATACTGAATGTTTAATGAAGGCTTAGTAAGCTTAATACCAGCAACTACGTGTTGCTTCTTGTTCTTTTTACTCTTCTTACTCCTAACAACCTCAAAACCGTCCACAGTTGTTGTAGCTTCCTCCATGTTGCGCACCTTCTCAACCACCACCTGTTTAGGAATCTTAGGGCATTTAGAATCCACATGATCAAAAATAAGGCAATTAGAACATCTTGGAGGCGTCCACTCATACTCAATATCAATAGTCACCAAAGTATGCCCTTTATCTTTTTCTACCGGTATAGCAACAACTAAAGATTTTTTTAGACATTCTTCCGCTGAAACCTCAATAAGGGCGCGAGCAAAAGTGCTCCTACCCCATGGATCAATGCACATATTGCTAGTAAAAGAATCTAACATGATCGGCCTCCCAATCTGAGAAGTAATCAAACTAAGACCAATTTCCGAGTAAGCAACAATAGGTACCCTATGTAGTTTAACCCATACCGGTGCCTTCTTGATCTCCATTTTTTGCAAATCAGTGTTAGAAGACCAAACATTAAGAATCAAGGGAACCTGTCGAATAAGCCACGGTCCATTTTCCAATACACCTTCCATACCACTTTGAGTTTTAAATTGAAACAGAAAAAACTCATCATGCAACTTTACACGCTTTAAACCATATTTAGCCCAAGCATTCTTGACATACTTCTCAACCACGGGGAACGCAAGACGCTTTCCAATGAAATATCCAAACAACGTATACGTTAATTTAGATCGAACTTCTTCAACAACATCAAAGGGAAGAGCCACAGCAGCCCCAACTACTTGCTCATCACAATGTAATTCCTTAACTTGAATAGATTTAACTTTTTGTACAGGTTGTAAGAAAGATGCAAAAGAAGGTATACCATTCTGTTTAATAGATACACCACCAACAGAATCATCAAGCGAACCAGGCTGTGATACACTATTAATTTTAGGACCAATAGGGCCCCATGCAGCAACAGCCGCATCCTTCAAACCTGTATCATTCACACCCAACGAATTCTGAACACTACCATCCTGTAACTGAACCAAACCAGCAGAATCAGCGACACGAGTACTTACATCAGCTTGCCTAGATATTGCATTAACCTCACTTCTGCTCCCATGCAAAACAGACGAGTCAGTATCTCGTTGCACATGATCTGTCTGCGAAACATCACCAAACAGGCCCGATCTGTTATTAGGGTCAGCGATAAACTCCCCCGTTTCACTCGACTGTTTAAGCCGAGCCATGCGTGCACGCAGTGCCTCCCAGTCAATCGGCTGTGCAGAAGTAGCCTCCGCCATATTACCCTTATCACCAGTATTTTCCATCTCTCCTGTGCGCATCAAAAACAAAACAATAAAACCAATCGACACCAAGAAACCCTAAAATCAATTAGAGCTTCAAACCAGCAACCAATCACGTCAATCCATGAGTCCAGTAATCATAAAATAATAGAAACAAAAAACCCTAATTCCTACTACGTAAAATCCGAATCAAAACCTTACAAAATCAAAATCAATAACTTTGTAGCAGAAACAATAAAACATTCTATAAAGGCTAATCAACAGGATCAGTCTTAATGAATTAAATAATGGAACAGGATTAAAACCATCAAAGGGATGAAACCCTAGATCAGGAATTTAAACCGCCACCTATAACTCAAAAAAACACGAACCCTAAATCAAACCTAAATAAAAACGTAATATGAATCCAGAAACAAAGGAGGAGATCGATTTATAAAAGGAGAAACCAACCCGAATCCTAAATAGCCGCCGCCTATGAAAACCCTAGTTCAAAAACAGTTTTGATTTAGATCTTAAATGAAAACCTAGATCCGATTAGAACACAAAGAGCATTATAATCAGATAGGAATAATCATAGAGATTAAAAACAAATTTGAATCCGAAACAGAAAGTGATCAAGGTGGCCATCGTGCTTTATGATGGCATATTGGAATAGAATCCATCATAAAGCACGATGCCGGGGTCAAAGATCACATCCTCGTTGTCGGATGACAAACGAGATGATGAAACTCCAACACAAATCTCCACAAGGAGATGGTGGTCAATGCACAAATCATGAAATGGATATGGTATGCTCTCTGAGATAAACTCGCACCAAGATGATCGAAAAATGTTTCAATTATTGCATCAGTGAAAGGCCGAGATTTCTCTAAATCAATGATTCCAGGATCAAATACCTCGTCCTCGTGAGAAAAAGGAATAGACAACACGGTGTCTCCCCCTAATGCTAATCCATAATCAGGTAAAGCAGATGGTAATGGTGGGGTAAAGGTCTCATCTATAGTGGTATCAACATGCATAACCTTGTTGACCTTGTCACTCTTTGGAATGTGAACAAAGGGGTCATGATACTCAAAATGAGTCGCATGAAAAACCCGCACATTAAGATCAAAGCGAGCCGGAGGGAGATTTGGAGTAGAATCATCAAACGGGTATTCCATAAAGAAAATTTCTCCTTCCGGTTCAACATTATTATCATCATAGATAGGAAATTCGACACTCTCTTTTTCTTCATCATAAATCGGGTGATCAAACCAAGGGTTTTCAAAACCGTCATTAGAAACGTTCTCATGATAGAGAGTGTCTTCCTTTCATTGATAAAATATTTCCTCAAAATTCCAAAGGAATGTCTATGGAAAGAAACTCATCAACCTCCTTAAAGAAGATAGTGAAATTGGGTTCTCAATTTTAATCACATTAATATTGGAGTAAGTCACATAAGTGTCGTCATTCTCTTCATCACAAGAAATATCCGACAAAGTATCGAGTGTGTCACACTCGGATACAAGATTTCACCTTCCCGAAATAAAGGGTCAATGATTTTCCTAACACCCTTGTAAATGAGATAATCCTTTTTTGTGTTACTTTCAAAAGTTTCAACAAGTTTTACACTTTCTACATTTTTAGAAACATATTTTGGAACTTTTTCTGCTTTGAAAACAACATTTTCATCCCCATAAAATAATGTTATCTTTTCTTTCCTCATATCAATTTGAACTTGAGCCGTGGACAAAAATGGACGTCCCAAAATTAAAGGCACACGAGGGTTTGGCTCATAATTAACAATTACAAAATCGAAAAGGTACAAAAATTTCCTCACTTTAACAATGACATCTTCCGCTACACCAACCGGGAAAGCGGTGGTTCTATTAGCAAGCTCAATGGTCATTCGAGTGGGAGTAAGTTGTGATAGGCCTAAAGTCTTCCACATGGATAAAATCATTAAGTTGATGCTAGCTCCTAGATCGGCTAGAGCTTTGCATTCCTCAAGCCCTTGAAAAACACAAGGTACCAAAAATTAGCCCGCATCTCCATATTTCTCGGGATAGAAATCAAGGAAAACCGCGGAACAAGTCATATCCAAAGTAGCCTAGGTAACGTCAAGAAATGTCTCTTTAGGTGGAGGATTAAACTTGATCACATCTTGTGGTTTAGGAACCGAAGTGATTAGAGTAACCAGAGGTGGGATATGAGAAACATTTTTAGAAATGTGATTCTCTTCCATTAAAATCTCTGTGTTCCTTTCCACCTTATAAGAAACATAAGGTAGAGGTTTAGAAACCAAATTCCTATCCAAAAGATTATCATTATGAACGGTGATGGACTTGATCTCTCCCTTCGGGTTTGGTATTGTGTTGCTAGGCAAACCACCCGAAGAAGAGGAAGGTTTGTACATTATTGCTTCAAACATCGAAAGTATTTTGTTCTCAAATTTAGCTTGATTCCCTTCCATACGGTTTTGGTATTGCTCTAATCGAGTTTGGTTAAGCTCAATCTTGTTATTTTGCCTTTGATCATATTTTGAAAATCGAGTTTCAAAGTGTTCATTTGTCCTTGAAGATTATTTTGAAAAGCTTTCAAATTTGCCTCATTTGTTTTAATGTAGCTACAAATCATTTTGATTATTGTTTTGAAAACCTTGATTGTTTTGATTGCCATGAAATCCATATCCTTGATTAAAATTCCCTTGGTTACCACGTTTAAAATTATTCCCATTGTTTCCATTGTTATATCTATTTTGAACCGGTGGAAAACTGGGTGGAGCAACATGGTTTTGACGAGGAGCTTGACCGTTAGGGCCGTAAGTTCCCGTCGCCACAAAAGCACTAGCTTGATCAAACCCCGTGGTTGAACAAGCATAATTCGGATGTGCTCCACCACACAATACACAATAATTCTTAATCGCATTAATCGAACAATGAGGACTCTTCCTAATCTTATTCAAAATCGTGTCAATCTTAGAGTCCAATCTAGCAATATCGGGATTAGATGAATTCACATGAGAAACAACGGTGTGTTTCGTGAATATTCAACTCTAGATTTATTCTCAATGATACCCCAAGCGTCTCTTGGAGTTTTTCTTAAAAGATTACCACCCGCGGCGGCATTTAAAGAATCTTGTTCAACCCTATTAAGTCCATTATAAAAGGTATTTATTTGGTGTAACTCCGTGAAACCGGGGTGTGGACATTGTCTCAACAAATCCTTAAACCTTTCCCAAGCATCTCCAAATGATTCATGCACTTTTTGTTCAAATCTAGTTATTTCATTCTTAAAGTGTGTTGTTTTAGATGGTGGAAAGAAGTAATTCATGAACTTAGACACTAGATCGTCACATGTCAAAATCGAACCCGGTGGTTCTTTTAACACCAACGCTTAGCGTTTCCCTCGAGCGAGTACGGAAAAAGTATGAGCTTAATCGAGTCATTCGGCACATCTCTAAACTTGAGAGTCGAGGTGATACGAAGAAAATTCCGAATGTGAGACTGCGGGTTATTCGTCTCATTGCCTCGAAATTGGTCGGCACGAATGAGTGATAAAAGTACCATCTTAATCTCATAATGATCCGCCAAAATAGCCGGCACAACGATTGCTTCACCGTACCCTTCGATGGGTGCACAGAGCAATTCCTCCATTGTTCGATTATCGGCCATATTTACAATAATAGTTGGAAGCTCGGGTTCCACTACTCGTTGTTAACGATTTCTAATTCTACGAGGAATGTTTTCAAGTCTATCATGATTAATCAAAAGTCGATTAGAATGTAATTGCATAAACCAAAATGACGAGATTTAGAGGATAGAAGAAAAGAAAATAGATGAGAAGAAGATTACTTTTGGTATTTTTATTTTATTTTTAAAATTAATCAAAGATTGATAAAAACAAGGAGTAAGGATAATTACTATGGAAGTAAACTACCCTCGTTCGACTTTGAAACATAGGTAAAAACCTAAACGTCTCGAGGTTCAGTAAGTAAACAACGACAAAAATAAGGTTTATTACTACTTGAGACGGCAAACCAATAATCGATCGTCCTTCTTAATATACGCACAAGCAAGCGGGGAAACGAGGTGGCACAAAGTACTTAAATTTTTTTTCCTTAGACGACATTTTATAGCTCGTCGCCTTATACCCACCTTATAGTTTGTATAAATCGAGTTCAAACTTTTTATTAGTATTTATCTATTTTTCCTTTATTTTATTTTTTTTTTGGATTCGAATACAATAGTTAGGTGATGAAATCCCAACTAAGTTTTGCGTTTTTACGCTTTTGGGGGTAGGTGAATTTATTGTTCTACATAATACAATATATTAGCAACAAAAAACACGAAAAACGATATTTATACTATATATATAGAAAAATAACAAAACTTTTCAAGGATGGTAAGGGTCTTGAAATCAAGGATCAACAAATCGCAACGAAAGAATCGTACACATATTCCCCGGCAGCGGCGCCAAAATTTTTTATGTGAGGGAAACGTGTCGGTGTATTTAATGTAATACGTTATAGAGCAAATAGTAGAAAATTACCTTAAGGAAAAAGTAATAATCTAAAATTAGCTAAAGAAGGATTAATTAACACGAGAGTGATCCCGGTTCGTTGTACACGAAGAAATTATGAATTTGAGACTTTCCTTTTGATTTGGACAATTTATTTCAATAGATTTGGTGTTTATCTAAAATAACTCTGCCAATTTTATTAAAGTGCATGAACCGTTAAAAATAAATCTAAAAGACAAATTTAAATCTATATTATTTTTTTATTTTATTTTATTATTTTTTTTTTAATATTATTTATTTAAATTAATAATTTTTTACCAAATTTAAATAAACAATTATTTAAAAGTAGTAGTTATGATTTTAAAATTTTAACTTTAACACTAACTATTAATACAAAACGTTTATATTACTTTAGTCGACAGTTTAAAATAACATATAATTATATCTAGACGTAATAACAAAAAGGTAAGCCAGCTCAGTTGGCTGACAACATGTAGTGTTAAGTGGGAGGTCTCGAGTTCGAGACCCTTTGATGACAATTTTAGAGAGTGATTTTTTTGTGACATATTATTAACCAAACGTTCTTAAATTCCGCAGACAATGAATAAACATGAATATTCAAACACAAACTCCTAAATCCAAGCTGCTAGCATTAAAAAGTAAACTAATCAGATCAATAATGGGGCACAAATAACAAGTATCTAACTAGTTCAACAGTAATTAAGAGACAATATTTAAAACTTCAAAATATCATACAAATTCCTCAAATCAGTTAAATCAATACAAGAAGCATATTAAAGCTAAAAATATCAAAGCAAATCAATCAAACTATATCAGACCAAAACCAAATCCAATATAGGACTTATAATCAGACTAATAGCAAATATATTCAAACAAATCACTACAGCTAGCTTGTACAGATTACATAAAACGCAACAACAAACATCCATATTACAACATTCTAAAAGAATAAGAAAATCTATGATGCAGACTATTAGCAGCAGCTTGATTAAGAAAAATCGGCATAATTCAGATAAAACTGAACCACAATCTATTGGCCACAGTAAAACTACAAATAGAACTACATCAACATTATCAGTATAGCAGACGTATTTATGGGAAACAATAGATCAAAACGAATTCATCATACATTAAAACTCAAGCAGAAATTACCTAATTAATATGACTTAATTGTACTAACACTTCATAATGCAAAATCAGTATAAAAACACATACCAAACACACTATAGCAGAAATAAGCTATAACAGTATATCAAATCAAAATTAAACTAAGCAATCTCTCAAAAGCAGATAGATCATATAAAATCCAGTAAACAATCAGATCTACACTCAAATTAAACTAAAATTATCAATAGCAAGGATTACACTAAAAAATGCAGGAAATGAAATATTATGCTTAACCATAATTTTCGGAGCCAAATCCATTGATGTAGAAGGGTCAGCGCTGAGCTGACTTTTTCATTCGCAACTCCAAACAATCAAACCACAGCTTATAATAACAACTTCACCACATCAATATTTCACAAGAACAAAATCTTGAACCACCTTCACGATCTCGAACCATCGAACCAGTTTATTAGTTTTTATGCTCATTCAGTGGGAATGAACATCTATCCCTTAATCACTCAAAATCGTTTACATAAGCTATGGTTTGAGCTTATACAAACAATTTTATATTATAACATTCAGCTTATAGATTTTAGATTGCATATATTTCAATAAAATAAACAAGACTCAAGATCAAAAAGAAATGAAACTGAAAGAAGATTTTTATTAAACCAAAGTAACAGTACAACTTTTATAAAAAAAATACAATTTCTAAACTAACATTATAACATTAAGTAAAAGAAGGGATAAAAATACAGTAAAATGGGAGGGTTTTTATAGGCTCACGAGAGGTGTTGGGGGTGAGGGGTTTGTTGGTGATGAACAATCTTCAGCCCTTAGATCATCTTTAGTATTTTTTTTCTTGTCAGTTTTCATCCAACGGCCGATAGAGGTCTTCCATCACACAAATTTCCAAGGTGCCACAATTTGTGCTAGTTTGATGATGATGTGGAGAGTTATGATTGGCTCTTTGACAAGATGGCAGGATATTGGCCAATCGGAGAGAGGGGATGACGAATCCAAGTGCCACGTTGGCACTTGGCACTTGGTATCTTCGTGATATACACGCTCCTTCTTCCCTTATTTATCTGAATACCCTTGCGTGGATCCAATTTCCCTTTGATTTGACCCTTTAATTGGAGTGAGTAGAAAACTAGGGTTCATCCCTGGTAAAGAGGAGGATTTTCCCCCTTTTTCTTCTTTTCTCTCTCTCTCGTCTTTAATTTTTTTCTTTGTTTTTGTTGCTTTTGACCAAAATGTTGACCACAAATGTATATAAACCTTCATTCGTTTCTATATTTCCTTGATGGGCTTTTGGACCTTTGACCAAGTAAATAAAACTCCACCGTCTCTTATTTATTAAGTTGTTGGGCTTTTACCATGATCCAAAAATGTATATATACTTCCATCCGTTTATTATTTCTTCATGGGCTTAATTTTGGGCCTTATCCATAACATGAACTTAATAACCCATAAATGGGCTTTCAATCCCATTAAGCTCAAGTGGGCTCCACCAAGACCCAAAAATCTCTGATAAAATTGAATCCTCGAATAAAAACAAACTTGACTTTTGGCTTTTGGTGAAATCTTCAAACTCGTGTCAGCTTTTGCCGGTTTTTGTGATCTTGGTACCTACATACATGAAACAAGAAAACAAGCAAATATAATACCATATTTATATGAATATGCATTTTTGGTTTGTTTAATTATATAAATGATATGAGTAATTACACTCATATCAGGTTTGCATAGGGTAATCATAATCTAGGTATAATTATGGGAGCTTACGATCTTATGCTTTGATAACTTGTACATTGTGCTTTACTAACTTGTAACTTAACATGAAGTAAATGTATAATCTTAATATGATACATAGTTGATTTTTATAATAAGTTGTAAAAGATTAGACTTTAATTCAATGTGAAATGGATATTATATGTTAATCTTGGTTACTAGGTCTTAACTTGTAATTAGCTTTGGATGAGTGAATATTAGTATTTTGTGATCAATTACCTTTCCTCTATATGATAGATTATAATTAGTATATTGAATTTTATGCTTGTACATAGATATTATGTAGTTATATTTCTTGAAACATTGTCTTCCAAGGATTTCTAGGTGATGATCTAGACTATTATGTACATTTACTTGTACTTAGCTTTGTATAATTTGTTCTAACCATTATTAGGTATTATTATATCTACAAAGTATAGTTTAAAACTTGTTTATAATCCATAATGACTTATGCATATGTATTCTCCATTCATAGTTTACCATTCTTGAGTTTACAACTCATTTAAAGGGATTCAAGGGTTTCTAAGGGAATTTAGGGCATCATAGTTACATTTGATATGTTCTTATCAATCTTGAACTTATTAGATCACTTTTAGTACTTTAGACTTGATATATACATTGTTCATCCAACATATAGGAATATGTTGAAGTGGCAGTTCAAGTTGTGAGAACACAATTCATCTTACCAAGTAAGGCATAAAAAGAAAAAATTTCTAATGGATTTTCCACTTTCATTTAATCCTAGCATACATCATACATGTGAAATATATGGGTTGTCATATTAAAGAATAAGAACATTTCATATATAACTATGATGCCCCAAATTCTCTTAGAAACCCTAGAATCCCTTTAAATGAGCTGTAAACTCAAGAATGGTAAACTATGAACGGACAATACATATGAATAAGAACTTATGGATTATAAACAAGTTGTAAACTATACGTTGAAGACATAATAATACCTAAGAATGGTAAGAACAAACTATACAAAGCTAAGTACAAATAAATGTACATAATAGTCTAGATCACCACCTAAAAATTCATGATAAACAATGTCACTAGTACAAAAAATGGTATACGTCACACTCAGAAAGGGTGACCGTAGGCCTACAGTCACACGCTATTTTTTTAGTGTTTGTGACTAAAGGTCTCGCAACGGTAGGTACCCTACGGCCACGATCTGATATTTGTGACAATAACCAGCAAAAAAATGTGACCAATACTCAAAAATGTGTGACGAACTAGGTACAAATTTGGTGTTTTAGTCAATATGTGTGATGGTAAACACTCTACACTTACACGAGTTTTGTTTAAGAGTGACTATTATTTATAAGTTTGTCACATGAATATACAATATGTGTGACATTCACTATGTGATTAGTGTATTTTGTGTGACTATATGCATTAAATAGTCACATGAAGGGTATGTTTGTGTAACCGTTTATGACATGTAGTCACACAAATTATGCTAATGGCTCTGAGTTTGTCACATACGACTAACCAAAGAGTTACCAATAGTAGTATTTTTTTGGTATACCTAGGTAGTTACCAATAGTAGTAATAAGTGTGACTGTGTGCTTTGTCAAGTCAAGCCAATTGTATTTTGTGTGACTATATGCATCCAATAGTCACATGAATTGTATTTTTGTGTTACCTTTTATGACATGTAGTCACACAAATCATGCTAATGGTACTAAGATTGTCACATACAATTAACCAAAGAGTTACCAATAGTAGAAATAAGTGTGACTGTATGCTTTGGCAAGTAAAGCAAATTGTATTTGTGTGACTATATGCATCCAATAGTCACATGAATTGTATGTTTGTGTGACCTTTCATGACATGTAGTCACACAAATCATGCTAATGGTACTGAGTTTGTCACATACAATTAACCAAAAAGTTACCAATAGTAGTAATAAGTGTGACTGTATGCTTTGTCAAGTCAAGCAAATTGTATTTTGTGTGACTATGCATCTAATTGTCACATGAATTGTATGTTTGTGTGACATTTTGTGACATGTAGTCACACAAATCATGCTAATGGCTCTGAGTTTGTCACATACAATTAACCAAAGACTTACCAATAGTAGTAATAAGTGTGACTGTATGCTTTGTCAAGTCAAGAAAATTGTATTTTGTGTGACTATATGCATCCAATAGTCACATGAATTGTATGTTTGTGTGACCTTTTATGACATGTAGTCACACAAATCATGCTAGTAACTCTTAGTTTGTCAAATACAATTAACCTGAGAGTTACCAATAGTAGTAATAAGTGTGACAGTATGCTTTGTCAAGTCAAGCAAATTGTATTTTGTGTGACTATATGCATCCAATAGTCACATGAATTGTATGTTTGTGTGACCTTTTATGACATGTAGTCACACAAATCATGCTAATAGCTCTTAGTTTGTCACTTTCAATTAACCAAAGAGTTACCAATAGTAGTAATAAGTGTGATTGTATGCTTTTTCAAGTCAAGCAAATTGTATTTTATGTGACTATATGCATCCAATAGTCACATGAATTGTATGTTTGTGTGTCCTTTCATGACATGTAGTCACACAAATCATGCTAATTATACTGATTTTGTCACATACAATTAACAAAAGAGTTACCAATAGTAGTAATAAGTGTGATTATATGCTTTGTCAAGTCAAGCCAATTGTATTTTGTGACTATATGCATCCAATAGTCACATGAATTGTATGTTTGTGTGACTTTTTATGATATGTAGTCAAACATTGGAATGTGATTAACAATGATAATAAGTGTGACTATGTTTCATTTTATAGTAACCTTTCAGAATTCAATAAAAACAAAAAACAAAATTCTGGAAATCAAATTTCAATTGCATTAATATATAAAAGTGAATGTACATAAGCAAATCAGCAACTATAATGTCGTATTATTTACAAGTAACATACTTTTCACAAAGAATCACACTTGTAAAGACTTTGAATCATCGTATTGTAAAGTATTTTGAGCCTTGTTATTCCTAGATTGTTTCTTTATATGATGAATAGTTGTAAATGTACTGCCTGCTGGAACGTTCATCGAGCGCTTAGTTCCTATCTTTGTTGCACTTTCAACAATAGATTTTATGGTATTTGGTGGTGGTGTTTCCTATAGGGAAACAAAATTGTATTAAACATTAAACTAAATATGAAACGCTATGTATATGTAGGATGATAAATCAAGTGTATGTACCTCTTGAAAAAAATAACCTTTTCCTTTGGCCATGCCACAAAACTACCTTTTACATCCTTAACAGTTTTTAAACCATTATTTCTGTCATCAGGTATGAATGCTGCATCCACTAGGGATTCATCGACTGAAACTTTGTAGCAATTTTTTGGTAGTGGTTGGTTATGAATCATTACATTGTCTTCATCCTTAGACTTTTATACCGTACCGTTACCAATGATAATTGTCCTAGAGATGTTCCACAGTTTACACTTAAATGTCTGAAGAAAATATGTTTACATTGCGTTAATGAGAAATAAATTAAACAGGTAATTATATGAATAATGATGAAATACTTACATCTGGTAGTGATGGTGGAGACTGATTTACTTTTGATTTAGAAGGTGTATGCTTCTTTCGTAATGATGAATTAGGTACGTCTTATTGTGTCGAGGGAGACAGATTTTGTTATGATCCGGAGGCTGGAGAAATATCTTCTTGAGATTAAGAATTTTGAAGTGGAGACTTCTTTTCTAATGATCTAGTCTTATTTTTTGCTCCCCTAGTTCTAACAAGTCACTGCATATATACATAACACAGTAAATAAGTCATGTATAGTACAATTTAGAAACCAAACTTGGTTTTTTATAACTTACCTTGTTCGCAGTTGTAGTGTCCAAATCCTTGTTCGAAGTTGCAGTGGTCTTAGACATTGGAAATAACACACCCTTTTGAAGTCCACCACCACTGATCGACGTCCTTTGCTCTTCACTAGGTATTGTATTTAATGTATTATGTTCTAGTTGTAATACCTGCAATATATAAGTATGTTAATTGTTATTGGTATTTCAGACTGAAAATCATCAAATCAAAATTAGAAAACTAGTCTTACATTTGACTGACTTGGCGTTAACTCTTCTATATTAACCCCATGTGCAGACATAAGTTTCAACATCTTATTAACAGTTTCCTGTGTTTCTGACATCTGGGTGGTTAATTGAGTGACTGTAATCTCCTTAACTTTACGCACCTGTCTCTCCTTATCAAGTTCAGTTTCAAGCATCCCAATCCTTACATCAGTTCCTTGTTTCCTTCTAGGTTGATCAAAGAACATCCTGCACGTAACTCTGCCTCCCACTCCTCTTGCATACCCTCCCTTGTCCTTTCCTAATACATGTGATAATGAATCTGTGCCACTATCAACCGTCAAGGTTCCATCTCTGATCTGGTCCTCTACTTCCAGATGCACATAAAAAATGGTAAATAATTTATTATACGAATATAAACATAGTATACAAAAATTTGCAATAACACTTACAAACTTAGTGCCAACTTTGACTGTCTCATCATCTGTCTCTTTTCCATCTTTTCTGACCCTTCCATTAAATCACAATACACCACAGGGGGGTTCTTGATCTGGTTTAATTTCTTGTTTTATGATCTTCTAAACATCAAATACATACAGATGAAAAGTTAAACCAACATAGAAAACAGTGTTAGGATATTACACCAATATAAGCTTACCATTTGCTCTTTTATATATACATAACCACCACGTCCCATTGTATGTTGATAAAGATACTTGAAATGCGCTAATTTATTTGCACCTAATTTCACCTAACAAAAGAGATTACTTGATGAGAAGTTGCTAGTATGTAACAGAGTGTGTTTGTCATACAGAGTTTCCAAACAGTGCATACATACGGTGTTTATAAATGTAAAACGAAATAGAAATTAACAACCTTAAATTCTTCTGTGGCTGTGTGGTTTACAAAAGCAACCCACTGTTCGGCATTTAAGATTGCTTTGTAATTCTTTGAAACTTCATTTAGTTTTTCAGGTTTATCTAGGTTGGGAACTATGTGCTTTGCTGCCATTTTACTTCTGAAATTTCTTAGAAGTTCACCTAGCTTATTCATAACCAACTTTTTAAAGGACACATAAAATTCAAAGTATTGCTGCACATATTAACATAATGTTAAAGTAAATGTAGGAATAAGACTAATAGTTGGGTAAAAATTTTTGTATGTGTACCGTGGTATCAGTCCAAACTTTTTCTCTTGCTTCCTCCTTCACATCTTTCCACGAGAGAATCTTCAATCCTATCTGCTCTCGAACCATGTCTCCTAAGAAACTGATAAACAATGATCTGTTTGGCCCTGATATTCTATTCAATGCATCAAAGTTTACATTTATCTTCATGATACCTGGTTTTCCATATTTTGTTCAAAACATGGATAACCTAGTTATACCACTCCTATTAACAACCTTCTGTTTACAGATGTCTTCATCCTCATCTGGTTGGTCACCATAATCCTCTGATTCATAATCTCCTTGATTATGGTGATTTACATCATGATTATTAACCAAAGAATCATCATCATTACAATATAATCTTGATCATCGTTTACAGTGTGTCATGATTATTGACCACAAATCGATGTGTATGAAACTAATGAAAACGTAATTGAGTTTTATATATTTTAGGATGTGTAAATCTTGCTTATGTTTTAGAGAGAGAAAGGGATAGAGAGATGATGGGGTTCACACACTTCTAGAAAGAGAAAATGAAAGATTACTATGTGTAAATTATGAAAACCACCATCCTCTCCATCTAAGGAGAGGGTTTATATACCCAAGCCCATGTCATGGGCTTGGGCTTACATTTGGCCGCCGGCCCATAAAACTTATGGGCTCGGTTTGGGCTTTGTTTAATAAGTGTAAATAACTAAACTACGAGCTATTACATGGACTATTGTTGGAGTGACCGATCCTTCTTAATACGTAAAACGTATTTCCAACAATATCCCCCTAAGGGAGGTCACTCCAAACAAGGGCGTTACCTAAGTTACAATTATAAAATAAACCTAGCATACTATGCTTGTCTTGAGCTCGTATTCTTCGTCTTTCTTTTCTTTTTTTTTTCTGGTGAACATGCTGATGTGATCATTGATATCAATCTTGAGCATTAATCTCTTGCCTTGATCTTGTGCATCCATCACTTGTGATCTTCGCCTCTTCGTGACTTCATGTCCCACATACTTATACCTTCGTAATTCTTGAAAGCTTCAGAGTTCGATACAGCGGAAGACTTAACTTTTAGGCTTTCTTGAATTATATGAGGTATTAAGTGCATAAAGTATAAGCATGCGGGGACGACTTCTTCTCGGATTCCAAAACACCACCGTCTTCAAATGTCGCAACATAAGAAGACACGAACGAAATGGCTTTGAACATTTCATTCTAATTCGGTAGCATTTTACCTCCGGTCGGTGAAGACCGTTGGACGATATAAAATATCGTACATGTGGCAGGTAGATTTAATTAAAAATCTCCTTGACAAGATTTCGCGGGTAAACCCGTTCTCTTTACTCTACCGTCCAAAGCTGACTGCGAATGTAAAGAGTGAATCATTTGGATAAAATTATCCGCATGATTGAAGCCGTCAATTCTGATTCCTGGATCAAGTTTGATTCATTAAAGAATCGCACCATCGTTGCTTTCCAGTTGTCACGAGCTTGATTCATATTGAATCTTGCAAGTTACCTACCAAGTGTTGTTTAAGGTTAACACTAGAAGGATTTCCACTCATCTCTGTGAACACTAAGGTATCACTTTGAGTGTTCTGGCAAGATCACTTAGATATTGCGTAGAGGCCTGGAACGTGTTTAAGTTCAGCTAAGAATTAAACCACTGTTGCTTTCCAGTTATCACAAGTTTGATTCATAAAGAATCGCACAAGTCACTTACCATGAGCTTTTTGATATTCGCTCAAGAAGGATTTCCATCTTCATTGTAAATACTTTCGTATTACTCGGATGTTCAGGCAAGATCATGAAGATTTTGCTTAGGACTCTTAAGATCTTTCTTACTTTTCACAGTGTGTGAAGAAGCAAGGAATTATGAAAGTGTGTCCTAATGAGATATTTGATGATCTCAAATAGCTCTAGACTCGCTCGTGCGTTTTGGATTTTATTGATCGGAGGCTGGAGAGGAGTGCCACCATTTCAATACCAATTTATTCGGAGTGAATAAATCGATAGATAACGTGTTATCTCCGTGTGATTAAAACAAATACCTTTTGAGAGATATCTGAGTTAGCTGGAATGGGTTGTGCATTGCATCACTGGGTCCATGATGTCTATCTTCAATATCGAGCATCATTAAAATGATCTCAATAGCATATGTGTTGACCCGGTTTCTGCCTAAAGTTGTAAGGAGGGCTTCTTTCTTTACACCCTTTATCTTTACATTTCTTTTTCATTCTTCAACCCCTTCAATGCTTACCAATACGTCATAACTAGCACCTTGTTGTGATTGTTCCAGTGCTAACTTAAGTACTTGGTCGGCATTCAGCTACGTTCATAATCTTTCTCCATCTTTCCTAAGGACTACTATTTCTAGCTATGGAATGTCCTAGGGAAGATTCCTCCGGTTTTGAAAGAATCATAGGACTTAACCTATCCTACCATCCTTATGTCACCACAATCTTCATCGTCGTGAAATAAATGGGTTTGGGTAAGTATATGTCACCATGAAAATCCATTTTGATATGCAAATCCGTTTTGCTCCCCCTTAACATATGCCACGATATTCGAAAACATTTCGCATATGTCGGGATGAGCCAGCACATTAAGTCAAACCATTTGTGATAATTTCCCATATTAAATCACATTTTCTCCCCCATATGAAAAACATTAACCCAATCGATGTTTTTAATATCAATTGATTTAATGAAGTTTTAACAAAGGTTTTGGGAAGAAAAATGCAAGTCCGTTTTATCTTTATGATACCAAATGTATGAGATCTGATACCGATTTGTAACATGATCACATATTCACCATATTAGAAAAAATTGACAAGGTTGGACCTGATTGATGAGAACATCATATGATAAGATCAAATGGTTCTTGTCAGCATATGTTGGTCGCCTCGTCACGTCTAAAGTCATCTCTTGACACCACATGTACGATTGGATTGTTGTCTTGACACCAACTTGTGAACTTGGCACGTTCGGTATCGAAGATTCTGAATGCTTGACAATTGCTCCCCCTTAATTGTTGACTTATGTTCTATTGAAAGAGCTGTAGTCGCCATTTGAGTAGTCGCATCGTCGAGTATGTTGATACCAAATGTAGATAGCTATGGTTGTAGAGATGATAACTTCATAAAAACAAGTCTTCTCTTGTTTTAACAAATAAATGCACTGAAACGTACATAGATTTGTGTTAGACCATGTTATAAAGTAAACTTGATCCCTTACAAGGTTTTAAAGTAAACCTTTCTCGAGAAAATTAATTCCCGTTGTGAGCCAAAGCTTTCATAAGAAATACTTGACTTTAATGTGGAAACCGAGTTGAAGTCTGAAATAACTACAAGCCATTTAGGCATGTTTTATGAAATATTTACAACTTTTGTACGAACTCTATATATGGCGTCGTGTCAATATTAATCAACATTTCTAATGCCGTAAATATTATCGTACCAAAATACATGCCTTTGAAAAATAAAGTAAAAATATTTTTGGATTTTTCTAGATTTTTCAATTTTTATGGTTTTTATATGGTTTTATATTTTTGTATTTTGGTTTTTTTGGATAAAAATATAAACAATATATATAGATGATCACCAAGGATACGGAGAATAGTTTACAATCACTACTCTTTCGCTTCATCTGCCAGTTCCTTAAGAGTCTCAGGCGAGAAGGTTCTCATTCCTAGCTTGTCGGCCAAAAATTCCATTCGAGCGCGATCTAAAGCCTTCGTAAAAATATCCGCCAATTGATACTCAGATCGGACAAAGTAAAGCTCGATCACACCATTTTCCACTTGCTCCTTGATGAAGTGGTAGCGAATGTCAATATGCTTCGACCGGGAGAATTGAACGTTGTTGCAGCATAAGGCAATTGCACTTTTGTTGTCGCAGTACATCGAAATTTTGTTGAAACCTAGACCATAGTCGGTTAATTGTGATCTCATCCAAAGAACTTGAACACAGCAACCGGACATAGCTATGTATTCTGCTTCCGTACTTGAAATTGCAACGCTTTTCTGCCTTTTCGATGCCTAACTGATTAGTTGATCTCCTAGTAGTTGCAAAGTTCCACTCGTGCTATGCCTTGTATCTTGACAACCCACGTGATCCGCATTTGCATATGTCATAAGTGAAATCGAAGAGTCCTTCGAATACCAAAGTCCCCGATTAATGGTTCCTTTAAGATATCGAAAGATCCGTTTCACAATGGCCAAGTGTAACTCAGTAGGTCGAGTTTGATACCGAGCACACATACATATAGCAAACTGAAGATTAGGTCGACTAGCTATGATATACAGAAGGGTACCGATCATTCCACGATAAAGTGTCGGATCAACGGCAACTCCATGTGGATCTGCATCAAGCTTAGTTCGTTCTATCATTGGAGTATCCACGGGGTCGCAAGATTCCATCTTATATTTCTTAAGCAATTCAAGGGCATACTTGGATTGATTGATAAAGATGCCTCTAGGACTCTGAGATATCTGAAGTCCAAAGAAGAATGATACCTTGCCCATCATTGACATCTTAAACTTGGAAGACATGAGTTTCCCAAACTCGTCGGATAAGGTTTGGGTCGAGGCTGCAAATATAATATCATCAACATATATTTGTACCATAATCATATCTTTACCCCGTTTCTGAATGAACAGCGTGGGATCCACCTTGCCTTTAGCGAAGCCTTGCGTAATGAGGAATTGTGACAGTAGATCATACCATGCGCGTGGAGCTTGCTTCAACCCATAGAGAGACTTCATAAGCTTGTACACATGATTAGGATAAGTAGGATTCACAAAACCATCCGGCTGTTGAACATAGACCTCTTCCTTGATTTCACCATTGAGAAATGCCGTATTCACATCCATCTGATAGACGATCATATTCATGTGGGCTGCATAATAAGCAAGGAATAATCTAATAGCTTCCAAACGAGCAACAGGTGCAAAGGATTCCATAAAGTCGATGCCTAATAATTGCTTGTATCCACGAGCTACTAGTCGAGCTTTGTTTTTCAATATTCCGCCTAACTCGTCGAGTTTCACCTTGTAAACCCATTTCAAAGTGAGTAACTACACTTGATCCGGGCATGGGACAAGTTCCCATACTTCAAGACGTATAAATTCATTAAGTTCTTCTTGCATAGCTTCTATCCAACAGGATTGAGTAAAAGCTTCTTGCCATGTCTTAGGTTCAACTTCAGTGAGAAAAGCATCAAAATGACAAAACATTACATTTTCTTGTAGCTGACTTCGTGTGGATACCGGACGATTAGGGTCACCAATGATAGAATCTATATGATGATCCTTTGTCCACTTGCTGTCATGTTTATGAATCCGTGGATTGGAGTAAACTGCAGTAGGATCTTCCTCTGAGGTGGACGACCTGGCTTGATTAGGGTTGGGCATAGGTACACCAAAGAATGGAAGTGTAAATCTTGCTTATGTTTAAGAGAGAGAAAGAGATAGAGAGATGATGGAGTTCACACACTTCTAGAGAGAGAAAATCAAAGATTACTATATGTAAATTATGAAAACCACCACCCTCTCCATCTAGGGAGAGGGTTTATATACCCAAGCCCATGTCATGGGCTTGGGCATACATTTGGTCGCCGGCCCATACAACTTTGGGCTCGATTTGGGCTTTGTTTAATAAGTGTAAATAACTAAACTACGAGCTATTATTTGGACTATTGTTGGAGTGACCGATCCTTCTTAATACGTAAAACGTATTTCCAACATATATTTTGTATTTTGGAGAAAAATCAGGGTTTTAGATGGAGATGGAGTTAGAAAATTATGATAACTGCATATGCATTAACTTAGCATGGACATTTAAAAATTTCATGAAAATTTTGGCTCCAAATACAAAAAGTAAACAACCATATATTTTGAACTCCAATTTGCCTCCAAATTAAACATTCAATGTAGGTAAACTTTCCCTTTGAGTTTCCTGGTAAAAATAAGTTTTGAACAAATTATATACTATTTTACACATTTTAACATTCAACCAAAAACCTTTGATAGATAACTGATAATTGCTTGAGTATAGATATTGAATTGTACATGGACTTAAAATACTTATAGTAACTAGTTAACAAACCCATATTATTGATTACAAATAACTGATAATTGTTTCATAATGCTAATAATGCATACAAATCTATTAAATTGTTGCAACCTGTAGGTTGATAATACAACAGGTGCCTAGCAATAGTAGACCAACAAAACACAAAAAAATTATTCATATTAAACAGGGAGAACTGACATCATCCAACCTTCTTTTTGCCTTTGTTATTGCTCCCCTCTGCAGCATTCCTTAACCGAACCTTCTTCTCAGCAATTTCTTTCCAAGTTTTTTTATTGGCTAGGCCAACAACGACATTTGGTCTTGGAGCTTTCGCTTGAGAAGATTGAGCTTTTTGAGTGTGCTTTGATCTGGGAGTGTGCTTTCTTCTTGGAGCATTAGCTTGAGCAACTAATTCTTCATCGCTAGAGTCAAAGAAAGGGCTCCTTCTAATCCAATATTTGTTTTCCCATTCCTCCTGATATTTTACCACATCATATGTTTAAAACAATTAATCGATGGTATAAACGTATACAGCTTTATGCATAAACACATAACAACTTAACCATACCTTGTTTGAAATTTTCTTATATCCTTTGGAGTAAGCAGTCGGCTTTGACTTTGAACCTGACATAGCACTAAGTTGAATAAATTAAAACTTCACACTGTTGTACATTCAACCATAAACTTTAAGTTTAAACATATTTACCTTTAGAATTGCTATTCTTCTTAAGTTCTAACTCATAATCCTCATCACTCGTGTCTTTCTCTTCATCACTTGTATCTTCCTCCTCATCACTAGAATCTACCTCGGCATCATTAGTGTCTTCCTCCTAATCCTCTGCATTAGGTTTGAATAGAACAGGAGTTTGTAAACAGGGAGGACGAATAGAGGGAGGACGAACTTTTTTGGAAGATGTTGTGGCATTAGGTACACCTAAATATTGAGTTTGAAGCAAGGGAGGACGAACTCGAGCGGACGAACTTGTGGCATTATGAGTTTGAAACAAGGAAGGACGAATAGATGAAGAACTTGTGACATTATGTATGCCTACAATAGGAGTTTGAAACAGTGGAGGACGAAAATATGGAGTACTTGAAGAACTTCTTGGCAAACTATGAATATGACTTGTATTGCTAGGGTTGGGCGAAATTTAGCACTTTCAGAAGTAGATGATAAAGTGTTTGATTCAATATGAATTACTTTTGCAAACATGTACATATTAATGTTAGTTATATGTCAATGAAGGGAGTGTTTGGTAGTATGTGTAGCATGGTTGTGGATGCCCTAATAACATTTGGATTTGGTTATGCATATGTTTGTATAGGGGACCATATCCAACTGATTTCAAAAAACCTAAAACAATATCTTACCAAAATAACCTGAAACTATAACATACCATGGGACCATATCCAAACACATTAACAAAACCCATAACCTAGATTGAAACATAGACCATATAAACACATTAAGAAGGGTTAATCCTATAAATTAAATCACGTTAATTAAATATGACATAGGTTCACATACATGCATTAAAAGTAAGTGTAAACTCTAATATCATAACCAACCTACACTATTCATATGAACCCTAATATTAAATTAAACAATACTGATTGTTGCATTACCTCTTTCCTGATGTTTCATGTCATTAACGATTGTGTAGATTGGTGACTATTGTGTATGAGGTTTTATTTTTTTGATCGGTTATCGGGTGGTTAATTTAGGGTTCGTTCTTCCTGTGTGATTGTGAAAATGGTGGTGAAATTGGTGGTGGTTACCAGATGGTTACCGGATATTATGTGTGTTTAATGAAAATGTAAAAATTAAATTTACTTAATAATAAAATTTTAATTAACATTTAATTTTTAAAAGTTAATAATAAATAAATAATAAGTAAATAAAAAAGCATATACGTTGTATTTTTTATAAAAAACATAAAATTAAAATATTACTTTAATTTTAAACATAAAATTATAGTTAAATAACTTAAATATATTAGGTTATAAAAATTTTTGACAACCGCGAGATAAATATCTTTTGGTTTTTAAGCAGTATGTGGGATTTAGTTGAGCTTTATATCAATCACCTTGAATAATCATCTCAAGCAATTTAATATGAATAAGATCGATTTTGAATGGTTGGTTTGATAAGGTTATGAGGACATTCTACTTTGGTATTCGGTTATGGTTTATGGTTTATGGTTGAGTTTAAGGTTTATATATGGTTTAAGGTATACGGTTGATGGTTAAGGTTTAGAATTTATGGTTTAGGGTTAATGGTTTAATTATCTAGGGTTTATGGTTTAAGGTTTAGGATTAATGGTTTAATTAGCTTGGGTTTGTGGTTTAGTTTAAGGTTAAATAGTTTAAGATTTATGATTTAGTGTTTAGGTTTCATTGGTTTAAGGTTCAGGGTTTAGGGTTTAAGGTCTATGGTTTGTAGTTTAAGGGTTAATTAATGGTAAAATGTTTATAGTTTAAGGTTAAATGGGTTTAAGGTTTATTATTTAGTCTTTAGGGTTTTTTGGGGTTAAGGTTTAGGGCTTAGGGTTTGCGGTTTATGGTTTAGGGTTTAAGGTTTAAGATTAATGGTTTCCTTAGCAAGGGTTTGTGGTTTACTGGTTAATTAATGGTTTAATGTTTATAGTATAAGGTTAAATGGTTTAAGATTTATGATTTAGTATTTAGGGTTCATTGGTTTAAGGTTCAGGGTTTAGGGTTTAATGTTTATAGTTTAACTTTAAATGGTTTAAGGTTTGTTATTTAGTGTTTAGGGTTTTTTGGGGTTAAGGTTTAGGGCTTAGGGTTTGCAGTTTAGGGTTTAGGGTTTAAGGTTTAGGATTAATGGTTCATTTAGCTAGGGTTTGTGGTTTAATGGTTAATTAATGGTTTAATGTTTATAGTATAAGGTTAAATGGTTTAAGATTTATGATTTAGTGTTTAGGGTTCATTGGTTTAAGGTTTAGGGCTTAGGGTTTAGGGTTTAAGATTTATGGTTTGTGGTTTAAAGGATAATTAATGGTTTAATGTTTATAGTTAAAGGTTAAATGGTTTAAGGTTTATGATTTAGTGTTTAGGGCTTTTTTTGGGTTAAGGTTTAGGGATTAGGGTTTGCGGTTTAGGGTTTAGGGTTTAAGGTTTAGGACTAATGGTTTAATTAGCTAGGGTTTTTGGTTTAATGGTTAATTAATGGTTTAATGTTTATAGTTTAAGGTTAAACGGTTTAAGATTTATGATTTAATGTTCAGGGTTCATTGGTTTAAGGTATAGGGCTTAGGGGGTTTATGGTTTAAGTTTTTGGGTTTATGGTTTAAGGTTTAGGATTAATGGTTTAATTAGTTTGGGTTTGTGGTTTAAGGGTTAATTAAATTATTAATGTTTATAGTTTAAGGTTAAATGGTTTAAGATTTATGATTTAGTGTTTAGGGTTCATTGGTGTAAGGTTCAGGGTTTAGGGTTTATAGTTTATAGTTTATGGTTTATGGTATGCATGATTATGATTTATGGTTTAAGGGTTAATGGTTTACGATTAAATGGTTTAAGGTTTATGATTTAGGTTTTATTATTGGTTTAAGGTTTAATTTGGGTTATGGTTTAATTGGTTAATGTTTATGATCTAGGGTTAGCATCATTCGAGATAGATGGGTTTGACATTTCATATTTTTTAAAAACTTTAAGGTTTTAAAATAAATCAGATAACAAATTAATCATCATACATGTTACATTCAGACGTGAGCTTGTTGAAATAAGTCATAAAACCGTTTAAGCACCCGACTTATATTATATAATTAATAAACAAGGCTTATGTTATAATTATTAATATAATTATCATGGTAATTAAACATGGCCATTTTATTTAAATAAACTTTAGGTTAAAATAATTATTAATATAATTATTCATGTTACATTTAATTTTAACCCTAAACATGGCCATTTTAATTAATTGAGAAACTTAGCTTAATTTTGTTATATTAATTTTTAAGCAAGGTTTAATTAAATTAATAACATGCTTTAATTTAATTATCCAATAATCATGTAAGGTAAAGTTCAATTAATAAAATCATTAAATATTAATAATTAATAATTACTTATAATATCATGTATTATTATTATTAGGTAATACTCATATGTTAAGACTAAGTATTTAGTATTAATAAACTTTAGTATATAATAATCATGACTTATAATATATGCTTATTAAAACTATAGCTTATATCATACACTTATTTAATAAGCTTATACTAAATAAAGTCATTAATGTAACAAAAATCTAAAACATACAAATTTTAAACCTGACTTATATTATCTAAAAAGTGAAGCCTTTTCTTTGCATGCAACTTGATATATTGCACCGGTACCCCGTCCACTGATCATTCACACACACACATGCATTCAATATCCGGAGGTCAAATAATGAATCAACCACCCACCTACCCATCCAAAAACAATAACAAATCATCGGTCCCTGATAAATCAAACCTATCTGACTTGGGTGATTTTGATTTGATAAAGTCCCCATAAGTGGGGAGATGATTGATCATGTGCTTGCTAAGTACGGAGCCAACTGGAAGTTTGATGATCCGATTGCTGACACTATTATTGAAGATTTGATGTAGATAGAGTTTAAAAAATATACTAAACGAAAATCAAAACTAGGTTAGGGGTTTTAATTCGCAATATTATTATTGAAGTTTTGATGATTTGTTTTTGTTTTGATGATGTTGCATGTTATGAAAATACCAATAACTGATTTTTTTAATATTTGTTATATAGATGAAAAGGCAGATGAGGCTATGAAGGTTGATGAAGCTACGAAGGTTGATGAAGCTATGAAGGTTGATGAAGCTATGAAGGTTGATGAAGCTGTGAAGGCACATATTAAAGGTCAATTTTGTGCCATTTTATGTTTATATGTTTGTCAGAAAGGCGCTAGATTGATCAATAGTTAGTGTTTACTATGTAAAGTTTTAGGAGTAGTGAAAATGATAAATGATTCAAGTATTCTGTTGGTTATATGATGATGTAGATACAGGAGATAAGGGGGTGTTTGGTTTAGCTTATATAATGGGCTTACAAGCTTATATAAGCTTATAAGCTCAAACTAAGTGTTTGGCTAAGCTTATGTAAGTGGGCTTATAATCTTATATATGGGTGTTTTGATAAGCCATAAAAATGTGACTTTTTATGAAGGTTTTGGTTTATATAACATATTTACTATTTTACCCTAATTTTAACGTATGCTTATACAAGCCATGGGCTTATTAGCTTATTAAAGATAGGCTTATATAAGCCATAAATGGCATATATAACCCCATTATATAAGCTAAAACAAACATACCATAAATTTTTAAAAAAGAGGTTGGTCATACTTGAAACCTTAAACGTTTGTGTTGAGATTAGTTTTGATTATCTTGATGTGAAAACGTATAAACTTCCTGGCCAACTTTTTTGAATCTAAGATGGCATCGATAGAACAACCTACATCTTTTCGTTTACCCTTTTTTATGTAAGTACCTCTTACTATGGCTGTGTCATTTCCCTTTTTCATAGTCCTTGTTACCATCAACTACGGTCTTTAATAAACGACCCTTTTCTTTTCTGTTGATTGGTCGAAGGTTTTCCTTCCCAGTTCCCATTTTTGGGGCTTACTGGGGTAGCAAGTTATCTGAGTCACCACTATGAATGCTCTCACTTTTCAGTTTCAGTTTCAGTATCCAAATACTCTTTCCAGTTAAGTATCTAGATACAGACTTGTGTGGTTTATATCATGCATTTAGTATTTGGATTGATCCATGTGTGGATTATATTTCGATACTGAAACACAAAGTGAAAGTGACCGTGTTCAGAGTGACGACTCGGATAATATGATGCCGAATTAAACGCCAAAATTTACAAATGGGAAGGAAAACCTTCGACCAATCAACAAAAAGGAAAACGGTCGCCATGAAAAAGATAATGCGACGGCCATAGTAAGAGGGGCTTACATAAAAAAGGGTAAACGAAAATATGTAGGTTGTTCTGTCGATGTCATCTTAGATAAAAAATGTTGGCCCGGAAGTCTATACGTTTTCACAGATGCATTGGTTCAGTTACTATGTTGTTTATATGTTGGTTATATACTACTGCAGACACAGGAGCTAACTTAAAGAAAATAGAAAAAGGCAAGGGACCAACAGAAGCTGATAAAGCATTTGATCCTTTTAATCTACATAATAGGGTGGAAAAGCTTGAAAGGGAATTCAAACTTTTTAAACAGACACAGTTGCAGCGAGGTTAGTAAACTAAATTTTAACATGTAGAGAAATATAGTTATTCACTAGTTTCGGTATCACATGTATGCTCTAAAGTATTACAGCTCCACATAGACGACATCTCAAGCCCGTTTGCTCTTAGAGGTAAATATCGCCATGATTCCTCTTTCTCGTGAAAATCATCATCTTCGTGCCCAATATGTGAATTCAGTATGCATTAACATCTTTTTGTTTAGCCTTTTTAGTAAAGGACCTCTTACTTTGGCACTCATATTCGCTTTTTCATGGGTATTGATGATATTGATATCAATCAAAGACCGAATGCGAAGGTCAAATTTTGAGCTACTTACATAAAAAAAAGGGTAAACGAAAAAGAAGTAGGTGCATATTAGATTCATATATTGAGTATGAAGATGAACATGTTCACGAGATAGAGGAATCGTGGAGATATCTACCTCGAAGAGCAAACGGGCTTAAGATGTCGTTTATATGCAGATGTTAAACTTTAGAGCAGACATGTGATTATGCATTTGTAGTTAACTTATGCGGTATTATGATTTTTGTTAATTGATGTAGATACAGGAGTTGGCTTGAAAAAAAATACTAAAAAACGAAGCTAAAGCAACGCTAATAAAGTGGTGTTTTATGTCTTTAAAGTGTTGCATTATGCCTAATGTGACACTTTATCATGTGCTATATTATGCAACGTCGCCTTTGGTATATGCAACACTTATTATTGAAATAGGAAACACTTCCTCAAAGTGCTACTTATGTTTAGCAAATGATATACTTTGAAATGTAACACTTTTGAAACTCAAACGCAACACTTTGTACGCCTAAAACAACACTTTTATACGTAAGTGTAACACTTTTAAGGATCATATGCAATAGCCGTTCACATAAATTGCAACACTTCTTTATTAGTATCATTGAATGGGCAACACTTTAAACTCTTAACTGCAACACTTTGTGTTGTTTTCTAGCATATCGTTGCAGCATTTTTTTACTGATTTGTAACACATTTTTAAGTAATAATAATGCTATATATAGTAGTAATAAAATTCCATCGATAATAGGAAACATAATTTATATTGTGCTTATAGATACAACAACTTATTCTCCTCTTTCCCTGTTTTTAGCAAATGCCCATTCACAACATTCATATATATATATATATTAGATGATTGTTCTCCTCTCTCCCTGTTTTTAGCAAATGCCCATTCACAACATTCATATATATATTAGATGACTGAAGATTGAACGTACAATAATAGCACATAGTATACCATGAGTGAATGATTTTTAGCATATACTTCCTCATATACACGGGTTATCATAGTTTCTCCTTCGTTTTCTCCCTTTTTCCATCAACTTTTTTCTCCTTTATTTAATCCTAATATACACAGAAACAGAGTTTAAATACATTAATAGCAACAAACTTGTGCAGAATCAAAACATTAAGAAACCAAAAACATCACATATAGTGGCCAGGCAAGTTCCAAAATAAGTCAAAAAATAGGTCATGAAGGGTAAACTATACATAACTTTTGCTTTTGTACCAGACAATGTGTTAATATCACATGAAGAAAGTCCATTATAACAATACATAAGAATGCTTATAAGGTTGTAAGTACTAACAATGCACTAGGCATTTTTCAAACCTTTTTTCGTTACAAGTGTTTTACAATTATAAATTTTTAACTAATTAAATTTGTTTGACCTATTAGGGAACATACCATGTAATCATCCCATTCACAGGCTTTTCATGAAGAACGGGGTAAAGCTGCAAAAGATGATCATGACTACCACATTCCACCAATCTCAACCGACCACGTTTCTCTTCCTAAGCCCTATCACCGGCTCACACCAATTCTACTTGGATAACTTTTAAAGTAAAACAAACTAAAATAGGGATTGCACATATGAAAGCATACATAGCTGAAAAAGGCATGACTTGAATCTTTTGACTAAACTCACATAATATAAAAGTGCTCTTTTGCAAAACCATCCAAAATGCATGTTATGTCTCATGGTTCTTTATCCAGTAAGGCAACAATGTTTCTTTCAATGTGTGTGAGCATTGTAATTAGTTTTCATGTCACCATCCACATGTATATTTGTACATTTGGAAACTAGAAATGATAAAATATTGTTGTAGCTTTGCCTAACATTCATAAAAAATACTCTGAAATTGCTAAATCTGATAAAGGAGATAACTATAGGTGGCAAAACCAGCTGGTGGGATTCGTTAACAAGTTGGGATGGGTTAAACCTTACACACTATGTATTTTGTTATGTGAAATATTTGATACATTCATTATCCTTACGAAAACAATATTATACAACAATAAATCTGTTTTTATATTTTATAGAATGAAGTGAAAGATTTAAGATTCTATGCATAAAAAGTAAATGAAAGGAGACTATAACGAATTTGACCCATAAACTATAAAATTCAACCTAATAAACTTATTTATAAGTAAACAGCAGGATGTAAAAAAGTAAGTGATCCTAGAAACATACCACCGTTTCACCACCATCAGCAACTCATATCAGCCACTAACATCTTAATTTTCTAGAAATGTGTCGCGACTACAGAACGTTGACACTCACCTATTATTATCAACTCTCCTTAAGATGATCAAATATTTCCAAAGTCCCGTAACACATAAATATCAATATATGACATGCATAAAAAAATTAGCTTCACAAAAATAGTCCATATACTAATTTCCTTTCATTACAATTTTGTACATCAACAAAGACATTGGTAGAAAAAAACAGGTCAGAAGAGGTCTAGTATCTCGAATTATTTTATTCAGCTACAGTATGCCTTTTATCAGACTTCAACCATACAATTTGGAAAAATCATATGTTAACGTATCTTCATAAATATATAGTCGTGTTAGTTAAATAGGGTGAATGTTAGCTTCTGAAAGCGATTTTTCAAGAAGCTTATTATACTATAATTATCAAATGTGTCAGAGTACCTGTTCTAGATAACATAATAGAGGAGAAAGTATATAATTTGTCGAAATATTCAATGTTCAGAACCCATGTTTAATCAACTTTATAATCCTAGCAATCTGTCAACAACTATCTACCAACAACTTAGGATATCCTGTTATGCTAACGACTGTAGAAACAATCATATGATGTATTGTGACAAGTCAGTGATATCCTCTTTTAGACTCTTAAGTTCTATTTTCAATCAGAAAGGTTAAGTGTTCATGTACTTCACAGTTACACCCAGGGACATAGATCTTGTCGGGGGCACGTAACTTTGTTTCTACTATATAGCTTACCATATAATCATATTGCAAATTAAAAATTGTCTATTGACAACATTACCATATCACCTGTCAAATTAAAAAGTACTTTCCAACAGATCAAATGATAAAAATTAAAAAACATTAAACTATAAACCCAGATATAATGAAGATAACATTGACCTGATTCCTTTATACAATTAGCATGAATCATCAGTTCTTATAGTAAATAACCATGTAAACTGATAGTGATAATATCTTATTAAGGATGTGTGATTCATCCTTCTTACAAAAAACACATGTGCATATTAGATTAAATAAATCCAATACAAAATTAACCGGGGTTTAATACAGCAGATCAATAACGCATTTAACAACAAACTTAATAGTAAACATACCTGATTGACAACATTTATAATAAAAAAATTATATTTGATACTAAGTTTATGCGAAGATCTAGCATTGAAAGAGGTGTTATTGCTTTGGAGAGTGTAGTTTAAATGAAACAATTATAATCACGAACCAGAATCTTATTTGCTTCAACAATTATTTTGTCGCTTTCCACAACAAAGCTCCCAAAATAAAACCGAGTCACTCGATATAAATTATGTATGTGCAACGCAAAGCGACATAAAATATTATTTTGAGATCAAGATTGTAGGATCGTATTTTCTAAGGATTAGGCATATTATGGATTATCTATTAAGATGGATAAAAAATGGAAGAACTTAGAGAAAGAAAGAAGAGAGAGAAAGGAGAGAAATAAGAAAGATAGAATTATTGAATGGAATGAAAGTGTTCAACCCCTCCTAACATGCTAGGAGGGGGTTTATATAGCCCACCCTACATGTGGGCTATATGGGCTATATTGGATCACGAGTCCAATATCATTGGAGTGGCCGATCCTTTCTAAATACGTAAAAACGTATTTCCAACAATCTCCCCCAAAGGGAGGTCACTCCAAGTTACAATGTCCTAAATAGTTTATAGCTCGTGATCTATGCTAATAATGATGTGACCGAGACTTTCCTTGGAAAACGTATTTCCAACAATCTCCCCCAAAGGGAGGTCACACCATTTTACAAAATCTTAAACCTAGCATACTATGCTTGAGTCTTCGATCTTGTTCTTGTGAATATGCTGATGAGATCTTTGACTTTGGTCTTGAGCATGTGTCCTTGCTTTGACCTTGTGCATTCATCACTTGTGATGTTTGCCTCCTCGTGACTTCATGTTCCACATACTTATACTTTTATAAATTCTTGAAAGCTTCAGAGTTTGATACAGCGGAAGACTTGACTTTTAGACTTTCTTGAATTTGATGAAGTATTAAGATCATATAGTATTAGCATGTGGTGACGACTTCTTCTAGATTGTACACCGCAATGCCACCTTCTTGTTACGCTGCATATGACAGTTAGCAACAAAACATATACACGGATGAAATGGCCTTGAACATTTCATTCTAATTCGGTAGCATTTTACCTCCGGTCGATGAGGACCGTTGGACGATATTAACTATCATACTTGTGGCATGTAGTTTCAATTAAGAACCTCCTTGACAAGATTTCGCGGGTAAACCCGTTCTCTTTATTCGACCGTCCAAAGCTGACTACGAACATAAAGAGTGAATCATTTGGATAATAATATCCGCATGATTTGAAGCCGTCAATTCATGTTCCTGGAACAAGTGAAATTCAATTAAGAACCGCACCATCGTTGCTTTCCAGTTGTCACGAGCTTGATTCGTATAGAATCTTGCAAGTTACCTACCAAGTGCTGTTTGAGGTTAACACTAGAAGGATTTCCACTCATCACTGTGAACACTAAGGTATCACTCTGAGTGTTCTGGCAAGATCATTAAGATATTGCGTAGAGGCCTAGAACGTGTTTAAATTCATTTAAGAATTAAACCACTGTTGCTTTCCAGTTATCACAAGTTTGATTCATAAAGAATCGCACAAGTCACCTACCATGAGCTTTTTGATATTCGCTCAAGAAGGATTTCCATCTTCATTGTAAATACTTTCGTATTACTCGGATGTTCAAGCAAGATCATGAAGATTTTGCATAGGATTCTTAAAATCTTTCTTACTTTTCATAGTGTGTGAAGAAGCAAGGAAATATGAAAGTGTGTCCTAATGAGATATTTGATGATCTCAAATGGCTCTAGACTCAATCGTGCATTTTGGATTTTAGTGATCGGAGGCTGGAGAGGATTGCCACCATTTCAATACCAATTTATTCGGAGTGAATAAATCAATAGATAATGCGTTGTCTCCGTGTGATTAAAACAAATATCTTTTGAGAGATATCTGAGTTAGCTTGGATGGGTTGTGCATTGCATCACTGGGTCCATAATGTCTATCTTCAAAATCAAGCATCATTAAAAATGATCTCAATAGCAAATGAGTTGACCCGGTTTCTGCCTAGGTTGTAAGGAGGGCTTCTTTCTTTACTCCCTTTATCATTACAATTCTTTTTCATTCTTCAACCCCTTCAATGCTTACCAATACGTCATAACTAGCACCTTGTTGTAATTGTTCCAGTGCTAACTTAAGTACTTGGTCGGCATTCAGCTACGTTCACAATCTTTCTCCATCTTTCCTAAGGACTACTATTTCTAGCTATGGAATGTCCTTGGGAAGATTCCACCGGTTCTAGAGGAATCATTGGACTTTAACCTATCCTACCATCCTTATGTCACCACAATCTTCACCGTCGTGAATAGAGATGTTTTGGGCAAGTGTATGTCACCATGAAATCCCTTTTGAAGTGCAAATCCATTTTGCTCCCCCTTAACATATGCCACGATATCCGAAAACATTTCGCACATGTCGGGATGAGCTATCACGTTAAGTCAAACCATTTATGATTAATCATTTCCCATATTAAATCACATTTTCTCCCCCATATTAAAAATATTAACCCAATCAATGTTTTTAATATGAATTGATTTAATAGCATTTTAAGAAAATTTGGAAAGAAAAATGCAAAGCCAATTATCTTTATGAATTACACAAGCTCCCCCTCAAATTAATGAGGGTGTACTTGAAACGTAAATTAAATACCTTTTAAACACAAGTGTAAGGTATTTATCACGTGCAAAGATCATATATGATAATGTATTCACAAGATTATCAATATACGAGGTTGGACCGGAATGCTGGAGAACATCATATGATAGAATCACATGGTTCTTGTTCATGAATGTTGGTCACCTCGTCACGTCTGAAGTTATCTCTTGACTCCATGTGTATGATTGATATCATTGTCTTGACACCAATACGTGAACTTGGCACTCTCGGCATCATGGATTCTAAATGCTGGACAATTGCTCCCCCTCAATTGTTGACCCGTGTTCTATTGAATGAGCTGTAGTCACCGTTTGAGTAGTCGCATCGTCGAGTATGTAGATATCAATTGTAAGTTGCTACGGTTGGTGGAGATGATAACTTCATAAAAACAAGATTTCTATTTTTTGAACAAATAGATGCACTGACACGTACATATATTCGTGTTAGATTGTGTTATTACGTAAACACAATCCCTTACATGGTTATAAAGTAAACCATGATCGAGAAAATTAATTCCCGTTGTTGAGTCATAGCTTTCCGGTGAAATGCTTGACTTTAATATGAAAAGCGGGTTACTATCTGAAAGTAATAGCAAGCCATTTTGAGCATGTTTTAAAACGTTTCAACTTCTGCTCGAACTTTATTTACAACCTCGTGTCATTATTGAATGACATTTCTAGTATCGTAAATATTTTCGATTCCAGAAGACATGCTCTTTTTATCAAAACATTTTTGAACATACAATTTTGAAAGATTTAGAAAAAACCTTTTGAGAAATTCTCGAAAAATTGTGTTCATTGTTTTGAAAACCAATTACTTGAGCTTAAGATGTTGAATATCTTACAAAACGAGCTCAAGTCCGAGAAGTTGTAAACTTCCCGTTGTTAAGGATAAGTTTATCATGGCGATAAACTTTCCTTTTAGCTGAAGAACGACTCCTAAGTTGACATTTACTTAGAAGTCGTTTTCATGAGCTTGAAAAACTTTTGAATATTTTAACGTAAAGCTCATGACCGAGAAAGGTGATTTCTCGTTATGAAGAGAAGTTCTCTTATTTAAAAGATACACTTTCCTTTATGAGCTTAAAACTTGGAATGTTTTAATACAAGCTCATGACCAAGAAAAATGAATTTCCCGTTACGAGGATAACTTATCTTTAAAGATAAGCTTTCCTAAATATGAAGTCCGAGTTACAGTCTGCTATTTATATGTAAGTCATTGTGCATGAGCTTAAAAAACTTCGAATGTTTTTAATAGTAGCTCATGCCCGAGAAAAATTAATTTCTCGTTGTAAGGATAAGTTTATCATCGGTGATAAACTTTCCTTTTAATTGAAGAACGAGTTCTAAGTTGACATTTACTTAGAAGTCGTTTTCATGAGCTTGAAAAACTTTGAATGTTTTAACGTAAAGCTCATAACCGAGAAAGATGAATTTCTCGTTAAGAAGAAAAGTTCTCTTATTTAAAAGATAAACTTTTCTTTATGAGCTTAAAACTTGGAATGTTAAGCTCATGATCGAGAAAATTTAATTTCCCGTTACGGGGATAAGTTATCTTTAAAGATAAGCTTTCCTAAAATTGAAGTCCGAGTTACAGTCTGATATTTAACTGTAAGTCATTGTGCATGAGCTTAAAAACTTCGAATGTTTTTATTATTAGCTCATGCCCGAGAAAAATTAATTTCTCGTTGTAAGGATAAGTTTATCATTGGCGATAACCTTTCCTTTTATTTGAAGATCGGGACATCATCTGATATTTAATGATGAGCCTTGTACACGAGCTTAAAACCTTTGAATGGTTTTAGGATAAGCTCTTGTCCGAGAAAACTTAATTTCTCGTTTTGAGGGTAAGTTATCGTTGCGTAGATAAACTTCCCTTTCTCTGAAGTCCGGGTCATCGTCTGTCATTTAACGAGGAGCCATGTACATGAGCTTAAAACCTTTGAATGGTTTTAAGATAAGCTCGTGTCCGAGAAAACTTAATTTCTCGTTTTGAGGATAAGTTATCGTTGCGAGATAAACTTCCTTTCTTTGAAGAACGGGTTACAGACTGTGATTTATCTATAAGCCACTTGTACACGAGCTTAAAACCTTTGAATAGTTTTAATGTAAGCCCGTGTCCGAGAAAAATTAATTTCTCGTTTTTGAGGATAAGTTTATCATCGGCGATAAACTTTCCTTTCCTTGAAGTCTGGGGCATAATCTGAAATATAATTATACGCCATTTACACAAGCTTAAAACTTTTGAATAGTTTTAATGTAAGCTCGCGTCCGAGAAAATTTAATTTCTTGTTAATGAGGATAAGTTTATCATCAGCGATAAACTTTCCTTTATTTGAAGATCGGGTCTTCATCTGATATTTAATGATGACCCTTGTACACGAGCTTAAAACCTTTGAATGGTTTTAGGATAAGCTCGTGTCCGAGAAAACTTAATTTCTCGTTTTGAGGGTAAGTTATCGTTGCGTAGATAAACTTCCCTTTCTCTTAAGTCCGGGTCATCGTCGTCATTTAACGAGGAGCCATGTACACGAGCTTAAAACCTTTGAATGGTTTTAAGATAAGCTCGTGTCCGAGAAAACTTAATTTCTCGTTTTGAGAATAAGTTATCGTTGCGAGATAAACTTCCCTTTCTTTGAAGAACTGGTTACAGACTGTGATTTTATCTATAAGCCACTTGTACACGAGCTTAAAACCTTTGAATAGTTTTAATGTAAGCCCGTGTCCGAGAAAAAATAATTTCTCGTTTTTGAGGATAAGTTTATCATCGGCGATAAACTTTCCTTTCTTTGAGGATCGAGTTACAGTCTGTTATGTGACTGTAAATCATTGTAGGTAAGCTTAACCATGAATCCCCTGAGACACTTGTTTCTCCGATATCTGCTTCTTCAGCAAACAAACTCTAAGAGTGTCCTTAGTTGAACGGTATACAACGATTGGACCGCTTCGTTCTTTTGGAACATCAACTTTTGTACCTGCAATCTCATTAGGAGTTTGTATGCTTTTATTTGGGTTAGCGATATCTATCTTAGAAGCAAGTGGGGGTTCACAATTGTCTTTTCTTGTGCCAGAGGCGACCTGAGTGGATGATTCACTTGTTTTAGTTGGCAAACGTTTCCGTTTATAGAAAACCTTAAGTTCAGGCTTAAGTGATGTATCATCCTTTTCAATTTCCTCCCTAGCAGTCTTAGTAAAATCGGAGATTATCCTAGTTAAAGGGCACTCGTTTCCTACAAGAGTGAAAGTTCTACCAGTGGGGCGCCACATTTTACCAATGGGTTTGATTTTAGCAACCCACTGGGATTTAAGTCTAGCACGGGAGTTCACCTCATTAAGTAGTTTCTTGATACAAGAATCATGATTTGCCGTAAAGACACATTTTCTACATGTTTTACAAGTAGCATATTTAATGTCCGAGTAAGATCTAGAATTCCTAGACGATTGATTGATGCTCCTAGGATTTGACATGCTACGTTTAGCAGTGTTGGGTAATCTAGAAGGCATCTGTCTAGGTTTGAAATTCCTATCTCTTACTTGTGTCTTTTGCTTAACTTCCCTCAGACCAGATTGATGGTGAACGTCATTTGAACTAGTTCGAGACGTGGTCTTGGTAATTTTTAGAGAAACTAGAGGCAATCATGTGCTTAGGTCTTGCTAAAGCTGTTTTAGTCATATTAGGCCTAGATAGTAGAGAGACTGGTCTAGAAAGATGAACCATATCAACTTGGGAGGCAAACCGCGGTATTTTGATCGCTAGGATCTAAATGTAGTCGGTTGTCGAATGAACTGATTTGTAGGCGGTTTCCCCAAGATTGATGGTTTCTCAAGCTTAATGTCCACACTAGTTCCTTTAGTTTTCCTTAATTCATTTCTCAAAACAGCTATAGCAAAAACCTTTTCCTGTACTTGAGCCTTTAAAGTCTCATTCTCTTTGAGCAAGTTATCTTGGGATGCCAATTTAGATTCAAGCAACTTAATTTGTTTCAAAAGATTATCTTTTTCACCTTTAGAATCTAGAACAGTTTGATCCATTTTTCGTTCAAGAATAAC
Organism: Glebionis coronaria; assembly: GCA_025667525.1. Classification (NCBI taxonomy): domain Eukaryota; kingdom Viridiplantae; phylum Streptophyta; class Magnoliopsida; order Asterales; family Asteraceae; genus Glebionis; species Glebionis coronaria. The sequence continues at coordinate 293,237,286 of CM046881.1, read as the reverse complement.
GTTTGACTTTTCAAGTTTTTCAAAATATGTTTCAAATTTCTCCGTTTTCTTTGAAAATTCAATTTTGGCATCCTCAAGCTCTTTGGATTGCTGAGCTAAAATCGTTTCAAGCTCTTTAATCCTAGAATCAGAATTATTTAAAGAAGTAGTCATAAGACACTTATCATGATGTTTAGCATTTTGAACACTTTCTCCCCCATTATGACTCACATCGGATGAATCAGAAGTGGTATCGCTATCACTCTTTTCCATCCCATGTTTGGCATAATTAGGTTCAGAATGCTCAACATGTTGTATATTGTTGAAACTTGGTACATGAACAGTTGGTGCTTGTGACTTGCTGCTCGTTTCATGCTTTCCTCCTGATTCCTTGTCATTGCTTCCCGTGGCTACCAAATTGGCACCTATTTCTTGCACCGGGCAGATCTGGTCATCTTTTGACAACAGCTTGAAGCGTGTCTTTCTCTCATGTTCATGTTCATGAGGTATTGTTGCATGCAATGATTTAGATGACTCCTTGATTCTTTGAATCTGACCCTTTTTCAACCGTATCTCGTTGTGATTAACGAACCTGACCTCAATACACTTCTCAAGTATATTGATGTGATTGAGTAAACCACTTCTAAAGGTTTAGTCTGACAACCTGTATGCACATTGAAAAGCTGGTGAAGGATTGGAGTCGAATAATCAAAAGGAGGTACCATTGTTGAGGCAAGGAAGTCCTTAAACTGTGTGCGAATGACTTCTATACATAACTTCACGTTAACCTCATGAAGAATCTCCCTTTCAAATTGCAACCGTAACTCATCTAAATTATTGAAAATCTTCTCTTTGAAATTATCCACTTTGCCAAAGAACAGTTGAACCGTGGCTGGAAGTTCGGTCATGTTGTGCGGATAAAGAAGTGCAAGATGTGTCTTGAGCTCGTGAAAGATTTCCAATGTTTTTTGACGCAATTTGAGCTCTTTGATTTGCATTTGTTGCTGTTCTCCCTCGTGATACGTCAAATTCGATGATTCCATTGTAATTTGATGATAAAAAATTTTGGTCGTTGTTGATTTCAGGATTTTACAGTTCGCGAAGAAACTTTGAAAGATCCGTAAATAACTTTTAAAAATCCACGATAGATGAGATCACACTTTTCTCAACGATGATATATCTCGTTTGGGATGATATTTCTTGGCTCAAGAATTTCTTTATCGGATCAACCGTTGTGAAAATATACCGGAGTCCTTCCAATAACAATACCCGTAAATTATTTTAATACCCTATTAAAATACCCGTAAATTACTTTAAAAAAATAACATTTATAATACCCCACTAAGTATCCAACCTCAAAGATATTGATATCAAAAATAAAATCAGAGTAACCTAAACCGAATATATAAAACTAAAACCCAATATATAAAACACAAATAATTATACACGTGTATCCTATTTGAACCCAAATAAAACCCAATGAATAAATAGCCTTGTTTTCTCCGTCTTTGAAATACACGTATCCAATTTGAACAAAACGTGGCCACATACAAAGAGTAGATACCCGATCCACTTGATTAATGGGATAAATGAAGGAAAGTACTGCCCTAATTTCTCTCACACATTACCAAATCTAGTTGTTAGCCTCCCATAGTAAACTCCGTCCTTTTAATATCTCTCTCTCTCTCTCTCTCTTTAACTATGTAACACAGTTACCACAAACACTTACTTCCCCCACCTTGGTTCCTCCGTCCTTCTCTCTCTTCTAAACATACACCGCTTCCTCTAATCTGGCAACGTAAATCAACTTTCGAAACAATCACACACGAATAACCACAACATACAACTCTATCTCAAAATAAAACAATTATCACGAATCACAGCTGCAAGACCACAAGAGAAAGAACACGGATATTTGGCTGCAAAGTTCTTTTAATTAAGAATCTCAGGTAGGTTAATAACAGTTTGCATGTGGTTTGATTTTTATTGTCAACGAATTATTTTTTTGGTAATGGGTTACCCTGGTAAATATATTAACCAAAAAAGCGTTTAAGTACAAAGGAATGTGGCTGAGATACCACATTAGCCTCAAGCTACATGCAGCTTTTAACAAAGACTATGAAACATCAAAAGCCCTAACCGAATCTAGAAGACAAAAGTAAACTAAATAAAAACCAAGATGTGAACATGAAACCGCGCTCACTCTTCAGCATCCAACACCACCATGATAGGATTAGGATGAATCCAAATGAGTCTGCCTCCTTAAAAAACCTTACCAAAGAAAACCCAGTGGGAAAAACCTTGGACAAGGAAAAAAGAGTACAACACTCACCCGGCACACCTATCATGGAACAATTCTTGAGCTCGGCACCCTCCATTTGTCAAGCAGCAAACTTGACCTGGTAGATAATTTCTTGAAATGGAAAGAAATCAACTTCAAACGAATAGTATCACATAGAATCTGAAATAACTGATCAACAGACATCCGCTTCTTCGTGAATAGTCTTGAATTACGTTCCATCCAAATAAAATAAGCAGTAGCAGCCAACACAAGACGAGCAAGAATGCTAACACATGATTTCCCATTCGAAATAGGAATAACATGAGCTAATATATCATCAATACGAGGGGGGGACAATATCCATACCACACAAGGTCCGAACCTTAGACCAACCCTGCATAGAATAAGAACATTCAAAGAAAAGATGGTCATGGGAGTCCTGCACCAAACCACATAAAGGACACCGAAGAAGGCTTAAATCCACCAACGGGCCAACATCCCATTGCTTATTTAACAGATTTGTTATAATCCACTCTTTTCATTCGAATATTAAAAGAAGGATTTCCTTCGATATATAAATCGATGATGATTTTTCTTTCGAATGATGAAGATCTTATGGATCTTCGATGGTCTTATATCAACAAAAGAAAAAAAATAAACTGAGATTTAGTTGTTTGTGTATGTGTCGAAGGGATGTCGTTTGTGGTAGAGTCGAGTCTAGGGTGAGGGTGTGGTGTTGTTTGGGTTTTGTTGGTCGAGAGTGTTGGATTCGAGAGAGGGTGTCCGAGAGAGGGTGTTGGATTGTTTTGATGTTGTAGTCGAGAGTCCGAGTCTTATGTTTTGAGTCTGGTGTCGAGTCAAAATGGTGAGACGAGGGTGAGTTGTTAAGTGAAGTCTGTGTTGGTTTTAGAGTGTTGTTTGAAAAAAAATGGGTGAGTTTGTTTTGGTTTCTTGATTCTGGTTTTCGTGAGTGTGTTTCGAGTCTGTGAGTCAAAAGTTGTGTTTTAGGCAAGAGTTGAGTTGAGAGACGGTTGTGAGTAAAAAGTTTTGAGAGACGGTTGTGAGGGTCGAGGTGAGTTAAATGTGAGTCTGAGGTGAGAGTAGAGTCGAGTGTGATGTTTGTTGTGTTTTGGTTTTGAGTCAAGAGTGTGATTCGAGAGTTGTGAGATGTCGAGTCTGGTGGTCTGTTGTATCGAGTCAAAAACTTGGTCAAATCGTAAGAAATAGTCAAGTCATCGCATTCTAGTCAACATAAACTCCATCGCAGTCACTATTACACTCCATCGCAGTCACAATAACACTCCATCGCATTCATACATCTCAACTAGTCATCGTACTCACTGACCGTATTGGTGATCGTACCCCCCTATCGTGTCCACTGATCGTACTCCTCAATCGTATTGGTGATCGTAGGCAGTGATTGTAACGGTGATCGTACTTAGGATCGTACTCACTTGATCGCAACTGTGATCGCACTTGGGATCACAGTTGTGATCGTAGAATATGATCGTGACTTTGGATCGCAAGTAGAAACCCCCGGGGTTTATGCGATCACAAAAAATCAGATCGTAGCCAAAAAATTGTATGTTTCCAGATTCTTGATAAAAAAAAACGTTGGATTGCAACAAGAAAAAATATGCCCAGAAAAAAGTTGAAATGAGACAGGATGACAGTTATGGACACAAGTGTGATGGAAACAATAAAAAAAACTGAAACAGATATTTAAATTGATAAAAGATGAGACAAATGATAGACAAAAAAACTTAAAATTGATAAAACAGATACAATGATTAATAAAAATGTTATTGAAAAATTGATACTTAAAATTTGAAAAAATGATAGACAAAAAAATGAAACAAGTGATTTTTGTCAAATTGATAAACACGCAGTACCAAAAAGAAACGAGAAAAAATTTTAGAAAGAAAAGATTTTTTCCATCAAATCAATAGATAAAAACGCTTCAATCAGAAGAATCAACCAAGCTCTTGATAACAATTATAAGATCGTATTTTCTAAGGATTAGGCATATTATGGATTATCTATTAAGATGGATGGAAAATGGAAGAACTTAGAGAGAGAAAGAAGAGAGAGAAAGCAGAGAAATAAGAAAGATGGAATTGTTGAATGGAATGAAAGTGTTCAACCCCTCCTAACATGCTAGGAGGGGGTTTATATAGCCCACCCTACATGTGGGCTATATAGGCTATATTGGATCACAAGCCCAATATCATTGGAGTGACGGATCCTTTCTAAATACGTAAAAACGTATTTCCAACAAAGATGGAATAGCTTTGTGGATGAGAGGGGATGATGCATGTCAATTAAATATGGTAACAAGAATAATGGAGGGTTAATTTATTTATTGGAGGGTTAGTTTTGATTTTGACGTCGTCTAAATGATGAGAAGACGAAAAAAATAGACTTGGAGGGTTAATCTGATTTTTGGGGAAAAAGTAAAGGGAAGATGAAGAGGGAATTTATTTTCTAATAAAACCGATATGACACTTTTCTTAAAGTGCTGCTTTAAAAAGAACGGTAAAAGCTATAAAATACTATCTTATTTATTGATTTGTGCCGACTTTAAACACTTACTATTTAATCTCGCGACTTTACCATTTTATTTTCAAATTTGTTCCGATTACACCAATATAAGCCTAAAATGACTATATTATCCTTATCTTTTTCATCATAATTACATCTATTGCCACAAACTGCTTCTTACTCCTCCAATCTATTTTCTCTCTCTTTGTTTGGTAGGTGTTAGCCTCAAAATATTGAGTCAAACAAGAATGCTCGGTCATAGGTTATTATTGTAACATTAATTAGAACGTTGTAATAGGTAGTTAACTATTCGTGGTTTACGAGCTTGGATTTAAACTAATTAAAGTCCAAAAGACAAGCCCGGCCCAATATATAGCCCATTAAAGCCCGCATGTGGGTGGACTATATATACTGCCCTCCTAGCATGTTAGGAGGGTTGGTTGGTTCATTTTTTTTCTTACTTCTAATCTAATATTCACCAAGTTAATCATCTCTTCTCTCTACTTTCTCTCACTACTTTCTCTCACTACTTTCTCTCTCTAGAATTCATCTTCTTCATCTATTTTCTTTCTTAAATTCGTGTTATATCATCTAAATATATGGGACAACAATTGGTATCAATCGCCATGGGGTAGTTTTGTGATTAGTTGTTGTGTTTTCATTTGATTCGTTTGATATAATCCTTCTTTCATCTACGAATTCAAGATTTTTTGTGTTTTTTTAGTGTTCTTAAAGTCGCATACCTTCTTTATTCGTGTAGTAGTGATTTGGGTATCTTGGTTTCGGTTAAAACACAAATCTTTTGGATCAAAAGTTAAGAACTTTCTTGTTTCATCTTTCCGAATTTCTAGCAAGTGATTCCATCGAAAAGTACAAGTGAGTGAGGCTCGATCGCAATAACCCAAGGGTTTTACTTTGCGATCACAAGGATTCCGATACCTTATTCCGACGAGTTATTCCGATCGTTCATTGCGATCGCGGATTGCGACGGTTTTTAAGGTTTGTTGAAAAGTTACTCTGCCCAATTTTTATTGGCCATATTCCGATAGAAGGGTATTGCGACAGGAACATTGCGATTAAAAGGGTCATTGCGACAGGAACATTGCGATAGGAGGGTCACATTCCGATACAATATTCCGATAGGTTATTACGACAGATCATTCCGACAGCATTCCGATAGCCTACATTCCGACAGCCTACATTCCGACAACCTACATTCCAACAACCAACATTCCGACAGCCAACATTCCGATGGACATTTGATGGCACATTCCGATGGACATTTCGATGACATGTTTAGCTAAATTTTGTTTGAGTATTTTTTAGACTTAGCCACCATCTAGACTAGTTTCGGAATATCGTTTACACGAAGATTAAAAAAAAATTAAAATTAAAATTTTTCCGTCAAGTAAATTCAAATTTTTTCCATACTAGTTTTAGGACATTTCTAGCTCGATTTCAGAATTTGGCGTTTACAAAATTTTTTGGTCTACCGTTTTGTCGGACTGGGTAATTTATTGTCGAACTGAAGAAAAAATTACAATTTTCGGAATTTTAACCACAACAACAATCACAACAAATCTACTTAAGATCCATATTCACTTCATCATTTCAGAGAATATTGAGATGGATTCTACTGCCGAATATCGTGTGACGAACAACAACATAATGGTGGCGGGTAACAAAGAGAGACCACCAATGCTTGTGTCTGGTCGGTATGCTCAATGGCAATCACGTTTCATACGATACCTTGATACAAGACCTAATGGTGATGCCTTGAGGAAATGTATTACTCATGGACCATATATATTCAAGAAGATCTCAATTCCTCCAAGACCAGCCACATATACTACTCATCTAATACCCGCAAGTGAACGTGATGAAACAAGAGCTGATCTTACACCTGAAAATTGTGCTTGGCATGATGCGGAGAAGGAAGCCATATATATGGTTTTAAGTGGGATTGGAGATGATATTTACTCCACGGTTGATGCACGCCCGACAGCACATGAAATGTGGACTGCTATTGAACGCTTGCAACAAGGAGAATCACTCAACAAACAAGATGTCAAAACAAACTTGTTTTGGAATTTTGGCAAGTTTACTTCAAGGGATGGAGAATCAATTGATTCATACTACTCCAGGTTTTATAAAATGATGAATGACATGACAAGAAATAACCTGCAAGTCTCCACCATGCAAGTCAATGTTCAATTTCTTCAACAACTTCAACCCGAGTGGACACGATTCGTCACTTTAGTGAAACAACAAGAAAAGTTAGACGAGGTCTCATATCATCGACTCTTTGATATCTTGAAGCAATTTCAGAATGAAGCAAATGAGATTCGAGCTGAACGTGTTGTAAAGACGGCTAATCCACTTGCTTTAGTGACTACCACTCAACATGTTCAAGATCATCGCTCTCGTGCTCCTAAGCCATACTCCACTACATCATCCTCACCACGATTCCACATCATCTAAGTCTTCATCATCCACAAGACCACGAGGCAAAGTGCCAAGAGCACCATCACCACCATCTGAGTCATCATTTGAAAGATAGTGATGAAGACCAAGCTCAAAAGAATCGTGAGATGAAACAACAAATTACTTTCATAATGAAGACTTACAAGAAAATATACAAACCCACCAACAACAATCTTCGAACATCATCTAACATCATCATCTGAAAGATAGGTATGACACACGTCGATGTGGTGAAATTCCTTCTAGGTATGATCGACATCATCCAACGCATGTTGAGGGTTCTGCAAGGTATGATCGACAAACTGCCAAGTATCATACTCAGAGGATTGTTGCAGCTACTGGGAATAGGGAAACTGTTGGAAGTCAAGTGGTTCAGCAGAGTGGGATTCAATGTTTTAATTGCCAAGGTTATGGGCATATGGCAAAGGAATGCAGGAAGCCGAAAAGGGTTAGAGACTCCAGCTATCACAAGGAAAAGATGCTGTTATGCAAGAAGATGGAAGCATGGGTTAAATTGTCAGCTGAGGAAGGAGCAATGCTTGATGACACTGATGATGAAGATTCCGATCAAGAACTTGATGCACATTACTCGTACATGGCAAAGGTTGAAGAAGTTCTCAAAGTCACTGAAGATGATAACGGTCCTATCTTTGACACTTAGCCAATTGATAAGGTAACTGATGAATGTATTGTGTTTGGTGATATTCATGAGCATAGTGATCTACCCAATGCCATTAATGACACGTGTATGATGGAAACGGTTGATAGCAATACCACACCCGATTCATCAGACATGTGCAATAATGAGTCTGAGGATGATCAACATGCAAATGAGTATGATGAAGAGGAACGTATTGCGCTTGCTAATTTAATTGCCACTTTACAAAAAGATGTCACTGAAAATAAAAAGAGTCAAAAGCAATTAAATAAGGCAAAAGCTACGCTCACTCAAAATTTTGAAGATTGCAAAGCTGCTCTTATCAAATCTATTGAGATGAATGAAAGCTATAGAGATGAGCTCCTTCAGAAAACCAAAGAGCTTGAGGGGTACAAGGGTAGTGCGTTAAAAAGTCAAAAGGACGATTTTGAAAACATATAATACTACTCTTGAGTTATTAGCCAAAGAGAAGCGTCAATATAATGTTTTTTTAATGGATGAACGTCAAAAAAACGTATCTTGCCAATACCAAAGTTAATGAACTTGAACAAAAGCTCTCTATGACCACTACCGATTCTACTAAAATTCTCGAGGAAAAGAAACAAGAGGTAAATGCGTTAAAACAAGACTTCAAAAGTAGATATGATAAAGAAACCGAAAAAGTAACGAAACTAGAAGAACAAGTTGAATTTTTGAAGACAGTTGTTTATAAAACACATGATTCTATTCAATCTGTAAGAATGCTAGCACCTCCATAGATGTTTAAGGGTCAAGCTAGCTTTGCAAGTCCTGGGTACCTTACCAAAGCTCAAGCTGCGAACCCGTGTCCTTATCTTGATGAGACTGAAAGGACTGATCTTGATTGCATGCCTGTTAGTGCCGATAGTGAAGAGACTGCCCTTTGGGATGATGATAGTCGACCTCTTGTCAATAAGGAGTTTGTGAAACCATATAGTTATGCTTACATGAATAGTTTTTATGGTCTTTTCAACAAACAAACTCACAAAACCCGTGAGGAAGTGTTCTTAGAATGCAAACAAAAGAGAATTCAATGGAAGAAAGCTTTTGCCACTAAGAAATCTAATGTTTACAAATATATAAACTACCTTCCTCTAGATGAATCCAAAAGAAAGAGTAGGAAAACATTAGGTATTCTTAAACACCACATAGATAATGTTAAATCTATTGTTGAAAGAGATTAGGCAAAACGTGAAAATGCTGAGTGGCAACGCCCGATTCCTCAAGATATTACCTTGCATGTGAAAGAACTCTTAATTCCAAACACGACGTTAATTAAACAAACTGTTCGTCAACGTGAGGAGTTCATTCGGACTGAAATGTATGATGATTTAAATTGCGTTGAATCTCTTGAGAAACACATTGATGATCTTCAAATGGAGAAGTCTGGTTTTTCAGATGAATATGATGTACTCTTGCAAGAATGCGTTTCTAAAGATGTTATATGTGCTTATTTTACATCTTGTGCTGATATTGATGAATATTCTGATGTTGCATGCAAATATCTTGATGAGATCAAAGAATGTGAAAGTCTTGAAATTGAGCTTTCGAAACGTAAAGAAAATGTTGATAAAAAGGCTTTTGAGTTACTTCAACACAAAACTGATTTCCTTCAAAAACACTGTCATTCTCTTGAACTTGCTTTGCAAAAAGACGTTGGTAGTTTCCACATGATAATAAATTGCAAGAAAAACTTTCCCAAACGTTTCGAGAAATGAATGAACAGAATTTGGAAATTAAAGGGTTGAAAGCTCAGTTACAAGACAGGGACAGAGCGATAGCAGTGTTGCAGAAACTCGTTGCTAAAATGGGTGGGAAAGTCGTGGAACCTAGCATTAAGCAACCTTTTGTTAGACAACCCATGCCTCTAAAGTGAATAGATCCTCTATCTTGGGAAAACCATCTGCTTTCTCAAATTCCTCGTTTGCAAAACCTGTGTTTGCCCCCAAGTTGGATGGAAAGGAAAGGTTACCACAGAATCAACCCATAAAGAATACTATAGCACCAAGCGTTAAGCACAATAATGTGATTAAACCAGGGATGTATAGAATGCCCACTAAGCCCACAACAAAGTTACTCAATCGCCTCAGACTTCTAGAAACACTAATATTCGTGTGCCTTCTACTACAGGAATAGTTTCAACTACTAGTGTTAGCAGGCCTCAACTTAAGCATACTCAAGTGAATGATAAGGTCTGGAAACACAAGAATCAAGGGAAGATGAAGGAAGTAGAAGAACACCCTAGGAATTTGAATGTTTTTAAGAATAAAAAGTCTATAATCGCATGTAATGACGATTTGAATGCTGTGAATGATTTGAATGCTATGAATGTGAAATTTGTTTGTGTCAAATGTGGAAAGTGTGCTAATGCTAATCATTCTATGTGTGCTATGAATAAAGTCAAAGGCGTAGATACTAGAACTAAGAAGCAAGTTGGAATTCCTATTAGAGCTAGTAAACCCAAACGCAAAGTGAACCATTCTGGTGCAACCCCTACAAAGAAAAGTAATGCATCAGACTCTACCACTAAGAACCCTAGAAGCAAAATTAAGGAATTATATGAGTCTGCTAGCAAGTCTTGGAAATGGTGGTTTGCTAATCAATGTCCTCCAGGATATAAATAGATGCCGAAAGCTAGGACATAAAATGTGAAAACGAGTGTTAGTTTGCCTTTAAATGTTGATAAGGACACTAATGATTCTACTATCACAACTACTGTGGTATCCAATTTAGCAAATGATCCATCGGGTTCTAACTCTTCTGCAGGTGATACAAATAATTCTCTTCATACTGGACTCCGGATGCACGAAGCACATGACGGGGAATCTCAAGCTTCTAATTAACTTCGTGGAGAAGTTCCTGGGTACGGTCCGATTTGGAAATGATCAATTTTCATCGATCCTAGGATATGGAGATTTGGTTCAGGGGAATATTACAATCAAAAGGGTATACTACGTCGAAGGGCTCAATCACAATCTTTTCTCGGTTGGTCAATTCTGTGATGCGGATTTGGAGGTTGCTTTCAGAAAGAAGACATGTTTTGTTCGTGATTATGATGGGAATGACTTACTTACCGGTACACGGGGTACTGATCTTTACACAATTTCACTTCAAGACACAACTTCATTAACTCTAATTTGCTTCATGGCTAAAGCTTCAACGACTCAGGCATGTTTTTGGCATCAATGTTTATCTTATCTTAATTTTGATACCATCAACTTGCTTTCCAAGAAAGATATTGTGAGGGGCCTTCTAAGTTTGAAATTCCTCAAAGATCATCTTTGTTCTTCTTGTGAGCTTTGTAAAGCTAAACGAAGTAGCTTCAAAACAAAGACTACACCAAGCTCTAAAGGACGGTTAGATCTTCTTCATATGGATCTGTGTGGTCCCATGCGTGTTCATAGTATCAATGGAAAGAAATATATTTTGGTAATTGTCGATGATTACTCAAGGTACACATGGACTCACTTCTTGAGGTCCAAGGATGAAACACCCGAAGTTCTCATCAGCTTTATTAAACTGATACAACGTGGTCTTCAAGCTCAAGTTAAAGTGGTTCGTACTGACAAAGGTACAAAATTTTTGAATTCAAATCTGAGAAACTATTTTGAAGCCGAAGGAATTGAACATGAAACATCTATTGCTTGAACACCCGAACAAAACGGAGTTGTTGAAAGACGAAACCGTACTTTAGTTGAGGCTGCTCGAACATTATTATCCGCTTCAAAACTTCCATTATACTTTTGGGACGAAGCCGTGTCAACCGCATGCTACACACAAAACCTCTCCTTAATTATCCCAAGACATGAAAAGACACCATATCACATAATTCATGATCGAAAACCTTCACTCAAACACCTTCATGTTTTTGGATGTACTTGTTACATTATTCGAGATGGGGAAAATTTGGATAAGATGAAAGAGAAAGGTGATGCATGTATTCTTGTGGGATATGCAACTCAGTCTAAGGGATATAGAGTATACAACAAGAGAACAAAATTGATTGTCGAGACCATTCACATTCGATTTGATGAATTATAAGAAATGGCACTTGAACAAAACAGTTTAAGTCCCGATCCACAACGACAAACAACTTCCGTTCACAACCGCACGGAACTCGGAACTCAAGACCACAGCAATGAACCGTCAAGTTCACCGCTGGTTCCAGAAAATGTTCCTAGAGCTGATATGACAGTCCACACGACAATTGAAGAGTTGGAAATGTTATATGGACCAATGTATGATGAATATTTCACAGGGGAGAAACAAGTTGTATCGAAGTCTTCCGCTGTCACTCATGATAAGAATGATGATACCGATCATCGTCAACAAAAGGATACAACTTCATCTACTTCAACACCGGTTGCTGCAGATTTACCTCCTCTGAATATCACTTCAACAATCGATCCTACAACATCCACAACTACTGTCATTGCTACAGAGAACACAAATCAAGCAGACGATGCATTATCTGACGAAGACGAATTTATCAACCCATTCGGTACACCGGTACACGAAACTGGAGAGTCTTCTACTCGCCATGTTGATCCGTCAAATATGCATACATTCTATTAACGACATCCTTCAACACATCATTGGAACAGAGAACATCCTTTAATTCAGGTAATTGGAAACACTTCACATCCTGTTCGTACAAGACGTCAACTAGCCACCGATGGCGATGTTTGTATGTTCGCAATCGCTGTGAGTTCAGCTGAACCGAAAAAAATCAAATAAGCCATGGCTGATCACGCTTGGATTGAATCGATGACGGATGAACTTCAACAATTTGAAAGACTTAAAGTCTGGGAACTTGTTGAGAGACCATACGATGTAATTCCATTAAATCTTCGATGGATCTGGAAAAACAAGATGGATGAAGAGAACACGATCATCAAGAATAAATCTAGGCTAGTGGCTAAAGGGTATGGACAGAAAGAGGGTATTGATTTTGAATAATCATTTGCACCAGTAGCTCGAATGGAAGCGGTCAGGATTTTTCTTGCTTATGCGGCACATAAGGGATTCATTGTCTATCAAATGGACGTAAAGACGGCGTTTCTTAACGGTCCTTTGAAGGAAGAAGTCTATGTCACACAGCCGGAAAGATTCGTCAATCCTCATTATCTTGACAAGGTGTATCGTCTCCACAAAGCACTTTATGGACTCAAGCAAGCTCCAAGGGCGTGGTACGACGAGCTCTCGAAATTTCTAGTCTCCAAATGTTTCTCAAAAGGTTCCATTGATCTAACTTTGTTCACTTATAAATATGGGGATGACATTTTGCTTGTGCAGATTTACGTTGATGACATTATTTTCGGGTCTACAAACCCAAAACTTTCAAATGGTTTGAAAAAGTAATGCACAACAGATTTGAAATGTCTATGATGGGCGAACTAAAATTCTTTCTAGGAATTCAAGTTCACCAATCTCCAAGTGGTATCTTCATTAACCAAGCTAAGTATAGTCAAGAGATAATCAAAAAGCATGGTATGACATCATGTGACCCCGTTAGGACACCATTATCAACCACATCCCTAGATGCTGATTTGGAGGGATTACCCATAGATCAAACGAGATATCGTTCCATGATCTGGTCCCTCATGTAGTTGACAGCAAGCAGACCTGATATTCATCATGCTACATGCTATTGTGCACGATATCAAGCACGAACAACTGATAAGCACCTCAAGGAGGTTAAACGGATCTTTTGGTACCTTAAGAATACCATCCATATGGGACTCTGGTATCCGAGGGAAACCGGTTTCTTTCTAACGGCCTATTCAGATTCTGATCATGCAGGGTGTCTTGATACACGTAAAAGTAATTCTGGTGGTGCATAATTTCTAGGTCAAGATAAGCTTGTGGGATGGTCTTCAAAGAAGCAGGATTGCACATCATTGTCATCAGCCGAAGCGGAGTATGTGTCTCTATCTGCGTGTTGTGCTTAAGTTCTTTGGATGAGAACACAACTCACGGATTATGGCATTCACTTTGAGAAAGTACCTATGTATTGTGACTCAAAGTCCGCCATAGCCATCTCCTACAATCCGGTACAGCATTCCCGCACGAAGCACATTGATGTCCGATATCACTTCATTAATTGAGTGTGTATACGTTATTTGTGAGGATCATTCGCAGCTAGTGTAGTGAGCGTGATAGGCTACGTCTTTTTCACTCCCTATTTCCGCTATGAGCAGCTAGTCCCGGTGGTCTTTTTGAATATCTTATACCTCTGAATTTTCTTTAAGTGGTTCGACGTGATTTATTGGTTTGATTTAGTTGGTGTTTTAGGGTTTAGTCACGCCATAGAGTTTTCTAGGGTTTTGATTATTTTATTGGGTGGTATATTGTTTATTCATTTAATGCTATGAGTGGTTTAGGGTTTCCTGTTTAGGGTTTCATTTTGAAACCCTAATTTTTGTTTCGCTGCTGTTTCGTTTATGATTTTGGGTTTTGAGAGAGATGGAGGAATCGGTGAATCACAGGGTACCTAATGCTGATGGTACTGGTGGAGTGTCTAGGTTGTTACAATCATTGTTGGGTGCACGTAAACCCATTCGAGGTACTATGTCTCAACCAGTGGAGGGTACGAATGTTTCTTAGAGGACTGAGATCACTGGGAATCCTGGCAAGGCAATGAGGACTTATGAAGTTACTCAGTCCTTTGCTTCCGTATTGCGTAAGTCTGAAAATAAAAAGCTTGTGCGTGCAAAAGAAGAACGTAATGAGGAGCAAGTGTTTGGGGCTGCTGTTGATCTTCTTTTACAGGCTGTTAAGGAAGTATCTAATCATTTTGATAATACGCTATTTGGGTACTTTATTGGGAAGCGTTTACCTTTTCCTTTAGTGGAAAACTATGTGAAGAATACCTGGGCTAAGTATGGTTTGGAACGTGTGATGCTTAAGAATGGATTCTTCTTTTTTCAGTTTGCATCTCATGAGGGGATGGAACGAGTTATGGGTGAGGGACCTTGGTTAATTCGTTCTATGCCTCTTATTCTTACTATTTGGAGTCCAGCTATCAAGGTTCTTAAAAATGAAAGGTTGCTCCTGTTTGGTTGAAGTTGCATGTTCCTATTGCGGCTTATTCAGAAATGGGGCTCAATCTTATTACTACTCAGGTTGGCAGGCCAATCATGTTCGACTCCTATACTAGTAGCATGTGTTTGGACCCATGGGGTAAGAATTCGTATGCTAGAGTTCTTGTTGAGGTCTCCGCTGAAAAGGAGCTCGTAGAATCTGTTGTTGTTGCTATTCCGTTTCTGGATGGTTCGGGGCATTCTCTTGAAACAGTTGAAGTAGAGTATGAATGGAAGCCGCCATGTTGTAAGAAATGCTTGATTTTCGACCATACGGATGATCAATGCCCTTTGAAACCTAAGATTCAACCGGTTACAACTGTGGGTGATGATGGTTTCAAGGAAGTTAATCGTAAACGGGGTAAAAAGAAGGTTATTGTTCAGCCCACTCGGATTGGTAGCATCCGTTTACATAAATCAACACCCAATTTTTTCTATCGTAGGCATGAGAAAGGGGGTCCTTCTAAGAATTCTTTTCAGGAGAAGGTGCAGTTGGAACCTAGTTTGAAAACGGATATGAAGAAGAAGTCTCCTATCACAGCCGTAAATGGTAAGGGACCTGTGTCGTTGCTGAATTCGTTTAGTACACTGGATGAGGTCCCTGAGGATGTTTGGAATGATAAAACCGAGACCTGTAACTTGAGTGATGATGATGATATTGAGGAATTGATTGTTGAAGGACCAGATCGTGTTAATCTAATGGGGGCAAGCACTCCCACTGCATCGAGTTCTCATGATTAGTGTGGCTTCCTGGAATATAAGGGGCATGAATTTCGTCCCTAAGCAAAATGAAATTCGATAAGTGATTGATGAAAACAACCTTTCTGTTTGTGCAATTCTTGAATCGCATGTGGTGGATGCTAAGCTGATTAAGTTATGCTCGTATGTGTTTAAACATTGGGATTGGACGTCCAATGGTCATCTGTGTAGTAAGGGAACTCGAATTATCATTGGTTGGAACCATAATGATGTTGATGTGAATGTTATTGCGCAAACTGATCAGGTCGTGCACACTCGTATTTGGCTTAAATTGGAATGCAAAGAGCTTTTTTGTTCTTTTGTTTATGCACATAATAACTACACCCATAGACGGGTGTTGTGGCGTGATCTTGGTCTCCATGCTCTTTTTATTCGTAGCAGACCGTGGTGCTTATTGGGTGATTTTAATGCGGCCTTACATCTTGCTGATAGTAGTGCCAGTACTTCTAGGCTGGATATTTCTATGAGAGAGTTCCAGGAATGTTTAAGTGATATTGAGGTGGAGGACATTCAATATTCAGGCTTACACTTCACGTGGAACCAGAAGCCCGTAGGTCAAGATGGTCTATTGAAGAAGATTGACCGTATCCTTGGGAATATTCAGTTCAAGGACATTTTCAATGGGGCTTTTGCTTGCTTTAAGCCCTATAGGCTTTCTGATCATACCCCTGTGGTCCTTAACATACCTGCTGCGATTAGGGCTAAACAGTCTCCGTTCAAGTTCCCTAATTTTGTGACGAAACATGCCAGTTTTCATGGGATTGTTCAAAGGGTTTGGGATAATCAAATCAGTGGCTTTTTCATGTTCCAGGTGGTCAAGAATCTTAGGGAGTTAAAGAAACCTATGCGCAAGTTACTGTATGATCGGGGTAACCTTCATAAGAACGTGACTTTTCTTCGGACAGAGTTGGATAGGGTGCAGGAGGCGTTAGATCTGGACCCGTTTAATGTTGTTCTTAGAGATGAGGAAGCTAGATATGTGTTGGCGTTTAAGGAGGCTATCCTTATGGAGGAGAGCTTTTTAGTCAGAAGGCTAAGTTTACTTGGTTACGTGAGGGTGATTCTAACACGTCCTATTTTCATAAAGCTGTCAAGGGAAGGATGTCTCGTAATCGTATTAATGTGGTTACGGTTGCTGATAGGAATGTGTATGCAAATGATCAGGTTTCTAACATCTTTGTTACGCATTATGAAGCTTTCCTAGGGCAGGCTGGTGACACTACTGTTATGGACCTTGACCCTTTGTTTTGTGTTAAATTGGATGATGATAAGGCTTTGAATATGGTGTGTCCGATTACTGATCAGGAGATTAAATCTGCTATGTTTTCTATGGGCGATGACAAATCACCGGGGCCGGATGGTTATACTTCTGCTTTCTTCAAGATTGCGTGGGGTATTATTGGTGGTGATGTTACTAGGGCTGTGAAGGAATTTTTCGTTAATGGTAAACGTCTTCGGGAACTTAATCATACTCTTATTGCTCTCATTCCTAAGGTTAAAAATCTTGTGCATGTGACGGATTTTCTCCCTATATCCTGCTGTAACGTTCTCTTTAAATGTATTAGCAAAATCATTGCTAATCGCATTAAGGAGAGTTTGGTGTTGTTGGTTAGCCCTAACCAATCGGCTTTTGTTCCAGGTAGAAGTATTTCTGATAATATTTTGTTGACCCAGCAGCTTATGCATAATTATCACTTGGATCGGGGTACCCCTAGATCTGCCTTTAAGGTGGATATCCAAAAAGCTTATGATACGGTAGATTGGGATTTTCTTCGCAGTGTTCTTCGTGGATTTGGGTTTCATGAGAAGATGATCTTGTAGATTATGGAATGTGTTACGACGGCTTCTTACTCTATTTGCCTTAATGGTTCTATTCATGGTTTCTTTAAGGGTAAGCGTTGTCTTAGACAAGGGGATCCTCTATCTCCGTACCTATTTACTTTGATTATGGAAATCTTGACTCTCATTCTTCGGAGGAAAGTGGAGGAGGAGGACCGTTTTACGTATCATAGATATTGTTCGCATTTGAAGTTAATCAATTTGTGTTTTGCTGATGACCTTTTTATTTTTGCTCATGGTGATGCGGATTCGGCCCTTATTATCAAGGAGGCGTTGGAGGTTTTTACGGATAGTTCTGGATTAGCTCCTAGTCTCCCTAAGAGTACTGCCTATTTCTGTAATGTTTTGAATTATGTCAAGCTTGCTATTCTTCAGATTCTGCCATTTGATGAAGGAAGGTTACCGGTTAAGTACCTTGGAGTCCCACTGATATCTACTCGTCTTATGTATAGCGATTGTAAGGAGTTACTTGAAAAGGTTGATGCTCCCATTAATGATTGGAAGAATAAATCGTTGTCCATTGCAGGGAGATTACAACTGATTCAATCGGTCCTTGGTTCGTTGCATGTGTATTGGGCGTCGATGTTTATTCTTCCTAGTCGTATCCTTTTGGCGATTGAGCAGCGTATGAGGGGTTTTTTGTGGTGTCATGGTATTCTTGGTAGGGGTAAGGCGAAAGTCGCATGGGGTAATGTGTGTCTTCCTAAATCCGAGGGTGGTCTTGGTATTCGGCGTTTAGGTGATTTTAACAAAGCCCTGATGGTCTCCCACATTTGGAAACTATTATCCTTGAAGGATCGTTATGGGTGAAATGGATTTCTTCTTATAAGCTCAAGGACAGGAATTTTTGGAGTTTACCTATTCGTGGGAATATGACTTGGAGTTGGCGGAAAATTCTTCAGCTTCGTCCTTATGTTCGTGATTTTCTTTGGCATAAAATTGGAGACGGGGTGAAGACCTCGATTTGGTTTGATAAATGGTGTGATGATAGTCCGTTAGCCAATGTTATTACACATCGTGATATGTATCGGCCAGGTTTGCAGGCTGATGCTAAGGTTAGTAAACTTCTACTTAATGGGATTTTAAATTGGCCGAACTATATTCAACAGAAATACCCTTTTGTTATGGCTTGTAATGTTCCTATTTCGTTGACGGAGGATAAACTGGTGTGGCGATCTAGATTAGGCATTGAATCTACGTTTAGTGTTTGGTAGGCTTGGCATGAACTCAGGCCGAGAGCTGACAGTGTTTCATGGTCGTCGGTTGTGTGGTTTCCCTCATGCATTCCTAGGCATGCGGTTATTTTATGGCTGGTCATGCTCAAACGTCTTAAAACCCAAGACATGTTGCATGCATGGAATGTTTCGCCAACTTTGAGTGGGTTGTGTCCGTTATGTGATATTCAACCCGACTCACATGATCATCTCTTTTTTGAATGTACGTTCTCTAATCAGGTTTGGAAGGCTATTTGTGCTTTGGCGGAGGTGACTTTTAATACATCAGTGTATGTGTTTGTTTCCCAGCTGGAACCGGTGGCAAACAGGAAGACATCTAAGTGTTCGTTATCCAAGCTTGTTCTTGCGGCTTCTGTATATTTTTTGTGGAAGGAGCGGAATTGTAGGTTATTCAAGGTGTCGAAGAGGTCGGTTGCTCAGCTGATTTCTTGCATTGTGGCGTGTGTTCGTTCCAGGCTCATGTCATGTCGCTTTAAGAAGACAAAGGCTGGTACCCGTTTGTTTCAAAGGTGGAATATTTCGGATGAAATTATGCTCTAATGATTATGTTAATATATCATTCGTGTATGTGTAGGTGGTTTTATCCAATTGGGGTGATTGGATTTGTATTGTTTAGTTTAAGTTACATGGCTTTCATGTGACTTTAGAGGTTCAAGCGTTTAGCTTGAGGTTAATGTGGTATTTCAGCCACATTCCATTTGTACTTAACTGTGTTTTTTTGGTTAATATATTTTACCGGGGTGTTGCCCTTTTACCAAAAAAAAGGAACAAGTTGAAAGAGGTATCGTTGAACTATACTTTGTTGGAACGGATTACCAATTAACCGACTTGTGTACGAAAGCTCTGTCGAAAGATATGTTTGAGTACCACGTTAGGCAAATTGGTATGAGATGTTTGACTCCAGCAGACCTGGAGATTCTGGCAAAGAAGCCTGCTTGATTCATCTATCAAACATCTACTTGTAAATATCTTTGAAAAAGAAAAAATACAAAAATATAAAACATATAAAAAACACAAAATTAAAAAATCTTTCAAAATCCAATAATATTCTTCTCGACATGTCTTTCAGTATCGATAATATGGACGTGCCTAGAAATGTCGCTCAATAACGACACGGGTGTGTACATAAAGCTCGAATGAAAGTTGTAAATATTTTTCAAAACATGTCATTTCTTCTTTTAATAAAGGAAATTGTCTATTTTGGAAAATATTTCCAAACAACGGGTAGATCAATCTATCACGGGTTGAGCTTGTCACAAAACAATCAACGTTTTGAGCTCAACATAATGGCTTGTAATCACTTTCAGATTGTAACCCGGTTCTATATTCACGGGGGAGTGTACACTTTAGTACCCTTACCCTCAGCAAAAGAAGAGA
This sequence comes from Glebionis coronaria, assembly GCA_025667525.1. Lineage (NCBI taxonomy): Eukaryota > Viridiplantae > Streptophyta > Magnoliopsida > Asterales > Asteraceae > Glebionis > Glebionis coronaria. Next base: position 293,217,033 of record CM046881.1, on the reverse strand, counting down.
AATCTTCTTACACTTGAGTGGATTCGTCAAGACATTTAACGTCTATGAACTCAAGTTTATGCTTTAGAAAAACCTCTACGCCAAAAAGAAATAGGATTTTTCAAAAAGCGTTGAACACAATTTTTTCAAGAATTTTCTCAATGATTATTCAAAATCTTACAAAAATTGTGAGTTCAACAACTCCCATCCTCAAAAAGCGAAATGTGGATCATATCCTCACAATGACAATTCAATTGGATCAATTTTTGAGGGGGAGCATTTTTAACTTCATGCAAAAGATTAACACATCTTTCTCCCGGAGAATTTCAAGACTATTTTTCCAAATATATTTTAATCAAATTTAGTATCTCTAATATCAAAAGATTTTTTATATTAGAGATAGGGGAGAAAATATGATTAAAATGTGATCTTATATAAGAGTCAAGCACTTTAACTCTTACCTACATGTGCGAAATACTTTCGATTATCGATGCACATGTGAAGGGGGAGCTTTTCTGAAACGACAAAACTAGTAAGGTGTTAAATGTTTTTCAAACACTTTGTTAGAATATAAAGTGGTTTTCATGGTTACGATCAAATACTCACAACATCTTTAATTCACGACGTTATTGGTGTCAAAAGGGTGGTTAGGTTTAAGTCCTATGATCCAACCAGAACCGGAGGGATCTTCCTAGGGACAATCCAATAGATTATTAGAAGTCCTTATGAAAGATGGAGTAGAATGTGAACGTAGCTGAATGCCGACTAAGTACTGATGCTAGCACTGGAACAATCACAACAAGGTGTTAGTAATGATGTCTTGGTAAGCATTGAAGGGGTTGATGAATGAAAAAGAAATGTAAGGATAAAGGGTGTAAAGAAATTAGCCCTCCATACAACTTAGGCAGAAACCGGGTCAACACATCATGAAGATAATCTCATCATGGACCCAGTGATGAAGTGCACAACCCTTTCCTAGCTACTTAGGCTTCTCTCAAAGAAGTTTGTTTTATTGTCACGGAGAACAACATGACTTCTATTGACTTTCTCACTCCGAGATAGTTGATATTGAATAGGTGGCATCTGCTCCAGCCTCCGACCACTAAAAATGCACAAATCGAGTCTAGAGCCAAGAGATCAATCAAATCTCGTTAGGACACACGGATGAAGATAAAGAGAGTCCTACGCTATATCCTTGTGATATTTCTAGAACACTCAGAGTGATACTACTTAGCATTCATAATGATGAGTGGAAATCCTTCCAGTGTTAACATCAACCAGCACTGCGGTAGGTCATGTGTAAGATTCTTTATGAATTAAACATATGTAAAAATGAAAAGCAACAGTGGTTTGATTCTGAATTGATTCAAACTCGTTTCAGGTTTCTACGCAATATCTTTATGGTCTTGCCAGAACATTCAGAGTGATATTTATTGATTTTCACAGTGACGAATGGAAATCCTTCTAGCGTCAACATCAAACAGCGCTATGGTAGGTGACTTGTGAGATTCTTATAAATCAAACTTGTGTCAACTGGAAAGCAATGGTAAGATTCTTAATGAATCAAACTTGTTCCAGGAATTTGAATTGACGACTTTAATCAAGCGGATATTTATCCAATTGATTCACTCTTTATGTTCGCAGTCTTGCTTTGAGACGGTCGAGTAAAGAGAACGGCTAGTACAGCCGCGAAATCCTGTCAAGGAGATTCTTAATTGAATCTACCTAATCACAGGTACGGTATTTAATATCGTATAACGGTCTTCACCGACCAGAGGTAAAACACTACCGATTTAGGACGAATCTCAAAGCCATTCAGTCCGTGTCTATGTTTTGTCTCTAGAAGGTGGCGTCACGATGTACTCAGCAAAGTCAAAGATTCAAAACCACATATTCATGCCCAAAGACTAATTCAACAATTAATAGTGTGAGCATGTGGATGAAGACACAAGATCGCGAGATGGCAAAGACAAGTCAAGAATGATTTGAAGATCTCAAGATAGAAGACTAAGTCGAAAGACAATGACAAAGGCTTAAAGATCACAGCATGAAGGAAAAAAACTACTGTTACACGTTCAAGACTCATTTATGACGAGATTCGTAATCTCCATTGATCTCCAAATATCAAAAGGGTATGACCTCACATTGGGGGAGATTGTTAGCCTCAAAATATTGAGTCAAACAAGAATGCTCGGTCATAGGTTATTATTGTAACATTATTTAGAACGTTGTAATAGTTAGTTAAATAGTCGTGGTTTACGGGCTTGGATTTAAACTAATTAAAGTCCAAAAGACAAGCCCGGCCTAATATATAGCCCATTAAATCCCGCATGTGGGTGAACTATATATACTACCCTCCTAGCATGTTAGGAGGGTTGGTTGGTTCATTTTTTTTTCTTACTTCTAATCTAATATTCACCAAGTTAATCATCTCTTCTCTCTACTTTCTCTCACTACTTTCTCTCTCTAGAATTCTTCTTCTTCATCTATTTTCTTTCTTAAATTCGTGTTATATCATCTAAATATATGGGACAATAGTAGGTTCATATTTATTTGTATGTAAAGCTGCAACAGTTAGTTTATCCTGGTAATGTTTACGAATACTTAATTTTACTTATTGTAATCTGATTTTTTGGGGCTAAATATGTAGGCTGAGTCAGAACTGGGTTGACTTACCAACACCTTCTATCATCCGTACTGAGGTGGCAAGGCTTATTTCTTGGGAGCCTATCGTTCCATCTTGTTGCTGGCCCATCGACCCATCATGAATGAATGTGTATGTACGTTGTTCTTTTTTGTAGTATGCTTTTAATGGCATAATATACTTGTTGGTCTAGATTATGTAGCCCAATGAGTTCCATCGAAGACTGTAAATGCATACAGGTATATCTATTAAATATCTTAATTGATCAAGATTATAAACTATGTAATAAAATCATGGTTAAATCAGTTAATCAGTTTTAAAACATCTTATCTTTTTTGCTAACAGTCTAAATTCCAAATTTTACCAATTTATGTGCCATGGATAAAAATGATGTGAATCACAACATTATCAGGAAGTGGGGTCTTGGGTCCAACCTTGCGCGTAGGATCACAGTATTAATAGATGAGATGAGAGCATATTGATGAGGTGATATGAGATTAGAATGAGTGGTGTAGATGTGAGTTGAAACAAACTGACAAAAGGGTATTTTAGTCATTTTAAGGGATAATATAGTCATTTTAAGGGATAATATAGTCATTTTAAGCTTATATTGGTATAGTCAGAACAAATCTAAAAGTAAAATGGTAAAGTCACGAGATTAAATAGTAAGTGTTTAAAATCGGCACAAATCAATATGTAAGATGGTATTTTATAGCTTTTACCCTAAAAAGGAAGTATAGCATAAGATGCAACACTTATTCTTAAAATGTTGCTTTATTAGCAAGGTTTTCAAATAAGTGACATATTTTACAAGTGTTGCTTGATATGTGTTGCATTAGGTTCATTTTGTTGTAAACGGTTCAATAGAAGCTGATACCACAACTGATCTTTCTAACCTACATAATAGGGTGGAAAAGCTTAAAAGAGAATGGCAACATTTCAAACAGAGACTGTTGCAAGGAGGTTAGTATCTTAACTTTTAACCTTTAATAATTTTGTATATGAATGTTTTATTGTTTTGAGTATCTGGGTAGCTGTTAGTATCTGAATTTATTAAAATTTGTCTTGTAATTTACAAATGTTATCATGATTGATTCCTCTGAAAGCTCTAAAGAAGATACGCTATCATCAGATGAAAGCTTTGAAAGCTCTGAGGAATATTTGTTGTCATTAGATGAAAGCTTTGATCATGTGAACACTAAAGACTTCCATCACCCATTTCATGATGACTAGGATGAACCTTCCAAGTATTCCAGCACCTCTGCAGATGAATGTAGTTCGGACGAGACTTGGGGAGAGACTAATTCACCGTCCAAGAAGAAAGGCAAAGCTATTGGCTCATCCAGTCAGACTACAGGCAAGGCGAGTGGGTCATCCAAACAGATAGTCAGTCCAAGTGTTAGCAAGGGATGTACACTAAAAGCAATCATCTTCTCGGTCTCCATTTTCTACAACAGAAATGCCCCCACCTATCAGAAATGTAGTATGTTTCCTGCTTTGTAAAAAAAATGAAATGATTTGAAACAAAACTAGGAAAAAGGAAGAGGGGGTAGGCTATGGAGGAACCTGTAGGGGTAGGCTATGAAAGAACTTGTTATCTATGTTTTATGGATGTTTCTGATGAATCTTCTTTAGACTATTTCGGTTAAGTATAAGTATAGTTTATGTAAACAATTTTAAACATTAATCTGGATGGATGGGTGTGTCCATTATTTTTTGGGATGCAAATATGTTGTCATTCACAATTTGTATGAACCTGCAATATTATGAAATTAGACTTGTATTTCATGGATGTAAACATGGTTCATCTTGTATTTTATTTATTCATGTTGTGAGTTGTATAATCCTAGATGCATAGCACATATAACCAAGATTTTTTTGTCAAAGTTACCTATTACACATCCGATTAAGGCTTTCCACTTCGGTGGATCTTATAACCCAATTTTTTTCCCGCCTTCTCCAGCAAAACTAATTAAGCTTTGAGCAGTTTATGTTTTCGACTTAGCTTAACTCTAAGGTGCTTTTAAGTTTTTGCTATTACATCTGCAATTCTTTTCCAGTTGGATAGAAAGTTTTTAGGCTCTTGCCTTAGTCTTCTGAACATATGTTTGTAACAATATTGATAAGCCATTCATCACTCAGTAATAAGATAATATTGAGTATTTTCTTGAAAAGCTGCTTGTTTCAGCTTATTTCGTTTTTAATCATTATCTAGTCAAGCACAAGTTAAGAATTTTTATCTTTTTAATCTATTTTCACTAGTCCTCCCAAGTATTTATTCCAATTCGTGTCTAATTTCCCATAAACAACTAATTTGTTCAAACAATGTGCTTAATTATTAATCAAACTGAAAATGATAAGTTTGAAATGACTGAAGTAAAATAAAAATAAGACAAGATGAAAACTGATCAAACATAAATTCAGTTCAATAATAATAAAGGATTGTAGTTTTTAAATAAAAACAAACATTTTGTTTCTCTAATTAATCAAACTTTGGACATTTTTAGGATCAAAAGCCAAATGAAGTTCATCGTAATCAAAAGACTATCTGAACTCAGCTTCTTCTTCTTCATTTTCCTGCTCATAGTCGTAAACATTATCATCAATTATTTGTTCTTCTTCCTCCAGTTGCCTCCTATAATCTTCCTCCCTCTGGCGATGTTCCTCTTGCCTCCTTCTAAAGGAAGCAGCTTCCTCCCTCTCGCGTTGTTCTTGCTCTTGTTTCCTCCTTCTTAAGGAAGCAGCTTCCCCCCTCTGGCGTTGTTGTTCCAGTTGGGCATTCTCTTCGTCTTCCAGCTTCCATTGTCACTGTTCGTGAGCTTCCTCAACATAGCAATCGTACTCTTCATATGGATCATTTTAAGGACAAACCACAGGGAACTCTCCATCTGCATTAGCTTTTACTTTGGGCACCACACAAGATTTCCTGAAAAGAACATATAAGATTATTAGTACTGCCCTTTGGTGGATCTAAGCCTTCTACGATGTCCGTTGTGTAAATTGGTGCCGGATTCTCATGACCATCTTTTCTTTGAATGTTTTTATTCTATGCAGGTTTGGTCTAAGGTTTGGGGCCTATGTGATATGGATAGCATTCCTCCTCGGATTGATGATATTTTAGCCTATGTTATTCCAATTTCTAAGGGGAAGTCTTGTCCTAGCATCCTTGCCCGTCTTGTGTTGGCTGCTACTGCGTAATTTATATGGATGGAACGTAATTCAAGACTTTTCAAGAAAAAGCTGTTGGTCGTTGATCAGATTATTCATCTTATTTGTGATACGATTTGGTTGAAGTTGATTTCATTTCGTTTTAAGAAGTTGTCTGCCATGGTCGAGTTTGATGCTTGACAAATGGAGAGTGCCGAGCTCTAGAGTTCTTCATGATGGGAGTGTCGGGTGAGGGTTGTAATCTTTTTTCCTTGTCCAAGGTTTTTCCCATTGGGTTTTCTTTGGCAAGGTTTTTTAAGGAGGCAGGCTCACTTGGATATCATTTGCTCCTTTCGTGCTGTTGGTGGAAGCTGAGGACATTGTGTGACTTTATGTTTGCATCTTGGTTTCTTTCTAGTTTACTTGCATTGTAGTTCTAGATTAGTTTGTGTTTATGCCATGACATAATCACGTGTTAACATGCTGCCTGTAGCATGCGGTTAATGTGGTATCTTAGCCACATTCCTTTGTACTTCAACGCTTTTTTGGTTAATATATTTACCGGGGAAACCCTTTACCAAAAAAAGATTATTAGTACTAAATGATAAAAAAGATACAACGTTAATAAAATAAATAATGATACAAACTTATTTTCTACTGCACTGGTATCTTCAAAAGCATCAGAAAATGTTCTTTTTGATGAAGAAGCCATTTTTTGTATTCTTAAAATATTGATAATTAAGTGTTTGTTATGTTTTTGTTATGATTAATTTCATTACTTAATCCTTGTTTATATAACCAAGGATGGAATATAAAGAGTCAGCAGCCTACATGCCAACATCTAATGCATATTCATGCATGTAATTAATTTTTGTGAAGTTCCAAGAATTAGCATTCTCATTGGGTGTATAGAAAGTGTGTGCTTTCTGTGTTTTTGGGGCTTATTCTGTTTTAAAAAATAGCAAAAAACAAGGTCTATGACTCGAACCCTAGACCTTCCATTCAAACACTAACACACTTAACCGGTTTGCCACATGAATATTTGGTTCTAAGTATGTGCCTAATATTAACATTAGTGAAAACTGAGATTACATTTGGTTCTAAACATTTGTCACATGAATATTTTATTGTGTGTTGTTTTCAATGTGTTGGTCACAGATAATCCCATTATAATGTGACCATAAATATAATTTAGATACACATTTCTCAAATGTTGTGACTATTGGCAAATATATAGTCACATAATTGTTTGACGATTTAATATGGTCATGTATTATATTTTTTTTTTTTTGGGTAAAGGGGAATTGACCCCGGTAAAATATATTACGCCAAAAAACCATTAAGTACAAAAGATATAGGTGAATCCTATATCAAAGCCCATTACATAGGCAACTACCAAGCACAACTGCTAACAGCCAAACACCTACATAAAAGGACACTCCCTCTTATGACAACTATCAAACTACTTCCTACCACTATGCTGAAGAGAAAAGTCACGGAACTCCTTACGTTTTCCAGGCAAATCATTGATCTGGTCCGCATATTCTTCACTAAAAATGTCAAATTCATCTTCATGCTGGTGGCCCCCTCCCATAGAAGACATGTAAGCTGCAAACTCCTCAGGAGATGCAAAAACCTCATCATCATCAGAATCACTAGGATTAAGAATATTAGAGAATATTCTTAACTTTGTTTACTTGATGACTCAACCTTCTCCATAACACCAATATCCTTGGAAGTACTTGGAGATGTTGCATTTACCTTCTTTGGATCAACCTTATCATTATTCGTTGCTACAACCTTTTCAGCCTCTTCCAAACCCGCATCCATACTATTAAGTTTCTCAAAAGAATTCTTTAACTTCAAACTCGAAATATCATCTTGTATTTGTTTAGTAGACGAAGTAGAATTCTTACCCGTAGAGGATTTAGATGTCGGTTTCATTACCCATACAGATTTAGGTTTTGTAAACCTAATTCCTTCAATTTGCTTAGGCTTAGCCGGCTGTTTTTTCTTCCTTTTGACTTCTACAAAATCGTCCTCCAGATTTGTAACCTGACTACTAACCTGTGGTTTTTTAGGGCAATCCATATCAACATGCCCAAAAATATTGCATGTACTACATCTAGGAGGCTTCCATTCGTATTCGACAGTGATAGTTTCAAAAGAATGCCCTTCTTCACCTTTAATAGGAATAGCCACAACAAAGGAATCAACAAGATCCCTATCCGCATTGACCTCAACAAGTGCACGCGCATAATCACAACGTCCCCATGAATTCTTACACATTTCAGCCGTATGAGCATCCAACATAATAGGGGTACCAACCTTAGTGAAGATCAAACTTAATCCATTGGAAGAATAAGCAACAACAGGAACATCATGGAATTTGACCCAAATTGGTACCTTCTTGATGTCATCTTTAATAAGCTTTTTAGTTGGATTCCAAATATTAAGCATAATAGGTATCGACCTAATCCGCCATGGACCATTTGCAAGAACTTGCTCCATACCTGTCTTTGATGAAAACTGAAAAAAGAAAAAACCATGATGAAACATGGTTCGTTTGATACCGTAGCGAGCCCAAGCATTAGTGACATAGTTTTCAACAATGGGAAATGCGTGTCTCTTCCCAATAAAATAGCCATAAAGAGTATTAGCTAGTTTATCCGCTTTTTCATCGACCACTTCTCTTGGAATTTCAATATCAGCCCCGGATACCACATTATCATTAAAAAGACACTTAAGCTGAACCATACTAGACGTAGATTCAACAACAAACGTATCTTTGTGAGCATTTTTATCAAGCTGCGAAACCCCTTCCTTCCCATCAGAAACACTCGAAACAACTACACCAGGAGTAGTAGCCTCATTACCACCACGTTTTAGAATAGACTTCAATGGTACAAGTTTCGGGTAATGAGGCTCAGCATCAGATTTAAGATGAGTATCAACATTATCAGAAGTAGGCGTATTAAGAACACGCCTAGCCTGCTGTAATTTACCTGATGTAGCAATAATCTTACCATCAATATTACGACCTTGTTTGCCCAGTTCCTTCAACGTCACCTTAGGTTTGACAGCAGCATTCAAATTACGTGGACTGTTAAGGAAACCTTTTTCCATCTCTCACACCCCGCAGCCAACTAGAACACAGAAACCCTAGATAAAGATAAACATGAAGCAGTCACAATGATAACAGCCGAGCCCTAATAGATGTAGCAGTAACGATTACAACCAAACCCTAATTCCGAACAGTACAAAACCCTAATCTATTTCTCATTAAAAAACGTCACAACCAATCATATATCATGAACAGGAGATCGATGTCTTAACGAATATATCAAACCCTAGTGGATACCCGATTAAAAACCTAAATCAGAATTAATCCAAAATCAAAAGATTTAGGAAAACCCTAATCGTGGATTTAATACGATTACCCAAGAGAGATTCGAAAAAACAGAAAGATATAGATCAACTATTAATAATACGAATGAATATGATGCAAAGTAAAGAGAAAAAATTAAGGAGTTAGGCTGATCGGAAAAAGAAAGCCTGGTGGCCGGAAATCACCATTGAACTAGGGTTTTCTTTTATTAGGCCAATTCTTCAGTAAAACGCAATATTTGCATCCCTTAAAGTTCGCTTATTTTGAAAGCTGTCATGTATTATATTTGATCATAGTCTTCAAGTAATTATAAAATATTTGTCACATTTAAATAAATATAGTGACAAATGTTTCAATACCTACTTTTACTTTACCACGCACACAAAATTCATGTGTGGTTAACATTTAACAAAATATACTAGTAACATTAAAATAATGTGTGTGACAACCTTGTTTATCAATTTGTCACTTATAAAATAAGTCTATGTGACCATATATGATTTTTGGTCACTAATGTATAGATTTTGGTTCTTTGAGATTGTGTCTAATCGAATTGACAACGGTTGAAAGTGCGACTCAGTTGTTCTTGGTGTAAAAAGCTAATTTCTTTGAGCTAATTAGTAAAAATAAAGATTAAAACTTTAAAAGTAAATGGCAAAATATAAAAGAAATAAAGTAAAGTTAAACTTAATAAAATGTAAACTTTAAAAATTAAAACTTTATTAAAAATAAACTTGAAAATTAAACTAAGAAAAAACTATGAAAAAAAATAAAACTTAAGAAAATTGGCTGGAAAAATAAAATTTAAAAATAATTCGGGAAACAAAATCTAAACCTAAGTCGGATTACAAAATTAAACTAATCCGGAATAAACATTCACTACACAATCCGAAATCCCAATCCTTCATACCATCCGGAATGCCAATCCTTCATACAATCCGGAATGCAATCCGGAATGTAGGTACTGAATGCAATTCGGAATCTTTTTTTTTTTTTTTGGGTAAAGGGACTCCAATCCCGGTAAAATATATTCCCAAAAAGCGTTGAAGTACAATGGAATGTAGCTGCAATGCTACATTAACCTCAAGCACACAGCTTGAACAACCACTATATCATATGACATGCCATATGATAATTACATTACAAAACTAATGACTCCTATAGGAAAGAACCACCTAAAGGAACATAAACAATGAAAAAACAACATAATGATTAATGAGAAGTGCGAGTATCCGGCTGACGAGTTCCATGGCGATCATCAATCACAATGTCTTCATCAGTCTCACTATCCGCATTAAGCACATCATTAGAATGACCAAAGCCATCCTCCCAATCAGTCCCATCATCCATTAAACCACTCAAAACACGAAAAGAGTTTTTGCTGCTCGTACCCGGTTGACTAGAATCAAGAGCCAAAGACTTGTTATTAAGAAATCCACGCTTAAGAATAGAACCAGCGTTCTTAGGAGCATTCTGAACAGTAGTACCTGTAGAATCATTTTTCTTAGGCTTATTCGCCTTAGAACTATCCCCTTTCTCAACAGCACGGTAATAAAGATTAATAGGTGGTTTAGTGAGTTTAATACCAGCAACCTGGAGTTGCTTATTCTTACCCTTTTTCTTTCTATTGTTCACAACCTCATAACCCTCATTATCAATCTCATTAGCTACCTTATTATCGTCCACATTAACAATCGTATTAATGACATCCTTAGGCAATTTCGGACATTCAGCATCATGATGATCAAATATACAGCACATCGAGCAGCGGGGGGGAGTCCACTCGTATTCTATACCAATATTAGCCATCGTATGTCCCTTATCCTTACCAATAGGAATAGCAACAACTAAAGAATCCTTAGGAGGATGATCAGCAGAAATCTCAATTAAAACACGTGCATAGGTACTCCTTCCCCAAGAAGATAGGCACATCTCACTTGTATAAGAATCAAGAAGAATAGGCCTCCCAATCTGAGTAGTGATTAGACTAAGACCCACCTCCGAATATGCAACTATGGGAACATGATGCAATTTGACCCACACCGGTGCTTTCCTAATCTCCTCCTTTACAAGTAAAGAATCCGGAGACCATATATTCAAAATCAGTGGAACCATACGTATTAACCATGGCCCACTCTCTATAACTCTTTCCATTCCAACTTTAGAATCAAATTGAAATAAAAAGAACTCACCATGAAGTTGGACACGCTTGATTCCAAATTTCGCCCACGCTTTCTTAACATAGTTTTCAACCAAAGGAAACGCCAATCTCTTCCCTATAAAATGACCATATAATGTATGCGTCAATCGTGCCCTAACCTGATCAACCACATCGAGAGGAATAGTAACCGCTGCCCCTTCAACATGTTCTTCATTACGGAGTTCTTTTACACGTGCAACTCTTTTAGCTTGACCATGTAACATGGACACAAAAGAGGGTTTTGGAACAGCAGTTGATGGTGCAGGAGCCCTACATGGAGTAACAACCCTTGTATCACTCTGCTCGGATGGAATCGTATCAGCCATACATGGAGTAACACCCCTTGTATCATTCTGGACATTAGCCATACTAGTCGTTCCAACCTCCTTCAATACTGGCTGCTTGAGTGAACTTGCATCCGTATGTATCTGGTTTGAGCATTCTGTCCCATCACCATCATGTATCTCGGTCGATACATGTTTGGGCTCACCATCTGACCTTTCTGTAGTGTCACCCCCAAACGATGGAAGAACACCACTCGATTCATAATCATTAATCATAACTCCATCCTGACGCGACGAGGTAATGGAAACCCTAGACACCTCAGAAGTCTTGTCAGGACTATTTATGTGATTCGCTTGTTTTAAACGCGACATGCGCGCATGTAACCTGTCCATGTCGATCGGCGTAACAGCGATCTTCTTCTCCATGACACATTAACCAGATCGAAACACCTCTCTCTAATACACAAAACAATCAATCGAAACAGAAAAACTACCTAGGGCAAACGAAACCCTAGATCAAAGACCAATCACAGCGCACCAAACCAAACCCTAATACATAAAATAATAAGAGATTAAAAAAACCCTAATTTCTTTAAAGGTAATAAACGGCGGCTACCAAGAGTTTTATCACTAAATCAAAAAACCGATCATAATACGAATCAAATCTTTCAACCAATCAAAGACCAGTCCCACGCATTGAAAGGATTCTGTTTGGACAACTGATTTAAATAATCAAGAATCACAAAAGAAAACAAATCAAGACAATGGTACGGTTATGATAGGTGGAAAACAGATTGGAATTAGACAGTTTGCTTAATTAAGATGAACGGAAACCATGGTGGAGGCAGCCGGAAATCACCAAAAAGAGAGAGAAAAAATTAAGCTTGATTTTTTTTTTTTTTTTTTTTTTTTTTTTTTTTTTTTTTTTTTTTTTTTTTTTTTTTTTTTTTTTTTTTTTTTTTTTTTTTTTTTTTTTTTTTTTTTTACAATTCGGAATCTGTGATCTAAATATAATCCGGAATCCTTGCTATTGTTTTAATCCGGAATGTGTAAACCTAACACAATCCAGAATGACTATATCTCCACACTTAATCCAGAATATGACTTGGAAATAATCTGGAATGCGTATTTTCAAAGCAATCCAGAATAAAGGGAAATAGACCTTATCTGGAATCCTGAAATCATATAGAATTCGGAATCTGGTGTTACACTTAATTCGGGATAAATGACAAGCACATAATCCGGAATACACAAGTTCTACCTAATTCGGAATATAGAGTTTAATCCTAATCCGGAATGTCAATTTCCAAAGTAATTCGGGAAAGTAAAATTTATCTTATTCGGAATGTTTGAAAGCACAACATAAGTCGGGATAAACTATCTCAAGCACAGTTCGGAATAAGAGGGTTTCTAAACCCGAATTAAGAAAAAATGGAAATAAGCAAAACTCAAATAAGCACTTAACTAAAAACATAACCAAACTAATTTTAAGAAAAAGCTAATAAGCCACAAATTTAAAACTCTAAAAACATCAAATAAACAAAATATTAAAAATCAACTTTTAAAAGATTTAAAATATTTAAAACACTTAATTAAAAATAAGCTAAACACTAATTAATCAATAAGCACAATAAGCTAAAACATCAAATTCACCAAATCAATAAGAACAATCTAATAAGCAAATCAATCAATCGAAGAAAAAGATAAACAAACTACATGATTAATCAAATCAACCACAAGATTAAGATTAAGAAAGGAAGAATGAGAAATAATTAATAAGCTTGAATTAATGAAGATTAAGATTCAAATACAAGATTAAAAGATGAAAGATTAAGCAAACTTTAAAAGAAAATTCTAGAGAGAGAAAGTAAACACCTACTCCTAATTACCTTTCTTTAAAAACTAAAAATGAACTAACTAACACCTCCTAATGAAGGATTAGGAGGGTATTTATAGGAGAAGGGGAGGTGGTGATGTTGCTTCTCTCTTTCTTCTTGTCTTCTCGTCTTTTTAAATAACTCATCTTTCTCGACTATGTCTCGGGATTTGTCGAATGATAAAATGAACTTCGTCTTCTAATTTTCTTCTTGGTTCTTCGACTTCGTTAAACTTCCGTCTTTAGACTTTTTCTTCGATAAATCTTCAGAATAGGCCTTTGACTTCCGTTCTTCTTGCACTTTTGATCTTTTGACTTCGTCTTTTGTCCTTTTCTTCGATAAAAGCCCGTGAAAGCCCGTGTTTTCTTCCTTTTTCAAATTTTGTCCTAAAACACAATAAAAATATAAACCACGCATAATTCTGACTTTTACGACATCAAATACACGTTTAGGTCTCGTTTTTACTTATTTTAAGTGGTGAAAGGATAAGTGTTTTTACACTTATTAAATCCCCTACACTTGATCATTGCAATGCCCACATGCAATGCATAATTTCAAAGCATAGTTTAACATTTTCCATCATAATTAACCCACCTTGGCCTTTATTAAATACTAGACACTAAGGAAACTAATAAGATAGAAAATAACAAAATATTTGAAGGACGAAACAAGTAAAGAAATCTAAGACTTACATTAGGGCTTTGGTGTCATGAATGTTTATCACCCTCAAGTTTCACGTTCCCCATACCAAGCTTAAAAACGAGATCATTGTTATTATAAGTTAGTAAAGCTAAAACTCACTCATGTGGCTCAATTATTCACTTAGACCCCCTTATTCCTAGGTGTATCTCTTATATTTTATTGTTGTCTTGAATGATCACGAGGATGCATTGTTGACTTATTTCGATAATTTATTTAGGCCGAAAATAAAGTAGGACGATTTGATCAATAGTTAGCTACAGGACAAAATCTTTTAAAACTGCTTCTCGAAACCTCATAAAGTTCATATCTTGGCATAACTCGTTTCACGATTTGAGACCTTTCTCGGATCGATATTTGGCATTGACTTCATACTTTGAATCTTGAGACGTTCTTGAAATTATGGTCTTCTCTTCATAATAGGAATTTATTCTATTGAAGTTTTTGAGAGATTATTCAAACCTGGACCACGACTTTTCATTTTTCTCCAATCTTTATTTGGGATTTTGATAACGATCCACTTCCTTTTAGGACTTGGATCTATTTATCCTCATACCTTGTTAGGGTCTTTTCGGATAGACTTCTCCATGATCTTTAGGGGAGTATTTGCTTTTCGTCGTGTGTCTCGATCCTTCATATTGATTTTTGATAAATTATTCTTCACATCACTTTGGATCTTTAGCAACAAAATGTAGCCCTTATGCCATGTTAGGGCCTTTTTGGACTTGCCAATCTTCGCATCCCGCTTCAATAAGTTATGCCTTGGCTATGAACTCTAATTAATCCCGAGCAACTTTTAAACGATCTTGTGCTAGAAGCTAAGTAACTTTTCAAATCATACGACCTTATTTATTGCAATTATTTATTAGCAAGCGATGGAAGAAAAAGCTCATAATTAACTCAAATAAATTCATGAAAGAATACCAAACTTATAATTGACTCTATCATCTCACATTCTCCACAATTTAAAATCTCAAGGAATGAGACTCGTGGATGCTTAGCCTATTAAGTCAAAGTTTTGAGTTTTCAAGTCATCTATAGGATCTTGCAACTTCTTAAACTTTTTCAAGTTTAGAATTTGCATTTTAAAGTTACCTTGATAAACGACTTTCTAGGAACAATTATAGGAACTTACAAAAAGTTCTTGTACTTAAACCCGTATGAGTTAAGACTTTCGCGTTTTAAAGTTCCCTATATAAAAGTCTAGCAAAACTTGATTTAAACACGTTAAGGATACTAGCTAGAGTAAACTCAAATAAGTAAACTCGGGTTGAGTCAAAAGATTCATGACAGCCTTAATATATCAAATAGATCTAAACTTGCTAAAACCATTTTATTTATTTATTTTTCTCTTTTGACTTATTTCTTGAAATGAAATATATACATACGATGCGATGTCAAAACGAAAGAAAAATAAAATAAAATAATGAAAAATACTACTAGGCCAAAATAGATCAAAAGTTTGAAAAACACCGAAAAAGTAATTTTTCTGGTTAAAATGAGGACAAATTCATGGAAAAGCCCACTTAACTTCGAGAGAAATCCCCCTACACTTGATATAAACATTGTCCTCAATGTTTAAGCATGTGGGAGTAAACTCCCCTACACTTATGACATTGTACACATAGTTTAAATCTTTCTAAGGAAGAGACAACTAAAGTGATTCCCATTTCAACATTTATTGAGAAAATAGTGAATCAAAAGTGTTTAGGATAGAACCGGAAAAACGGGTACACGGGATCACGGGTCGTCAAATATCATAAAAAGTGGATCTTTGAAAGCTTTAATCCATGCACATTAAGAAACTAGACAACAAACACCTACGTGGTTCCCCCTACACTTATTATGAAAATGGGTAAAAAGGATAGATCATCGGGTTGCCTCCCGAAAAGCGCTTGTTTTTGTTAACCGAGTCACGAGCCTGACTCGACCCAGAACTAATTCAAGGGAAACATGGTGAAGGATGGAATCATCTCGTGAGAGATGTCCTCACCAAAGTACAACTTAACACGTTGGCCATTCACCTTAAAGTTTGGCCCATTTGGTTGAGATAACTCAATGGTGCCATAAGGGAAGATTTTGGCGACGGTGAATGGACCGGACCAACGGCTCTTAAGCTTTCTTGAAAAGATTTCAACCGAGAGTTAAAGAGTAAAACTTGGTCACCTATATAAAACTCTCGGTTCTTAATCTTGGAATCATGAATGAGCTTAGTCTTTTCCTTGTAGATCAATGAATTCTCATAAGCCTTATTCCTAAGTTCATTAAGTTCATTGAGTTGGATTTTCCTAAGATTACCAGCTTTGTTGATATCAAAATTAGCCCATTGCAAGGCCCAATAAGCCTTATGCTCTAACTCAATGGGGAGGTGGCAAGCCTTTCCGTACACGAGGCGATAAGGAGTACAACCTATAGGTGTCTTATAAGCGGTACGGAAAGCCCACAAAACATCATCTAATTTATTGGACCACGAGGCACGATGCTCTCCCACGGTACGCTCTAAGATTCGCTTAAGTACACGGATGGAAATCTCAGCTTGACCATTAGTTTGTGGGTGATACGCGGTGGAAAGTCGGTGATTGACACCATACTTAGCCATGACTCGTGCAAATTGATCATTGCAAAAATGAGTCCCGCGATCACTAATGATAGCACGAGGAGCATCGAATCGAGCAAATAATTTCTTCAAAAAGTTCACAACCACCCTCATATCATTCGTAGGTAAAGCCTTTGCTTCAAACCATTTGGATACGTAGTCAACGGCTACGAGGATGTACTTGTTCCCTTTGGATGATGGAAATGGCCCCATAAAGTCGATGCCCCATACGTCAAAGATTTCACATTCTTGGATGAAATTTTGAGGCGATCTTGCCTTCTCTTTAGCAAGCATCACAATGTTTAACCATTTCATGAGCGTCATGATATGGAGGGCCAATAGATCCGGAGTCAAAAACTGTCTTCACGGTATAGTTAGGACCAAAGTGACCACCTGTGGGTCCTTTGTGGCAAGCTTCAAGGATTAGTAAAGCTGCCGGCCCATCAACACACCTACGAATGACAAGATCCGCACATTTCTTAAAAAGATAAGGGTCGTCCCAATAATAGTGTTTAATATCCTTAAAGAATTTTTTCTTCTGTTGGGACGTTAACCCTTCCATAAGAACACCACCCGCTAAATAGTTTGTAATGTCCGTAAACCATGGGGTATCGTCAAGATTGGAGTTGATAGACATTAAGGCCTCATGGGGAAAGTATTCATTAATCTCTTGATTAGGAAGTTCCCCTTGATAAGGATCCTCGAGTATACTAAGATGATCCACGACTAGTTTTTCCGCTCCCTTTTTATCACGAATTTTGATTTTAATTTCTTGGAGGAGAAAAACCCAACGAAGGAGTCTCGCATTAGCATCTTGCTTGGTCAGCAAGTATTTCAAGGCGGAATGATCGGTGTAAACGATGGTGGTGGAAAGCACAAGATAGGGGCAGAATTTCTCAAAAGCATACACTACGGCTAAAAGCTCTTTTTCGGTAGTGGTATAATGCAATTGAGCCCCCATCATTGTCTTGCTAGCGTAATGGATTGGTTGGAAGTGTTTATTAACTCGTGGACCTAAAACCGCTCCTACCACGAAATCACTAGCATCGCACATGAGCTCGAAAAGTAACTCCCAGTTTGGAGAGACTAAGACCGGTGACTTAGTTAATTTACCTTTAAGAAGTTCGAAAGAGTCGAGACAATCTTGAGAAAAAATGAAAGGAGCATCCTTTTCTAAGAGGTGAGTCATTGGTCGAGCAATCTTAGAGAAATCTTGGATGAAACGACGATAAAATCCCGCATGACCTAAAAAACTTCTAACTCCTTTGACGGTGGTAGGTGGAGGCAACTTACCAATGACTTCAACTTTAGCACGGCCGACTTCGCTGCCAGCTTTTGAAATTTTGTTACCGAGGACAATGCCTTCTTTTACCATGAAATGGAATTTTTCCCAATTAAGAATGAGACGAGTGTCTTCACACCGTTTAAGCATACATTGTAAATTGGAAAGGCAAGATGAGAAAGAATCACCATAGACCGAGAAATTATCCATAAAGACTTCCATAGTTTCTTCAACCATGTTATGGAATATAGCCATCATACACCTTTGGAAAGTCCCAGGAGCATTGCATAAGTCGAAAGGCATTCTTTTGTAAGCAAATGTTCCATAAGGACAAGTGAATGTGGTTTTATCTTGGTGTTTTGGATTGACAGGAATTTGAAAATACCTGGAGAAACCGTCTAAGAAGCAATAGTAGTCAGTACCCGCTAAACGCTCGACCATTTAATCTATGAAAGGAAGAGGAAAATGATCCTTACGAGTGGCATCATTGAGCTTGCGATAGTCTATGCAAACTAGCCAACCCGTGACAAGTCGAGTAGGAATCAACTCGTTGTTTTCATTAGGAACAACGGTTATTCCACCTTTCGTAGGCACACAATAGACGAGACTAACCCATGGCGAATCCGAAATAGGGTAAATCATTCCGGCATCTAGAAGTTTGATAACTTCTTTCTTGATGACGTCATGAATTTTTGGAATAACCCTTCTTTGGCTTTGGATTACGGCTTTGAAGTCATCTTCCATGAGAATTTTATGAGTGGAAAAGTTAGGGATCATTTCCGCGGATGTCGGAGATTTTCCAAGCAATTGCTTTCTTATGATTTTTGAGCACTTCGATAAGTCGAGATTTTTCATCCTCTTTTAAGTCCTTTGCAATGATAACTGGTAACTTCTTATTGTCTTCTAAGAAAACGTATTCTAAATGAGATGGTAAATCCTTAAGCTCTAAATCCGGAGGATTGTCGGTGGAAGGCTTAATAAAATTCGGGTCATCATTTATAACTTGTTTAAGAGTAGGTAGAGAAATATGGTCCTCATTGAGAAGTTTCTCAATGGTACGAATGTCTTCTTCCCAGTTGGAGGGAGAATCGTCATATTTTAAATCTACATCCCCTAAACTTGCTTCAAATTCTTTTAAAAGAAAGTCACTTTCTCCAAATGGAGTTAATGATGGAGCAATAGAAGCTACGTTCTCAACATGAGGTAAAGGAGAAGTCCCGTGCTTACAAGCCTCATGAAAATGTTCTTCGCATGCTTCGTCGAGCACATCGATGAAATTCACGGATTCGGGCTCATCGGGACGTTTGGAAAGTTTACCCATGTTAAAGACGATTTTATCATCCCCGACCCTCATGATAAGTTCTCCCGCGGCTACATCAATCAATGTACGCCCAGTTCTCAAGAAAGGTCGTCCCACAATTAAGGGAACACGGGGATCCATTTCATAGTCGACGACAACGAAATCGGCAGGGAAAGTGAATTTGTCGACTCCAACGAAAACATCCTCGGCTATCCCTACCGGATAAGCAACCGAACGGTTTGCTAATTTCAATGTCATACGAGTGGGGACTAGCTCGGTAATACAAGGTTTTTACCAAGTATAAAATAATTCCGTTCCAATCTTTTCGAATTGATTACCGTTAATTAGTGTGAATCAGTCGTTCTTGGTGGAAAAATAAATGGTTTGGTTATCTATTTTAAACTAAAAGCAAATAAGAAAATGCCGTTGAGTAAAATAAAAGCTTTGAAAATTAAACTAAAAATTACTAGAAAAACACTTGGTAAAAATAGAGATTTCAGGAAGCGTGCATCTTTTGGAAATTAAGACTTTGTAAAAACAAACATCTAGCCCATCGGAATACCCTATCGGAATCCCGTCGCAATGTAACTAAAAGGAATCCTATCGCAATATGTCCTCTATCGCAATACAAATCTATCGCAATACCCTGATGGCAATATGAAACTTAAATCCAATCGCAATGTCACAAACTGAGTCATGTCGCAATGTACCCAAATGCAATCCTGTCGCAATAATGAAACTAGGTTCTATCGCAATACTACCAAAAGTAATCCTGTCGCAATGCCAGTCGCAAAATGCATCGGAATACAAAACCCTCTTGCGATGTACTGATCGCAATGTGTGTCGGAATCCCAATCTCAAAAGGGTTATACTTTGCGATGGAATTGGGATTCGAGATAAGCTAAGATTTAAGCTATTATCAATAAGCTCAATCCAAGACTTAACCAACTCAATAATAAGCCGAACTAATAAACATGAAATAAAGACTTTTTAAACTTTAAATAAGCAAAACTTTTAAATCAAACCATAAAAGATTAAAATTTAAGAAAACTTTTAAAAAGTAAATAAGCTAAGTACCAAATACGCCAATAAGCATAAAAAGCTCAAAGCTTAATTTTGCACAAAAACTTAGATATGATCAAAAAGATAAACATTTTAATCACATAAACATCAAGATGAAGCAATATGAAAAATGATACGAATCAAAAGTAAATAAAATCAAGAAAGGTAGAAGAAGATTAAAGATAAAAAGATTAACTTAAACTTGTGATTAATGAATTTAAAATGCAAGGATGAAACAAGCTTAAACTTTGAAAGAAAAATGAAGAAAAGATGAAAACTTAGTGAGAGAAAGTTAAAACTTTCTCTCTCTAGAAACTAAAGAAAGGAAAAAAAATGAAAAATTACTAATTTAACTAACACCCTCCTAATGTGTCATTAGGAGGGTATTTATAGGAGATGGGGAGGTGCATGTGCTTTCTTCTTTCTTTCATCTCGACTCGATTTAAATTCTTCGTCTTTGTTGACGTTGGCTTGGGATTTGTCGATGTAAATTAAACTCGTCTTCTATTTTTTTCTATAATTAGACTTGAGTTCTTCGACTTCATTAAACTTCCGTCTTTAGAATTTTTCTTCGATAAATCTTCAGAATAGGCCTTGGACTTCCGTTCTTTTAGCACTCTTGATCTTTTGACTTTGTCTTTTCTCGTTTTTCTTCGATAAAAGCCCGTGAAAGCCCTGTTTCCTTCCTTTTTCATCTTTTGGTCCTAAAACATCATAAAGACACAAACCACGCACAATTCCGACTTTTACAACATAAAATACACGTTTTGGTCTTGTTATTATTGGAAATAAGTGGTAAAAGGATAAGTGTTTTCACACTTATTAAATCCCCTACACTTGATCATTGCAATGCCCTTATGCAATGCATTAATTTCAAAGCACGGTTTAAATTTTTCATCATAAATAACCCACTTTGGCCTTTATTAAATACTAAACGTTAAGGAAAATAAAAAGATAAAAACAAGTAAAGAAATCAAAGACTTACATTGGGGTTTTAGCTGTCATGAATGTTTATCATCCTCAAGTTTCACGTTCCCCAAACCAAGCTTAAAAACGAGATCATTGTTATTATAAGTTAGCAAACTAACACGAATTCATGTGGGCCAATTATTTACTTAGACTCCCTTATTCCTAGGTGTATCTCTTATATTTTAAATTTGTCTTGAATGATCACGAGGATGCATTGTTTGACGTATTTCGATAGTTATTTAGGATGAAAAAAAGTGGGACAATTTAATCAATAGTTAGCTAAAGGACAAAATCTTTTAAAACTGCTTCTCGAGACCTCTTAAAGTTCATATCTTGGCATAACTCGCTTCACGATTTGAGACCTTTCTTAGACCGATATTTGGCAGCGACTTCATACTTCAAATCTTGAGAGACGTTCTTGAAATTATGGTCTTCTCTTCATAATAGGAATTTCTTCACTTGAAGTTTTGACAGATTCTTCATACGTGGATCACGACTTCTTCATTTTTCTCCAATCTTTATTTTGGACTTTGATATACAATGATCCGCCTCCTTTTCGGACTTGGATCTATTTATCCTCATACCTTGTTAGGGCCATTTTGGATAGACTTCTCCATGATCTTTTGGGGAATATCTGTTTCTCATCGTGTGTCTCGATCCTTTATATTGATTTTCGATAAATTATTCTTCACATCACTTTTGGATCTTTAGCAACAAAATGTAGCCGTCATGCCTTGTTAGGGCCTTTTCGGACTCACCAATCTTCGCATCTCACTTTAATAAGTTATGCCTTGGCTATGAACTCTAATTAATACCGAGAAACTTTTAAACGATCTTGTGCTAGAAGCTAAGTAACTTTTCAAATCGTACAACCTTATTTATTGCAGATAAATTTATTAGCAAGCGATGGGAGAAAAAGCTTATAATCAACTCACATAAATTCACGAAAGAATACCAAATTATAATTGACTCTCATCATCTCTCGTTCTCCACAGTTTAAAATCTCAAGGAATGAGACTCGTGGATGCTTAGCCAATTAAATCAAAGTTTTGGGTTTTCGAGTCATCTATAGGATCTTGCAAATTCTTAGACTTTTTCAAGTTTAGAAATCGCATTTTAAAGTTCCCTTGATAAACGACTCCCTAGGATCAATTATAGGAACTTGCGAAAGGTTCTCGTTCTTAACGCGTGAGAGTTAAGACTTTCGCGTTGTAAAGTTCCCTATATAAAAGCCTAGCAAAACTTGACTTAAACACGTTAAGGATACTAGCTAGAGTAAACTCGGGTTGAGTCAAAATATTCACGACTTTGAAAAATTAAAACTACTTTATTGAGAATTTATTCTAGCAAAGAAAGTAAATAACGATAACAAAGGAAAACTACAAGGCCAAAATAGATTAAAAAAATTTAAAAATGTCGAAAAATCAAATTTTCCGGTTAAAATGAGGGCAAATTCGTGGAAAAGACCACTTACTTCGATAGAAGTCCCCCTACACTTGATATAAACATTGTCCTCAATGGTTAAGCATGTGGGAGTAAACTCCCCTACACTTATGACATTGTGCACTTTGTTTAAATCTTGTTAAGGAAAGTACAACTATAGTGATTTCAATGTGAATATATAAGATATGAAATATTGAATCACGACAGTATAGGATAGAACCGGTAAGACGGGTACACGGGATCACGGTTCGTCAAAAGTCATCGAGAATGGTTCTTTGAAGCTTTAATCCCTGCACAGAAGAAGAAACAAGGCAACAAACACATACGGGGATCCCCCCTACACTTATTATGAAAACGGTAAAGGATAGATCAACGGGTTGCCTCCCGAGAAGCGCTTGTTTTTGTTAACCGAGTCACGAGCCTAACTCGACCTAGAACTAGTTCAAAGGAAACGTGGTGAGGGATGGAATCATCTCATGAGAGATGTCCTCACCAAAGTACAACTTCACGCGCTGGCTATTCACCTTAAAGTTGGGCCCATTTGGCTAAGAAAGCTCAATGGTGCCATAGGGGAAGACTTTGGCGACGGTTAATGGACCAGACCAGCGACTCTTCAACTTTCCCGAGAAGATCTTCAACCGAGAGTTAAAGAGTAAGACTTGATCACAAACATGGAACTCTCGGTTCTTAATCTTAGCATCATGGATGATTTTTGTCTTCTCCTTGTAGATCAACGAGTTCTCATAAGCTTCATTCCTCAATTCATTTAGCTCGTTGAGTTAAATCTTCCGAAGATCGTCGGCTTTGTTGATGTCGAAGTTAGCCCACTTCAAGGCCCAGTATGCGTTATGTTCCAGCTCGATAGGGAGGTGGCATGCTTTCCCGTACACAAGACGATAAGGGGTACAATCAATCGGGGTCTTATATGCGGTACGGAAAGCCCACAAAGCATCATCTAACTTATCGTCCCACGAGGCACGATGCTCTCCCACAATACGCTCCAGAATTCGCTTCAATCCACGGTTAGATATCTCGGCTTGACCATTGGTTTGAGGATGATAAGCGGTGGAAAGACGATGATTAACACCATACTTAGCCATGACTCGAGCAAATTGATCATTGCAAAAATGAGTCGCGCGGTCACTGATGATAGCACGAGGAACACCGAATCGAGCAAAAAGCTGCTTTAGAAAGTTCACAACCACCCTCGCATCGTTCGTAGGGAGAGCCTTGGCTTCAACCCATTTAGATACGTAGTCAACGGCTACGAGGATGTACTTGTTCCCTTTAGATGATGGAAATGGCCCCATAAAGTCGATGCCCCATACATCAAAGATTTCACATTCTTGTATGAAATTTTGAGGCATCTCATCTTTATGTGTGATCTTGCCTTGGCGTTGGCAAGCATCACAATTCTTAACCATCTCGTTAGTGTCACGATAAATTGTGGGCCAATAGAATCCAGAGTCGAAAAGTTTCTTAGCGGTGTAGTTGGGACCAAAGTGACCACCGGTGGGTCCTTTATGGCAAGCTTCGAGAATATCGAAAGTTGCGGGTCCATCAACACACCGACGAATTATTAGATCAGCACATTGTTTGAAGAGATAAGGGTCATCCCAAAAGTAAGTCTTAATATCTTTAAAGAACTTCTTCTTTTGTTGGGATGTTAACCCCTTGATGAGAATACCACCCGCTAAGTAGTTTGCAATGTCCGCAAACCACGGGGTGTCATCAAGATCGGAATTGATAGACATTAAGGCCTCAAGGGGAAAAGAGTCATTGATCTCTTGATTCGGATGATCCCCTTGATAAGGATCCTCAAGTCTACTTAGATGATCCGCGGCTAGGTTTTCGGCTCCTTTCTTGTCACGAATTTCAATTTTGAATTCTTGAAGGAGTAAAACCCAACGAAGAAGTCTTGGTTAGAATCTTGCTTAGTCAACAAGTACTTTAACGCGGAATGATCGGTGTACACAACGGTGGTGGAAAGAACAAGATAGTGGCGGAACTTCTCAAAAGCATAAACTACAGCTAAAAGCTCTTTTTCGGTAGTGGTATAATGCAATTGATCCCCCGTCATTGTCTTGCTAGCATAATGGATTGGTTGGAAGTGTTTGTTCACTATTTGGCCCAAAATCGCTCCAATAGCAAAATTGCTAGCATCAAACATCAATTCAAAAGGTAGCTCCCAATTAGGGGTAACCAAGACCGGTGCCTTAGTTAGCTTGTCCTTAAGAAGATTGAAGGATTCAAGACACTCTTTAGAAAAGATAAAGGGAGTATCTTTTTCCAAGAGGTGGGTCATCGGGCGAGCGATTTTAGAAAAATCTTGGATGAATCGACGATAGAAGCCCGCATGACCAAGGAAACTTCTCACACCCTTCACGGTTGAAGGTGGAGGTAATTTGGCTATGACATCCACTTTAGCACGGTCCACTTCAAGACCGGCTTTAGAGATTTTATGTCCAAGCACAATGCCTTCTTTTACCATGAAATGGCATTTTTCCCAATTTAGAACAAGGCGAGTGTCTTCACACCGCTTAAGCATGCGTTCTAAATTGGCAAGGCAATTAGAAAAGGAATCACCGTAGACCGAGAAATCATCCATGAAGACTTCCATAGTTTCTTCAACCATGTCATGAAAGATAGCCATCATACACCTTTGGAATGTCCCAGGAGCATTGCATAAGCCGAAAGGCATTCTTTTGTAAGCAAATGTTCCATAAGGACAAGTGAATGTGGTTTTCTCTTGGTCTTTGGGATCGATGGGAATTTGAAAATACACGGAGAAACCGTCTAAGAAGCAGTAATAGTCATTACCCGCTAGACGTTCAAGCATTTGGTCCATAAAAGGAAGGGGAAAATGATCCTTTCTCGTAGCATCATTGAGTTTGCGATAGTCTATACAAACTCTCCACCCTGTAACGAGACGAGTAGGAATCAACTCGTTGTTTTCATTAGGAACAACGGTGATTCCGCCTTTCTTAGGCACACAATGGAAGGGACTAACCCACGGTGAATCCGAGATAGGGTAGATCATTCCCGCATCAAGAAGTTTGATAACCTCTTTTTTGATAACGTCATGGATCTTTGGATTCACCCTTCTTTGGCTTTGAATAGTGGGTTTAAAGTCGTCCTCCATGAGAATTTTATGTGTGCAAAAGTGAGGATCAATTCCACGAATATCGGAGATTTTCCAAGCAATCGCTTTCTTGTGATTCATTAAATGATGACGGGTGAATTCTTGTTGTCTTCAAGGAAAACGTACTCGAGATGAGATGGTAGGTCCTTAAGCTCTAAGTCCAGAGGATTTTCGATGGAAGGCGTAGTCAAATTTGGTTCATCGATAGAGATATCCTTAGGAGATGGTGGAGAAATATGGTCCACATTGAGAAGTTTCTCAATGGTACGAATGTCTTCATCCCAATTGGAGGGAGAAACGTCATATTGTAAGTCCACATCTCCCAAAGTTGCTTCGAATTATTTCAAGATGAAATCACTTTCTCCAAATGGAGTTAGTGATGGAGCAATAGAGGCAACGGTCTCAACAATGGGAAGAGAAGAAGAACCACTTTTACAAGCGTCTTTGAAATATTCTTCACAAGCCTCATCAAGAACGTCAATGAAATTAACACTCTCGTTTTCAAAAGGTTGCTTAGAAAGTTTTCCCATATTGAAAACGATTTTATCGTCACCAACTCTCATGATTAATTCGCCCGCGGCTACATAAATGAGAGTGAGACCGGTCCTCAGGAATGGACGTCCAATGATTAATGGAACACGGGGGTCCATCTCGTAGTCAACGACAACAAAATCAGTCGGAAAGGTGAATTTGTCGACACCAACAAAGACATCTTCGGCTATCCCCACTGGATAAGCAACCGTACGGTTAGCTAATTACAAAGTCATTCGGGTGGGGACTAGCTCGGGTAGAGATAATTGTTTCCAAACACTTAATGGCATTAAGTTTATACTAGCACCTAGATCGGCTAGGGCCATACAATTCTCTACCCCGGGGAAGTTACAAGGAATGAGAAAACGGCCTGGATCACCAAGTTTGGTTGGTAATTTCCTTAAGAGCACTGCAGATCAATTCTCGTTAAGTTGGGTCTGAGCGATGTCAAGAAGTTTCTCCTTACCACTGAGAAGATCTTTAAACATTTTAGCATATTTGGGTATGTGAGTGAGAGCCTCAGCAAAGGAGATATTGAAATTCAGTTGTTTAAACATTTTGAGAAAGTTAGAAACCTGAATATCATCCTTGTTCTTCAATTTCTCTTTCCTCAACCTCGAGGGATAAGGTATATTGGGTTGAGATGAAGGCTTTGGAATGGAATTCTCACTCACATCCTTGGGTGGTGGAGGGGTGGAAGTAGAAGGTGGAGGAATTGGAGAAATAGAAGTTGGAGGAATTGGAGGATTAGAAGTTGGAGTAATTGGAGAAGGGCACTCGTTTTCCTTTGTCACAATCACCGGTGTAGGTGTAGGAAGCTCGGGTTCCTTTAAACCTTTTCCACTGCGAGTTGTGATTGCTTTCATCTCCCCTCTTGGATTAGCAACCGTGTTACTTGGAAGAGAACCCGAACCAGAGGCTTGATTACTTGGGAAGAAACTAGCCATCATGTTCCTTAAGTCATTCGTTTGACTTGCCAAAGAGTTTCGCATATCGGCTCGAAGATCATTCCCTTGTTTCACCGTATTTGCTTTCAGGTTGGCCATTTCCTGTAACACCCCCAAATTTATACAATTCAATACAGCGGAAGACTCGTTGATGTTACGGGATAGCACATTACTCACATCATAGACAACGCTTAAAAATCGCGTCGTTTATTAATAAAGCATTTCCATTCATAAATATCAAATTTACATAGGTCCCAAGCCATAGTCATTTCATACAATTTTACAAAAGATTTGAATGGAAATTGTTATTTAAGTGCGGGCCATGAATTCTTGTTGTCTTCCCGAGAATTACCTTCAAGTACCTGAGATAACATGTTAAAAGAAAAGGTCAGCGATAACGCCGAGTGAATTCATAGAGTTTTAATAAAATCCATCAATATAACATCGGTATAAAATTATTACCAAAAATCATTTTGTACAAATCTTTGTAATAGGCCATAAAATAGCCAAAGTCATTTTATACAAATCCTTATCAAAATCATAATATAGGCTTTCGCCTTCAAAATCATTATACGAACCAATGTCG
Source organism: Glebionis coronaria (assembly GCA_025667525.1). NCBI lineage: Eukaryota > Viridiplantae > Streptophyta > Magnoliopsida > Asterales > Asteraceae > Glebionis > Glebionis coronaria. Next base: position 293,188,957 of record CM046881.1, on the reverse strand, counting down.
TAAGAACATCATACAATACGTTTTATAACGTTGTATAAAGATAAATAAAAACCGTTATATGAATATGGTTACGTAAAACCAAAACACGAACATAAAATCAATAATAAGACCCCGTATTGCTAGTCAGGCAATATATCGTAATTCGGTGCGTATAGCAGTATTTCGTTAATTGGATTATTATAAGCCGCATGACATTGTTACCTTACTACAACAAACAACGGGTAGCTAACCCGACAATCATTTGCCCATCTAAATTAGCGTGTCGTCACAATAATCATGCTTGTGTAAATCTTCTCATACATAAATTCGCTTACCAATCAATGTGGCACGACGGGATCAACCGTCAAGGCGCGAACTAGGGTGATCGTCCCCAAATAGTACTATTATATGCATAAGCGTCTACCAAATCTTGGTAGTTCACAATTCATGCTAATGGGACTTTTAGTGACATAACCTAACTTTAATAATCCATTTCATTTCATTTATCGGGTGTAAAACCCGCATGCTTTTACCATGAATAGTGCCCTTAAGATCGTACGTCCTAGATTAAAACTTACCTTATTCAGTATTGATCACATTCATGTGCTATTAATCAAGTAAGTACATACGTGTATAACATGATAAGTATCGTTTACGTACGAGTTCATGATAAACATTTAATAAGTATTTCACGTGAACATAATTAATCACGAACGTAATTAAAACACGAACTAATATTAATTACGTATATGTATATAATTATACGAACACGAATATATATAGTGAGTCATGATCGGAAACTAATTATTTACGTAAACTACGTAACACGTAATCACGAACATTTAAACGATTAATATTAGTACGTAGATTAATTAAACGTGACAAGTATTTGCGTATATTAATTACGTACGACAAGTAATATCGTATCTTATTATTATCACTGATATACTATATGTAATTACGTAGAACATGTATGAAATTTAACAAGAAAGAATACACGACAGGTAAATACACGAAAACGCGTAATTAACCAAGGAAACACGAAAAGAATAAATAAAACATTTATGTAATGGGCTTTATGTTGGACGGTTGAAGAACAAAAAGAAAAGGGAATGGGCCTAAGGCCCATATGGAGTCCTAGTCGGTTTAAATAAAACACACGGGAGAGGGTATGTTATTTTTGTCAACAATCCATAAAACCCTAATGTAAAAAAAAAGGACACACGATCCTCCTTCTCCTATTCTTTCTGCCGTCGAGTTCTTCAACCCCAAGAACAAACAAATCGTGGTTATCCAAGACAAATCACGGGAGTTTAATTCAAGATTTCATGCCGAGATTCATGTATGATCTTAAAACCCTAACCACAAGTAGGTATTATGTTTCCTTTTCTTTTCAAGGTTAGTCCTATTAATTGATCACAAATCCATAGAAACGGGTTTTTAAAACATGTATATTAACGTATAATAAAACAAGATTTGAGGGTGCTGTTTGTTTTATACGAATTAAACACAAACCGAGACACCCATGTGTCTCGGTGGTGATTTTCTGTCCTCTTGGTGGTACTTAATTTCCACCAGCCGCAACCCAATTAAGGGTGCTGGCGTGGTTTTGCTCGAGCAGGGGAAACAACGAGAGAACAAGGGGAACCACTGGCTGCGGCCAGTGGTGTTTATCCTTCTAACAGTGGGAACCGGCCGCTGCCAGTGGCACCATCACCACTGCCAGTGGTAACTGGCAGTGTAAGGGGGTGTTTGGTTTTCTGTTTTAAAATCAGATTTAGGGCTGTTTGGCTACGGGTTTAAGGGCAGATTAAGGGGCTGTTTGGCTAGACTTATTTTAAAACATAACACGAGTTTCACCTTTTAAATTAATAAGACACGGGTTCGGTTTTCGATGCGTTTTAATAAAAGAATACAAGAGTACGTGTTATTATTTTACGGGATTATTTTACTTTACATTACTTATTAATTTTACAAGGTAATTAAATTAATAAGGCACGACTTATAATTACAAGATTATTTATTTCAAGTTAATTAAATTAATTTAACATGCTATATAATTAATTTAATTAAAACACGGACTTAGGTTATATTAATATAATTAATAATGCATGTTTTAACCTAAGTATTTACATCTTTATTTAATTAAATCACATTATATTTAATTAAATGCCTTTAACCTATAGTTTATCTAATGACATGTAATAATTAATAAACTATACATTATATCATTATGACTTAGAATATTAATCAGTAAACACTTAAGCTTATTTTTAGAAACTTATTATTTAACCAGCTTATATCTATTTATGGAAACTTCCTATTTTTAGAAATTTATTAAATAAGGCAGCTAATCTATTTATGGAAACTTTCTATTTTTAGAAACTAATCTATTTTAAGCAGTAATTCTATTTTTGGTAACGTTCTATTCTTGGAAACTTCCTATTTTAGGAAACCTGCTATTTTTGAAAAGTTACTTATTATTACACAGTAAGTATAATAACACATGAAATACCAGTAATACTTAATCAGATTAATCAGAATATAAGATAATCGTCGTTTAAAGCTTAAGACAGTAAAACATGACTTAAGAACATGTAAAATAAGTTAAGACAAGACATAAAACCCAGTACGTAATCAGTGATTCGATACTTATACACGTGTGTATTCATGTAGCGTTAGTGATCCAGAAGTAGGAGTCTTCCTTCCGTTCATTCACTGGACTTGAGGTACGGATTCCCGCCCTTTCAGTATGGACATTCCTTCCTTTTAGGATTTCCCCGTATGCAGCCAACTGTTTTCCCCAGTATTTGTTTTATTGTTTTGAACTGCTTATGTTTAAATTAGCATAATCTATAGCCATATACAAGCATGACCAGTTTCACCTAGTTATGGAGGTACCATAACCATAACATTGGAGGCACCAATGTTATGACTTCCCCACGGCGGAGTGATTGCTCGTGGCGTCCCTTTTCAGTTTTGGCCATATTATTATATCAGGTGGGGCGTATGGGTGCATCCTAGTTACATGTTTTATACAGTATATCATGGTGAATGTGGTGTGTGCCTTGCATCCTTCACAAGGAGTTGATCCCTCCTACCCAAACCAGTATATTAATTAGAGGCATCCCCTCTAATCAGCATGATGAGGTCACCCCTCCAAGTATTCATGCACGTGACCTTTTCATGACCTATATGGGCTATGGTACATTTATGTTAAAACAGTTTTCATAAGATAAACATAAGGCTTTTCAAACTATAAAACCAGTTTTCTCAATACTTACTCAGTCTACTCAGAACTTAGTCTTCCGCTGTTATATGTTACATGCTTATCCTATTTCATGCTATATTGTATATCCGTGCACTGAGCGTTTTGCTCAGCCGTTACTTTCCTTTCCATGTCCCAAAACGGCAGGTACCCAAGACTCGAGCATTTGGAGGACATGCATAGGATGGAAGCTGCCATAGACTTCTTCTCCTGTTTCCTTCATATATTTATGCTTGTTTAGTCTTTCATTCAGTTCATTTACTTTAATATGTTTTGGGCTTATGTTTGGGAACCGATGTTTGATTCCGGTTTTCCCTATGGTCATGTATGTTTTACTACATATTACCTTGCATGCTTTGATGACACGCCATAAGTACGCGTGACATTCCATTTATCAAAATGGGGAGTTACAATTATGGTATCAGAGCCAAGGCTTCGACCTGTAGGCTCTAAAACTTGACCTGTGACTAGTGGGAGTCACCAGGAGCTTCCTAAGCCAACATTTGTCATTCTACGTATTGACGTTTTCAGCGCATTGTTGTTTTAACCATTACGTTTTCAGCACCTTGTTGTTTTAACCATGATGTTTTCACCAGTATCGTTTTACCAATATGGAATGAACAACCGTCATCCATATTTAGTTATGTGTCAGTGTCTATGCATGATGTTCCTAGTGAACTGTGATTATGTGAACTGAACCCCAGTAGTTCATAATTTTCACATAAAATTTTTTTTGTTAAGTTTTGACAATGACTTTTAATTATTTATGTTTCATGCATTCATGAATTTATATCATATGTCATATATTGCAGGAATTTTGACTAAGTAATGGTTGGTACAGGACTGGCCCTATTTAGTCGCATGTGCTTTTATCGAAACTTTTAACTTTGGGACCGACCCATAGGCGTCCCCTCGCCATGTCTTTTGTTTTGGGACCGACCCATAGGCGTCCCCTCGCACATATAAAAGGTTTTTATAAACTACATTACGCATTCATGCACTGTTTTCATGCATAAAATTTTTCTCATGATTTAAATTGGCATAGAATTTTTTTTCATGTCCCCTCATAGGTTATTATGTTTTTATGTCAAGTATGTTTTCATACTGTCATGGTTAGCTTCAGTTTCATGCAGATTATGTTATACACTTCTTCGTGATAGATGGTTTCATGTTTCTTCATGATAATTCCGTCTTTATGTTGATTATTGTTTTACGCCTCTTTTGTTATTCACGTTGTCCCGCAAGACATTGTTGGATTTCATTGAATTTTGCTTTCATGATAGTCATGCTTGGTTTTCATTGATCATGCTGTCAGGCAAATCATTGTTGAATCTTGTGTAACCACACTTTAGCGTTTCCCTATGCAACCAGAATGAGGTATTTACTGGCATTGCCAGGTTATCATGATGGTTTTCCTAACCGTTTAACTGATGTACTTACTTTAGATCATGATAAATGATCGACTCCATACCGATCATTTCATGTGCATTCCATGTGTACTCCACGTACCGTATTTCATGTGTATTACATGTACCTTAATCCATGTGTATTCCACTTGCAATACTTCACGAGTATTCGCTAGTCGATTCTAAATCATCTCAGGCGTATGTTCACTTGCTGATATTCTACAAGATTGTCGATGCCGCTCATAGCTTGGAGATGTCACTGAAGGTTGATGCTGCTGATGTTGGGAGACGCTACGAGATGCTGATGCTGATGCTGTTCACAACCTGGAGATCCTAAAAGACGAAGACAAAGGCGTCGAAGCAAAGCAATTGGACGAGAAGATGCTTCACCATCAGACAATTCCCATCAATCATTGTCCCAAATTCATAGTTACATGTCACACGTCGTTCGGCTGTCATTTCAGCCACATGAGTGCAAACCAGTACCAGCCGGCCACTCAGCTAAATAGTTACATGAGTCACGGTCATGAGAATGACCGTCATGGAACAGACAGACAAGATGATAGTAACCACTACCATGACAACAACTATCCTAGAAATCGCAACCGAGGCTCCGGTCACGGACGTGATCAGACATACAAATGATCAGTAGTCCAACCGATCCGCCAATTCTGGCATATTAACCTAATATTTGTAGTTCTAATTGTTTCACATCTCGAGACACATGTCAAGACATCAGTCAAGACACATGTCTCACGTATACTTTCTGAGGACACATGTCAAGATACCAGTCAAGACATATGTCACGCTTACATTTCTCAAGACACGAGTCAAGACACATGACTCACGTCTAATTATGGAACATTTCTAAGAAATTCAGGGTACCCTCCAAGGGTATATCTATGTTGTTGTGCCATGTATTAATCAGGCCACAAGAATTTCAATACCATTATCGGCGCATCAGTGAGAACTGTCACGTTGCCGATGTCACTTTCATTTCTTTCACCATAGTTCATATATTTATAACCATGAAGGACGCCTTTCGTATTCCCACGCATACGAAGGTTTTCCTTAAGCTTAATGATAAGATCCAAGCTGCTAACGCATTTCCTCGGACAGACATGAGATGAATTTTATCCTAATTAGGTACTATGAACACCACACCATGCTATGATTCATAATCATGTACAGTAATGTTCAGGCTCCTGAATACATTCAGCTTGATTTTCCATCAGGAAAATCTGTACAAATTATCTATGCTTTTCAAGCACGTGCTTTGTTAGCCATATTGCTAAAATTTTCTAGCTGTCAGTAACACACGACTACTAAGGTCCTTTTACGCATAACCAACGGATTATTCCAAAATTGTTCCTTACACTCCAGAAGAACCTTCAAGGAGAAGGATGGTACCATGAGATTATGTGTCGACTACCGTCGACTTAAACAAGTCACCATTCATGACCGTTATTCTCCTCCACATATTGACAACATGTCCAATCAACCGTATGGTGTTAATCACTTTTCCAAGATCGAACTCACGATCATGCTGCCAACAGTGACGAGTGAAAAAGCAGGACATGTCCATGACTGCTATTCGTACACGACTCGGTCATGCTAAATTTATGATTTTGAATTAGTCTCATCAATGCTCCAACCGCATTATGGACTTAATAAATTGAGTTTCCATGAACTCCTAAACAAATTCATCAGCGTTTTCATTGAGGATAACCTGATTTCCTCTAAGCCTAGAGAAGAACAGGAAGACCATATCTGCACTATGTTGCAAATTCTATGACAAGAGAAATTCTACCCTGGAAATTTTTTTCCAATATCAATTCTGTTTGATTACAGTGACACACTGAATCACATGGGTTTCTATGGTTAATCTTACCATGACTCAGCTTATGCGTAAAGGAGAGAACCCTACACTACATTAGGTGTTCTAGAAAATTATACGCTAGGAGAAGTCTAGATTCAGAGACTCAGAGTTTCGCAAACTCCTAGGTATCAAGTTCTACGAAGCAAGATACAGTTACGTTCATATCTAGGTACCTGACATACCAACAGGTTAAGATAGGACACCAACAAACCGGGATGTTTTCATTCATATGAAATTGTGAATCGAAAAGGGACAAGATCTCCATGGATTTTAGTTACCAGATTTCAACAAACTCAGAAGAAGCATGATGCTATCTGGGTTATTGTCAACAGTTTGATCAAGTCTGCAGAATCCTTACATCCGTACGGATTTCAGAACCAATAGATTGAACGAACATATTCTAGCCAAGGCTCATCCGATCACTTGGCAATCCCTCAGCCATCGGGTCAGACAAAGATTCGTAATTGTACTCCTAACTTACTTCACGTCTTCATTCTAATTCCACGACTTGCTTTCGCGCTCACGTTCATGACACTATTCACGTTCATGATCGTATTTTGGCTTACGATTTTACGTTCATTTCTTTTCTCATTCTGGGAAGTTTGCAAGAACTTGTGAGACCAGACCCAAGTTTAGTATAACTCTCCATCATCAGATAGACGTTTCACGTCATATTCCACGTCTCACCTTGTAGCGTTTGGTGTTACCGCCATTATATTCTATGATCACGATATGTCTCACATGTCATGTTCATTCCACGTTCCTCATATCATGAACAAGATATGTTACACGTATCATGGATCACGATATGTTTACTCATACTACACTCGCCATATCTCCACGTAGCACGTTCAAAATTTTTCACGTATCACGTTCAAAATTTTTCACGTACTACGTTTCTTTATGTCTCGCGCATCATTCCTAATTATCAGTTAAGTCAGATTGTCTTGCATCGTAACGTTTCAGTTACCCTAGCACGTTAACTCTTATTTTCCTCGATCCAATTTAGGGGATCTACCTTCCGTTGATAACCAAGAATTTCTTCGTATTCCAGGTCAAGGTCAGGAGGACCAAGATTTATCATTAGTGCCAGGATCTTTTGAAGGAACCGTTCCAAGAGGGAGGCCACTTGGAAACGGACAAGTTCATCCGGACTTCTTATCCATTTTTCCCTTATAGATTAGATATGTCCTTTCAGTCACGTCACGTTCCATGTCTTTTCAAGACATGTCACGTTCCACGTTCCCTTCTACCATGTCACCTTCATTTCCGTTTTTTGCATACCTTCCAGTTTGATTCGGGTATGTTTCGCTTCCAGTTACGTTATCTATAATTCGGGGACGAATTATTCTTTTTAGGGGGGAAGAATTGTAAAACCCGCATGCTTTTACCATGAATAGTGCCCTTAAGATCGTACGTCCTAGATTAAAACTTACCTTATTCAGTATTGATCACATTCATGTGCTATTAATCAAGTAAGTACATACGTGTATAACATGATAAGTATCGTTTACGTACGAGTTCATGATGAACATTTAATAAGTATTTCACGTGAACATAATTAATCACGAACGTAATTAAAACACGAACTAATATTAATTACGTATATGTATATAATTATGCGAACACGAATATATATAGTGAGTCATGATCGGAAACTAATTATTTACGTAAACTACGTAACACGTAATCACGAACATTTAAACGATTAATATTAGTACGTATATTAATTAAACGTGACAAGTATTTGCGTATATTAATTACGTACGACAAGTAATATCGTATCTTATTATTATCACTGATATACTATATGTAATTACGTAGAACATGTATGAAATTTAACAAGAAAGAATACACGACAGGTAAATACACGAAAACGCGTAATTAACCAAGGAAACACGAAAAAAATAAATAAAACATTTATGTAATGGGCTTTATGTTGGACGGTTGAAGAACAAAAAGAAAAGGGAATGGGCCTAAGGCCCATATGGAGTCCTAGTCGGTTTAAATAAAACACACGGGAGAGGGTATGTTATTTTTGTCAACAATCCATAAAACCCTAATGTAAAAAAAAAAGGACACACGATCCTCCTTCTCCTATTCTTTCTGCCGTCGAGTTCTTCAACCCCAAGAACAAACAAATCGTGGTTATCCAAGACAAATCACGGGAGTTTAATTCAAGATTTCATGCCGAGATTCATGTATGATCTTAAAACCCTAACCACAAGTAGGTATTATGTTTCCTTTTCTTTTCAAGGTTAGTCCTATTAATTGATCACAAATCCATAGAAACGGGTTTTTAAAACATGTATATTAACGTATAATAAAACAAGATTTGAGGGTGCTGTTTGTTTTATACGAATTAAACACAAACCGAGACACCCATGTGTCTCGGTGGTGATTTTCTGTCCTCTTGGTGGTACTTAATTTCCACCAGCCGCAACCCAATTAAGGGTGCTGGCGTGGTTTTGCTCGAGCAGGGGAAACAACGAGAGAACAGGGGGAACCACTGGCTGCGGCCAGTGGTGTTTATCCTTCTAACAGTGGGAACCGGCCGTTGCCAGTGGCACCATCACCACTGCCAGTGGTAACTGGCAGTGTAAGGGGGTGTTTGGTTTTCTGTTTTAAAATCAGATTTAGGGTTGTTTGGCTACGGGTTTAAGGGCAGATTAAGGGGCTGTTTGGCTAGACTTATTTTAAAACATAACACGAGTTTCACCTTTTAAATTAATAAGACACGGGTTCGGTTTTCGATGCGTTTTAATAAAAGAATACAAGAGTACGTGTTATTATTTTACGGGATTATTTTACTTTACATTACTTATTAATTTTACAAGGTAATTAAATTAATAAGGCACGACTTATAATTACAAGATTATTTATTTCAAGTTAATTAAATTAATTTAACATGCTATATAATTAATTTAATTAAAACATGGACTTAGGTTATATTAATATAATTAATAATGCATGTTTTAACCTAAGTATTTACATCTTTATTTAATTAAATCACATTATATTTAATTAAATGCCTTTAACCTATAGTTTATCTAATGACATGTAATAATTAATAAACTATACGTTATATCATTATGACTTAGAATATTAATCAGTAAACACTTAAGCTTATTTTTAGAAACTTATTATTTAACCAGCTTATATCTATTTATGGAAACTTTCTATTTTTAGAAACTTATTAAATAAGGCAGCTAATCTATTTATGGAAACTTTCTATTTTTAGAAACTAATCTATTTTAAGCAGTAATTCTATTTTTGGTAACGTTCTATTCTTGGAAACTTCCTATTTTAGGAAACCTGCTATTTTTGAAAAGTTACTTATTATTACACAGTAAGTATAATAACACATGAAATACCAGTAATACTTAATCAGATTAATCAGAATATAAGATAATCGTCGTTTAAAGCTTAAGACAGTAAAACATGACTTAAAAACATGTAAAATAAGTTAAGACAAGACATAAAACCCAGTACGTAATCAGTGATTCGATACTTATACACGTGTGTATTCATGTAGCGTTAGTGATCCAGAAGTAGGAGTCTTCCTTCCGTTCATTCACTGGACTTGAGGTACGGATTCCCGCCCTTTCAGTATGGACATTCCTTCCTTTTAGGATTTCCCCGTATGCAGCCAACTGTTTTCCCCAGTATTTGTTTTATTGTTTTGAACTGCTTATGTTTAAATTAGCATAATCTATAGCCATATACAAGCATGACCAGTTTCACCTAGTTATGGAGGTACCATAACCATAACATTGGAGGCACCAATGTTATGACTTCCCCACGGCGGAGTGATTGCTCGTGGCGTCCCTTTTCAGTTTTGGCCATATTATTATATCAGGTGGGGCGTATGGGTGCATCCTAGTTACATGTTTTATACAGTATATCATGGTGAATGTGGTGTGTGCCTTGCATCCTTCACAAGGAGTTGATCCCTCCTACCCAAACCAGTATATTAATTAGAGGCATCCCCTCTAATCAGCATGATGAGGTCACCCCTCCAAGTATTCATGCACGTGACCTTTTCATGACCTATATGGGCTATGGTACATTTATGTTAAAACAGTTTTCATAAGATAAACATAAGGCTTTTCAAACTATAAAACCAGTTTTCTCAATACTTACTCAGTCTACTCAGAACTTAGTCTTCCGCTATTATATGTTACATGCTTATCCTATTTCATGCTATATTGTATATCCGTGCACTGAGCGTTTTGCTCAGCCGTTACTTTCCTTTCCATGTCCCAAAACGGCAGGTACCCAAGACTCGAGCATTTGGAGGACATGCATAGGATGGAAGCTGCCATAGACTTCTTCTCCTGTTTCCTTCATATATTTATGCTTGTTTAGTCTTTCATTCAGTTCATTTACTTTAATATGTTTTGGGCTTATGTTTGGGAACCGATGTTTGATTCCGGTTTTCCCTATGGTCATGTATGTTTTACTACATATTACCTTGCATGCTTTGATGACACGCCATAAGTACGCGTGACATTCCATTTATGAAAATGGGGTGTTACATCGGGTCATATAATCATTCATAGGGTCATACGATCATCGGGTCCAAAAAAATCGGGACAAATGGTGTCCTATTTTATCAAAACAAACATGTTATTTCCCTCGCGGGTTTATAAAACATTTCATAAAAACATTTAAAAGGGTGCGAGGCTATGAACTCACGTTGATGTGGGAAGGCGGTTATCGGCGATTTGGATGTACGGTACGTGCTTCAATCACGGAAACCTAGACAAATAATACTTGTCTTAGACTCTTGTCCAGTGACTTTATAAAAATAACAATTATGTATACACATGATGATTTTATATATATGATGATCAAGTGGGTTTATACATTCTCATTTACTCATTTTATTGTTATGTGTTGGTAACTTTTATACTAGTTTACTAGTTTTACTTATTTACATGTTTTAGGTCCAGTAAGCCTATTATAAGTCCATTACCTTAAATTAGACCACTTATACTTTTAATATCAGTATTATACTTTACATGTTGGGCCCAAGTGGGTTAAGCCCAATAAGTAAATTTATAAGTGTTTAGCCCATTTAGTTGGATTATTAGTCCAATATTGCTAACTTAGCCCGTTAATGTCCATATGTTAATTAGTTCGGGTTTTATCGGTTTTTACTTGTATTAAGTACTTATATATCAGTATATGACTTTTTAAAAAGTTTACATTAGACGGGTCCGATCGTCTAAGTTTTAATTGACGAAAAACGTTAATTTTACGGTACTAGGCGAAAAGACGTAAAAATCATGTTTATAGTTTTTATAACTTATAAAACTTACCAAACTACCATTCTTATATAATGTCCATTTATTTATCCTTATACATATTTATATAAATGAAATATATAAGTTAGTGGGTTTTAATTTCACATTTTATACTATATTATTTTGAGTTCTTATATAATACTATTAAACTTTAATTTCACAAAATCTGATTTTTAGTTTCACTTTCACCATTTTTATCATATCTTGAGTTCTATAAGGAGATAGAAGCTCATTTTTGGATGACATAAACTTCATATTATGTTATACAAATAAGTTAGTTATAGCTACTGCTCAATCCATGTCTATGTATCCTTAACAGTCCCTATAAAACAGACTATTCAGATTGGTATACTAATTTTGTTTTGATCATATCTCACTCATTTTTAAGATTCCATTGTATGGCCAACTCTCACATGTGTATAACACCTAATACTTACTGTAAATTGATTCTACCATGCCATTTTATTAGTTTATCATTTGGTTACTTACTGTTTTTATACAGACTTCATATTTAGCAAGATTTTAACCTTGTTACCTATGGTTTTCCATCTTTTTAACCATTTTTATCAAATCTATCAACACCAAATCCCCACATAATATTTTTAATCATCATTCATCACCATATACATATACATAAATAAAGAAATTACAAGATTACATAATCAAAATAACAAGAGGATAGGAAGAACAATCTTTATACCACCATTAGTGATGAAAAGATGAGGTTTTTGATGAACAAGACTTGGTTCTTGTTATCAAATCTTCAACTTAAGCAAGGAAACTTCTTGGGTCCTTTGGATAGATGAACACCTCCATGAATTCAGCCCTTTAACCTCATGAAAACTCCTTTTCATAGGTTAAGATCACCTCCAATCTTCATATCTTCAAAGGTTCTTCAACATATGTGTGAATAACACATGATATTGTGGTTAAATTGATCAAATGAGGGTGTTTGATGGTGGTTTGGACGAAATATAGAGAGAGAGGGAGGATAGTATGAGTGGTTTGCATGTATGTGTTTAGGAGAAAATGGTTTGTGTTGGATGGTTTGATGGTTTTGTTTAGGTGTAGCTTACTTGTTAAGCTAAACAAGTGTAGCTTGTATAAGAATTTTTGACACCTCATGGGTGTGGTGTTAACTAGTTAACCATCCCATGTGTGGGGTGAGGCAAAACTTGTTTTGTCTCATCCCACTAATTTACGGGTACTCCTCGATTCTAGTTTCCTCGATTTGTGTGCCCTCGGGTCGTTTTACGAAAAACGTTTTTATAAATTATGAATCAACGGCACAAAACGAATCTAATAAAAATTGTCTCATCAAAAACGGAGTTCGAAAACGTAAATACGTAATCCTAAGGTTTCCGGTTTAGTCGTAAAGGACGTTAAATTAAAATCGTAAGTCCTAATCTCTTCTCGTAAATTTGTGAGTTTATGAACCAACTCAAAATAAAAATCCCAAAATAATATTCACGGATAAATTTATTTCCTGAAATGTCGGATTGTCACCAAAACGGTGTAGGTAAACGTAAGCACGTACCGTAGAATCCTCCGGTTTAGACGTAGTCGATGCTACTTCAAGACGTAAATCCAAATTACTTCCCAAAAATAAGTGAGTTCATAATATAACATTAAAATAATGTTTTTAAATAATACTTGAAAATAAAATATCAACCATAAATTGACGGATTGTCACAGCATTTACCCCTAAGCAGGATCTTTGTCCTCAAAGATCATCTTACTACTCGCTTCTTATAGAGTTAAAGCTATGTGGGTATTTCCTCCACATTCTGTCTTTTCTCACAAGTGTAATCCATTACAATACGCGAGCTTCATCAAACATAACTACGGGAATAAGATCAGGCTTAATGTTGACTTACTTTCTCTATCCATGATGTTCACGGGTTTTTGATGAATGCAACTTTTCGCCGATCTAAATTTCATCAAGAAGTGATCAGATTCTCACTTGATAGACATTTTATCAAGTTTGATATACGAATCATAATTTACGCAGCCCTTGAAGTCCTAGGGTAGATCCAACTTATATGCCTTTCATACCATCTTTTACATCGTCTCTATGGTCCCATACAACGGGGACTTATATCCCATGATCTTCCAAATCATCAATTCATTTTTCCATGGTTAAATTTTTTGGCATAACTTCGCTACCCATCCGGCACTTCAAGATCCACATTTCATATTCACATAACCTCCTGCCCACTACCGACAGTCAATAATCAGATCCTAATTTCGACAATCATTTCAGGTCTCACGGGTCGGATATTTTGTAAGGTTAGGTTTGTCATCATAGGAAACCTTAAACCTAAAAGACATGTCCAACTCACAATGGGTGTATGTCGGGTGTCTTCATCCCAACTCCTGCTTACAGATGCTCTAATATATATCCTCACAAGATTCGATCTCGATCCTAATACGATAGTTTTCATTGATAATCTCTCTAAATGAAAATGATTATACGGTTATTACCAAAGGTCAATTATTCAAACATAAAAAAACACTTATAGTATTTTGTATCGTTACTTTACCTCGTCCCTTCGATTGGGGTGGTACACAGTACTCTCATCAAGATTCGTTCTCAATGACTTCTGAGCAAATCTCTAGAAATTCAATGCGAAGCGAGGATCTTGATATATATGATCGATACAGGCACACCATGTTTACACAACTCCTTTAAATACAAAAGGGTCAATTTCTTCATCAAGAATCTATCATTAATAGGAATGATATTAGTAGATTTAGTCAGTCTGTCGACGGTGACCCAAATCGAATCAAATTCAGATGATGACCTTTGCAATAGCTAGACGTTTACTAATGTATGAGGCAATGTCTGCCTTCATAATTTTCCATTAGTACAACTTCTTCAGATAAAGATACATTTAATCAGAAATGACAGGAATAGAATACTTATACTTATGAGATTCCAACATGACGAAATCTCAAAATCTCCATATTTAGGAGACCATAAACGGCCTTTTAAAACATTTAACGCCATTGGCTTCTCAATTCTAATGGTTCACATTAGCCGCGAACCCCCTTTTATTATTTATATTATCCTTCTTATAAGCATCGGCTATATTTTAAATTACTCGGTAATTTATTTGCACAGTCATTATTAAGGAACACATCCTAATTGGTTCTATATTCTTTTCTATATTATGTGTCAGTAATTATATTCACCTTCACTGATGAAATAAATATCATGTCCGTATTCATTCAAAATTTCTTTCTTCACATTTTCTAGGTTTTAGTTCTATCTCAACTATTGTTTTTATCAGTTTTGCTTAATCCGACGTCTAAAGCGTCGATAATTATTATAAGTAAATAAATATTTAATTTTATGAAACGTAATCGTAAAAATTTTAAATTTCTTAGTTTGTCCAATTATATAAAAATGTTCAAAATAAATTTGAATTTAATTAACACAATTTTTGTTGATTTATCTGAAATAATTAGTAAGATCCGTAAATGTTCGAAAAACCTTCGTTTATTCTTTGGTAAAAAATTTCTTAGTTGAAAAGCAAAAATCGTCATTTCAAATTCCAAGTCATAAGTTAGATAGTTTCCTCAATTCTTCTTAAGTTGTCTTAAGGTATACACAAACATTTACCCCTAAACAGGAGTTTAGTTAAATGATTTGTGTATAAGGGAATAATCTCTTAAAATCCTTTGTTAAAACATTTGTCAAAACATATTTCCATTTTCTTTTTGGTAAAACCCAAAGCCTTAATGGCTCTATTTTTTGAAATGTCAATATAGATCCCATTATCTTATTAATCACACGGTCAAATAATGTAAAGGATTTAGTCTTTAATCACATGTTAATTATTCAAGGTACAGGTTTTCATTGTTTGGTCAGTTCAGGGCAATCTATAAATAATTATTAACTCCTTATCATTCTTATAAACAAACAAATGGTCCTTAATGATCACAAGCATGAATTTATCAAATTACAGCCTACACACGTGATTCACCAAATTTATGGATGCTACATGTGCATTGGTCAATCCAAACGACATCACATGAAACTCATAATGTTTATTACAAGTTTTGGATGTGGTGATTTAAATAGATAACCTTTTTCGCGGACGCGAAGTTGATGATAACCATGCCGAGGATCAAATTTTTAGAACATACGCTAGAACCTTGTAAATGATCGAACAATCTATTATCTTGGGTAGTGGATATAGATTTTAATCGTCAATTTACTTAGTTCACGGTAATCAATAAACATAAGAAATAATAACACCATAGCTCTTCATGATGACGAGCTTGGTAGAATAAAAGCTTTCTCCGACAACTCTCTCAGTTGTACGGTAATTCCTTTAATTCAGATGGTGCTGACGTACAGTGCACATGCCATAGGTGCAGCACTGGGAATATGATCAATACCAAATTCAACTTGCCTTAATGGCGAAAGTCTAGGTAATTCACCAGCAAATACCTCCTAAAGTTTCAGATAACGGAAACATCTTTTAATAAATTCATATTAGGTTTTTCTAGATTATAATATCTATGACTAATTCACAACCATTCACGGTATAATTTCAAGTCTAAATGCAGGATATGGTCATCCATCAAGAATTATTTAGATCACTTTTAATAATCATCTTATCTTTTAGGGGAATTCTACTCGAGTTCCCATCAATTAAGACAATGTCGTCATGTTATAATCAATCAATCTATTCTACTGGCACTATCAACTTTACAGTTTCATTACCGTTGATAAGATGTGAACCTCTCAAAAGTCTAATAATAACTCATAATCCTTCACAAATTTAAGGATATATGGAGACACAACTACCATTAAAAGAGTAGGGTCAACGCATAATCTACGCGAGAGAATTTCAAATAAGATACAGACGAAAACATTAACGAATATGAATATATCCCATGTTTTCATAATTTGAGTACGCATTCGAAAGCTCCTCGGATCGTTACCCAGGTCATTCAAATGAAACCAAATCAAAAGAAATGATAGGAACGTCAATACATCCAGTCGGGTATCAACACTCGGTAATCATATATTTTTTCAAAGAATCTCACCACGGGAGAATTGGTCAAGGAGGGGATATCAATTGTCAATTAAGACAATATCCACAGATGATTAAATTCGACTCAGAAGAATAAATAGTACGGGCACATATGTAGGTGTCCTTATTAATCTGTCCCTATTTTTCACTTCTTGCAGATCTCATAAAATTTAATCTTTCACAATCTTCAAATGCAATTGGTTGGCGTTTCATTGTTTAAAGTTGTCGGCTGACCTCATTATTCAGGGCTAAACAATTGGTTGGCTGAGTTTTGGCGGCTGACTATAGGTTTGGCGGCTGACTTTAGGGTTGGCGGCTGACAAGTGGGGCTCGGTTGGTGTGAGTTAATTAGGGTTTTGGTATATTAATTATTAGTGCAAGTTGTGGCCGGTTCTCTTTAAAATTCTCATTGTCTTTCGTGGCATTGAGTTTTAATAAATTGTGCTGCGAGTGCGTTGGATTTAGTTTTTACGATTAATAAAAAAAAAAAAAGTTATTGTTTGGTTAGGGGTTCTCTTTCTTGGTTAGGGCTGTGTTTGATTGAACATGGATTCGAGCAATGAAACTGATAAGCCAGTGTTTACAGGTTGGATGGATGTGGTTAAGGTGTCTACTCTTGAGGTTTTAGTAACGCTAGAGGAGATATCTAATTTGTTTTCTATTCCTTTGAATACTGTGCGTGACATTGAAGTGTTTGCAAATGGTGTGAAAGCAAACAAATTTTCTAAATGGTCTACGTTACCTAAGGAGACCACTATGCTTTATTATAAAGCTTTGTGTGAACGCCATAAGAATTTAACTAGCAGCACTTCTTCACTCAGTTCAGGTGGTTCGAGTGTGCACTCTGCACAAATGGCTAAGGAAACAGACCTTGAAGCTAAGGCTGCTACCATTAATGGTATGCAATCGTGTAATCTACATGCGGTTTTGAAATTATTTGGTGTAACGATTTGCACGAAAGGTGACGCGAGTGAATTTATTCATGAATTAAGAATGAAGAAACATCCTTTGTGGGAATTGATCTCACCTGATCGTGCTAAAGAAATTCTGATGTTACTTTGTAGATTTGAAGGTGATATGGTTACATCTACTAATGAAGGTATTAATGCAGTCTCTTCTTCGTTTAATGAAAATGTCTATGAAGGGGTTAATATCTCTATTCCTAGGAAGGTTGTTGAAACAGTAAATGCTCGTTACCATAACACTTTATATGGTTACTTTCTTGGTAAAAGGATTGCATTCCCTGTGGTTGAGTATTTTGCTAAGAATAACTGGGCAAAACATGGTCTTAAGCGTATCATGATGAATGAGAAAGGTTTCTTTTTCTTTCAATTTGGATCCAGTGAGGGTCTTAATGCGGTTCTGGAAGGTGGTCCGTGGATGGTTCGTAATTCACCAATTTTTCTTAAGAAATGGACTATGAAAACGAATCTTCTAAAGGAGGAACTAACTCGTATTCCGGTATGGGTTAAGTTTCATGATGTCCCGCTACAAGTATTTGAAGAGGAAGGTATTAGTTTAATTGCTTCGTTTCTTGGTAAGCTTATTATGATGGATAATTATACTGATAATATGTGCAAAGAGTCTTGGGGTCGTTGTAGTTTTGCTCGTTGTCTTATTGAGATGAATGCTGATTCGGAGTTTATAGATAATGTTACTATTGGAGTCCCTGATCTTGAAGGTTCTGGTTGTACTAAGGAGTTAATTAGAGTTGAATACGAATGGAAACCACCTAGATGTCATACTTGTAATATTTTTGGTCATTCCGTTGATTCTTGTCCGAAAATTGTTAAACCTATAACGGTTGAAAAAGTGACAACTCCTGTTGATAATGATGGGTTCCAACAAGTGCAAAGCAAGAGGAAGAAGTACAAAGGTAATTTAGGGACTCAAGTTCCGAGAGGTGTTCCATTGAGCAAGGGTTTCCAAGCAGGTAAGACGGTTGTTTTTCGCCCAAAAACTCACTTGGATACTACAAGTACGAGTGCTGATAATAGTAGTAAGTTGAACACTAAATCTGGTCAGTTGCAGTAGTCTAGCAATCTTAATGGTCCGAACAAGGCTAAAGCTCAAATGAGCAGTGTTTCTACATCTAATAAATTTTCATCTTTGTCCATGCCTGGTATTGACGAAGGGGCTCAAGTAAGCGAAGAAGATAATGAGGAGGAGGAGGGAGTCGAGGTCGTCTTTGATGAATCGGTGAATCTTCTCAATACTCATATTGGGGCAAGCACTCCTTCTGGCTGATCCCATGTTGATATTTTATTATTTTCCTCGTAACTTTATGTTATCGTCTTGGTTTTTGTCTAGTTTATATATTTCCAGTATTCTAGACTAGTTAATGTTTATGGCATGTCGTAAACATTTTGTTTAACAAGCTGCCTGTAGCTTGCGGTTAATGTGGTACTTCAACCACATTCCTTGTACTTCAACGCTTTTTTTGGTTCTATTTACCGGGGTCATTGCTACCCTTTTACCAAAAAAAAAAGAAAATGTAGCGTTTATTCATTAGTTTTATGGTGACTACTAATCAGCCTTGCATGGTCCATTCCAAATTGTATGTAGGCGCGCAACTATATACAATTTGAAGATTAACGATGCAATACTCAGTTCGTCAAAAAAAATTTATCATCATGTTTATAATAAAAATATTTTCATTCTTAATTCTTAAATAAGAATCAAGAATAAATTTACAAAGATTTTCTTTGTTATTAAAACAATTAAGTTTTCCAAGGTGTTTTATAAACAACTTCATTTCGATAACGATTATTTATAGATCTTACTTTGAATAATCCTTATAGTGATGAAAATTCAATTTTTCTCAAGGGATACTGTTTTATCTTATAAAAACAATTAGTGATCTGCAAAAGAGTGATGGAGAGTTGTTCACCAAGAACTAACTACAATATAATAGGAAATGAGCTTAGCCAAATAATCATGAGGTTCATGATTTCGATGGCACTCAAAAAGAATAATTCACAACGTAACTCAAACCGAGATGAGTACTTGTTCAATGGTTGCATCACTAATGCGAGCATTAGGATGAAGCAATAAAAGATAGATAACATCGATACATGTAGAATTTAGCAATCAAAGGTAGTCTTTTCATTAATCACAAACAAGTCAAAATTGTACCGTAACACATTACGTGTCACTATGTCATACAATTCCAAGAACTGATCCTACCAACTGATGTCTCAGTTAAGTTAGAGATTTTTAAAAGATACTACAATAATTACTAATCTACAAGAGTCATTAGGTGTTTCACATGTCCCAGAAGATCCATCGGTCTCAATTCAGAAGAAGATTTTTCAATTTATTTCTTTGGACACTGGGCATCCTCATCATTAGAAAATGGCCTAGGAACAACCCTTAACACGAATCAACAATCAATTAAAACCTTATAATTCAATCACAGAACTTAACGACTTCCTCTTAACAATCTCATATTCCATACGGGTTAAATTTTACTTTATTCAAGTTTTCAACCAACTTATACTTAATGCGATATCCTACCTCATTTTCCAATACTTTCAACCTTATTCTTGGACCTTAAAAGGGCAATAAAAGCTTGATATGATCAACACTTAATTTCCAATCCTATAGCTCCTTCATCAATAGTTATCAAATGAGTCACTAGTATGAAATGACTCACACATTCAATCAGACTTCTCGGAAAGGTACTAGTGGCATGAGGCTTTTGGGTAATGGTTCCAATGACAGCCTCAAGTGCAACATTCACCCTTTCGATTTCAAATTTAAGAATTTGGTGACACCAAATCAGATGACACCTTTCCAGGTGATAACGTTTTATCAAACTCCACTCTATAAGGAAAATCGTCATGACATCGATATCAGATTTTAATCTCGCCAATTCTTCTTCAAGATCATAATCAACTAATATCAACATTTCTACGAATATCAACTATTTTGTTGGGATCATTAATATCCATAACTTGGTTTAGATCTGGAATAGCTAGAATTCCTACGGGAATAGCTTCGATTGATTTGCTAGGGGAGTTAGGGTTCCTTGTGACAATCGTCGTATAAATACCTCGTATAAATATAGAAATAATTATCAAACAATCATGTAATCAAATTACATCATATGTATATATATAATCCAAGCTATATATATATTAAAATAACACTTCTCAGTCTGGCCTTGTCGGTAACTCGGGAATTCTTCGGCACCGTTATAGTCAAAAGATTTTTAGACATTTTTAGAAAAATGTTTATAGTTAAAAGATTTTGAAATGTTTTATTCAAAACCTTGGCTTTAAAAATCCTTCATTCTCTATAACGAGAGCTCTGGTACCAAACTGTAACACCCCCAAATTTATACAATTCAATACAGCGGAAGACTCGTTGGTGTTACGGGATAGCGCATTACTCACATCATAGGCAACGCTTAAAAATCGCGTCGTTTATTAATAAAGCATTTCCATTCATAAATATCAAATTTACATAGGTCCCAAGTCATAGTCATTTCATACAATTTTACAAAAGATTTGAATGGAAATTGTTATTTAAGTGCGGGCCATGAATTCTTGTTGTCTTCCCGAGAATTACCTTCAAGTACCTGAGATAACATGTTAAAAGAAAAGGTCAGCGATAACGCCGAGTGAATTCATAGATTTTTAATAAAATCCATCAATATAACATCGGTATAAAATTATTACCGAAAATCATTTTGTACAAATCTTTGTAATAGGCCATAAAATAGCCAAAGTAATTTTATACAAATCCTTATCAAAATCATAATATAGGCTTTCGCCTTCAAAATCATTATACGAACCAATGTCGTAAGAACATCATACAATACGTTTTATAACGTTGTATAAAGATAAATAAAAACCGTTATATGAATATGGTTACGTAAAACCAAAACACGAACATAAAATCAATAATAAGACCCCGTATTGCTAGTCAGGCAATATATCGTAATTCGGTGCGTATAGCAGTATTTCGTTAATTGGATTATTATAAGCCGCATGACATTGTTACCTTACTACAACAAACAACGGGTAGCTAACCCGACAATCATTTGCCCATCTAAATTAGCGTGTCGTCACAATAATCACGCTTGTGTAAATCTTCTCATACATAAATTCGCTTACCAATCAATGTGGCACGACGGGATCAACCGTCAAGGCGCGAACTAGGGTGATCGTCCCCAAATAGTACTATTATATGCATAAGCGTCTACCAAATCTTGGTAGTTCACAATTCATGCTAATGGGACTTTTAGTGACATAACCTAACTTTAATAATCCATTTCATTTCATTTATCGGGTCATATAATCATTCATAGGGTCATACAATCATCGGGTCCAAAACAATCGGGACAAATGGTGTCGTATTTTATCAAAACTAACATGTTATTTCCCTCGCGGGTTTATAAAACATTTCATAAAAACATTTAAAAGGGTGCGAGGCTATGAAATCACGTTGATGTGGGAAGGCGGTTATCAGCGATTTGGATGTACGGTACGTGCTTCAATCACGGAAACCTAGACAAATAATACTTGTCTTAGACTCTTGTCCAATGACTTTATAAAATTTACAATTATGTATACACATGATGATTTTATATATATGATGATCAAGTAGGTTTATACATTCTCATTTACTCATTTTATTGTTATGTGTTGGTAACTTTTATACTAGTTTTACTTATTTACATGTTTTAGGTCTAATAAGCCTATTATAAGTCCATTACCTTAAATTAGACCACTTATACTTTTAATATCAGTATTATACTTTACATGTTGGGCCCAAGTGGGTTAAGCCCAATAAGTAAATTTATAAGTGTTTAGCCCATTTAGTTGGATTATTAGTCCAATATTGCTAACTTAGCCCGTTAATGTCCATATGTTAATTAGTTCGGGTTTTATCGGTTTTTACTTGTATTAAGTACTTATATATCAGTATATGACTTTTTTAAAAAGTTTACATTAGACGGGTCCGATCGTCTAAGTTTTAATTGACGAAAAACGTTAATTTTACGGTACTAGCCGAAAAGACGTAAAAATCATGTTTATAGTTTTTATAACTTATAAAACTTACCAAACTACCATTCTTATATAATGTCCATTTATTTATCCTTATACATATTTATATAAATGAAATATATAAGTTAGTGGGTTTTAATTTCACATTTTATACTATATTATTTTGAGTGCTTATATAATACTATTAAACTTTAATTTCACAAAATCTGATTTTTAGTTTCACTTTCACCATTTTTATCATATCTTGAGTTCTATAAGGAGATAGAACCTCATTTTTGGATGACATAAACTTCATATTATGTTCTACAAATAAGTTAGCTATAGCTACTGCTCAATCCATGTCTATGTATCCTTAACAGTCCCTATAAAACAGACTATTCAGATTGGTATACTAATTTTGTTTTGATCATATCTCACTCATTTTTAAGATTCCATTGTATGGCCAACTCTCACATGTGTATAACACCTAATAATTACTGTAAATTGATTCCACCATGCCATTTTATTAGTTTATCATTTGGTTACTTACTGTTTTTATACAGCCTTCATATTTAGCAAGATTTTAACCTTGTTACCTATGGTTTTCCATCTTTTTAACCATTTTTATCAAATCTATCAACACCAAATCCCCACATAATATTTTTAATCATCATTCATCACCATATACATATACATAAATAAAGAAATTACAATATTACATAATCAAAATAACAAGAGGATAGGAAGAACAATCTTTATACCACCATTAGTGATGAAAAGATGAGGTTTTTGATGAACAAGACTTGGTTCTTGTTATCAAATCTTCAACTTAAGCAAGGAAACTTCTTGGGTCCTTTGGATAGATGAACACCTCCATGAATTCAGCCCTTTAACCTCATAAAAACTCCTTTTCATAGGTTAAGATCACCTCCAATCTTCATATCTTCAAAGGTTCTTCAACATATGTGTGAATAACACATGATATTGTGGTTAAATTGATCAAATGAGGGTGTTTGATGGTGGTTTGGACGAAATATAGAGAGAGAGAGAGGAGAGTATGAGTGGTTTGCATGTATGTGTTTAGGAGAAAATGGTTTGTGTTGGATGGTTTGATGGTTTTGTTTAGGTGTAGCTTACTTGTTAAGCTAAACAAGTGTAGCTTGTATAAGAATTTTTGACACCTCATGGGTGTGGTGTCAGCTAGTTAACCATTCCATGTGTGGGGTGAGGCAAAACTTGTTTTGTCTCATCCCACTAATTTACGGGTACTCTTGGATTCTAGTTTCCTTGATTTGTGTGCCCTCGGGTCGTTTTACGAAAAACGTTTTTATAAATTATGAATCAACGGCACAAAACGAATCTAATAAAAATTGTCTCATCAAAAACGGAGTTCGAAAACGTAAATACGTAATCCTAAGGTTTCCGGTTTAGTCGTAAAGGACGTTAAATTAAAATCGTAAGTCCTAATCTCTTCTCGTAAATTTGTGAGTTTATGAACCAACTCAAAATAAAAATCCCAAAATAATATTCACGGATAAATTTATTTCCTGAAATGTCGGATTGTCACCAAAACGGTGTAGGTAAACGTAAGCACGTACCGTAGAATCCTCCGGTTTAGACGTAGTCGATGCTAATTCAAGACGTAAATCCAAATTACTTTCCAAAAATAAGTGAGTTCATAATATAACATTAAAATAATGTTTTTAAATAATACTTGAAAATAAAATATCAACCATAAATTGACGGACTGTCACATTTCCCGCTGAAGATTCTGCACTATCGCATCATTAGTCCTTATGTAAGTTTCAACCTCGTGATTAAATACGGTGGGTTGGGTGGGAGGAGGAGCATGGTAGGCAGGTGGTTGATAAGCGGGTTGTTGGTAAACTTGGTTGTTTCTTTGAGGTGGATATGGGTTTCTTTGGGTTTGATATTGATTTGGAGCATGAGGTTGGTTTTGATTGTTGCGATTGAGGTTGTTTGGGTTTTGTGAGGGAAAATCGGGTGGTGAAAGAAAGTTGTTTGAGCGATAGCTGAGCAAATTGCGGTCACCTTGAGGACGTGCTTGATAACCTCCCGTAGAAAAGTTACCGTTGGCTGCATACAAATTTTCCGGATTGTCGTGAGTGGAAGGACAATCGGTGTACAAGTGAGATCCCCCGCATATTTCACATGATTGACTCAAAGCATTAGCTTGGGCAGTGATTTGTTTGGCATTGTTGGCGGTTTGTACAACAAGCTATTCCACAAGCGAAGTAAGCTTATCAATTCTCTTGTCGGCGTCACTAGTACTAGCACTAGCCACATTAGTCCGAACACTCTTGGTTTGCACTCTAGACTTATTCTCAACAATGTCCCATGCAACATTAGAAGACTTAACCAAAATGTTACCCCCCGAGGCACTATTTAGTGAATCTTGGTCATTCATGCTTAACCCATTGTAAAAAGTATTTATTTGATGTACTTTTGTGAAACCATGTTGTGGACACTTTCTTAAAAGTTCCTTAAAACGGTCCCAAGATTCACTAAATGTCTCACCGTACCTTTGTTCAAAGGTAATGATTTCATTCCGCAAAGCGGTAGTACGTGAGGGTGGGAAAAATTAATTGATGAATTTGGTCTCTAAATCCGTCCACGTAAGAATACTTTGTGACGGTTCCTTATCAAGCCAATTCCGGGCTTGTCCCTCTAAGGAGAAAGGAAAAAGTTGCAAGCGAATCACTTCTTGTGAAACCCCATTATACTTAACCGTATTAGTGAGTTGAAGGAACCTTTTTATATGGTCATGAGGATCATCAAGTGAACGCCCCAAGAAAGGTTGAGCAGAGACCATTTGAATAAAGCATGATTTTAGCTCAAAGTTGTTGGCTCCAATCTCGGGTATGACAATAGCATCAGTGTTGCCCTCAACGTGCGATTGCAAAAGCTCGATCATTGGTTGATTGTCCATGGTGACAATAGGTGGAGTAATGACTTCGGCTTGAGCTACTTTCTTCTTACGAGCACGAGTACGCATACACACCTACAAAAGGAAAAGAAAATAGACAAGAAATATTTTTGGTTTTTTTTATATTTTTCTATTTTTTGGATTTTTGAAAAATTTTAAGCAAGAAAAATAACGTTCAAAAGTGAACGGATCCCAAAATCCAACGTGTCTCTCACTTAAAACCATTAATCTTAACAAAAAGAGCCGGCAGCGGCGCCATTTAATACAAGGTTTTGACCAAGTATAAAATAATTTCGTTCCAATCTTTTCGAATTGGTTACCGTTAATTAGTACGACTCAGTCGTTCGTGGTGGAAAAATAAATGGTTTGGTTATCTATTTTAAACTAAAAGCAAATAAGAAAATGTCGTTGAGTAAAATAAAAGCTTTGAAAATTCCAGATTGTTCAAGAAGACCTCTTTGACGGTTGATCAGCTTGCTCTAATTATTTGTGATACTGTTAGGCTTAAGCTCGTTACGTTCAAATTCAAGAAGATGTCGAATCGATCCTCTTCTCTTCTGGATCGATGGAAGCTTCCTCGTGTTTGTTTTAATCATCATGGTAATGCAACGTGAGGGTCGTACTCTTTTTTCCTTTTTGAGGTTTTTCCCGCAGGGTTTTTCTCGTAAAGGTTTTTTAAGGAGGCGACCTCATATGGATTCTTTGCTTCCTTTGTGTTGCTGGTGGAGTGGCGGGATGTTTGCCCTATTCCAAGACTTCCTCTTGCTGGTTATTCCTCATTGGTGGTTCAAGAAATATAGAGGCTCTTGTTTTTGTTTTGGTTGATAGGTGTTGTGTGGTTATGGCATGTCATACACACTAGTTTATCAAGTTTTTTGCTTGAGGTTAATGTGGTATCTCAGCCACATTCCATTTGTACTTAAATGTTTTTTTGGTTAATATATTTACCGGGTTTAAACCCTTTACCAAAAAAAAAAAAAAAGCTTTGAAAATTAAACTAAAAATTACTAGAAAAACACTTGGTAAAAACAGAGATTTCGAGAAGCATGCATTTTTTGGAAATTAAGACTTTGTAAAAACAAACATTTAGCTCATCGGAATACCCTATCGGAATCCCGTCGCAATGTAACCAAAAGGAATCCTATCGCAATATGTCCTCTATCGCAATACAAATCTAACGCAATACCCTGATCGCAATATGAAACTTAAATCCAATCGCAATGTCACAAACTGAGTCCTGTCGTAATGT
Organism: Glebionis coronaria; assembly: GCA_025667525.1. Taxonomy (NCBI): domain Eukaryota; kingdom Viridiplantae; phylum Streptophyta; class Magnoliopsida; order Asterales; family Asteraceae; genus Glebionis; species Glebionis coronaria. The sequence continues at coordinate 293,161,879 of CM046881.1, read as the reverse complement.
ACCCAAAAGCAATCCTGTCGCAATAATGAAACTAGGTTCTATCGCAATACTACCAAAAGTAATCATGTCGCAATGCCAGTCGCAAAATGCATCGGAATACAAAAACCCTCTTGCGATGTACTGATCACAATGTGTGTCGGAATCCCAATCTCAAAAGGGTTATACTTTACGATGGAATTGGGATTCGAGATAAGCTAAGATTTAAGCTATTATCAATAAGCTCAATCCAAGACTTAACCAACTCAATAATAAGCCGAACTAATAAACATGAAATAAAGACTTTTTAAACTTTAAAGAAGCAAAACTTTTAAATCAAACCATAAAAAGATTAAAACTTTAACAAAACTTTTAAAAAGTAAATAAGCTAAGTACTAAATAAGCCAATAAGCATAAAAAGCTCAAAGCTTAATTTTGCACAAAAACTTAGATATGATCAAAAAGATAAACTTTTTAATCATATAAACATCAAGATGAAGCAATATGAAAAATGATACGAATCAAAAGTAAATAAAATCAAGAAAGGTAGAAGAAGATTAAAGATAAAAAGCTTAACTTAAACTTGTGATTAAGGAATTCAAAATACAAGGATGAAACAAGCTTAAACTTTGAAAGAAAAATGAAGAAAAGATGAAAACTTAGTGAGAGAAAGTTAAAACTTTCTCTCTCTAGAAACTAAAGAAAGGAAAAAAATGAAAAATGACTAAATTAACTAACACCCTCCTAATGTGTCATTAGGAGGGTATTTATAAGAGATGGGGAGGTGCATGTGCTTCCTTCTTTCTTTCTTCTCGACTCGATTTAAATTCTTCGTCTTTGTTGACGTTGGCTCGGGATTTGTCGATGTAAATTAAACTCGTCTTCTAATTTTCTTCTATAATTAGACTTGAGTTTTTCAACTTCATTAAACTTCCGTCTTTAGACTTTTTCTTCGATAAATCTTCAGAACAGGCCTTGGACTTCCGTTCTTTTTGCACTCTTGATCTTTTGACTTCGTCTTTTCTCGTTTTTCTTCGATAAAAGCCAGTGAAAGCCCATGTTTCCTTCCTTTTCATCTTTTGGTCCTAAAACATAATAAAAACACAAACCACGCATAATTCCGACTTTTACGACATAAAATACACGTTTTGGTCTTGTTATTATTGGAAATAAGTGGTAAAAGGATAAGTGTTTTCACACTTATTACTCGGGTAAAGATAATTGCTTCCACACGGACAATGGCATAAGATTGATACTCGCACCGAGATCCGCCAAAGCCATACAATTCTCTACACCCGGGAAATTGCAAGGAATAAGGAATCGATCAGGATCTCCTAACTTAACCGGAAGTTTTCTCAAAAGAACGGCGAAACAATTCTCATTCAATTGGGTATTGGCAATATCGAGCAATTTTTCCTTATCACTTAAAAGATCCTTAAATATCTTATCATATTTACGCATGTGAGCGAGAGCCTCGGCAAAGGTGATATTAAAATTCAATTGTTTGAACATTTTTAGGAAGTTTGAAAATTGAATATCATCCTTATTCTTCAATTTTTCTTTCCTCAACCTTAAGGGATAAGGTATATTTGGTTGAGAGGAAGGCTTTGGAATGGATTTCTCACTAACATCCTTAGGTGGAGGAGGGGTAGAATTGGAAGGTGGAGGAACCGGTTTTGGAACCGAAGGTGTGGTATAAACTTAAGGTATAGGAGGGACATAAAGTGTAGACGAAGGCATAACAGGTGGTATTTCACAAGTAGAAGGTGAAGGACGGTAAGTAGAAGTAGAAGGAATCTCGGGTCCTAGGTTAGGTGGGGAATAAGAAGGTTCTTCGGTGGTCTTACCGCTCCTACTAGTGATGGCATTAACGTTGCCCTAGGATTGGTCACGGTGTTAGAAGGGAGGGCACCTTGGGGACGAAGGGTTTGAAGCATTTGCATTAATTTCCTATCAGATGATTCTTGCATCTCTTTCATGGTTCGCTCATGTTCAGTCAACTTTTGTAGAACCAAGTCCATTGGAGGATTATGCATGTTCATTTGATTATACCCTTGATTATTAAGCCCTTGATTATGAAAATCTTGGTTTTAAAATTGTGGTTGAAAACCATTGTTGTTATGAAAACCTTGGTTAAAGTTGTTATTTTGAAACCCTTGGTTTGCCCCATTAAAATTCCCTTGATTTTGACCATTAAAATTCCTTTGATTATTATTCCTTTGTTGGCCTTAGTTCCTTGGTGGGTATTGGGCATTGGTCAATTGAGGAGGGGGTCTAGCATGAGGTTGAAAACCGGGAGGAGCCAAATAATTAGTAGACCTATAAGAAAGATTATTAGCATCCACATTTGGTTTAAAATGCACCCTCTCATTAGTGTTATAAGCATACACTTCTTGTTGAGAGTGGTCATGAACCTTATCACAAATTAAGTATGAATGTGATCCACCACAAATCTCACATGACTCACTCAAGGCATTAACTTGCACATTGTTCTTAACAAGTAAAACAAAGTCTGTCATGATTGAAGTAAACGCGTCAATTTTCTTGTCGGTCTCACTAGTACTAGCACTAGCCATAGTAGCCCTAACACTCTTGGTTTGGACTTTGGCTTTGTTCTCAATAATTTCCCAAGCCTCATTCAAAGTTTTCACAAGAATATTACCCCCCGAGGCACTATTTAGTGAATCTTGGTCATTCAAAGTTAATCCATTATAAAAAGTATTAATTTGATGCACTTTGTAAAACCGTGTTGTGGACACTTTCTTAAAAGTTCCTTAAAACGATCCCAAGATTCACTAAATGTCTCACCGTACTTTTGTTCAAAAATAATGATGTCATTTCTCAAAGCAGTAGTACATGAGGGTGGAAAGAAATAATTTATAAACTTTGTCTCTATGTTGCAATACTTTGGGGTGGTTCCTTATCAAGCCAAGTCCGGGCTTGTCCCTCAAGAGAAAAAGGAAAGAGGAGCAAACAAATTGCCTCCTGTGAAACCCCATTGTATTTAACAATATTGGATAAATGTACGAACCTCTTGATGTGATCGTGAGGATCGTCATGAGTACGGCCCAGAAAAGGTGTTGCAGAAACCATTTGAATAAACCCGGTTTTGAGCTCGAAGTTGTTGGCGTCAATAGCCGGAACCACAATCGCATCATCGTTGCCTTCGACATGTGATTGCAAGAGCTCGATCATTGGACGGTTCTCCATTGTATTGACAACGGGAGGCTCTACAACAGGAGGCTCAATAGTAGCGGCTTGAATGGACTTACTTTTGCGTGAGCGGGTAAGCATACACCTACAAAAGTAAAGGATAACAAAATAGAAGAAAAATAATGGTTAACGTGAAAAGAAAATATTTTTGGTGCAAAATCTTTGAAAAAGAAATGCTTTTATGATGATTTTTTTTGGATTTTTGTAATGTTTTTTTTTTGAAAATTTTTGAAATTTTTTATTTTTATGGATTTTTGAAAAAATTAAACACGAACGGAACCCAAAATCCAACGCGTCTTCTAACAAAAAACCGTTAATCTTCACGAAAAGAGCCGGCAGCGGCTCCATTTTAATATATAGATTTTGGTTCTTTGAGATTGTGTCTAATCGTATTGACAACGGTTGAAAGTGCGACTCAGTTTTTCTTGGTGTAAAAAGCAAATGTCGTTGAGCTAATTACTAAAAATAAAGATTAAAACTTTAAAAGTAAATGGCAAAATATAAAAGAAATAAAGTAAAGTTAAACTTAATAAAATGTAAACTTTAAAAAGTAAAACTTTATAAAAAATAAACTTGAAAATTAAACTAAGATCAAACTATGAAAAAAAATAAAACTTAAGAAAATTGGCGGGAAAAATAAAATTTAAAAATAATTCGGGAACAAAATCTAGACCTAAGTCGGAATATAAAATTAAACTAATCCGGAATAAACATTCACTACACAATCCGGAATTCCAATCCTTCATACCATCCGGAATGCCAATCCTTCATACAATCCGGAATGCAAGTTCTGAATGCAATCCAGAATGTGGGTACTGAATGCAATTCGGAATATGTGATCTGAATATAATCCGGAATCCTTGCTATTGTTTTAATCCGGAATGTGTAAACCTAACAAAATCCAGAATGACTATATCTCCACACTTAATCCAGAATATGACTTGGACATAATCCGAATGCGTATTTACAAAGCAATCCGGAATAAAGGGAAATAGACCTTATCCAGAATCCTGAAATCATAAACAATTCGGAATCTGGTGCTACACTTAATTCGGGATAAATGAAAAGCACATAATCCGGAATACACAAGTTCTACCTAATTCGGAATATAAAGTTTAATCCTAATCCGGAATGTCAATTTCCAAAGTAATTCGGGAAAGTAAGATTTATCTTATTCGGAATGTTTGAAAGCATAACATAAGTCGGGATAAACTATCTCAAGCACAGTTCGGAATAAGAGGGTTTATAAACCCAGATTAAGAAAAAATGGAAATAAGCAAAACTCAAATAAGCACTTAACTAAAAACTTAACCAAACTAATTTTAAGAAAAAACTAAAAAAGCCACAAATTTAAAACTCTAAAAACACCAAATAAAGAAAATATTAAAAATCAACTTTTAAAAGATTTATACTATTCAAAACACTTAATTAAAAATAAGCTAAACACTAATTAATCAATAAGCACAATAAGCTAAATCATCAAACTCACCAAATCAATAAGAACAATCTAATAAGCAAATCAATCAATTAAAGAACAAGATAAACAAACTACATGATTAATCAAATCAACCACAAGATTAAGATTAAGAAAGGAAGAATAAGAAATACTTAAAAAGCTTGAATTAATGAAGATTAGGATTCAAATACAAGATTAAAAGATGAAAGATTAAACAAACTTTGAAAGAAAATTCTAGAGAGAGAAAGTAAACACCTACTCCTAATTACCTTTCTTTAAAAACTAAAAATGAGCTAACTAACACCTCCTAATGAAGGATTAGGAGGGTATTTATACGAGGAGGGGAGGTGGTGATGTTGCTTCTCTCTTTCTTCTTTTCTTCTCGTCTTTTTAAATAACTCGTCTTTCTCGACTTTGTCTCGGGATTTGTTGAATGATAAAATAAACTTCGTCTTCTAATTTTCTTCTTGGTTCTTCGACTTCGTTAAACTTCCGTCTTTAGACTTTTTCTTCGATAAATCTTCAGAATAGGCCTTTGACTTCTGTTCTTCTTGCACTTTTGATCTTTTGACTTCTTCTTTTGTCTTTTTCTTTGATAAAAGCCCGTGAAAGCCCGTGTTTTCTTCCTTTTTCATATTTTTGTCCTAAAACACAATAAAAACACAAACCACGCATAATTCCGACTTTTACGACATCAAATACACGTTTAGGTCTCGTTTTTACTTATTTTAAGTGGTGAAAGGATAAGTGTTTTCACACTTATTAGTCACATTCAATGTGTGTATGACAAATATTTTTCACACATGTATAGGTATAATGTGACTACTACTTGAACCAGACTTTGATTCGACAACACTCTCAAATTATTAAGTGACTAACGACTCATTCAAAAAGCATTTTGTTAGCCCTAGTCACATAAATATTCATATGCGTGACAAACAAAATACGAAATGGTCATGCAAACTGACTTCAAGTGTGACTGTTTATTTATGACTGGCGAATTGAGTCACACAAATAAATTGTTTGTGACTACACGAAATTTGATATGTGTGACCAAAACCATTTTTGTACTAGTGTGTTTCAAGCAATATAACTACATAATATCTATGTACAAGTATCAAATACAATATACTAATTATAATCTATCATATAAAGGAAAAGTAATTGATCAAAAAACACTAATATTCACTAATCTAAAGCGATTTACAAGTAAAAGACCTAGTAACCTACATTAACACCTAAAATCCATTTCATATTGAATTAGAGTCTAATCTCTTGCAACTAATTATAAAACTCAACTAAGTATCATATAAAAATCATACTTTAATCTCAAGCTAAGTTACAAATTAATAAAGCACAATGTACAAGTTATTGAAGCATAGAACTATAAGCTAAATTAATTATCCATAGGATATGATTAACTTATATAAACCCTTAGACTAAGAACATAGAATCCCTATAAGTCATAAACATACTATATAAGACCTAAAATAAGTTTACATTATGATATAAAAACTAATTACTCAAGATAGAAAGTCATTAGGCTTAAGGACCTAAAAACCCTTATATTAAGCATTTCACTTAGAATCAATACCTAGTCTTCTAGGACAAGTCTACAAACACTCATAGCATTAAATTAAGGTTATAAAATTATATTAAGACAATGTAGAAGTACCCTAAATCACAAGTTACAACATTTCAATGCATGGCTTATAAATTAGGTCAAAATAGGTATTTTCACCCTTTGGACATGTTTACTTAGAATAACTTAGTAAAAACAATGTAGGGACTCCATGAACACATTCAGGTCAATTTAGGAAGTATAAATTGAGTTTAAATCAGTAGCTAAATCAAGGATAGTGGATTTAACAAGGATTTAGCCCTAGATCATTAGAAACCCTAACTCGACTAGGTTTTCTTCCCAATTTCACTTCAAACCTTTGTTAAACTTCAAAACAAAGCCCCAAACTTCTTAAGTACAATTTATAAACCCTAATTACACCCTAATACATCACTAGTCACATTCCTAAACCCTTAATTACAAGAATTACAAAGTTACAAGCCCTAGATTTGCATTCGGCTAGGTTTTTTCCTCCAAAACTAATTTAAACTCTTTCCCCCATTCCAAGACTGAAATCTGATATTTAGAATATATTTAGGACTTCTAGAAGCCCTCTAAGCTGTTGGATCATCACCTCATAGACATTGGATCACCATTCCTATCCATATTAGCCGTGTAGCATTTTTTACCACAAACCATGGATAACTTTGAATCTAGGCTTCATGACTCATTCCTAGAATTTCATAGACCTTCCCTAGCTTACCTTAGTCACTTACCTACTGAGATTACACGTTTCAAGGCTTTGCTTGGAGCCTAAGGGTCAAAACTAGTATAAATAGTGACCTAAACCTTACATTTAAATTCGTACCCCGTTTTTTCTCTACCTAAATACCTGTTAATGTAAGTAATGCCTAAAAACATTATTAGTGTTAACTAATATTTCTTAGTTTTGATCACAATAAACCATACAACACATTTAGTGTAGAAACACAAAATGAATTATTTAACTAACACTATCATCAAGGTAATAATCACATCACTAACCTTTCTTAATCATACTTAGTGATCATCAAAATGATTACCCTTAAAACTCACTTTTGCTAATAAGACAAAAGACTTTTTAATAAACTTTCTTTTTTAGAAAATGTTTTATTAAAATGGAAAATGAAAATTTGAAAATGGCATATTCCAAATGCTGTTAGAATATCCTTTGAAGGGTTCAAATACCTCAGATATTCCCAGCCTACTAAAAGACAAAAAACGGAGCGGAGTCTAGTGGCGGTACCTTAAGTACCTACGCGGTACCTTAGCGATATGGTACCGCGGGGTGAGATAAGGTACCGCGCACAGTAGCCATTATAGATCCGTTGTAACTTTGTCTCCTTTAAATAGTGGGTCAAATCTCATTATCCAGCAAGCCTCTTGGACGTTTTTCTCAGCCCTTTTTCTATTTTCTATAGCATAATAATTAGTAAATGATCACTTAATTTGGTAAGGATGTTTACATATGATTATCCTCTTGATCCCCTCCTTTACCATGTCCAATGAGAAGATCACTCACTCACTAGTGTAGTGATAAAGATGAATTTATGAGCTAGTCATATTCATCATGATATCTTTGTGTTTTAGGTCAATCCAATGTATTTATGAATACTTGGACTAGTTGTGTTCATCCAAGTTATTTGTGAATACTTGGATTTGTTGTGTACATCCATTGCATATGTGTTTGCTTGGATTTGTGTTGTGTAAATCCAAGCTACATGTGTGTACTTGGATAAGTCTAGTTGAGTTGTAATAGATTTGATTAGGAGTTCTCACTAAACTATAAAGTGATGTGGTTGTGTCTTGTGAGTTCTCACTAAACTTTAAAGTGATTAGTAGTTGTGTTGTGTGAAGTTCTCACTTAGCTTCAAAGTGAAGAGTCGTGAAGATTGGTTCTAGATTTCGATTAGAACTCGACATCTAGCCTTGTGTCGTAAAATGGTGAAGTAGGCAACATCGTGAAGATTGGTTCTACCTTAAGATTAGAACTCGACATCTAGCCTTGTGTCGTTAAATTGTGAAGTAGGCAACGTCGTGTAGATTGGTCCTAGCTAAAGATTAGGTCTGGACATTTAGCTTAGTGTCGGAAAATAATGTAAGCAACGATGTAAGGTTTTCTCCGCCGAGAAGGGAGCTTGTGGATATAGTGGAAATCTCGAGTAGGTGTACACGAGGAGTGGAGTAGAAACGAGGATAGAGCCTCGTTGTCGAACCACTATAAATCTTGGTGTCTTCCCACTAGGTTGTCTCCTTCCTTGCACTTTACTTATTTCATTATCATTATACTTGCTTATTATTCTTGCTAGTGCATTTCAATTGAACCTAATCATTATGCAACTTAGCTTTATGTAAAAGATAGTTTTGATGCAAACCAAATTGAAAGAAATTTTAATTTGGTCACCAATCGAAGAGAAACTATTCAACCCCCCCCCCCCCCCCCCTTCTAGTTTCTACAATTGGTATCAGAGCGATGGTCACTCAAGATCTTTGAAGTATATTGTACTTTAAAACTTGGATCGATCCATTGTCTCCTCAAATTAGAAGGTCTAGTTGTACTAAAGTTTCTCTTTGGTCAAAACTATGTTTTCTTTGAAATATAGGTCTTTTAATTGATAACATTGCATCCCACTTAAGATTAGTAGCCTTTATGCATTTTAGATATACTCTTGAAATGTATCTACTAGTTTGCTTCTTGCTTTGTGTAGGTACTCATGAAGATCAATCACTTAATTGGTTGTGGATTGAGTTACTTGCACTTGTAGAAGAATCATTTTCATTGATCTTTAACATCTTTGAATGATGATACCAAGATGATTGGGAATGATACTAGTCCTTGAAGACTTAGTACTCATCATAGTCATTGATTGGGCATAGCACTTATTCCTTCATGGATTGCTCTTTGTGGCCAAGGTACGCTTTCGTTCTTCCACACGCCCTTTGATCATTCTTTTGATCATTGCTTGACTATGTGCTTGTTCTCGGCATCCTTGCCTTGACATTTATTTGTGGCTTGTGTTTCTTTTCTTCTATCCTCTCAAACCTTCATTGCTTGGATACTTGACTCACTATGGTGATGTAGAGTGAGTTAGTAGAAGCTTAAAGTATCAAGCATGATTTACATGGTTTGCACCCATACGGTTAGTAGGCCCTTTGTGGGAGAGAAAGTGAATTAATACTTTGCTCATATTTTAGTTTAGACTAAGACAATTATTGAAAGTGATCTTAGTTTAGACATGAATAATTGCTTTGTGCTTATTCATTACCAAAGCCGTGTATCGTTTCGCCGGAAAGGCACGTCTTAAACCACTATATATGACACAAGCTCTTCGTTTCAACTACTTGAAGATTGTCATTAATCCCTTGAGCATTGATCCTAGTCTTGATTCACTTCTCTTGACTTCTCTCCACTGAGTCGTTTTGCTACGAGTAGTCGTTTGTCCGTTTCGGTTCTTTTCTATCTTGATTTAACTCGTAATCCTTCGTTAAGGCATATTGCTTAGTGTTATGATGATCCAATGATATTCTAAAAGGCTCATGATTTAATTTCAAGTATTTTAGAAAAACTGGATTTTCAAAATTTGGCGTTTTTCAGAGATAGAAACCTGCCTCTATAGGCGGTTCCTTATCTCCGCGGCTCAAACCCGCGGTTCCTTATCGATAAGGTACCGCGGGCAGTAACTTTTTTCAGAGCGCCAGTTTGTGTTTTTTATTCTTTTTCAAACCAAACTCTCTCTCTCCCAAAAACACACAGCCGACGGGTTTTACCTTTTCCACCATTGTTGAAGCTTCCAAAACCTTCAATCACTCAAATTAATTGATTCCAAGTTGTGGGTTTCACTCATCCTTCATCTAACATCAATTAATTGTAAGTATTTTCTCTCAATTTCATATATTTTGTTCTAGGGTTCATCCTTTCATAATTGGGGATTTTTAAAATTGAAATTGAATTAAAACCTTAATAGGAATGTGGGTTGACATAGTTATTTTACTATGATTCCTTAGGTTCATATTCATTAAGATTTCACTAAAACCCACTTGTAGAACAAATCCGAAATTAAGCTAAATGATTTTGGTTAAAGGATGGATTTGAGATGAACCCATGAACAAGTAGGTAATGACATTGTTAATGCTTACCTAAAAACCTTGTTTTGAAAAATCAATGTTCTAATCCACTGTTGATCCAACATAGATCATGTGTTCTTGGTCAATGATGGAATAGACACTTTGTGAACATGAAAAAGATATGGATTCAATCCTATGTTTGTCAAGAAATTGATATAACACATTTTCATTTTTCGTATTCCTTTTTATTTTTCATATGAGTGATTGGAGAAATGTTGTTTTGTGTTTAGGTACTTAATCATGCCTTCTCAATATCAAAAAGATCATCAATTCACTAGAGATTATATGCCCGACATCTCTCAAACCTTAGTTTCATCTCAACTCCAAAACGCTTTTCCATCCCTTTCCTCTCGTTGTTTCCATGAGGGTAGGATTGTAGATCCAAGAATAGCGGGAGATAATTATATCAACTCTATGTTCGAGCTTATTGGGTTTGATTGTTTGCTTTACATAGACGAGGTAATTTATCCCTTGTTCCTTCTTGAGTTCTTCAGTACTTACTCCATGCTTGAAATCAACGACCAAATCTTTATTCGTTTCTTGTTGAATGGTTAAATCATTCAATATTCCCTCGATGACTTTGGTGATATTCTTGGTGTGCCATTTGAAGGCACTTGTCGCTTCACGGATAAGTGGAGACTAGATGCTCTCTTGGAGTCAAACGATAAACCTCCAAATGACACCACCGAAGTTGATCTAAATTTCATCCTTGAAATCATCACGAAAGAGCGTAGTGGAAACGTTGTGAGAAGCCTTCATACAAATGTGCGAAATGTGAATAGGTATGAAGTGCTCTCAAGTGACCTTAAGGATTACATGCTCCAATGGGCAAACATTCTTAGGGAAAATGTGTTTTGTCTTCGTGGGAACCAGGATCATATCCCGGCTTGCATGGGGCATATGTTGTTTTGCCTATTTACTTCCACCAAGTACAATCTTGCATATTACATTGCTCGACGTATAAATTATGCTCTTTCCAAACCCAAAACAAACCTCCCTTATGCTATGCTTCTTACTCGCCTCTTTAGAAGGGTTGGTCAAGATTTTCCTCAACTCGATCTTTCTCGCTTTCACCCGGTTCAACGGGTTATGTTGCCTATTCAAGAGGCGTATCAACGAAAGCCAAGAAGTGACAGTGGTTCGAGAAAATCCGACTATCAAGAGCCGGATGAGGAGGACACCGATATGCCACCAAGTGATGGTGATGGCATCGGTCCTAGTTCTCACTTTGACTCTTCGAGCAACTCCCATCCATCCTCAAATCAATTCGAGGATGATTTTGAAGACTTAGCTCCTCCTCCTCATCCTTCTAGTGATGTTCCTGAAGATCTCAATATGGAGCATCTTTATCGTGAAAATCTTAGAACCCGGAGAGAATTACAAACACCGAGTGGAGTCAAGAAAAGGGTTCAAGTATTTGGGAAAGATGATCAAGGGTTTAGGAAAGAAAAGGAGGTGAAGACTTTGAAGTTTTGTCAAAGTTCGGATTTGATGGTTAAACATTTGGTTATTAACACTTTGTTTTAGTTGTTTATTAACTTGTGTTGCATGCTTGGATTACCATTCTTTTTGATCCTTATTGTTAATTATGCCTTCATGTTTGTGTTTTACATAGCTTTGTGCATGCCATATGATAGTTAGCTTATTAGATTATGATCTGTAGTTAACTTTGGCTTGTGAAACCTTTGGGAAAAATCTGGGTTTATCAAAAACTGGAATGGGAAATTTTTGAAAACCTTCTGGTCGCGGTTCCATATCGACCCGTGGTTCCTTATCGATAAGTTACCGCCGGTCCTAGATAAGGAACCGCCGGCCACTGTGCACGATAGCATCTTTTCTTTACACTGTTTTCTTAATTTTGTGTAAACCTTGCATGATTTTCAGTAATAAACTGCACATTTCCTAAACTAGGGTATCTAAATTCATTATTCACCTAAAATGATTTTAACCCATTACTAGTTTGGATCATCCCCTCAACCATTTAAACCCACCTTGTTTGCCATGTTCTCCACACATCAAACATACTTCCCTAAACCTTAAACCACCCTAATCAACCATGGTGTGTACCAAAACCTCAAACACTTCCAAGACCTCCACCCCAAGAAAAACACTCAAAATAAGGGTTAAGGTAGCTAAGCCTAACTCTTCACCTTTCCTCACACCTAAGAATGAGAATGTTCCTATTCTCATTTCTTCATCACCTTACCCACCTCTTGCACCATGCAAGACTTCTTCCACCCATGGTACTAACCACTCCATTGGTTCTACCTCCTCTTCATTCAATTCTAGAATGAATGAGCTTTCTTCACCCTTCACTCCAAATGCACCCTTGGAAGTGACCACACAACCTCAACCAATCCAAAGCATTCCTTTTGGGAATGACTTTGATGACATTTTGGTGACTTCACCATTTACCCCTCACAACTCACCAATTTCACCAACCTTGGAGAATTTTCCTCCACACTCACCCATTTCCCCTTTGGGGAACATGCCTCCAATTTCACCCACATCACCCTTGGAGAACATGCCTCCTCCACCTCCACCCAACTCAAACATCCCAATTTTGGGTGTCCCTCTTTCCCTCCTCTTGGGTGATCCTTACTTTGGGTTTCAACAAACTCATGGTCCTAGATGTCCATGTTGTCTCTACAACCACTTCCTCATCCAAAACCTAAGGATGGATATGTATGGACTACATAGGGGTTTGCAAGATTTCTTGCTTACTTTGTTCTCCATGCCTCCTCCTAGGAGATGAATGATGGAGTTGTCTTAATAAGAGTTTTCAACAAAACCAAGCCTAAGAAAACTACTTATCTAGATTTTATGATAAGCTAGCTATGTATTAGTTAGTTTTACTTATCTTTGTACTTGTTTTCTCATTAATGAATGTTTCTTGTTGTTGTGTTATGGATTTAGCTTTGTGTGATTCTATCCTTTTGTGCACACTAATCAACTTTAATTTGAAATTAAAATTGAACCTAAATCTATCACAACCCCTAAACTTGACTAAAATTGGTTCAAAATGATATCTAAATTATTTTGTCATCCTTTGTCAAGACATTCTTTGTGAATGTGTTGCTTTATGCAACCCTAGCATATTTTGGTTCTAATAGAGGTAAAATTCCAAGATTTGCAACTTTTTGAAAAAGTCTTAGTTTTTCCCAAAACCCAGGAAAAACATTGTTTAAAGTCCACTGGACGCGGTTCCTTAGTGATATGGAACCACCAGCTCATATAAGGTACCGCGGCCAGAAAGTGACTTTTGACGAATTTTTGGTCAAAACCTTTAAACCCTATTCCCAGTCAAGATTCCTTGTTTACTCAAATTGACTAAACATTCCTTGACAATACACTTTTTGTATTCAAATTCTTACCTTGATTACATTTTACTTATACCCCAACCTTGAGATTTCATTCTCACACCTTCCCAGCCTTGAGAATTCATTCTCACATAACCTTGAGATATCATTCCCACACTCTCACAATGCCTAACTCCTACATTTCTAACCTTGACATTTCTTTGTCACAACCCCACTCACCCAAAGCTTCCTCATCCAAGCTTTCAAAGAAACCGAAAATCTCGGTTCGACCCGTTTGGGTTAAGAAGAATGAACCATCTTCGTCCAAACCACCCAAAAACCCTACCTTCTCTCCAATCAAGTATTGGAATGAGACTTATACCATAAATCCCATCACCGGAGCAAAAGAAAATGTTCCACCACCACCACAATCCTTCAATACCCCCCAAATCAATGACCTTTCCACCTTCCCAAACCTCACAAGGCATTGTGAAAACATTCCCAAACCCCTTACCCCCACCACCACCAAACCCTAAGTTTGATGCCATACCCCCATCAAACGATTTTGTGTTGCAACATGGATCCTCGTGTGATTGTTGCCGATTTCAACAAATTGAACTTGCTCATGTGTATGAGAAGTTAAATTTTCTTGAATTCCTCCTCACTCGACCTCCTATTCAAGTTTTCGTTCCGGTGGACAAAACTTCGAATGATGCATCGTCGTCTTTTTAGTTTTATTTTATTTTTAGCAATCTTGGAAAATATCACTATTAGACTAGCTTAAGCTTAGTGGTTTATTTTCCATATTTATTGCTTTTAGATACTCATACTATGTGTATGACTATCTTCTTTGTTGTATTATTTTTTTTGTAACTTTTGTGTTATTTGTGTGCTATCTAATTAGTTCTATTTTTGAGTTGATCTTGGTTAAATTTTTACAATTGCTTATGGGTGATTCCATCAATTCTAAAGCTTTAACCCATTGACAAGCTTATCATCTTCATTTTATTGAAGTTTGATTTTGTCAATTACCTCTTTGGACATACTTAGCAAAATACTTGCTTCTAATTTGAGATTTCTTCTCTTTCTCCCTCTCAAGTTACTTAGTAGGTAGTGATCATATATACATTGGTGTTTCTTTCCTTTCTACTAACCTTTGTGTAGCATGTCACCTTAGCTCACAAACTTGGTGCCCCGAGCAAGGGGGAGCAACCACCAAGGGGGAGCTACTAGCAAAGTTCGATGCACTTCAAAGACTTATGCTAACCTTTTTGCTACGACAAAGGGGGAGAAATGATAGTGATAAACTAGTTAATAATTCCATAGTTTGTGTTTATACGTAAATGAGTTTATCGTTTGTCGTAATCAAAAAAGGGGAGATTGTTAATGCAAGTAATGCCTAAAAACATTATTAGTGTTAACTAATCTTTCTTAGTTTTGATCACAACAAACCATACAACACATTTAGTGTAGAAGCACAAAATGAATTATTTAACTAACACTATCATCAAGGTAATAATCATATCACTAACCTTTCTTAATCATACTTAGTGATCATCAAAATGATTATCCTTAAAACTCACTTTTGCTAATAAGACAAAAGGCTTTTTAATAAACTTTCTTTTTTAGAAAATGTTTTATTAAAATGGAAAATGAAAATTCGAAAATGGCATATTCCAAATGCTGTTAGAATATCCTTTGAAGGGTTCAAATACCTCAGATATTCCCACCCCACTAAAAGACAAAAAACGGAGCGGAGTCTAGTGGCGGTACCTTAAGTACCTACGCGGTACCTTAGCGATATGGTATCGCGGGGTGAGATAAGGTACCGCGCACAGTAGCCGTTATAGATCCGTTGTAACTTTGTCTCCTTTAAATAGTGGGTCAAATCTCATTTTCCAGCAAGCCTCTTGGACGTTTTTCTCAGCCCTTTTTCTATTTTCTATAGCATAATCATTAGTAAATGATCACTTAATTTGTTAAGGATGTTTACATATGATTATCCTCTTGATCCCCTCCTTTACCATGTCCAATGAGAAGATCACTCACTCACTAGTGTAGTGATAAAGATGAATTTATGAGCTAGTCATATTCATCATGATACCTTTGTGTTTTAGGTCAATCCAATGTATTTATGAATACTTGGGCTAGTTGTGTTCATCCAAGTTATTTGTGAATACTTGGATTTGTTGTGTACATCTATTGCATATGTGTTTGCTTGGATTTGTGTTGTGTAAATCCAAGCTACATGTGTGTACTTGGATAAGTCTAGTTGAGTTGTAATAGATTTGATTAGGAGTTCTCACTAAACTATAAAGTGATGTGGTTGTGTCTTGTGAGTTCTCACTAAACTTTAAAGTGATTAGTAGTTGTGTTGTGTGAAGTACTCACTTAGCTTCAAAGTGAAGAGTCGTGAAGATTGGTTCTAGCTTACGATTAGAACTCGACATCTAGCCTTGTGTCATAAAATGGTGAAGTAGGCAACGTCGTGAAGATTGGTTCTACCTTAAGATTAGAACTCGACATCTAGCCTTGTGTCGTTAAATTGTGAAGTAGGCAACGTCGTGTAGATTGGTCCTAGCTAAAGATTAGGTCTCGACATTTAGCTTAGTGTCGGAAAATAATGTAAGCAACGATGTAAGGTTTTCTCCGCCGAGAAGGGAGCTTATGGATATAGTGGGAAATCTCGAGTAGGTGTACTCGAGGAGTGGAGAAGAAACGAGGATAGAGTCTCGTTGTCGAACCACTATTAATCTTGGTGTCTTCCCACTAGGTTGTCTCCTTCCTTGCACTTTACTTATTTCATTATCATTATACTTGCTTATTATTCTTGCTAGTGCATTTCAATTGAACCTAATCATTATGCAACTTAGCTTTAAGTAAAAGATAGTTTTGATGCAAACCAAATTGAAAGAAATTTTAATTTGGTCACCAATCGAAGAGAAACTATTCAACCCCCCCCCCCCCCCCCCCTTCTAGTTTCTACAATACCCATTATGATATTCACTTCTATAAACATCCTCAGACTCTTAGAGGAGTAGAAACCAGGTCTAGAAGGAATCCATTGAAGCTCTTGAAGCTTTAGTGCTCATAGGAAGCCATAAGGAGCCCTTTTGGAGCTACCTAGGTTTGTGTGAGACCAAGTTGTTATTTTTAAGACCAATTTGTTCTATGTGAATGAAATATATCTGATTACAGCTCGGATTCTATGAACAAAAGGTGAGTTTATAGCCTCACTTTTTAATGCGTTCTAAATGATTTGAAAACCCGTGAGGCGGATATATGTTAGAACTGGAATACATGTGTTTATTTAAGTGTATGGTTTTACTGAAATATGTTATCGTACGAGTGCCCAAACAGTTACTTGTTACCCAAATTTCATGAATCATTAAATACATACGTGTGCGCTAATAGGGTAAATAGATCTATTGGGTTTAACGAATCCTGTTTGTGTTACCCATACATGGGGTAATCGAGCATACTTTATTAGAAATAATGGGTAACCTAGGACATGTAGGTTACTTGTCATGAGTTCATGTCATGATAGTCACTTTGGTGAATTCCGTTAGTATTGGTTTCATGAGCTTAGTGCAATAAAATATTGTTTTATGTGAGTGAATGGTAATGTAGCTCGAGGTGGTAAACATGCATTCAAAACTGTTATTGCAAACCTATGAATTCACTCAACCTTTGTGTTGACTTTTAAGCATATATTTCAGGAAATTGTGACTGATAGCATGGAGCAGCACAAGGATGGCATGAAGTGGCACAAGCTTGAAATTATTATCTTAGATTTTAGGAACCTCATATTGTAAAACTATGATTTTTAATGATATATAAAGAAAGTTGACTTAATCACTCCTTTGAGTTGTTCTCTATCATTATGACTTGTGTTCTATGACGTAATACACTAAAATTAGCTTCCGCTGCAATAAGGTAAAAATCGAGGTGTTACAGATTGGTACTCAGAGCCATGGTTATAGAGAACAAGAATTAAAATCTTGACAATTACTACTTTTATAATAATTTTAAGAAAGTCCCCCGTGCCAAAAGCCAGTGCTGCTACAAGAGTGATATAAATGACTATACCGCTACTCTTTAGAATTATGTGTAAGTATAAATATTATACTTATGACTAAATGAGATTATGTTTAAGTATACGTAATATAATAAGTTAGGATTTATCGACGTCTCTAGAAATAGGTATTCATATCTTCCTCCTATTATCATCTTATCAGATTCTCAATATGAGCGTTCTACAAGTATTCCTAACGACTCTCCGAAGTATATTTCCAATGTTCCGAAGAATTGTAACACCCCCAAATTACCACGCAGCGGAATACAACTTTGGGGCGCTACTCATAGCACATCAGACACAATCATAGACAACGACCTCAAAAGAGACGCTAAAATAATATACAACATGGTCTAAAAAGTTTTCCATCCCAATATATAAAATCAGAGTAGAGTTTTGTCCTAAAAACCGTTACCAACACATCACATTCATCAAAGATTTTAAAGTCATTTATTCATTTCAAAGGATGGAAAAATAATATAAACTTTAGACAATTAAGTACCAACTCCCTCCTCGCATGCTCTGCTGCTATCCATCTTGATTACCTAAAATACATGCTTAAAATCATCAACACAACGGTTGAGCGAATCTATAGGTTTTACAAATCATCATTTGAACACAAGAATTTTAATCATCCAAGCTTGTCACACAGACAAGTCATATATTTATCGAAAATGCCTTAAGCTCATGCAACTGAACATTAACCAACACGTCAAACCGGGTCACTTAGGACGCCCCTACAACAAGTAATATTGTCATATACCAACGACCTCTTATACATAATACCCTTTCAGGTGTTCACAAGGATACATACCCTAGGATAAGGCTTGTAAAACCAAATAGATCTATAATATGTATTAGCGTTTACCTCACAAGGTAATTAACAGTTCATAAAATTCAGGGACTTCATAAGAAAATGGTACTTAGGCATTTATCATCGAATTCGGGTCCAGCACACCGAAAAACAACTTGTGTTCATTTATAAAATAGCATGTATTCCCCCTCGCGGGTTAAAAATCATTTACAAGATAGTATAAAAGCGAGGCTATAGACTCACCTTAGATGATACGCGAAGCTAGTAGTAGTAGTGATCGCCAAAGAGAAGAATGCCCCAAATATACATGTCAAAAGCCGCCACCTAACAAATAAGGTGCGCACTTAGCAACATACTTAAGTGTTTCAGGACATACTTACTATAATAAAATCAACGACACAAAAATAGTGCGTAGACATGGTTAACCAATGCAAGTGAATCCCTTCTAAACCTCACAATATATACTAGTTCTCCAAAACTAGTATCTTCGATATTGATCCATCTCAAGATGCCAAATAAACATGGTTCAAGTACCCAACACGGGTCTTCAATCTTAGAATATTCACTCATGCCTAAGACTTATATCTTTTAGAAATTTTAGAAGCTATTAGATTGGCCTATCGCCTCAAACTATGACATGAGGTTAAGTACCTCCTAATAATACTCAGCCGGTACCTACCAAAAGTACACACTGATTTACCATACTTAAACAACTCTGTTTTTTTATCAAACTTGGTGAAAAAATCACTTATAATCTGTACAATACTCAGTTTAAATTTCATCCAATTATTTACATTTTATAACTACCTGCTCGACACATCTTTAGACTTTAAAAACCGGACTGTTTTGCACACTTGACTCGTAAACCATTTTGACTTTGTTAAACATTCCCATTTATGTCTATCAGTAGAAGTATGTATTAGGGATTGGTGTTTCATTTCCTTTTGTTAACAAGCTTCCTGTAGCTTGCGGTTAATGTGGTATCTTAGCCACATTCCTTTGTTCTTCAACGTTTTTTTTTGTTAATATATTTACCGGGGCAACCCTTTACCAAAAATAAAACATTCCCATTTACAAAATCGACACTTGACTTTTAAAATAGACTTAAAATGCCAAGTTTAGAACCTGAGAACAGCTCTTGAACATTTGTAAAACTTAAATTATTGTCCCCGAGATTGGACCCAATATCGACAAAAATTTCGTATTGTGTCGATACGCATCTCCTGGTACACAAATATTCAAACTAGTGTAACTTCTTCCTCGTTATGACTTAGAAGCTCTATCTTTTAATCGAAACGACCGTCTCGACGACCACTACATCTATATCCAATAATACCAACATTTCCTCAAACTTATACCCACGAAAATCTCCTTCAAACTCACTGATGTAAAACACCCATTTAAAAATCACACCAAAACCCTTTTTGTCCCATTTTTAACATCATCAACACTTCATACATCATATATCAATCATCCCTAACAACTCCTAACACCTTAGATTCACTTGCATGATACATACTTTCAAAACCCAAATCAAAATTCACACATGCGTCACTTTAAAATAAAATATATCAACAATAACAACAATACTCTTTCATCAAAATAGATCAAACACTTGTAATTTTACAAAAAAAAAATAAAAGTTCATGCATGTTAATAAAATTCATACCAAAATGATCTCCTTTGAATTTCAAACATGGGACTTCTTTTAGATTTTCATAAATCAAGCTAAAAATCAAGATCAAGGGGTGTTTTGTTTGGTTAGAACTCACGGCTAGAGAGAAAACAAGGAAAAGAGAAGAATTTTGGTGGGAGAAAAATGCATGTGTGTGTGTTGTTGAATCTTTTATATGGTGGAGAAAGGGTAGAAGTTGCCATTTTTCCTTTCTTGTGGACTAAAGTGTAAATATTAGTTAAAAAGCGGGAATGACTACCAGTCAATTTTAAAAATATTTACGAGAGTCGGGTTTCGTCCCGGCTTCGTAAAAATATAAATCTCGTTTGTTAAATCGATCGTTTTAATAATTAAACGCGGACAAAACAAACTAGTAAGGTTCTGACTCGACTTAATACTTAATGAAATAAAAATTTCACAAATCTCAAATATCGAAATAATCGACACTAAAATATAATATTTGGGCATCCATTGGCATCGCGATCACTATCAGTACTCTTCAATCGTCACAACAATTAAATACAACCACATATTACTGGTTTCACGTAAACCGTCAAACATAACGATACTTACCATTACTTAGAAATTGAAAATCAGGTACATACTTAGGGTAAAATAATGACATTAAGTTCGAGGTATTATATTATCACCTCCTTTAAGGAGCAACGTACCGGCACTCGCCTTGCCTTATACTCATATTACGTACCACTAGGAAAGACGAGGGCACTTCCTTCTAAAGAAGTCCTCACGATCCCACGTGAATCTTGATCCATGTCTCGAATTACATCTCACCTTCATAAAGGGAAAACTTACTCTACTTAAAACGCTTAACCTCTCGATCGAAGATCTCCACTTGTTCTTCTACAAAATGCAACTTGTCGTCAAGTTGTATCCCACCTAAAGGGGATGAATAATTCCTTATTCGCAAAAAACTTCTTCAAGCTCGATACACGAAAATTACACAAATTGCACGAAGCTCATCTGACGATTCCAACTTATAAACAACCGGTCCCATCCGCTGGGTGATCTCAAACGATCCAACGTAACTTAGAATTAACTTTTCTCCATTTCCAAAATGGATTACACCTTCCCAAGGTGATACCTCAATCATTACCTTGTCTGCAACTTCAAATTTCCAACGGCTCTCTACGGATATTGGCATAGCTCTTCTGACGACTTCTCGTGGTTAACAAACGATTGTCAATCCATACAATCTTTTTTTGTAGTCTGCCAAATCATTTCAGCTCCAATCAATTGTCCTTCCTCTACTTCCATCCATCAATCTGGCGATCTACATTTTCGTCCCATGCGCAGCCAAAGTCTCAATAACCATCGTCGTTGAAGGTCAAAAAGATATTACATGGTACGTGTTCTCCATGATCAGACGTCAATGGACAATGTCGTCTCAAGTTCGCATAACTTACGATCACTCTACTAGATCACATACCATATAAGTAAATAAAAAACAAAGGTCGAACATAAACATAAAATATAGATCTCCACCGTTAATCATCGAGAAAAACCTTGAACGAACCCTTGATAGCAATAGCTGAATTCCCAAAGTCTTCTTACTTGCAGTGTCGGCTACAACCTACTCCTCGAGGTGGCGACAAATTAATTATTTCCAGTCATTTAGAATTTCGTTCCATTGGCGAAGATTCACAACATATCGGGCATATTACAGCTTCTGATCAACTAGTCAACATACAAAGGCGTCCCACTAACTTCTGCTTCATCCCTTAAGGTCATGCATCATATTCCTCATTTAATTCTTCATACTAGCCCTCAAGAGTTTCTTCATAAATAAAAGTCTCCGATGACCCTTTGATAGTAGCAGTTAAAATCCCAAGATCTTCATATCCATGATAAGTTGTCGTTGATAACTTGATCCTCAGTCAATCCACAAATACACGCATAAATCCTGGTGACGCTTAAACAAGTCGCCTATTCTCAGAACGATCAATGGTTCTTAACAATCAGCTTATAAAGCTCGCGATTATTGAGACACATTAGAAATGGTCCATCAAAACAAATAATAACTCGGGAGAAGTCCAACGAGTTACTCGTACATAGACGATAATCGATGATAATCATAATGACGACGACACTTAACGATTAATATCAACGTAACACGAATCGAAGAAAGACGTACACACACCAAACAACTCCAAATCGAGCCAGACATACATGACCTCACTCATTTATAACTCCTTGTCTACATCAAAAGGCGTTCCCCTCCATGTATACAAAAGTTTATATATTTACAGTTCGGGAACTTATAACTTTATTTTTCAAATGAAAAGGCGTCCCAATCCATTTCACCGAGACGATTATAAGTCATCCTACTCAAGTATTACTACCTCTCAACACGATGTCAAATCCAAATTACATACCATAGTAAGTACGAGGTGTCAATAAACTTACTTCACGATATTCGTATTCAAACGTCCCATTCCATCTGAATAAGGAAAACACAAACAATCTAAGGTCCAGTGGTTTAAAACTTTCTTATACAACCGTTCCAATCCATTTAAATAAGAAAAACCTTAAACGACTCATAGTTGGGCGAGTTAAAATCTCTATATCTAAATTTCCCATTCCATTTAGATACAAGGTATTAAGTCACTCAACCGAATGACTACTACCAGCATATCTTTGTTGTACCCAACTATATATATTTGATTAGGATATATATATATTTTTTAAGTCCAACATTGGCATCCTCCTTTTCGCCAATAAAACATAGTCATATATAATCAAATCAAACGTCACATTACGTAGAAGGCGTTTCCTCGGATAAATGATTCTCCAAAATCATAAGAAGTACTCGGAACACGAATATCACCTCAATCAACTACATTTCGCAAGGAGATGTCGTAAAATGGCACATCATGATACGATGATAACAATCGAACTTAAACAAGTTGATATGCGATAGATTACGAAACAATATATACATACTCAAAGTATCAAACAAGTTTCACACTCGTATTCAGATAATACATAATCATCAAGATCCGTGATTGGTGGTGAGACCAAATCCGATACAAAACCGTATTATAAAATGTACGACAATCAATCAAGGACCATTGCTTCACGGACAATGCCTTTAAATACCATAGTATATTCATACATATACATACTACCATTCCTACATATACATAGGTTCACATAATCACAACCAATCATAAAGTAATGCAAGAATAGCCTTCCTGAGCCATGCAGAGTAGTTGCATGCTTAAAACTTTTTAGAACACACCAAAGTTATAGTTTAGGTTTTTCAAAATCGACCTAGTTGTCTATAACTTGTGGCTCCGATACCATTTTGTAACACCCCCAAATTACCACGCAGCGGAATACAACTTTGGGGCGCTACTCATAGGACATCACACACAATCATAGACAACGACCTCAAAAGAGACGTTAAAATATTATACAACATTGTCTAAAAAGTTTTCCATCCCAATATATAAAATCAGAGTAGTGTTTAGTCCCAAAAACCGTTACCAACACATCGCATTCATCAAAGACTTTAAAGTCATTGATTCATTTCAAAGGATGGAAAAATAATATACACTTTAGATAAGTAAGCACCAACTCCCTCCTCGCATGCTCCGCTGCTATCCATCTTGATTACCTGAAATACATGCTTAAAATCATTAACACAACCCCGGTTGAGCGAATCTATAGGTTTTACAAATCATCATTTGAACACAAGAATTTTAATCATCTCAAGCTTGAAACATAGACAAGTCATATATATATATATATATATATATATATATATATATATATATATATATATATATATATATATATATATATATATATATATATATATATATATATATATATATATATATATATATATATATATATATATATATATATATATATATATATATATATATATATATATATATATATATATATATATATATATATATATATATATATATATATATATATATATATATATATATATATATATATATATATATATATATATATATATATATATATATATATATATATATATATATCGATAAATGCCTTAAGCTCATGCAACTGAACGTTAACCAACACGTCAAACCGAGTCACTTACGGCGCCCCTACAACAAGTAATATTGTCATATACCAACGACCTCTTATAACTAATACCCCTTTCAGGTTTTCACAAGGATACATACCCTAAGATAAGGCTTGTCAAACCAAATAGATCTATCATATGTATTAGCATTTACCTCGCAAGGTAAATAACAGTTCATGAAATTCATGGACTTCATAAGACAATGGTACTTAGGCATTTATCATCATATTCGGGTCCAGCATACTGAAAAACAACTTGTGTTCATTTATAAAATAGCATGTATTCCCCCTCGCGGGTTAAAAATCATATACAATATAGTATAAAAGCGAGGCTTTAGACTCACCTTAGATGATGCCC
Organism: Glebionis coronaria; assembly: GCA_025667525.1. NCBI lineage: Eukaryota > Viridiplantae > Streptophyta > Magnoliopsida > Asterales > Asteraceae > Glebionis > Glebionis coronaria. The sequence continues at coordinate 293,137,199 of CM046881.1, read as the reverse complement.
GAAGCTAGTAGTAGTAGTGATCGCCAAAGAGAAGATGCCCCAAATATACACGTCAAAAGCCACCACCTAACAAATAAGGTGCGCACTTAGCAACATACTTAGTATAATAAAATCAACGACTCAAAAATAGTACGTAGACATGGTCAACCAATGCAAGTGAATCCCTTCTAAACCCCACAACGTATACTAGTTCTCCAAAACTAGAATCTTCGATATTGTTCCATCTCAAGATGCCAAATCAACACCGTTCAAGTACCCAACACGGGTCTTCAATCTTAGAATATTCACTCATGCCTAAGACTTATATCTTTTAGAAATTTTAGAAGCTATTAGATTAGCCTCTCGCCTCAAACTATGACGCGAGGTTAAGTACCTCCCAAAAATACTCAGCCGGTACCTACCAAAAGTACACGTTGATTACCGATACTTAAACAAATTTGTTTTTGACGAAACTTGTTGAAAAAATCACTTATAATCTGTACAAGACTCAGTTTAAATTTCATCCAATATTTTACATTTTAGAACCACCTTCTTGACACATCTTTAGACTTTAAAAATCGGACTGTTTTGCACACTTGACATGTAAAACCATTTTGATTTTGTTAAACATTCCCATTTACAAAATCGACACTTGACTTTGAAAATAGATTCAGAATGCTATATTTAGAACCTTAGAACAGCCCTTGAACATTTGTAAAACTTAACTTATAGTCCCCGAGATTTGACCCAATATCGACAACAATTTCGTATTGTGTCGATACGCATCTCCTAGTACACAAATATTCAAACGAGTGTAACGTCTTCCTCGTTATGAGTTAGAAGCTCTTTCTTATTTTGAAACGACCGTCTCAACGCCCAATACAGATATATCCAATAATACCAACATTTTCTCAAACTTATATCTACGAAATCTGCTTCAAACTCACTGATGTAAAACAACAATCTAAAAATCACACCAAAACCCTTTTTGACCAATTTTTAACATCATCAACACTTCATACATCCTATATCAATCATACCCAACAACTTCTAACACCTTAGATTCACTTGAATGATCCATACCCAAATCAAAATTCACACATGCATCACTATGAAATCAAATATATCACCAATAACAAGAATACTCTTTCATCAAAATAGATCAAACACTTGTAACTTTACAAAAAAATAAAAAGTTCATGCATGTTAATAAAATTCAAACCAAAATGATCTCCTTTGAATTTCGAACATGGGATTCTTTTAGATTTTCATAGATCAAGCTAAAAATCAAGATCAAGGAGTGTTTTGTTTGGTTGAACTCACGGCTAGAGAGAAAAGAAGGAAGAGAGAAGAATTTTGGTGGGTGAAAAATTCATGTTTGTGTGTTGTTGAAGCTTTTACATGGTGGAGGAAGGGTAGAAGTTTCCATTTATGGTTTCTTGTGGACTAAAGTGTAAATATTAGTTAAAAAGCGGGAAATGACTACTAGTCAATTTAAAAAATATTTACGTGAGTCGGGTTTCGTCCCGACTTCATAAAAATGTAATTCTCGTTTGTTAAATTGATCATTTTAATAATTAAACGCACACAAAACGAACTAGTAAGGTTACGACTTGACTTAATATGTAATGAAATAAAAATTTCACAAATCTCAAATATCCAAATAATCGATACTAAAATATAAAATTTGGGCATCCATTGGCATCGCGATCACTATTAGTACTCTTCAATCGTCACAACAATTAAATACAACCACATATTACCGGTTTCACGTAAACTGTCAAACATAACGATACTTACCATTACTTAGGAATTCAAAATCAGGTACATAGTTTGGGTAAAATAATGACGTTAAGTTCGGGGTATTATATGAATAATCCTTATGATACTTCAGAAAATACACCCAAAGATTAGAAAATCCCAAAAGCCATTTTACCCTTTGATGACGACCCGTATATGCAAGTTATACGAGCATATAATGAAGAAATAGATTTTACACCTCGACATCAAATTTACTATCACCTTACCCTATTAATATACCATTATCTATATTTGAAAAACTTACCCAAAAATACCTATGAACAACAATTTAAAAATACCCTACCCTATTTGAAAGAACTTCCTCCCGAGCGTATTGAAGATCTTGAAGATAAACTTGAAGGACTTAGGAAATACCGAAGAATTATACAACGAGATTTTAGAAGTTATAAGAAGATTTTGAAGAAGTTAAGGCTAAGTTGCATAGAAGACAAATGATACACGATGAAGAAATTATTCAATCTCGACTAAAGATTTCTACTATAGAGTTAATCATTGAGGACATTCAAATTAGACATCGAGCCAACATACGAAGTCTTTTTGTTGTTATCAAAGAACTCAAGAAGAAGAGATGAACACATTAGACTAAAACTTGCAAATACTTTCAACTTTATGTCTTTAATTTGATATTAATAGTGAAGCTTGTCTTGTAAGTATAAACTGACAAGTTGTTAATAAATAAAAGTTGTGTTTCTCATCAAATCCTTTTATTCCATACTTATTTCTAAGAAGTAATAAATCCCTAATTCTTGGTTTTCTCACAAATAATTATAAATAAAATTGCGTTAATTCTGAAGAAATCATATACTTGATAAAGTATATTTTGGAATTTCTATTATCTTCTATGATAATATGAATTATCAATTGAATATAACCCGCAAGTTTGAAGAAAGACTAAGGAAACTTCCCAAGTTTTCTAAAAGTATTTGATTCTCGACTTTTGTCTATCAAAAGATTCTTTTGTAGAATATAAGATATGTAAAAGAGAAGCTTGTTTTATAAGACGAGTTTTTACATTTTGAGTTTCATATCATGGATAAATATGTTACGATTATGTATGAGTCATATCTCTATAAATCCGTTGTAAATTTTGAAATTCTATTTCATAGTTGGATTTATTATCCTTAGATATGAATGATAACCAACATAGTAAGCTTCTTATATAAACCTAAAAGATATACCTTGTGTTCGATAAGCATTTATATATATACATATACATATGTGGCATATGCTTTCTGATATAAGTATACCTTGGATTCTGAATTCTTTCTATTCTATCGTTCTAAACCCTAAAAGTATTTGGCGAAGGAATGACGATGACATGGCTGTAATCCTACAATAAGAAGTACTATTCGAAAGAAGATTCTATCACTGGTTAGTTTCGATATCCAAGGAAGAAAAGATGTTATTAGTATCACCCGTTGGATCAAAGAGCCAATTCAGTTTTCTATCGGATTAACCGTGTTTAGAGTTGTAAAGTGAAGCTTGCTATAAAAAGATAGCACTTCGTCAGTTATCTTGGTGAATTCTTTATGCTCAACCTATTGAGATAAAAGAAGTACATAAGATCGTTTGATTAAATTTCAAATATCTCTTAGAAAAATGATTGAGAAGATGAAAGAAGAACTCCGCTATATAATGATAAAAGGAATCAAACTCGAGACATACACGAAGAAATTTCAGAGTTAGTAGAGTTGTATCCTATCCCGAAGAATGATAAAAGCCTTCATCAGAAGATTTTATCATGAAATTTTGTCATGGAATTTCATCTGAAAATTCTATCAAGAAAACTTCATCAGAAGATTTTGTTAGGAATTTTATCAAAGATTTTGAATAAAGATTACCGCTTCCAATATCCCAATATACTAGAGAAAGTCGTTACCCTTTACCCAAAGAGTTGATGAGCAAGGTAATTAAGCACAATCTTGTGCAAAAATCAGAAAAATCTTAAGCGTAAATTCAACGATGAAAGAACGATCATAAATTCAAGTAAACTAGAATCAAACCTACGATGGATATGATGGGAATTTTCTTCTATGTAAGAAATACACTCTGCATTACACATGACTTTGCACCATCTGGTGTCAGATTTTCAACATAGTAGGTCGTTGGACTAGGAATTTTAAAGGCAAGTGGCCTTATAAGTTATATGTTCGGTAAAATTTTCATGTATCCATTATACATGTTGTAAGGAATAGAATAATACCTTCCATTTAAGCATCGTTCATCACTAGGAAATCATATTCTTAGAGTTTATACACACGATGTGTTACCTACGCAGAAGTAAGAAGGAAATCTAGGGGTATAATTAATATGTCAAATGTTAGAATATTTGTCTATATTCGTGTTATGTCGGAATTTTCTAAGTCAATGATTTATATTCTGTTTATTCGATAAAATTAGGACGCTTCTTCGATCAAATAAATAAATAAATCACTAAATTTATGATTTCTTCCTTGCATAAAGTTAAACGCATCTTTATGTTAGTTAGAATTTATAAATGGACTTAAAGATATTCGATATAAGACACGTGTAGACTTACTAAATCACTAGAATTCTGAATGAGAAATTACGATATTATATGATAAAAAGCAAGCAAAATCTAAATTGGACCATTCATAGATTCTTGAATTAGGCTGTGACATATTAACTGGAGTTTACCAAATAACTCAGTAATATTCATGATACTTTTCATGCATTACGAATCTGAAGAAATGTTTATCTGAGGAATCTCTTATCAACCCAAACGAAAGAGTTTCCGCTCAACGATAAACTAAAATATGTAGTGTTATATGGTATTTATAATTATTAATGTAGCTTGAATATGTTTGGAAAAGCGAGGATTTTACTCGTCTCTCTTTTATGACATTAATCTTTATCTAAATCTCGGGACAAGATTTCTTTAAGAGGAGAGACTTGTTGGGTTGAAAATATAAAGTATTATGAGTTGATGTGTCAAAACTAAAAGACAAGGACTAAATATGACAAGAGAAGATTCTACAAGCCGGTGGACAAACTTGTAGAAGATATATTACAAGAGAATAAAAGATTTAGTGAATATCTTATTTAGTGAATATCTTATTTACTAAATATCTTATTTAGTTTCCTTGTAACAAGGGTTTATATGTAGTATATAAACACATACCATGCATAGGTTTTATTCATAACAATCATTCACAATGTAACCTACAAGCAATTCGTGTGTCTAGACGTGGGATTCAATGTATACACGTCTAGATGTTATTTGTATTTAATAATACAAGTAACGTTTGGAAAAATCATATTGTCCACAACACCTTGTTATAATCAACGTTCTAATTCCGCTATGTTTATCATATGAATGTTGATTATCCTAGTAAGCTTAATCGATCCGTGAATTTTGGTTTCATCAATTGGTATCAGAATGGGTGGCTCTTGATGCTAGGATCAACAAGGTGTTCGTTCGTAATGAAAAAGAAGAAAAACCCGTATTAGGGTTTTTATGCACTTTAGTCTGCGCAACAGTGTTGTGAAGGGCGTAACTTTTTCATGAACCATTGGATCGCCACGAAATTTGTTTTGTGTGTTCTACACACATACATCTAGATATCAACTGGAGGGTTGTCGAGATCTTATTCCAAGACAATGTTATTAAGCGTCAAAGTCAGCAGCAGAATAAGTGATCATATGCAGATCTCTGTGGACAGCCGTATTAAAAACACGATTTCTCCTTCGTTAATCATTTGATCATCGTGAAATTTTTGTTGTAGATTCTTGGCACTTGTGTCTAGGATCTCACCGAAGGGATCTTTGATCTGAGCTCTCATGAGGAAGTTATTTGAAGTCGAAGTTGGCTACAAAGATGGTACGAAGTTTTCTGTTTTACATTGAATAAAGATTTAAGGTTTCATCCCCTAAACCCTAGATTGATTTTAAAAACAGAACAGTAGTTCCTTGTTTATGATTAGAGGTTGTTGTGAAGAGTTTAATAAAGCTATGAGTTATACAAAATTTGTTTTAGGGTTTTGAAACCCTAGAATGATGCAATCGTTTTATTTATCACTTGTTGCTGTTGTGGTCCCTGTCCAAAATATAAGAAGTTCGATGTAATTATTGACAAGAAAAAGGGTCTTGGGGTACCATGTTAAGTACAAACAGCGATGGGACAAAGATGTCAATGGTATATGTTGTTTGTGGTCCATGATGTCAGAGTATTGCTAATGGTTTAGGTGAAGATTAAAAGTACTGAAGTTGGTGCGGTTCGTATGGTTCCTAAGTAAACGATTAAACAGTTGATCAAACAGAAGGTGATGTATTGGTTCATTTGTTTTAAAGGTTTGATTCATGTATTGTATGTATGATAGTACTTTTGGCAGCAAAAGAAAAAGACAGCAGTCAAGACAAAACGGTGGCCCAGGCATGGTTCGTTCTTAATGTATAAAACATTGTGATCTACGTAGAAAAAGATGTGTGGTCTCAGGAGCTTATTTATCTGTGAAGCAAAAGATGAAAAGAAGAACTGTAGAACGTGAATTCTAATGTTGTAGGGATTCACATATGTTTGATTTAAAGTAGCAATATACAAACCCGTGATGGTAGATGAATTTTTGCTCAAGTGGAGATTTAATCAACAATGGGTGGAAAGTTATGTATTAAAAAAAGACAGTATGCATGCATGATCGTGATTGTGATTGATTATGTGGGTGGATCGAGCCACTGACATGAAGAAAAGTTGACGCTGATGCATTAAAATTCATTCGCTAACAGAGTATATGTTTTCGAAGACGCTGACGTTTTTAATCGAGACGCTGACGGGTGTAGGTTAGCCGCTGACAGAATTAGACGTTGATAGGAATAAGACGGACGCTGACAGAAGCACTGACAGAAGCGCTGACAGAGTTGAAGGATTTCAGATAAATGAGGAAAGGTTGCTGTTTGGTAATTTGATTCGGTTTTGGCACACAAAACGAGGAATTTACACACGAAAGTACATGGAATCACTGTTTTAATTCAGAATATCGTTTTGATATTTATGGCTCGGATATTATTCTTAAAAGACGTATATGATTAAGGGGAAGAATTCTTATGGTAAAATTGATGCTTGAAGTAGATTTTCGCGAGTTTGTGTTTTATCATATCTTTAAAGTCAACAGCCACTGACTTTGATGATAACTTGTTCGTGCTTTAAATGTTTGGTGACGAAGACTTGTCAAATCTAGCAGCTAGATACCTTGATATCACTTGAAGGAGTTATATTATCGTGCTCAGTGTCTCACAAAGGATGAGGATTTTGACAAAGAGATCGAGGTCTACTTATATTTTCCGTGTCATATAAGTTCGACGTCACATGGATAGTGCAAGGCATGGAACATAGGTTTGGGTTATTCTACTTCTACATCAAGATTATTGTATTTATTTTTCTTCAAGATCATTACATAGAGCTACTTTTGGAGAATCTTCAAGATTGCATACTTTCACATATTCCCTATTGATGTGTCAAAAAGGGGAAGAATATGTGCTATTCTTAAGGGGAAGTAGTTTGAAGATCATGTGCCATATACAAAGGGTTTTGACATCATCAACTAGGGGAAGATTGTTGGGTCAAAAATATAAAGTATTATGAGTTGATGTGTCAAAACAAAAAGACAAGGACTAAATCTGACAAGAGAAGATTCTACAAGCCGGTGGACAAACTTGTAGAAGATATATTACAAGAGAATAAAAGATTTAGTGAATATCTTATTTAGTGAATATCTTATTTAATAAATATCTTATTTAGTTTCCTTGTAACAAGGTATTATGTGTAGTATATAAACACATACCCTGCGTAGGTTTTATTCATAACAATCATTCACAATGTAACCTACAAGCAATTCGTGTGTCTAGACGTGGGATTCAATGTATACACGTCTAGATGTTATTTGTGTTTAATAATACAAGTAACGTTTGGAAAATTCATCTTGTCCACAACACCTTGTTATAATCAACGTTCTAATTCGGCTATGTTTATCATATGAATGTTGATTATCCTAGTAAGCTTAATCGATCCGTGAATTTTGGTTTCATCAAGACTGTGACAATCCTAAAAATTCACATATGTGTTATGTACTATGATTGAATGAATATGAAAATTTGCCTGGAAGTTTTTGCTTTTGTGCCTTACTTGGTAAGATGAATGGGCCCTCACAACTTGAATTGCTATATCAACATATTCCTATATGTTGTAAACACAATGTATATATTATGTCCAAGATCTAAAAGTAATTTAATAAGTACATTATGAATAAGAACATTTCAAATATAACTATGATGCCCTAAATTCCCTTAGAAACCATAGAATCCCTTTAAACGATTTGTAAACTCAAGAATGGTTAACTATAAATGGACAATTCATATGAATAAGTAATTATGGATTATAAAAAAGTTGTAAACTATACTTTGAAGACATAATAATACCTAAGAATGGTAAGAAGAAACTATACAAAACTAAGTACAAATAAATGTACATAATAGTCTAGATCACCACCTAGAAATTCATGGTAAACAATGTTTCAAGCAATATAACTACATAATATCTATGTACAACTATCAAATACAATGTACTAGTTATAATCTATTATATAAAGGAAAGGTAATTGATCACAAAACACTGATATTCACTAATATAAAGCTAATTACAAGTAAAAGGCCTAGTAACCTAGATTAGCACCTAAAATCCATTTCATATTGAATCAGAGTATAATATTTTGAAACTAATTTTAAAACTCAACTACATATCATATAAAGATCATACTTTTATCTCAAGCTAAGTTACAAATTAATAAATCACAATGTACAAGTTATTGAAGCATTGAACTATAAGCTAATTTAATTATCCTTAGGATATGATTAACTTATATAAACCCTTAAACTAAGAATGTAAAATCCCTAGAAGTTTTAAGCATACTGTATAAGACCTAGAGTAAGTTTACATTATGATATAAACACTAATTAGTCAAGATAGAAAGTCACTAGGCTTAATGACCTAAAAACCCTTATATTAAGTATTTCACTTAGAATCAATACCTAGTCTTTTAGGACAAGTATACAAACACTCATAGCATTTCATTAAGGTTATAACATTATATTAAGTTAATGTAAAATTACCCTAAAGCACAAGGTACAACATTTCAATGCATGGCTTATAAATTAGGTCAAGATAGGTATTTTCACCCTTTGGACATGTTTACTTAGAATAACTTAGTAAAACCAATGTAGGAACTTCATGAACACATTGAGGACAATGTAGGAAGTATAAATTGAGTGTACATCAGTAGCTAAATCATGTATAATGGATTTAACAAGGATTTAGCCCTAGATCATTTGAAACCCTAACCCGGCTAGGTTTTCTTCCCAATTTCACCTTAAACCTTTGTTATACTTAAAAAAAAGCCCCAAAATCCTTAATTACAGTGTCTAAACCCTAATTACACCCTAATCCATCACTAATCACATTCCTAAACCCTTAATTACAAGAATTACAAAGTTACAAGCCCTAGATTTGCATCCGACTGGGTTTTCCCTCCAAAACTAAGTTTAAAATTTTTCCCTCCCTTTCCAAGTTTAAAATATCTCCCATTCCTATCCATTTTAGCCATGTAGCATTTATCACCACTACTGGAAATATGTTTTTACGTATTTAGGAAGATTCGGTCACTCTGAAAATATATTAGTTAGTAGCTCGTAGTCAATGTATTAATTTAATTAAACAAAGCCTTAGCCCAGTCCATGCATGTATGGCCGACGGCCCAACATTATAAGCCTAAGCCCATCTCATGGGCTTGGTATATACACCCTCTCTTTGTTGGAGAGGGTGTGGATCACTTTATTTTACACATAGTAAAAGTGTGTTTTTACACATTTTCTCTCATATTGTGTGTGTGTTCTCACCATCTCTCTCTACTCTCTCTCTATTATAAGCAAGATTTACATAACCCTACAAATGGTATCAAGATCCATGGGATGATTGTCTTGTTTATGTGTTTGTTTTGGTATTGATTCGTATGTATTTGATCCATATAGCTCGCTTCCAAAAAAATTGTGTATTTTTTGTGGTTTAATCTTTTCTAAATTCATCTTATTTGGGAACATTATTTGGGTTAAAAACACAAAACATTTTGGCTTTGGCTCGATTTTGGTGAAAATATTCGAAAAATTTCATCTTTTGTCCGAGATACAATTTTCCAATTTTTTGGAAAGTAGAAACCCTAGAAATTGCGAAGTGGGAAATTTTTGCGAGTTCAGTAGTGTATTGTGAAGTTGGGATTGCGAGTTCAGCAGTGTATTGCAAAGTTAGCAGTGTATTGTGAAGTTGGGATTGGGAAGACATCGTATTACTAACTCAGGATTCCGAACATAGGTTTAAGAATTTTTGCGAACTCAAGATTCCGAAGTCAGGTTTATGGTTTTTTTGCGAACTCAAGATTCCAAACATAGGTTTAAAGTTTTTTTGCGAACTCAGGATTTCGAAGTCAAGGTTAAGGTTTTTTGCGAACTCAAGATTCTGAACTAAGGATTGCGTACTCAGGTCACAATACTGTGAAGTCAGAAGTATTGGAGATTGCGAACTCAACTTTTGCTTTATTACGAACTTAGGTTTCAAAAATTGCGAACTCAGGGTTTTAAAATATTACGAATTGGATATTGGTAATATCATGAGTATTTTGGACTAAGAATATTTGGTTTCTCAAGAAGACATTGTTAAGGGATTTCAACAACGTTTCTCGACTTCCACACACGAACTTTAGAATATTACGGTTTAATCGCTGGTTTGTAAAATCCCATAAATTTATTTCTCGATTTCTCCTCGGCTAGTAAAACTCTGTATCTTTTACAACAAGCACGTTTACTTTCTCTCATTGTTCGATCAACATTTGTAAATCTTCACTTATCAAAATGGAGTATACTTCTCTTACAGATAAGTCAATCCTCTCGGGTACGGATAATCGTCCACCAATGTTGGTGAAGGCAATGTATGAGGATTGGACATCTAGAATGGAACTTTATATGTTGAATAAAGAAAACGGACATCTCATTTGGGCATTGGTTCAAAATGGACCATTAGTTTATCGAACCGTGACGGAAGGTGCAGTTACTCGTCCTCGCACGACTACCGATAATAAGTGTGAAAATACTTATCCTTTTACCACTGAAAACAAATAAAAACGAGACCAAAACGTGTGTTTAATGTCGTAAAAGTCGAAATTACGCGTGGTTTGTGTTTTTGTTATGTTTTAGGACCAAAAGATGAAAAAGGATGAAAACACGGAAGTTCATGGGCTTTTATCGAAGATAAAGACAACAGACAAGTCAAAAGATCAAAAGTGAAAAAGAACGGAAGTCAAAGGCCCATTCTAAAGAATTGTTGAAGAAAAAGACCAAAGACGGAAGTTTAACAAGTCGAAGAACCAAATTTAATAAAAGAAGAAATTAGAAGACGGGTTCAGTTTTATCTATCAATGAATCCTAAGACAAAGTCGAGGATGACAAATTTATTGTAAAGACGATAATACAAAAGAAAGAAGGAAGCACAACAACAACCACTCTCCACCTATATATAAACTCATTCCCTTCATTTGGAAGAGTTAGTTTTTAGTTTTCAATAGTTAGTTTTCATTATTTAATTAGGAGTAGGTGTAATCTTAATTGTGCTCTCATTTTCTTTAAGCTTTTCATCTTTCAAACTCTTAATCATTCTTTAATCTTCCATTGTTAAACCTTTAATTTCAAGTTTTTCATTAATCTCATTCTTCCTTTCTTGTTTTAATTTGTGTTTGAGTTGATTAATCTTGTTAGCTTATTTGTGTTTATTGCTTATTTGATTGTGTTGCTTATTTCTTGCTTTTATTACTTTTGATGTGGTTGCTTTTTATAGCTTATTGATCTTATTGTTTATTTGGTGTTTTTGCTTATTATTGTTGAGTGGATGTGATAGCTTATTGTTTTTAAAATAGATTTTATTGTTTTGCTAATTTGGTTCTTTTTATGATTTTAATTCGTGTTTTATTTGGCTTATTTCATAGTTAGTTTTGCTTAATTTTAGCTTATTTGTTTTCTTTGTTTTTGCTTATTATTTTCCGTACTTGATCTTTTAACATCTTTTTATTCCGAATTTTATTTTTTTTCATCAGGGTTTAGCTTTTATTCCGACATTAGTTTTTTTTACAAATTCCGACTTTAGGTTTCCTACATATTCCGACTTTTAGTTTTCTTTTAAAACTTATTCTGACATTAACATTTTACATATATTCCGACATTATCTCATAACACATATTCCGACTTTTACATTCTTTTTATTCCAACTTTTGTAATTCAAAAAATTCCGACTTTTAACCTTTTTTTTAAAATTCCGACTTTTGAACTTTTTAAAATTCCGACTTTAGAACTTTTTAAAAATCCCGACTTTTGAACTTTTTTAAAAAATTCCGACTTTTAAACTTTTTCTTTAAATTCTGAATTTTGAACTTTTTATAATTCCGACTTTTAAAACTTAAAAAAAACACATTCTGACATTTTGTTTTCTTAGATTATTCCGACATTTTGTTTTCTTAGATTATTCCGACATTTTATTTTTTAGTTATTCCAAATTTTGATTTTTTTACTTATTCCGACATTCGTTTTTTTAGTTATTCTGACTTTTGTTTTTGTTTTATTATTCCGACTTTTGTTATTTTTATTTATTCCGAATTCTATTTTTACAATTTTTTCACGTTCATTTTCTTTATAAGTAGCTATAGATAACCAAACTTCTTTTTATTCACCAATAACGACTAAGTACAGCTTTGAACCGGAGATCAGTTCGATAAGATTCACACAAGAACTATTTATAATTAAAAATCAGTCATTAAAATGGCGCCGCTGCCGACTTTTTCGTAAAGATCAACGGTTTTTTGTGAGACGAGTTGGATTTTGGGATCCGTTCACTTGTGAACATTATTATTCTTGCAAATTTCAAAATTACAAAAATCCAAAAATAATTCGAAAATTTCAAAAAACCCAAAAACATTTCAAAAATCATAAAAAGCAATTCTTTCCTAAGTTTTGCACCAAAAATATTTCTTTTTACATTAACTTTGTTTCTTCTTCTATTTCTTGTGTATATTTTTCTTTTGTAGGTGTATGCGTACTCGTGCGCGCAAGAGGAAAACCACCCAAGCCGATATCGAGACTCGTGTTATTGACACCATGGATAACTGACCAATGATCGAGCTCTTTCAATCACACGTTGAAGGCAATGACGATGCTATTGTTGTGCCAGATATTGGAGTTAACAACTTTGAGCTCAAAACCGGTTTTATTCAGATGGTTTCTGCTACACCTTTCTTAGGCCGCACTCATGATGATCCTCACGACCACATCAAGAGGTTTTTACATTTAACTAATACTATGAAATACAATAGGGTCTCACAAGAGGCAATTTGTTTGCTCCTCTTTCCTTTCTCTCTCGAGGGACAAGCCCAGAATTGGCTTGATAAGGAACCACCCCAAAGTATTGTAACATGGGTGGACTTAGAGACTAAATTCATAAATTACTTCTTTCCACCCTCACGTATTACCGCTTTGCGGAATGATATAATCAACTTTGAACAAAAGTACGGTGAGACGTTTAGTGAATCTTGGGATCGTTTTAAGGAAATTTTAAGAAAGTGTCCACAATACGGTTTTACTAAAGTGCATCAAATTAATACTTTTTACATTGGATTAAGTTTGAATGACCAAGATTCACTAAATAGTACTTCGGGGGGTAATATTCTCGTGAAAACTACACAAGTCGCTTGGGATATAATTGAAAACAAGACCAAAGTTCAAACTAAAAGTGTAAGGGCTACTATAGCTAGTACTAGTGATAGTGAGACTAACAATCAAATTAAATCGCTTACTTCAATAATGACAAAACTTTCTTTACATGTTCAAAACACACCCATTACACACGTGAATGCCCTTAATGCGACTTGTGAAACATGAGGTGGGCCACACTCGTACGTTAACTGTGAAAAGGTTTATGACCAATCTCATGGGGAAGTGTATGCTTATAACACCAATGAGAGGGTTCATTTCAACCCGAATGTTGATGCTAATCATTTGTCCTATAATTTGACTAACTATTTAGCTCCACCCGATTTTCAACAAAGACCACCCCCACCCACCCAAAACAACCAAGGTCTACCAAGAGCTAATATTCAAGGAAATGAAAATGTGCGGGGCTATAATGCCAATCAAGGAAATTATCAAGTACAAAATCAAGGCTATCCAAACCAAGGTTTTAATCCTTAAGGTTTTCCACCATACAACCAATACCCAAATCACGGTTTTCCACAACAAGGGTTCAATGTACCTAATCCACAAATGGACTTAGTTCTTCAAAAGATTACGGAGTAAGATAAGAAATTAAAGGAAATGCAAGAGTCCACGGATAGGAAATTCGTTAAAATGTTTCAAGCCCTTCGTCCCCAAGGTGCTCTTCCTTCAACAACCGAACTCAATCTTAGAGCTAATGTGAGTGCTATTACTACACGCAGTGAAGCAACTTTAGTAGGACCTTCTATCCCTCCCCCAGTTACTCTAGTTTCACCTCCTCCACCCCCAGTGATTCCTCCTACTACCACGCCTATTACTAGTTCTCCATTAATGTCTACACCTCTTCCTGAAGTTGTACACAAGAAAAAGCCTTCACCCTATCAACCTTCACCTTCTCCATCTTCACCTTCTCAGCCTTCACCTTCTCAAACTACACCTCCTAAGCCCAATATTCTTTATCCTTCTCGGTTAGACAAGTACAAAGTGCTCACTAAGGATGATACTCAAGTTTCTTACTTTTTGAAGATGATCTCACAAATGAACTTTAACATTAGCCTTCTTGAAGCTCTTGTCCAAATGCCAAAATTTGTTAAAATGTTCAAGGAGTTGCTTAGTAAGAAGGAGAAGATGGTTGAGCTTGTTAATACTCGATTAAATGAAAATTTTTTTTTTTTTTTTTGGGTAAAAGGGACTATCCCCGGTAAAATATATTACACCAAAAAACATTGAAGTACAGATGGAATGTGGCTGAAATACCACATTAACCTCAAGCTAAACGCTTGATAAACGCCTACAACGATGTATATGACATGCCATATACATTTACACACCTAACAAATAGAACAAAATAAAATCAAAGATTTATTCTTGTCTTCATTTAGCTTTATCCCTCTTGTCATGATATAAGTATGCAGCTTCATCATAGACATTCTCAACCTCTTCTACCTCCGAATCAGATTGATTTAGAATCTCAAAGCTATTTGATGTACCAACACCACCCTCATTCCGACTAATATTATTCATGAAACCTGCCTTAAACGTTGCTGGAAATTCAGAATTAGAATCTGGATTATTCGTCCGTTTAGTAGGATTAATTGGAGTCACCGCAACAAGGGCCGGTCCACTCTTAGTAGAAGACGCACTCGTACCGGCCTTTGGTATCGATGGAGCATTCTTATTATACTTGGAGGTTGAACTAGCTGGTAAATTGACTTTAGGAACATAAAGAGGTTTACTACCAACCTGGAAACCTCCATTCACGCTGCCATTAGTCTTTTTACCTCTCTTCTTCTTACGTTTTACATTCTGAAAACCTTCCTCCTTTTGCTCATTGACCTTGCTAAGATCAGCAACTTGCGTAGCCATAGGGCAAGCCGTAACAATTTTAGGACAGCACGTGTTATCATGGCCAAAAGTATAACATTGGGAGCACCGTAATGGCGTCCATTCATACTCAATAGTAACCGTCTCATTTGAATATCCAGACCCATTTGATAAAGGGACACCAAAAGTTAGCATTTCCAATGGTTCATCTCTAGCACTGACTTCAATCAAGCACCGTGCATAACTACTTCTTCCCCACGATTCCCTACACATGTTAGTCGTGTATGCATCAAGCATAACAGGCTTACCAACATGGGAAGCAATAATGCTTAACCCATCTTCCGAAAATACCTGAATTGGCACATTATGGATTTTAACCCACACTGGCAAACTTGTAAGTTCTTCCTTTTCCAATCTTGTATCAATTGACCATTCTTTAAGCACTATTGGAACCTTACGTATCATCCACGGGCCATTTTCAAGAACATCCTCCAACCCCTTATGCGAACTGAATTTAAAAAAGAAAAACCCTTTCGCATTTAACATGATACGAGTAAGCCCAAACTTACCCCAATTTTGTTTAACAAAGTACTCCACAACTGGGTATGCAAGCCGTTTACCAATAAAGTACCCATATAATGTGTTCTCAAATCGAGTTTGTACCTCATTGACAACTTGAACTGGCATGCAAAACTTGATACCCTCATCATTGCTCGTAGGAACCTCCATGTATCTAAAGTTAGCCTTAACATTGCTGCTTTCACTCCTCAAAGAATCCAAACCATTACCCTCCTGATTGTTACAGACAATAGGAGCTGTATTCAATGATGGCTGCATCAAAACAGAACCTATTAAAGGGACAACAACACTAGTTGGGGATTTCAAACCCCCGTTTCTATACGCATCATTCAGTGACGGGAATGCAGCAACTTGTGAAACCTGTGCTCCAACATGATTCGAGACCCCTTCTACCACAGCCGGGCTTATACAAACCCTAGCATCACATGGATTCATATCAGAAATCCTAGCTGTATCATTATGACTAGGCAGCACCAACTCATCATTAGGGTTTTGTACATCACTCATATTAGGAGCTGGATCCAAATCACTAATATTGTTAGCTTGAGAATGTGATTTGTTTACGCCAGCCACATTCGACATCAAAGATGTCTCAAAACTAGGGTTTTGATTCTCAGCCGACAGCGACGCAAGACCAAGTCCTCTATTTTCATTATTAGACAAAGAGATCTCATGAATACTCGATTCTCTTAACCGTGCCATACGCTCCTTAAAACCCTCCCAATCAATCGGACAACCTTCATTATTCATCACACGCTCTCAATCTCAGGATACTCAAAAACAAGCCTTCTCAAAGAACTTCCAGAGAAACTTGGAGATCTCGGTCATTTTGTGTTACCTTGTTCATTTTCCCAAATAGAAGATTGTACTGCCTTAGCGGATCTCGGGGCCAGTATCAATTTAATGCCATTAAGTGTTTGGAAGAAGTTATCATTACCCGATATTATACCAACCCCTATGACTCTTGAGCTATCTAATCAAACTCTCGATTACCCCGTTAGTATTGCTAAAGATGTTTTTGTTAAAGTTGGTACTTTCACTTTTCCGGTTGATTTTGTTGTTGTTGATTATGAGATGGATCCTCGTATTCCATTAATACTTGGACGCCCATTCTTGCGAACCGGAAAAGCTTTAGTTGATGTTGCCGATGGTGAGCTAATTCTTACGGTCGGGAATGATCAACAAGTTTTTAAAATGGGAAAGATTACAAGCAAATCAAATGGAAAAGAATCGGCGAACATGATTGATGTGCTTCAAGACGAGCTTGTTACAACTCCTTTGGAAACAACAAAGCTTGACGTGAATGATTTTGTACTACACAACAATCCTCTTTTCGAGCCTTTCTATGATAATCCAGTTTTTCGAGAACATGTGGAAGATTCTGATGATTCTCTTTCCGATTTGGATGCTCCACAAATTTATGATGATTATGATGATTCTACTTTCGATTATGAAGATATTCCGATTTATGATGATTTTGATGATGACACTCTTTCGAGTGATTCTTCAACTTTTGTGTCTTTTGATGATGTTTTTGCTCCTATATTTGATGAGGATCCTCCACCAACAACGTTTGATACTACTTTAGAGGATTACTCGAATGACATTGTGATGTATATGGGCGAATCTTCTTCAAGTTCCACTAAGTGTCTTTCTTATTTCCCCTAAAGGAAAAGGTGTTTGATCTTGGTATCATAGTTTTTTAGCCATCTCAGTATCCATCTGATGAAATAAAAGGAATGATTTTTGGAATATTAAGAGTAACGCTTTCACCTTACCACACCTTCTACTCTCACCGTGCTCACCATTTGATTAAGGGAACCTCTCCTACTCTACTTTGGCTTGTGCTTTTCACTTTAGGGTTATGCTACTTTTTGGACGAGAACTATTTATTTGACCCTGGCGGATTTTCTTCAAGGTTTTCCATGAGCTTTTCACCATAGTATTCGGGAACCGAGTCGAGCTAGAGACTCTTGTAATAAATCAAGCATCGTTTAACTGGGCTAAATTTTACCTTTTCCATCCTTTCACCTGTTTTCCATAATAAGTGTAGGGGAGCCAAGTAGGTGTTTGTTGTTTTGTTGTTTCTTATGATGTGCAGGGATTTGAGCTTTCAAAGATCCACTTTTGGTGAATTTTGACGACCCGTGATCCCGTGTACTCATCATACCGGTTCTATCCTAAACTATTGTGATTTACTCTCGTATATAAATAAGTTGAATAAATAGAATCACTTTAGTTGTCTCTTCCTTAGCTCGATTTAAACGACGTACACAATGTCCTAAGTGTAGGGGAGTTTACTTCACATGCTTAAACATCGCGGACAATGTTTATATTAAGTGTAGGGGAGACTTCTATCGAATTTAAGTGGGCTTTTCCATTAATATGTTCTCATTTTAACCGGAAAATATCGCCGTTTTATAAATTTTTGATCTATTTTTCCCTAGTAGTATTTTCCTTTATTATCGTTATTTTCTTTCATCGTATGTATATATTCCATTTCTAGAATAAAGTCAAAATAAATAAATAAATAAAATGGTTTTAAAAAGTTTAGACGTCTTAGGTATATTAGGCCCGTCGTGAATATTTTGACTCAACCCGAGTTTACTTATTTGAGTTTACTCTAGCTAGTATCCTTAACCATATGGACCTTAATTAGTTTATTAGGCTAAGCATCCACGAGTCTCATTCTTTGAGATTTTAAATTGTGGAGAACGAGAAATGATAGAGTCAATTTATAAGTTTTGTATTCTTTCATGAACTTATGTGAGTTAATTATAAGCTTTTTCTCCCAACACTTGGCGGTAAATAAATGCAATAAATAAGGTCGTACGATTTGAAAAATTACTTAGCTTGTAGCCCAAGATCGTTTAAAAGTTGATCGGGATTAATTAGAGTCCATAGCCAAGGCATAACTTATTGAAGCGGGACGCGATTGGCGTATCCAAAAAGTCCCTAACAAAGCATGAGGATATCCGAGTCCAAAAAGGCCCTCACAAGGCATGAGGATTCACTTTTTTTTCTAACGATCTTAAGATGATGTGAAGATCATTAATCTAAATCAATATGAAGGATCAAGACACACGACGAGAAGCAATTTACTCCCATAAAGATCATGGAGAAATCTATCCAAAAAGACCCTAACAAGGTATGAGGATAAATAGATCCAAGTCCGAAAAGGAGGCGGATTATTGTATATCAAAATCCTAAATAAAGACAAGGATACATGAAGAAGTCGTGGTCAAAGTTTGAAGCATCTCTCACTCTAAATGAAGATGTATACCAAAATGAAGAGAATACCATAATTTCAAGATCGTCTCTCAAGATTTGAAGTTTGAAGTACATGCCAAATATCGGTCCGAAAAAGGTCTCAAATCGTGAAACGAGTTATGCCAAGATATGAACGTTATGAGATTTTGAGAAGCTGTTTTAAAGATTTCGTCCTTTATCTAACTATAGATTAAATCGTCCTACTTTATTTTCGGCCTTAATAAATTATCAAAATAAGTAAAAAATGCATCCTCGTGATCATTCAAGACAAAAATAAAATATAAGAGATACACCGTAGGAATAAGGGGGGTCTAAGTGAGTAATTAAACCACAAGATTAAGTGTTAGCTTTACTAACTTATAATAACAATGATCTAGTTTTTAAGCTTGGTATGAAGAATGTGAAACTTGAGGGTGATAAATATTCATGACACCAAAGCCCTAATTTAAGTCTTTGATTTCTTTACAAGTTTCTTCCATCAAACAATTTCAAGTAAATAAATAATGTGAAATTTTATATCTTTTTCTTTTGAGAAATTTTCTATCTTTTTAGTTTCCATAGTGTCGTAGTATGTAATAAGGGCCAAGGTGGATTAATTATGAGGAAAATATAAATGTTGCCTTGATATTAATGCATTGCATGAGGACATTGCAATGGTCAAGTGTAGAGGATTTAATAAGTGTGAAAACACTTATCCTTTTACCACTTAAAACAAATAAAAACGAGACCAAAACGTGTGTTTTTTTTTTTTTGGGTAAAAGGGTCTCATCCCCGGTAAAATATATTCCCAAAAGCGTTGAAGTACAATGGAATGTAGCGGCAATGCTACATTAACCTCAAGCATACAGCTTGAACAACCACTAAATCATATGACATGCCATATGATCACTAACAACCAATTACAAAGCATATTACACCAATAGGAAAAAACCACCTAAAGGTGCATAAACAATAAAAATAAGCAATAATCATGGTAAATGAGAAGTGCGAACATCCGGCTGACGAGAGCCATGTCGATCATCAATCTCAATATCTTCGTCAGTCTCGCTATCAGCATTAATCACTTCATTTGTACGACCACCACCATCCTCCCAGTCAGTATCACCATCTCCTAAACCACTTAAAGCACCAAACGAATTCTGGTTACTTGTACCCGGTTTACTATCTAATCCGAGCACTTTATTATTCAAAAAACCTCTCTTAAGAAGTGGGCCATCCTTCTTGGGATCACTCTGTGACACGAGGTTACCTTGGGAAGACTTCTTCGACTGATAAGCCTTAGAACTTTCCCCTTTCTCAACTTGACGATACTGAATGTTTAATGAAGGCTTAGTAAGCTTAATACCAGCAACTACGTGTTGCTTCTTGTTCTTTTTACTCTTCTTACTCCTAACAACCTCAAAACCGTCCACAGTTGTTGTAGCTTCCTCCATGTTGCGCACCTTCTCAACCACCACCTGTTTAGGAATCTTAGGGCATTTAGAATCCACATGATCAAAAATAAGGCAATTAGAACATCTTGGAGGCGTCCACTCATACTCAATATCAATAGTCACCAAATTATGCCCTTTATCTTTTTCTACCGGTATAGCAACAACTAAAGATTTTTTTAGACATTCTTCCGCTGAAACCTCAATAAGGGCGCGAGCAAAAGTGCTCCTACCCCATGGATCAATGCACATATTGCTAGTAAAAGAATCTAACATGATCGGCCTCCCAATCTGAGAAGTAATCAAACTAAGACCAATTTCCGAGTAAGCAACAATAGGTACCCTATGTAGTTTAACCCATACCGGTGCCTTCTTGATCTCCATTTTTTGCAAATCAGTGTTAGAAGACCAAACATTAAGAATCAAGGGAACCTGTCGAATAAGCCACGGTCCATTTTCCAATACACCTTCCATACCACTTTGAGTTTTAAATTGAAACAGAAAAAACTCATCATGCAACTTTACACGCTTTAAACCATATTTAGCCCAAGCATTCTTGACATACTTCTCAACCACGGGGAACGCAAGACGCTTTCCAATGAAATATCCAAACAACGTATACGTTAATTTAGATCGAACTTCTTCAACAACATCAAAGGGAAGAGCCACAGCAGCCCCAACTACTTGCTCATCACAATGTAATTCCTTAACTTGAATAGATTTAACTTTTTGTACAGGTTGTAAGAAAGATGCAAAAGAAGGTATACCATTCTGTTTAATAGATACACCACCAACAGAATCATCAAGCGAACCAGGCTGTGATACACTATTAATTTTAGGACCAATAGGGCCCCATGCAGCAACAGCCGCATCCTTCAAACCTGTATCATTCACACCCAACGAATTCTGAACACTACCATCCTGTAACTGAACCAAACCAGCAGAATCAGCGACACGAGTACTTACATCAGCTTGCCTAGATATTGCATTAACCTCACTTCTGCTCCCATGCAAAACAGACGAGTCAGTATCTCGTTGCACATGATCTGTCTGCGAAACATCACCAAACAGGCCCGATCTGTTATTAGGGTCAGCGATAAACTCCCCCGTTTCACTCGACTGTTTAAGCCGAGCCATGCGTGCACGCAGTGCCTCCCAGTCAATCGGCTGTGCAGAAGTAGCCTCCGCCATATTACCCTTATCACCAGTATTTTCCATCTCTCCTGTGCGCATCAAAAACAAAACAATAAAACCAATCGACACCAAGAAACCCTAAAATCAATTAGAGCTTCAAACCAGCAACCAATCACGTCAATCCATGTGTCCAGTAATCATAAAATAATTGAAACAAAAAACCCTAATTCCTACTACGTAAAATCCGAATCAAAACCTTACAAAATCAAAATCAATAACTTTGTAGCAGAAACAATAAAACATTCTATAAAGGCTAATCAACAGGATCAGTCTTAATGAATTAAATAATGGAACAGGATTAAAACCATCAAAGGGATGAAACCCTAGATCAGGAATTTAAACCGCCACCTATAACTCAAAAAAAACACGAACCCTAAATCAAACCTAAATAAAAACGTAATATGAATCCAGAAACAAAGGAGGAGATCGATTTATAAAAGGAGAAACCAACCCGAATCCTAAATAGCCGCCGCCTATGAAAACCCTAGTTCAAACACAGTTTTGATTTAGATCTTAAATGAAAACCTAGATCCGATTAGAACACAAAGAGCATTATAATCAGATAGGAATAATCATAGAGATTAAAAACAAATTTGAATCCGAAACAGAAAGTGATCAAGGTGGCCGGAATTTAAAAAATAAGGTGGCCGGAAATCACCATAATAGAGAGAGAAAAATTAGGGTTTTTTATAGATTTGTGTGGTCCCATGCATACCAAAACGTGTGTTTAATGTCGTAAAAGTCGAAATTACGCGTGGTTTGTGTTTTTGTTATGTTTTAGGACCAAAATATGAAAAAGGAAGAAAACACGGGATTTCACGGGCTTTTATCGAAGATAAAGACAAAAGACAAGTCAAAAGATAAAAAGTGCAAAAGAACGGAAGTCAAAAGCCTATTCTAAAGAATTGTTGAAGAAAAAGACCAAAGACGGAAGTTTAACAAGTCGAAGAACCAAATCTAATAAAATAAGAAATTAGAAGACGGGTTCAGTTTTATTTATTGACAAATCTCAAGACAAAGTCGAGGATGACAAATTTATTGTAAAGACGAGAAAACAAAAGAAAGAAGGAAGCACAACACCAACCACTTTCATTATGTAATTAGGAGTAGGTTTAATCTTGCTCTCACTTTCTTTAAGCTTTTCATCTTTCAAACTCTTAATCTTTATTTAATCTTCCATTGTTAAACCTTTAATTTCAAGTTTTTCATTAATCTTATTCTTCCTTTCTTGTTTTAATTTGTGTTTGAGTTGATTAATCTTGTTAGCTTATTTGTGCTTATTACTTATTTGATTGTGTTGCTTATTTCTTGCTTTTATTACTTTTGATGTGGTTGATTTTTATAGCTTATTGATCTTATTGTTTATTTGATGTTTTTGCTTATTTTTGTTCAGTGGATTTGATAGCTTATTGTTTTTAAAATAGATTTTATTGTTTTGCTAATTTGGTGCTTTTTAGAGTTTAATTCGTGTTTTATTTGGCTTATTTCATAGATTAGTTTTGCTTAATTTTAGCTTATTTGTTTTCTTTGTTTTAGCTTATTTTTTTCCGTACTTGATCTTTTAACAGCTTTTTATTCCGAATTTTTTTTTCTCATCAGGGTTTAGCTTTTATTCCGACATTAGTTATTTTTACAAATTCCGACTTTAGGTTTCCTACATATTCCGACTTTTAGTTTTCTTTTAAAACTTATTCCGACATTAACATTTTACATATATTCCGACATTATCTCATAACACATATTCCGACTTTTACATTCTTTTTATTCCAACTTTTGCAATTCAAAAAATTCTGACTTTAAAATTTTTTTTTAAAATTCCGACTTTTGAACTTTTTAAAATTGCGACTTTTGAACTTTTTAAAAATTCCGACTTTTGAACTTTTTTTAAAAATTCCGACTTTTAAACTTTTTTTTAAAATTCCGACTTTTGAACTTTTTAAAATTCCGACTTTTAAAACTTAAAAAAAAACCACATTCCGACATTTTGTTTTCTTAGATTATTCCGACATTTTATTTTTTTAGTTATTCCGAATTTTGATTTTTTTACTTATTCCAACTTTCGTTTTTTAGTTATTTCGACTTTTTTTTGTTATATTATTCCGACTTTTGTTATTTTTATTTATTCCGAATTCTATTTTTACCATTTTTTCATGTTTATTTTCTTTCTAAGTAGCTATAGATAACCAAACTTCTTTTTATTCACAAAAAACGACTAAGTCCAGCTTTGAACCGGAGATCAATTCGATAAGATTCACACAAGAACTATTTATAATTAATAATCAGTCATTAGCCGAATTGACTGAAGATGCTAAGATTCAAGATAAATGTGATAAACAAGCTACAAACATCATTCTCCAATCCCTTCCTCTAGATGTCTACCAAATCGTGAGTAAACACAATGTTGCCAAAGAGTTATGGGATAGAATTTGTGTTTTAATGCAAGGCACCTCGTTAACTAAACAAGAACGAGAGTGTAAGCTATATGATATGTTTGATAAGTTTGTCTATGTTTCCGAGGAGACTCTAAATGATTACTATTTGAGATTCACTCTATTGATGAATGAGCTCAACATGCCATGAAAATTCCAACGTTTTAGTTAAATACCAAGTATTTGAACACTCTTCCTTCCAAATGGAGCAAGTACGTGACAGTTGTTAAATTGTCTAAGGATTTGCATCAAACCAATGTGTATCAACTTCAAGCATTTCTTCAACAACATGAATGGCACGTAATCGAGGCTCAGTTGTCAACACCTCAAGTCCATGATCCACTTGCCATGATTGCTTCTCATCAAATGACTCCTCCTCACAACTTGGCATACTCTTATGAACAACCGTTATATATGAAGCAACCACAACACACATATCATTAACCATAACAACCATCTTATCAACCACTAATGATGCCACATCAAGCATATCAACAAAGTGTTCTTCAACAGCCTTATCCACAGCAACCATCACATCAGACATTACATCACAAGCTATCACTTCTCCAATGGGCTATACTCCTCAACAAGTATATATTCCAATTGAGCACAACAATCACAAGCCTTTTATTACAATGCACTTCCACCAATTGAAGTATCGGTCCTTAGTCAAAATGATTCTCCTATAGATGTTTTAAACCATCTCACTGCCTACTGGTCAAAACATGTTGCAACTAGAGGATTTCCACCAACGAACAATAAGATCCGCACTTCTTCAAATCCTCGCCAACAAGACACTATTCAAGATGGTCAGGTGTCAGTGCAATCTATTCAAGGAAGGAAAACTCATATGGACCAACTACAAGGACCGTGAATGCTCAAACCGTGAATGCTCAAGCTGTGAATTCTCAAGCTAGTAGAAATGGAAGTTTCATTGGTCCTCAAAAGGTTGTGACCTGCTACAATTTTCAAGGACAAGGTCATATGGCTAGGCAATGCACTCATCCAAAAAGGAGAAAGGATGCAACGTGGTTTCAAAAGAAAATGTATTTGGTTGATGCTCAATCTAAGGGAAAGATTTTGTATTCAGAGGAATTAGCATTTCTTACAGATCCAGGGGCAGCAGATAATGAAGGCATTGTAGTAGTCTCTACTTCTAATGCAACATATCAAGCAGATGATCTTGTTGCATATGATTCGGATTGTGATGAAATTCACTCAGCCCAAGCTGCTCTCGTTGCTAATCTGTAACACCCCTATTTACCCCTTTACGCAGCGGAAAATTAATTTGGAATATTACTTCATAGTTCATAAGTCATAATAATAGAAACAACTCAAAAGAGTGACAAAATCAACTTTCTTTATGTATCATTGAAAAATAAGAGTTTTACAATATAAGGTTCCCAAAATCTAGAATAATTTCAGTCTTGTGCCTCTTCATGCCATCCTCATGCTACTCCATTCTAACAGTCTTTAAAACCTGAGATATATGCTTAAAATCAACACAATGGTTGAGTGAATTCATAGGTTTAAAATCATTTTGAATACAAGATTCTTTTCCTGAGCTACGTTACTATTCACTCACATAAAAAAATCAATTATTATTGCACTAGCTCATGCACCGCTACTAGACATACCAGAACCCAACAAAATTCCCTTACGCAGGCAGTCTGCCAAACTTCTGTAAGCAAAATAAAGTGTATCCGTTTAGCCTAGGTCAGATCCATCAGCATTCCAGCAAGTGCGACTTGCCCAGATAGGGGATGTCAGTCCCCAAATAGTACTATTCACAATATTAGCGTTAATTAAATGATTAACGGTCACGATTAAAAAGGGACTTTTAAAGGCAGTAGTAAATGTAGTGTCAACAATCATATCTGAGAAGCATACCAAAATACTTGTATTCTATTTTAACATATATCCTCCTCACGGGTTTTCAAATCATTGTAAAGTAGTACTTTAGTGAGGCTATGAACTCACCTGGGATCCACAGAGTCTGAGCTATATCAGATATATTTCACTCATAGTTAAACAGCTTGATCACACAAACCATAACTTGGTCTCATAAACAACAACTTGATCTCACACAAACCTGGATTAACACATTTTTGTATTGTATCAAGTCTTTAATCTTTAGTTCCATATTTCTATGTTTTTGGTTATATATTCTTTATTTAATATTTTGTGTTAATTCTAGCACCATTTTTCGGGCCATCATACTCAAAAGTTATTCTATAAACGTTTGAGGAGCGAGAGCACTTTAAATCGTAAATCTAACCACTCATTCAGAACGTAATATCGAGATGGAACATCTTTGTACAAAGATCCCTACTAAAATGATACTTTCATTACTTTCTCATATTTATAAATTAGTCTTCTTTAGTTTCAAAATTGGCAAAAATATCCCTTTTAGTTATACTTTGGTATAATTACACTTTTAACCCCTTAAGTATATAGTTTTAGTATTTGCATCTTAAACTCTCAATATTTAACCTTAGGACCTCAAATTTCCCAACATTTATTCTTATATATTTAACTTTTACAAAATGATACTTTTGGCCGAAAATGTTAAATAGTTTCAAAAATGACAGTTTTAGTCCCTATACTTGTAAAAATCACATAACAACCTCAAAAATGGACCAAATGATCTAGGATTTTAAAACAAAGTTTCAAAACATGTTCATATAATAACAACATTTCTTCAGAATTATAGCTTTTGAAATGGGTTTTTGCTTATTATTTCATGTAAATTACAAAACTAGGGTTTTAAGACATCTTTAACTTATAACTTTCATTTAAATTGATGAAATGACTTAGTTTCTTTTAGATTATCTTTCTAAAATAATTTTGTCATTATAACAAGTCTAATATATCATTATAACAAGATCAAAGCATAGCTATTATAGAAATTACCTAGGATGCTCTATAATGGCTCCTAATGGCTTCCTATGAGCACAACTTGCTATCAAAGCTTCAAGAGCTTCAATGGCTACCTTCTAGACCTGGTTTCTGGTGTTGGGACATTTTTTAGGATGTATATAGAAGTGGAAATGGAGAATGGGTAGGAGATACAAAGGAAACAGGGTGCGAGTTGTAATGAAGACTATACACCCCTATTTATAGGTTTTTCAACCCTTAGGCTCCAAGTTAAGGTTTAAGACGTGTAACAAAGCTAAGGGAGGCTAGTTAAGGTCTATACACATTTTTATAGTCTAGCTTCAATCATGTCCATGGTTTGTGGTCTAAAATGTACACGACATGATAAGGATGAGAATGGTGATGTGTAGCAAGCAAGGAGGTGGTGCACCTACTTGTTACACCTTGGAAAATATCTTAGAATATGTTAATATCTGGTTTTCAAAATTGGAATGGAGGGAAATGGTTTAAAAATGGGGTTTGGAGGGAAAATACAAAACCGGGTCCTAAATTAGGGCTTGTAACTTGTAACTTTGTATTTTGGTGATTAAGGGTTTAGTAATGTGATTATTGATGTATCAGGGTTTAATTAGGGTATATAAATTGTAATTAAGAAGTTTGGATCTTTGGTTTGAAGGTTAACAAAGGTTTGATGTGAAAATGAGAAGAAAACTTAGGCAGGTTAGGGTTTCTAATGATTTACGGTTAAGTCTTAGCAAAAGTGATTATCTTTCAATTATCTACTTATGTAAACTCAATTTATACATCCTAAATTATCCTTGATGTGTTCATGAAGTCCCTACAATGGTTTTACTAAGTTATTCTAAGTAAACATGTCTAAAGGGTCAAAATACTCATTTTGACCTAATTTACAAGTCATGCATTGAAATCTTGTATCTTTTGCATTATGGTCCTTGTACATTGTCTTAATATAATCTTATAACCTTAATTAAGTGCTATGGGTGTTTTTAGACTTGTCCTAAAAGACTAGGTAGTGATTCTATGTAGATTTCTTAATATAAGGGTTTTTAGGTCATTAATCCTAATGACTTTCTATCTTGGATAATTAGGGTTTATATCTTTATATACACTTATTCTAGGGCTTATATGATATGTTTATGACTTCTATGGTTTCTACATTCTTGGTTTAAGGGTTTATATAGGTTCATCATATTCAAGGGATGATTATGGGAGCTTAAGATCATATGCTTTGATAACTTGTACCTTATGCTTTATTAATTTGTAACTTATCTTGAAATTAATGTATGCCCTTAATATAATACATAATTGGGTTTTATAATTAGTGGCAAAAGATTAGACTCTAATTTGTTATAGAATGGATTTTATATGCCAATCTTGGTTATGGGTCATTTACTTATAATTAGCTTGTGATTAGTGAATATTAGTGTTTTGCGATTATTTACCCTTCCTTTATATGTTAGATTATAATTAGTACATTGTATTTGATAATTTTACATAGATATTATGTAGTTATATTGCTTGAAACATTGTTTACTAAGGGTTTCTAGGTGATGATCTAGACTATTATGTACATTTACTTATACTTAGCTTTGTATGGTTTGTTCTTACTTATTATTAGGCTTTATTATGTCTTTAAAGTATAGTTTATAACTTGTTTATAATCCTTAATGAATTATTCATATGTACTTTCCATTCATAGTTTATCATTCTGAGTTTACAACTCATCTTTAGGGGTTTTAGGGTTTCTAAGGGAATTTAGGGCATCATAGTTATATTTGAGATGTTATTATCAATATTTAACTTATAAGATTAATTTTAGATCATAGACTTGACATATACATTGTGTTTACAACATATAGGAATATGTTGTAGTGACAGTTCAGGTTGTGAGAAGCAGTTTATCTTACCAAGTAAGGCACAAAAAGCAAAAATTTCTAGCCAAATATTCATATTGAGACAGTTATAGCACATAATACATATGTGAAATTTTAGGATTGTCACATAATCTCTCTCACTACGGTTCTAATGTCGTTAGTGGAGTACCAACCACAATTAATATTGTTCATGATAACCCACATCAAGTTGGGCATGAAAATCACAACCTCGAGCAGCATTCGGGAACTAGTAACTCAAATGATGTGGTATCCAATCCTACACACTTGAGTGAACCTCAACCAAATGCTACAACCGGTATGGAATCTTAAGCTCAATATGATTTGTTAATGGTGCCTAAACATATTATTGATAACATGAATGTGGTTTTCCGACAAACCGTGGATATGAATGCCAATAATTTAGAAACATTAAGAGCTAATCTTTCAAATGAATTAATGGAAAACGAGTCAGTTGTCAATAATTTTCAAAAACTTAAACGGATTTCGAAACTCTCGAGTCTAAAAAGGTTGAAATGGAAATTAATGCTACCAAACTTATTAAATTGAGAGATCAACTGCTTTTACAACACTATGCTTCAGCAAAAACGGTTCATCATTTAACTAATTCATTTCAAGAACTACAACTTATGTGTCTAGAAGAATTACCACCTAATCTGGGATATGCAAAACAAGCTCAGGAATATATTCCCTGTCTTTATAATGCGACCCAACTTGGTAAATCACACAGGCTCCCTATGTTCGGGATGATGATGAAACGATGTCACTTGTGGAAGAAACTCGATTAAAAATGCTTTCGAAAATCATAACAAATTTGATTATATAAAGCATAATAAAGAACAACTTGATTTTAAACTCACTTTAAAACACAAAAGGAAACTGATTACGTACCAGTAAGTGTGTCTCAAAGTTCTTTGAACGAAAACCTTCCTAGTACGTCTCCTACACTTGTCAAAAAGGATTTAACTAAGTTAATTCCACCGGTAAGTAAGGTGTCTACTAGCTTAAATGCGTTGCACCAACACTTTGTCGATTTCGACAAGGTCATTAAGGAACGTACGACGGCTACAGCTATAACGGAAGGTGAATGGAATTTTGAACACATTAGAGCTGCGTTTCGAGATGAAATCATTCCGTTTGTGAAAAATATTAAAGCGTGTTTTAGTAATCTTGATCAAGATTTGGTTTTGGAAATAAATTTCAACGAGTTTTCAATGAAATGGATCATGCTTATGAAAACGGTTTTGTTGAAAAGGAACGAATTTCACGCTAAAATGATCAACTTCTGAAGCAAGTGATGTCGCATGATATTGTATCCGTTTGTGTGGATAGTAGTGTTGATAATGATTCTATTATATATAATGTTGAATATGTGGATAATGTGATAGATAGTAATTGTCACAAATCTGAAGCTGAATTTTTAAGGCTTCAAGATTCCTATAATTCGCTTTCAAAACGTTTTGATTCTATTCAAAAACATTGTATTTCGGTTGAATGTGAAAAATAATTTATTCAAGAGATTTGGAAATGTCGTATGAAGGCGTTAATATAGATGATCCTAATGTTAAAAAGGCTTTTCAATTAAATAAACGATCCAAAAGCGTCAGAAACGTGACAAAGTTTCTAAATCATTGCCGATAGAAAATGAGAATGTGGAAAGGACACTAGAGGCCGCTGACACTCAATTCTTGGTTGAGTCCCTTAATCATAAGTCGGTGGAAATCTCATATTTACATGCGATAATTCGTGATAAGGATATGGCTTTGGTTGAATTAAAAGAATTGCTTCGTGTTAAGAATACAACCGCCATTTCAGCACCGCCCTCTAGTGTTCCTAAAGTGAGATAAACAATGAATAACCTCATTTCTGTCACACCACTAAACAAGGGCTCTAGGACTAAAACACTCATACATTGGTCACAAAAGATAAGGCGAAATCAAAACCATCTTCTAATATTCCTATGTTGCCTTCTACATGAGTAAACACCACTACTAAGGCTAAAAGATCTAAGCTTAAAGGAAACACGAAGAATGATAGGATCTTACCCCCATCTAGTAGTCAAGTGAAAAAGAAAGTAGAAGCTCACCCTAGGAATGTTATTTCTGTTTTAATTGAAAAGAATCATGTAGCTAAACATAAAGGCTCTGCAGCTATGCAGTGTTCTAAGCCTACTTTGAATTCTAATTTAAAATGTTGGAATTGTAATGGATGTATGTTTTCTAGTCATCATAATTCTTGCCTTATTGACCATGTGAATGAGATGTATGCCTAAAAGCACAACTTAGAATGGAAACCGACTGGGAAAGTGTTAACCCAAGTTGGATGGATGTGACGTCCCACTGGTAGTGTTGGGCCAATGAAAGTTTTAACTATGGCCCAGTCTAGATTTGTTTAAATTAGACTAAGTGTTTGCTGATCGCTGAAAGGACCAGCGACAGAGACTAGACCAGTGGAAGGCAAAGCCTCAGCTGGCACACCAGGAACATTCAAGTCAAAGACAACATCAGAGAAGTCGAAGATAATCTGAAGTCAGACTCACCAGCGATTATGGATAGCTGGGATGTTGAAGGAATGTATTGGTGTTCAAGGATCTCTGAGTTGACAACACTCAGAGATCACTTAAGAACCCTAGAAGTCTGGGATAAGCAAAGCTTACCCAATCCTTTATAGTTTAGGCGGGAGAATCTACCAAGTGTTTTGAGCGAGACAAAATAAAAGATTCAAGATAAAGCCTAGTACGACCTAGTGGGACAAAAAGTGAACAGTTGGCAGAACTGTTCACCTAAAGTTGGTTAAAGGTATGTCTTGATTTAGACATGCATTTAATACGTTGTACTCTTCCAATTAGAAGGTGACACGTATCAACTACTCCCACTAAGGAAGCAACCTCGTACACTATAAATAGGAGTGAGAAGGAAGAATTAACTCAACCCTTGTGCTTGGATAATTTATCTAAGTTAATTCTCTCCTTGGAACCGCTGAGCTCTCAGCTGTCTACCAGCGTCTCATTGGTTCCCTTGTAAACTTAAGTCTCGAATCTAGTTTACTTGTTTCTAGGGTTAATATCTTGTTGTCATTCAACGAGTGTATTCATAGCACTTTGTAATACTTTGTTTATAATACTTAATAAAGCATTACGCGTTTGAAAAGTATTTCATTGTGTTTCATGGTTAAAAGAGTTATAGTTTATCAACAATTGTCATATTAAGGGACTTTCAATTGGTATCAGAGCGGTTTGATTTATAAAACCTTTCATAAACCGTTCTAGTTTTTAAAATCAAGATCTTAATATGGCTGATACTATACCTCCTCCACCTTTTGGTCAAACCAGTTTAGGTACCACTTCGACCACCATACCGGCCACCACATCTACTACCATGCCTACACCGATTGTAAGCACCGGTAATAATGATGATGACCTTCCCCAACTACTTGATGTTAGAGGAGGGTCACATGTGTCCAATGTACCAGCATTCGATGAAGAGGATTTCTCAAGTTGGAAAAGTGAAATTCTTATATATTTAGATGGCTTAGAACCCTTCTTGATAGAAATCTTAGAAAATGGTCCATATGTACCACTGGCTGTTTCCTCTACCCCTGAGAGACCCATTAAGAAACCTGCTAAGCAATGGGCTCCAGTGGATAGACGTCTGGCTAACCAGGACAAGAGACTCAAAAGTATCATAGTCTCTTGCCTACCCAAGAACATTATGAAGTCCATCATTAAATGCAACTCTGCTAAGAGATGTGGACTGAATTAGTTATAGGGTATGAAGGTCCAGAGGAAACGAAAGAAACCAAGATCCAAGCCCTTAGACTTAAGTTTAATGCCTTTAAAGCTTTAGAAACAGAAACTGTTGCACAAACTTATACTAGGCTTAAGATTTTATTAAATGATTTAGGAAACAATGGAGTTGTTCTACCTAAGGCTGAGGTTAATGCTACTTTTGTCAATAGCTTACCTAGAAAATGGCTTAGCTTGAATCAGACCTTAAGAGCTAATAATGCTATAAAGAATGACACTTTAGCCCAATTGTTTGGAAGATATAACTATGAAGAAGGGCTAATTGACTCCATTTATAAATCAGAGACTGACAGATTTACCACCAGTATCACTGGTTCAAAAGCTCTTGTTGCTAACCATTCCTTTTAGACTGCGACTCTAACATTGAAGAGGACACCAGAAGTAGTCAAGAATTTCTTGATGAATTACATGCTGAGATTCATGACAGAGCTCTTTTAGCTGATCAAAAGATGTACTACAAGAGATCTGGTAGAGTTGGAGCTGCAAAGGTTGATAAATCCAAGGTGTCTTGCTACACTTGTGGAAACACTGGTCACTATCAAAAAGATTGCTGGTCAAACAAAACCTCCTCTCCAAGCTTCCCTTCATCCAGCAGCAACAACAACAACAAGAATTTTTCCAACTCTCATTTCAAGCAAACCTCTCTCTCTCTCTCTGACTCAGAAGGGAAGAAGGACTACAAAGTCAAATACAAAGCCTTGAAAGCTGAGTTGCTAAAACTCAATCAGAAAGCCGATGATGTAGCAAAGAAAAAGGATGTTAAGAAGACTGAAAAAGTTCTGATCGTTGCCTCATTCGACTGGGATGATGAACCTCTCACTTCCGAGGATGAAGGTACCACCACTGTCAGAGCCTTTATGGCTGTCTCTGATGAAGAACCCTCTGTGGGTAAAAGTGAAGCAAGATTTGGTCAATGGGTGGATATCACCATGAAAAAGGTACAAAGAATGTTATCTATGACTGAAGGTCCTGATAGAGACCAAGTCAGTGACTATACCTTGGTTGACCTCCACTTTGTGGAAGAGCAAAGAAAAAACCTGTTAAACAAATTTTACAGTCTTAAAACAGAGTTAAATTTTTGCCAATCTGAATTAACAAATCTTAAACCATTTGTGAATCTTGCTAA
Organism: Glebionis coronaria; assembly: GCA_025667525.1. Classification (NCBI taxonomy): domain Eukaryota; kingdom Viridiplantae; phylum Streptophyta; class Magnoliopsida; order Asterales; family Asteraceae; genus Glebionis; species Glebionis coronaria. The sequence goes on along the minus strand of CM046881.1, from coordinate 293,103,141 downwards.
TCAACTTCAAAATGAAGTGAGCAAATTATCCATTGAAAATGAGTCTTTGTCTGATGAAAATTCTGAACTAAGAAAAACCATTGAGAAATGGAATTTGGCTCAATCCACAGTGGAAGAAATAGTCGTTGGATCCATACCTGGTGATGTGGTTCAGGCTATTGGGGGAAAGGGTAGATTCAAACAACATGTCCCTGTTCCTAATGTCAAATTTGTCCTATCAGATGTGTCTTCTCCTTCTTCCACCTCTGTGGATGAGAAGAACTCGGACAATGAATCAGAGGTACCAGCTCCACCAAGACCCGCTGGTGCCAACCCATCTGATTCCTTGCTTGGCCCTAAACCTCAAACCAAAACCCCTGGGAATTCAATTCTCAAAGTCGCTGACAAAGCGAACAAAAAGGTTTTTATGGATAAGGACTCCAACAAACCCACTCCTCCCCCTGAAGAGCTTTCTCCCACCAAGAAACTTCTCCTCACCCTGATGGAAGAGGTGAAAGGGTTGAAAGAACAAATCAAACCCAGAGTTAATAGTCCATCTGTTAACTCTCTTGGTGAGGGGTCTAGTAGCTCCAAGGGGAGAGCTTTGTTCAGACCTTGCAAGCACTGCGGTTTCAAGAATCACTCATCCGAGGATTGGTCCAAGAAACCTAAGTGTATCACATGCGAGTCCTCTGAACACACATCCAGAGAGCATGAGGAGATCATAGCGGTTCAAAGAACCAGAACTCAAATGAGATCTAAAACTCCTCATCGACCCTCAAGAAAGGCTGAGCCTAAGCCCAGAGATAACTCTCAGGGTTACAGACCTAACCCCCCCTGCAAATACTATGGTTTCTTCGACCATCACTCTGATGAGTGCGAACATTATCCTGGATGTGACATCTGTGGAAGCATGCGTCATGAACCCAGGGATTGCAACCAAAGAGGGGGAGGTAACCAGAGAAGGACCAATGTCGCTGGTCAGCGACAGCATGGACCCACTGGAAAGTGGGTTCATCATAGAAACTAATATGGATTTGTTATATCTATGCAGGAATATCTGAAGAAATCTGTTTGGTATCTGGACAGCGGGTGCTCCAGATACATGACAGGGGTTAAACAATATCTGCATAGATATAAAAAGGAGTCTGGTCCTAAAGTAGTCTTTGGAGATGATTCCTTAGGGGCTACTGAGGGTTATGGCTCAGCGGATTGTAATGGAATAACCTTCACAAGGGTCGCTTATGTCAATGGACTGAAGCACAACCTAATCAGCATCAGTTAACTCCACGATGCTGGCTTCAAAGTTCTGTTCACCAAGACCCAAGGAACAATCTTCAATCAAAATGATGATGTTGTTCTTATTGCACCCAGGAGAATGGATGTGTATGTCATCGACATGACATCTTGTCCAGAGGGGATAACCACTTGTCTCTATGCCAAAGCATCTGATAGTGAAAATTGGCTATGGCATAAGAGACTCTCCCATCTCAACTTTAAAAACATCAACAAACTGGCCAAGAATGATTTAGTAGCTGGGCTTCCCTCTCTGACCTTTACCAAAGATGGACCCTGCTCAGCGTGCGAGAAAGGGAAGCACCACAGGGCCTCATTCAAGACTAAACAATCATTCTCCATAAATAAGTCCATCCATCTCATTCACTTGGACTTATTTGGACCAGTAAAACCTCAATCCCTAAATTACAACAAATATACACTAGTCATTGTAGATGACTTCTCCATATACACTTGGGTATTCTTTCTCAAAAGAAAGAGTGATGCTGTTGAAAGAATAATGTCCTTCATCAGAGAAATTAAGAATCTCAATGACTGTAGAGTTAAGGCTATCAGAAGTGACAATGGCACTGAATTCAAGAATCATGCCATGGAAGCCTTTTGTGATGAAAAGGGAATATCACAAAACTTTTCCAACCCAGGCACCCCTGAGCAAAATGGTGTCGCTGAAAGAAGAAACAGAACCCTCATAGAGGCTGCTAGGACAATGCTTAGTGAATCAAGACTTCCTAAACAATTCTGGGGTGAAGCAGTGAACACAGCTTGTCATACACAAAACAGATCCATTATTGTGAAGAGACATGGCAAGACCTCTTATGAAGTATATAGGAAGAGAGCCCCTGATGTAAGCTACTTCCATGTCTTTGGTTGCCCTGTTTTCATTCACAACTACATAAAATTTGATGAAAAGTCTGATGATGGATTCTTCGTTGGGTACTCTCTCACCTCCAGAGCTTTCAGAGTGTTCAACATCCGTAGACAAGAATTAGAAGAATCCATCCATGTCACCTTCAATGAATCAGATACTTCATCAACCACACCAACTCAGAAGAATGTGACATTGACTTTAATGAAGTTAAATCTTATCCAAAGGATGATTTCTCAAATCCCAAGGAATCATCCAAGGGTCACAAGGACTTCCCTTATGTTCATGCATTTGATCCTCATTCAATCTCTGACATCACTCTAGAAGTTGAAAATGCTGAACAAATCACTCCACTCACTACTGTGAATGTTGATCTTATTGAACCAATCTCTCCTCCTGATGAAGAGATTATGGATGAAGAAATAATCTGTGAAGAACCCTCAGCATTCATTGAACCTGTTTTAACTCCTGAACACACAGAGACTCCTGCTCCTCAATCCAAATGGAGTAGGAACCAAGATATTCTTCTGGTGAATATTCTTGGTGAACCCTCTGAAGGAGTCACCACCAGAGGCAAATTAAGATCTCTGGAAACCGCCTCAGCGAATGAATGCCTTTTCGCTGATTTTCTCTCTGAGGATGAACCCAAGAATGTGGCTGCTGCGCTTCTAGATGAAGGGTGGGTGGTTGCAATGCAAGAAGAGCTTAATCAGATCAAGAGAAACAAGGTGTGGACTCTGGTAAAAGCTCCAGCTGGAAAGCAAGTGGTTGGAACTAAATGGGTCTATAGAAACAAGAGGGATGAAGCTGGCATGACTGTGAAAAACAAGGCTAGGCTTGTGGTGCTGGGATATAATCAATCTGAGGGGATTGACTATGATAAAACGTTTGCACCAGTAGCCAGATTGGAAGCTATCAGAATCTTCCTAGCCTTTGTAGCTTATATGGGGTTTACTGTGTACCATATGGATGTGAAGAGTGCTTTCCTCAATGGAAAACTTGCAGAGGAAGTATATGTCTATCAACCCCCAGGGTTTGAAAGCAGTGAGTATCCTGACCACGTTTGCAGACTTCACAAAGCACTCTATGGGCTAAAACAAGCGCCTAGAGCCTGGTATGAAACCCTATCCAAATTCTTACTTGAAAATAAATTTGTCAGAGGTACCATTGATCAAATCCTGTTCACTTATAGGTCCAAGGGTGATGTCATTTTAGTACAGATTTATGTGGATGACATAATTTTTGGTTCAACCAATATTACATTGAGCAAACAGTTTGCCAAATTAATGACAAAAAATATGAAATGAGCATGATGGGGGAATTAACTTTTTTCTTGGTTTTTCAAATTAAACAGAATTCAAAAGGAATTTCCATTTGTCAAGAAAAATATGTTAAGGATTTGCTCAAGAAGTATGATCTGTCTGATTGTGCATCAGTGAAATGCCCCATGCTTCCTCCCAACAACTTGGGAGTTGATGACTCAGGGGTCTTTGTTAATGAGACCTTATATAGAGGCATGATTGAGTCACTGATGTACCTCACAGCAAACAGACCAGACATACAATTTGCCACATGTCTCTGTGCTAGGTACCAAGCTAACCCCATGGAATCCCACCTTGTAGCTGTCAAAAGAATTTTCAGGTGTTTAAAAGGATCTCCCACATTGGGTCTCTGGTATCCTAATGGATCAGGCTTCGACCTCAAAGCCTACTCAGACTCTGACTACGCTGGGTGCTGTCTTGATAGAAAGAGCACCTCTAGGAGTTGTCAAATCCTTGGTGGAAAGTTAGTATGTTGGAGTGCCAAGAAACAAAACTCTGTGGCCATGTCATCAGCTGAAGCTGAATATGTTGCGGCCGCTGGTTGCTGTGCTCAAGTTCTCTGGATGAAAAGTCAGCTGGCTGATTATGGGATCATTTATGAAAAAGTTCCCATATTCTGTGACAACACAAGTGCTATAGCCATCTCCAATAATCCAGTACTTCATTCTAGAACTAAGCATATTGACATCAGGTATCACTTTATCAGAGACCATATTTTAAAAGGTGATATTGAGCTCCATTTTATACCCACAGAATACCAGCTCGCTGATATATTCACCAAACCTCTGGCTGAGCCAAGTTTTACTAGGTTGGTTGATGAGCTGGGTATGCTCAATATTGGTAAACAAATCTGATAAATGATCTCTGACCTCTGTCTCTGGGCATTAAAGGGAATTGAATGTAACGAGGTAGTTACATTCCAATGAGACTTAATATATTGCCATATTTAATTCAAATGATTAACCTTTATTGTCAACATCTTTCCCGCTTTCCAAGGGACAGAAATATCACATGAAGAGTCAAGGGGTCCCACTTTTCCTAAAAGGTAAATTTTTGCATTAAATGCTTTAATTGTAAAATGGCAAACCCTTTTATCAAAACCCTTGACTCACTTTTCAAAACTCACATTCTCATAACTTTCACACACACACAACTATTCATCTTCTCAAAACCTTCATTTCTTCCACTTCAACAATGGCGTCTTCATCATCCAACACCGCTTTTACTGTTCTGGCCGCCTCGAATGTTGACTTTGGGATACACGATGGCAAAATTGCCTTGAACAACTGTGTAGCTCTTTTGGAACACACTAATTCACTCTACCAACCTTTGTTCTCCTTCCTCAAAAACTCCACCATTTTTGAAGCCATAACCAGAGTACCCTCCACTTGCTACCACCAATATTTGAAGGAGTTCTGGTATAGCGCGGAGGTTGATCCAACCTCTTCTCACATCACCTTCAACCTTTCCACACATCCCCAACCTCTCACCTTTGATCTTCCTACATTTGCCAAAGTCATTGGACTTCCTGTCAATGAAGGTATGTCCGTTGTGCCTGCCAGCGCCACTGTGAAGAAGGCTCTTGCTACCCTTCGTCCTCATGACGACAATGATAAACCCTTCACCACACAAGGTTTCCAGACCAAATACCTGATCAAAGTGAAATACTTCTCACCTATTTGGAGGACGCTGATGTTATATATTGTGAAATGTCTGGGTGGAAACCAGGGGTCTCATGATCAACTCAATGGAGCCCAGCAAGCCATTGCCTACAGCTTAATTTGGGGACAAGATATAGGGATCGCCCATATACTCTACTCTGACCTCATTGCTAAGTTAGAAAACAAAAGGAAGAAGAACAGACTGACCACCATCTACTACACTAGATATCTCTCTCTTCTCTTAGAAGACATGTTGGGTGAAGGATACACCAATGATAAACTTCTCTCTTTCTCTCCTTATCACATCACTGCTGCATCTCTAAAGACCCAACTGGAAGATGAAGTGCCTCTTAGCAGGCACATGATGCAGGTCGCTGGGTTACTTGTTGCTAATGGAGAGCCCTTGATCCCTCACAATGAGGTGAATGCTGAAAGAGCTACTGACAAGTCTCTATTAAAGACCTCTGTGTAGTCTTCTTCTCAGCCCAAGGTGCCCAAGGAAAAGAAGAAAAAGAGGAAAGACATCCCCCTTTCCTCTGAAACCCCTTCTGTTAATCCTTCCAAGCCCAAGAAGACTAAGAAGAACCCATCCCTTCTCTGGTGGATGTGGTTGTAGAGCCTGCCGCTGACAAACAACCAGAGTCTAGCGTCTCCCAGTCAGCAGAGACGACTAAGAACCTTCTCAACGTTGATATCTCTCAGGTATTAGTTTGCCATTTTATTCTTTTGGAGGCTCACAAACAATCACTCTCAACATTCTGTAGGAGAGAGTGATGAAGACTTAGGGTTTTCCTCAACCCATAGAGTGTCTATGTCAGCACTTAGATCCTTAGGATTATCTGTACACTCTGTCTTAACACAAGGATATGATTCATTTGTGCTCATAACGCACCCCGATGATCCTTCACCCTTTGGACTGTGCTCTTGTCCATAACAACTTGAGCATGCTATAGGTCCTGACCCAAAGTCTCGGCACTTCACGCAGTCTCTGGGTCCCCTCATTAAAAAGAGTCCCAAATAATTCATTCTTTTGGGGGGACTGAATAATCACCCTCAGTCTTCCTAGGGGCAGCGATAAAAGGCGACCATTACCTTTAAACAATTCACAACTAAAAGAGTCCCAAAGAATTTATTCTTTTGGGGGGACTGAATAATCACCCTCAGTCTTCCTAGGGGCAGCGATAAATGGCGACCTTTAACCTCCATGAATTCACAACTAAAAGAATCCCAAGGAGCAATCCTTCAGGGGGAGCTGGATAATCACACCCAGCTATCCTTGGGGCAGCGAACGACGACCATTCACCACATAATTTTCACAACTCAAAAGAGTCCCAAGGAGCAATCCTTATGGGGGAGCTGGATAATCACACCCAGCTATCCTAGGGGCAGCGAATGGCGACCCTTCACCATAACTATTTCACATTTAAAAGAGTCCCAAGGAGAAATCCTTAAGGGGGGGCTGGATAATCACACCCAGCTTTCCTAGGGGCAGCGAATGGCGATCTATAACTTCATTATTTTTCACAATTGGTTACTAACAAATGTCATAACAGGCTCATAATCTTCATGAAGAACAATAGAATGATGATGCCTATTCTATCGCTGGTGATGACAATGCTGAAGTCCCCCACATAGATCTTGATGCCATGTCAGACATTGATTCTATACCAGAGGATGAGGTCTTCATTATTGAAGAGGACTTGACCATTTCAGACTATGCTGATATGGATGCTGATGATGACCAAGTTACATCAGAATTGAAACCCATCCCCTTCCCATCACTGCCCAATGTGCAAGAACTAGCTGCTAAGCGGCTATTGGACCAGAGGCTCTGTGCACCAACCCCAGTTCCCTTCCCAACACTGTCAAATGTCATGGAACTAGGGGCCAAGCAACACTTAGAAAATTTACAAAAGCTCAAGCATGTCCATGTTCCTCGAATGAAAGATGTTTAGGAACTCGCTGCTGAGGCTCTCTGGATCAAAAGGGGTGACATCAGTATAACAAAGCCCAAAGTCACAAATGATGTCATCCTCTCTGAACTGCAAACCCTAACCCATGCTGCTGAGGAGCTCACCACAACACTAGAGAATTCACTAACTTCATCTGTGGAGTCCTCTATGTCTGCTATACTTCCGCAACTACTGGGGAGTGCCTTGCAAGCTCACCTCCCAGCTGTTATTAACCAGAGCCTCCAGCAATACATACCATCTGTCCTCTCATCAGCTGTCAAGGCAAATGTGGCAGCTATTGCTAAGGCGTCTGAGCCTTCACGAACTCTTCTTCAAGAGCTGTTACAAGAGGAACTTAAGGAAATCTGCCTATTTGTTCATCAAGAGTTTAAGAAGTTCCTTAGTCCTGGTTCAGGCACAGCTACTACTGGCGCTATGCCTGAGGGGGAGAATTCAGCAACCTCCACCTCTGAAGAAGAAGAAGACACTGCCTCACCTAAGGGGGAGCAGTCACTCAAACACCCAAATCCCTCAACAGTGATTCCTACACCACAACCTCTCAGATCCTTCATCCCCAGCACTGATGCAATAAAGGATAAGGGTAAAGGAATTACTATTGCATAGCCTGAAATAACCCTGCACTCCCTACAAGAAGAAGATGGTTCTACAGCAAGGCTCTCTAAAGACTCTGACCTAAACAAATTCAAGAGTACTGATGAACCACCACTCACAACAGAACATGACAAAGCTCAAATATTAGAACACCAAAGGTTGGCAAACATCAGAGCGACTGAACTTAAAAGCAAAGAAGCTCTGAACAAACTCTCTTCTGCTGTAAAGGAAGCTCAGCTGGTGAAGCTCAAAGAATTGGAGGTTAAAAGGAGCAACCTTCTAAAGGAATATGAAAGACTTGTAAACCAGAGAGTTAAACCTGGTCAAATCACCAAGTATGCATGTTACACTGACAAGGATAAAAAGGTGGTGATGACCCTTTACAGAGAGAACCAACTAACCAACTATAAAGTCTTCAGTGACTTTAAACTCAGAGATATGGGCCTCTCTGAATGGTTAGAAATGCTGGCTCTTGCCCAAAAGAAGACTAGGCCTGGTGCTGCCCAAATGATGAAGAATATTCACGCTAAGCTTAATTGGGTAAGAGACACGGCAAAGAAGCTGAAGGTACCCCTGCCTTCTCAACTTTCACAACAACAACCTTCTCAAGGACCAAGGAAAAGGAAAACCCCAATGGGGCCTCTGGTGGAGAAGTTGGTTACTGAAAACATTATGGTTGATGGGATGCACATAAACTTGGTTCTGCACAAAGAGATCACCAAACCTGTAGGGGGCCAAGTATACTCAGAACCAGAGACATGGATGGTCTTTATGAAAGGTAATTGTGAGTATTGCTTCCAGCGAATGAATGAACTGCATCTGGCATCAACCATCCAGCTTATCAGACTCAAACAGGGCATCCTAAGGAATTGCAAAGCAGCTGAGGACTTTGAGTTTGAAGTTGAACTTGTCATCAACTCTAGGAGTGACAAGGTTGAAGCCCAGAGAATCTGTGATCAAGGCCTTGATCGCTGAAGAACCTTTTACCTTTTATTTATGTTTACACCTCTGGGTGCTTTTGTAATAGACTAGGTTCTTTATGTTTAATAAAACTTTGAGGTATGATTGTTAAATTATGTGTAAGAAGAAGCAGTGTACTCACTTACAATTATTTTAGACTTAGTATAACTTATAAACAAATAGGGGAGATTTTTGGGCCAATGAAAGTTTTAACAATGGCCCAGTCTAGATTTGTTTAAATTAGACTAAGTGTTTGCTGATCGCTGAGAGGACCAGCGACAGAGACTAGACCAGTGGAAGGAAAAGCCTCAGCTGGCACACCAGGAACATTCAAGTCAAAGACAACGTCAGAGAAGTCGAAGATAATCTGAAGTCAGACTCACCAACGATTATGGATAGCTGGGATGTTGAAGGAATGTATTGGTGTTCAAGGATCTCTGAGTTGACAACCCTCAGAGATCACTTAAGAACCCTAGAAGCCCGGGATAAGCAAAGCTTACCCAATCCTTTATAGTTTAGGCGGGAGAATCTACCAAGTGTTTTGAGCGGGACAAAACAAAAGATTCAAGATAAAGCCTAGTACGACCTAGTGGGACAAAAGGTGAACAGTTGGCAGAACTGTTCACCTAAAGTTGGTTAAAGGTATGTCTTGATTTAGACATGCATTTAATACGTTGTACTCTTCCAATTAGAAGGTGACACGTATCAACTACTCCCACTAAGGAAGCAACCTCGTACACTATAAATAGGAGTGAGAAGGAAGAATTAACTCAACCCTTGTGCTTGGATAATTTATCTAAGTTAATTCTCTCCTTGGAACCGTTGAGCTCTCAGCTGTCTACCAGCGTCTCATTGGTTCCCTTGTAAACTTGAGTCTCGAATCTAGTTTACTTGTTTCTAGGGTTCATATCTTGTTGTCATTCAACGAGTGTATTCATAGCACTTTGTAATACTTTGTTTATAATACTTAATAAAGCATTACGCGTTTGAAAAGTATTTCATTGTGTTTCGTGGTTAAAAGAGTTATAGTTTATCAACAATTGTCATATTAAGGGACTTTCAGGTAGAACTTTCACTATAGTAGGAAATGCGTGCCCTTTAACTAGTATTACTCCCACTACAGCGAAGAAAGTGTGCCCTTTAACTAGGAGTACTAAGGCTACCAAAACACAAGTGTGTCCTTTAACTAGGAACACCAACACTACTATAGGAACAAAGTGCCATTTGACTAGGTATACTCCCATTGTAGTGCCTGTCACTAATCCAAAACCTCAGGAAGATGGAACCATAAAACTGGAAATTAAACAAACATATGTTAGAAAACGCAAGAAAACTAATGATGACACAAATGTTAACAATTCTGATATTATATCTGTATCTGCTAACACTTCGGAACCAATAGTTTCCAATGCATTGTCTACTGTTGTTGTTTCAAACAGGTGGTCCAAATCGTCTTGTGGTATTTGGTCTCCGGTCGCTAAAGACTTCGGAACCAATAGTTTCAAGCACATGACTAGAGATCGCTCTCAGCAAGTTTCTTGGTACGGTTCGATTCGAAAATGATCATATTGAAAAGATAATGGGTTACGGTGAATATTATATTGTGAATGTTATAATTTCAAGAATGTATTATGTGGAAGGATGATAGTTGTAAAATTACCCCTTTAGGAAAAGGAAGGTAATTAGGGCAAGTATGCACGACGATTTAGGAAACCGTGTGTGAATTACCCTAAAAGTGAGTTCGTTCTCGAGGAGGCTAGTGCGTTGTGTTAAGAGATGATTTTGATTTGTGATTATATGATTGAAAAATAAAGAAAGAAATGGGATTATAAGAGAAAGACGGATTAAACTAAGACGAAAAAGCGTTCACGTAAAACCGTAAATAGTGCAAAAATTAAAATTTTAACCTAAAAATTCCTAAAAATTACTAAAAATCCACAATAATATTCTAAGAGTTTACAAAAAATCCAAACTTGTTAAAACCTTTAAATTAATTAGATAATGACTTTTTAATGCTAATTAAAGCCCTAAAAAACACAATTAATTATTAAAAAGCCCTAAACAAGATTTTAAAGTTTGTAAACCTCAAAAATAACCTAATTAAGCTAAAAAGTATTTTATAAAATTTTAAAACAAAATAAAACTATTTTTAAACACTTAAAAACTATTAAAATCAATTAAAACTTAAAATAATTCTAGAAAATAATTGAAAAGTCCTAAAAATATTTGGAAAGTTACAAAACTCCTAATTAAGTGACTACAATCTAGGAAACATGTAAAACTTAAAAAATCAAACTTTTAATTTTAATAATAAAATAATAATAAAATATTCAAAAAAATTCAAAGTTTATAAAAAAATTCTAAAAAATTACCAAAAATCTTAAATAATATAACTAAGACAGAAATGCAATTAAAAGTTTCTAAAACCTATTTAATAATTTTATATTAAATTTTAAAGTTGGTTAAAAACCGTAAAATCCTATAAAATCAAAAATGAGACTTTTTGAAAACTTAAAGTGATGTAAACCTCAAAATATAATTAAAAACCTAAAAACTATTTTTTCAGATTTTTAAAACTACTTTATCTATTTTTAAACTAATTAAATAAAAACGGGTAAATAAAAATTAATAAAAAATAAATAAAGAAAGAGAAAAATCAAAACTTTATGCTAAAAAATCCTAAACTAAGTGACAAACACAAGAAAAATGAAAACAAGCAAAAAAGCATAACCAATAAGCCTGAAATGGCATATTTAGCTACGGCTTAATTTAGAAAAGCCCAAACAAAACCCCTATAAATATATATTGTTTCCTCCCTTGGTCAGTAAAAGACCCAAGGGCAGGATGGTTAAGACGTTGGTGTTGTGAGTTAGAGGTCAAGGGGTCGAGGCTGTGCACCCCTTTTTTTTACACTTTTTATATTTTTTTTAAACTTTGAAAACACAAAAAACAGTATCTTAAATTACTCTAAAACACGAATTTGATAACAAATAAACAAAGATTAAAGCTACTGAAGTCAAAACAAGTGCCCAGGTTTGTTATTTGACTGATGAACACAAAGTTGTAATCTTCACTTGTGAAGATATGATCAAGAGGAGCTTGATCTTGACTTTTGTGGATGTTTGTTGGACAAATGGGGCACCCCTATACTCAGTTGAGTATAGGGAGTCAAGCAAATGCACAAAAACAACAAGCTCTAAACAAGAATTAAGCACAAAATGCACACAAAGTTTCTGATTAAGCCCTATTGGTGTCTGGGAGTGTTTTGCTGATTCACTTGACACACAAATGGATTTTAAATGCTTAAATCATGCACTCAAACTAACCAAATGACATGTAAGCAATTAACACCCCTTAAATGACCTAATATCTAACATATAATCAAACTTGATGACACAAATTTCACCAAAACAAGCAGTAGGATGGAATGACTGTTTTTAGCTACAATGACCAAATTTTAAGCATGCAATTGTGACTTAAACTGCACCAAACTGGAAACTAAGCTAGCATATAACTTATAACTAACCAAAGAGTGGTTACAACAGGTTTTAACTCAAAAACTTGGTCACAAATCTCAATTAAACAGCTAAGCCAAACACTCCTTTAATTCTGAACATGAAGTTTTTACAAACCAAATCACTTAAAACCTATCAAATCTTATTACCAATGCTTCTAACATGCATACAACCACTAATATAACAATATTAAACACTCAAACATACATTTAACACTTGCATTCAAATCATACCATATCACAATCACACAAAATCAGAAAACTAAAAAAATGAGAACAAGGCTTTACCTAGAGCGACCTACATCCAGGCCCCTCAATGGCAGCATTGCCATCTCCTAACAGACCCGGGTCTGTGCTGAGCCTTGGACAACAAGAAAGCTTAAAACCTGCTAAGAACAAGAGAACAAGCACAAAATGCAAACTTTCTGATTTTGAAACCTTTCAAACCTTTTCAAAAAACTTCCTTCAAATGTTCTTCCCTTCAAAAACACTTAACAAATTAACTTTAAATCCTGAAAAACCAAACCTTGAAACAAGATTTTCACCACAAATTATGCTTTTTCAGAAACTATATTTCTGAAAAATTCAAACACAAAATGTTTGAATATATGTTAAATGGAACTCAGTTTAGCCTTCAATCACACACCAACTTTTTTAAAAACAGTAAAAGGAATTACAATTTTAAGAAAAATACCAACTTTATAAATTTGTAAAAAAGGAATTACAAGTGTTGAGAGCTAAAAACTGGAATAAGTCTAAAATGAGACACATACGTGTCATTTATACTAGCTAATAGAACAATGTAGAACCCTAAACCCTAATACATCGAATTCCTAAAATGTCCTTGGACTTTTGACTGAAAATGGTCAAATTGTGCCTCATGTGATGATGTTGATGTAGCCAGCTGTTTGAAGTTGATCATAAGCGTTAAAATCTTCTTGGGGGCCAAGGAGTCTATCTTATTCGTTCATTTGGTCAGGTATTGGGGTTTGGGGATAGAGACGGGTGCAGGGGAGGTACAAGGTGGGGTCCTCAACCCATGTGAGGGTGTTTTGTGAGGTGGGTTTTGATGTGGGTGGGATGAATCACCCATCTGGAAAAGCATGGGTAAAACCCCTTTGATTTGAGGGTTTAATAGATTAGGGTTTATGGGTTGCAAGTTTAAGCAAGGTGGGGTTTTAATCCGTTTTGGGTGTTTTGGTTTTTAAATGGTTTGTTTAGTAGGAAAATTAAAGATGTTGACTGGATTTGACCAGGTTTATTAAATAAACCTGGTGGGTGGGTTTGGGTTGCGGGTTTGGGTAGGGTAAGTGGGTAAATGGGTGGGTTATGGTGAGGTGTCAATCACTGAGTGGTGGTGAGGGTTTGGTTGTTTGGCAGAAAAGGCCCCCCAAGGTTCACTTCTTGTTCATGTTGTAATAACAGCACCAATCTTCCATTCCTTTGTTAATAAGTTTGCCATCTTGTCATTTTTGGCACATCAATTTATTAAACTTGAAACAAGGACTTCTTATGCCAATTCTTCATTCTTCAAGGACTGATCTTGTAATATCTTGATAATTTAGGGACCTCAATGCATTTTATGAGTTTTGCAAGGGTATAAATTGCCAAGTCTTCAAAAATGAGGGACCAATGTTGACAATCTTCAATTCTTCAAGGTCATTTTTGGAAATTCCAGATTTGGGCCCGGTTCATTGTGCGGCTTCGTTTCCCGTGTTCGTTTTTGAATGATTATTGTGATCTTTTTGTCATTTCCTCAATATCCGTACCTAAAATACACAAGCAACAAACACGAGCATATATTTGGCAGTTTTAATGATATTTAATGCATTTTAAGCCCAAATTGGACGATGAGACCATGTATAAAAGCAGTCTCATCAATCCCCCATACTAAACCATTGTCGTGCCCTCACGCAATGCTAGAATAAAGTATCGTAGCACCTCCAAAATTCAATTTTATTCACTTTATTGAAATGATAAACTAGCTATACTACTACTATTACTACTACTTGTGTTTTAGATATAATGTATGATTTTCATCGCAAAATGGGACGTTTAGGTTCATAGAATAAGAACACGTGAATGCTTCGTTAGAAATAATTTCATCGTCCTCGATTTTCACCTTAATTCCATGCCAAGCGTGCAACGAGATCATTGTCATTATAAGTTAGTAATGCTAACACTACTCATATCCCCTAATCACGTACTTATTCTCCCATTATTCCTAAGTTGTATCTCTTATATTTTATTATGTCTTAATGATCACGAGGATACATCATTGACATATGCGATAATAGAGATTTAGGTCTAAAAATAGAGTCCTAACGGTGTAACTAAGACCATCAAATCAATAACCCCTCCTAATAGACAACGATGTCAAAAAATTAAGTTGACAAGAAGAATCGATAAACACGGTTTTATAACGGTTTTGAACATGAGACTTATTACCAAGACTTTTATACGCCCCCTAACGGAAGGGCCTTATTATCTTTGGTTTACCTCCATCTTTTATTCAACTTCGCCATGAATCTTTTATTATGACTTCGGTCTTGCCTTGCCTTTTATTATCCGCCTCATCGGTGGTTTTATTATCCAAAGACATATATCCTCACGCTAAAGCGAATTTTGGATCTTTAAAGCTTCGAAGATTAAGGCTTGATTCACTTTCAATTTTGCATAGATTTTAGGCCTTGTGGGGCTTCAAATTGTTTGCTAGATTTAGGTGAGCACTTGAAATCTTATTATTGGGTGAAGCTTTCGATTATTCGGGTTGCCAATACTTCAAAACCGTGACGCTGGCGATACCTTAATGTCTTCCCAATTTAATTACACGGAAGCTACTAGAAAAGACTAGAAACCCAACAATCCTAACTAAACCGCTAAGTCAATATTTATTAAGCAAAAAATATTTACATGCGAAGGGAGAATAAGCAAACAACGAGAACACATGAGTTTTTGAAAGAATACGAGTACTCTACGTTTAGCATAGTAACTTATAATTAACTCTATCATCTCTCGTCCTCATTTAAGAGACTTAGCCTAATGTGTAGTTAAGGAATCAAAGCTAAGTGCTCAACACGCACGGTCGAGTAAAAAATTACTCTTATTCTCGCCATCGGAAAATCTACATTCGTGTCTTCAAACACTTATGAAACATGAGAAAAATTTAAAATTTGGCCATTTTTAGCCTTATTTTGCAGCAAAAACGATGACAAAAAGATAAACTTTGGAAAGCGTGAAGGTTTGGCAAGGCAAGTATCTATTCACCCCCCATACTAAAGTTAAACATTGTCCTCAATGTTTCGAGTCTAGGGGTGCAAACACCCCCATACTAGAGACGTAGTCGAATGCCTAATCTAGCATGGAAAGGGTGTAACCATTAAATTAATAGCCGTTTATGAAGTGTGCTATAAACCTAAGGTTAGAATATCAAAGGATATATCATTTGGATATTGAGAAATGTCTCCAAAGCAAACGATCGAGTGCTCCCATAGAACGAACACGAGAGTCTCCAATCGTGAAGATCATGATCTAAAAACTACAATGCACAAACAACCACGGAACAAAGGTTGGAAGGGCACAAATCCCCTCACATTAACTAATTAGAAAGCAATAATATGTACATGGATAAGCATGGGTCTCCCCCACGAGGCACCATGTTTTTGATAACCGAGTCAAAAGCTCGACTCGAATCCCCATAAATGTGATCATTTAGGGATAATCATGGTATGGTCAATTTTTGGTGGGGCTTACATGATAAACAAGGCCCAAAAACAACCGGTATTAAGGACTAAGTCCTTTGATGGTGCAAAATATCGGGATCGAAGATGGCGTTCTCGTTTTCATTGGAAAAACAAATCAACGCCACTTCATCGTGTGCCAACAAAAACTCAAAGAGTTTCAAGAAAATAGATGAGAAGAAATAGAAGGGTGGGACAATGGGTAAGTCATGAAAACATTGAGCTACTCGAGGTAGACTCACACCAATCAAATAGAAAGATTTTCCATTTATTGCATCGGTGGAAGACCGAGATTTCCCTTTATAAGCAATTCCAGGATCAAATATCTCGTCCTCGGTGGAGAAAGGGGAGGGAACATAAGGGATTTCCCCCACACTAAGTCCACACAAAGCATCGTCAAAAGCAGAAGACGAGCTTGTAGTACTCAATACACGTGGTGATGACGGAGTTAGAGTTGTAGAAAAATCTTTTAAATTCAATTCAAAATCTTTTCCTTTTTCATCTTTTAAACTTTCCTTATGAAAACCCGATTTAATTATGTCAAAAATATTTGGTGTATCTAAAGCGATGTTAGTCACACTAAAAATTCTCACATTTGAAAAGCGTTTTGGTAAAGGTGGTGGTAAGTTTTCAAAACGTTTGTCGACAAAGAAACTCCCCCATCGGGATCAACATATTCATCATCCGAAAAATCATTCACAATTGGAATCGTAGGCTTAACACTCTTAACCTCCATCGGCGGAGGGGACGGAACTTCATTTTTATCAACAACTTCTAAAACTCTTTTTGAAATCTTTTTGCAAATGTTTTTGATGGGATTGACATTGTACAAAGACATGATAGAATACAAATGAGAAAGTGTGGAGTTTTGAGTTGCATTAATGACGAGTTCTTCCTCATTGAAACGAAGAGTGATTTTCCTTGCATGCACATCCATAAGTGCTCTCGAGGTGTCAAAAAAAGATCGACCTAAAATTAACGGAACTTTAGGATCGATAGGAATGTCAACAACAATAAAGTCTACGGGATAGTAGAACTTTCCAACTTTCACAAAGACGTCCTCGGCAACTCCACAAGCTTGAATCGTAGAATGATCGGCCATTTCGATTGACATTCTTGAAGGAGTGAGATTGGGAAGATTGAGCGATTTAAAAATCTCAAGAGGCATCAAATTAATACTAGCACCAAGATCGGCCAAGGCGTAGCATTCTTCCATGTCTTGTATAGCACATGGGATTAAAAACTTGTCGGGATCACCGACTTTTTGAGGTATGCGGCTTAGAAAAACCGATGAACAACTAGACGATTTTTGCAATTTCTCTTTGTTATTCAACATACTTTTGAAGTTCGCGACAAATCGAGGCATCATGACTAAGGCGTCGGCAAAACTTATATTGAAATGCAAGTCACGAAACATTTTCATAAAAAGTTCAAATTGATAATTATTTCGTTCTTGTACCTTTTCCTTGTCTCGTCTTGAAGGGTAAGGTAAGGGTGGTGTGGGTTGGGGCATAGGCATAGGCCTTGGAATCTCGGGTTCCATGATTGGTATTGGTTCAACCGTAGGTGTGGTTTGAGCGGTACTTCGTGGGCTTTGAATTTGCTCCTTTTCAACCACCACCTCGGGTTCTTTCTCTTTTTCCTTCTCCATAGAAGTACTTGGACGAGAAATGGGTTCTTTGAAAGTTTTACCGCTACGAGTGGTAATAACCTTCAATTCTCCTTTCGGGTTTACGATGGTATCACTAGGAAGACCACCCGAAGAAGAGGGCTTACACATGATAGCTTCAAACATTTTAGCCATTCGGTCTTCAAATTTAGATTGCCTAGCATCCGCTTTTAACAACTCTTGCTTAATCTCATGTTGTCCTTGCTCCATTTTTTGTTGATTTTGTTGGAGACGTGTGACATTTCCTTCCATTTTATTAGCATGAGTTTTAAGTTCATTAGAAAGTTTGTTTTTAAGCTCGTTTTTCAACTCGGATCTTAAGCTAACCATTTCACGTTGCATATTGTCAAACTTAGCATCATTAGCCTTAGCATAATTCAAAAACTCTCCTTGAAGATTTTTGGTGTGATCATTTTGAAAACCTTGAGTGGTAGTTTGAAAATCACGGTTTTGGTTTTGGTTTGAAATTTGCCCATTTCCACTTCGATAATTACCCTTGTAGTAATTCCTTTGATTTCCTTGATAATTACCACCTTGGTTGTTGTTTCGATAGTTATTAGCATTTTGATTTGGTGGAGCTTGATTTTGGCGGGAACCTTGGCCGTTTTGGTTATAAGTTCCCGTGGCTATATAAGCACTCGAAGTGTTACCATCCGCGGTAATGCACTCGGAAAGATCATGAGCTCCACCACACGACAAACAACTCTTAGAAACCGCTTTAACCGAAGCGGAATTCGAAGCTTCTTGAGCTTTCCAATGGGACATAAGGCTAGCAAATCTATCAAAAAAACGATTTTCTTCATTTGCCTCATCATGTAAAGCATTAATGCTACGAGACGATGATGAGCCCATTTTGGCAACACTCGGTGTGTTACGAGGGCTATAAACCTTAGACCTATTCTCAATTATGACCAAAGCTTCCTCGACCGTTTTACACAAAAAATTACCACCCGCGGCGGCATTTAAATAATCTCTTTCATGATCATTAAGTCCATTGTAAAACGTGTCAATTTGGTGCAAGTCGGAAAAACCGTGATGAGGACATTCATGTAACATCTCCTTAAACCTATTCCAAGCCGTTGAAAAACTTTCATTTGATTCTTGTGAAAATTTAGAAATCTCATTTTTCAAATGCGTAGTCTTAGAGGGCGAAAAAAATTGGTTCACAAATTTTGAAACGAGATCCTTCCACGTCAATATAGAATTGGGTGGCTCTTTCTCTAACCAAATTTTAGCGGGCCCCGCTAAGGAATACGGAAAAAGCATCATCTTAATCGAGTCATCGAGACATCCTTAAATTTGCAAGTGGCGGTAAGACGATTGAATTGGCGGATATGGTTGTCGGGATTGTCCTTCTCATCACCACGGAATTTGTTGTTTTGGATCATCGACAAAAAACCCGTTTTCACCTCAAAATTCTCCGCAAGGATAGCGGGAATCACAATAGCTTCTCCATAACCCTCGGTGGATGCTTGAAGTAACTCCATCATAGTTCGATTCGCCATGGTTGGTGCTTCTCGTACAATGGGTTCGTCAATAGGAGACTCCTCACTAGAATGAGTTGGAGTGGGAGTTTTGTTCTTTCGTCTACGTGCACGTTTTGCTTGATTACGAGTTAGCATAAACGTCACGTACCACGAGGAGACGAGCAAAGAAGATTCTTTTTGGTGTTTTTAATTTTTCAATTTTTTTGTGGTTTTTGATGGTATTAACTTTTTTTTGGAAATTGGTGAATGTATTAAGTAGACAAAAATCTACAAACCTCCTCCTTAATCAAATCTCTTGATTAAAGAAGCCTCAAGGAATGAAAACGATCACGTGAAGTGAACGCCTTCGATGACTTTAGAACGATGGTGGAACACCAAATCGTTCAAGAGGGTTTAATCAATAGAAACCAAGAAAATATATATGATATGTAATAATACTTTGGGCGGCAAAACCCTCGATTAGCTCTCAAAATCAAATACGCACAAGCAAGCGGAGGAAACGAGGCGGCGCGAAGCACTTAAGAGCCTTTTTCCTTTAGGTCGTGAAATACAACCGCCTTATACCCACCTTATAGTTTGTATTTTCAAAATCGAGCTTCACGAAAGTATTTATCTATTTTTGCCTTTTTTTCTTTGGTTTGAGATTCGAATACAATGATTGGGTAATGACCTCCCAAGTCAAGGTTGTGACTGCTCACGTATTTGGAGTACTTGTGAATTTATTGTTCTACGTATACAATATAGTAATAGTATTCACACAAAAACCAAAAACCGATAATACGTATTAGTAGAGTGCTACTAATACAAATACTAATTATGGATAGTATAAAAAAAACAACAATTATTCAACCAAAACACAACACGCCTCCCCGGCAGCGGCACCAAAATGATAGTTGTAAAATTACCCCTTTAGGAAAAGGAAGGTAATTAGGGCAAGTATGCACGATGATTTAGGAAAACCGTGTGTGAATGACCCTAAAAGTGAGTTCGTTCTCGAGGAGGCTAGTGCGTTGTGTTAAGAGATCATTTTGATTTGTGATTATATGATTGAAAAAGAAAGAAAGAAATGGGATTAGAAGAGAAAGACGGATTAAACTAACACGAAAAAGCGTTCACGTAAAACCGTAAAATGGGCAAAAATTAAAATTTTAACCTAAAAATTCCTAAAAATTAATAAAAATCCACAATAATATTCTAAGAGTTTACAAAAAATCCAAACTTGTGAAAACCTTTTAATTAATTAGATAATGACTTTTTAATGCTAATTAAAGCCCTAAAAATCACAATTAATTATTAAAAAGCCCTAAACAAGATTTTAAAGTTTGTAAACCTCAAAAATAACCTAATTAAGCTAAAAAGTATTTTATAAAATTTTAAAACCAAATAAAACTATTTTTAAACACTTAAAAACTATTAAAATCAATTAAAACTTAAATTAATTCTAGAAAATAATTGAAAAGTCCTAAAAATATTTGGAAAGTTACAAAACTCCTAATTAAGTGACTAAAATCTAGGAAAAATGTAAAAACTTAAAAAATCAAACTTTTAATTTTTAATAATAAAATAATAATAAAATATTCAAAAAAATTCAAAGTTTATAAAAAAATTCTAAAAAATTACCAAAAATCTTAAATAATATAACTAAGACAGAAATACAATTAAAAGTTTCTAAAACCTATTTAATAATTTTATATTAAATTTTAAAGTTGGTTAAAACCCCTAAAATCCTATAAAATCAAAAATGAGACTTTTTGAAAACTTAAAGTGATGTAAACCTCAAAAATATAATTAAAAACCTAAAAACTATTTTTTCAGATTTTTAAAACTACTTTATCTATTTTTAAACTAATTAAATAAAAACGGGTAAATAAAAATTAATAAAAAATAAATAAAGAAAGAGAAAAATCAAAACTTTATGCTAAAAAATCCTAAACTAAGTGACAAACACAAGAAAAATGAAAACAAGCAAAAAAGCATAACCAATAAGCTTGAAATGGCTTATTTAGCTACGACTTAATTTAGAAAAGCCCAAACAAAACCCCTTTAAATATATATTGTTTCCTCCCTTGGTCAGTAAAAGACCCAAGGGCAGGATGGTTAAGACGTTGGTGTTGTGAGCGAGAGGTCAAGGGGTCGAGGCTGTGCACCCCTTTTTTTACACTTTTTATATTTTTTTTTAACTTTGAAAACACAAAAAACAGTAACTTAAATTACTCTAAAACACGAATTTGATAACAAATAAACAATGATTAAAGCTACTGAAGTCAAAACAAGTGCCCAGGTTTGTTATTTGACTGATGAACACAAAGTTGTAATCTTCACTTGTGAAGATATGATCAAGAAGAGCTTGATCTTGACTTTTGTGGATGTTTGTTGGACAAATGGGGCACCCCTATACTCAGTTGAGTATAGGGAGTCAAGCAAATGCACAAAAACAACAAGCTCTAAACAAGAATTAAGCACAAAATGCACACAAAGTTTCTGATTAAGCCCTATTGGTGTCTGGGAGTGTTTTGCTGATTCACTTGACATACAAATGGATTTTAAATGCTTAAATCATGCACTCAAACTAACCAAATGACATGTAAGCAATTAACACCCCTTAAATGACCTAATATCTAACATATAATCAAACTTGATGACACAAATTTCACCAAAACAAGCAGTAGGATGGAATGACTGTTTTTAGCTACAATGACCAAATTTTAAGCATGCAATTGTGACTTAAACTGCACCAAACTGGAAACTAAGCTAGCATATAACTTATAACTAACCAAAGAGTGGTTACAACAGGTTTTAACTCAAAAACTTGGTCACAAATCTCAATTAAACAGCTAAGCCAAACACTCCTTTAATTCTGAACATGAAGTTTTTACAAACCAAATCACTTAAAACCTATCAAATCTTATTACCAATGCTTCTAACATGCATACAACCACTAATATAGCAATATTAAACACTCAAACATACACTTAACACTTGCATTCAAATCATACCATATCACAATCACACAAAATCAGAAAACTGAAAAAATGAGAACAAGGCTTTACCTAGAGGGACCTACATCCAGGCCCCTCAATGGCAGCATTGCCATCTCCTAACAGACCCGGGTCTGTGCTGAGCCTTGGACAACAAGCAAGCTTAAAACCTGCTAAGAACAAGAGAACAAGCACAAAATGCAAACTTTCTGATTTTGAAACCTTTCAAACCTTTTCAAAAAACTTCCTTCAAATGTTCTTCCCTTCAAAAACACTTAACAAATTAACTTTAAATCCTGAAAAACCAAACCTTGAAACAAGATTTTCACCACAAATTACCCTTTTTCAGAAACTATATTTCTGAAAAATTCAAACCCAAAATGTTTGAATATATGTTAAATGGAACTCAGTTTAGCCTTCAATCACACACCAACTTTTTTAAAAACAATTAAAGGAATTACAATTTTAAGAAAAATACCAACTTTATAATTTTGTAAAAAAGGAATTACAAGTGTTGAGAGCTAAAAACTAGAACAAGTCTAAAATGAGACACATACGTCTCATTTATACTAGCTAATAGAAAAATGTAGAACCCTAAACCCTAATACATAGAATTCCTAAAATGTCCTTGGACTTTTGACTAAAAATGGTCAAATTGTGCCTCATGTGATGATGTTGATGTAGCCAGCTGTTTGAAGTTGATCATAAGCGTTAAAATCTTCTTGGGGGCCAAGGAGTCTATCTTATTCGTTCATTTGGTCGGGTATTCGGGTTTGGGGATATAGACGGGTGCAGGGGAGGTATAAGGTGGGGTCCTCAACCCATGTGAGGGTGTTTTGTGAGGTGGGTTTTGATGTGGGTGGGATGAATCACCCATCTGGAAAAGCATGGGTAAAACCCATTTTATTTGAGGGTTTAATAGATTAGGGTTTATGGGTTGCAAGTTTAAGCAGGGTGGGGTTTTAATCCGTTTTGGGTGTTTTGGTTTTTAAATTGTTTGTTTAGTGGGAAAATTAAAGATGTTGACTGGATTTGACCAGGTTTATTAAATAAACCTGGTGGGTGGGTTTGGGTTGCGGGTTTGGGTAGGGTAAGTGGGTAAATGGGTGGGTTATGGTGAGGTGTCAATCACTGAGTGGTGGTGAGGGTTTGGTTGTTTGGCAGAAAAGGCCCCCCAAGGTTCACTTCTTGTTCATGTTGTAATAACAGCACCAATCTTCCATTCCTTTGTTAATAAGTTTGCCATCTTGTCATTTTTGGCACATCAATTTATTAAACTTGAAACAAGGACTTCTTATGCCAATTCTTCATTCTTCAAGGACTGATCTTGTAATATCTTGATAATTTAGGGACCTCAATGCATTTTATGAGTTTTGCAAGGGTATAAATTGCCAAGTCATCAAAAATGAGGGACCAATGTTGACAATCTTCAATTCTTCAAGGTCATTTTTGGAAATTCCAGATTTGGGCCCGGTTCATTGTGCGGCTTCGTTTCCCGTGTTCATTTTTGAATGATTCTTGTGATCTTTTTGTCATTTCCTCAATATCCGTACCTAAAATACACAAGCATCAAACACGAGCATATATTTGGCAGTTTAAATGATATTTAATGCATTTTAAGCCCAAATTGGACGATGAGACCATGTATAAAAGCAGTCTCATCAAAGGACGCGGTCACAATTTATTTCCGTGGGACAATTTTGTAATGGAAACCTAGAAGTTGCTTTTCGAGAACATACCTGCTTGATTCGTAACTTAGGAGGGGTAGATTTATTAAAGGGTATACGAGGGAATAATTTGTATACGTTGTCCATACAAGACATGATGGCCGCTTATCCCGTATGTCTTATCTCCAAAGCATTGAAGACTAAGTCATGGTTATGGCATCGGCGGTTATCTCATCTTAACTTTGACGCTATTGATAACGAACTAAATATACATATTCAACCCTTTATTATAATGCCACTTTGTATTATAAATAAGAGCTCTCGATACTTAATATATTGTGTTTTATATGCAGGTATAAAGTATGAAGAAGCAAAGTGAAGAAAATACAAAGAAGGGACCTTATTGTGCAAATAAGCAAAACTATTGGAAGAAGATTCTGAAACGCACAAAAGTGCGACGCACATTGTCAGAAGTACGGCACACATTCTCGTATCCAAAGTGCGGCGCACTTTCGGAGAAGTGCAGCGCACATTTCCTCTCAGCCAACACTATAAATAGGAGCCACTTCTACACATACAAAACATCACATCTTTCAAATACTACTCTATAATCCGAGTATTCTTAGATTTTTAGTAATATTTTTAGTATTATCCACTTTTGGGAAATACTTGTTATGAGAGTGTTCCACTCTTTGATTCTTGGAGGAATGATACAATGGTGAAACTTGTGTACTCGTTCATTCGATCAAATCTAAGTATAATGTTCTCTTACTCTTTACCATTTGTTACTTTGATTACTATGTTAGGCTAACCTATTTGTGACTATATGGGTAAGTGACTGTGACTAGTGATGATGCTATGATATGATCCTTTATAATTGATTTCAAGCTAATGTTGTAGAACCATTTTACCACCTCGTTCTATAAACCATATTTTATCTAGAGTTGATTTGTTACGATAGTTTGGCGTTGAGAAACACAAATTGTTATAATAAGTTTTTAAAGACTTGTCTATGGTTTTGAATCTTTGGTTGGAGAGATCCGCTTAGAAACCTTGATTAAATATTGAACTCGTTGGGAACTTGTTTTGAACTTAGTCGCTTGAATAAACATAAGTCTTGGTCATTATTATCACCATCAAGAACTCATAGGAACAATCCCATATTAGTCATACTTGTTAGTATTGATATTTCAATCATTTCTTTCTTTAATTATTATATTGGTTACCAAAACGAAACTAAGTCTCAGCGAACGATCCTGGCTTACACTACAAGCTATATTACAAACGAAAGGGTATACTTGCCCGTGTTTGTATTCTAGTCCCTTGTTTTTTTCTAAACCTTGAAGTATAAATTTAAGACTTGCGAAATGAACATCAGCTATCAATCATTTGGCGAAAAACGAACTTGTTCTTGGTCTTCCTAAACTTAAACTTCACAAGGATCGTTTATGCTCCGCGTGTTCTATGGGGAAGAGCACTAAGAAATCTTACAAATCCAAGACTGAAGACACCAACCAAGAGAAACATTATTTGTTGCATATGGATCTTTGTGGGCCAATGCATGTTGAAAGTCCTAGTGGTAAAAAGTACATCCTCGTCATTATGGATGAATACTCTCGGTTTACATGGGTGAAATTTTTGCG
Source organism: Glebionis coronaria (assembly GCA_025667525.1). Taxonomy (NCBI): domain Eukaryota; kingdom Viridiplantae; phylum Streptophyta; class Magnoliopsida; order Asterales; family Asteraceae; genus Glebionis; species Glebionis coronaria. The sequence continues at coordinate 293,077,796 of CM046881.1, read as the reverse complement.
AACTAAGGATGAGGCACCTTGATTCATCATTAACTTTCTCAAGATGATTCAAGTACGTCTCAATACTAATGTCTAATATATTCGTATAGATAATGGAACCAAGTTTGTTAATCAAACACTGTGTAATTATTATGCAGAAGTTGGCATAACTCATGAAACATCCGTTGCTCGCACTCCACAAAAAAAAGGTGTCATTGAAAGGTGAAATCGCACACTTATAGAAGCTGCCCGAACGATGTTAATTTACACAAAAGCTCGATTTTTTTATGGGCAGAATCAATATCTATAGCAGTATAAACCCAAAACCGATTACTAATTCGAAAACGTCATGGTAAAACACTTTATGAGCTTCTAAGATGCAAAAGTATCATATTTATCATACCTTCATGTATTTGGTTCTCTTTGTTATCTAAATAATGATGGTGACAATTTGGGAAAAGTTCAACCAAAGGATGATATTGGTATTTTTCATTGGTTATGCACCCGCAAAGAAGGCATTCCGAATCTAAAATCATAATTCTCGTAAGATCCTCGAAACTATGAATGTTGATTTTGATGAGCAGACAGCAACCCGCAATTCATGAAATGGGACCCAGTAACATTAGCTCTGGTCTTGTCCCAAGCAACCCTTCTTCATCATCATTTACACCGCCTACTAGGAATGAGCGGGATACGTTGTTTCAACCGTTCTTTGATGAATACTTTACTCCTCCAAGTATTGTTGCTCTAGAACCTGCAGTAATAGCTCCGGTTACCGAAGTTGTAGCTCCAGCACACGAAGCACAATCAGATGTGTCTTCAACAACAATTGGTCAAGATATTCCTTCAACGAGTAATTATCAACCAACACATGTATCAACTACCTATGTCATGCCTATTGATGATGAAGAGGATGATGATGATCACGATTTGGAATTTGCTGAGATGTGTGACCTTCCATTCTTTGGTCTGATTAACGATTCTTATCAAGTGGGAACATCCACCTCAGAGGAAGCTCCTACTACGGTCTACTCCAATCCACGGATTCGTGTACATGAGAGCAAATTAAAAAAGGATCATCCTATATATTGTATTATTGGTGACCCTAATCTTCCGGTATCCACACAAAGTCAGTTACAAGTTTTGTAATTTTGATTCTTTTCTCAATGAAAATGAACTGAAGACGTGGCAAGAAGATTTTACTCAATCATGTTGGATAGAAGCTATGCAAGAAGAACTTAATGAATTTGTACGTCTTGATGTATGGGAACTTTTCCCATGCCTGGATCAAGTGAAGTTACTCACTTTGAAATAGGTTTACAAGGTGAAACTCGACGAGTTAGGTGGAATATTAAAGAACAAGGCTCAACTAGTAGCTCGTGGATATCGAAAATTACTTGGCATTGACTTTAGGGAATCCTTTGCACCCGTTGCCCGTTTTGAAGCTATTCGACTATTCCTCGCTTATGCTGCACATATGAATATGATCGTCTATCAGATGGATGTTATGAGACATTTCTTAATGGTGAAATCAAGGAAAAGGTTTATGTTCAACAACCATATGGTTTTGTGAATTCTGAATATCCTAATCACGTGTACCGACTTAAAAAGGCTCTCTATGGGTTGAAACAAGCTCCGCGCGCGTGGTATGATTTATTGTCACAATTCCTCATCATAGAAGATTTCTATAAAGGCAAGTTGGATCCAACGTTTTTCATTCAAAAACATGGAAAAGATATGATTATGGTACAACTATTCGTTGATGATATTATATTTGCTGCCTCGAACCAGATTTTATCAGATGAATTTGGGACACTCATGTCTTCTCGATTTCAGATGTCAATGATGGGTAAGGTATCCTTTTTCTTAGGACTTTAGATATCCCAAAGTCCCAGAGGCGTCTTTATCAACAATCCAAATATGCCCTTGAATCGCTTAAGAAATATAAGATGGAATCTTGCGACCCCGTGCACACTCCTATGGTGGAACGAACTAAGCTAGATGCAGATCCAAATGGGATTCCTATTGATCCTACACTTTATCGTGGTATGATCGCTACCCTATTGCATATTACAGCTAGCAGGCCTGACTGATGAGACTGCTTTTATACATAGTCTCATCATCCAAAATGGGCTTAAAATGCATAAAATATTATAAAATATTCCAAATATATGCTTGTGTTTGTTCCATGTGTATTTTAGGTACGGATATTGATAAAATGGCAAAAGATCACAAGAAACAAGCAAAAACGAACACGGGAAACGAAGCCGCACAATGAACGAAGCCCTAGAGTTGATTTTCCAAGAATTACCCTTGAAGAATTGAAGATTGTACAAGAATGGTCCTCCAATATTGAAGAATTGACACTTTAGACCCTTGTTCATTCATAATTACAAGTTTGGTCCTTAAAGTTTGTCAAAATTACAAAATTGACCCTCAACTTTGAAGAAGTGGCAAGAATGTCCCTCATTTATGAAGACTTGTCATTTTTAGTCCTCCAAGAAGTCAATCATACAAGTCAATACCATGAAGAATGAAGATATGTCCAAAACAACCCTTGAAGAATCATCAAATTACAAGAAATACCCCTGAAATTACTTTACAAAACCTTTTGGGGAAAAAGTGTGAAAAACCAAACTTTGTTAACAAAGGAAAATCAATTTATTCATACCTAAACTAAAATGAAAGAAGAATGGAAGAAGGGGGGTGTTTTCTTCCAAGACATGAAAGATACATAGACCTGTCACAACTTGCCATGTGTCCCACTCACCCAACCCACCAATCACAAGCCTCCCTCATGGCCACATCACATTCCACTTAACCGGATATTTAACTAATTTATTTAATTAAGTTAAATGTGGCGGTTAACACATTTTTAAATCCTAATCCGAATCAAAACACCCACTATTCACCATATGAACAAGTATAGGGGTTTATGATTAAGCAACAATTAACCTCCAAACCTTCCAGATATTTGATTAAGGATGTCATGATTATAACCTAACTCACTTTTAACTTGCCACATCACCCCAAAGTTCACATGATGAACCTCATGCACACGTTTTGGGAAGATGCCAAAATTGCCAGAGAAATCCAACGTTCCACATTGTAGCTTACAACCTAAGCTCATTAGAGGCCTTTGATCAAATTGCCACCAACTTTACACCTCAACAAACGTCCAAGAATCCTTCACATGTACTCAAATTTTCAAACCTGCAAGGGCATTTCTGGAAGATCAATGCTTAGGGTTTTCAGTTTTTTATTTCACTAAGACCATGTACACCCTCTATATAAAGGGTATAGGGTCATACATTAGTCTTTGCTCTTGGTTTTTCCTTGTTCAACATTCTGTAAAGCCTTGTTTCAAAGTTAATGAAAAGTGTTTGAATTGTTGAAGGAATCTAAGTGCCAACCTTATTATACTCTTGTTATTGTTACATGTTTATGATTGTTAAGTTTCAAAACCTGTTTTCAAAGCTTGTGCAAGAAATTGCCAGGTTTTCTAAAATCTGATATTTTTCTAAGACATTGTTCAAACCCTTGGAATTTTTGGGTCAAAGATTGATCACATCACCCTGATAAGGAGCTTATCAAGGTGATGTGAGATCTTGGCTTGGGGATAATCAAGGAGTGGGGTGCAAGGCTTGAATCAGTCAGCTTTTTCCATTTTCCTTTTTCATACAAACTGCTTATTCTAACCTTGTTGTTCTTAGAAGCTTGTTGGAAGCTTGTGCCTTGTTAAGCTAGGCACATAAGCTCAAAAATTCGTAAGTGTGGATGTACATTCATGAGGTTTGAGTCTTCTTACCAAAAATCTGCTTGAAAAGTGATTTTTTGTGATTTTGTGATCTGCTAGTGTATGTGTTGTTTTTTATGCCTGAATCTTGTTGATTATGCTTCATGTTGTTGGTATGATGCTTGATTAGGCTTTGGTAAACCTGAAATACACATTTGCTTGTTTAAATCTTTGGTTAAAAAATGAAAGGGGTGTTTGGGTCTACTATTTTAAGGTTCTTGTTTGACTTTGAGTAGGTGCTAAGTGTGTTTGAGTTTGTATCTGTTATACAAGTGTTTGAGTTCTGATATTTGCAAGTTTTGCTCTTTGAAACACCAAATTTGCTATTGTGCTATAACTTGTTTGATTTTTCATATTTTGACCTAAAATCTTGGTAACACATAGAGTGTATGCATGTTTAGGATTAACAAGTGCTTAAATCAAATTTGTGTAACCTGTTTTAGAGATTTGAGTGTTTGAAATTGGATATGTGGTCAAGTACATCACCAAAAAAAAAAAAAAAAAAAAAAAAAAAAAAAAAAAAAAAACCTATTTTCTCTCTAGCTTTATCAATGGTGTCTCCTTTTTTCTTTTCCTTTTGATTTCCGATCTCCCTGCTTCAGTAATCTTCTGATTAATTTGTTTTTTGTTTACTTTAAACGTTTCATCTCTTGATGTGTTTATTGTTTACATAAAATAATTCTTCATTTGTTTATTGATTCATTGATTGGTTATCAATCTGGTTACTTTAATCCTGCGTCATCGTTGTGATCCGGGTTCCAGTAATCTTGGAGATGATTAGGGTTTCGTTTTTTTGATTAAGTTTAATAGGTTTTTGTGTCTGTTCAAGTTATTATTTTATTATTATTTGATTAGGGCTTTGTTTGAGTGTGGCGGCTGTTTGTCTTCTAGTGACGGCTAGGGTTTTGGTTATTGCTGTTGTTGTGTCGTTTCATGATTGTTTTGAGAGAGATTGTTCTTCGTTTGAATGGTTAACACAGATCCGTTTTCTGTTGACCTTGATGCGCTTAGAGATCGAATGAAAAGACTTAAGGGTGATTCTCAGGATTCGTCACCGGGAGTGAATCCCATTGAGGATTTGACTAGGACTAGTAATGCGGATGAGGTGCAGTCTGTTGCTGGTAATGACAACAATTGTGGGAGATCTCTTTCTCATGATCGTTGGAATGCTGCTCGGGATAAGCCGGCTCAAGAACTAGGGCCTGTTGGGGTACGTACCAGTGCTGCTGCTACAACTTCGGTTTGGGATCCTATAGGGCATGGAAACATGTTAAATGTTGCTGCTGGAACAACTCAAAGTGGGCAAACTTTGCCTGTTAGCCAAGGCACTTACTTGCACCCTTCGGTTCAGCCTAGAGGTGAGGAGAGCTCATCTAATCAAAATGGAAAAACATTTGCGTCAATAATGCAACCTGCATCCAATAAGACGATTCATATCCAAGAGTTGCATAATGATGAGAACGTAATAGGGGCTACTGTGGCCCTTCCATTTGATGCTGTTGAGGAGGTAAGATCACGCCTTAGTAATACATTATTTGGGTATTTTATCGGAAAACGTTTAGCGTTTCCGCTAGTCGAAAATTATGTGAAGAACGTTTGGTCCAAGTATGGATTGAAAAGAGTGAAACTTCAGGACGAGTTTTTTCTATTCCAATTTGAGACTAAAAATGGTATGGAAAGTGTTTTGGAGAATGGGCCGTGGCTGATTCGTCAAGTTCCATTAATTCTTAATGTATGGTCGTCTGTTACTGATTTGCATAAGGCAGAGATTAGGAAGGCTCCGGTTTGGGTCAAATTGCACCGTGTTCCTATAGTTGCGTATTCTGAAGTTGGTCTAAGCTTGATTACATCTCAGATTGGTCGTCCGATTATGTTAGATTCTTATACTAGTAGTATGTGTATCAATCCATGGGGTCGGAGCACGTTTGCTCGTGCTCTTATTGAGGTTTCTGCTGCGGATGTTCTTAAAAAATCCATGGTTGTTGCTATCCCGATTGAGAAAGATAAAGGGCATAATTTGGTGACTATTGATATTGAGTATGAGTGGACTCCTCCTAGATGCTCTACTTGTCTCATTTTTGATCACATTGATTCTAAATGTCCTAAGTTGTCTTTGGTTGTCAATAGTAAGGTTGCTACACAGGTTGTTGATGTAGATGAAGCTCGTATGGATAATGATAATGATGGTTTTGTGGTAGTGAATAATAATAAGAAGAAGAAGGGTAAGAACAAGCAACATCAGGTTGCTGGGATTAAATTAACTAAACCGGCTCTTAATCTTGCTTATCGTGTTGTTGAGAAAGGGGGTAGTTCTAAGACGACTAAACCAAAGGAGTCGTTAGGTACTTCAGTTCCGGATGCTCCAAAGAAGGATGGATCTATTCTTAAGAGGGGTTTCCTTAATAATAAGGTTTTGGCTCCTGATTCTAGTCAAACGGGGACAAGCAACAAGAATTCCTTTGGTGCTTTGAGTGGTATGATGGAAGATGGCACTGATTGGGAGGATGGTGGTGGCCCAACAGATGAGGTGGTAAATGCTGATAGTGAGACTGACGAAGATATAGTGATTGATGATCGCCATGGAACTCGTCAGCCGGATATTCGCACTTCTCATGCATTATGATGATTTCATTTTTTCAATGTTTATGCACTTTTAGGTGGTTTTTTCCTATTGGTGTAATTTGTTTTGTAACTGTTTGTTAAGAGATCATATGGCATGTCATATGATTTAGTGGTTGTTCAAGCTAGTTAGCTTGAGGTTAATGTAGCTTTTCCGCTACATTCCATTGTACTTCAACGCTTTTTGGGAATATATTTTACCGGGGATGATGCCCTTTTACCCAAAAAAAAAATCAGTAAGTAGGATAAGCTATAAAATTGGTCTAATCTGTGATTCAGTGCATGAAACTAGTTGATTTATGATCATTTGAATTTATTTAAGCTGTTGTATGTGTTAGTGCAAACATTACGATGCTTTGTCGATATAATCTCTTTGTGTTTTGTTGATGACAAACGTATAATTCGCAATACATTATGTAAAATGTTAAGGTACTCGTAATCACTCAAGAATACATTTGTATACTTCTCTCGACACCTCCAAGACCGCATTCGGCATGTATCACTCAAGGTATGTACAAACATGTCATTAACCTAACTAAGTGATCAAGGAATAGTATTTTCTTAAAACTCACATTTTAATCAAATGTGACAAAAGATTTTAATTAACTTTATTTTTAAGAAAATGTTTTATTAAAAAGAAAATGGAAATTTGAATTTGGCATATTCCATATGCCAAAGGAATATCCTTTGAGGGTATAAACTATCCCAGATGGCATATTCCCACTAAAGGACAAATTTGCACAGACTCCGACGCGGAGGTTCCTTAAAGGAACCCGCGGTTCCTTATTGATAAGGTACCGCGGGTAGAGATAAGGAACCATGGGTGTTTTTTACCGTTGCAATGTTGCCCTATAAATAGTGGATCATTTCCAGATTTTCTTTCAACCCTTTTTGCACAGTTTCTTTCAAAAACCATCTTAGATCCTTGATTAGTTAGTTTTGATTAATCTTGTTTAAGATGTGATTCAATCTTCAATCTCCTCATCATCTCAAGTGCAAAGAGAAGAACACTATCATTACCATGATGTGTTGGGTTCACTACATGATGAAGATCTTTCCTTCTTTAGATCTAAGTTATGTTTTTAGTCTTCCTACTATGTATATGTAGAAGATCCAAGTGTTACACTTGGATGTGTTTGTAAGGGTAGAATATCCAAGTGATGGGTATCCTTGGATTAGGTGTTAGTTGTGGATCCAAGTCTTGTTAGTACTTGGATATAGTATTAGAATTATAGATCTAAGTGATGTGTGCTTAGATCTATATGGTTTATGTGTTTAGGCCATAAAACACAAGGTTTGTTATGTTGGGCCATAAAACATAACTAGTGGGTAGATTAGGTTGTGTCTTGGTAGTTCTCACTAAACTCTAAAGTGATGTGGTTGTGTCTAGGTAGTTCTCAGTAAACTATAAAGTGATGTGGTTGTGTCTTGTGAGTTCTCACTAAACTTGAAAGTGATTAGTAGTTGTGTTGTGTGAAGTTCTCACTTAGCTTCAAAGTGAAGAGTCGTGAAGATTGGTTCTAGCTTTCGATTAGAACTCGACATCTAGCCTTGTTTCGTTTAATGGTGAAGTGGGCGACGTTGTGTAGATTGGTCCTACCTAAGATTAGGACTCGACTTTTAGCTTAGAGTCGGAAATTGGATAAGCGATGTTGTGTATGGGTTCTCCACCTTAAGGAGTTTGTTGAGTAGTGAAGTAACTCTCGAGTAAGGTGTACTCGAGGAGTGGAGTAGGGCGAAGAGGAGCTTCGTGACCGAACCACTATAAATCATCGTGTCGGTACTTTCATTTACATTTATGTCTTTACCTTTTTAGATATATTTATAGTTGCATACTTGTTGTTGTGTGTTGTGTGCATCTCATAATCTAAACATCTAAGTTGCGGAAAAGCTAAGGCTTAGTACGTGTGTGCTTCATGTTTAGATTATGGTCAAGTGTACATCACTTAGTCTAAACGTCCTAGTTGTAGAAAAGCTGATGCTTAGTACGTGTGTGCTTAGTGTTTAGACTATTGCTTGATGTACTCTTGATTTGATGTGTTTGTGTGTTTACTTACTTGTAGTATTTATCTTTTAATCAAACACATCTCATATCTAGTCAAGCTTGATCGAGAATTTGATACAAAGTATTGTTGATGTTTAACATGTAACAAATGGCATCGTCCACTGTCGGCGGTTCCATAAGTGGACCGGCGGTTCTTTATTGATAAGGAACCGTAGGTAGACATAAGGAACCGCGCACAGTGGATTAAGCCGAAATGTTTTGAAAACTAACTAGAAACTATTCAACCCCCTTCTAGTTTCTACAATTGGTATCAGAGCTATGGTCACACAAGATCTTTGAAGTATATTGTACTTTAAAGCTTGGATCGATCCTTGCTCTAGTTTTTCAAAACAAATGGTTTTTAAAAATGAAAACGGTTTTTAAAAATAGAGATGATCTTTGTATCAAATTGTTCATGAAGAGTGATTACTTATGAAATGTGTTTTGTTGTTTCATTCGTACAAGTTTTGGTGTTAAATAAACTTTGTATAATAGCTTGAATTAAATCTTTTCATGTTTGGAAGTATAAAAATCTTTTGTGTCATAATTAACTCTAAAATACGAGTTCTATGTGTCTAAAATGATTTTTTAGAGTCCTAAGTCTTCCAAAAAGTTACCAAATGATTTTGGCCAAAAACTCATTTTTGTCCTCTGACCGCGGTTCTTTATTGTTCCCCGCGGATCATTATCAATAAGGAACCGCAGTCAGTTTGACTCAGATTTTTGAAAACTTTGAAAAAACATATAAAATCAACCGTAAGTCCATAGAAGTCGTGCCACCCGTCATTTCGAACGTAATTGAATTTTCTTTCAGTTAAAAATGCTTCCAAACCTTTATTCAAACTTTAAAATTTGGATGGTTTCTAAGTTCCATACTTTGTCCAAAGTATTGAGCGTCGGTTTGTCGTAAAACTTGTGTTTTACTCTTTTCTATTAAGTTGGACATCTCTTGGTGATATATCTTTGAAAATTGAAATATCTACAAAGTGTTAAACTTAATTAAATTTTGAATGGGTCAAAGACTATTTTCAAATAAAATCAAGCTATGAATACTTTGTTGTATCTAACACTCAAAACATGGACGAATGCTTTTATGTGTTAAGCTAATTGTTTGTGTATGTTTCTTTGTGTGTTATTATTATATGTAGACATTATTAAGTGTTCCTTGCTATTTGTAGTAGTATTGCTTTTATGTCTAGTCTCTTGTGCCTTGCTTGGTATTTGTTAGTATCTAGTTCTTCCTAATTAGGATGTATGCTAGATTTCTTGCATTTTGGTTGCAACGTTATTTGTGCATTGCATATAGGATCAACATCTCTAGGTTTATATATGTTATTTAAACATCATGTACACATCCTTATGTTTATTAACACTCTTAGGTTTGAAAGCTTTATGGAGCTTATCAAATCTATTGATTTGGGTCGTCTTACTCGATCATTATGTTATTAGTTCAAGTAGATAAATGTCTCACTATAAAACATGAAACACCCTTTGAAAATCTTAGTTATTTTCTCTTAAAAGAGTGTTTGTGGGAATCAAGAAAGATTTCGATTAAATATCAATGCATTATTCAAACTATGATTGGTATCATTATCGAATCTAATTGACATGTTTTTTTTGTGTAGACATGAATGTGATTTATTAATAATATACATCGGATCATAACTCACACTTGTGTTGATTGTGTTATATTGATCTACTTGTTCAAATTGTTAGACATATTTTGTTTAATAATTACTTATAATGCACAATAGAGTCGGTTTGATAACTTGGATGTTTCATCCGAAATACTCAAGTAATTTACATTGCTATGCAATTTATAAATGTGTCATTTCCGAAAGACCAATCAAGAGTGTTCTAACAAATTGTGTAAACTTGGTTTGTACAATTCAATGTTATTGGCCTCAAGATCTATTAAGGTAATTAACCTTAACTTGACTCTTTTGTCAAGATATGCAATGGTGCATTCTTAACCCTCATTAGGTCATGCATTGTGTCGCCATGCAAGTTTCATCCTTGCTAATATTTATTAGGCAAATGTTGGAATTACATTTTGTCTAACTTGAGAATGACAACTAGAGAATTTATGCACTAGGATCTTAATTTGACCTAACGGTTGAATTACTTCCACGTGGGAAGTTGAGTTGGTGTATAACTCGTAAAAATGGTCGTGTTTAGCCTTAATTAAGCACCTCTAGTGATAGTCTCATACTCATTCTCTAAATTGGCTAAATGGCTCTTCCTATATATGACTAATGATAGTTTACTTTGATGAACTTTGTATGTCATTAGGAGTCTTTTTTTTGTAGTCATTAGGTTTTTCTTAGCTTTCTTCTTACGTGCTAATTGAACCTATGTGTCTTTCCTTTGTGTGTGTTCTAGTTTTTATTGCTCTTAAGCATGACTTTATGATAAGTTAGACTAGAACATTAGGATTTGCTTAATTGGAAAATCCTCCTTCACCACCTAAACCAAGCCTCACCACCTTAACCAAGCCTCTGTAGGCGGTTCTTTAAATAGATTGCGGCTCCATATCAATATGGAACCGCCGGTGGAGATAAAGAACCGCGGGCAGAAGCTTTCAAATTCGGGTTTTCTGAAACTTCCCAGTTGTTCCAACACCCTTTGGAATCTTTGTTTCAAACCTTTGATCACTCCCAAAATATCTTGGGCTTTCCTTTTTTTAACCCTTCACTAGTTTGGATCATCCCCTCACCTTTTTAAACCCACCTTGTGAGCCATGTTCTTCACACCTGAAACCATTCATCCTTACCCCTTAAACCACCCATTACTACCATGGTTTCTACAAGAACCTCCAATTCATCCAAAACCTCCTCTTCAAAGAGGCACCTCAAAATTAAGATTAAGTTACCCAAACTTAACTCTTCACCCTTTCACACACCCAAGAATGATATTGTTCCAATTCTCATCTCTTCATCACCCTCACCACTTCTTGCTCCATGCAAGACTATCTCAACCCATGGTACCAACCATTCACATGGTTCTACCTCCTCTTCATTCCAATTTAGAATGAATGAGCTAACCTCACCCTTCACTCCAAGTACTCTCTTGGATGTGAATACCCAACCTCAACCCATGCAAAGCATTCCCATTGTGAATGACTTTGTTGATACCTTGGTGACTTCATCTTTTACCCCTTCAAACTTACCCACATCACCCATCCAAAGCATTCCCATTGTGAATGACTTTGTTGAACCCTTGGTGACTTCACCTTTCACCCCACCAAATTCCGCCACCACCCTTGTCTTTCATTTAAGCATGTGGATTGCTTATTGCTAAGACATCTAACTTAAGCAAATCTTAGGATTCTAGTGTAACTAAGATTAAAATTATGCTTAAGTTTTAGATTGTTTTTTTATATACATATTTGTATGATCTTCATTCTCTTGTATTTCCTTTCATGTTTTTCAACATGATTTTTCTTTGAGTCTTGGATCTTGTTGTCATTATGTTTTTTCTTTTCTCTTATTTTGAGTCCTTTTCTTAAACTAATAAGAATTAGGAATCTTCTTGGAGATTTACATTACATGTAGCTTGATTTGTGATATCTAGATATATGACTTGCTTATATATCTTCTTGCTTATCCGTATGCTATATGCTTAATTGATTAGTTGATGAATGCATGCTTATTATAAAGGTTTTGTCTTTGTCAAGCAATTCCGATATAATATCTCTTAGATGTGTCTAACTCATGCATGTCCTTAAATGCTACGTGCCTACATGTTCTAATTAGTCTTCTCTTTTTAAGTAATCATGTTTCTTGCATGCCATATGTGATAATTGTGCACCTTCTCTACATTGGTTTATTGTATACTTCATTAGGCATTGCATGAATTATTCTATGTGCTTACTTGATTATGTGTTAGATTTTGTACTAACTCTTTCATGTCTTCTTGAGCTTCTTTTGAGTTTCTTTTCTCATTTTCTTTCGAGATTTCACTATCACCTTCTAAGGTATAGTATTCATGAATCAATTTGTGAAGTTATCCTTAACTTCTTTGTTGAGTCTCTCTCAATTCATTTTAATCATGCTTTTCTAAGTCGAGTCTCTTTCTTCTAGTCTTTCTAAACTAAGTTGAGTCGAGCCTTACCCTTTCCTCATCATGTAATTGTTCTTTGAACATCCATAATGATTGAGAAGAGCTACGAAACTTTGAGCATGTAGTTAATCGTATGCTAAGCACCATTTGGTATCGACATTCATACGTATTCTTGCCTATAATGTCCTATATCCCGAATTTTTCTTAAAGCATCGATTTATCCGTTTTTGGTTTTCCTTTATTTTTTCTTGGTCAAAAATTTCTCTAGGTTGAGATATTTTTGTTCCTCTTTTTGAGAGTTGATTGCTGTTAAAATTTACAATTGGTATGGGTGATTCCATCAAGTCTAAGTTTTTAACCCCCTGAGATGATATCTTCAAATTCTTGGATGTTTCTTTTCTACCTCTATTCCAACAATTTTGAATTGATTTCCTCAAAATCCTCTCCTTGTTTTTTTTAGAGTTGGTGGTTAAATCTTGAATTTTCTTGGGTGATTCCAAAAATTCTAAGCTTTTTATCCTTTGACATATTATCATTACAATTGGTATGGATGATTCTTTTCTATCTCTATTCCAACAATTGTGAATTGATCTTGTCACGATCCTCTCCTTTATTTTCTTTTTTTTTGGTTGATAGCATCGCATGCACACTTCTTTCTTCAATGCTTGTCATTGTTTGTGCAAACGACTTGTTTATCATCCTCTTTTTATATATGCTCTTGTCTACTAACCTTGTTTTGTAGGACACTTATAACCCATTTTTGTAGCTCGTCACTATTCTTGCTTTGTTGGTGTCTCAAGCAAGGGGGAGCTCATATCAAGGGGAGCATTGAAAGAGTTCAAGTCATTACATTTGCGATCATTCATCGAATATCTTGCTAGTAATGAATTTTTGAATCTTAAAGATAAGCATTTTATTATGCATGGAGTTAGTTAACCTATGGTGACTGAAGACTTCACTAGGATGACGCAAGCTCAATATCTTTGGATGATGGGTTTATGGTTTGGATTCTCGCCTCTCAACCGTCGACCACAAGTGATGATTAGCCTTTTGGATGCATGTTCTCTCGAAGTCAATCTTCCTCCACAAATGAAAACAACCTTTCGGATGCTAGCTCTCTCAACGTTGATTCTTCTCTTCTTCAAGACGTTGTGTAACACCCCCAAATTTATACAACTCAATACAGCGGAAGACTAGTTGGTGTTACAGGATAGCATATTACTCACATCATAGACAACGCTTAAAAGTCGCGTCGTTTTAATAATAAAGCATTTCCATTCATAAATATCAAATTTACATAGGTCCCAAGTCAATGTATTTCATACAGGTTTTACAAAATATTTGAATGGAAATTAATATTTAAGTGCGGGCCATGAATTCTTTTCGTCTTCCCGAGAATTACCTTCAAGTACCTGAGATAAAACATGTTAAAAGAAAAGGTCAGCGATAACGCCGAGTGAATTCATAGAGTTTAATAAAATCCATCAATATAATATCAGTATAAAATTATTACTGAAAATCATTTTGTACAAATCTTTGTAATAGGCCATGAAATAGCCAAAGTCATTTTTATACAAATCCTTGTCGAAAATCATAATATAGGCATTTGCCTTAAAAATCATTATACGAGTCAATGTCGTAAAAACATCATACAATACGTCTTATAACGTTGTATAAAGTTAAATAAAAACCGTTATATGAATATGGTTATGAAAAACCAAAACACGAACATAATATCAATAGTATGACCCCGTATTGCTAGTCAGGCAATACATCGTAATTCGGTCCGTATAGTAGTATTTTGTTAACTGGATTATTATAAGCCGCATGACATTGTTACCTTACTAACTCAATTTGCCCATCTAAATTAGCGTGTCGTCACAAAGGTCACGCTATGGAAATCTTCTCATACATAAATTCGCTTACCAATCAATGTGGCACGACGGGGATCAACCGTCAAGGCGCGAACTGGGGTGATCGTCCCCAAATAGTACTATTATATGCATAAGCGTCTACAAAATCCCGGTAGTTCACAATTCATGCTAATGGGACTTTTAGTGACATAACCTAACTTTAATAATCCATTTAATTTCATCTATCGGGTCATTTAATCATTTATCGGGTCATATAATCGGTCATACAATCATTCGGGTCCAAATCAATAAACAAACAATCGGGACAAATGGTGTCCTATTTTATAAAAACTAACATGTTATCTCCCTCGCGGGTTTATAAAACATTTCATAAAAACATTTAAAAGAGTGCGAGGCTATGAACTCACGTTGATGTGGGAAGGCGGGTTATCGGCAATTCGGACGTACGGTACGTGCTTTAATCACGGAAACCTAGACAAATAATACTCGTCTTAGACTCATGTCCAATGACTTTATAAAAATAACAATTATGTATACATATGATGATTTAATATATATTATGATCAAATGGGTTTACATATTCTCATTTACCCATTTTAGTGTTATGTGTCGATAACTTTTATACTAGTTTAATAGTTTTACCTATTTACATATTTTAAGTCCAATAAACTTATTATAAGTTCTTTAACTTGTATTAATCCATTTTATACTTGTATTATCAGTATTTACATTTTACATGTTGGGCCCAAATGGGTTAAGCCCAATAAATAAGTTTATAAGTGTTTTAGCCTATTTTGTTGTATTATTAGTCCAATAACGTTGACTTAGCCCGTTAATGTCCGTATGTTATATAGTTCGGGTTTTATCGGTTTTTACTTGTTATATATGTTTCTATATCAGTATATGAGTTTATAAAAGTTTACATTAGACGGGTCCAACCGTCTAAGTTTTATTTAACAAAAACGTTAATTTTTACGGTAATAACCGAAAAAGTCGTAAAAATCATGTTTATAGTTTTATAACTTATAAAACTTATCAAACTACCGTTTTTTTATAAAATGTCCATTTATTTATCCTTATACATGTTTATATAAATGTATTATATAAGTTAGTGGGTTTTAGCTCACATTTTATACTATATTTACTTGAGTGCTTATATAATACTATTATACTTTAATTTCCAAAATCTGATTTTTATTTTCATGTTCACCAAAACTGCCATATCTAGAGTTCTATATGGAGATAGAAGCTCAAATTTTTATGACATAAACTACATGATATGTGCTCCATTTAACTCTTTTATAGCTACTGTTGAATCAGCATCTAAGTAATTTCTAAAAATCGTCCAAAACAGTGAACTCAGATTTGTATTCTAAACTTGTTTTGATCATATCTCACTCATTACAATGATTCCATTGCATGACCAACTCTCACATGTGTACAAGACATATTACTTAATGTATATCTATTAATCTATGCCATTTTTATCAGTTCATCATATGATTATTTACTGTTTTATACAGCCAACAATTTAAACAAGATTTTAGCCTTGTTTCTTATAGTTTTTCATCTTTTTAAGCATGTTTATCAACACCAAATCCTCACACAATATTTTTAATCATCATTCATCATCATATACATATACATAAGTAAAAGAAATACAAGATTACATAATCAAAAATAACAAGAGGATGAGGAGGACAATCTTTATACCACCAAGTTGATGTAGGTTGTGATTTGGACATGGATTTTGATGGAGAAACTTGTGGATAACCAAGACCATCTTCAAGACCACCATTCTTCATGAACACCTTGTGGAAAATCAGCCTCAAGACTCCATAGAAACTCCTCCTTGGATGTTATAATCACCACCAATCAATAGGGTTTCAAAAGGGTTTCATCTTATGCAAGAATAACATAAGATTTGTGGTTAAATTTAGATTAAATGGGTGTTTCTTCTTGATTTTGGGACGGCAAGGAAGAGGGAGAGTGGGAGAGTTTAGTTGTTTTTGCATGTAGGAAATGTGAGGATTTGTTTTAGCTAATGGTTTTTGTTGTAAGCTTTGCTTACTTTGTAAGCATAAAGTAACAAGTGTATTACTTGTTTATGAGGTTTTGACACCTCATGGTGTTGGTAGCTTGTTATGGCCGGTTTTGAGTGGGGTGGGACAAGTGTCCCACTTGTCTCATCCCCATTTATTTACGGGTACTCCTCGATTCGAGTTTCCTTGATTTGCGTGCCCTCGGGTCGTTTTACGAAAAACGTTTTTATAAATTATGAATCAACGACACAAAATGAATCAAATAAAAATTGTCTCATCAAAAACGGAATTCGAAAACGTAGATACGTAATCCTAAGGTTTCTGGTTTAGCCGTAAAGGACGTTAAATTAAAATCGTAAGTCCTAATCTCTTCTCGTAAATTTGTGAGTTTATGAACCAACTCAAAATTAAAATCCCAAAATAATATTTACGGATAAATTTATTTTCTGAAATGTCGGACTGTCACCAAAGACGGTGTATGTAAACATAAGCACGTACGTTGAATCCTCCGGTTTAGACGTAGTCGATGCTACTTCAAGACGTAAATCCAAATTTCTTCCCAAAAATAAGTGAGTTTATAATGTAAAATTAAAATAATGTTTTCAAATAAATATTGAGAATAAAATATCAATCATAAATTGACGGATTGTCACAGCATTTACCCCTAAACAGGATCTTTGTCCTCAAAGATCATCTTACCTTACTACTCGCTTCTTATAGAGTTAAAGCCATGTGGGTATTTCCTCCACATTCGGTCTTTTCTCACAAGTGTAATTCATTACAATATGCGAGTTTCATAACTACGGGAATAAGATCAGGCTTAATGTTGACTTATTTTCTCTATCCATGATGCTCACGGGTTTCTGATGAATGCAACTTTTCGCCGATCTAAGCTTTATTAAGAAGAATTCAGATTTTCACTTGATAGATATTTATCAAGTTCGATTTACGAAACATAATTCACGCAGTCCTTGAACTCCTAGGGTAGATACAACTTATATGCCTTTTAAACCAATCTTTTTGCATCATCTCAATAGTCCCATACAACAGGGACTTATATCCCATGATCTTCCAGATCATCAATTCATTTTCCATGGTTAAAATTTTTGGCATAACTTTGCTACCCATCTGGCACTTCAAGCTCTACATTTCATATTCACATAACCTCCTGCCCACTACCGGCAGTCAATAATCAGATCCTAATTTCAACAATCATTTCAGGTCTCGCGGGTCGGGTATTTTTTAAGGTTAGGTTCGCCATTAAAGGAAACCTTAAACCTAAAAGACATGTCCAACTCACAATGGGTGTATGTCGGGTGTCTTCATCCCAACTCCGGCTTACAAATGCTCTAATATTTAGATCCTAACAAGATTCGATCTCGATCCTAATACGATAATTATCAATGATAATCTCTCCAAAGGAAAGTGATTATACGGTCTATCACCAAAGGTCAATCATTCAAACATAAAATAGTGCTTATAGTATTTTGTATCGTTACTTTACCTCGTCCCTTCGATTGGGGTGGTACACAGTACTCTCATCAAGATTCGTTCTTAATGACTTCTGAGCAAATCTCTAAAAATTCAATGTGAAGCGATGATCTTGATAGAGATGATCGATACAGGCACACAATGTTTATGCAACTCCTTTAAATACAAAAGAGTCAATTTCTTCATCAAGAATCTATCATTAACAGGAATGATATTAGTAGATTTGGTCAGTCTGTCGACGATGACCCAAATCGAATCAAATTCAGATGATGACTTTTGCAATAGCTAGACGTTTACTAATGTATGAGGCAATGTCTGCCTTCATAATTTGCCATCTGTACAACTTCTTCTGATAATGATACATTAAATCAGAAATGACAGGAATAGAATACTTATACTTACAAGATTCCATTATAATTATATCTCACAATCCTCCATATTTAGATAATCACAAGTGGCCTTTTATACATTTAACGCTATCGGCTTCTCAATTCTAATGGTTCACATTAGCCGCGAACCCCTTTTTATTATCTATATTAACTTTTTTTTTTTTTTGCAATCATTGTTTATTTTTATATCGTTCGGCAATTTATTTGTACTACCATTACTAAGGAACATGTCCTAATTGGTTCTTTATATTCTCTACGTAATGTGTCAATAATTACGCTCACCTTTCTTCATATTTTCTAAGTTTCAGTTTCGTTTCAGCTATTATTTTATCAGTTTTGCTTAATCCGACGTTTAAAGCGTTGATAATTATTACAACTAATTAAATAATAAATATTTAATTTTTATGAAACGTAAACGTAAAAATTTTAAATTTCTTAGTTCGACCAATTATATAAAATGTTCAAAATAAATTTGAATTTAATTAACACAATTTTTGCTGATTCATCGAAAATAATTAATAAGATTCGTAAATGTTTGAAAAATCTTTGGTTATACTTTGGTCAAGATTTTCTTAGTTGAAAAGCAAAAAGTGTCGTTTCAAATTTCAAGTCATGGTTTAAATGGTTTCCTCAATCCTTCTTAAGTTGTCTTGATATATACACGAACATTTACCCCTAAACAGGAGTTTATTTAAATGTTCTGGGTATAAGGGAATAATCCCTCAAAAGTTCTTTTTGATAAAACATTTGTCAAAATGTATTTGCACTTTCTTTTTAGTAATACTCAAAGTCTTAAAAGGGCTCTTAATTTTTAAAGAGTCAATATATTTCATTATCTATTATTCACACGGTCAATTAATATAAAGGATTTAGTCTTTAATCACATGTTAAATATTTAAGATACAGGTTTTCATTGTTCGACCAATTTAGGGCAATCTATAAATAATTATTCACTCTTGCTTATTCTTATAAACAAACAAATGGTCCTTAATAATCACAAGCATGACTTTATCAAATCACAACCTACACACGTGATTCACCAAATTTATGAATGCTACATGTGCATTGGTCAATCCAAACGACATCACGTGAAACTCATAATGTTCATTACAAGTTCTGGATGTGGTGATTGGAATAGGTAATCTTTTTCGCGGACGCGAAATTGATGATAACCATGCCGAGGATCAAACCTTTAGAACATACGCTAGAACCTTGTAAATGATTGAACAAATCTTCCATTTCGAGTCATGGATATCGTTTTCGATTGTCAATTTACTCAGTTCACAGTAATCTATAAATATAAGGAATGATAACACCATAGCTCTTCATGATGACGAGCTCGGTAGAATCAAATCTTTCTCCGACAATTCTCTCAGTTGTACGGTAATTCCTTTAATTCAGATGGTGCTGACGTACAGTGCACACGCCACAGGTGCAGCACCGGGAATACAATCAATACCAATTTCAATCTGCCTTAATGGCAAAAGTCTAGGTAATTCACCAACATATACCTCCTAAAGTTTTAGATAACATAAACATCTTTTAATAAATTCATATTAGGTTCTTTCTAGTTTATAATATCTATGACTAATTCACAACCATTCACGGTATAATTTTAAGTCTAAATGCAGGATATGGACATCCATCAAGAATTATTTAGATCACTTTTGATAATCAACATCTTATTATTTAGGGGAATTCAATTCGAGTTCCCATCAATTAAGACAATGTCGTCATGTCATAATCAATCAATCCATTCTACTGGCACTATCAACTTTCTAGTTTCATTGTCGTTGATAAGATGTGAACTTCTCAAAAGACTAGTAATAACTCATAATCCTTCACAAATTTAAGGATATATGGAGACATAACTACCCTTAAGAAGAGTAAGGTCAACGCATAATCTACGCGAGAGAATTTCAAATCAGATACAGACGAAAACATTTAACGAATATGAATATATCCCATGTTTTCATATTTTGAGTACGCATTCGAAAGCTCCTCGGATCGTTACCCAGGTCATTCAAATGAAATCTTAATCAAAAGAAATTATAGGAACGTCGATACATCCAGTCGGGTATCAACACTCGGTAATCAAATACTTTTCCTAAGAATCTCACTACGGGAGAATTGGACAAGAAAGAATTGTTAATTGTCAAATAAGACAATTTCCACAGATGAGTAAATTCGACTCAGAAGAATAGATGCTACAGGCACATATGTAGGTGTCCCAAACACTATGTCCTTATTTTGCACTTCTTGCAGATCTCATACAATTTAATCTTTCACAATCTTTAAAGAAAATGTAGTGTTTATTAATCAGTTTTATGGTGACTACTAATCAGCCTTGCATGGTCCATTCCAAATTGTATGTAGGCGCGCAACTATATAAAATTTCAAGATTAACGATGCAATACTCAGTTCGTCAAAATTTCATCATCATGTTTATAATAAAAATATTTTCATGCTTAATTCTTAAATAAGAATCAAAAAAAAATTTACAAAGATTTTCTTTGTTATGAAAACAATTAAGTTTTCCAAGGTATTTCATAATCAACTTTATTTCAATAATGATTATTTATAAGTCTCACTTTAAATAATCCATATAGTGATGAATATTCAATTTTTCTCAAAGGATACTGTTTTAACTTATAAAAACAATTAGTAATCTGCAAAGGAGTGATGAAAAGTTATTCACCAAGAACTAACTTCAATATATATCAGGAAATGAGCTTGGCCAAATAATCATGAGGTTCATGAGTTCGATTGCACTCAGGAATACAAAGAGAATAATCCACAACGTAACTCAAATCGAGATGAGTACTTGTTCAATGGTTGCATCACTAATGCGATCATTAGAAAGAGGCAATAAGAGATAGATAACATCGATACATGTAGAATTTAGCAATCAAAGGTAGTCTTTTCATTAATCACAAACAAGTCAAATTGTACCGTAACACATTATGTGTCACTATGTCATACAATTCCAAGATCTCATCCTACCAACTGATGTCACAGTTAAGTTAGGGATTATTTTTAAAAGATACCACAATGAATACTAATCTACAAGAGTCATTAGGTGTTCCACATGTCCCGGAAGATCCATTGGTCCCAATTCAGAAGAAGATTTCTTCAATTTATTTATTGGACACTGGGCATCCTCGTCATTGGACAATGGCCTAGGAACAACCCTTAACACAAACCTACAATCAATTAAATCCTTATAATTCAATCACAGAACTTAACGACTTCCTCTTAATAACCTCACATTCCATACGGGTTAAATTTTGCTTTATTCAAGTTTCAACCAATTTTATACTCAATTCGATATCCTACCTCATTCTCCAATACTTTAATCCTTATTCTTACACCCTAATAGGGCAATAAAAGCTCGATATGATCAACACTTAATTTCCAATCCTATAGCTCTTACAACAACAATTATCAAATGAGTCACTAGTATGAAATGACTCGATAAGTCAATTAGACTTCTCGGAAAGGTACTAGTTGCATGAGGCTTTTGGGTAATGATTCCAATGACAGCCTCAAGTGCAACATTCACCCTTTCGATTTCAAATTTAAGAATTGGGTGACAACGAATCAGATGACATCTTTCCAGGTGGTAACGTTTTGTCAAACTCCACTCTATAAGGAAAGATCGTCATGACATGATATCAGATTTAATCTCGCCAGTTCTTTTTCAATATCACAATCAACTAATATCTACATTCCTACGAGTATCAACCATTTGTTGGGATCATAAATATCCACAACTTGGTTTAGATCTAGGATAGCTAGAATTCCTACGAGAATAGCTTCGATTAATTTACTAGGGGATTTAGGGTTCCTTGTGACAATCTACGTCATATAAATACCTCGTATAAATATCAAAATAATCATCAAACAATCATGTAATAAAATTACATCATATATATATATATATATATATATATATATATATATATATATATATATATATATATATATATATATATATATATATATATATATATATATATATATATATATATATATATATATATATATATATATATATATATATATATATATATATATATATATATATATATATATATATATATATAATCCTAGTTATATATATATTTAAAATAACACTTCTTAGTCTGGCCTTGTCGGTAACTCGGGAATTCTTCGGCACCGTTATAGTCAAAAGATTTTTAGAAATTTTTAGAAAAATGTTTATAGTTAAAAGATTTTGAAATGTTTTATTCAAAACCTTAGTTTTAAAAAAGGTTTCGTTCTCTATAACGAGAGCTCTGGTACCAAACTGTAACAACCCCAAATTTATACAACTCAATACAGCGGAAGACTAGTTGGTGTTACGGGATAGCACATTACTCACATCATAGGCAACGCTTAAAAGTCGCGTCGTTTTAATAATAAATGATTTCCATTCATAAATATCAAATTTACATAGGTCCCAAGTCAATGTATTTCATAAAGGTTTTACAAAATATTTGAATGGAAATTCATATTTAAGTGCGGGCCATGAATTCTTTTCGTCTTCCCGAGAATTACCTTCAAGTACCTGAGATAAAACATGTTAAAAGAAAAGGTCAGCGATAACGCCGAGTGAATTCATAGAGTTTAATAAAATCCATCAATATAATATCAGTATAAAATTATTACTGAAAATCATTTTGTACAAATCTTTGTAATAGGCCATGAAATAGCCAAAGTCATTTTTATACAAATCCTTGTCGAAAATCATAATATAGGCATTTGCCTTAAAAATCATTATACGAGCCAATGTCGTAAAAACATCATACAATAGTCTTATAACGTTGTATAAAGTTAAATAAAAACCATTATATGAATATGGTTATGAAAAACCAAAACACGAACATAATATCAATAGTATGACCCCGTATTGCTAGTCAGGCAATACATTGTAATTCGGTGCGTATAGTAGTATTTTGTTAACTGGATTATTATAAGCCGCATGACATTGTTACCTTACTAAACCAAACAACGGGTAGCTAGCCCGAAACTCAATTTTCCCATCTAAATTAGCGTGTCGTCACAAAGGTCACGCTATGGAAATCTTCTCATACATAAATTCGCTTACCAATCAATGTGGCACGACGAGGATCAACCGTCAAGGCGCGAACTGGGGTGATCGTCCCCAAATAGTACTATTATATGCATAAGCGTCTACCAAATCCCGGTAGTTCACAATTCATGCTAATGGGACTTTTAGTGACATTACCTAACTTTAATAATCTATTTAATTTCACCTATCGGGTCATTTAATCATTTATCGGGTCATACAATCGGGCCATACAATCATTCGGGTCCAAATCAATAAACAAACAATCGGGACAAATGGTGTCCTATTTTATAAAAACTAACATGTTATCTCCCTCGCGGGTTTATAAAACATTTCATAAAAACATTTAAAAGAGTGCGAGGCTATGAACTCACGTTGATGTGGGAAGGCAGGTTATCGGCAATTCGGACGTACGGTACGTGCTTTAATCATGGAAACCTAGACAAATAATACTCGTCTTAGACTCATGTCCAATGACTTTATAAAAATAACAATTATGTATACATATGATGATTTAATATATATGATGATCAAATGGGTTTACATATTCTCATTTACTCATTTTAGTGTTATGTGTCGATAACTTTTATACTAGTTTACTAGTTTTACCTATTTACATATTTTAAGTCCAATAAACTTATTATAAGTTCTTTAACTTGTATTAATCCATTTTATACGTGTATTATCAGTATTTACATTTTACATGTTGGGCCCAAATGGGTTAAGCCCAATAAATAAGTTTATAAGTGTTTTAGCCTATTTTGTTGTATTATTAGTCCAATAACGTTGACTTAGCCTGTTAATGTCCGTATGTTATATAGTTCGGGTTTTATCGGTTTTTACTTGTTATATATGTTTCTATATCAGTATATGAGTTTATAAAAGTTTACATTAGACGGGTCCAACCGTCTAAGTTTTATTTAACAAAAACGTTAATTTGTACGGTAATAGCCGAAAAAGTCGTAAAAATCATGTTTATAGTTTTATAACTTATAAAACTTATCAAACTACCATTTCTTTTATAAAATGTCCATTTATTTATCCTTATACACGTTTATATAAATATATTATATAAGTTAATGGGTTTTAATTCATATTTTATACTATATTTACTTGAGTGCTTATATAATACTATTATACTTTAATTTCCAAAATCTGATTTTTATTTTCATGTTCACCAAAACTGCCATATCTAGAGTTCTATATGGAGATAGAAGCTCAAATGTTTATGACATAAACTACATGATATGTGCTCCATTTAAATATACTATAGCTACTGTTGAATCAGCCTCTAAGTATTTTTTAAAAATCGTCCAAATCAGTGAACTCAGATTTGTACTCTAAACTTGTTTTGATCATATCTCACTCATTACAATGATTCCATTGCATGGCCAACTCTCACATGTGTACAAGACATATTAATTACTGTATATCTATTAATATATGCCATTTTTATCAGTTCATCATATGATTCTTTACTGTTTTATATAGCCAATAATTTAAACAAGATTTTAGCCTTGTTTCTTATAGTTTTTGATCTTTTTAAGCATGTTTATCAACACCAAATCCCCACACAATATTTTTAATCATCATTCATCATCATATACATATACATAAGTAAAATAAATACAAGATTACATAATCAAAAATAACAAGAGGATGAGGAGGACAATCTTTATACCACCAAGTTGATGTAGGTTGTGATTTGGACATGGATTTTGATGGAGAAACTTGTGGATAACCAAGACCATCTTCAAGACCACCATTCTTCATGAACACCTTGTGGAAAATCAGCCCCAAGACTCCATGGAAACTCCTCCTTGGATGTTATAATCACCACCAATCAATAGGGTTTCAAAAGGGCTTCATCTTATGCAAGAATAACATAAGATTTATGGTTAAATTTAGATCAAATGGGTGTTTCTTCTTGATTTTGGGATGGCAAGGAAGAGGGAGAGTGGGAGAGTTTAGTTGTTTTTGCATGTAGGAAATGTGAGGATTTGTTTTAGCTAATGGTTTTTGTTCTAAGCTTTGCTTACTTTTTAAGCATAAAGTAACAAGTGTATTACTTGTTTATGAGGTTTTGACACCTCATGGTGTTGGTAGCTTGTTATGGCCGGTTTTGAGTGGGGTTGGGACAAGTGTCCCACTTGTCTCATCCCCATTTATTTACGGTTACTCCTCGATTCTAGTTTCCTCGATTTTCGTGCCCTCTGGTCGTTTTACGGAAAACGTTTTTATAAATTATGAATCAACGGCACAAAACGAATCAAATAAAAATTGTCTCATCAAAACGGAGTTCAAAAATGTAGATACGTAATCCTAAGGTTTCCGGTTTAGCCGTAAAGGACGTTAAATTAAAATCGTAAGTCCTAATCTCTTCTCGTAAATTTGTGAGTTTATGAACCAACTCAAAATTAAAATCCCAAAATAATATTTACGGATAAACTTATTTTCTGAAATGTCGGACTGTCACCAAAGACGATGTATGTAAACGTAAGCACGTAACGTTGAATCCTCCGGTTTAGACGTAGTCGATGCTACTTCAAGACGTAAATCCAAATTTCTTTCCAAAAATAAGTGAGTTCATAATGTAACATTAAAATAATGTTTTCAAATAAATATTAAGAATAAAATATCAATCATAAATTGACGGATTGTCACACGTTGACTACCTTTTTAATTCGACAAAAGGGGGAGAAGTAAGTGTAAACGAGTAACTTATGCATTTTAATATGTGTTGCGGTTTACTTGTTTGTCATCATCAAAAAGGGGGAGATTGTTAGTGCAAACATTACGATGCTTTGTCGATATAATCTCTTTGTGTTTTGTTGATGACAAACGTATAATTCGCAATACATTATGTAAAATGTTAAGGTACTCGTAATCACTCAAAAATACATTTGTATACTTCTCTCGACACCTCCAAGACCGCATTCGGCATGAATCACTCAAGGTATGTACAAACATGTCATTAACCTAACTAAGTGATCAAGGAATAATATTTTCTTAAAACTCACAGTTTAATCAAATGTGACAAAAGATTTTAATTAACTTTATTTTTAAGAAAATGTTTTATTAAAAAGAAAATGGAAATTTGAATTTGGCATATTCCATATGCCAAAGGAATATCCTTTGAGGGTATAAACTATCCCAGATGGCATATTCCCACTAAAGGACAAATTTGCACGGACTCCGACGCGGAGGTTCCTTAAAGGAACCCGCGGTTCCTTATTGATAAGGTACCGCGGGTAGAGATAAGGAACCGCGGGTGTTTTTGACCGTTGCAATGTTGCCCTATAAATAGTGGATCATTTCCAAATTTTCTTTCAACCCTTTTTGCACAGTGTCTTTCAAAAACCATCTTAGATCCTTGATTAGTTAGTTTTGATTAATCTTGTTTAAGATGTGATTCAATCTTCAATCTCCTCATCCTCTCAAGTGCAAAGAGAAGAACATTATCATTACCATGATATGTTGGGTTCACTACATGATGAAGATCTTTCCTTCTATAGATCTAAGTTATGTTTTTAGTCTTCCTACTATGTATATGTAGAAGATCCAAGTGTTGGGTACACTTGGATGTGTTTGTAAGGGTAGAATATCCAAGTGATGGGTATCCTTGGATTAGGTGTTAGTTGTGTAGATCCAAGTCTTGCTAGTACTTGGATATAGTATTAGAGTTATAGATCTAAGTGATGTGTGCTTAGATCTATATGGTTTATGTGTTTAGGCCATAAAACACAAGGTTTGTTATGTTGGGCCATAAAACATAACTAGTGGGTAGATTAGGTTGTGTCTTGGTAGTTCTCACTAAACTCTAAAGTGATGTGGTTGTGTCTAGGTAGTTCTCACTAAACTATAAAGTGACGTGGTTGTGTCTTGTGAGTTCTCACTAAACTTGAAAGTGATTAGTAGTTGTGTTGTGTGAAGTTCTTACTTAGCTTCAAAGTGAAGAGTCGTGAAGATTGGTTCTAGCTTTCGATTAGAACTCGACATCTAGCCTTGTGTCGTTAAATGGTGAAGTGGGCGACGTTGTGTAGATTGGTCCTACCTAAGATTAGGACTCGACTTTTAGCTTAGAGTCAGAAATTGGATAAGCGACGTTGTGTATGGTTTCTCCACCTTAAGGAGTTTGTTGACTAGTGAAGTAACTCTCGAGTAAGGTGTACTCGAGGAGTGGAGTAGGGCGAAGAGGAGCTTCATGACCGAACCACTATAAATCATCGTGTCGGTACTTTCATTTACATTTATGTCTTTACCTTTTTAGATATATTTATAGTTGCATACTTGTTGTTGTGAGTTGTGTGCATCTCATAATCTAAACATCTAAGTGGCAGAAAAATTAAGGCTTAGTACGTGTGTGCTTCATGTTTAGGTTATGGTCAAGTGTACATCACTTAGTCTAAACGTCCTAGTTGCGGAAAAGCTTATGCTTAGTACGTGTGTGCTTAGTGTTTAGACTATTGCTTGATGTACTCTTGATTTGATGTGTTTGTGTGTTTACTTACTTGTAGTATTTATCTTTTAATCAAACACATCTCATATCTAGTCAAGCTTGATCGAGAATTTGATACAAAGTATTGTTGATGTTTAACATGTAACAAATGGCATGGTCCACTGTCGGCGTTTCCATAAGTGGACCGGCGGTTCTTTATTGATAAGGAACCGCAGGTAGACATAAGGAACCGCGCACAGTCGATTAAGCCGAAATGTTTTGAAAACTAACTAGAAACAATTCAACCCCCCCTTCTAGTTTCTATAGTATGCATTTGGTTCAATTTGGTTGGCTGAATATTGCTTAAACTGCTTATTTTGATCAAAACTGCTTATGTTCATGTCTGTGCTAGATCTGTATGCTTTTTGATTTAACTGTATTAATTGGCTGGTTGTTTTTGTGATTTTGTGATTGCTATTGACTCCTTATAACGCACTGGTTATAAGGGTGCCTTTGTGTTCTCTGAATCCAACAAAAATCCACAAAAGACAAAAAGCCAAGATAGTCAAGTAGTGGCAACTTTTCCCACTGCTGGACACCCAAAACTAGCCATTGATTTTTTCATTCAGCTTATTAATAAGCTATAATAACTTATCTAGACTTGCAACAACTTTGATTTTGTAATCAATCTTCCGTATTTGACCCATTTGACTAATCTGGAGCTTTTCAGGGTTTGACTTTTAGGTTTGAATAGAAAACCAACTAAGTTGACTTTTACATAAAGTGCTTATTGCTTATTCCAGCTTATTCATTGTGCTTTTTGGAAATCTTTTTGATTATTAAGCTTAGTTTTGTCATTTGAAACCTTTTGCAACAAGAATCAGCCCTTGAATTGGTTTAAAACTCAAAAACGTCTATTTTGTCGTTTTCTATAGAGAGCTTTTGCTTATTTCAGGCTTATTTCTTGGGCTTATTCAAAAATTCTTTTTACAAACAGCTTAATTAGGTCAAGAGAAGGTTGTGTGTTAAATTTCAGCTTATGGCATCACCTTATAGCTTAATGGGCCAAAAAGCCCATTAAGAATAAGATGTTTTTAAATAAGCTGTTATAAGCTCACTTTCAGCTTTTGGGCCTTTGAAGTTTTGTGTTTAAAATTGAATTTTAACCTTCACTAGAAGTTTTGGGCCATTTTTGTGAACTTTTTCTTATTGGGCCTTAATTTAGCCCATTAAGGGTCTGTTTTACTATTTGGCCCATTTGGAGGCCTATTAGGGGTATTTTGGTCATTTCAAGTTCATATCTTTTAAATTAGGTTAAAATAAATTAGGTTTCAAGTTTTTAGAATTTCTTATAAATTTTGAATTTTTAATATTATTTTATTATTAAAATTAGTTTTTAATGTTTTTGCAACTTTTTCATTTTTCCTAGGTTAAAAACATTAAGTTAAGAGTTTTAATATTTTTAGATTAATTTTCTTGTCATCTACTTAATTTTTAGAATTAGTTTAATATTTTTGTAGTTTTTAATTATTTTTAAATAGCTTTAATTAATTTTAAATTTTCCAAAAATAGTTCTTAGTTTAATTAAGTCATTTTAGAGGTTTATAAAGTGAAAAATCTCATTTTGGGCTTTTTTTTAATTAAATAGATTTTTTGGGCTTAAATTAGCATTAAAAAATTAATATTTAATTAAATAAAAGGTTTTAGTGATTTTTGATTTTTTATAAACTCTAATTGCATTTTTTAGGATTTATTTAAATTTTCTAGGAATTTTTAGGTTAATTTTTAAATTTCGTCACTTTTTTGGGTAAAGGGGACTATCCCCGGTAAAAGATATATTACGCCAAAAAACATTGAAGTACAACAGATGTAGGTGAGGTCCTATCATCTCAGCCCGTTACATGGGCACAACCATGCACACAAAACACTGTGCAACAACTAAATACCCTATCATAAGAGTGACATGCCACTCTTATGACTACTAAACTATATTGGAATAGTACAAGCAGACAAAATATAAGATATGAACCTCTTGCTTCCAACATAGACAATAATTCCAATCCCTCTCTCAGCTGAACCATAGTAAACGAAAACATGTGCCGTTCAATAGAGCAGCATCTTTAAGCATCCTGATATTAACTAAGGCTGCGACGACACCGGTCACTAACAGCTTCAAAGAGGAACTACATCTACAATATTCACAATGTGAATATTATAAGAACCAATACATGATGATAAATACGTCCTTGCCCTTTAACAATAAATATCTCGGCAGAAGACCCATTACCATAGATCCCAGCTAAGCAGCCTCCACCTGCAAGCAAATGACCATTCTCTCTAAACCCACAACTCGACATAAGCACAAACCACGACCAAACATACAAGTAGTATGGTTTCGAATCACCCAACCCCAATACAGTACAAGTGACGTGAATAAAACACCTCACGCTCCAGCAATAGCAAAAAACAAGAGCACTAAAACCACGGATAGAACTCTGATCTAGTACGTATAGCTATACCAGAACCTGTGCTTGAGTGACATAATCGAAACCCTAATGCCTTGATGATGATCAGGCACAATCACCATCAACATAGAGGATACAACAGAACCTGCAGTATAGCAGCCCTTTGTAATGTCCCGTCAACGAAAACCATAGGAAATATTCAATCCGATCTAAACCCTAATATGAAACTAGGGTTTGTGGTTTCGCTAAGATGCCCAAGAAACTAGCAGACTCCAAAAGAAAGAAACAATATGAACCCTTATATGACTGATTCGGAACCCTAGAGCATCAAATCATACAATACAAGGTGGAGCCGCCGTACAAATCACAAAACCATCATCACTACCCATTGATAAGATGGGTAATCGGTGGTATATGGAGATCCCATAAGATAATAAATAAAGCTCTGGCCACCACCTTCTTAGAATAGAAACACAACCCTATATTCGTATTGCATACCCAAGAACAATAAGCATCGTTAATAGGTAGAGAGGACGATTTTAGGGTTGATTTATGGCCGGAAATAATAGAAGAAGATGGCGGCCGGGAATCTCCATAGGAGAGAGAGAAAACTAGGCGACTCAATCAACTCAATACAGTTTTAGTAAATTTCGTCACTTTTTACTCTTTTACGTGTGATTTTATCATAACCGTCATCCTTTCTCTTTTCTTTTCTTCATAATCATAATCTCAAATATTTAATCACTTCTTAAAACAATACACAAGGCTCCTTGAGAACAAACTCATCTTGGGTCATTTACACTTGGTTTTCTTAAGCCATTTGTTTAATACTTACCCTAATTACCTCGTTTTCCTAGACGAGTGTGAATTTACAACTATCATTTTGGCGTCTCTGCCGGGGAGGCGTGTTGTGTTTTAATTTGAACAAATTTTGTTTTTATATTAGTCATAATAACTATTTGTGTGATTAGCACTCTAATCATACGTATTATCGGGTTTTCGTTTTTTGTGTGAATATTATTACTATATTGTATACGTAAAACAATAAATTCACAAGTACTCCAAAAGTGTGAAAACACAACCTTGATTCGGGATTTCATCACTCGATCATTGTATTCGAATCTCAAACCAAGAAAAAAGGCAAAATAGATAATTACTTTCGTGAAGCTTAATTTTGAAAAACACAAACTATAAGGTGGGTATAAGGCGGGTGTTATAAAATATACCCTAAAGAAAAATGCTCTTAAGTGCTTCGCGCCGCCTCTTTTCTCCGCTTGCTTGTGCATGTTTAGATAAAAAGGGCTAATCGAGGGTTTGCCAACCAAAGTATTATCTACATATCATATATATTTTCTTGGTTTCAATCGATTAAACCCTCTTGAACATTTTGGTGTTCCATCAACGTTCTAAAGTCATCGAAGGCGTTCACTTCACGTGATCGTTTTCATTCCTTGAGGCTCCTTTAATCGATAGATTTGATTTGAGGAGAGATTTGTAGATTTTTGTCTACGTAATACATCACAAAAAAAAGTAAAAACAATCAAAAACACAAAAAATTGAAAAAGTTAAAAACACCTAAAGGAATCTTCTTTGCTCATCCCCACATTGTACGTGACGTTTATGCAAACTCGCAACCAAGCTAGACGTGAATGTAAACAAAGAAACCGAAAGGAAACCACACCTAACCTTTCAAGTGAGGAATCTCATATTGACGAACCTTTCGTAGAACAAGAAGCAAACCATGGCTAATCGCACTATGATGGAGTTACTTCAAGCACCCACCGAGGGTTATGGAGAGGCTATTGTGATTCCCGCCATCCTTGTGGAGAATTTTGAAGTTAAGACGGGTTTGTTGTCGATGATCCAAAACAACAAATTCCGTGGTTATGAAAAGGACAACCCGCACAACCATATCCGCCAATTTAATCGTCTTACCGCCACTTGCAAGTTTAAGTACGTTGCTAACGACTCGATTAAGATGATGCTTTTTCCATATTCCTTAGCGGGGCCCACTAAAATTTGGTTAGAGAAAGATCCACCCAATTCTATATTGACGTGGAAGGATCTCGTTTCAAAATTCGTGAACCAATTTTTCCCGCCCTCTAAGACTACACATTTGAAAAACCTGATTTCCAAATTTTCACAAGAGTTTAACGAGAGTTTTTCTATGGCTTGGAATCGGTCTAAGGAAATGTTGCATGAGTTTCCTCATCATGTTTTTTCTAACTTGCATCAAATTGACACGTTTTACAATGGATTGAACGATTATGAGAGAGATTATCTTAATGCCGCCACGGGTGGTAAATTTTTGTGTAAAACGGTCGAGGAAGCGTTGCTGATTATTGAGAATAGGTCTAAGGTCTATCGTCCTCGTAGCACGTCGAGTGTTCGTAAGGCTTCGTCTTCGGCTTCACCTTCATTGTCTCATACCATCGATGCTTGCCAAATTGAGGCAAATTTGGAGAACAAAATCTTTGATAAGCTTAAGGGTCTTTTAATTGAGTTTAAAGTTGGTGAACAATCTACCCCCACTACGGCTAAAGCGGCTGAAGTTTCTTGCATGTATTATGGTGGAGGTCATGATTTATCCGAGTGCATTACCAACGGTGGTAACAATTCGAGTGCCTACGCGGCCACAAGAACTTATAACCAAAATGGTCAAGTTACGCGCTCTAATCAAATGACTCCTCTGGGTTTTCCACCCAATCAAAATGCTAACAACTATCGAAACAATCAAGTTGGTTACAAAAATAATTACAAGGGTAACAGCTATGGGAATCAAGGGACTAATAACCAAGTGCAAAATAAAAATCAAAACAATGATTATCAAAACAACAACAAGAGTTTGCAAAACTTGAAAGATCTTCCAAATGAATTTGTTGAATACGCAAATGGAAACGATGCTAAGTTTGATAATATACAAAGGGAGATCATTAGCCTAAGCTCCGAGTTTAAGAATGACTTGAAAAAGGAGTTGAAAAACGACTTAGCAAATGAGCTTAAGATCCATACCAACAAAATGGAGGGTAATGTGACTAGGTTACAACAAAACAAACAAAAGATGGAACAAGAGTGATGAGACTGCTTTTATACATAGTCTCATCGTCCAAAATGGGCTTAAAATGCATTAAATATCATGAAATATGCCAAATATATGCTTGTGTTTGTTACATGTGTATTTTAGGTACGGATATTGAGAAAATGACAAAAGATCACAAGAAACAAGCAAAAACAAACACGAGAAACGAAGCCGCACAATGAACCAAGCTCCAATGTGGATTTTCCAAGAATAACCCTTGAAGAATTGAAGATTTACAAAAAGGGCCTTCTACTTTGAAGAATTGGCAAGAATGGTCCCTAAAAATGAAGACTTGTCAATATTAGTCCTCCAAGAAGTCAATTATACAAGTCAAGACCATAAAGTTTGAAGAAAATGCCAAAACAACCCTTCAAGAATCAAGAATTGGCAAGAAATACCCTTGAAATTACCTTTGCAAAATTTTGGGGCAAAAGTCTAAAGTATGAAACTTGAATAACAAAGGGATTTGACTATATACATGTTTTATCCACAAGTGAAAGAAAGGAAATATGTGAGGGACCTAAGCTGGCAGACATTGGAAGTTACCTTAACCAACCATAGAGTGTCACCTCACCCACCAAATCCCACCATCCAATCAGAACTCACCATTTCCCCACGTCATAACCCACTCACCAGATTTTTAACTAATTAATTTAGTTAACTAATTATGGCGCCTAACACCACTTTTAAATCCTAAATCAGATCAAACCATGCACTATTCACTTATGAACACGATTTAGGCATTTCTTAATCCCATGGAATTAATCCTTAATCTTGTCCAGAATTAAGATTAAGGTGGTTATGAACATAACCCCACCCTTAAGCCCCATGTGACATCACCCCACAACTCACATGATAAACCCTTGCTACTTACTTTTGAGGAAACTGCCAAAACATGCCAGAGGATACACGAATTACATCCAGCTTTGTTTCTAAGCTTCATTGGGAGCCTTTGGATCATATTCTACCCCCTTCACACCTCCACAAACGTCCAAGCCATCCTCACATGTATTCAACTTTTCAAGACTGCAAGGTTATATTGGGAAGATCAAGCACTTAGGGTTTATGTTTTTTATGCTTTCTAGTTCATCATTGTAGCCTATAAAAAGGCATAGGGCTACAACATTAGTCTTTGCTCTTGGTTTTTCCTTTATCACAAATCTGTAAATCATTCTTTCAATTTATGAAAAAGTGTTTGATATTGCTGATGAAATCCAAGTGCCAACCTTAATCTTTGCTTGTTTATGTTATATGTTTGTGATTGTTAAGACTAAAAACCTGTTTTTAAACATTGTACAAGAAATTGCAATAATTTTCAAAAACTTGATATTTTGCTAAGTTCTTGGTTCAAACCCTTGGAATTTTTGGATTGCAGGTGATTATAGCACCCTGATAAAGAGATTATCAAGGTGTTGTAAGCTTGTGGTTTGGGGATAATTAAGGAGTGGGAACAAGGTTGCATTAATCAAGCTTATTCATTTTTCTGTTTTATATGAATTGTGCCTTTAACCTTGTTGAATCTTAGCAGGTGTTATTAGAAGCTTGTGTCTTGTTTAGCTAGACACATCAGCTCAAAACTTCGTGACTGTGGATGTACATTCATGAGGTTTGAGCCCTTTTACCTAAAATCTGTCAAAAGTACTTGATTTTGTGATTTTTGTGTTATGTTGTTATAATTCTTGTTTTTGTGGCTTGAATCTGCTTAATACTGCATGATATTGATGATATGATGCTAGATTAGGCTTGGGTTAAACTGAAATACACATTTACTTGTTTAAATCTTGGATTAAAAAGTGAAAGGGGTGTTTGGGTTTACTGATTTGAGCTTGCAAATTGGATTTGAGTTATTGTTAAGTGTTGTTTTGTGCTTGTATCTGATAAATACTTGGTTGTGTGCTATTATCTACAAGTTTTTGGCTTTTGAACATCATATTCTTGATTGTGCTATAACTTGTTGAAATATGCTTGTTTTGACCTAAGATCTTGCAAACACATAGATTGTATGCATGCTTAGGGCTAACAAGTGATTAAACAAAGTTTATATAACCTATTAAGAAGATTTGAGGGTTCAAAATTGGATTTGTGGTCAAGTACATAAGCAAAGTATGAAATCTACTTGTTCTTTGTTCATCAGTAACATTTATTGGCTTGAATCTTTGTCTAAACTTTGAATCATTGCATGAAACCAGTTACTTTATGTTCATTTGAATTAATATAGGTTGTTGTGTGCATTTGGTTCAACTTGGTTGGCTTATTCTTGGTAACACTGCTTATTTGTGTGAAAACTGCTTATGAACATGTCTGTGTGCTATATGGGGATCTTTTGATTAAACTATACTAATTGGCTGAAAGGATTTGTGTTTTTGTGATTGCTATTGACTCCTTATAACCCACTGGTTATAAGGGTTCCTTTTTGTGACTTGAATCCAACAAAAATCCATTTAAGACAAAAAGTCAAAATAGTCAAGGAGTGGGAACTCCTTTCCCCTATTGCTAGCCACTGCTAGTGTAATTTGGTCATCAGCTTATTCATAAGCTATTCTAGATTATTTAGACTTGCAACAACTTATTTTTTGTGATCAATCTTCCTTATTTGACCCATTGAACTAATTTGGAGCATATTAGGGTTTGACTAGAAAACCAATTGACTTGACTTTTTCATAAGTGCATATTTGCTTATTCCAGCTTATTCTTTGTGCTTATTTGAAAACTTCTTGTTGATTTTGCTTATTTAAGTGATTCAAAACCTTTTGCAACTTGAATCAACACTTGAGATAGCCTAGAACTCAAAAACGACTATTTTGTCATTTTGTGAAGAGAGCTTTTGCTTATTTCAGGCTTATTTCATGGGCTTTTTCAAAATTTCTTTTCACAAATCTCTTTAGTATCCCAAAAGAAGCTTGTGTGTCAAATTAGAGCTTATGGCTTAATGGGACAAAAAGCCCATTAAGAATAAGTTGTTGACAATTAAGTTGTGATAAGCTCACTTTCAGCTTTTGGGCCTTTAGAGTTTTGTGCTTAAAATCAAATTTTGAGTCAAGTAGGTGATTTTGGGCTTATTTGGTGGACTTTTTCTTATTGGGCCTACTTTTAGCCCATTTAGGGCCTGTTTTTCTATTTAGCCCATTTTAAGGCCCATTAGGGGTATTTTGGAAATTTCAAGTTCATTTATGTGTTATTTAGGTTAAAATAAACTAGTTTGCAACTTTTTAGAATTTTTTTATAAATTTTGGAATTTTAATATTATTTATTATTAAAAATTAAATTTTAGATTTTTGCAAGTTTTTCATTTTCCTAGTTCAAATACATTAAGTTAGGAATTTTAAAATTTTTAGATTAATTTTAGTGTCATTTAATTAATCTTTAGAATTATTTTAAGATTTCATAATTTTTAATCATTTTTAAATAGTTTTAATTAATTTTAAAATTTTCAAAAATAGTTTTTAATTTAGTTAAGTCATTTTAGAGGTTTACAAAGTAAAAAATATCATTTTGGGCTTTTTGTTAATTGAATTGATTTTTTGGGCTTTAATTAGCATTAAAAAATTATTATTTAATTAAATAAAAGGTTTGAGTGATTTTTTATTTCTTTTAAACTCTAATTACACCTTTTAGGATTTATTGCAATTTTTAGGAATTTTTTGGGTAATTTTTAAATTTTGTCATATTCTACGGTTTTACGTGCACGACTTTTCGTCTTAGTTTAATTCATAATCGTAACCGACATCCTTTTCTATTCTCTTTTCTATTTTCTTTTCTTATCAATATAATCTCAAACACTTAATCATTTCTTACGCAACACACTTGCCTCCTTGGGAAACGAACTTGAACTTAATTTGGTCATTAGTGCTTGGTTTTCCTAAACCGACACTTAATACTTGCCGCTTTTACGCCTTTTTCCTTAAGGGTGGTAAAACCACTAAATCATTTTGGCGCCGCTGCCGGGGAGGCGTGTTGTGTTTTGATTTGAACAAATGTTGTTTTTATATTAGCCATAATATCTATTTGTATTAGTAGCACTCTACTAATACGTATTATCGGTTTTCGTTTTTTGTGTGAATATTACTATATTGCATACGTAGAAAAATAAATGCACAAGTACTCCAATAGTGTGAAAACACAACCTTGATTCGGGATTTCATCACTCGATCATTGTATTCGAATCTCAAACAAGAAAAAAAGGCAAAATAGATAATTACATTCGTGAAGCTTAATTTTGACAAACACAAACTATAAGGTGGGTATAAGGCGGGTATTATAAAATATACCCTAAGGAAAAAGGCTCTTAAGTGCTTTGCGCCGCCTCGTTTCCCCGCTTGCTTGTGCTTGTTTAGATAAAAGGGCTAATCGAGGGTTTGCCAACCAAAGTATTATCTAAGTATCATATATATTTTCTTGGTTTCATTTGATTAAACCCTCTTGAACGTTTTGGTGTTCCACCAACGTTTTAAAGTCATCGAAGGCGTTCACTTCACGTGACCGTTTTCATTCCTTGAGGCTCCTTTAATCAAGAGATTTGATTTGAGGAGAGATTTGTAGATTTTTGTCTACTTAATACATTCACCAAAAACCAAAAAAAGTAAAAACAATCAAAAACCACAAAAAAATTGGAAAAATTAAAAACGCAAAAAAGAATCTTCTTTGTTCATCCCACGTTGTACGTGACGTTTATGCTTACTCGTAATCAAGCAAGACGTGCACGTAAACGAAAAAACCGAAAGGAGACCACACCTAACCTTTCTAGTGAGGAGTCTCCTATTGACGAACCTATCGTAGAAGAAGAACCAACCATGGTTAATCGAACTATGATGGAGTTACTTCAATCACCCACCAAGGGTTATGGAGAGGCTATTGTGATTCCCGCCATCCTTGCGGAGAATTTTGAAGTTAAGACGGGTTTGTTGTCGATGATTCAAAACAACAAATTCCGTGGTGATGAAAAGGATAACCGCATAACCATATCCGCCAATTCAGTCGTCTTACCGTCACTTGAAAGTTTAAGGACGTTGCTAATGACTCGATTAAGATGATGCTTTTTCCGTATTCCTTAGCGGGGCCCGCTAAAATTTGGTTAGAGAAAGAGCCACCCAATTCTATATTGACGTGGAAGGATCTCGTTTCAAAGTTTGTGAACCAATTTTTTCCGCCCTCTAAGACTACGCATTTGAAAAAAAAAGATTTCAAAATTTTCACAAGAATTTAATGAGAGTTTTTCTACGGCTTGGAATCGGTCTAAGGAAATGTTACATGAATGTCCTCATCACAGTTTTTCCGAATTACATCAAATTGACACGTTTTACAATGGATTGAATGATCATGAGAGAGATTATCTTAATGCCGCCGCGGGTGGTAATTATTTGTGTAAAATGGTTGAGAAAGCGTTGTTGATTATTGAGAATAGGTCTAAAGTCTATAGTCCTCGTAACACATCGAGTGTTCTTAAGGCTTCGTCTTCAGCTTCACCTTCATTGTCCAATACCATTGATGCTTGCCAAATTGAGGCAAATTTGGAAAACAAAATCTTTGATAAGCTTAAAGGTCTTTTAATTGAATTCAAAGTTGGTGAACAAAGTGCTCCCGCTACGGCTAAAGCGGTTGAGATTTCATGCATGTATTGTGGTGGAGGTCATGATTTCGCCGAGTGCATTACCAATGGTGGTAACACTTCGAGTGCCTACGCGGCCATGGGAACTTACAACCGAAACGCTCAAGTTACACGCTCTAATCAAATGACTCCACCGGGTTTTGCTCCCAATCAAAATGCTAACAACAACTATCGAAACAATCAAGTTGGTTACAAAAACAATTACAAAGGTAACAAACATCGTTCACACATAACAACTACAACAAAACCCTAAAAATGGTGGAAATTTTCTCTCTAGCCGCCGCTGCCTAAGATTATCTTTTTTGTTCTTTGATTCTGATTTTACTTTTCTTATCATATAACGTGATTGTTGAGTAACTAATTCATTGAATTCTGTTGCTTTCACGATTATGATTGTGTGATTGGAGGACGAATTAGGTCAAAACGAATTAGGGTTTTCTAGGGTTTGTACGGCTGTTGAGTTTTTGCGCTCTTAATTCCTATCGTGGTTTCTTGATTACGATCTGATTTTTATGTTGGTTGTTCGTGTTATGGAGGTGTTCTAGGGTGATTGGGTGTGACGGCACTGTTTTCTTTTTAGGGTTTTGCAGTATTAGGGTTTGTTTTTTCTTTTTCATGGATAATAGGGAAACTGATGGTATTAAAGGGCATTCACACATTGATGTTAATGCGTTATCTGTACGAATGCAACGTTTGAGGGAGACCATGGCAGAGTCTACGGCTGTTAGGGTTTCGGCATATGGTGGTGCTGGAATAGCGAATCCAATTAATGATGGTTCGAGGGGTGTTGCATACCCTAAATCAGATGGTGGCGACCTGGTACAAATTCAAGCTGATCATGGGATTCATCAACGAGTGGAGGATGCCAATGTTCATCCTACAACGTCAATCAATGTTGCTGATGCGCAGACGGAGAAAGGATTGCTGAGGGATGAGGTACATGTTGATGAGACACCTACTGCTGAAGATGGTGATGTTGTTAATGCGGAAAAGGTGAGGGGTTCGCTGAATCAGGGTTGTGTTAAGCAGCATGTAAATGCAAATGTTACACAGGTGGATTCGTTTGCCTCAATACTTCAAAACAAGGGCGGTCTGAAACAATCGAATCCTAAGTTGGTGAAGATCTCAGAATTACGGTGTGATGAGCATGTTGAAGGTGCACGAGTTGCACTTCCGTATGCTGCTGTTGAGGAGGTTGAATCCCGATTTGTGCACACGTTGTACGGGCAGTTTGTTGGTAAGCGTTTAGCTTTCCCACTGGTGGAAAACTATGTTAAAAATACGTGGGCAAGGTTTGGTTTGATACGCGTTCAATTGCATGAGGATTTCTTCCTTTTCCAATTCAATACGAAGGAAGGAATGGAAGGAGTTCTTGGAAATGGCCCGTGGTTGATTAGGACAGTTCCTTTGATCCTGAATATTTGGTCCCCTACCACTGATTTGAAAAAGGCAGAGATCAAGAAAGCACCTGTTTGGGTTAAGCTTCATCATGTGCCGATTGTTGCTTATTCGGAGGTTGGTCTTAGTCTTATCACGACCCAAATTGGCACACCTATTATGTTGGATTCCTACACGAGCAATATGTGTGTTAACTCGTGGGGTCGTAGTACATATGCTCGGGCGCTCGTTGAGGTTTCAGCTGATATGGAGTTATTGGATTCAATGGTAATTGCTGTCCCTAAAGGTCGTGATAATGGGCATTCATTGGTTACGATTGATATTGAGTACGAATGGAGACCTCCAAGATGTTCTACATGCTTGATCTTTGATCATACTAGTGATATGTGTCCGAAAGTGCACAAGGAAGTGGTTGTTCCTGCTACTAAGGATGCGGTGGATGATGGGTTTGAGGTGGTCAAGAACAAGAAGAATAAAGGTAAGAAGAAGCAACCACAAGTTGCAGGTATTAAATTAACAAAACCATCCCTTAATCTTCAGTTTCGTAATGTTGAGCGAGGAGAAACCTCTAAAACAAATGCTACGGGTCAGAATCCTAAGAAGGCAGCCCCGATGCTTAAAAAGGGTTTCTTGAATAACAAAACATCGAGTTTTGTAACTAAGACGAATGATAAGGATAAGAGTTCTCATAACTCTTTTGGTGCTCTTTGGGATAAGATGGATGATGGTACAGATTGGGAGGATGGTTTTAAAACCAAGAAAGATGTGGTTAATGATAGTGATAGTGAGGTTGAAGAAGTCATATCGATTGATGATCGGCATGGTTCTCGTCAGCCTGATGTTCGCTCCAAGTGCTAACCGCGATGATGTTTTACTTACATTGTTCATGCACCTTTAGGTGGTTCTTTCCTATTGGTGTTCTTTGCTTTGTAATAGTTTATTAGGATCGTATGGCATGTCATATGATGTAGTGGTTGTTCAGGCATTTGCTTGAGGTTAATGTAGCATTGCAGCTA
Source organism: Glebionis coronaria (assembly GCA_025667525.1). Lineage (NCBI taxonomy): Eukaryota > Viridiplantae > Streptophyta > Magnoliopsida > Asterales > Asteraceae > Glebionis > Glebionis coronaria. Next base: position 293,036,407 of record CM046881.1, on the reverse strand, counting down.
CATTCCATTGTACTTCAACGTTTTTGGGAATATATTTTACCGGGGTTTGGATTCCCCTTTACCCAAAAAAAATTACAAAGGTAACAACTATGGGAATTAAGGGGCTAATAACAATCAAGTTTCAAACAAAAATCAAAACAATGATTTTCAAAACAACAACAAGTTTTGCAAACTTTGAAAGATCTTCCAAATGAATTTGTTGAATACGCAAATGGAAACGATGCTAGGTTTGATAATATTCAAAGAGAGATCATTAGCCTAAGATCCGAGTTTAAGACTGACTTGAAAAGGGAGTTGAAAAATGAGTTAGCAAATGAGCTTAAGATCCACACAAACAAAATGGAGGGAAATGTAACTAGGTTACAACAAAACCAACAAAAGATGGAACAAGGGCAACATGAAATAAAACAAGAGATGCTTAAGGCCGATAAGAGGCAATCGTTTGAGGATAAAATTTCATCCATGTTTGAGGCTATAATGTGTAAACCATCTTCGAGTAGTCTTCCTAGCAACACCATATCTAACCCTAAGGGATAGATGAAAGTGATTACCACACGAAGTGGTAAGACACTTAAGGAACCGACTCCTCTACCAATTACTCCAACAGTGGAGGAAATTGAGGAAGAACCCGAGGTGGTGGTCGAAAAGGAGCATATCCCAATCCCACGAAGTACCGCTCATGCCACACCTACGGTTGACCCATTACCATCATTGGAACCCAAGATTCCAAAGGCTATGCCTATGCCTCAACCCACACCACCTTTTCCCTACCCATCGAGACTTAGAAAGGAGAAACGTCAAGAGCGCGACAATTACCAATTTGATCTTTTTATGAAAATATTTTGTGACGTGCATTTCAATGTGAGTTTTACCGATGCTTTGGTCATGATGCCTCGATTTGCCGCTAACTTTAAAAGTATGTAAAACAACAAGGAGAAATTGCAACAATTGTCTAGTTGTTCATCGGTTTATCTTAACCGCATACCTCAAAAGTCGGTAATCCCGGTAAATTCTTGATTCCATGTGCAATCCAAGATATGGAAGAATGCTATGCCTTGGCCGATCTTGGTGCTAGTATTAACTTGATGCCACTTGCAATCTTCAAGTCGCTCAATCTTCCTAATCTTACTCCTTCACTAATGTCTATCGAATTGGTCGATCATTCCACGATTCCCGCATGTGGATTGGCTGAAGACGTTTTTGTAAAAGTGGGAAAGTTCTATTATCCAGCAGACTTTATCGTTGTTGATATTCCCACGGATCCTCAAGTTCCTCTTATTTTAGGTCGTTCGTTTTTAGATACGTCTATGGCATTGATTGATGTGCATGCTAGAAGGATCACCTTACGTTTCAACGACGAAGAACTTGTTATAAACGCAACTCAAAATTCTCCAATTTCTCATGTTTATTCCGTCGGGACCATAAACCTCGTTGATACGATCGACGTTGTTTGCGAGGAATTTTCACAAGAAGTTTTAGGTTTTGGTGACGATGAAAATAGTGGCAATCCCACTATGCTTGATCCCATTCTTGATAATTCGACACCATCCTTCACTCTATTTGAAGGTGGTGGTTTTACGTTGGAAGAATTTGATGTTCCACGTACTTGTGACGAAGACCTCGACAATGATGACTACTTCTTGATTATCAAGGAGTTTCTTAACGATTTCCCATTTCCTCCACCCGAGGAGGTTATGAGTATTGAGCCCAAATCTTCAATTGAGGAACCACCAATCCTCGAGTTGAAAGATTTACCTCCTCACCTTGAATACGTATTTTTGGAGGAGGACGACAAGTTGCCGGTTATTATTACGAAAGATCTTTCGAATGATGAAAAAACCGCACTTGTCTATGTTCTAAAGGATCACAAAGGGGCAATTGAGTGGAAATTATCCGACATTAACGGGATTGATCCCAAATTTTGTACCCACAATATCTTAATGGATGAGGACTACAAACCCGCAATCCAATGCCAAAGGAGGGTGAACCCTAAAATTCACGACGTCATCAAAAAGGAAGTCCTTAAACTCCTTGACGCGGGAATGATTTACCCTATTTCCGATAACCCTTAGGTGAGTCCTATTCATTGTGTCCCTAATAAGGGAGGAATGACCGTTGTACCAAATGATGCCAACGAGTTAATTCCAACTCGACTCATGACTGGTTAGAGGGTGTGTATCGACTATCGTAAGTTGAATGACGCCACTCAAAAAGACCATTTTCCATTGCCCTTCATGGACCAAATGTTGGAGCGTCTTGCGGGAAACGATTTATATTGCTTTTTATATGGTTTTTCCGGTTACTTCCAAATCCCCATCGATCCTCGTGATCAAGAAAAAACTACGTTTACGTGTCCATATGGAACGTTTGCATATCATAGAATGTCATTCGGACTTTGCAATGCACCGGGAACCTTTCAAAGGTGCATGATGGATATTTTTCATGACATGATCGAGAAGACGATGGAAGTCTTTATGGATGATTTTTCCGTGTTTGGTTGTTCGTTCACTTCGTGTTTGTCGAATCTTGAGAGAATGTTAAAACGTTGTGAGGAAACCAACCTTTTGCTAAATTGGGAAAAATGTCATTTCATGTTAAGGAAGGAATCGTCTTATGGCACAAGGTTTCGAAAGCGGGGATTAAGGTAGACAAATCTAAGGTAGACGTCATCGCCAAATTACCTCATCCCAAAACTGTTAAGGGAGTTAGGAGTTTCCTAGGCCACACGAGCTTTTATCGTCGATTCATCTAGTATTTTTCAAAGATTTCTCGACCTATTACACATCTCCTCGAAAAAGATGCTCCTTTTGTCTTTAACAAGATTGTGTACGAGCCTTTGAAATCCTTAAGAGGAAACTTACCGAAGCTCCCATTCTTGTTGCTCCCAATTGGAACCTCCCCTTTGAACTCATGTGTGATGCTAGTGACTACGCTATTGGGGCCGTATTGGGGAAACGTCATGAAAAGCACTTCTTGCCTATTCACTATGATAGCAAGATGATGACCAAGGCTCAACTTAAGTATACCACGACGGAAAAGGAATTCCTTGTCGTGGTGTACGCATTTGAGAAATTCTGACCTTACCTTGTCTTGACTCGATGCATAGTGTATACGGATCATTCGGCTATCAAGTATCTCATGGATAAACAAGATGCAAAGCCGAGATTACTTCGTTGGATTCTCCTCCTACAAGAATTTGATGTCGAAATCCTTGACAAAAAAGGAGCCGAGAATCTAGCGACCGATCATCTTTCTCGTTTGGAAGATCCTCACCAAAGTGTTTACGAGCCAAAGGAAATCACCGAAACATTTCCACTCGAGACACTTGGTTTAGTGAATTATAAGCTTGATTCATCTATCCCATGGTTTGCTGTCATCGCAAATTACCATGCGGGCAACTTCATCATTAAGGGTATGACGACTCAACAAAAATGAAAATTCTTTCATGACGTCAAGTTCTATTTTTGGAACGACCCTTATCTTTTTCGGACTTGTGCGGATCAAATCATTCGACGTTGTGTCTTTGGCACCGAAGCTTCTAATATCGTTAGAGCTTGTCACGAGGGGCTAACGGGTGGTCATCATGGTGCTAATCTCACGGCGAAGAAGGTCTTTGATGCCGGATTACTTTGGCCTACTATTTACCGTGATGCACATGCACTTGTGAAGTCATGTGACTCATGCCAACGACAAGGAAAAGCCTCACAAAACGATGAAATGCCACAAAACATCATCCAAGTGTGTGAGATCTTTGAGGTTTGGGTAATTGACTTTATGGGTCCGTTCCCATCATCTCGTGGTAATAAGTACATCCTTGTCGCCGTTGACTACCTATCTAAGTGGGTGGAAGCTAAGGCTTTGCCCATGAACGATGCTCGTATGGTAGTCAAGATTTTGAAAAGCTTGTTTTCTCGGTTTGGAACCTCTCGTGCGATCATAAGCGATCGTGGAACCCATTTTTGTAATGACCAATTCGAAAGGGTCCTAAGGAAATATGGGGGTACACATCGGCTTTCTACGGCTTATCACCCACAAACGAGTGGGCAAGTCGAGGCTTCAAACCGAGCGTTGTAGAGGATCTTGGAGAGATCGATTGGAGAAAACCGACAATCTTGGTCGGATAAGTTAGACGATGCTTTATGGGCCTTTCGGACCGCTCATAAGACGCCCATCGGGTTCACTCCTTATAAGCTTATGTATGGGAAGAATTGCCACTTACCAATTGAACTCGAACACAAAGCTTATTGGGCCCTTAAGCATTGTAATGATGATACTGAGACCGCGGGAAAACACCGAAAAATGCAATTAAATGAATTGGATGAATTGAGAGACACTGCTATGAAAATTCATTGATTTACAAAGAAAAAACTAAAAAGTTTCATGATTCAAATATTAAAAACCGAGTTTTTAACATTGGAGATCAAGTGTTGCTTTTTAACTCACGTTTGAAAATCTTTTCCGGCAAGTTGAAATCACGTTGGTCCGGTCCATTCACCGTTACCCAAGTTTTTCCTTATGGGACCATCGAGCTAGCTCAAAATGATGTCCCCAATTTCACGGTGAATGGACATAGGTTGAAGCACTACTTTGGTGGGGAAGTTCCCTCTTTGAACTACCTCGACCAAGTCACCTTCCCTAATGATAACTAGTATTGAGGGGATCTAGTCGAGCTCATGACTCGGTAATAAAAAACGAGGTGCTTCGTGGGGGAGTCCCATGCTTATCCCATGTACATATTATCGCTTTCTAATGTAGTTAATGTGAGGGGATTTGTGCCCTTCCAACCTTTGTTTCGTGGTTGTTTGTGATATGTAGTTTTTAGATGATCATGATCTTCACGATTGGAGCCTCTCGTGTTCATTTTATGGGAGCACTCGATCGTTTGCTTTGAAGAATTTCTCAATATCCATGATATATCCTTATATATTCAAACCTTAGGTTTTTAGCACACTTCATAAACGGCTTTAAATTTAACGGTTACACCCTTTTCATGCTAGATTATGCATTCGACTACGTCTCTAGTATGGGGGTTTCTAACCTTTAGACTAGAAACATTGAGGACAATGTTTAACTTTAGTATGGAAGGGTGAATAGATACTTGCCTTGCCAAACCTTCACGCTTTCCAAAGTTTATCTTTTTGTTTATCGTTTTTGTTGCAAAATAAGGCTATAAATGGCCAAATTTTAAAATTTTCTCATGTTCTATAAGTGTTTGAAGACACGAATGTCGATTTTCCGATGGCAAGAATAAGAGTAATTTTTGACTCGACCGTGCGTGTTGAGCACTTAGCTTCGATTCCTTAACTTTATATTAGGCTAAGTCTCTTAAATGAGGACGAGAAATGATAGAGTTAATTATAAGTTACTATGCTAAACGTAGAGTACTCGTATTCTTTCAAAAACTCATGTGTTCTCGTTGTTTGCTTATTCTCCCTTCGCTTGTATATAAATTTTGCTTAATAAGTATTGGCTTAGCGGTTTAGTCTTTTTTGTTGGTTTCTAGTCTTTTCTAGTAGCTTCCATGTAATTAAATTGGGAAGACATTAAGGTATCGCCAACGTCATGGTTTTGAAGTATTGGCAACCCGAATAATCGAAAGCTTCACCTAATAATAAGATTTCAAGTGCTCACCTAAATCAAGCAAACAATTTGAAGCTTACAAGGCCGAAAAATCTATGCGAAATTGAAAGTGAATTATGCCTTAATCTTTGAAGCTTTAAAGATCCAAAATTCGCCTTTAGCGTGAGGATATACGTATTTGGCCATAATAAAACCACTGATGAGGAGGATAATAAAAGGCAAGGCAAGACCGAAGTTATAATAAAAGCTTCATGGCGAAGTTAAATAAAAGATGGAGGTAAACCTATGATAATAAGGCCCATCCGGTAGGGGCGTATAAAAGTCTTGGTAATAAGTCTCATGTTCAAAACCATTACAAAACCGTGTTTATCGATCCTTCTTGTTGACTTAATTTTTTGACATCGTTGTCTATTAGGGAGGGTTATTAATTCGATGGTCTTGGTTACACCGTTATGACTCTATTTTTAGATCTAAATCTCTATCATCGCATAAGTCAAACAATGTATCCTCGTGAACATTCAAGACAAAAATAAAATATAAGAGATACCACTTAGGAAAATGGGAGTATAAGTACGTGATTAGGGCATATGAGTAGTGTTAGCATTACTAACTTATAATGACAATGATCTCGTTGCACTCTTAGCATGGAATTGGGGTAAAATCGAGGACGATGAAATTATTTCTAACGAATCATTTCACCTGTTCTTGTTCAATGAACCTAAACGTCCCATTTTGCGATGAAAATCATACATTATGTCTAAAACTCAAGTAGTAGTAATAGTAGTAGTGTAGCAAGTTTATTATTCAATAAGGGTGCATAAAAATGAATTTTAGAGGTGCTACGATACTTTATTCTAGCATTGCGTGAGGGAACGGCAATGGTTTAGTATGGAGGAGTGATGAGACTGCTTTTATACATAGTATCATCGTCCAAAATGGGCTTAAAATGCATTAAATATCATGAAATATGCCAAATATAGGCTTGTGTTTGTTATATGTGTATTTTAGGTACGGCTATTGAGAAAATGACAAAAGATCACAAGAAACAAGCAAAAACGAACAAAGGAACGAAGCCGCACAATGAACCAAGCCCTAATGTGGATTTTCCAAGAATAACCCTTGAAGAATTGAAGATTTACAAAAAGGGCCCTCCACTTTAAAGAATTGGCAAGAATGGTCCATCAAAAATGAAGACTTTTCAATATTAGCCCTCCAAGAAGTCAATTATAAAAGTCAAGACCATAAAGTTTGAAGAAAATGCCAAAACAACCCTTCAAGAATCAAGAATTAGCAATAAATACCCCTGAAATTACCTTTGCAAAAGTTTTAGGGCAAAAGTCTAAAGTCTGAAACTTGAATAACAAAGGGATTCGGCTATATACATGTTTTATCCACAAGTGAAAGAAATGAAAGAAGTGAGGGACCTAAGCTGGCAGACATTGGAAGTTACCTTAACCAACCATAGAGTGACACCTACCAAATCCCACCATCCAATCAGAACTCACCATTTCCCCACGTCATAACCCACTCACTAGATTCTTAACTAATTAATTTAGTTAACTAATTATGGCGCCTAACACCACTTTTAAATCATAAATCAGATCAAACCATGCACTATTCACCTATGAACACGATTTAGGCTTTTCTTAATCCCATGGAATTAATCCTTAATCTTGTCCAGAATTAAGATTAAGGTGGTTATGAACATAACCCCACCCTTAAACCCAATGCCACATCACCCCACAACTCACATGATAAACCCTTGCTACTTACTTTTAGGGAAACTGCCAAAACATGCCAGAGGATCAATGAATTACATCCAGCTTTGTTTCTAAGCTTCATTGGGAGCCTTTGGATCATATTCCACCCCTTCACACCTCCACAAACGTCCAAGCCATCCTCACATGTATTCAACTTTTCAAGACTACAAGGGCATATTGGGAAGATCAAGCACTTAGGGTTTACGTTTTTTATGCTTTCTACTTCATCATTGTAGCCTATATAAAGGCATAGGGCTGCAACATTAGTCTTTGCTATTGGTTTTTCCTTTATCACAAATCTGTAAATCTGATATGAGCAAAATCTCATATCAATTAATCAACAAATCACCCTAAAACACATAGAAAATACCTAACTTTTGTGCTATAAAGCAGTATTATGTGGTATGTTTTGTGTTTGTGCTTTAATAGGTAACAAGGATACAATTTCAAGTAAACAAGTGGAAATCAAGCTCATTTATGATGAGAAGACAAAAGAAGGATCAAAGATGACAAGCCATTTGAAGAAAAAGACCTATCTTGACAATGATCAAAAGTCAAGGGACTTAAATGCAAACTTTGGAAAAGTCAAGATTAAAGTTAAACTTGGTCAACATTCAAGTCAGCCAAGTCAATGGACTTAAATAGTCAAGAATACAAGTCAAAGGACTAAAATTGCCATTTGAATGAAGAAAGGAGCTCAATTGAATATTCTGCCAAAGAGAGGGACTGAAAATGTCAACTTTACACATACTTTGGGTTCAATCCGTGTGAAAGCTTGTTCAACCAATCAGAATGCAAGAAAGAAGGGTGGTGGATCACCATGTCACAAGCCAGCTGGCCACTAACTCTTAATAAACAAATCTGAGTGGGGGCGCATTTATTTCCTTTCAACCAATCACACACTTACATGCAATAATACCATTTATCCAGTATGGATAATGATCCGTGTGTTCAAACATTGCCCAATCAGATAACACCACGTGTCAATTTCAACAAGTAATAAACCCAGGATCGAATATGAGCTAAACTACATAAGAAGAGAAACTTTCTACATGAAAAAGACTCTAAATAAGAAGACGAATCCAACTATACAACTCAATTAGACTGAGAATCAACAGAATCAAAAACCCCTTTTGTGTTCTTGTAGACGGATTTGCAATTAACCAGAAGAAGCCACCTGGCACTCTCTCATTGGATGAGACACATCACACTCCCCAACATTTCATCATCCAAGCTCTATAAATAGCAGTTAGGACCTTCATTTGTAACTGTATAGTTAAAGTGTGAAAAACACACACTTTTAGTTTTTCTCTCAAATCTGTTTCTCCTTTCATTTAGGTAGCTTCTCTCAAGTGTTTGACACACACTTGAGAGGTAGTTATTCAGTTAGATTTTGTAACCAACTTTCCATCCGAATACATAGAACGCAAAATTCAGTTCTTGCCTTCATCTTCTTAACTCAAATCTTAATTCCTGCATTTCTGTTGATATCTTGTGATTTCATTGATCATAATTGATCAATGAAGTTTATTTGAGTTTATTTGGAAGCTATTCAAGTGTTCATTATCAAGTTCAGTTCGTTTACATCTTGTTGAAGCCATTTGAAGCAGATTCAGTAGAATAGATCAGAAATAGCTGTTGGAGGTGATATGGTTGTTGATACTAGTTGATTTGGGTTGAAGGAAGTGTAATCTAGAGAGCTCAGCGCTCCTCTACACCATCAGAGGAGGCTTCAAGCTAGAAGGTGTCAAAATTCTGATTTTGGTTCCACTTAAGTGCTTTGCATGCTTAAATTCCTAGTGTAAATCTTAAATGTTGAACCGATCATGTGTTTAGCTTGTTTGTAGAGTAATTGTGTTAGTTGGATAGCATTTGAGTGATCTGGCAGTTTTAATCATAGCTTACTAGTTTTCAGTTTAAGTTTCATCAGTAATAAGTCATTAGGTGTCATTTTGTAGTTAAGTTTGTTTACTAGCTTGAGTTCAGCTCAAATACCTTTCATTTCACATTATAAACAAGTCTTGATAGAAGTCTTAACCTGTTTCACACTTGAGATCATATTTCATTTGAAAAAGTCTTTCATAGCTGTTAAAGTGGTGTTTGGATTTAAATAGTATTAGTAATTCAAGTTTGTTAAATCTTGCTTTAATTACTCATTCACACTTAGTAAACTTGTGTCATCACCTTTGGTTCAATTTTGTAGTAAAAAATCTAGTCAAAAAGGCAATTGGTCTTAAAAAGGTTTGGGTCAAAACCTGCTTGCTAGCTAATCAAAAAACTTCCTAGATTCAATTCAATGGCATTGACTCATTTCTTAATCATTTTGCTTGAAACCAATTTTTAGTTGTAGTCTAACATCCAAAGAACCAGTTTGTAAAAGGAAATTCTACAGCTTAAAATATTGAGTGTGAAATAAGCTTTTTAATAAGCACAATAGCAAATGCATGTTTTTGTGAACTAGTCCTAACTGATTTCTAATATCTCAAGTTCTACTTCACAAATTTGCCAATTTTTCTTCACAAATCATGTTACAAACATGTCTTGAGTAGGTTTTGTGATTTTCAGCTTTTTGAAAAAGTTGGTCAATGCTTGGTCAAATAAGCTCGTTTGAGCTTAATTTTAGATTCTAGATTATTCAGTTTACCATTTTCAATTTGGAAAGACATTCCACACTTCTTGTCAGCTTATTAATCAGATTTTTCAAGAAAATCAAGTTGTGGAAGTCTGGATTTTTAGTTTGCTTAATCTTGGCTTATTAGAATAAGCTACTTTGTGATTCTTGAGCTTTTAAACTGGTTCCTTTTGCAAGTCTAGTTAATTTTGGATTTTAAACATTTTGAAACAAATTAGAGCTTATTTGGTCCAGAGATAAGCTCATACCAGCTTATTAGATGTGTTGTGCCTGTTTTTGTTAAGTAGTTCCCATTAATTGCACTTTGGTCCTTTTGGTTTGTAATTGTTTGCATTTGGTGTTAAACTTGCAAGTATTTAGGGTTTTCAAAAATTCAGTCCTTGTAGTTTTAGTTTTTGTTAAAATTAGTTAGTAAGTTTGTTAGTTGGTTAAAAGTAGTTACAAGTTTGTTGAAATTTTACACTTTTGGTTCTTTAAGTTTCTGAAATTTACATTTTAACCCTTGTACTTTCATTTAGCCTACATTTTAAGCACTTTTACTTTCATGCATTTTAATTTTGAACTTTGGTGAATAGTACTTGGTATTTGCAAGGTGTTTTACGGATACGTAGCCTATTATTTTCCACTTTTTATGTGTTGATTGAAATAGACATAGACTTCCAAATAACCTTGACAACCAAGAACAATTAAAGGCTTGAGATTTTTAGGACTTTCAATTTTTCAAGAATCGAGAATAAACGAACTTCAGAATACTCAATTTCAAATGGCGTCGCTGCCGGTTCATGACATTACGAGAGACTATTGATTGACGGTTTCGATTGGCTTTTGGGATCCGTTCACCTCGTGAACGTTATTTTTATGTATCATAAATAAAAAACATAAAAAAACCAAAAATATAAAAATATAAAAACTAAAAAATAACAAAAACAATTCTTTTCCTAAAGAATTGACAAAAAAATAAAAAAATTCAAAAAGCAATCTTTTTCCTAAGAGATTGCACCCAAAAATATATATTATTGGATTTCATCGGTTTTTACGTACATATAGTATTTTCTTTAAAAACTCAATAAATACAAAAATATTTTCTCTATATTATTATATGTAGATACGTATACGTATACGAACAATCAATACACATATCTCCATAAGTATTGCTTTTGCAATACACCGTGTTCGGGAGCGTTCCGGTCCTTGACACGTGTATCGATCAAATTTAATTAAGCAAGAATAGATAAATACTTCCAATAGGCAAGAATTCGAAGAATACAAACTACAAAGTGAATAGAAAGGCGACGTGCTATAAAATGCCGTCTAAGGGTTAATAGGTACTTAAGTGCTTCGCGCCACCTAACCCCCCGTTCACTAGTGCGTATTCTAAGAAGGAAGGCTTGATTGGGGGTCTTGCACCCAAGTAGTACTTACGTATATTATACTTTCTTGTGGATATTTCGTATTGAATCTCGAAGAGGATAATCCCTTCTTCTTTAAAGTTGAACGAGAGCTTCTCTCTCACTCCTTGATTTGAGTTGCATGCTCACACGCGGGCGTGCACAAATACCATTTGGTGTACAACCCCTTCCTTCCAAAAGGAACAAAAAGAGAAAGAGTAAAAACAACACCGTCCATCAAGCCGATCCCGAGAATCGTGCTTTGATCCACACACAAGAAGAAGCCATGGCCGGCGTTGATAATCGACCTTTGATGGAGCACCTTCAATCCAATGTGCAAGGATATGCCAATACTATTGTTGTACCCGAGATTCCCGCAAACTCCTTTGAGCTTAAGACCGCCATGATTACCTTGGTTTCAAACACACCATTTTTTGGGAGACCTAATGATGATCCACATGATCATATAAAGAAATTTCCAGCTCTTTGCAACACCATTAAGTACAAGGGAGTTCCCCATGAGGCCATTAAGTTGCTCCTAGTTCCATTTTCATTAGAGGGCAATGCTTAGTATTGGCTTGATAAGCAACCACCTAAGAGCATTACTACTTGGGATCATTTCACTAATAAGTTTTTGAACAAGTTCTTTCCTCCATCTAGGACCACGGCTTTAAGAAACCTAATTTTTAGATTCCAACAAAAACCTAGCCAAACCTTTAGTGATGCTTGGGAAGAGTACAAGGAGTTATTGAGAAAATGCCCAAATCATGGATTCAATGAAGTTCACCAAATCAATACTTTCTATAATGGATTAAGACCACACCACCAAGATTTACTCAACTCTTCCGCGGGTGGAACTATTCTTTCTAAATCAATTCAAGAAGCATGGACATTATTGAGACCAAATCGATGGTCAAGCTAACACACACTTTGATGAGAAAGTCCATGTTATTCAAGAAGGTGGTTCCAAAACATTTGAGACTTAGCTCCTTTCAACAATGCAAGAATTGACTCAAGCTCAAAAGGAAAGTCAAACAATTTTGCAAAACACCCAAAAGATGCAAGAAACCATGATCAATGACTTTATGAAAATTTCTTTGGGCAACAATTCCACCAATGATGTGCATGCTATTGCTATTTCATGTGAGACTTGTGGAGGTCCCCATTCCTACCAACAATGTGATAAAGTTCAAGGTTATCAAGTTGAGTGTTATGCTCCAAAAGATGCAACAAACCATGATGAATGACTTTATGAAAATTTCTTTGGGCAACAATTCCACCAATGATGTGCATGCTATTGCTATTTCATGTGAGACTTGTGGAGGTCCCCATTCCTACCAACAATGTGATAAAGTTCAAGGTTATCAAGTTGAGTGTTATTGTAACACCCCCATAATTGTTATGCGCAGCGGAACTACAACAATGGGTGCTACACAGTATTCATTGCACACAAGATATATCAAACGACGCTAAAAGACGTCAACTTAAAACTTGAAATTTAAAATTGTTAGATGATGCATGTCCACAGTTTTTCCAACCCCAAATAGTGCACAGAGTTTAGCGTTTTCGGTCCCCATGAATCTCAACCCAAAACTTCAGTTTTACGACAACATAACATTAAACTTAAAAATTGTTTAAGTAGAAAAAGGAGGGAAAAACAAGCGGACTCCAAGCCGTACACACAACACCCATCCCATGCACGCTCCATTCCACTCTTCAGCGGTTACCTGAAACACATGCCAAAATTTGGTCAACGAAAACGTTGAGTGGAATTCATAGGTTTTACAATCCATTTGAACGTATATATAATAAAAACCATTCGTGATCATTTATAGTCTTGTCGATCAAACAAACTATAATCAGGATACTTACAATTGTGTTTAAGCTCATGACACTAATCCGTTAACTCAATCACCCGCGTAAATATACCGGCATGATTTAGATGAAACCAGTGCCCCTTCTAAAGGCATCAGTTGCAATTATACCTTATTTCTCATACAAAATAATCTACCGCAGAACTTACTATAAGTACAGCTTCTCGGCTAGCATTGGGTCGTTAACCCCGTAGTACTACAAATTGCATAAGCGGCTATTTCCCCCTACTCGAGGGCAGGACAATAGTTAATAGTTCATGAATTTAGGGTCTTTTGCAACTTTGGTACTCAACACAATTTCTAAGGCAACTTTCGGGTCTAACAATCATTCATGATATACGTTCCTTTTAAAAACTAGCATGCATTTCCCTCGCGGGTAAAACAATTTGAAATAATATAAGCGAGGCTATAAATTCACACCTTATATCTTAAGTAGTCGGTAGTTCGAGGGATGATCACTGACGACGAAACGGATGCCCAGTTAAATCAACACCTATCACAAATAACGCGTAATGAGTAATCTCATTTAAATACTTACGGTACTGTATAAAATACATATATACTAGTCACTTAGGACAAGTATAACTCACGCCAAAAACAAAAACAACAAGTATCACTCATCTTATACCATTTGTTCTCATTACTTATGTTGTCCATTTTTACTCATTCACACCGGTACTTGACTAAAGTACGGGCTGTTTTACCTTATTAAACCACACTTATAAAATTTGACAAAATTTCCCAAAATCCTATAAGACCTGTAGATAACATGTTTTTAAGCCCAATAAAAGTTTTTACTTTTACGACCCGTTACGCAACTCTTTTCCACGACTACATTTTACGGGCTGAAATTGCGCTTCGACCAATTTTGACCTCTTTGACCTATATGAAAAATGCCTTTGACTTCTTTGACTCCTAAGTCAACATATAGACCCATTTACACAGGTTAGGGACCAAATTTTGACCCTTGACCATTTACCAATTTATACTTGTGACCCTCGGGATTTGACTAAAACTTTGCACAAATTCGGATTATGAAAGTCCTCGTCTCCCGGTACCCGATCTTTAAAATGTCATAACTTTTAGCTCGTTTTGAGTCACGGGCTCTACCTTATACCAAATTAAAGCTAGGAAAACCCTCTACAACTACATTTAGTTTTCAAGACCTGGAACAAAAATCATTTTTATGAAATGGACCAAATGTTTCTGCCTAAAAATGACCATACCAAAAACGCACTTAGACTCGATTCCAAGCCTTCTAACCAACACTAAACATCATCCTAAGCTTTCCCAAACATATCCTAACATCAAATTTCAGTCCTACCCCTATTGATCAACCAATCTCAATATCAAGAATCAAAGAAAATGAACATGCAAGTAATAAAACCTATGTGAATCATCCTAAAACAACAAGCCAAACACAACAATAACATGCAAGATCAACAACCACCATGGCTCCCCAAACACCCCCTTTGCCGTGGGGTTTGGGTGACCCAATCACCACAACCAAATTAATTTTGGTGGGTTTTCTTGGTGTTTATACTTCCATAACACTTAAAATCAACATGCATTAGCTCATTTAGCCTCAAAAACGAATTTAGATCATATGGAAAAATCTTGAAAAATTTTTGTTAATGCATGTTGGATTTGAGCACATGAACATGTGGGGAATGACCAAACTAAGTGTGGTCTAACCTTAGATTTTTGAAAAATCAAGTGGAAGAAGATTTTTGGTGGATTTTGGTGGTGTCTAGGGGTGTCCGTCGGTTTGAGAGATAGAGGAGGGAGAGTGTTTGATTTTTTTTGGTGTAAATTTTGTGTGTGTTTGTGTTTATGTCCATTTTGGCCTTTTTGGTGGGTTGGGAGGGGCCTTTGTGCAATTTCTAGCTTCTTTTGGCCTTAAATGAAAAACGTCCTCAAAACTTTGCGGGTTCGACTCATTTGCCAATTTTGAAAATTTTACGGGAGTCGGAAATCTTCCCGAACGCTCCAAAATATTTTTGGGATACTTTAAATGTACTCGGAAGGCTATAAAACTCACCCGACTCAACTTAACACGAACCGTAAATAAAATTCTCGAAAAATTACATTATCGATAAATCGTCAAAAATTATATGAAATTGGGCATCCCTCGGGATCGTAATCGTCATCGTCCTTCTTAAAACGTCAAACGTAAAAATTATAACCTCGAACATCGGCTTTAACCAAAATACTTATAAATATAGAAATTAAAATTTATTAAAAATTTCAAAAATTAGCGTAATTTAGGGTATCGTTAATGACCTCGATTCTAGGGTGTCACAGTTATGCTTACCAAGACGAACATAGAGAACATTTCAATCCTAACATCAATCAAAACAATCTTTCTTACAAGTCCCAAAACTACCTTGCTCCACCCGGATTCCCACCCCATCCACCCACCCATACTCAACCCAATCCCCCTAAATTGTTACAAAGTAACCAAGGGCCAAGGCCACAATACCAAGGGAATAACTATAAAGCACCCAACAACTTTCACAATCAAGGAAATAACTTTCATCCACCAAATCAAGGATTCAACCCACCACCCCCACCTTTCCCAACTCAAGGATACCCTCAAGTTCAAAATCAAGGATATGGGCAATATGATAATAATGAGTATGTTGAAAGGAGAATTCGTGAAAGTGAAAAGAGAATGCAAGAGAAAATGAGACTTATAACTAAGGAGAATACCAAGAGGATTTTGATGGCATTTTTTTTTTTGGGTAAAGGGGACTATCCCCGGTAAAATATATTACACCAAAAAACGTTGAAGTACAATCGGATGTAGGTGAAGTCCTAACATCTCGGCCCGTTACATGGGCTATAACCAGCACATATACAATGTGCACAACCATAAACCTTACATAAGAGTGACATGCCACTCTTATGACTACCAAATAAATTGAAAACCAATATATATTAAACATTACAAGGTCGAATTTCCAACTTATAGAAACCAAGAGCAATCTTTCCGTCTCAACATAAGCGTTTACTGAATTGACGTACTAAACCACTTCCATGCATAGTGAACGACATGGAAAACCATGCATGCACGAATTTCAAACAACCCTCTCCCCATACCCTTAACCAAAGTTTCTGCATAATCCACCAGTTCAGAAACAGCAACGTTAATGTCGTACCAAACAAGATCCTCCAACAAGGATAACAATCATCCTCACATCGTTCTTAAGCAGAACGGATCATGAACCTGGATCCTGAGTGTAAACATAAAAACCATCCTATGAACACCACGCAACAGATCCTAGCTTTGCAAATCTTGAAAACCTAACACCATGGATACGTTTTCAATACCTATACGATTCTCAAGCCCTAGGATAGCATAACATAGGCCAGCGACATCAGGAACCATATCTTCAATAAATATAAACCCTAAAAAATTAGGGTTTCTTGATCTCGCCCACCTCAACGATCGCAGCAAATCGCCCAACCAAAAACCATAATCAAACCATACTAGGAAAAGATAGATCATATACAGTATTCGTGACTGATATCACAAACCCTAGATGGCCGTCACCAACCATCAGTTCCATAACAAAAGGATCTGATGATATGATCCAAAGGATCAACCTCAACACGAAATCATTTTGAATAATCAATGAACGAGGACCCTAAAACTTAGGGTTTAGATTTCTGTTGTTATATAGAGGCGATATAAAAGATTAGATGAAGATAATGTATTCCAGCGCCCCCACCTTTGAAAATATATCCCTAAAGACCCGATTGCATATCCTTCATCAAGATATTAATGAACAGGAATTGATCATAGGGAAACAAATCCTTGAATCATGAAACATAAGATTAAGAAAATAGAGGCGGATCCATGGGAACAATATTGCCAGAATACTAGGGTGGAGGCGCCGGAAATCGCCCCTAGGGGACTTTGATGGCATTTAATCAAAGACCACAAGGGGCTTTACCTTCTAACACACAAACAAACCCGAGGGCTAATGTCAATGCTATCACAACAAGAAGTGGAAAAACGACTAATGATCCTTCACCTCCTACACCTTCTATTGTTAAGCCTACTATGATTCCACCTTATGACAAGCCTTTTACATCTTCTTCACCACCTCCAAGCTCTACCACTTCAACACCAACACCTTCTCAACCTATATTCACTTCTCCTTTACCTTCCACACCTACCAATAAATAAGCTAACAAAGACAAATCTTCCACCACAACACCTAATCCATCCACACCTAAACCAAGCCTTCCTTACCCTTCAAGATTGAGAAAGGAGAAATTGAAAAACAAGGATGATATACAAGTCTCAAATTTTTTAGGTTGTTCAAGCAACTTAACATAAACATCTCATTTGCAGAAGCTCTTGCTTATATGCCAAAATTTGCTAAGATGTTCAAAGATCTCCTCTCCAACAAGGAAAAATTGGTGGATTTACCTAACACATCCCTTAATGAGAATTGCTTCGTTGTGTTGCTCAAAACCTTGCCTACAAAACTTGGAGATCCGGGGCGCTTTTTGATCCCATGTAATTTTCCCGGGGTGGAAAATTGCATGGCACTAGTGGATCTAAGGGCAAGCATAAATCTCATGCCTTTATTAGTTTGGCAAAAACTCTCTCTTCCCGAGCTCACTCCAACTAGGATGACCCTTGAGTTAGCCAATCGTACCATAACTTACCCGGTAGGTATTGCGGAGGATGTGTTTGTAGGTGTGGATAAGTTTACCTTTCCGGCCGACTTTGTAGTGGTTGATTATGATATGGATCCGAGAGTTCCTCTAATTGTTGGTAGACCATTTTTGAGGACGGGTCGTACTCTTATAGACGTGGCGAGGGGAGAACTAATTATGAGAGTTTAGGATGAGAAAGTGGTGTTTAAGCTAGGAAAAGTGACTAAGAATTATCAAGCTTGTGAATCAATTAACATAGTGGATGTACTTGATGAGGTGTGTGATGATCATTTCCATGACGCTTATAAGAATGATTATGAAGACATGCCTCATGTAGAGACCGTTGCCTCAATTGCTCCCTCCTTGACATCTTTTGGAGAGAGTGATTTCCTCTTGGAGGAATTTGAGTCCAACTTCCTTGGTAATGATGATTATCCCATCAATTGAGAAGAAGACATTCTCACTATCCAAAAGTTTCTCAATGAGGATCCCATTCCTTCACTTATCCTACAAGAAGTTACCAATGACGATCCATCCATAGTGAAACCTTCCATAGAGAGTCCACCTACCCATGAACTTAAGGACCTTCCATCCTACCTTGAATATGCTTTCTTAGAGGGAAAAGACCAATTACCCGTGATCATTGCTAAAGACTTGAAAGAGGATGAGAAAGAAAAACTCATAGAAGTCCTTAAGAAACATAAGCAAGCCATAGCATGGAAAATATCCGACATAAGGGGAATTGATCTAAATTTTTCTACACACAAAATCCTTATGGAGGATGATTACAAACCCGCTATTCAAAGTCAAAGAAGGGTTAACCCTAAAATCCATGAGGTCATTAAAAAGGAAGTTATTAAACTCCTTGATTCGGGCATGATTTACCCCATTTCCGACTCTTCATGGGTTAGCCCGGTACATTGTGTTCCTAAGAAGGGTGGACCGTAGTGCCCAATGAGAACAATGAGCTTATTCCTACTAGACTTGTTACGGGTTGGAGAGTTTGTATTGATTATAGGAAGCTCAATGATGCGACTAGGAAAGATCATTTCCCACTGCTTTTCATGGACCAAATGCTTGAACGCTTAGCGGGAAATGAGTACTATTGCTTTCTAGATGGATTCTCGGGTTATTTTCAAATAACCATTGACCCTAAGGATCAAGAAAAGACCACAATCAATTGTCCCTACGGTACATTTGCTTACAAGAAAATGCCTTTTGGCTTGTGCAATGCACCGGGGACATTTCAAAGGTGTATGATGGCAGTTTTCCATGACATGATTGAGCAAACTATGGAAGTTTTCATGGATGATTTCTCGGTTTTTGGAGATTCATTCACTTCTTGTCTCTCCTATTTAGAACGTATGCTTAAGGGTGTGAAGAAACACGTCTTGTTCTTTATTGGGAGAAGTGCTATTTCGTGGTCAAAGAGGGGATAGTCTTGGGACATAAGATATCCAACAAAGGTTTAGAAGTGGATCGTGCTAAGATAGATGTGATTGCTAAGCTTCCCCCCACCTACCACGGTGAAAGGAGTAAGAAGTTTTTTGGGTCATGCGGGATTTTATAGACGTTTCATACAAGATTTCTCTATGATAGCAAGACCGATGACCCACCTCTTGGAAAAAGAGGCTCCTTTCATTTTCACCCAAGAGTGTTTGGACTCTTTTGAGATACTTAAGGAAAAGTTAACTAAGGCTCCCGTTTTGGTTTCTCCAAATTTGGATTTGTCTTTTGAGCTTATTTGTGATGCTAGTGATTATGCCGTGGGGGCCGTGTTAGGACAAAGAGTGAATAAGCATTTTCAACCTATAGACTATGCTAGTAAAACCATTACGGGTGCTCAATTTCACTACACAACCACGGAGAAAGAGTTGCTTGCTATAGTCTATGCCTTTGAGAAATTTACACCTTATCTTGTGCTATCTAAGACCACAGTGTATACGGATCATTCCGCTCTCAAATACCTCATGACAAAGCAAGATGCTAAGCCTAGACTCTTGAGATGGGTTTTATTGCTTCAACAGTTTTCCATTAAGATTTGTGATAAGAAAAATTTAGCGGCGCATCACTTGAGTAGACTTGAGCAACCTTTTTGTAAAACCCACAAAAATAAGGTCATTACTTAATCCTACTTTTCAAATATTTTTGAAGTATTTATGACGTTAAATATTATTATGTTTAATGGTTTAAGTTGAAACTGATATTGAATATTTTATTTTAATATTTTGATGAGCAACGAGGACTACTAGTGATCGCGATACCGACGGATGCCTAAAATTTTATATTTTATTATTGATCGTTTCAATAATTAATACTTTCAACGATATCGTTTTAAGTACGTATCGAGTCGTTATATTATTATTTTTCGTGTGCGTTTAAACTTTTAAAAAGTATTTTTACGAAACCCGAGTCCCGTAACTATTTTCAAAATTAACTTCTACTCATTTCCCGCAACTTAAGTTATTATTTACATTTTTGGCTCAAAGAATTGCAAATTGGCAAAAACAAACCTAACCTTACACTATATATAGATTTTACACTAACACATTTTCATTTAAAAATCAATAAACAAAAATCAACCATCTTCTTTCTCTCTTTCTTTTTTGGTCGTACACCCCCAACACCCAAAACCTTCACATTTTGTTGATTTTAAGCTTGATTCTTCCAAAACTAAATCAAGAACCATCCTAGAAATTCCAAGAGGATCAATTTGGTATAAAAATTTCATACATGCATTATACTTTTTATTTTTGTGAATTTTGATTAATCAATCTATTGTATGATCATCTTATTATATTGTATATTATTATCACTAGTGATTCTACTAGCTTTATGTTTGGAAGATTTAAAAGAATTTTGTAAAAGGGACATAAAAGTGTTAGGATTGGTTTATGATGATACTAGGGGCTTAGGTTGATGACAAAAGTTGTTGGAATTGATCAAAAACATGATTTTGTAAGAGATTTTAATAGTCAATTTTGGGCAGTAGGTTTGAGGCCATTTTCGTAGGTCTTAGGTCTGATTATAGGTTGATATTATGGGATCATGTGTAGAGAATTTCGTTAGCTTTGATTTGATATAAAGTATAGCTTCTAGCTCCAAACGAGCGTGAAGTTATGATGATTTGATTTTCGTGTACCGGGAGACGAGTGTTGACACAATCCTAAAATTGTTGTCGATATTTGGATCGAATCTCGGGGACTATAAAATGAGTTTCAAAAGGATTCAAGAGCTGTTCTCAGGCTCTATAGTTAGTATTTTGAGTCTATTTTTAGAATCAAGTGTTGGTTTTATAAATGGAGTTGTTTAGAATGGTCAAAATGGTTTCATAAGTCAAGGTCGCTAAACTGTCCGAATTTTATAATTCAAAGATGTGTCGGGCAGGGAACTTTACAACTAAATCTTTTGATGGTCTCTTGGGAGGACTTTCTACATATAGTATGTGAGTTCCTCAGGTAGTCTCATGAATTGTTGATGTGTCTAAGTATGGGAAAACGGCTTGGACATTCGGTATGTTCCGGCAGATTTTTACTAAAGGCATAGAATAATAAAGTGAATGTGTAGGAAAGTATAATAGAGCCACTTGTATCGTTTTCTCTCGAGTTGTCGTGATATTATACTTGAGTTTTATTTTATTATGTATCCTTTATTTCTCGAGTCTATTATTAATATACGCACCTTATTTGCTAGGTTGCGGTTGTCGTGTTTATCGGGCATCTACTATCGTCCGCGATCGTCTTCAACTACTTCTAATACTTAAGGTGAGTCTGTAGCCTCGTTTGAGCTCATTCAAATATTTTTAAAAACCCGCGAGGGGTAATACATGTTTTGTAAACTTAGAACACAAGACTTTTATGGTATGCTTGTCCCTCTATGAATGGACCCGTGGTTGCCTTTGAATTGCATTAAGTGACTGCCTTTGTTAAAGCCTCAATTATGGACCGTTATTTAACCTATGATGGGTTAACCGCTAGTACAATAAATAGATCTATGGGGGAAGCCGTCCTGCTTCAGTTTGTGTGGACTTGTCACAGAAGCTTAGGCCCGACCTCCACACTATTTGAACATATTGTATTGAGAAGTCAGGTATACGACAATGTACCAATAATCTGGAGGTAACCGACAATTAATAAATCTCTCGTCTTATTAGACTGATATGGGAGTGTCTAAGGGCTCGGTTCCATGAGCTTGATGCAATTTATGCTATATACAATTATTATTGTTGATGCAAATTATTATTTGATGCTTGTTGCCTTCAAGTATGCCACAAACTTATAATCTTTGCTTGTGTTCAAAATGATTATATATACCAATATATTCACTCGGAAATTTTGCTGATGATTTTCTCACATGTATTTCAGGTAATCAAGAAGTGTGAAGCTTAGAGGTCAAGGGAATGAAGTTGTGCACTGCTTTTGTAATATAAACTCTTTGAATGTTTATCGTTCCTTTGTTTAAAACAATTTAAATCTTTTGTTTTAGTTGTACTTTGGTTACGATGTCTTGGGACTACGCTACTCTAACAAATGTTTTAGGAACGATAAATTTGAAACGTCTCTTTCCGAGTCGTTCTTTATAAATTATGTGTTATTGTATCATTGTTTAGCACCTAAATATGTATTCCGCCGCGTGTAAATTTGGGGGTGTTAAAGATTGGTACCAGAGCCATGAGTTATAGAGAACTAGGTCTTTTTCTGAAAACCTAAACTATAACTGTCAGTTTTTATTTTTCAAAGAGTCGGTGCACATGATTTCACGTGACTTCAGGTTCAAGCTACTTCTGGGATTATAATTTCAGTATACATTATTATGTATGCCTTATTGCTAAGTATTTATAAATACATACTATAATCCCTGATCGATATATATATTACTATCGTTAAACTTTTCGATAAAAGTTTATCATTTACTAATGATTTATTTGAATAAATTTCTGGAATTTTCCTCTACTTACTTTGAAGGATTTTCTATATTTATTTAAATTGTTGGAAATTATTCTATTTCATTTTATTATGACCTTATACCTATTTTGTGAATTTACCACCGCCAAATTACGTCTTCTATGAGGAGGAAGCAGGTTCCACTGCTACAAGCGAGTCACAATCAACTAAGCCATGTAGATCCCCACGTGACTAGTGTCTATTATTTTGTGTCATTATACTCTATTTGTCTTTAAGATCATTCCTTGTTGATCTATGATAATAGTTTCCTTTGATCCTTATAATGATTGTGAATTCTTATATCGAGAGTGTGTATGCATTTGATGATTGATTTTGTACATGATATGACTATACCATAATTACAATTAACTCATTCATTTTATCTTCTCTCTTTGTGATATGACAGAATCATGCCACCTAGCAGAATGACAAATGATGCCATTGCAAGGCTAGTTGCTAAAGAGGTTGCGAAAGCATAGCTGCGGATAGAGCTGCACGTGTTAACACTGAAGGAGTAGGTGGCTCTAGAGGTGCGGGTGATGAAGGTGAAGGTGAACTTGTTGGACCAGAAGTTGTTGGAGGAGCAGGTGTAACTAAGAATCCTGCAGGTGAGCTTGCTCAGGCTGCTGCTGCAGTAAAAGAGTGTACTTTTGCTGGATACATGAAATGTGGACCTACTACATTTCAAGGAACTGGTGGAGCACTGGGATTATTCAGGTGGATTGAGAAAATAGAAACAACATTTGAGATTAGTGATTGCTCAGAAAGGAACAAGGTTAAGTTCGCAATGGCTACTTTCAAGGATCGAGCTTTAAGCTGGTGGAAGACTCAAGTTGCTACAGTTGGTTTAGAAGCTGCAAACAAGAAACCTTGGGATGAAATTAAAAGGTTGCTGAAAGAAGAGTTCTGTCCAGAAGAAGAGTTATCTGCTTTGGAGGATGAGTTGAGGCACCTGAAGCTGAAAGATAATAACATTGATGCGTATACTAGCCGATTCAATGAGTTGGTTTTGTTGTGTCCAGATGCTTTTGTTACTGAGAAGAAAAAGATGGACCAATACATTAAAGGGCTGCCTGGGTACATTAAAGGTGAGACAACTTGATCTCGACCCATGAACTTTGTTGAAACTGTAAGAATGGCTCATACACTAATGGGGCAGAAAGTTCAAGATAGGTCTGAGAAAGCTGCCGAGGGTAGTAAAAGGAAATGGGAAAATTCGCAGAGTGGTAATCAGGGTAGTAACCGCCATAAGCAGTACAATCAGAAAAGAAATGTCGGGGCTAGAGCTGAAACTAACAAGGATAAAAATGCTGACCATGGGGGACCAGCCCAAAAATGTAAAAGTTGCGGTGCTTGTCACTTTGGTGATTGTCCACCAATATGCACTAAATGTGGAAAGGTTGGGCATGTGGTGGAGAAATGCAAGCCATGGATCCCTGACACTAGAGCAAATGCTATTCCGATCAAGACTTGCTTTGAATGTGGAGAACGTGATCATGTTCGTCCCAAATGCCCGAAGTTGAAGAACAAGAAAGCAGGCGAAGCTGCTGGGGCAGTTTATGTTGTTAAGGATGCTGATCAGGCACAAGGTCCAAATGTGGTGACAGGTACGTTCTTACTCAGCCATCGTTATGCTAGTGTGTTGTTTGACTCAGGATCTGATAGGAGCTTTATAAGCACTTTCTTTAGCCGTTTAATAGATATTGAGCCAACAAACCTAAATACTAGTTATGAGGTCGAGTTAGCTGATGGACAATTAGTTAGTACTACCACTATATTTAAGAAGTGTCCTTTGAAATTAGCAAATCATTTGTTTGAAATTGATTTGATGCCGATAGAATTGGGTTCGTTTGATGTGATTGTTGGTATGGATTGGTTGGTTGCTCATGATGCGGTGATTGTGTGTGGGGAGAAAGTTGTTCACATACCAGTTAAGGGCAAGTTATTAGTAGTTAAAGGTGATATCAGTAGATCTCGTTTGACGCTGATATCTTGTATCAAGGTGAGGAAATATGTAGAAAGAGGTTGTCACCTGTTCTTGGCTCAAGTAGTGGAGAAAGAACTACCGGTAAGGCGTGTGGAAGATGTTCCGGTTATTCGTGATTTTCCTGAAGTATTTCCCGATGACTTGCCAGGGCTTCCGCCTCAGCGAGAAGTCGAATTCAAGATTGATCTAGTGCCAGGAGCTGCACCGGTGGTGCGTGTACCTTATCGTTTAGCACCGTCTGAGATGTTCCGGTTATTC
The DNA here is from genome assembly GCA_025667525.1 of Glebionis coronaria. Taxonomy (NCBI): domain Eukaryota; kingdom Viridiplantae; phylum Streptophyta; class Magnoliopsida; order Asterales; family Asteraceae; genus Glebionis; species Glebionis coronaria. Next base: position 293,011,311 of record CM046881.1, on the reverse strand, counting down.
GTAATTTTCCTGAAGTATTTCCCGATGACTTGCCAGGGCTTCCGCCTCAGCGAGAAGTCGAATTCAAGATTGATCTAGTGCCAGGAGCTGCACTGGTGGTGTGTGTACCTTATCGTTTAGCACCGTCTGAGATGAAGGAGTTGGCAGATCAGTTGAAGGAGCTAATGGAGAAGGGGTTCATTAGACCAAGTTCGTCACCTTGGGGAGCTCCATTATTGTTCGTGAAGAAGAAGGACGGATCATTCAGAATGTTCACAGACTATCGAGATTTGAACAAGTTAACTATCAAAAATAGTTATCCACTTCCTAGGATCGATGATTTGTTCGATCAACTTCAAGGTTCGTGTGTGTACTCGAAGATCGACTTGAGGTCGGGTTATCATCAACTTTGTGTTAAAGAGGAGGACATACCTATTACAGCTTTTCGGACGCGTTATGGACACTTTGAATTTCAAGTGATGTCGTTTGGGTTAACTAATGCACCTGCGGTATTCATGGACTTAATGAATCGTGTGTGTAAACCATATCTCGACAAGTTTGTGATTGTATTTATCGATGATATCCTGATTTATTCTAAAAGTAGGGAAGAGCATAAAGGTCATCTGAAGATTATTTTGGAGTTGTTGAAGAAGGAGAAGTTGTATGCAAAATTCTCCAAGTATGATTTTTGGTTGGATTCAGTCCAATTCCTTGGGCACGTGATCGATAGTAGCGGTGTTCATGTTGATCCTTCCAAAATTGAAGCTATTAGAGATTAGGCTAGACCTACAACCCCGACTGAAGTTAGACAATTCTTAGGATTAGTTGGGTACTACCGGAGATTCATAGAAGGATTCTCTTTAATTTCTAAACATCTTACTAAACTTACACAGAAAAACAAGAAGTATGAGTGGGGTTCAGAAGAATAAGAAGCATTCCAAACATTGAAACAGAAGCTGTGTTCTGCACCAATTTTAGCTTTGCCCAACGGTGCTGAAGACTTTGTGGTATAGTGTGACGCATCATGTAAGGGTTTTGGTGCTGTGTTGATGCAAACGGAGAAGGTGATCGCATATGCATCTCGTCAATTGAGGAAGCATGAGGAGAATTATACTACACATTATTTGGAATTAGGAGTTGTTGTCTTTGCTCTTAGACTTTGGAGACACTATCTCTACGGTAATTGCTGAGTGATTACGACATTCATATTTGCTATCATCCCGGCAAGGCGATTGTAGTTGCCGATGCTCTTAGTAGGAAGGATAGAGAAATAACCAAAAGGGTTAGAGCTTTAGCCATGACAACTTATTCTGATTTATCTAATCGAATACTTAAAGCTCAAACGAAGGCGATGAAAGAGGAGAATGTGAGAAATGAAGACTTGGGTAGAAGGATGACACCTATATTCGAAATTCGTGACGACAAAATTTGGTATTTCGAGAATCGTGTATGGTTATCGGTGTATGGAGGACTGAGAGATCTAATTATGCACGAATCTCATAAGTCTAAGTATTCGATTCACCCAGGATCGGATAAAATGTACCAAGACTTGAAGAAATGTTACTGGTCGCCGAATATGAAGGCTAAGATAGCTACTTATGTTAGTAAATGCTTGACATGTGCTAAGGTGAAGTTTGAACACAAGAGACCTTCGGGTTTACTGCAACAACCTGAAATTCCAGAATGGAAATGGGAGAAGATCACTATGGACTTTGTTTCGGGACTTCCGAGAACTTCTATTGGTTATGATACGATTTGGGTTATTATTGATCAGTTGACTAAGTTGGCTCATTTCTTGCCGATAAAGAAAACTGATGACTTAGACAAACTTACTCGGTTGTATTTGAAGGAAGTTATTTGTAGACATGGAGTTCCTTTGTCAGTTATTTCTGATCGAGATAGTCGGTTCACATCTGAGTTTTGGAAATCGCTTCAACGAGCTTTGGGGACTCAATTGGACATGAGCACTACGTATCATCCGGAAACAGACGGACAAAGTGAAAGGACTATTCAGACCTTGGAGGATATGTTACGAGCGTGTGTAATAGACTTTGGAGGTAGTTGGGATCGACACTTACCTTTGGTGGAGTTCTCATACAACAACAGTTATCATGCAAGTATAAAGGTTTCCCCTTTTGAAGCACTTTACGGGCGAAAGTGTAGATCACCAGTTGGTTGGTGTGAAGTTGGAGAAAGTCAATTGACGGGTCCTGAATTGATTAGAGAAACGACTGAGAAGATCGTCCAAATCTAGAATCGTTTATTGACAGCTCGTAGTAGACAGAAGAGCTATGCGGATAAGAGGAGAAAACCATCGGAGTTTGATATTGGTGACATGGTTATGTTGAAAGAATCACCTTGGAAAGGAGTAATTCGATTTGGCAAGCGAGGAAAGCTTAGTCCATGTTATATTGGTCCATTCAAGATTATTGATCGAGTTGGTCCTGTGGCATATAAGTTGGAATTGCCAGAGAAGATAAGTGCTATTCACAATACTTTTCACGTTTCTAGTCTTAAGAGGTGTTTGGCGGACGAGAATTTGATAATTCCACTTGAGGAGATTCAATTGGACGACAAGCTGCATTTTATTGAGGAACCGGTGGAGATTATGGATCGAGAGGTGAAACGGCTTAAGCAAAGTCGGATCTCGATAGTGAAAGTGCGATGGAATTCCCGACGTGGACCCGAATACACATCGGAGCGAGAGGACTACTTCAAGAGCAAGTATCCGCATTTATTCGTAGACGGACCTAAGGAGAAGTAAGCCCCAGGACGGTGCTCTCCTAAGGTGGTGAGGATGTAAAACCTACAAAAATAAGGTCATTACTTAATCCTACTTTTCAAATATTTTTGAAGTATTTATGACGTTAAATATTATTATGTTTAACGGTTTAAGTTCAAACCGATATCGAATATTTTATTTTAATATTTTGACGAGCAACGAGGACTACTAGTGATCGCGATACCGACGGATGCCTAAAATTTTATATTTTATTATCGATCGTTTCAATAATTAATACTTTCGACGATATCGTTTTAGTTATGTATCGAGTCGTTATATTATTATTTTTCGTGTGTGTTTAAACTTTTAAAAAGTATTTTTACGAAACCCAAGTCCCGTAAATATTTTCAAAATTAACTTCTAGTCATTTCCCGCAACTTAAGTTATTATTTACATTTTTGCCTCAAAGAATTGAAAATTGGCAAAAACTACCCTAACCTTACACTATATATAGATTTTCCACTAACACATCATTTAAAAATCAACAAACCAAAATCAACGATCTTCTTTCTCTCTTTCCTTTTTGGTCGTACACCCCCAACAACCAAAACCTTCACATTTTATTGATTTTAAGCTTGATTCTTCCAAAACTAAATCAAGACCCATCCTATAGATTCCAAGAGGATCCATTTGGTATAAAAATTTCATACATGCATTATACTTTTTATTTTTGTGAATTTTGATTAATTAATCTATTGTATGATCATCTTATTATATTGTATATTATTATGGCTAGTGATTCTACTAGTTTTGTGTTTGGAAGATTTAAAAGAATTTTGTAAGAGGGACATACAAGTGTTAGGATTGGTTTATGATGATATTAGGAGCTTAGGTTGATGACAAAAGTTGTTGGAATTGATCAAAAACATGATTTTTTAAGAGATTTTAATAGTCAATTTTGGGCAGTAGGTTTGAGGCCATTTTGGATGTATTAAGTCTGAATATAGGTTGATATTATGGGATCATGTTGTAGACAATTTCGTTTGCTTCGATTTGATATAAAGTAGAGCTTCTAGCTCCAAACGAGCGTGAACTTATGACGATTTGATTTTCATGTACCGGGAGACGAGTGTTGACACAATCCGAAAATTGTTGTCGATATTTGGATCGAATCTCGGGGACTATAAAATGAGTTTCAAAAGGAGTCAAGAGCTGTTCCCAGGCTCTATAGTTAGTATTTTGAGTCTATTTTTAGAATCAAGTGTTAGTTTTATAAATGGAGTTGTTTAGAATGGTCAAAATGGTTTCGTAAGTCAAGGTCGCTAAACTGTCTGAATTTTGTAATTCAAAGATGTGTCGGGCAGGGAACTTTAGAAGTAAAATCTTTTGATGGGATATTGGGAGGAGTTTCTACATATAGTATGTGAGTCCCTCAGGTATTATCATGAATTTTTGATGTGTCTAAGTATGGGAAAACGGCTTGGACATTCGGTATGTTCCGGCAGATTTTTACTAAAGGCATAGAATAATAAAGTGAATGTGTAGGAAAATATAATAGAATCACTTGTATCGTTTTCTCTCGAGTTGTCGTGATTTTATACTTGAGTTTGATTTTATTATGTATCCTTCATTTCTCGAGTCTATTATTAATATACGCACCTTATTTGCTTGGTTGCGGTTGTCGTGTTTATCGGGCATCTACTATCATCGGCGATCGTCTTCAACTACTTCTACTACTTAAGGTGAGTCTATAGCCTCGTTTGATCTCATTCAAATATTTTTAAGAACCCGCGAGGGGGTATACATGTTTTGTAAACTTAGAACACAAGACTTTTATGGTATGCTTGTCCCTCTATGAATGGACCCGTGGTTGCCTTTGAATTTCATTAAGTAATTGCCTTTGTTAAAGCCTCAATTATGGACCGTTAATTAATCTATGATTGGTTAACCGCTAGTACAATTGTAAAACCTGCATGCTTTTACCATGAATAGTACCCTTATGATCGTACGTACATGATTAGAACTTTCCTTTTATAGCACGTTTACGATTCACGAACAAGATTTACAAGTATTATGTACGTGTTACAACACGATAAGTATTTAATACGTATTAAGACACGATAATTATTTCAATAATAATTATAATCACGAACATACGAACATGAAATCATGAACGTAAATAATCACGAGCTTAATATTATGTATTTACGTATATTAATTACGGTTATGAATAAATATAATACGACACGAACGATAACTAATTAAATCATGTAAACACGAACACGAGAGCACGTATAATTTTAGACACGAGAAAACATATGGGTTACCCCATGTGGGCCCCCTTACCCGCGGCTAGACACAAGGAAAAGGGCCAAGCCCATTTTAAATTTTACTAAAACAAGGAAAGGGAAAAGATATTTTCATAATTATAGAAAATTAGAAAATAAACAAAACCCGAATCTCTCTTGTCTCCTCTTGGTTGTCGGGTAGAACACACACCAAGGGTGTGTTTGTTGATTTTTGGTGATTGATTTCTTGCAAGATTGTTAGTGTTATCGTTCTCCATTGTTTCACATAATCGGTAAATCCTTAAACCCCTTTTTCTTTATGTTTTTATTTAATCAAGAACACATGAAATCATGGTTCATTAAAAATAAGTGAATAACATGGTAATAAATCATGGGAGAATAAATTAATTATGGTTTAAGGGGTGTTTGTTTCAGCCGGTACACACAAACCGAGAGCCCAAGGCTCTCGGTGTGCCTCGTGTGAACACAGCCGAGACCTACGGGTCTCGGTGTGGTGTTGTAGATCTCGGCCGCAAAAGCAAGGGAACCCCCGACCTTGTCGGGAGGTGTGTTGGTGTTCGGTTGGGTCTCGGCAGAAACAAGGACCACCACCGGCATAAGCCGGTGGCTATATATGGAAAGCAGGGGGAACCAAGGCCGCGGCAGCAGGGGTAACCAACGGCTAGCCAGTGGGAACTTTTGCTAGCCGGCGGCTAGACATGACCAAGGACACCACCGGCGCAGCAGGTGGCTGTTTTACACAAACAGTGGCAACCGGCTAGGCCGGTTAGCCACTGTTAAGGGTGCGTTTGTTGACCGGTTCACAGGTCCGGTTCACGGGGTTCACGAATACGGTTCACGACACGTTTAATAAATAAGACACGTGTTTTGGTCACGACATTATTTTACAAGGTTAATTATTTTTGTAAGTTATTTTTTTACAAGATTAAATTAAATTAATTAAAAAAAACCCCTAATTTTCTCTCTCTTTTAGGTGATTTCCGGCCACCACAAACAACTTTTCCGATCATACTTTTCAATTCAATTCGATTAGACTCTTCTCCTCTTCGGTTTGTGATCTTTAACAAGGTTCAATCTAGGGTTTTTGTTTCCAGGGTTTCGTTTTTTCCTTTTTTGGAGTTCGCAACCTTTTAAATATATTTCCTCTTGATTTGATCTTGTGTAAGTTTATCATGATTCATAAGGGTTTAGGGTTTGCGTTTGGATTTAGGTATTCATCGGTTCTGTTTGTTTGGGTGGGCCGATCATTCTTACAACAAGAAATCACTTATATATTTGCTGCGAGCCTTTGGTTTGTTGCTAGGGTTTCGCTGGTGGTGTGATATAGTCGGGCATATTATAAGTCTTAATCTAAGGCGACTGTTGTGTTTTTAATTCCTTGACGATTCCCTACAAACCCTCATTTTTTAGGGTTTTGGTTTTATTAGTTGATATTGTTCAGATTTAGGGTTTCGTTGGCAGCATAAAGGGTACTAGCGTGATTCGTATTGTGTTAAAACCGATTAGGGTTTACTTTTCGCTAGGTTTTGGGTGATTGTTGCTTGTTTATTTCCTATAAGTGGGTTGTGAGAGATGGATAAAGGATTTTTAAATCGGAAATCAACTAGTACTAGACCTGCTGTTGAGATTTCGAGTAAAAAGAATTCACTATTGACCGATCTTGCTGGGAAGATAAAGAACATTGATGGTAAGATGATAGGAAAAGATGGTAAACCAATGGTGGCTCGTAGGAGTGTTCATTTTTTGGATGAAACAAAGGATTCTAGCTGTGTAAGGGTGCAAGATTCGTGTCGCAGTGGTAATGATAGGCAGCAGGTGCATGCTATTATACAACCTTTACATCAGATTATGAATTCTAATGATAGTCGTCCAACTATGCATTCTGATTCTAAGAAGGCGATGGGTGTGGAGGCTGTTAATTGTCCTGATAAAGGGTGTGTTAATCCTATGGTTAATATGGCTAGCTCTTCTACTACTACATAAGTGACTGGACGTATATCATCATCAGCTGTTATTCCTAGGGAGGCAGTTGATGAAGTAAAATCGAGATTGGTGAATACCTTATACGGGTATTTGGTGGGTAAGAGATTAGCGTTTCCCATGGTCGAGAACTATGTTAAACATGCTTGGGGACGTTTTGGTTTGAAACGGGTCATGACTCATCTTGGCTTATTTCTTTTTCAATTCGATTCACGCATAGGCATGGAACAGGTTATGAAGGGGGGTCCTTGGCGAATCAATCTGGTCCCTATTATGTTAAAGATATTGATGCCGAATATACTACCTGAGAAAGAAGCTGTATCTAGTGTTCCGTTATGGGTGAAAATGCATAACGTGCCTTTAGTAGCATATTCAAAGGTGGGGTTGGATGTGATTGCTGCTAAGGTGGGTAAACTCTTAAGATTGGATGCTCATACGAATAGCATCTGTCTCAATTCATGGGGGCGTAGTGATTATGCAAGAGTGCTTGTGGAAGTTTCTGCTGATACACCTCTTGTTAATTCAGTTGATGTTGAGATCCCCCTTGATGTGGACAAGGGAAATGTTATGGCCAAGATTGATATTGAATATGAATGGCAGCCTCCTAGGTGCGGGACTTGTAAAGTTTTCGATCATCTGGAGGATTTGTGTCCGAAGAAGTCGATTAATTACCCAAAGCGATCAAGAACGAAAGGCAAGGTTAAACAGGCTGTTTCTAAGCCTATGGTTGACATGGGTAAGTAAAACAACGGTAAACAGGTTAGGTGTCAGCGCTATATTAAAGGAATTCGTGTTAACATAACTAAGACTAAGCTTGTTTACCGTGCGGTGGTTAAACCGCAAGAAGGAAAACATGTTCATTGCAACATGGAAAAGGTCACGACTACAACCAAAGCACCGACTCTATCTGAAACTTCAAGCAATGATAAACCAAAATATATTAATGATGATATTAGTCTTGCTGATGCTAGGAAGTTTGTAGATAAGAAAAACGAAGAGGAGTCGATACTTGAATTTATTAGGAGTAATAATAATGAGGGCTGTAGTTCGTGGGACAAATCGGATGCTAAGGTTTCGTCTACGAAATTGGATTCTTCTTTGGACGTTCTTAATGCAGATTCGGATACGGACATAGAAGATGTTGTACTACCTGGTGAGGGATCTTCTTTTCCTAGCTCTTCGTTGGGAGAGGGCATTCTTTGGAAAAGGAGGTCCTAAATGTCTATGATGCCCATGATGATCAATTTGATGAATACTCGGGCCTCTATCAAGAGTTTAGTGATCAATTTGATTTCAAGCTGCGTTGTCATAGGAAGTAATTTATTTCTGTTTTGTCATAAGATCGACATGTCGTTCTTATGTACTAGAAAGGGAAGTAGCAAATTTATTCTTTGCTGTATTTTGCCTATGTAACGGGCCGAGATGAGGGACTTCACCCTCATCCATTGTACTTCAACGTTTTTTTGGTGTAATGCATTTTACCGAGGTCTACATTCCCCTTTACCCAAAAAAAATAAATTAATTAATACATGTACATGATTTATTTAATTTATACATGACTTAGATTATTAATATTATTAATAATACATGGATTTTAACCTAAGTATTTATTTTTAAGTTAGACTATATAATTAATTAATTATTTAACATGCCTTATAATTAATTAATTTACATGACTTAGGTTATATTAATACTAAATATTAATACACGTTTTAACCTAAGTATTATTACCTTTTATTTAATTATATCATGTTATATCTATTAAATACCTTAACCTATAGTTTATTTAATTTACATGAAATAATTAATAAACTATACTATTTAATCACATGACTTAGAATATTAATCAGTAAACATTTAAGCTTATATTATTAGCTTAATAATCCAGTTTATTTCAATTTATGGAAACTTTCTAGTTTTAGAAACTTATTTAATTAAGGCAGCTAATCTATTTATGGAAACTTTCTGTTTTTAGAAACTTATCTATTTAAGTAGTAAATCTATTTTTGGAAACTTTCTATTTTTGGAAACTTTCTATTTTAGGAAACCTGCTATTTTTAGAAAGTTACTTTTTATTACACAACAAGTATAATAATACAAGAAATACAAGTAATACTTAATCAGAATAGACAGAATACATGATAAACGCAGTATAAAGCTTAAATCAGTAAAATATCACATGAACATATAAAACAAGCTAAGACATGATATAAACCAGTTACGTAGTCAGTAATCAGATACTTATACATGTATATTATTTATGTAGCATTAGTGATACCGAAGTAGGACTCTCTTCCGTTCGTCTTCTTCGTTCACTGGACATAAGGTATGGATTCTCCGTCCTTTCAGTATGGACATTCTTCCTTATTAGGATTTCCCCATATGCAGCCAACCATTTTCCCTAGTATATGTTTTATATGTTTTTGAAATTCTTATGTTTAATTAGATACCTAAAGCCATATACATGCATGACCAGTTTGACCTAGTTATAGAGGTACCATAACCATAACACGAGAGGCACCAGTGTCATGACTTCACCACGGCGGAGTGATAGCTCGTGGCGTCCCTTCAGCTTTTGGCCATATTATTATTATTATCATGTGGGGCGTATGGGTGCATCCTAGTTTACACGTTTTCAACAGATTATTCAGGTGAATGTGGTGTGTGCCTTGCATCCTACACAAAGAGCTGATCCCTCCTACCCAAACAGTATATTAAATTAGAGGCAGTCCCTCTAATTTGCATGACGAGGTCACCCCTCCAAGTATTCATGCACGTTGATATTTCATGACCTATATTGGCTAATGGTAAACATGTTAAACATTTTTTATAAGATAAACATAAGGCTTTTTAAACTATAAAACCAGTTTTACTAAGATATACCAGGTTATCCAGGACTTCGTCTTTTCCGCTGCTTTATGCTTATATGCTTATATTATTCATGCTTTACTTGTATATCCGTGCACTGAGCGTTATGCTCGGCCGTTTTCCTTTCATGTTCCCAAAACGGCAGGTACTCAAGGACGCTCGTAGACTTTAAGCATACGTGCATATGGATTGGAAGCTTCCTAGCCTTAATTACTTTATGCATTTCATTATACTTTGATACTCATTTCCATGGACATTGTTTAGTCCTTTTCATTTACAATACTTATGTTTGTGTGTGACGAGTTCTACTTTTGGGGTACCGATGTTTGATTCCTGTATTTCCTTTATGGTCATGTGATGTTTTATACATTTATCCTTGTATGCTTTGATGACACGCCATAATCACGCGTGACATTCCATTTATCAATATGGGGTGTTACAATTATGGTATCAGAGCCAAGGCTTCGACCTGTAGGCTCTCAAAACACGACCTGTGATTAGTGGGTAGTCACTATGGTCTTCCTAGAACTGACAGTCGGTTTTCATGCATTCATCATTTTCATGCATACTTATATATGTCATTGTCGCAGGTTTATGACTAAGTATGGTTGGTACAGGACTGACCTTATTTAGTCGCATGTGTTTTATCGAAACTTTTAAATTTGGGACGGACCCATTGGCGTCCCCTCGCCATGTCTTTTGTTTTGAGTGAACTGACCATAGGCGTTCACTCTCGGGCATACAAAAGTTTTCATAAAACTTCATCATGCATTCATGTACAAATTTTCGTGCATAAATTTTTTCTCATGATTTAATGGTATAAATTTTTTTCATGTAAATAGTTTATGTTTTGATCAGTTTAATCATGTATTTTATGTTATACTGTCAGATGGTTCTCACACGCGAGCAGGAACAACTCAATGCAGAAATCCAAACTACAATGCAAGCTATGCTTCCTCAGCTAAGGAACGAAATCAGGGCTGAGGTTCAGGCTGCCAACAATCAGCAGCAACACCCAGTACCTCCTCCTCCTCCTCCAGCAACATTGGTCACATGGCTGGAGAGATTCAATAAGCTCCGCCCTTGAGATTTCGAGAGAACAGATAGCCCCAGTGAAGCTGAAAGCTGGTTGGCTCACATTGAGATGATCTTCGATGCTATGGGCTGTGACCACGTCTTCAAGTCGAGGTTGGCCTGCTACCTGTTCGAAGGTGATGTGCTATCATGGTGGATGGCACTGAAGCAGTCTGAGGGAGGTGATAATTGGGTGGCTGGTTTAACTTGGGCTCAGTTCAGGGATTTGGTGATGGGATAGTTCTTTCCCAAGGCTGAGCAAGACAAGCTGAAGAGAGAGTACCATGGAATCTGACAGAGGGCTGGGGAGAATAGCAACGAGTTCATGCAGCGCTTTCTTCGCTTGGATGGTTTTCTTGGTGCAGCAGCAGGTACTCCTAAAGAGCAAGCACACCACTTCAAGTGGGCTCTTCGTACATCGGTCGCAAACAACTTGGTGTGTGCTACGTTCAACACGGTAGCACAAGTGGCCGATGCAGCGCGTAAGCTGGAGATGCTGCAGGAAAGAGATGCGTTCGGGGATGCAGAGAGACCCGATAAGAGGTAAACAATCATATTCAACGGTGACCAAACCGTATTCTTTCAGCATATTTACATCTCTTTTAAACTGTATCTTCCAGGCAGAAGACTGGGGACCGGTCTCAGCCGGCTACTCAGCAACAGCCCACTCAGCCCAAGGGAAACAGTTAGACTCATGACCGATCTACTACGGATAGGCGTGGCGGTAACGATAATTACCGTAGCAACGCTGGACACTCCAACAGCAGCAGGTCCTTATACTTACTCATTTTATTATGATTGCATGTTATAATTCTTAATTCTGACACATTATAGAATCTTCTACCAGGAATCATGGTAACATGAGGGAAAAGAACCAGGAAGGTTCACAGCCTAACCGTCAAGCTATCACTGATATTCCATCTTACGATTTATCCGCATTTTCCTTTATACCTTTTATCATGACTCATGAATATTGCTCTTATTAGGCTCACAACCAGTCAGGACACCTGCTGGAGGATATACTCATCCTCTTTGCACTACTTGCCATCATAGACACCCAGGGCCATGTCGCCGCGACAGCGACGCATGCTACAAGTGTGGTCATCCTGGCCATCGCATGAAGGACTGCCGCAAGGGCGTGATGGAGGGCACATCGGGACATGCTGATACCAAGCCGCCTCCTACTAGTGGATGCGTTTACACGACATCTCGCGATGAGGCCAACAAGTCTATAGGTACCATCACTGGAATCTTGTATATGTATGGTGAAGCTGCATGTGTTCTGTTTGACACGGGTGCTACTCACTCGGTCATTTCTACTGCTTATGCTAAGAATGTTAGGATACTCCCCATGCCACTAGAGAATATACTAAATATTTCCACGCCTTTGAGAGACTCTGTACGCATAACCCATGTGTACAAGATCCTTCCCCTAGAGTTTGATGACAAGATTCGTCCTGTTGACGCACTTCCGCTAGACATGAATGATTTTGACATGATTTTGGGCATGGATTGGCTATCCAAGCATCATGCTACCATAGACGGCCATTCATATCGAGTCATCTTCGGTGATGTTAATGCACCAGAGCACATTCACAACTTCGTACCCGGAAGGTCTGTACAAATCATATCAATCCTGCAAGCACGTACATTACTTTCACATGGTTGTGAGGGCTATCTAGCTACTATTCATGACATGGATGTTGAATCCCCATCAATTCAGAATCAGTTGATAATGTCAGATTTTCCAGATGTATTTCCAGAAGAACTTCTAGGCATACCACCTGCACGTGAGGTAGAATTTAATATCGAGCTCATCCCAGGAGCTGAGCCGATTTCCAAGGCTCCTTATCGCATGTCTCCCATAGAGTTAAAGGAACTAAAGGAGCAATTGCAAGAACTTCTGGAACGAGGCTTTATACGACTGAGCGCATCTTCATGGGGCGCACCGGTCTTATTCGTTAAGAAGAAGGACGGCAATATGCGTCTTTGCATAGACTATCGCGAGCTCAACAAGATTACCATCAGGAATACGTATCCACTACCACGCATAGGCGATCTGTTTGACCAACTCCAAGGGGCCAAACATTTCTCCAAGATTAATCTAAGGTCGGGCTATCATCAACTACGGGTTAAGGAGCAGGACATCGCCAAGACTGCTTTCCGTACACACTATGGCCACTACGAATTTGTAGTCATGCCATTTGGCCTTACCAATGCTCCAGCAGTGTTCATGGATTTGATGAACAGAATCTTCCATGAATTTCTGGACAAGTTCGTCATTGTCTTCATTGACGACATCTTGATATTCTCTAAGTCCAAGGAGGAACACGAAGACCATCTTCGTACAGTACTACAGATTCTTCGCTAGAAGCAGCTGTATGCTAAATTCTCCAAGTGTGAGTTCTGGTTAGACAAGGTGGTGTTCTTAGGTCACATTGTATCAGCAGAAGGAATCACGATGGATCCAGCGAAAGTTGAGGCTATTACCAAGTGGCCAAGACCGACATCAGCGACTGAAGTCCGTAGTTTCCTAGGCTTAGCTGGTTATTACCGTAGGTTCGTGGAGAACTTATCCAGTTTAGCACTACCATTTACCAAACTGATGCGGAAAGGGGAGAATTTCATCTGGACTGAAGAAAGAGAAGATCTTTGTAGACCTAAAGCAGAAGTTAGTATCTGCACCGATTCTTACTCTCTCATCTGGTACAGGTGGATTTCAGATTTACAGTGATGCATCGGGGAAGGGACTTGGCTGTGTTCTCATGCAACATGGGAAGGTGATCGTGTACGCTTCACGACAACTTAAGCCCTTATGAGGAAAATTACCCTATGCACGACTTGGAACTTGTAGCAGTCGTGTTTGCATTGAAAATATGGAGGCACTACTTGTATGGAGAATCATGTGACATTTTCACATACCACAAGAGCTTGAAGTATATCTTCACTCAACGTGAATTGAACATGAGACAGAGGAGATGGTTAGAGCTGTTGAAGGATTATGACATTAATCTGCAGTATCATCCTGGCAAGGCGAATGTAGTGGCAGATGCACTTAGCAGAAAGTCCGGAATGATAAACGGCATTAAAATTGAGGAGGAAATTATAAGAGACTTGGAGCGACTTGACATAGAGATCATGGTACGTGGACAGCACGATTACTGGGCTAATCTTAGAGTGGAACCCGAGTTACTCTCTAGGATCAAGGAAGCTCAGAAAGATGATGGTGAAATCTGGGCGATAATCTACAATTTGGAGAAGCAGACAGAATTTCGAGTAGACGCGTATGGTATCTTATGGCAAGGCACGAGACTTTGTGTTCCTGATGATCAAGAACTCCGGGAAGCATTGTTAGCTGAGGCTCATAACTCCCCATTTTCTAGATCCTGGTCCGACCAAGATGTATCATGACATCAAGCAGTACTTTTGGTAGAGTGGTATGAAACAGGATGTTGCGACTTACGTCTCCAAATGTCTTACCTACCAGCAGGTTAAGATCGAGCATCAGCGATATGGCAGTCTTCTTCAACCGTTAGATATTCCAGAGTGGAAGTGGGACAAAATCACCAAGGATTTTGTTACTGGTCTTCCGCTGACAAAGAAGAAGCACGATGCGATTTGGGTTATCGTTGATCGACTTACCAAATCAGCTCATTTCTTACCAATCCGCAAGGAAGATTCAGTCAGTAAACTCGCCGATACTTACAAGAAGGAGATCATGAGACTTCATGGTGCTCCATACAGCATCATCTCAAACAGAGATCCTCGATTCACTTCGCGATTTTGGAGAAGTCTGCAGAAAGCTTGGGGTACAAAACTTAAGCTTAGCACGGCTTTTCATCCTCAAACAGACGGGTAGTCAGAGCAAACGATTCAGACATTGGAAGACATGTTGAGGTCATGTGCGATGGAATGGACGGGAGATTGGGACGATTACATCTGTTTGGTAGATTTTGCATACAACAACAGTTGGCACGCAAGTATCAAGTGTGCTCCATTCGAGATGTTGTATGGCAGAAAGTGTCGCGCACCAATCTGCTGGGATCAGGTTGGTGAGCGAACACTTGAAGGACCAGAAATGATTGAGTTGACCAACGAGAAGGTCGCAGTAGCTAAGCAGAAACTGCAAGAAGCACGGTCACGTCAGAAGAGTTATGCAGACAAGCATCGTTGGGACTTACATTTTAACGTAGGAGATCACGTTTTCCGTAAGGTTTCGCCGATACGTGGTGTTAGATGTTTTGGAATCAAAGGGAATCTCAGTCCTCGGTTCATCGGACCGTTTGATGTCATTGAACGAGTCGGTAAGTATCTTACCGTTTAGCGTTACCTCCGCAGCTTTCTCATGTTCACGATGTTTTCCATGTGTCCTTACTCAGAGGGTATAAGTATCATCCCCTTCACATGGTTTAGTATCCACTAGAACAGATTCGTGAAGATCTCACTTTCATAGAAGAACCCGAACGAGTTCTTGACAAACAAGAACAAGTCATGAGAAGGAAGACGGTTCCATTTATCAAAATCCTTTAGAGGGATCATACCGAGCGGGAAGCCACTTGGGAAACAGAGGAGTCTATATGAGCTTCTTACACTCATTTCATATTTTGGATTCGGGTATGTTCTTCTTTTCCAGTTTACTTTATCTATAATTCGGGGACGAATTATTCTTTTTAGGGGGGAAGAGTTGTAAAACCCGCATGCTTTTACCATGAATAGTACCCTTATGATCGTACGTACATGATTAGAACTTTCCTTTTATAACACGTTTACGATTCACGAACAAGATTTACAAGTATTACGTACGTGTTATAACACGATAAGTATTTAATACGTATTAAGACACGATAATTAATTCAATAATAATTATAATCACGAACATACGAACATGAAATCATGAACGTAAATAATCACAAGCTTAATATTATGTATTTACGTATATTTATTACGGTTATGAATAAATATAATACGACACGAACGATAACTAATTAAATCATGTAAACACGAACACGAGAACACGTATAATTTTAGACACGAGAAAACATATGGGTTACGCCATGTGGGCCCCTTACCCGCGGCTAGACACAAGGAAAAGGGCCAAGCCCATTTTAAATTTTACTATAACAAGGAAAGGGAAAAGATATTTTCATAATTATAGAAAATTAGAAGATAAACAAAACCCTAATCTCTCTTTGTCTCCTCTTGGCCGCCGGGTAGAACACACACCAAGGGTGTGCTAGTTGATTTTTGGTGATTGATTTCTTGCAAGATTGTTAGTGTTATCATTCTCCATTGTTTCATGTAATCGGTAAATCCTTAAACCCCTTTTTCTTTATGTTTTTATTTAATTAAGAACACATGAAATCATGGTTCATTAAAAACAAGTGAATAACATGTTAATAAATCATGGGAGGGTAAATTAATTATGGTTTAAGGGGTGTTTCTTTCGGCCGGTACACACAAACCGAGAGCCCAAGGCTCTCGGTGTGCCTCGTGTGAACACAGTCGAGACCTACGGGTCTCGGTGTGGTGTTGTTGATCTCGGCCGTAAGCGCAAGGGAACCCCCGACCTTGTCGGGGGGTGTGTTGGTGTTCGGTTGGGTCTCGGCAGAAACAAGGACCACCACCGGCATAAGCCGGTGGCAATATATGGAAAGCAGGGGGAACCCAGGCCGCGATAGCAGGGGTAACCACCGGCTAGCCGGTGGGAAGTTTTGCTAGCCGGCGGCTAGACATGACCAAGGACACCACCGGCACAACCGGTGGCTGTTTTACACAAACAGTGGCAACCGGCTAGGCCGGTTAGCCACTGTTAAGGGTGCGTTTGTTGACCGGTTCACGGGTCCGGTTCATGGGGTTCACGAATACGGTTCACGACACGTTTAATAAATAAGACACGGGTTTCGGTCACGACATTATTTTACAAGGTTAATTATTTTTATAAGTTATTTTTTTTACAAGATTAAATTAAATTAATTAAAACTTGTACATGATTAATTTAATTTATACATGACTTAGGTTACTAATATTATTAATAATACATGGATTTTAACCCATGTATTTATTTTTAAGTTAGACTATATAATTAATTAATTATTTAACATGCCTTATAATTAATTAATTTTCATGACTTAGGTTATATTAATACTAAATATTAATACATGTTTTAACCTAAGTATTATTACCTTTTATTTAATTAAATTATGTTATATTTGATTAAATACCTTAACCTATAGTTTATTTAATTTACATGAAATAATTAATAAACTATACTATTTAATCACATGACTTAGAATATTAATCAGTAAACATTTAATCTTATATTATTAGCTTAATAATCCAGTTTATTTCTATTTATGGAAACTTTCTATTTTTAGAAACTTATTTAATTAAGGCAGCTAATCTATTTATGGAAAATTTCTATTTTTAGAAACTTATCTATTTTACGCAGTAAATCTATTTTTGGAAACTTTCTATTTTTAGAAACTTTCTATTTTAGGAAACCTGCTATTTTTAGAAAGTTATTTATTATTACACAACAAGTATAATAATACAAGAAATGCAAGTAATACTTAATCAGAATAGACAGAATACATGATAAACGCAATATAAAGCTTAAATCAGTAAAACATGACATGAACATATAAAACAAGCTAAGATATGATATAAACCAGTTACGTAGTCAGTAATCAGATACTTATACATGTATATTATTTATGTAGCATTAGTTATACCGAAGTAGGACTCTCTTCCGTTCGTCTTCTTCGTTCACTGGACACATGGTACGGATTCTCCGTCCTTTCAGTATGGACATTCTTCCTTATTAGGATTTCCCCGTATGCAGCCAACTGTTTTCCCTAGTATATGTTTTATATGTTTTTGAATTGCTTATGTTTAATTAGATATCTAAAGCCATATACATGCATGACCAGTTTCACCTAGTTATGGAGGTACCGTAACTATAACACTGGAGGCACCAGTGTTACGACTTCACCACGGCGGAGTGATAACTCGTGGCATCCCTTCAGCTTTTGGCCATATTATTATTATTATTATCATGTGGGGCGTATGGGTGCATCCTAGTTTACATGTTTTCAGTAGATTATTCAGGTGAATGTGGTGTGTGCCTTGCATCCTTCACAAGGAGTTGATCCCTCCTACCCAAACAGTATATTAAATTAGAGGCAGCCCCTCTAATTTGCATGACGACGTCACCCCTCTAAGTATTCATGCACGTTGATATTTCATGACCTATATTGGCTAATGGTAAACATGTTAAACAGTTTTTATAAGATAAACATAAGGCTTTTCAAACTATAAAACCAGATTTACTAAGATATACCAGGTTATCCAGGACTTCGTCTTTTCCGCTTCTTTATGCTTATATGCTTATATTATTCATGCTTTACTTGTATATCCGTGCACTGAGCGTTATGCTCAGCCGTTTTCCTTTCATGTTCCCAAAACGGCAGGTACTCAAGGACGCTCGTAGACTTTAAGCGTACGTGCATATGGATTCGAAGCTTCCTAGCCTTCATTACTTTATGCATTTCATTATACTTTGATACTCATTTCCATGGACATTGTTTAGTCCTTTTCATTTAAAGTACTTATGTTTGTGTGTGATGAGTTTTACTTTTGGGGTACTGATGTTTGATTCTGGTATTTCCTTTATGGTCATGTGATGTTTTATACATTTATCCTTGTATGCTTTGATGACACGCCATAATCACGCGTGACATTCCATTTATGAAAAAGGGGTGTTACAACAATTAATAGATCTATAGGGGAAGCCGCCCCAGTTCAGTTTTTGTGGACTTGTCATAGAAGCTTAGGCCCGACCTCCACACTGTTTGAACATATTGTATTGAGAAGTCAGGTATACAGCAATATACCAATAATCTGGAGGTAACCACCAATTAATAAATCTCTCGTCTTATTAGACTGATATGGGAGTGTCTAAGGGCTCGGTTCCATGAGCTTGATGCAATTTATGCTATATACAATTATTATTGTTGATAAAAATTATTATTTGATGCTTGTTGCCTTCAAGTATGCCACAAACTTATAATCTTTGCTTGTGTTCAAAATGATTATATAAACCTATAGATTCACTCGGCATTTTGCTGATGATTTTCTCACATGTATTTTAGGTAATCAAGAAGTGTGAAGCTTGGAGGTCACGGGAATGAAGTTGTGCACTGCTTTTGTAATATTAACTCTTTGAATGTTTATCGTTCCTTTGTTTAAAACAATTTAAATCTTTTGTTTTAGTTGTACTTTGGTTACGGTGTATTGGAACTACGCTACTCTGACAAATGTTTTAGGAACGATAAATTTGAAACGTCTCTTTCCGATTCGTTCTTTATAAATTATGTGTTATTGTATCACTGTTTAGCACCCAAAGATGTATTCCGCTACGTGTAAATTTGGGGGTGTTAAACTTTTCAAGGTGAATTGCCTCATAAGGAAATTAATGAATCCTTTCCATTAGAGGAGCTCATGTCTATCTCTTCTCAAGAGGATGCCACCCTTTGGTTTGCGGATATTGCAAACTATCTTATGGGGGATGTGCTAATAGAGGGTCTCACTTCCAAACAAAAGAAGAAATTTCTTAAGGAAGTGAAATACTACTTTTGGGATGACCCTTACATCTTTAGGCAATATGCGGACCAAATCATTAGACGGTGTGTGGATGGGCCTGAGGCATTTAAGATCTTAGAAGCTTGTCATAATGGACCTACGGGTGGACATTTTGGGTCCAACTATACCGCCAAGAAAGTCTTTGATTCGGGTTACTATTGGCCTTCCATATACAAAGATGCCCAAGAGATGGTAAAATTTTGTCATGTATGTCAAAGACAAGGAAAAATTACTCAACGAGATGAGATGCCACAAAACTTCATTCAAGAATGTGAGATTTTGATGTGTGGGGAATAGATTTCATGGGACCTTTTCCATCTTCTAAGGGAAATAAGTACATACTCATAGCGGTGGATTATGTGTCAAACTGGGTTGAGGTAACACCCCCAAATTTTATACAAGTCAATACAGCGGAAGACTCGTTGGTGTTACGGGATAGAACATTACTCACATAATAGACAACGCATAAAAATCGCGTCGTTTAATAATAAAGCATTTCCATTCATAAATATCAAATTTACATAGGTCCCAAGTCATATTATTTCATACAATTTTACAAAGCATTTGAATGGAAATTTGTTAATTAAGTGCGGGCCATGAATTCTTGTTGTCTTCCCGAGAATTACCTTCAAGTACCTGAGATAAAACATGTTAAAAGAAAAGGTCAGCGATAACGCCGAGTGAATTCATAGAGTTTAATAAAATCCCTTAATATAACATCGGTATAAAATTATTACCAAAAATCATTTTGTACAAATCATTGTAATAGGCCATAAAATAGCCAAAGTCATTTTTATATAAATCCTTATCGAAAATCATAATGTAGGCATTTGCCATAAAAATCATTATACGAGCCAATGTCGTAAAAGCATCATACAATATGTCTTATGACGTTGTATAAAGTTAAATAAAAACCGTTATATGAATATGGTTATATAAAACCAAAACACGAACATTAATCAATAGTATGACCCTGTATTGCTAGTCAGTCAATACATTGTAATTCGGTGCGTATAACAGTATTTCGTTAATTGGATTATTATAAGCCGCATGACATTGCTACCTTACTACAACAAACAATGGGTAGCTAGCCCGAAACTCATTTGCCCATCTAAATTAGCGTGTCGTCACAAAGGTCACGCTATGGAAATCTTCTCATACATAAATTCGCTTACCAATCAATGTGGCACGACGGGGATCAACCGTCAAGGCGCGAACTGGGGTGATCGTCCCCAAATAGTACTATTATATGCATAAGCGTCTACCAAATCCCGGTAGTTCACAATTCATGCTAATGGGACTTTTAGTGACATAACCTAACTTTAATAATTCATTTTATTTCATCTATCGGGTCATTTAATCATTCATCGGGTCATACAATCATTCGAGTCCAAATCAATAAACAAACAATCCGGACAAATGGTGTCCTATTTCATAAAAACTAACATGTTATCTCCCTCGCGGGTTTATAAACATTTCATAAAAACATTTAAAAGATTGCGAGGCTATGAACTCACATTGATGTGGGAAGGCGATTATCGGTGATTTGGATGTACGGTACGTGCTTCAATCACGGAAACCTAGACAAATAATACTCGTCTTAGACTCATGTCCAATGACTTTATAAAAATAAAAATTATGTATACATATGATGATTATATATATATGATGATCAAGTGGGTTTACATATTCTCATTTACTCATTTTAGTGTTATGTGTCGATAACTTTTATACTAGTTTACTAGTTTTACCTATTTACATATTTTAAGTCCAATAAACTTATTATAAGTTCTTTAACTTGTATTAATCCATTTTATACTTGTATTATCAGTATTTACACTTTACATGTTGGGCCCAAATGGGTTAAGCCCAATAAATAAGTTTATAAGTGTTTTAGCCCATTTTGTTGTATTATTAGTCCAATAACGTTAACTTAGCCCGTTAATGTCCGTATGTTATATAGTTCGGGTTTTATCGGTTTTTACTTGTTATATATGTTTATATATCAGTATATGAGTTTATAAAAGTTTACATTAGACGGGTCCAACCGTCTAAGTTTTATTTAAGAAAAACGTTAATTTTACGGTAATAGCCGAAAAAGTCGTAAAAATCATGTTTATAGTTTTATAACTTATAAAACTTATCAAACTACCATTTTTATAAAATGTCCATTTACTTATCCTTATATATATTTATATAAATGTATTATATGAGTTAGTGGGTTTTAATTCACATTTTATACTATTTTTATTTGAGTGCTTATATAATACTATTATACTTTAATTTCCAAAATTTGATTTTTAGTTTCACTTTCACCATTTTTATCATATTCTGAGTTCTATAATGAGATAGAAGCTCAAAATTTTATGACAGTAACTACATGATATGTGATCCATTTTATTCTCTTATAGCTACTGATGAATCAACCTCTGAATATTTTAATAAATTCGTCCAAAACAGTATAGGCAGATTTGTACTCTAAACTTGTTTTGATCATATCTCACTCATCCTAATGATTCCATTGCATGTCCAACTCTCACATGTGTAAAAGACATATTACTTACTGTATATCCATTAAGCTATGCCATTTTATCAGTTCATGACATGGTTCTTTACTGTTTTATACAACCATCATTTTTAAGTATGATTTTAACCTTTTTACATATAGTTTTTCATCTTTTTACTCATGATTATCAACACCAAATCCCCACACAATACTTTTAATCATCATTCATCATCATATACATATACATAAATAAAGAAATTACAAGATTACATAATCAAAATAACAAAAGGATAGGAAGAACAATCTCAATACCACCATTAATGATGAAAAGATGAGGTTTTTGATGAACAAGACTTGGTTCTTGTTATCAAATCTTCAACTTTAGCAAGGCAACTTCTTGGGTCCTTTGGATGGATGAACACCTCCATGAAATCAGCCCTTTAACCTAATGAAAACTCATTTTCATAAGTTAAGATCACCTCCAATCTTCATATCTTCAAAAGGACATCATCATATGTAGAAATAACATGAGATTTTGTGGTTGAATTTGATCAAAATGGGTGTTTTAGGGGTATATGGGACGAAATATAGAGAGAGGAAGGATGAGAGAGTGGTTTGCATGTGTTTATGAATGCTAATGGTAAAATGAAGTGGTTTTGTTGGTTTGGTGAAAGGTCTAGCTTACATGTTAAGCTTAGGCTTACATGTGTAAGCTTAATAGTTATTAGGGTGCCACATCAAGAGATGTGGTGTCCTCTTTTGGCCATCCCTTTTAGTGGGGTGGGATAAACTTTTTTTGTCCCATCCCGCTAATTTACGGGTATTCCTCGATTCTAGTTTTCTTGATTTGCGTGCCCTCGGGTCGTTTTACGAAAAACGTTTTTATAAATTATGAATCAACGGCACAAAACGAATCTAATAAAAATTGTCTCCTCAAAAACGGAGTTCGAAAACGTAAATACGTAATCCTAAGGTTTCTGGTTTAGTCGTAAAGGACGTTAAATTAAAATCGTGAGTCCTAATCTCTTCTCGTAAATTTGTGAGTTTATGAACCAACACAAATTTAAATCTCAAAATAATATTCACGGATAAATTTATTTTTCTGAAATTTCGGACTGTCACCAAAAACGGTGTATGTAAACATAAGCACGTAACGTAGAATCCTCCGGTTTAGACGTAGTCGATGCTACTTCAAGACATAAATCTAAATTTCTTCCCAAAAGTAAGTGAGTTCATATTATAACATTAAAATAATGTTTTCAAATAAATATTGAGAATAAAATATAAAACATAAATTGACGGATTGTCACAGCATTTACCCCTAAACTAGATCTTTGTCCTCAAAGATCATCTTACCTTACTACTCGCTTCTTATAGAGTTAAAGCCATGTGGGTATTTCCTCCACATTCGGTCTTTTTCTCACAAGTGTAATTCATTACAATACATGAGTTTCATCAAACATAACTACGGGAATAAGATCAGGCTTAATGTTGACTTACTTTCTCTACCCATGATGTTCACGGTTTTTTGATGAATGCAACTTTTCGCCGATCTAAAGTTTATCAAGAAGAATTCAGATTTTCGCTTGATAGATATTTATCAAGTTCGATTTACGAAACATAATTCACACAGCCCTTGAAGTCATAGGGTAGATCCAGCTTATATGCCTTTCAATCCAACTTTTACATTATCTCAGTGGTCCCAAACAACGGGGACTTATTTCCCATGATCTTTCAGATCATTAATTCATTTTTCCAAGGTTTAAAATTTCTGGCATAACTTCGCTACCCATCTGGCACTTCAAGATCTACATTTCATATTCACATAACCTCCTGCCCACTATCGGCAGTCATTAATCAAATCCTAATTTCAACAATCATTTCAGGTTTCGCGGGTCGGGTATTTTGTAAGGTTAGGTTTGTCATCACAGGTAACCTTAAACCTAAAAGATATGTCCAACTCACAATGGGTGTATGTCAGGTGTCTTCATCCCAACTCCTGCTTACAGATGCTCTAATATATATCCTCACAAGATTCGATCTCGATCCTAATATGATAATTATCAATGATAATCTCTCCAAAGGAAAATGATTATACGGTTCATTATCAAAGGTCAATCATTAAACATAAGACAAGACTTCTAGTGTTTTGTATCGTTACTTTACCTCATCCCTTCGATTTGGGGTGGTACACAGTACTCTCATCAAGATTCGTTCTCAATGACTTTGTAAAACCCGTATTTAAAAATCAGAATATTTAAATACGCAGTTTAATTTTAATAAACTATATAAGTATTAATTATTAGACAGAGATATAAACGCAGAAATTAAATACGCTATTCCCAGTTTATTTAAATATTACAGATAATACTTATTCAGATAATAAGTATTTAATCTCGGAAAAATATTACAGATGAATTAATTATTTTACAGAAATAATTAAACGTAAATATTAAATACGCGTAGTCTCAGTTTATTTAAATATTACAGATAATATTTATTCAGATAATAATTATTAAGCCTCAGAAAAATATTATATTTGTATTACTTATTTATAGTAAAGAGTATTACGTTTTCTAGGAAATTAAAATACGATACGCGAACACGTGAACAAATACTTAAAACGCGAAAATTAGAGGTATGCATATAGTACTTGGGCTGAGTTTTTAACTAAACAAACAAGAAAGGGGTTTTGAGCTTGAGCCCGACCCATTGCCAAAGAAAAAACGGGACTTAACCCTCCTTTCTCCTCAATCGGACAAAAAAAAAAAAGAAATTAGGGTTGTGTGTTGCTCCTGCCGACACAAAAAGACAAAAAAAAAAGATCGTTGTTCCTTCTTTTCCTTTTCCTGCCGACGAACAACAACCACAAGGGGTCTTTAATCCCTGTCACACGCTTGCGTTCATGTCAGAATCAAGGGTTGATTATCTCTTTCACGCAAACCAAGGTAACCCCATTCGTTTTTCTTTTCTGTTTGTTGATTCAAGAATCTAAACAGGGTGTCGGGTCTTGGTTAAATCCAGGAAACCGAGACCAACAGTCTCGGTGGTGTTTCTTTTGCTCAGCCACGAACAAACCCCAACAGGGGTGTCGGGTTTGCTTATGTAGGGAAAACCGAGACCCTAAGGTCTCGGTGTGTTTTGTTTTCGGGACCAGCCGCGACCCTTAAGGGTGCGCTGGTGGTTTTTGGGGCGACTGCAGCGACCAAACAGAAACAGTTAAGGGTGCGTTTGGGACTGCAGTTCCAGCAGGGGTGTTTGGGACTGCAGTTCCAGCAAAGGCTGTTTGGGAGTACATTAACAGTGGGAAGTTGTATACAAGCAGTGGGAACTTTGTGAACTAACAGGGGGAACCGTGAACAAGCAGTGGGAACTTTGTAAACAAACAGTGGGAACCACAAATTATTGAGTTGGTATATTATTTTATAAATAAGTTTTATAAATAAATTAATTATATTTTCTAATTTTATTAATCTAATTAATAAAATTTAATTAATTCTAGCTTTACCATTTTTATCCTATTAAAACTTATGATTTATAAATAATTTAATCTAAAGATATTAAATTGGAAATATTTCTAAATTAGGAAACTTTCTAATTATGACGAGTTACTATTTATAGTAATGTCAGATTATACATTATCTAGTAATCAGAAATACATGGTACATTAAATCAGTAATATTTACGAACAATAAGAATTTATTAGATTATACAAATAGTAATACAAGTATAACTTAAATCCAACTAAAACAGTTAAGAGCAGTAAAATATTTAACATCAGTCAACTTATTTTTCGCGTACGTTATTTATGTAGTACCTGTGAAGTCGGGATCGATCCTTCAGCTTTCATTCTTACTTCATTAATGGGCACAAGGTACGGATTTCCCGTCCTTTCAGTAAGGATTTCCTTTCCTATGCATGATTCGGATTTCCCGTCTGCAGCCAAATGTTTTCCCCAGTATATGTTTGAGTTTATCAGTAATCATGTTAATAACTAAATAAATTGCCTGAGCATTATATACAAGCACGACCAGTTTATGTACTAGTTACGGAGGTACCGTAACCATGGCACTAGAGGCACCGGCGTCGTGACTCACATGCAGGAGAGTGATATCCTGCATCGTCCCACTCAGCTCAGCTTGGCCATTTTATCAGTAAGTTTAGTGGGGCGTATGGATGCATCCTAGGCTTATATGTGTTACAAGTTATCAGGGTGAATGTGGTGTGTGCTCTACATCCTTCACATTGGAGCTGATCCCTCCACCCAGCACAGTTATTTAGAGGTCACCCCTCTACAGCATGACGAGGTCACCCCTCCAGTTATTCATGCACGGTTGTTACAGCACGTGACCTATATAAGCTCTGGCAAATAAAATACAGTAAATGCATGTTTTCAGAATTAATAGTTATATTTCAGTATCTGTATATATGAACCAGGTTGCCGCCACTCTTAGCCTTAATTTCGTTTCCTTCCCGCTCTCTTTAACCTTCATTCGTTGTTAATTGATCGTATCATAACATTAATTGATTACGGTTTGGTTGAAGGATTTAGGGTTGGTTGTCGTTTTTAGGGTTTCTATTGGTTGTTTTAGGGTTTTTTATTTCTGTCTTGTTCATTCTTGTTTGTATTCCTTTTTTAGATTTGCTGTTTGAGTCGTGGGTTGTTTATGCTCATGTAAGGTGTCAAGGCGGGTTGGCTGGGATCCTATTTTTTAGGATCTGTTCGTTTGGGATTATTAAACAGGTGTTATTAGGGTTTTTTGGGTTTATTGGTTATGATGTCTGAGTTGGATAATCAGGTTGATATGACGGCTCTTTCTGATAGGGTGCAGCGATTGAGAGCAATTATGGCGGACTCAACACATGCTAGGGCTCCTAACGCGGGGGTCTCATGTGGTGAGCATGCTGGGTTCTCGGGAGTTGGTAATCATACGGCTGAAAAGAATGGCGCGGTTGATATAATGAATGACATTAGTCAGGGGCAGCTTAATAGGCAGCCGTCTGCTGCTAGGGTTTCGTCTGAGGATGATGTTACTGCCGCTGCTGGGATTCACGTTACTGCTGCTGTTAATGCTCATATGCAGGTTACGCCGGTTATGTGTGACTTGTCCAAGAAGGCTAGTAGTAATGGTGGTGATATAACTGGTGTGCAAGTTAACCATGATGCGAGGATTGGGAGTTTTATGGCTAGGAAGAATGAGGTCGGGGTTCAACATACGCCTGGGGCTGGTTCTTCATCAGTTGGTGTTTCGACCTCATATGCATCGCTAGTGCAGAATAAGCCGGTGTGTAAGCCGGTTCATATTAAGGAATTGCATAATGACGAACAAGTTGTTGGGGCTGCTGTAACTCTTCCGTATGATGCTGTGGAAGGGATTCGGGCGCATCTTAATAACACACTGTTTGGGTATTTCATTGGGAAGCGTCTTGCGTTTCCGTTGGTAGAAAATTATGTGAAGAATGTATGGGCCAAATATGGTTTAAAAAGAGTTAAACTTCAGGATGAGTTCTTTCTTTTTCAGTTTGATTCTAAAAGTGGTATGGATAGGGTGTTGGAGAATGGTCCGTGGTTGATTCGACATGTTCCGTTAATTCTGAATGTTTGGTCGTCTATTATGGATTTGCATAAAACAGAGATTAAGAAGGCACCGGTGTGGGTGAAACTTCATCATGTGCCTATTGATGCTTATTCAGAGATTGGTCTTAGTTTGATCACAACTCAAATTGGAAGACCTATTATGCTTGATTCTTATACTAGCAGCATGTGTATCAACCCGTGGGGTAGGAGTACTTTTGCCCGTGCTCTTATTGAGATTTCGGCTGATGATGCTTTAAAGAAGTCGTTGGTCATTGCTATTCCGATTGAGAAGGATAGAGGGCACAAATTGAAGACTATTGACATCGAGTATGAGTGGACACCTCCTAGATGTTCTACTTGTCTTATTTTTGACCATATTGATGCTAAATGTCCTAGGTTGCCTAAACAGGTAGTGGTTGAGAAGGTGGTTAGCAGGGAAGATCATAAGGTTGTGGATGATGATGGTTTTCATGTAGTTAAGAACAAGAAGAGCAAGGGGAAGAATAAGCAGCAACAACAAATTTCTGGCATTAAACTTACGAAACCAGCCCTTAATATTAAGTATCGTAATGTTGAGAGGGGTGAAACGTCAAAGACAAGTGATACCGGTCAGAAGAAGGCAACTCCCCTGCTTAAGAAGGGTTTCTTGAATAACAAAGCCTCGAGTTTTGTTGCTAAGCCTAATAATACGGAGAAGAGTTCTCAAAACTCTTTTAGTGCTCTTTGGGATAAGATAGATGATGGCACCGATTGGGAAGATGGTTCTAATATCAAGGAAGATGTGGTTAATGCTAGTGATAGTGAGGTTGAAGAAGTCATATCGATTGATGATCGGCATGGTGCTCGTCAGCCTGATGTTCGTTCTAAGTGTTAGCCTTGATGTCATTTTATTTTCATTGTTTATGCACCTTTAGGTGGTTTTTTCCTATTGGTGTTATTTGTTTTGTAATTGTTTGTAGGATCATATGGCATGTCATATGATTTAGTGGTTGTTCAAGCTTTTGCTTGAGGTTAATGTAGCATTGCAGCTACATTCCATTGTACTTCAACGCTTTTGGGAATATATTTTACCGGGGTCTTGATTCCCCTTTACCCAAAAAAAAAAAAAAAACCAGGTTGCTCAGATTTTATGCAGAGTTCTACCATATGTTACATATCAGTCTTACAGCTTCTGTATTCTATCGACTGTTTCATTCAGTAATTCTTATCATGCTTTATATCCGTTCACTGAGCGTTATGCTCAGCCGTAGTTCCTTTCATGTTCTAACGGCAGGTACACCAGGATGCTTTTAGGATTCTAAGAGCACGTGCATTTGGGATGGAAGCTATCCAAACTTCTTATTTTATGCACTTACATTATTCTGTTTATTTGGACATTGTTTAGTCCTTTCTTTCAGTATTTTATTCTTCATGTTTTGAGCTTAGGTTGGATTACCGATGTTTGATTCCGGTATTTCCGTTATGGTCATTTAATGTTTTAGTACATTTACCTTATGCTTTGATGACACGCCATAAATATACGTAACGGTCCACTTATCCAAGTGGGGTGTTACAATTATGGTATCAGAGCCAAGGTTCGACCTGTAGGCTCTAAAACTTGACCTGTGACTAGTGGGTAGTCACCAGGAACTTCCCAGATTTTGGCGTTGTTATCTTTCATGTTTCTCATGGATTATTCAGTCAGTTTTCTTCATTTATCAGTCAGTTTTCTTAAAGTTTTGACTAAGTAAAAGGTTGGTACAGGACT